>OZ014555.1:28664759-30065593 GCA_963966155.1 Clivina fossor
TAATAATGGTTCTCAACTGCGTTGCTTATGGTTGCAGTAATGTGCATGATGTATCTGGAATTATTTTTCTCTTGCATTAGGTCAAGGGGAGGATGGAACAATAATCCAAATTCACAACAGCTGAAATGGTCTTCAAGACAATTATTGTACAAAAATTCAGTAACTGCAGGTGTTAATGCAAATTGTGTCGATTTCGGTAACTACTGCACTCCTGCCTTTGAATTTAGGTCAGAGGATAGATATAAGCAAGATGTAGCCAAAAGTGAAATTAATAGTTTTATTCAATTTGTAGACAAAACAAGTTTAACCGACTTTAGTTCGCAACTTAGTGAACCGGTTAACTTGCAATTATTACGTTGATATATTATTATATGCAAAAATTGATTCCAAGCAAGATCACTTGTACTGTGCAAGTGAAAGAAGTTTCACAAAATTTAGTAACTTTGTTACTCGTGGTGGTTTGATACATGCCTCTAACATTGTATACCGAATTGTTAATTTTACTGAAAGAGAGTTTCGCTGTTTACCTGAAAAATGCAGTTTACTAAACAATAAAACAAATATTAAAAAAAATTAATAAATACAGCAATTAATAATTTTTCAACGTACATGAATTTGTTCGTACCAAAACATCCTGCTGTACAGGAGTTCCTTGCTGAAGATTTGCATGAAATTCAACTGATACGAAAAATTATTGATGTATTTTTAAAATACAGAATGAATCATCATTCTAAATTATTAAATTTTAAATTGCATGGAAATGCCGCAACAATTAGGCAAAAACTCACAAAATTAGTGCTGTTGAAGAATTATTAATACAGTAAAAAAAATATAAAAAATATACATAGGTAGTATTTTTAATTATTATGCAGTCATATTTTCCCCACAACAAAATTGTATTCCTTAATATGTATGTGCAATAGTATATACATATATATATATATATATATATATATATATATATATATATATATATATATATATATGTTCGTAGGTGAGAAAAAGTGCTAAACAGAATGAATTAAATAAATAATCATAAAAATCGTGATTTTTAATTTTAGGCGGCGTATAAGCCTGTGAGATAGAAAGAGCGCGCAATACTACAGTACTACGGATTTCATAAAAACTCGTTTGCTTCAGATGCTTGCCATACGCGACCCTTCCAGTTACGTAGTATACACTATACAGTTTAATGAATTTATGTGAGCACTAGGAAAATCTTTTGTAAAATTTTTATTAAAATCGGATAAATAATGTAGCCATAATGCATTTTTAAAAACTTTAGTAATTTTTCTCTTGAAAAGTTGGCAACACTGTAAAAAATAAATCCACATACCAATCTTGAGCACTAGCTGAACATATCTTGAAAAAGGTAATGTGATCACAAAATTTGAGCGAACGACGCACACACATACACTCTCATAAACGAATTAAAGTGATAAAAGTAACATATTAGACAACAAAAATTACAAAAAGTCTCAAAATTCAATATTGTTTAAGTCAGTAATAAAGTTCAACTCGTTACCAAAGTGTATAAGAGCAGCTAGTTATAGAAATTTTTCTACAATGACTAAACGAATGTACTTAAATGAATTGCAATAGAAATGTTTTTATTTTCTTATATTCTTACCATTAATTTATTATAAGTGTTAATTACTAATGTATTTTTATATATTCTTTTATATTTTCATATTACATACAGATTCTTATCTAATATTAGATTATGTATGAGTATTACTTTTTTCTATATTCTTTAGAATTCATTGTATTTTTGTTTTATATTTACATAACTAAAGTGTTATGTATTTGTGCAATCTATCATTAAAGTACTTCTAAAGCAACTTTAAATGCAATAAATCAAAGAAGGGGTACATGTAAAGTGCACGGACGCGGTGGTTGGGTTTTAATCTGTAACCGAAATTTTTATTGTCGCTATTTTTTGAATCATCCTGCATTTATATTTTTTTTTACAAAATACAATATTAATTGCAAGTTTACATTTAAAATTGTTGCATCAAATAATTTTTAAAATATGCTATAGAATGAACGAAAATATATTCCAAAACCCTTATAATCCGATAATCCACTGGTGTCGACTAGCGGTTGACCGGCCGACGTGCACTTTCGTTATTCTAATTTTGGATATCTGATCGCGGCGTGCAGTTTATGTGCTCCGACCTAACCTAACCTAACCTATTGTCTATTTTCATAATAAATATTTGATTATAATTAATTTGTAATCTTGTTTATTATTGATGAGACAATACAATATTAATTTCAAGTTCACATTTAAAATAGCTATGTCAAATAATTTTAAAAATATGCAATAGAATACAAGAAAATATATTCCAAGACCCTTATAATCCGATAATCCGCAACCGGGGTGCAGTTTCGTTATTCAACCTTCGGATTTTTGACCGCGACGTGCAGTTTAAGTGCTCCGCGAAGAAGTACAATTTTTAAAAAAATTGATAAAACTTCAAACAGAATACGACTCTGTTTAATATCGATTATTTGTTTATAATAAATTATTCTTTATCAATACAAATTGTTTCTGTATCTAATTGGTAGTTTTCTTCAAAGTAACGTTCTCATTATACACTATCATTGACGAACATAATTAAAAGATTAAATTTTTTTTAATTTGTTATCATTAGCATAAATTTATCAGTTTCTATTAATAACGTTTAGATCAAATACTTTTGTCAGTTGTCACAATATTTTCTTATATCATTCTAAACGTGACACACAACTCTGATATCGTGATTTTCAAATTATTACCACGAATGCGTTAGGTAAACATTCCTATCAATCAATTTTTTGTCGATATTATCAGATTGGTCAATAATTTAATCAGGTTGACAAATTTTAATGTAATTACGCATGGAGTGTTCAGTCCAACACAAAATTGATGTTGACAAAAAAGCATTGTAATATTGCTTTTTTGTTGACTTAAATTCCGCTTTAATCAAAGTGTTTATTATGAAATCGATCGTAAATATTAACGCGAAGAAAAAAATGTTTGAACTTGTCGCAGCATTTAAATTCATACGAGACTTATATTCATTTTTAATATAATATTTGGAAAACGCTACATTACCTAATAGAAAAATATTAATATCAAAAGCAAAAAAAAATTTAAGTTAATACATTAAAAATATACTATATTATAAAGTAAAACCTAGAACAGAAGTTTGTCGAAATATGTTCTTTTATTAAAGTTCAGCGTAACTTTGTCAAAACATTAAAAAACGATGACAGATATATGAAATACTTGGAATGCTTTGCATATTGTAAAAAATATTTCATTTGCAATGAAAAATTATCATCCAGTACGTACTCAAAAAGATATATCACTAGTACTTTAGTATAGCAGGTATTTTAAGCATATTTGATATTTTTCTTTTCCCGAAACATAATTTTTCTTTTGTTTCCACGAAAGAAGTACGTTTTAAATTAATCAAATCTTTATTTTGTTTTTCAGAGATTTATATATTTTATTGACATTTAAAATAAAACTGTATTTCATATATTATTCATATTAAGTCTAGTGAAATATTTTGTATATTGTTAAAATTATAAACATTTATATTTTACATTTTAAGAATATAAAGCATGTCCTTTATTTCCTATTGAAATTAATCAAAGTTAACACTTCGAGAGCTAACAGTGATTAAGCTGGCCTCGTTCTTATGTTTTGTTCAAAGTTGGAATTTCTCTAGATAATTTATCTCGATAAAATAATTATCTTTTATCTTATTTAGATAAATATGAAATTTAATATTTATTAAAATAAAAAAACTTTCGGCTTAAATTCTGTATATATTTTATTTAAAAATTGACATTTTCTTATTAATTTAAACTAATGTATGTATATATCTAAGATGTAATGTAAACAAAGTAGTGAAACTTATTGAAAGCATGTTACATTAATTTCCGGCTTCTAATACAAATAACCTCAAATAAGTCAACAATTAGTAGTAATTAAGTGTTTTAGCTGTCAATTCTCGACGTCTTGACTAATAGTTCATACAAGAATGTTTACTTTGTATGTATTCACCAGTAGCATCTTAAACAAAAATACACACACACCAGAATTATTCTAATTCACATAAAAAAAGAACAAATTCATAATTTTATAAATTCTTTAGGTGTAAATGTTTAACTATTTTTATTTTTGCATTAACCCACCATTAATTTTATATTTATTTATCTAATTAAACATTAGACAATTTTTAAATTAAAGAAAAATGCATTGGCCCTGCAAAAATAAAAACAAATTTATAATTCATCTAGTAAAATTCACAATATACATTAAAAATTTAAATTTTTCACTAAAAACAAATTAATTCATAATATAAAAAAAAATTTTAGAACTTATATTAAGTTCATTTCATATTTAGTTAATATACAATAATTTTTATACATATTTAACATAATATTATAATATTTAAATATATTTAAATATTCTAGAGAATTTATAAAAATTGATAAAATATATTTTGATATTTAATCTTTGTAATTTATTTATGTCAATTGATAGAAAATTATATTTCAAAACTTCTAAGTTTATTTTTATAAGATAAAAGAAATATTTGTATATGGTATTTTTTAATACTCGCGTATATTTATTTATAAAAAAAACAATTCGAATTTGTTTAATTCCAGTTTACGATTAAAATAGTTTTTCAATATAAGCTTTAGGATCAAGGTTTGTATAATTTTAATTTAAAATCAACGTTTCAATATACTCCACGTATATTGTCATCCGGAAAAATATACAAATGACATAAATAATAAACAAATAAAACATAGAAACAAATACAAATAGATTATAAAATTTTTTAATTATTAATTAAAAGAAACAAAATTTTATTTAAATCAATAACTTCACTGATTAATGCTATCTTTTTCTTTATATATTATATATATTTAATTTTGTAAAATGTTACAGACATATTATCGAACACTATACCAGAATTAGAATGTTTGGCGAAAAAAATCCGCCTAATGGGAAAAGTTTGTGCCACACCCTTATGATCGCATGGCGTGATTATGTATGTACGAAAAAGTTAACAAAAAAGCATCGTTTCAATAAAGGAATAATAATTATGTCAGTAAAATTGAAAATCAATAATTTTTTTAACTTTAGTTAAAGTATTTATTAGTGATGGGATAATTCAAATGAAAAATAATCAATCATTCGGTTATGAAAAATCATTCGAGATATCTTGAATTAAATTGAAATCATTCGGATGATAGACAGACAAAAAGTGGCAGATTTCCATAAAAATATACAAAATAAATTATAAAATTAAAAGACGATCTTAAAGCTATTTTTTTTTAAATTATTTGAAATCAAAGCCAGTCAACCTAAGCATGATCTATAAATACTAAGGAAGCTGATTTGACTGATAGAACTTAAAGTAGGAAGAAAAAAAAATGTTAACACATAACTTAAAAATAATTATAATTAATTTAAATTTTCTATACAGAGTGATTCAAAATTGAACGGCATCCTGTATATGGCGTGTTTCTCTCACCAAAATAAGAAGAAAAGTTCCTATGAACAAGGGTCCTAAAATATTATTTTAGAATGTAATATGATAAGGTATTATCAGCACTACATGATTAGTCTTTTATTAGCAGTTAATTTTTTGTTCAACACCCTGTATCTTGGTAACGCTGCATTTTAAGGACTCCTGTTTATAGGAACTTTTCTTCTTATTTTGGTGAGAGGAACACGCCATATACAGAATGCTGTTTAATTTTGAATCCCCCTGTATAACTGAAAAGCTATAATAATATTATGTATTTAGTTAAACACTGCAATTATAGTAAAGTTATTTTGTTGTACCCCAGTTACATACACTTTTTACTTTATTCAATAAATAATTAAAATATTAATTTATTTAACATATAATAGAAATTTAAAATATTTTTATTAATATAATATTCAGTTATTAAAAAATGCATTCAAATATTGTATGTAAAACGTTGTAATTGTGATATACAATCGTTAGTTTTAGTTGTACTATATTCATTCCTCTCGTCATTCGAATGATTTCATTCGATTATGATATTCATTCAAATATCGATCATTCGATTATTAAAAATCATTCAATTATGCCCATCACTAGTGTTTATTATAAAATCGACCGTTAAATATATGTTTCCAAAAATTTTATTTATATATAAAATTACCTTTTGAAATTTTTTAATATTTATACATCATAAATATATTATATGTAAAAAATTGTTTTTAAAATTTAAAAAAGAAGTTTAACAAAAATAATTATTTTGCTAATTTTCCATAGACTTCTAGGTATATACTATTCTTGTTATTTCTATATTAATTAAAACTTTATAATATCTTTTAATATCTATCACATTGGAATTAGCAGTTAATTTTAGTTAAAATTAGTTATTAATCTTTAATATAATAATAGTCCCGATAGAATTTATCAGTTTGGATAAGCAATAAAAGTTTGTTCAGTTCAAATTATTTACTAAATTTTAGATATTTAACATTCTTTCCAAAGTTTTCGAATAAAATCTCCATTTAGTATTTCGATAAAAATTTATCTGTAATATTAAAATTTAAAATGTTAATTTTTATTATATTTAGCATTTCAGTTATTTTTAAAATTAAGGAATAGCGCAAATTTATAAAAATTTATTTCGCAAAAAAAATTGTAGAAATTAACGACTTTATTAAACTCATCAAATTCACAACAAAATTAACATTTTAATTTAAATTAGCAACAACTAATTTGTCAAATGCATGACTTGCAGTTTCGAATGATCACGGAATGATCATGAAGTGAATGATCACGGAACAAATCACTTCATAGCAGAGGTTAAGCTAAGTTAAATTAAGTCGTAGCAAATATGATGATAAATTTCTCAAATATAGATTAATTTTTACTCTTTTCTTATAACTTTATACTAATTAAACGGCTAAATTTTAGATTATTTGTCAATTTAATCAGACAATATTTTCTATAATATTAGTTATATACATAAATACATAGACAATCACGCCATATAAGCAAAAAGGTGTGGCACAAACTCTTTCCACATCCCAAAATCAGTTTCCTCCAAACATCCGTATCCAGACAAACAAATTTCCCTTCATCCACATTCACAATTCTTCCCATACATGCTCTGCTATTCAATCTACTTGGAAACTTTCGATCACGCAAGCCACTCTCTCAATCATACCACTCCAACTAGTCATCGAACGTCCACGCAAACGTATAGCTTCAAAATCATTCATATAAATCATTTTAACCAAACGTTTATTAGACATTCGCTCAACATGTCCGAACTATCTTAACTGATTAACACCAACTTTTGCAAACAACATTTTTTTCAATTTCACACTCATCATACACTAATCTATTTATTACCCGATTCCTCCTAGTTACATCACATACCCCGCGCAAAAATCTCATTTCCCCAGCAGTCATTTTCTTTTGTATTATTTACGTAGTATATTTTTGTATATTATTATCAATTGTTTATTGTTATCAAAATTCAGAGTTACAATATGATCATATTATTTTATAAATTTGCAGTCTTATTAATAAAATAAAAGGTGAATAATACTGAAAATTTATTTGAAAAAATAAATTTATTACAAAAATTTAATAAAGAAAATTTTCGCTGAAAAACCGCTGTTTTAATAATTCTCAAGACACTTATCATAACATTTCAGGCAAGTTTATTTAATCACATATACACATGTACAGCCGCCAGTTTATTTACAGTAACTGTAAGTGCTAAAAGCATATGTGGGTGACTTTACCGCGCCATTTCACGCCAACCGGGGGAGAGCATTCGTGAGCATTTTCAGCTCGGCACCCGGACAAAATATAACCCGAAATTCCGGACTATAGTTGCACGAAACTCTAGAATCCCGCCTGAAATACGTGTAAGTACAATGGATATGTATGTATTACATATATGGTACTCATATACCGTGTGTATTAAAATCTTTAAGTAAGAATACATATATGTATGTGTGTGTGTAAGAATTAAATATGGTTTAATTTAAATTCTCTGTATTGATTTTTTAGTAATGAAAATATTTAGTTGTAGTGTTAATGTGTAATAAGTGGATTTAAATTTTTTTCTAATTTGATTAATTTTTGAATGAAAAGGTTTCCTAGTTCTGTATTAATATTTATCGACGTTTCGATGAACTCAACGTGCATCTTAATTAGAAAAAAAGATAGAAATGATATTTATAGTAAATAAACAGAGCATGAGTACAAATTACTAGGTAATAAAATATGTAACTGGATAATGAAATTTATAAATTTTTAATTAAAAAAGCCAAATTTTATTTAAATCAGTGCGTTCACATGTTATCTTTTTCTTTATAAATTTCTATAGCTTCTCTTATCAATCTGCTGTTCATATGTTAATGTTTTTAGCATGTTGTTATGAAAGTATCAGGTTCCTCTACACAACTGAAATTTACGGAAAACGCGTGTTTTTGCATTGTTTTCCGAATATTTTAGTTGTGTAGAGGAACCTGTTACTTTCTTAAGAACATGCTGAAAACCTCATTTCTGATGTTTTTTCGATGCAAAATTATCGATTTTTAGCCTTACTGGAATTTTTTTTATAATGCCATTCTTATATATGTATACAGGTGTTCGTTCGCCAGGTTGATATAGGGTAATAACATGGGATACCGATTATATGCAGAATACTTCTTTCTGAAGTAAAATTCAGAAAAATACTTAAAATACTTTTCGATAGGGAATAAAAAGTTCTATAATTTGCTTTTAGTTTTAATTTGCTAGCATGTGCCGTTTCGGCGCTAGTTTTTTTTTTTTAAATGTTTTTTAGAATTTTCAATAATTTTTCCTGCTTTTTTCAAAATCTGCTCAAAAAAATCTGAAAAAAATCAGTAAAATAAAGAAAAAATTAGCTACATAACGACTAAGTAACTTTTTTCTCTAACTCATACTAATTTAGCAAAAAAAATTATTGAAAATTCTAGAAAACATTTTAAAACAAAATTCTAGCGCCCAAACGGCACATGCTGGCAAATTAAAACTAGAACCAAATTATATAATTTTGTATTCCCTATCGAAAAGTATTTCTCCGAATTTTACTTCAGAAAGAAGTATTCTGCATATTATCGGTATCCCATGTTATTGCCCTATATCAACTTGGCAAACGAAAACCCTGTATATATATATATATATATATATCACTGGTAGCAGCGCCAAACATAACTACAAAGTCAAGCTTGAGTTTTAATTCCATTCAGAAACACGGTCAAGTGTATTTAATTTATGTATTTAAAATTATTCAGTCAAGTTAAGTTAATTGACTCTTGTATTGTTTATTATCGCTTAAATTTAAATTTGATTATTGAAAATGTATGAAAAAGTGCAAAAAATGTATACTGCCAAATTTGTCAGAAACTGTATATTCGATCAAAACATGATTAATTCTCACAAATCACATAACAAATACAGATAATATATAAATATACCTAGCATTCTACAACTGTTAGTAAGGATAACGTTACTTGGTATTATATTTATTTATTTTTAGTTTAGTTTAGCGTTTAGAACGCTTAAAAAAAAATCGTATATGTCACTCGAAATAGAAAGCTCTTTTTCGTTTCACTCGGATTGCTTTGCTTGATTGATTTAACACAATAATCATCGTTTTCTACTCCTCGTAACATAATATAAATACTATTATCGTTTATTTCAAATACCGCTAGTTTAGTTGCAAATAAATAATAAAATATTTTGTATAGAAAAAGCACAATAGCAACTACGGAAAAATATGTCAAGATCTTTATCAGATAATTCCTTAGATACATCTCTTTCAAAACACATGAGCAACGCTTAAAAAAATTTGTCACACATGTGTGTTTTTAAAATCTCTAGTTCTTTTTTCTTTGTCCTGAAAATGTTATTTTCAGTTTTGCTCTGAACGGAAAAAAGAATTTTATTTCAAATATTCCGTTTGTCTGATGTTTTCTTTTTCTTTTCTGTATGTAGATTGTATGGAAATACATATTGACCGTTGCTGAATCTAAAATAACTACTTCTATTTTGATGTCTATATACCGTATGTTGACTTGTGCCGTCGTACATAGAGATTTAGCATGTAAAATCAGACATGTGCAATTTCCTGCTTCCCAAATTATTTTACAAAAAAACTTTGGGATAAATGTTTTAGGAAACACTTTTTTACATGTAAATCAATCAACAAAATTTTTTTTGGAACCATCCCAACGTCAGGAATTAGCCCTAACGTTGTCAAGAAATTGATTGAAAATGGCATTAGCCGTGAAATTGGAACAAAAATAAAACAAATGCTAAATGCTATATGCTATTTCAAGGCTACTGCCATTTTCCAGTCAATTTCTTAACAACTTTAGACATAATTCTTGACGTTAGGAAGGTAATTGATTTACATGCAGAAAAGTATACCCTAAAACATTTATCATAAGGTTTTTTTTGTAAAATAATTTGGGAAGCAGGAAATTGCACATGTCTGATTTTACATGCTAAATCCCTATGTACGACGGTCCAAGTCAACACACGGTATATTTAGCTGCATAAAACTTACGTATGTATTCAATACTGAAATATAAGTATTGTAACAGGGATGGGCAATGTAACATTACAATATTTATTTAACTGTAATTTCTAATAAAATATCGTAACGATATTTTAATAACGCTATTTATATACAATGAATGTGGATGAAGCGAAAGTTGCTTGTTTGGATAGAAATGTTTGGAGGCGACTGATTTCGGGATGATAAAAAAAGTTTGTGCCATACGCTTTTGGGTAAATGGCGTGATTGTGTATGTAATTTCAATTTTCGCGTTTCCATATCATTTTCTCGTTTTAATTTCAATTTTCGCGTTTCTGGTTTGCAGGTAAAATTCCTGTTTTTCGTGTTTTAGTGTTTCTGGTTTCCTGTTTTAATGTGAAAATAGACACCGCCTTTATTTTTTAACCTATATTTCCTGTAAAAATTATGTACTATATACAGAGCTGGGCAGTAGCTAGCTACTTTAATAGCTTAGCCTACATTTGTTGGTAGCTGTAGCTGTAAGTGCGGTAGAAAAAAATTAAAATAGCTGTAGCTTATAGCTTCAGGATTTGTCGAAAGTAGCTTATAAATAGTAGCTAAAACATAAATCTACTATTTGTAGCTACTTTTAGTAGCTAAAAACCACGTTTACCAGCTTATAGCTGTTTTTGGCAGCTTAAAACTACTTTTAGTGTAGCTTATAGTTAATTTCAGTAGCTTATATAGCTACTTTTATTAGCTTGTAGCTACTTTTAGTAATTTATAGTAACTTTTAGTAGCTAACAGTTACTTTTTGTAGTTTATAGTTACTTTTAGCAGTTTACAGCCATTTTCCTATACTTAATCATTACTTTTCTTATTGTAGTTGCTTTTATTATTATTTTGACCATAAGGAAAAGTTCTCAGTCCGGTGTTTGCATCATTTACAAAGTAGCTTCAGATTTAACAGCTACTTTTGGAAAAAAGTAGCTGTAGCTTTATAAATTTTTAAAGAATAGCTTTTAACTCTACTATATTAATTAAGTAGCTTGCCCAGCTCTGACTAATTATTACAACCGTTAACCTTATAAACCAAGTTCGTTATCTAGAATCTATATGAAAAATTTCTATAAAAAAATAATTAATTTTTGACAGTGTTACAGATTCCGTATCAAACATTATACCACTTTTGGTAATAATAATAAAATACACTTTTATATCTTTCTCTCTACTTCAAAAATAAAAATAAAAAATAAAAATGTTACAAAATATATTTTATAACATAAATGAAATATAGGTACGAACAAAATAATTATTGTAAAAGTTATTAAAAAACTTACAGCTTCTGTATCTGCGCTAATAATTTTAATAATCGTACATTTACAAGTATTACATACAAAACAAAAATCTTGACCACCAACAAAAATAATTAAAATTTCCTCTATAGTTTAAACAGAAAAAAAAAATTGAATCAAAGACTCGTTCTTTATTTGGAGCAGAAATTCTAAAGGAAATCTGACAAAGTTGGCTATGAATCGTGAATTCAAATTTTAAACAAGAGAACATCACATCATAGTCACAACTACAACAAATATGCTAAATCAGTATTTCTCAAACTCTTTTTTTTTATATTTTATCCTTATAGCCGGTATACTGAAAATTGAATCGAGAATTTCAAAATTATCTTTGGATAAAGCTTTGAAGATGCAAATTTTTTTATTTAATCCAAGCTATTTTTTAAAATTTAATTTTAACAAGCAGTAGTTACAGACAATCTTATAAACATTTTTTTTAAAATAAAATGGCTTTAGGTTATAGCTTTGTACTAATATTTATTAATAATCGACGTTTCGACAAACTCAACGTATGTCTTCATCAGAAAAAAATACAAATGACATTTAGTGAACATGAAAATAAGTTACTAGGTAACATAATAAGTAACTAGATCATAAAAATTTATAAATTTTTAATTAAAAGGAGCCAAATTTTATTTAAATTAGTGTGTTCACAGTGATAAATGTTTTTTTTTTTATAAATTTCTATTACTTTTTTTATCAGTCTGCAGTTAATATTGATTGATCTTGCAATTTTACAATATCTTTGACTCATATTGAGCAATAGCAGATTTATCTGAATGGTTTAGACGTATTGATCTCTTATTTCTGTGTTCTGTTATTTACTGTAATTGTCATTTGTATCAGTTTTCCTGATGTAGACAAACGTTGAGTTCGCCGAAACGTCGATTAATAATAAATATTAATACAGAACTTAAACCTAGAGCTGTTTTATTTTATATAAAGAGTTCTAAAAATTTATTTACTACGTTAAAGTTTTGTTAATTTAAACATGTATATATTGCAGTGTATGTAAGTGAAAATGTACGCAATCTTAGAAAGAATTAAGATATTCACGATTACAATACACTAGATAAAAAAAATAACATAAAATTAGATTTAGTAGATTAAATGTGACAAAAACTATACCTCATAATGTTAATTCAAAATGGTACAACAAATTCCCTACAGTAATAACGCATCTTTAAACAAAAAAATTTTAAATTGTCATTAAAATTTTCTTGCTACTAAACGCATTTTATAGTGTTAAAGAATTTCAAAAAAATGTTGGTAAAATTGCCATATAATGACTAATATTATAATTACTTATAGTTGTTTATATGTGCATGTTTAAATGACTTAAGTTAATATACTTTTTGATTTCTCTGGCTTTTAATAAATTATTATTATTATTAAACTGGAAAATAGTCAACTGGTAATATTAGTAATAGACGGAATTCAGTCAGTTATATACTTTTTATTATCTAGTAGAATATTTTTAAATGTTGTTAGCTAGCCCTGAAGAAGGCAATAGTGATTGCCGAAACATTGGCTTAGAAAATAATAAAAAATACATAACTGACTGAATTCGGTCCATTACTAATAATTTATTACTATTATTATTATTATATATTAAAATTCTTAAAAATTAAAAAAAAATATATTTTCCTGAAATGAGATAAATATTTTATGTATAAACATGGCGTGACGAGTTTGTTTCGTAAGCGTTATATCCAATAAGATGTAGGATACGTTTTTTTGGTAATCGAATTTAGTAAATGCCCTTCTTCGGTCAAAACAAAAATGGTAACCTTTAGGTGAAAGGGGGGGGGGGGGGAGATAAAATACATGTAAACTTAAAAAAAGTGATTTTTCAACCATTTTTTATACCTTAATAAAATCGTACAAAATAAAACTGCTTGTTTTATGTAATTTATATATATATATATATATATATATATATATATATATATATATATATATATATATATATATATAGCTATAAATACAATTTCTTTGAAGAGTTGAAGTCCATCCTTCACCGAGTTGGAAGATGTACACTCGGCCGCAAACAAAAGACACCCTTAGTTGGCGTGACGTGTAGCACCTAATGGAAACTAAATTATCATGGAATGAGCACATAATCACATTTTTAATGAAACTCCGCTCTGTATCAACCTATTTTACATAAATAATATTCATAAATTATATATACGAACACTCAGGTTGAAAAATCAAGTTCAAAATTTCACCTGAGTTTGTATATACAATTTATGAATATTGTTCATGTAAAATAGATTGATCCAGAGCGGAATTTTATTAAAAATGTGATTCCGTGCTCATCGCATGATAATTTTGTTTCCACCAGGTGCTACACGTCACGCCAACCAAGGTCGTATTTTTTGCGGCCGAGTATACAACCACTTCAAACTCAGTGTGGAATGAACAATTTAAAGCTGACAATTATATATAATTATATAAAATAAATAGTTTTATTTTGTACGATTTCATTAAGATATAAAAAAATGGTTGAAAATCACCGTTTTTTTGCGTTTATATGTATTTCCCTCCTTAATACAGACTTAAGCTTTTCGCGATTCAAAGTTTTCGAAGCACTGATCCTAAATACATGCATCAGCGACAAAATGTTCCACACATAGTTGGATGCGTTTCGCTTTAAACTCTCTGCCTCTCATTGGAAAGCTCAGCGTACGGAGCTTTCGCCGTCGCAGTTATTATGCTTTGAAAATGGTTGTGTACAATGTCCTACGTAATAATGACTATCGCACGGACTGTTGGTTTGGTTTATTATATGGTCGCGAGAACGCAATATTATTGTAACAAGTTGCCGTTGCACTATTGTATTTCAAGAAATGTTAATATTACTTGGCGCTACTGTTGTTGCTTCTTCATTGCTTTTTATTTTATATCTATGCCAGCCAGTTCGTACATTTTTATAACCTAACACTTTATTGAGGATTTTAATGAATGATAATAATCCACCAGCTTTATTGAAGCTAATAAAGTCAAATAGTTATTCAAAAAACAGTTATGAAATTGGAAAGAGAATTTTACTATTTTTTATTCTATAAATTGAATATAAAAAAATAGGCAAAAGTTTGAAACCAATTTAATATTTAGAAATTATTTACTAACAGTCATGTCCGGAATAAACCTAAGTAATCTATATGCAACAAATACATACATACATACATATATACATAAACTCTTTCCACTATCCCGAAATCAGTTTCTTCGAAACATTCCTATTCAGACAAGCATCTAACGCATCTCACACATGGCCCTTCTATTTCTACTACTTGGAAACTTTCGCTCACGCAAGCCAATCTCTCAATTATACAACTCCAACTACTCATCAGACGTCCACGCAAACGTATACTTACAAAATCATTCATATACATTTTTTTAACCAAATTTTCGTTAGACATACGCTCAAAATAACCAAATCATCTTAAGTGACTAACACCAACTTTTACAACAACATTTTTTTTTCAATTTCACACTCAGAATACACTAATATATTTCGTACCCGATTTCTCCTAGTTGCACCATATACCCCACGAAAAAATCTAATTTCCACAGCAGTCATTTTTCTTTTATGCCAGGCACCTAGAGGGTCCGATACCAACACCTTTGCTCTACGGTTGCTTTGTTTATATAAAGTGCATTTATTGATAATATTGCAACATCATGCATATTTCTCCTATCTATAAGATGTGTCAAATCTACCAGGCAAATTTCTAATATTGATGTATTTCAAAATTGAAAAACAATAATTTATAATGGTCTTACTAATTGTCACTAATTCTCTGTAATGTTCTACTTCCCAAAATAGTGGTACCACTATTGGTTTCAGTATTAAGTTACTTTGTAGTTGAATTTATTATGTATGCCTATGCCGTCTTTTCATTAATAATTAATATATGTATATTTTCAGGTTCTATAATTGGATATATATCTGTTGAATCGTGTATTTAATAAATAAATTAATAAATATTTCAACAATACATACAACTAATCAGACCATATTTTCAAACATTTTCGTCCATTGCACAAATATTATATATATATATATATATATATAATATATATAATTCATTAATCTGGTTAGTTGATAGATATATCATTTAAATACAGTTAATACTCAAATACAATCATAAAGGAATAATCTGAAAATGAAAAAATCTTATCGCCTCAACCTGGGATCGAACCAGGATCCTTTCGCTTGCCGGGCGAATGCTCTACCTCGTGCTCTACCACTGAGCTATCAAGACCATTACAGATCGAGCGAATGAAACCTAATCATTTTCAGTACACATTCTATTCATAATTTTTCATAGTCAACAAATACGCAATATCATTAATTTTTAATGTCTAAATACATATAAGAACTATACTTATGAAAGGTGTTGGTTCGTGCAATAGTGCAATCATATATAATTCAGATTATTCCTTTATGATTGTATTTGAGTATTAACTGTATTTAAATGATATATCTATCAACTAACCAGATTAATGAATTATATATGATTGCACTATTGCACGAACCAACACCTTTCATAAGTATAGTTCTTATATGTATTTAGACATTAAAAATTAATGATATTGCGTATTTGTTGACTATGAAAAATTATGAATAGAATGTGTACTGAAAATGATTAGGTTTCATTCGCTCGATCTGTAATGGTCTTGATAGCTCAGTGGTAGAGCATTCGCCCGGCAAGCGAAAGGACCCTGGTTCGATCCCAGGTTGAGGCGATAAGATTTTTTCATTTTCAGATTATTCCTTTATGATTGTATTTGAGTATTAACTGTATTTAAATGATATATCTATCAACTAACCAGATTAATGAATTATATATATTATATATATATATATATATATATAATATTTGTGCAATGGACGAAAATGTTTGAAAATATGGTCTGATTAGTTGTATGTATTGTTGAAATATTTATTAATTTATTTATTAAATACACGATTCAACAGATATATATCCAATTATAGAACCTGAAAATATACATATATTAATTATTAATGAAAAGACGGCATAGGCATACATAATAAATTCAACTACAAAGTAACTTAATACTGAAACCAATAGTGGTACCACTATTTTGGGAAGTAGAACATTACAGAGAATTAGTGACAATTAGTAAGACCATTATAAATTATTGTTTTTCAATTTTGAAATACATCAATATTAGAAATTTGCCTGGTAGATTTGACACATCTTATAGATAGGAGAAATATGCATGATGTTGCAATATTATCAATAAATGCACTTTATATAAACAAAGCAACCGTAGAGCAAAGGTGTTGGTATCGGACCCTCTAGGTGCCTGGCATAAAAGAAAAATGACTGCTGTGGAAATTAGATTTTTTCGTGGGGTATATGGTGCAACTAGGAGAAATCGGGTACGAAATATATTAGTGTATTCTGAGTGTGAAATTGAAAAAAAAATGTTGTTGTAAAAGTTGGTGTTAGTCACTTAAGATGATTTGGTTATTTTGAGCGTATGTCTAACGAAAATTTGGTTAAAAAAATGTATATGAATGATTTTGTAAGTATACGTTTGCGTGGACGTCTGATGAGTAGTTGGAGTTGTATAATTGAGAGATTGGCTTGCGTGAGCGAAAGTTTCCAAGTAGTAGAAATAGAAGGGCCATGTGTGAGATGCGTTAGATGCTTGTCTGAATAGGAATGTTTCGAAGAAACTGATTTCGGGATAGTGGAAAGAGTTTATGTATATATGTATGTATGTATGTATTTGTTGCATATAGATTACTTAGGTTTATTCCGGACATGACTGTTAGTAAATAATTTCTAAATATTAAATTGGTTTCAAACTTTTGCCTATTTTTTTATATTCAATTTATAGAATAAAAAATAGTAAAATTCTCTTTCCAATTTCATAACTGTTTTTTGAATAACTATTTGACTTTATTAGCTTCAATAAAGCTGGTGGATTATTATCATTCATTAAAATCCTCAATAAAGTGTTAGGTTATAAAAATGTACGAACTGGCTGGCATAGATATAAAATAAAAAGCAATGAAGAAGCAACAACAGTAGCGCCAAGTAATATTAACATTTCTTGAAATACAATAGTGCAACGGCAACTTGTTACAATAATATTGCGTTCTCGCGACCATATAATAAACCAAACCAACAGTCCGTGCGATAGTCATTATTACGTAGGACATTGTACACAACCATTTTCAAAGCATAATAACTGCGACGGCGAAAGCTCCGTACGCTGAGCTTTCCAATGAGAGGCAGAGAGTTTAAAGCGAAACGCATCCAACTATGTGTGGAACATTTTGTCGCTGATGCATGTATTTAGGATCAGTGCTTCGAAAACTTTGAATATATATATATATATATATATATATATATATATATATATATATAATAAGATCTGTAACTAATAATATAATCTGTAATAAGTATATATATATTCCTTTCTATAAAATAACAAAAAGAATTTCAATTGGCTTCGTTTGTATAATATAAATAATGAATAAAATTTTCTGTAAAAATCAATAGATTCCATATGGTTCGTTTACAAATCAATCACATTCTATACTTAGTTAATTATAGCAAGGCTGTTATTTAAGAAATGTCAATAAAAAGATGGTAGATATATTCAATTATAATGTCTTTTAATGTCACCGTTATTCTCCAATACTCATACAATATTTAAAACAATTCTTATCTGTTATTCCGTTCGGTATGTCTTTGGGTGTCATTTGCCACGCAACCAACTCACATCAGCATTACTCTTGCTTAAAACTGAATTATGATGCAGAGCAGGAATATGTTATATCTACTTTTTTCCAGTAGACCATTTATATACTTAATTATGTCCAATATACCTATAAATGATTCAGCTGGTTACAATAAGAAACAATTTATTTATATTCTTCTACTTACTGAATTCTGAATTTTCACTGAATCTGCTCGTTTTAATTTGTTTATCATTAGTTAATTTTAAAATAAAGAACAATGATTGACCTTGCCGTGTTTTATAAAAAATTATTATATAAAATATCATTTAATATTAGAATACAAAATACATACATACATAATCACGCCGTGTATCCAAAAAGCACAAACTCTCACAAACTCAAAATGGAGTTTAATTTTTATTATTTGTTTTCTAATAATTATTATTACGGCACTTTTGGTACTTATCTAAAATTAAAATAAAACTGCTTTAGGTCAAAGTTCTGTATTAATATTTATTTATAATCGACGTTTCGACAAACTACACGTCCATCTTCATCAGGATAAATGATACAAATAACATTTACAGTAAGTAACACAACATAGAAACAAGTTACTAGGTAACAAATAAGTAACTAGATCATATAATTAATGAAATAATATTTAATAGGCATGTATTGACAATTTGACTTTATTTACAAATTAAAAAAAAGAAATAAAAAGCGTAAACAAAGAAGATGGTGGATATATCCGATATTTACAAGAAAATTGGAATAATTTAATTTAATAAATTTTTTGAATAAGAATGATTTTTCATCAACTTGACTATTTGCTATCATTTGTATATATCTGTTCTTTAAAAACATTAAATTCATAAAGTATTTAAATGGCGTTTTTAAAAAACAAAATTAATTCAAAAATATTTGGTATTGAGTAGATTGCCAACAATTTAGTCATCCAGCAAATTCCATTCAAAATAATATAGAGGGGGTGCATTTCTACGTATGATAATTAATATATTTTTGCCATTTCTTTCCTTAAATCCTAATAAAAAATTAGAAAATGATCTACTGTGGCGAAATTTAAATAAAAATAATATTTGCTGTTGTTTTAATACTGTCAATATCGGCTATAATAAAATATTTGAATATGACGCATGTTGCTGCAATAAAATGTCATTGCCGTGCGCATGTGTATTAAAAAATTTAAATTGCATTACAAGTCAGTGTGAATAGTAAAATTTTTTATGACTATTTCTTATTATACAATTTCAAATACTACAATCGCAGTTTGAACGAAGCTTAAGCCTAATTCGTGCTTATCTGTAAAAATAACGAAAGGTCAAAATTAGTGTTATTACAATACCTCCCTCACTCTAGGTGACGGTCGGTAATAATAATACTGTAATAAATTACTGTAAATCAAATTTAAAAAAATATATTTACAAAGAATATTGTTATTACCGCATTTGTCCGAAGATAACGCGATTCCGAATTTAATGTAACACCGAAATTTTTCATAAAGATATTTAGAAAAAAACAATCCGAATTTAACGAGATCCATTCATTTTTCATAAAAGAATTCAAAGAAAATAAAATTCATAAGTAGATCTCGAACTTAGCGCTAGTCAATTTTTTAACGGAAAATAATTGGTCAAAAAAA
The DNA here is from genome assembly GCA_963966155.1 of Clivina fossor. Lineage (NCBI taxonomy): Eukaryota > Metazoa > Arthropoda > Insecta > Coleoptera > Carabidae > Clivina > Clivina fossor. The sequence goes on from OZ014555.1 coordinate 28,685,071, forward strand.
TACGGTACTTATTCATTTTAAAATATGTATATTATAATATATTGAAAAATCTTTCAGAACACGAAGGAATAATGATTGAACACAATTTTTAGTTCTGTTTTATTTATAATAGGCCAACGTTTTGATACTATATTATAGTTTTCTATGTACCAGAAAATAAATTCGGTGTATGTGTATAATTTTTATTTGAAAACGATTTATCTACACGGAGAAAAGGCATTCTTTGAAGTAAAGAAAATCATTTTCATTCCAATAAATATTTTTTTCAATAGTGGCAAATAAATATCTATTTGATTTAAAGGTATTTATTTATTACTAACTAATAATTATTTTACAATAAAGAGCTTGTATATTTACTCTAAATAAATTTATTTAAAATAATAAAATATATGTCATGTAAAATATATGAAATTTATTTATTAATATCAAAAAAACGTTTTTCTCCGTGTATGCATCTAAAATCTAAAATCTAAAATCTGAAAAATACACGATGTACTAACATATACATAAAAAAATACAAAAATAAACAAAAGTTAAAGCTAATGTTCTTACAATTTATCTTTCATACATATGTCTCTGAAATGACGTGTCAATAGTTCAACTTTTTCAACAAATTTCAGAAGAAGTTTTATGTCGCATCCTACATAATTAATAACATAAAAGTAATCATACATACATAAATCGATTTAAAAATAGTTAGATGTATTCCACACATTAATTACAAATAGTATTTTCACATACTTACATATTATAATTATTTTCTTAATGTAACGTAAACCAAAACCAAAATTATATTAATAATATTCAAAATTATTATAAATTAAATATCTTCGAAAATAAAACGGCTTTAAGTTGTAGTTTTGTATTAATATTTATTAATGGGGCATATATAAATGAACATTTAAATATGGTAATGAACGCCAGATTATAAAATTGCAATGTAAGTCATGTTATGGTAATTAACGCCAGATAAATTAAGGTCAGCAAAAGGTAACATCAGAATAAATAACCTATTAATATTAGGTTAGGTTAAGTTGTTTCATTTTATAAATTGATGTTTAATATACTATTTTAATGTGCATATCAAATAACTGTTGCGAATTTCTATTCATGGTTGTTACGTTGTCCTATTCTGGCATTAATTAACTTTTTTCAGCGTGCATAAAAATCCCATCCATTATTAATAATCGATGTTTCGACGTACTAAATATACATCGAAAAGTCGATTATTAATAAATATTAATACAGTACTACAATCTAAATCCGTTTTATTTTAATATAATTAATTCTGAAAGATTTTTTACTATGTTACAAATTTTCACATTTCTTCACAAAAAACATGTATATATCTTTTTACGAACACTTTTAATAACAATAAAAAATTCAACGCATTATTTGAACATTTATAAAATTTTTAAAAATATAACAACAATACAAAAAAAGCAATGTTTGAAAAATCTGAACATGTATTTTTCTTAGAGACGCACAACTGACTAGTGTAGCTGTGCAACAGTTTGCTTGTTAGTGTATCGACGCGCATTTGATAAAAACTAGTGTATAGAACCATTGATAAAACTTATAATCACGGTTATAAGATCTATGTAATTGAATATGTGTTGGTTTTATAGCGTACATCTACACTAGTGTGTAGAATCTCTAAAAAAAATATTCTGAAAATGTTTATTCTTAAAAATATTTTTTTGAAAATTATTCTTCATTTACATAGATAGATATAGATATATATAATGACTAATACCTTTAAAACAGTCCGTGGTAAATATACTACACGATGCCACGATAGCTATAGCTTGAATCAAACTATAATAATTTAAGCAATCTATTCTTTAATATTTACATAATCTTAATAACTCTTTCAGTTTTAAAATTATTGGCGTTAGAAGTTTTAAGAAGCTGTTGCCCGAAAATATGCTTTTACAAGCAAGGATAACAAGAAATAAATAATTGAAATTTTGCATAATGCTTAACAAAGGATAATGTTAAGTCTGTATAGAATCCTTTCATAAAACTTTTAAAAATAAGTGAGTAGTATGTATTTAAATATTAGCAATTTTTTAAAATATTAAAACTTTAGGTTTATTCTGAAGCTCAGATTTTTAACAAATTTTATTGAAATTTTGTATATAAATAAAAATATCTAAAGACTCCTAGTGAGCAAAATTTGTTATAATTTTTAATATAATAAATTATTAGTATACACTTTTATAAAATGTTTTTGTTTTAGAAACAGTTAATTTAATTGTGCATATTGTTAATTTAATTTAAAATTAATGTGTACGCTAGATGTATCTCGCAAGCAAATGCGTTATGCCTACTAAATTTAATAAAATCAAGTTAAAAATCGTTTAATTTTCAAAACAAAACCAATCCTTGATAGATCAATAAATCCTTAATCATTAATAACCAACCATTTAAAAATCTCATTTTCTTGTTTTCAATCACAGAAATACTACCGGGCCCCGTACAACCAAGAGCTCAATCAACCAACAGCACATTCATTCAACGCAAGCTGCCTACAGCAACTTCTTCCACCAATCACAAAGCCCCCCCGAAGAATTCAAACAAAAACAAATTTACTCGTATATTTAAAAACCATCAGAAGAGAGACCAAAAACAAAACTCACCTCATTCGATTTGAAATTCAGCGAATCGAACGTCTCGGTACGATTGAGAAGATTCCTTAACCGGATCGGTTTCCGATGGAGCGGCAGTCCGGCGGCGGCCGTACAGTGATTCGACGCCACGTAAGGGCACGCATGCTCACAATGCTGATGGCCACCGCCGCCGCCGGTCGTATTGTTTACAACCGTCGGCATCGCATTGTGGGCATACGATGACATTTTCGTAGTCGTCTGATTTATCTTCGATGTCACTTGATTACGGAATGCATCGTAAAGGTTGATCGGTTGCGGCCAAATTTTGTCGCCGAAACGATAACTTTATCGGGAAAAGTAACGTTTATTTGTGTTGATTATTTCAGTTGTTATGCGCTCTTTATAATCAAATATTTGAAGCACTTGATTGGTGATATTAATATAACTTTGATTTATAATTTTTGCAATATGTTATTGTTTACTTACATATATTTACACAATTTGTTTACTGTATAATAATATTGTTGTTAAATATGGTTGTATGTTATTAATTCAATTTTACGATTTTTATTACATCATCCTATAAGAAAACAAAAATTTAATTATTTCATGACCCCAATATTGATTTTATCCAAATTAAATTTTTAAACACATTTTCAATTTCCGATAAGGTATTAAAAGTGGATGCAAATAAATTATTAAAAATGAAAATAAACGTGTATTAAAGTACAGCATAAAAAGTCTGCTGGTAGTGAAATTAAAATAAGTTCTAAAACTCGTGTTTATGATAGATTTTTTTTCTAATTTTATTTTTCATCAAATACTTTTAATATTCGATAAATATTTGTTGCATCTAATATATTTAAACTAAAACCGAGTTCTAAAAGAATTTTGATAAGTATACCTATATAATATCATTACCTATAACTTTTGGTAATTAAACTTGGCAGTAAAAATAGACAGTTTTATAATAACCAAAACGCTTGCTGTAAAAGTTACACCAAATAAATATAAGTATAAATTTTTTTTAATTAAAAATAAAACAGTTTTAGGTTGTAGTTCGATTATTTATTAATAATCGATGGTTCGACCAACTAAACATAAGTTTAATGATTTCTGAAACATTTTTTACTATATTAGTGCATTTAATAATTTTTTATTAATATTAAAATAAATAACTTACAAATTTAAATCTTACAGTATATATCATTTCCAAACAGTTCAAAATCCCAGATACTGTTAACAAATAATTAACAAATTTACCAGTAATCTTTCTATTTCTATTTAAAATTTTATTTTATAAATAAAAAAATCTGACAACATAAATAATTCAAATAAATTTTCTTTTAATTACAAGCCAAATGCATAAATATTTTGCTAATATTATGTAATATTCAAAAAGCTCTATGGTACCATAAAATATATTTTTTTTTAATAAATAGAAAATTGAATATGGTTACAAAAAAAAGACAAAGATTCTGTAGTACCACTATAGAGCTTATAGAATAATACAGAATACTGCTAAACATAATAGGTGATACTGCAAGCTTGGTTTTTAGATGTAGTAGTTTATTTGTTTAGTTCTGCTCTTATGAAAGTTACGTTAGCGTAAAACTCGTATTAATTAAAACCGATTTTGTAACTTGAAAACATAATTACAACAATCAAGCGTTTTAACAACAGTTCATAAATCTAATCGCGTAATTAGCTAATGATTTAGTTAATAATGATTTATGCAACTAGTACTAATTGTTTTCGAAACCTCATCTATTTGTATCAATTTCGTTTTAATAATATTTGCAAAAACATAAACCATAGATTTCAATAAATTTTAAACAATAACTTTGATAATTATTTTAGATAAAAATTGAAACACATCATTCAAATTTATTACTAACAATTAATTTAGGAACTATAAACTATATTTTATATAAATTCAGTGTAATGTTTTTAATCACTTATTACAAACGTTATCAATAAAAAACAGAGATCGTTCTGTATATTTTGATGTATAATGTACATCATATTGATTCATTACTTGTAAATATTTTCAAATATGATGGTGTTCATGTTCGGAAAATAAAACTTCTAAACTTTTATAACTAACTAATGTATGTACATAATATAATTTCAAAAGTTCTAGTAATCCTAAATATAAAAAAACAAACTTACTGTAATATGTTAGTGTTTCTATTACAAATTATTTATACCTAAACTTTTTATGTTAAATTAATTTTGTTTATTTTATATTTATTTATAATTATTAATAATAAATTGACTTTTACATATAAATTTAATTAATATATCAATTACTATTTTACAAATAAATATTAAATATTTAACATGTAATTTTTATAATTTTTGCGGTCATACAAGCTTTGTTTGTTTATTAAAAAACCTTTTTGTATTTAAACTGATAATTTTAATCTTACAAACAACCTTACAAACAAAAATCACTGTAAAGGCACTGATTTAAATAAAATTTGGCTTCCTTTAATTAAAAATTTATAAATTATTATAATCTAGTTATCTATTTTGTTACCTAATATAGTAACTTGCTTCTATGTTCTGTTTATTTACTCTAAATGTCATTTATATCTTTTTTCCTGATGAAGACGAACGTTGAGTTCGTCGAAACGTCAATTATTAATAAATATTAATACAGAACTATAACCTAAAGCTGTTTTATTTTAAAAATCTATCGTCGAAAATTTAAATTCATTGAAATACATTTAAAAAACTTTTCTCATTCTTTTTTAAACTTATCTAACAATAATTTATGTGTGAATTTAATTGAGTGTTATAATAAATCAAATGACATTAATTTGATATTTTAATACAAAACATATAGTTTTAAAAACTGTACTATATTATTCGCTAATATACTATTGCAATATTTTTGAAAATTTAAAAACAATTTGCTCTGATTTGTGTAAATAAAATATTAATTTTATATTATTAAATTGTACCATATATGTATATTATTACAAAATTTACATCAGCTAAAACAAATTAATAATAACTTTATATAAATTACCATACCTGAAATTTTGATAAGTTTTTTACTGATTCAATTAAATGAACAATTTTATTATAACTCGTATTAAAGTATTAGCAACGAATCATTTGATATCAATTAGAAATATTTATAATTTAAACTTTTAATAACTGTACACAAAATAAATGTCTGTTTTAATATCTTAGTTTTAATATTAAAAATATCAATTAGTAAAGAAAAAAACTATCACTACTCACACAGTCTGCATCTTGCAAACATTTGAAATTCATATGCACGTAGAAATCATTATAGCGTTAAATTTAAATGAAATACGCAACATTGTGCAACAAACATTTTCTATAGTTTTGCACGTTTCAAATTATTATTGAAATTAAATAACAAATTCGCGCAAAAGTTTCAAATATTTGAATTTGTAATTTGCCACGAATTATCTCAAAAACAATGTTTAAAGTATTTTAAGCGAAAATTTCGTCCGTAATATAAAACCAAATATTTAAATTCCGAAATACGTTAATTGATTTTTATTTTCTAATAAAATTACATTTTTAGATGTTTGTTTTAAACTGTAATTTAACATTTGTTAAATATTTCACTTTTAAATCAAATTTATTAAATTAAAAAATTCTACAAAATTGAAAAATGTTCAAATAATAATAAGTTATACGTTTCTTAAATATACGACATAATTAATATTAATTAATTTATATTTTTTCGGTTAAAAGTTGAAATTAAATTGCAAAATATTTTAATAGAAATATTTAAAACTTACTGTAATTTGTAAAAAAAAGTACGTTTATTAACAAAATAAGCATGTGTAAATAAATTTAAATATTAATAAATTTCTGTCAAACTTTTTTTAAACTAAATATTAATAATATTAAAAAATTAACAAACAAATTAAAAATATATACAAAGATTAGTCAAATTTAATATTTTTTTTTATCAAATATTGGCAAAAAATTTACTGTTTAATAATACTTGTTAAAAAATATTATTAGATAATACTTTCAACAATTGTAAATAAAAATCTGCAAAACTTTTAATAATTTTAATTAACAACATGCTAATAAATTATCAAAAACAACTTTTAAGAATCTTACAGAAATAATTATTTTTAATAAAATTTACAATAGAAATAAGATAATTAGCAATAATCAGAAATGTAAAACTTTATTTTTATTCGAATTCACGGCCACTTTTGAAAGCAATTTTAGTTAAATGCACTTTTTGGCGTTTATTTTATATTTACATCTGACATTTCTAAAACAAATTATTATAAATAAGATTTATAAAATATTTTAAAACAAACGTCAAGAATAGCAAGTTAATAATTTGATACTTTCAAAGTAAATAAAAAAAGAAAAATCAAGCAAACAAATTATAATAATTGAAAATTACTGCAAATTGCAAAGATTTTAAAAATGTAACATTACCTATAAGTTAAATTTAACAATCATGCAAACAGTATCTTTTTTTTTAATATGTTAATTTTTCTTCCAATTCTATCTATACGTGTGGAAAAATATTCCCCAATCCAATATACAGAAAAATACGAAATTCGAATTTTTGAATCACGTTGCAGCAAAAAATATCTACCACACTTTCGACGCCGAAATTACGTAAACGACCGACAGCGACGGCTAAAGAGAACGGATATAGTGATGCGTCGCGTACGACGTCCGTCAAAATACTCGCGCCAACAAAACTTTATCGGAGCGTCGTTTTCGGTAAAGCGACGCCGCCGCCGCGCGCTCGAGCGAAATGGTCACGCGCAATGTAGGCAACCTGTTGACACAGATGCGAATGCATCCCCACCATTGCGAAAGTTTTGTCATCGGGCGCCCCTTATGTTTGCCACCTCTCACACCCCCTCTCGCCCCTAGTCAGCCGTTGCGGAAAAGTTTCACAACATCCGGTTAGCGTGACGCGGGGGGAGGGCGCATCCGGAATCGCGGACCGAAGTTTGTACGCTCTGATTGTGTGTCCCGTGTCAATGCTTGTATGCGATTGTGGTGTAGTGTGTTTTGTTTTGTTTTTTTTCGGTTGTTGGTGATATTTAAGTGGTGCGATGGTTTTGAAAATAATTGAAGTGTTTGTTATATATAGTATTATTGGAAATTCGACAGTTGTTTGTCACGTGTGTGTGTGTAAATAAAATAGATAAAATATTAATTTAATAATATTATGTGTTAGGTAATACATAATAGATATAATTAACAATAAAAAAAATTTTTAGCATGCACATGACTTTCTATGCATGTTACACAATCATTCGGAATGACATTCAGACCAAAGATTGATATTTTGATTGAAAGTGTAAAGTCAAGACTGATGGACTGATGAATGGATTGACGGATTTCCAAATATTTGAAATCCGAGCTTCAATTACGGATAGTGGAGCGGGAGACTGACAGTTAGAATGCTTCTCCCAGTCAGTGGCGTAACTAAGTAAAGTGGCGCCCATGACAAGTATTGTAATTGCCCCCTCCCCCCCCCCCCCAAATCTATAATCAAGTTTATTCATTTCGCTCTTTAGGTATGTGGGATATATTTAATTTCTACTGCATACTAAATCATCTTAAACAATTTGTCAACATTATTTTTAATGTAAACAAATATGGACAAAAAAGAGTATAACAACAAAATAACTATCAATTTATATATATATATATATGTTTGTTTATTTATTGAACATTTAGGAACATTTGGAGGAACTTTGGTGCATATTATAAGAAAAAGTTTAAAACTATATGGCGCGGTAGTACTCGTGCCAAAGCTCTGAAAATCTCGAAAAAGGTCTCTGAGAACCTCTGAAAAAACTGAACAACTGTCAGAATTGAAACTGCAAAATTTTTTTAGAGATTTTCAGAGATTTCAGAGTTTCAAATAAGAATCTCTATTTCTTTGAGTATGTAAGTCTAGAAGTCCGTCAGAGTCAGGACTCTTCAAAATTTTAGGCCGCTAAATTTCTAAAAAAATCTATAATGATTAAAGATTATTAATCGTTATAGCTTTTTTCTGAGTCAGAAATCATATTGTTCAAATTCACACTACTCCGTTAATAATCATCGGAATGGCATGAATTTTGGACTATTAAAATGCATATTTCATTAGCTTTTTGGTGATTATTTTGAAATATTTTCAAAAGTAAATACAATAAAAGTTATATCCCACAATGTCTAAAAAGGCGATTTCCCCATTTAAGCTAAATGCAAATTTTGATCCTTCAACAGGCACGGTTAAATATCATCTGACAGGTCTGGGAAGTGTATGGACTTTTTTTTTATTTATTTGGAATAATTTTGGCGGGTGGGAGCAACAAATTTCCGACTTTGCCAAAATAAGAACAACCCTAATATATATTATATATATATATATATATATATATATATATATATATATAAAATTATATATTATATATAAATTCTTCATGTAGCCTCTAGATTGGTTCAGTTAGTACTCAAGATGTTCATGTAAATTTATTTTTTTCCAGTGTTGACAACTTTCCGAGAAAAAAAAATACTAAAGTTTTTAAAAAATTATTATGCCTATATTATTTATCGGTGATTAAGCAAATTTTCAAAAAAGTTTCTCCTAATGCCCACAAAAATTATTTAATTTTACTATCGTACAGAGAAAAAAAATTCCGAAAAAACTGATAATGTCACAGTGGTTCACATATGCTGCTAATCTTCTTATATAAACAATTTGTGCAAATATAAAATAATAAAGTAAATTTGTAATATACATTTGTATTATATTAAATTATAAATAAAATTATAATGCATAATTAAATATCTAAAACCAAAGTAACAAAATTTTATGTATTAATTTACATTATATTACATAATTTTAAATAAAATGAAATATATATCCAGCTGTCAGTTTTGTGTGTCGCAAAAATATATATCTCATAATAAAATTCAAAACAATAAATTTGAAAAAAGTAGTATTCAATGTCAATGTCGCAATGTTGTCAATCGAAGTAAAATAAAAATATGTTTAAAATTAATTACTCAAATATTTTAACCACTTCGGATTTTTGTTATTTTTTTCCCTACAATGATGTAAATAAAGTAAAATTTGACCTCAAAAAGTAAGTATATAAATATTAATAATAAAAATGTAGAAATTATTATATAACGATATTCAAAATCTAAAATTAGATTTATTAAATACTCATTACAGTGCACAATTCAAAAAATTAATTTAAGTTTGAATAAAAAATAATATATACATAAATGATCTTTGTCGAAGCGAAGACAGTATTCCGGTATTAGAAACCCGAGATTCCCGTTTCACACTTTTATTCCCAATGTATTTGAAAATTTAAAAGTTTTTGTTAAAAATTGACAGTTCTTACATGTAGTTCTATAACAAAATAAGAATAATTTAATAAGCTTGCAGAAAAATGTTTGTTAACCTCTTCTTTATTAAAAATTGTTTCATATATTAGATATCACATATGTTTTCTTATACTTACTAAAATAAACAAAGAGTTAAAATAAGCAATTAATTTTCTTATTAGCATCTACCTATCTATCTAGCATTATTGAAAATAGTTAATTGTGAAACGATAATGGCATTATAGAATGAATGGATGATAAGATTAGTTTAGGGTTTAGTCTGTGAAATTATTGCATTAATGAGCAGGCGTTAGTAATTTCCTGTGTTTCTCTATACGTTGACCAGATGCAGGATTCGGTATTCGTCGGTATTCGAATGCAAATGCATACATCTACATTTTAGTTATGTATATAGACGAGACGATAAATGAAGTTTGATTCACGTTTATCTTCTCTAAATTGCACAAGTTATTTACCTATGTTAGATCACTTGTTCAATTCACTTAACTATCGTATATTACATCAATATACAGTTAATTTGTCTTTAATCAGAATTAGCGATAAGTTTTTATTTGAGCTTTGAAAATGTATGTTTATAAAATCACTTTTATTAAGATCTTTTTATAGTATCTATTTTTTGTAAAGTTTCATGAACGACATACCCCTGAAAAGTTAGCAATAAAGTTCTAGCAATAAATCCTATACCTCGCTATACTAATGCGTTGCTTAAAAACTAAAAAACTAATTAGCGAATTTTAATTCGGTTTACAGCATTCGATAGTTTACATCATCCTCTAGTTTTGTACTAGTTTTGTTTCGCGAAATATTTATTAGAAATATGAAAAAAATGAATTTGAATAAAGAGCTTTAAAAAATTTACAATTTCTACTAATTATTCATATACCATTCAATATTTTTTAAATCTCTAGTAGTACAAAACTCGTACACAATAAAAGCTATCAATTGATATATTATTTATTATAATTACGTTCTTAATTAATTACAATTTTAACAATTTAATGTCTTCGAAAATTACACATTTAATGAAATACTTAAAATCAACCTACTATTTTCTCAAATTTAATATGGATAAAAGTTATGTTAATATTAAATCATATTATCTAGTTATGCTAAAAAGAATTTTCAAAAAATTTGAACTAGATAAGAAGTTATTTAACAACTTTTTTTTTAAATCTTTATCAAACTCCGACAAATTAACATATTTCTAAATAAAAATTTTATACATAGAACGTAATATTATCTAATTATGGCAAAAAGAATTATCAAATTATCTTTATTAGAAAAAGAGTTATATCTATATAAGGCCCTAAAATGTTAAGAATCCCTGGCTGTAGCCTCCCCACCCGTAAACAGTCAGTCCCAGTCAGTGGCGTAGCTAGGGGGTGTTAGGGGGGGGGGTTTGGAAACCCCCCCCCCCCCAAGAACCTGAACGACCAAAAACATACGTATGTGAAATATGAAATATGTTATTTTACTTTCATTTTTATAAAAATAATTTTTATTGCTCTTTATTTTTTATACAAATTGTAGTATTATCTTTACTGATTAATATTAGTAACCCCCCCCCTTGATAAGTTTCTGGCTACGCCACTGGTCCCAGTATATCAATGTAGTTTAAATAAAATGATGATATTACAAAATTATTACTTACCTTTAATTGCAGAATTATTATAGCTTCAATTGTAATGTAATATTCTTCACTCAAAATTATGTCTATATAATATGAAATACATACATCAATACTGTCTGTCCACTTTTATCACATAAAATTCCACAAAGTTAATTGTATCAATTAGAATCCGATATTTGTTGCACTTCTTATAAACAAAACACAAATATATTTATTAAACTTAGTCACAAAACATTAATTCACTAAATTTTATACAATATTTTTGTGAAAAACGCGAAATTTTCACGATCTGATGCAACAAAATAGACTAATTTTCACAACTAAATTTTATTAAAAACATAAATTATCTTGTATCAATTCGCTGCTCATCTCGGATTGGTTAATATTTCAATTATTTAAAATTCTTGTAATGCTTTGTTTACAGGTATAAATATTGTTTTGCTTATAGAAACAAAACAGACAAAATTTAACAAGATTACGCATATTAATTAAGTAAAAATACAACAAGTCAGACAAGTACCAGACATAGAATTTTATATATTTAGTTGAATAAATAAATATCTCTATTACTTTTATTTTTTATTAAATTTATTTAATATATAAATATATTAAACAAATAAATTCAATATAAATCGTTAAAATTGTAATTAATTAAGAACGTAATTATATTGAGTAATATATCAATTGATAGCTTTTATTGTATACGAATTTTGTACTAGTAGAGATTTGAAAAATATTGAATGGTAATATGAATAATTAGTAGAAATTGTAAAATTTTTAAAGCGCTTTATTCCAAATCATTTCTAATAAATATTTCATAAAACAAAACTAGTACAAAACTTAAGGAAGCTGTAAGCTCTCGAATGCTGTAAACTGAATTAAAATTCGCTAATTAGTTTTGTTAGTTATTAAGCAAAGCATTAGTATGGCGAGGTATAAAATTTATTGCTACAACTTTATTGCTAACTTCTCAAAGGTGACCGACATTAAGATTTATCTTTAATCTAGATAATTCATCTGTATAAAAAAATTGTTATATTTTACCTTATTTCGACAAATTTAAAATATTATTTCTATAGATTACTCTAGATTACTTTTCTATTCTATTATAAATCATCCAGGTCGCGACCCATTAGTGGGTCGTAAGAAGTATTAAAATATAATAATAGTCTAGATTTTCATTAAGTATATTCATTTAAAAAATTACAAGTAGTATCTTTCTTTCCCTTTTTCTTTTATAATATGAATTATAAGAGAGTGGGTCCCAAAAAATTATCATTTTAAAAAGTAGGTCTCGGCCTAAAAAAAGTTTGGAAAGATAAATTGCCATATTTGTAGGTACATGTATGTAAAAATTTACTGACGCTTTTATTTAATTTTCAAATCAATCAATCAATCAAGTAATTGTTATTAGTATTATTATTATTAAATTCAGAATAATACGTAACATACTGATAGATTTAAACATGTTTCAATTGTAATAATTTAATGCATCTAAAATTTAATTAAATTTTATGAACTTTTAAGACTACTAACTAGTATTATTTTAAATAGCATTTTTAAAATATATTTTTGCGCAGAATTTTTGTTCTAATACTATTATCACATCTAAATATTTAAAAGAATATTGTATTTTTGTTTAGATTAATTTCTAATTTATCTATCTCAATATATATCTTAATAATAATTTTAAAAAACAATGCTGATTTTCGTTAGAGCCAAGAGGAAAACCATTTTGTACACCAGATTTTACAAATTTTTCCGTTTATTTTACGGCTTTTATACGAAATTTTCAGAATTTCAGAGATTTTACTCGAGATTTTACAAGATTTTTAAGAATATTTTTAATATATTTTACCAGGATTTTACTAAGATTTTAAAAGATTTTAATTAATTTGTACACCAGATTGTACAAGTGGTTTTTAAGATAAAGTTTGCCCACACGAACAAATAAATAAATATACAAAAATTGTTCATTTAATAGTATAAAATAAAATTTAAACTAATTTGTATGTAGATGAAAGAATTAATGTGATTAATATGTGATAAAAATAATGATCAAATTAGATAGATTATTGATAATTTAGTCACCAATTCGAATTAAATAGAATGACTATACTATTTTTTTCTGTACCATACATTAATAGAAATATATTTTACAACTTAAAACAATATTTAAAAAATATGAGTTCTAAAAGATTTTTTACTATGTTAAAATAAAACAAGTTACACTAACAAAAATTTCACTAATATTACACAAAAAAAAACATTAAATTAATAAATAAATTCCGGGAACTAGCAAACAACATAAACGTGAGTAAATTTATCACTGCCAGAACATTTGCAGCTGGGTAATTCAGCGTCGGTTAAAGGGTTGAGCGGGTAGAAAAAAGAAAGAAAAAACCGATCGAAACAGAGAAAATACTTAAGTGCCATTCTTTTGGGGGCGAGCGAGTGATAGATCCGGTTGGTCAATGTTGATTTGACCGTTACCGGCATCAGAACGAGAGCCCTGTTTTCTCGCCGAGCAAAGCTGCGCTCCGGCAAACCGAGATGTCAAAATGGAATGCCCTTCAATTTTTCACAGACAGACTTCTTCGACTTGGCCGGCGCAAAGTTCTTCGTTTAACCTTTTCCGAGAACAATTTCGCTCGTGTAGCTGACTAGCTGTTAAGGTGAAATTAGAAAACGATACGGCACTTGTGTTCAGGGTTGGACTGGCTCACCGGGGCACTGGGCTTTCCCCGGTGGACCATTATTATTATGGGCCGTGACCGGCGAGTGTCTTATACAAAAATTTAAGAACAGATTATCACAAAAAAACATTGATATGTATTGAATGACGGTACATATATAATGACGTTTATTAATTAGATCCTAACAATTGTCCCAAAATCAATAGTGGTAATATTTTCGATAAAACTTTTGAATTAATGACAAATTTAATTAATAGAAAATAAAACATAAATATTAAAAAGAACAATTTAAAATCTGAGTTATTAGTTTTTTTCAAGACACATTTATTAACATCTTAAATGATGAAAATGAATATTTTATTTATAATGAATCCGATGACGAACAAACCGAAACCGGAAAAGAAGATAAAATCAACCTAACAAACTGTAATAATACTTGTAGAAATTGTCTGTTCTTTTTCTGTTTTACAAAAATTTAATCTTCACACATTGACATACACTAATTTATTCATTGCTTATAAATTAGTGCTAAAATTATCTTTCACTCAAGTATCATGCGAACGAACATTTTCAAAATTAAAGTACATTTTAAACAGATTACGAAATTGTTTAAGTCAGGATGATTTCGAGGCTTTCATTTATCATTAAAAAAATTTTCGAAAAAAGTCATTTATTAAATCATTTTTAACTTAGATTTAAATAAAGAATTATATTTAATTTTATTGTGTCATTTTTGCAATTCATGTTTATTAGAATAAAAAAAAAAACTAAAAACAACGTAACCCTGGTTGTGTTCTATGAAATAAAATTAATTTAAAACTAGTACGTTCATAAAACAACAACGTTAAGTTTTGCAAAAACATATAAGTAAAATGCCATTTTCACATTTTTTATAGAGAACTTGTATAAAAACCGACCATTGTATTTTGGATAATAAAATATTAATATTATTATTAAAATATTATACACATATGTACAATTAAGCCAATACTAAACAAACACAAATAAGCATCTCCCAATTGCATATGTAAAAAGTAAACTGCGTAGTATCAATTAAAAGTGCACAATTTTTATTTGTCGCCTAGAATTTATAATATTAACAATTCAAATAACAATTAAAATTAATAAAATAATAATAATGCCACTGTTTCTAATCAGTACAGGATTTACATATAAGCTACACAAGCTATAGCTTAGTGCCCCCACT
Organism: Clivina fossor; assembly: GCA_963966155.1. Taxonomy (NCBI): domain Eukaryota; kingdom Metazoa; phylum Arthropoda; class Insecta; order Coleoptera; family Carabidae; genus Clivina; species Clivina fossor. The sequence goes on from OZ014555.1 coordinate 28,700,602, forward strand.
TTCTTGGGAGCCCCAAAAAAAAATTATCCGAGTGAGCAAGTGTCATATGACAACCTGAGATCAAAAACTAATGAAATATTTAGTATGAGAGAAAACGCCATAGAAATTCACGAGAGCAAAAACGAATTAAAAAAAGCTAAGAAGAAAAATGCGACAATAAAAGTTCCGCGTAAAAATAGGATAAACGTCTAATTCGTTTTTACTCTGAACTTTTTTGTGTCTTTCTATAGTTGTAGTTGTAATGTCATTGCAACTTGTAGTTTGTGTAGTAGAGAGATAGGGACAAAAATGTAAGTTCCGGGTAAAAACGAAATAAATGCCTGGACCTTTTTGGTTGTTGCATCCTTGCGCGGAACTTCAGGTGTTTCATTTTTACTTAAATAATACTACTAGAATCAGTTTTGCCTCATAAAAATTTTAACTTTTTCTTGCTCAACAAGGTTTTTTTACATCGATTTTGTTCTGGGCGCGTCATATATACTTAAATATACTGTATATCCAATTTTTTTAGCGCGTCTTTTATATATGAGGCGTATAGATGCAAAACTCACTATTCGACAAAAAGTGAAAAATGAGATTTTGCGCGATTTGGACGTAGAATTTTACAAGGAATACGATATTTAGGTTAGTTAGAAAAAAACTCAGTATTTAATATGAGAAACACTCTTTAAAGTTTAGTGTTGGATGCAAAACTCACTACTTGCGTTGATAGTTTAGATGCAAAAGTAACTGTTTGCTTTCCACCAATAAAAATTTTATTGGTAGAAAGCAAACAGTTACTTTGTATGAATTAATGATGTATAACACCAATGATTCACGATTTTAAATAAGTATTGCCATCTAGTAACAAGATTTTATCATCAAAATACAATTACGCTTAGCTATAACAGTTTTTTGCAAATATCTCAGAACTTAAAATTTGCAAATAGTGAGTTTTGCATCTATACGACTCATATATACATTAGAAAAAAGTTTCTTAATTTATATGTAAAGTCCCTAATTGAGACAGAACATTTAAAAGTATTCGGTAATTTGTTGAATGCAACAAGATCCTAATTATAAATAGACAAACATGTTTTTGTTTTTTTTTGTTCGTCAAATATACAAATTAATCTCTTGGCGAATATTATATGTGTAAATTTCACTAACAAATCTTATATTTTTGAGTAAACAATTTGGTAATTTATTTGTTAACATTTTAAATATAAATACCAATGCATGAAAAATTAAATGTGGATAATATTGTTTTTATTTAATTTAAAAAATCAACAATATAGAAATGATCATCTTGAGAAAAATTTGACTTTAGCAGTTATTCAATGAAAAATACGTATTTCGATTTTTATTACAGGAAGTATGTTCAATCTAAATCGAGTAGGTGACGTCGGTCGTTCGGTCTCCAGTGAATCTTTTCGTTGAATAGAATAGGAGTTCGGACAATTTCTGACTATTTACAATTTAAATGACCTCTGAGATAGAAACGCCAGTTCCTTTATACCGTAAGGACTCTGTCGTTCAATTGCTTGTATGTTTCTTACAGACCGTATTCGAATTTATTGTGTAGGTAAATGTGTCATTTTTATATACTGATAAATGTATTATTATTCTTCAGGCTTTCACGGCCGGTATTCATTCAATTTATAGTATTTTCTAGGCTCCTATGCCGTGATCGATCTATCCTTGTCGCAGACATTTCGTCATACATCGTAGAAGGCGTACTCAGTGTTTGGTGACTGGCATATCAGCCCAGAAAATTCTATAAATTCAATGTAATATTATTATCGAAACTTGCGATGTTGACACTTATAAAATAAAACAGCTTAATATTTAATAATCGACATTTCGACGTTTGATACAAATGAAATTTACAGTAAATAATAGAACATAGAAACAAGTAATTTAATAACAAATAAGTAACTAGATCATAATGCAGAATTTAAACTTAAAGCCGTTTTATTTTATATAATAAGTTCTGAAAGAATTTGTACTATGTTGACACTGTAATTTACAACGGTGAGTAACATTGGAAACATTACTATTTTAATTTTTCTTAATATTTTTTACTACTTTGACTGCAAGGAAAAAGTAGTATAGCGTTTGGTACGGTGTCTGTAACATTTTCAAAAAAAAAAAAAATTGTATAGAAATCCTTCATATAGCCTGTAGATGACGAATCTGAACTTAGTTTATGTGGGTGTATGGATGTGCGTCGTCAGCTCGCTCGCTCGCTCGGTCGTAAGTCAAAATTTTGTGGCCGCAACTCCTCCTAGACGGTTCAACCGATTTTAATGAAATTTTCAGGATAAATTTGTCTAGTACCCAAGATGGTCATGTGATTTTGTTTTTTTCCAGTGATGCCAACTTTCCGAGAAAAAAATTACTAAAGTTTTTAAAAATACATATTGGCTACATTATTTATCCGATTTAGATCAAATTTTCAGAAAAGATTTCCCTAATGCTCCCATTAATTACATAATTTTATTAATATTCAGTGTTGCCAACTTTCCGAGAAAAAAATTACTAAAGTTTTAAAAATTTTATTATGGTCATGTTATTCAACCGATTTTACTCAAATTTTCACAAAAGATTTTCCTAGTATTCATATAATTTATGTAATTTTAACAAAATTCAGTGTTGCCAACTTTCCGAGAAAAAAAATAGTAAAATTTTTAAAAATTTATTATGACCATTTTATTTAACCGATTTTAATCAAATTTTCATAAAAGTTTTTCCTAGTGCTTAAATAAATTATGCAATTTTAACAAAATACAGTGTTTGCCAACTTATCGAGAAAAAAATCACAAAATTTTTTAAAAATTCATTGTGGCTACATTATTTCATCGATTTTGATCAAATTTTCAGAAAAGTATCTCCTAGTGCCCACATAAATTATAATGTTATTAAAATACAGTGTAGCCAGCTTTCCGAGAAATGTCAAAGTAGTCTATATATGGGTTTACCCATATACTTCTAATCTTGTTTATATTACTGCTTGATAGGTATTGCAAGCTTGGTTTTAACTAATACCAGTTTCAAGATAATTCAACTGTCGCAAGACCGATGAGTAGTTGGAGTGGTATGATTGAGAGTGTTTTGCGTGAGCGAAAGTTTCCAAGTAGTAAGAATAAAAGAGCATGTAAGAGAAAAATTATGAATGTGGATGAAGCAAAAGTTGCTTGTTTGGATAGGAATGTTTGGAGGCGACTGATTTCGGGATGATGAAAAGAGTTTGTGCCACACCCTTTTGGGTACATTTCGTGATTGCGTATGTATGTATGCAAGACCAAGACTAAGCAAATGAACTAACGCCCAGAAACTAAGCTTATAATATTATCCATTATTATTAAAAGTATTTTATTTAAAAGATCACAAAAGAAACTATAGAATACTATATATTATTTCGAAAACATGTTTCACGGTTATTGCATCTGAAAAAATAATAATTATCTCACTTACCGCTTCTGCCACAAACTTCATCCTCCTGAGTAATAACCATTACATGCTTGTTGAATAATTATTATTACCCAATAATCAGAGAAGAAACAAAACAATTAAATATGGTTTTGCTTTTGGTAAATTACAATGACAACTAAGTTATCTACTATATAATTCTTTCAATAAGAGTTTTTAATATAACTTTTATTTAAAATTGTAATTACAAAATATTAATTTTCTACAAGTTGAACAGTCTGTTGCCTTTAATAGACGTTTGAAACGAACTAAAAAAAAACCTTCTTTATTTTTTTGTTCAATTAATAACAAAAAAGTTTCAAAATGAGTCCATTAAATTATACCTATAAATGAAGTAGAAACGAAACTGGCTATTTTGATACTTCACAGTTTGTCAAAATATTCATATATATTTATTTAATATATATATTTATATTATTTAATATTATATTTATTTAATATATATTTATTTAATATATATTAAAAATAATATAAATTTATTCGATACACATGAAGATATACATTGTTACAACACTAGAAATAAAGATAGTCTTATAATTCCTAAAATTAACAGAAAATTAACAACAAAAAATCCGAATTTTGCCGGGATTTCATTATATAATAAACTTTCTGACAATATTAAAAATAGTTATTTAAAGTCTTATAAAATTCAATTACATAACTTGTTGATATCACATTGTTTTTATTCTGTTAATGAATTTTTGAATTGTAAATTATAATATAAATTTATCATTTATCATATATTCTGTATTTCTCACTTTTATGTATTTACATAATTGTATATGTTTGACTGTTTCTATGTCCTATTACAAGGATCAACAGAAATACAGATTAAAATAAAAAAATTATCATAATTTTAAAATTTGTGAATAGTTTCAAAAACGAATTACTAGCCGATAAAATAGTAGGTAAAACATTTATCAAATAACCTAAAAATAAATTCGAATTTTACGAAAAACGAAAATATTTTAAATCCTTTCTGATCGTAACAAATATCAAGCCATAAATTCTCATACGAAAGACAATAGCCTTGCATTTGACTAAAAGTTTTTCCAATTGCACATTCGACATATCACTTTAAAGAAATTTCTTTTTAAGTTGAAACAGTTTTTTTTTCTTGCATTGACCTTTCATTTGAATTTTCTGCGTTTCTAAGAAGGCGTAGTACGTACGTCTTACTGAAATATTCAAATCTAGATGAAATTTATTGAGCAAAATGTATTTTAAAGGATATAAAAGATAGAAATTTGTATGCATCGTGCACGAATTCAACGACTAATATATTCTATCTGTCCATCAAAAGTAAACATATTTTATCGAAAGGGTTCTTCCAATTGTCGCATTTAATGTAGAAATGTTGAATTTCTATTTCTGTTAAAACCTATTTTATAATAAACCAGCTGTTGTAAAATTGTTATATTTCAATTGATAATTCAAGGGTGATTCTTTGAGCTTTAGGAATTGAATAGGTGATAATTTTGCGAGAGAAATCTGTTCCGTTTATTAATTAAATAAATATCAGATCAATGTAAACAAATCTTCACCCTTAAATATATGTATCTCGAAACTAAGTTAAATTACAATAAAATTAGTTAATAAATCCATAGGATAAAGTGTATAAGGTGTATCTATCAACAAACTGTATTACTATATAAGCAATTAAGAAAAATAACGTACCTGTGCTTAGCCCGGGTTCGAATCCGGTTTCGTCTAAAAAAATACACTTTGATAGTGATACAAACATTGTTTCTGGCTAATAGTCTTAGCAGCTAAAACCAATGTGATTAAAAAAAAATATTAATTCACAGAAAAAAAAATAGTATGAACAAATAATTAAATTTTTATAATTTTTTTTATAACGTTTCTATCTTTAAAGGTGGATGATTTTGAATAAAATTTTATTAAATTTATATAGTTTTTATCTAAATAAATTTATAATACTAATTAAACGTAGGTAAGGTTTTATATGTTTTATTTTAAGAAGTGTTTGTATTTCAATATTTTTTCTGAAATATTTCTTATATATTTCATTTAAAATATATGTCACACATTACATAATTATTAATAACAAATACAGAACAATAATTATTATAAGCAAAACTGACTGATTGTAGTGTAACTCTTTTTATTTAATTATTAAATAATCAGTATAAAAAGAAAATACTGTAACATATGAAAAAATACATTCCATTTTATGTATTTTCATTTTTCTATATTCCTAAAAACATACAATATACAAAATTAATGTTTACTATCCTAATGCTATAATGGTCTTCTCTGTATCCTTTTAGAGGACGATAGTACACCTCAAAAAGAGTCGATAAAGCTCAAAACACCTTTGTAAAAATTAAATAAAAAAGGAAGAAGACAAAGAAATCAAAGAAGACCGTAACAGCTGAAGAAAAAATAATATATCAAACAAACATTATTTTAATAATAAATACTAGAAAACAAAAAAACATTTATGTTATGCAAATTACAAAACAAAGAATATTCTGAAATGCAGCATCGATACTTGAAAGAATCGGAACGAAATTAAATGAGGTAAGATTAATGTGGAATATCTATTGTTTAGAGTTAACCGTCATCATTTTTAAAAATTCAAACATATGAAAGAGTGCATAGGTCATTGCTTCATCTAGACTAGCACCTTTTCCAAATGTATAATATTTTGGTTCCGAATTTATAGTAATACATAGAATTCGAATATTCTCGATAATTTCACAGTGAATCGTATAATTCAAATCCAATCGATTTAAAATCAGCTGAAATGCGTGTGTATCAGTATGCGTAATATTCTACAACAAAAGAAAAAATTAATTATTCAATATTATCAAAATTATACAATTAAAAAATTTCAATAACATAAAAATTAGTGAAAACTGAAAATAAAGGTTTCATTTCTATCAAAATTAACATTAATATTTAATTTATTACAAAAATATAATTATTATGATTATTTTCACATATTTTGCGACGAGAAATGATACATGATATAATTAGCCAATAATAATTTAAATAAGTTAAAAATTTTAATATACCACGTTTTTAAGACAGACTAAAAAGTATAAAATAATTTCTCCTAGATTTATAACCCCATACAGATTCCTGACCCCATACAGATTCCTGACCCCATACAGATTGTCTTGAAAATTTGTGATTGTAGATTTTTAATAGCTATTTTAAAAACGTGGTATTTAAAGTGATATAAATTTTGTTAAATTGATTGAACCATATTAAACAAAAAAAAAACCTTACCTTCCATAACGAGTCATATGTATACTTTCGTTCAGTCATAAGTTTCGTAAATAGTTGTCGATATTTAGCAATATTCTCGGATATCTGTTTATTTTCATCACTTTTCAAAAACTTATTCATAGACATTGCTTGATTATTCTCTGCAGTTTCACGTTTATTTATTTTCGATTCCGAGACGAAATTGGTGTTGTCTGCATTTTTATTCGATTTCTGTAAATAACTTAACATTTTTTCAGCCGCCAAAAATTTCGCGAATTGCATTTGTGAATGTGACGCTTGCACTTTGTGTTCTGGTCCAACTTTACATTCGTAAATAGATTTTTGTAAAGTAGGCGGTCCGATTCGACCCGCAAAAAAAAATAATGGTCTAGGTAGTTTATTTAGTAAGCAGAAGTTTTCCAAAAGACAAATTGAATTAGTCTCCTTTGGTGCTGCGTTTGGTACATTATCCAAATCTGAAGCAATCCACATATTACAAATTAATAGAATATAAATAATATATTAGATTTTTTTTTAATAAATCTAAAATAAATAATAATAATAATTAAAAGAAAAGTTTACAAATTTATTTTAAAACAACGAATATTATTGTTTTAAACATAATTTTTCCAATTAAACGAATTTTCTTTATTTATTTATAGTTAGTTATAAATCGTCAGTATATTTTAAATAAATGATTATAATTTTTTTATTGTCAATATAATAATGTTTTCTGGTCAATATAACAAAAAAATATCAGCTTTTTTGATTGGTATAAATATTAAAATTATAGTATTATTGGCATTAATTAGATTAGACAATGTAATCTAAACTGATATCTTTGATATAGACCAGTATAAAATCAAAATACTGTTACATTATTATAAATACAAATCAACAATTTACAATACTGATATTTTATTATAAATTCTCTAATCAATTAATTATTAAAATTTAAAATACTAACCAAAACATTCATTTATTATAACGAAATTACAAATTAAAACACAACTATTATTGCAGAAATATTATTGTTTATGACAAAGTGCTATTTTTGCTTCAAAATAAATCAAATATAAATAGTATTTCTATTTTTGATATTTTTTTCTATCCAATATTATAAAATTCAAGTAAACTAATTAAAATTGCTTAATAAGTAATTTTAAGTAAACGTCAAAAGTAATTTTGACAAAAATCATTTTTAAAAGTGAGGTGGGAATACAGTCCAAATATTTTCTTTTTCAATTGTAATAAAATTTTGTTAAATAAATTATACAAACTATAAAAGATTTAAATAGTAAATTATTTTCCCTACGATTCTGGCTAGCTTTAAAAACCAACCAGAACTCAACAACTGTATCAGTCGACTTCAAGCACTGATCAAAGCACCATACTGATGAGACCCTAAAGGTCTACGATTAAAGTGGCCGATCATTGTAAGCCAATTCAATGATTGCGGGAAAATAATTTAATATTTAATATTTGATTTAACAATTTCACAAATACACAATTGAGCTTTGTTCAAAATTGTATTTGATTTGATTTGTATTTGGATTTCTTATGAAAGTGACATTTAAAAAAATCAAACTTACTAGAAATATTCAAATCATTCCATAATGTTTTTGTAATTACTAAGCATTTATCTTGATACGGAAGATATAATGTAGTTAAATCTTTGGTTTTCGTTAGTATTGATTTGTTACACTCAAATTTTGTTAATGCCATTAAATGGAAATTATATACACTAGCGTAAAATTTAGTATTAAAATGATCAAGTCATTTTTCAAGATTAAAATATTTCACAATGAATGACAATTGTTATAATAAAAATTAACAGTTATGTCAAAAAGCGTAACTACGGTAATCTATTTATTTATAATGTTCATTTTTTTGATATTTAAAATGCATATAAAACTTATTCGAAAAAAAAGTTTTTTCTAATGCTCTGATTAATAAAAAATTAAAAATTATTCCTACAAATTAATTATACAATACACAACAGAATTTTCGTCTGTAACAGATAAACATACATAATTGTAGCAGCAAAATAGTAATTTAAAGACCATTTTTTTCCAAATTCGAGATAAATGAATATATATATATATATATATATATAGTTTTTAAAAATTTTATTTGAGAGCGAAGCAGCCAAAACAGTAGAATGATTAGGAAAAAATTAAACACTCATTTGATATTTTGACAAGCTTTCGACAACGTTCTTGTCTTTTTCAAGTCGTTTATACCGCAGAGTGTTATACGTCAAATCATAAAACTGTACATAAATATTGTCACTCATGTGTGTGTAAACAATTATAGTATAATAAATAAATTGTAATCACAAAATTCAAACAAGAAATATTTATCTTTTTTTATATTCTAACAGAGAAACGTGTTCAGTCAATGCAACGATGTAAGATGTAACAAGTTTCTTGTTACTTGAACACCGTAGTTACGCTTTTTGACATAACTGTTAATTTTTATTATAACAATTGTCATTCATTGTGAAATATTTTAATCTTGAAAAATGACTTGATCATAGTAGTATAATAGTAAGGAGTGTAGGGAGTAGCTGTCGTTACCCCACCTTTTTCTGTATGGGGCTACGAGTAATTATTTCCGAATTTTTTAAATATGAATATTGTTTGTAATGAATACATTTTATTATTATTTTATATTTTGACATGTCTTTTGTATGTAAATATTAAGAGCCAATAAATATTATTATTATTATTATTATTATTATTTTATACTTTTTAGTTCGTGTTAAAATAATTATTTTTTGCTTTTTGTCTTGTTTAAATTTAACCAAATTAATTAAATTAATTATATAATTATAATTAATTAACTTTAATTTAATATTTCTATGATAATATTATTAATTAATTAGTTAATTAATTGGTTAATATTGCATCATCATCTAATTCTGAGCTATGTTTAAAGTTTCAAGTTTCTAGCTCATCGGGAAGTTAGTTTAAAATCGATTGCAAAATTTGTACCGAATAGACAAGCAAACAAACAAACAAACAAAAAGACAGACAAGAAAATGAGTTGATAAAACTTGTTAAAAATACGTATACAATAGGACAAACAGTAGAGTTCCGACAAATGGCAATAAACTATAAATGTAAACAAATGAAAAAATGTTTGGAATCCGAGCCGCATTACGTATTACGGGCCCCTTGACAAACTTGTGTGCTGGGACCCCTATACGATAACCACTAACAGAAATAAAATGTTAATGGCTTTATATTACATAGAATTAATTTAAATGTCAACTATATTTTTATTAATGGCAAGTCAATTGCAAGCGAAAAGTTTCACTTGACAATTTGACATCAAGATTTCAATTTTTCTATAGCGAGCCTTACACAGTCAATCAGGAACCTCCTACACTTATATTGACTTATATTGACACTTATATTGACACTTGTTTTAACCGTTACACCTTCAATCAGAATGTCAATCTTCGATCTGAATATCATTTAAAATGGTCGTGTAAAGCCCGCTTTTAAAATGCAGCTACTACACTCGTGTGAAAAAAGGCGTTTGATTTTGTCTAGTGCCTATAACTTTCTTACCATGATAATAATCAAGCTTTTCCAAAGCAAGTTTAGCTGCATTGTGTTTTGCTTCTTGTTTGGTTTTAGCAGTTCCAATTACACTTATATTTCCAACTCTAACGCGATACCTAAATAGTTGATTAGGTGTACAAGCTCCGAGTACGTCTAGAAATTCATAGTTGGGTGTTATACCTCGTTTGATCAGTATTTCTTGCAGTAGGGAAACCGGAGTTTTACTCATTGTTCTTTTTCACTTAATCTAAAAAAAATATAAATATATAAAATAAATATTTAACGACAATAACATATGAATTAGATATTCTAAAATGACACATTCAAAATGTCAAACTATTTATATTTTTCTCTCAAAATGTTGTTAACCTTAAATATTATTTTGTATAATTAATAATTGTATGTAATATATAAAAAAAAAAATTATATAACAAGGTCAATGCATTTTTCTTCATACAAAAATTAACTAATGAATTAATTAATGGCGATTTAAGCAAAAACAAAATTACTATTACCTAATATAATACGCCGTATATACCTATACTAACATTGCTAGATTTATAGACACATCATGTGATGTATTTGACTAGATTAAATTCATGAGTTTATCATGACCAGTCAAAATGTAGGAAATGCATGCAGTTGCCGCGAAAGCAAAAGGTACCGAATTCAAAACCCCGGCAAAGTCAATGCATTTTTCTTTAGTCAAAAATTAAGTAATGATTTAATTCGTTTATCAAATAAATTAATGGCGATTTAAGCAAAAACAAAATACTATATTCTAATTTGGTTCCATATTCTTACTATAAACAATTCAGTTCAGAAACTTTAAACAATCATTTTCTCAAAAGTAATGTTATGTAATATGGAACAAACAAGAAATCAACGAACGATATGTTCGATCAAATAAACAATTTCTTTTCCATTTCACATATGCATAAATCACACTGTATAATTGAACAGATAAGTCGGTAACCTTTCGATCACGTAACCAATATTTAGCCAATTTGATTTTGACGACAGTAATTACATATCTCCAGTTTCGTAGACCACATTCTCAAATCCCAAATCACAGACCGCTAACCCATGCCCATCATGGACGTGCGCAGTGATTTTCGCATGTCTGAGTTGGAATGCTTCCTAAAATACTGCCCTATTTTCAACTACCCCTCCCCACCCCTTTCAGCGCGTGCATTTCCTGTCACATACCACACAACTACGCCCCAACAGTAATTAAGTCTATTTAACCGTTTTCTAAATGGTTTTCTAACCTCGTTACATTTACGGTACATAGTATTAGCAATGAATGTTATAAACATCTTTATTTTATATCAGTACACTAAAAAATATTGTTGTTAATTTTTGAAATTTTTATTATTTAAAAGTATACAGGGTATTTAGAATCTTGTCTGTAGTAGATAGTAGTAGTAGTAGTAGATAGTAGATAGTACACTTCAAAAGGAGTCAATAAACCTTAAAACGCTTTAGTGAAAATCATCTCATAAGCGATATAATAATTCTTTTAGTTTTTACATTACACGATTAATTAACGAGATTTTTTTGTATCTTTTTTCCTGATAAAGACGTACGTTGAGTTCTTCGAAACGTCCATTATTAGTAAATATTAACACAGAATTAGAACCTAGAACCTAAAACCTAAAGAACCTAAAGTGTAATATAATGAGTTCTGACAATTTTTTTACTACGTTAAGTTATAACTAACAACTTTTATTTGGAACTGTTTCGATATGGCTAAATATTTTTTTTTATAATTTTTCAAATAGGTGGCATGTTTACGTCAAGACAGTTTTGATACATGAAGCAAATTATTATTTTCGTTATTCATTTCATTTATTATTCACAAATACATAACTGAAAGTGTTCTAACAAGTCACATTTTTAATAAACGCCTTAATTATAAACAATTTGCAACACACCAAAGTAATGTGCTTATTGTTTATTGCAACAATTTTGGATAGTCTCCGGTATTTAATATATATATACACAATCACGCCATGTACCCAAAAGGGTGTGGCACAAACTCTTTCCACTATTCCAAAATTAATTTTCTCCAAACTGGCACCTCTAGTTTCATCCACATTCATACTGGCACTCTGTCATACATGATCTTTTATTCTTACTACTTGTAAACTTTCGCTCACGCAATATACACTCAATCATACCACTCTACTCATCAGACGTCCACGAAATCGTATACCTTCCAAATCATTCACAGATATTCATTTAACCAAACATTCTTTAGACATTCGCTTAAGATGACCGAACCATCTTAACTGACTGATTATATTTATGTAACATTAATTTACTTTAAAATTAAATTAAATATCAAAAGTCGTTTTTGCAAATAATTTTTTGTAGATATTAACATAAAAAAAAAAAAATTTGTCACTTAGTGTTATTAACATTAATTTGTTAATACAATAGGAAATTTTCTCAAAACGCAGAAACTGTCAAATATAAATAAATATGTCAGATAATTTTCAGAAATTTTAACACTAAATTAGAAACTCCCTAAATAATAAGAATGATAAAACACATAGTAATTTTTTTTAAGCAACCTTTAAAACAAAGAGACACCGTGTCAATAATTCTAATACTAAATAGACACACACACAAGACTAAAAAGCAGAAAATAATTATTTACATTTAAAAAATATTATAATATACCATGTTTTTAAAACGGACTAAAAAGTATAAAATAATTTCTCCTAGTCCCATACAGATTTATAACCCCATAAAGATACCTGACCCGATACAAATTATCCTGAAAATTTGTGATTGTAAATTTTTAATAGCTATGACAATACTTGTAAGATTTAAAACGAAAAGCGTGGGGCGCAAGGACTCCCTACACTCCTTACTTTTATCTATTTCATACGCACCACGTTTTTCGTTCTAGATCTTCAGGACAATCTGTATGGGACTAGGAAAAATTATTTTATACTTTTTAGTCCGTTTTAAAAACGTGGTAAATAAAAATTTGTTATTTAAATAATTATTTAGAAAATAATAATTAAAAAAAAACCTGTATTGATTGAAATTTTCCGCGGACACCTCTGTACTTTCGGGTATATATCAAAATCAGAATTTTTAATAAATTTCAGAGAAAACATGAAGTAGAGAGCCTGACATCTTCATACATGTTGCAAAATTACAAGCAGACCCAATTTTAGAGTACAGAGTAATTTGCTGATTTACTTGAGTTCGCACGATTCAAAAGCATGATTTATGTTTTGTAATAAGCTTAATGTGTGTATCATAACTTATAACTAATTGTAAGTAGCACAAATGCCGATCAAAATAATTTATATCTATATATAATACGCCAAATTTCCCTACATTTATAATTTATTATGTTTCTGTCGTAATTATGCTAATATTGAACAGCAAACTGCTGACAATATTTTCAATTTTTGTTTAAATCTACTAGAACAAATACAATAATTTTTAAATTTTACCTAACAAATACATTTTAAAATAAAACTGCTTTCGGTTAAAGTTCTGTATTAATATTTATTTAAAATCGATGTTTCGAAGAAACTCAACGTCTGTCTTCATCAGGTTAAATGTTATAAAATAATATAAGGAAGTTGAGTTTGGTCGAAACGTCGATTTTAAATAAATATTAATACAGAACTTTAACCTAAAGCAGTTTTATTATTCAAATAAGTAACTAGATCATACAATTTATAGATTTTTAATTAATGGAAGCTAAATTTTATTTATTTTATTTATATGATTTATCCTGATAAATCCTGATAAGAGATAAATATGTACCTATTTAGTTTATTTTTAAATATCTTGTGGTTTAAAGAAAATTATTTTATTTTATTAACTCTTCGCCACAGTAAAATCATATTTTTATTTACTTTCAATAAAAATATAGAAAATTAAAAATACAAAAAAATAAATAATATCCTATTAATATTATTCATCTTGTATATAAATTAACATTGATATTTATTGTTATTATAACCTTTTTATCTGAATTTTATGTATAATCAAACATATTCGTACTTTGCCATTTATAAAAAGAAGTAACAACAAAGATAGAAATATTTATTATCTAAATAAACAAAATATTTATTTTAAAAAAAAGTCTCATATCTTTCGTAAAAAATATTCATTAAAATATTGTACTAAAACATTGTTTTTGTTTATTATTCAACAAACTAAAATGATTCGAGCAATTCATTATAATATAATCTTCATTTTGATATTTGCAGTTATTAATCACTATGGTAAGTCCTCCAATTATATTTTTAATAATTTAAATTATTATAAACAATTAAAATAATTATTGTTATTGGTTAATTGTAAAAGATTAAGATTATTGCGTACTTTATAATTATTAATTAATGAAAAAACATACAAGTTAAGATGGTTCGGACATCTTTGGCGAATGTCTAATGAACGCTTAGTTAAAAAAGTTTATATGAATGATTTTGAAGCCATATGTTTGCTTGGACATCCGATATGACTGAGTGATATGACTGAGAGTGTTTTGCGCGAGCGGAAGTTTCCAAGTAGTAGAAATAGAATTAGCAAGCTTGAGAAGAATTATGAATGTGGATGAAGCGAAAGTTGCTTGTTTGAATAGGGATGTTTGGAGGAAATTGATTTCGGGATAATGGAAAGAGTTTGTGTCGCACCCTTTTGGGTACATGGCGTGATTGTATATTGCATATATATATATATATATATATATATATATATATATATATATATATATGTATATATATATATATATATATATATATATATATATATATATATGTATATAGTATATATATTTAGCAAAAGTGAATTTTTCAACGAGAAGTAATTAGTCAAAAATATCGCCTTATATTCGGGCAAATACGGTAAAGGCCGTTTACCTGAATATAAAATAGTTTTTTTACATTTTTCATGGCCGCCTTGATTTTTAAAAAACTAAAAATATGCTTGAAATTGTTTTCAGACAAAGCAGGGCGGAATCCCAAAACATGAAAATTAAATTCTTAAATTTTTTGCCGATTACACCTATAGTGAACTCAATCCGGGGACACACTATATATATATATATATATATATATATATATATATATATATATATATATTTAATTACTTACAAAGCTTTTTATTTTTTTATTATAGTTGAAAGCATTGCTGTACCAAAAGTAATAAGTAAAAATTCAGGATATAGTATTTATAAAATACCTAATAAATTTTCTGAAAAAGAAGACTCAAATATAGATAATTTAATTACCAAATCTAAAACAGTTGACATAGTTCCGTTAGCACAGACAAATATAAAGCAAAATTTAGTTAAACAACATGCAAGTAAGTATTATTAAGTAATGGTGTCACCCCTATACTTAGATTTAAAAAAATTTAGAAATCCTACAAAATAAAAGAAAATTTAGAGAGTTATACAATAACGCAAAAAAACAAAAATAATAATACAATAAAGTAAATCAAGTTATACAATCTAAAAGCTATAATACAAGCTAAAATTACATATTATTGCTATCAGTAAATATAAACTAAACAAAAAGAAATATTATTCTGATTTTAAGAGTAAAAATTCAAATTATTAAATGTTGTTTATTGTTGAATACATGAAGTTTAAATCAATTAAAAAATGTTGAGACAAATCTTTTCTTCATATATTTATTTCTTTTATTTAGAAATAAATATATGAAGAAAAGATTTGTATCAACATTTTTTAATTTATTAAATGTGTTTAAATCACAAATTTACTAAAATAATTCAGTTGGTGAAATGTATCATTTGGAGAATGGTGTCACCCCTAAAATGGTGTCACCCGGGGCGGACCGCCCCCCCCCCTAGCTACGCCACTGATTCGTGGCAATATTTAATTTTAAAAATTAAACAATAAATATTTAACACGAAAATTAGAAATACGAACTCATTTTATAAATATGTTACTTAAAGAAAAAACATAAACGCTCTTTCAAAAATTTTTAATTAATTAATTGACAAAGCACATATTTTTACAATCATTTAAAAATTCTTTATTCCATTTGCTTGATTCAAAGAAATATTTCTGAATTTTTTTCTTTAAACTTTCAGTTTAATCGCTGAATATAGAAAAGAGAAAATAAGTTATCAGACAAAATTATAACCTTTACACAAAAAATTTAAACAAGCAAAAAATTCATGATTAAATTTCGTAATTAAACAAATTAAACTACAAAAATCGAATATATCGTAATTTCTGTCTAGACTTTTGAATAAAATATCTTAAACAATAGAACCTACACTGCAAAAAAAATTTAATATAAATTTATGAAAGTTTACATAACTACTCGTATTAACCACTAAAATATAGTAATAACTGGAACGCGCACTGGCCGCTTAAATGCGAGCCGAGAGAGATAGGAGATACGTGGGATTCGCGTCTTTGTCTTTCTAATGGCGTAGCATTGCTACTACATGATAACTTAGATAGCTATAAAAAAAAAGAATCTAACTGTCAAATGTCAAATTAATATATCAAAAATGATAAAAATACCTTTTATAGAGGAATTCCCCAATAAAATCTCATTACGTATCGTTTAGCCGATGCATTTAGCTACAATTTAATATGCAACAACATAAGATTGTCGCATTTATACCGCAAGAAATCGCATTTGAATTTCAAATGCGCAGAAGAGTAAGACAGTGATAGAGATCCCACGTATCTCCTATCTCTCTCGGCTCGCATTGGCGCTATTAGAACACATAGGCAGTGCACATTCCAGTTATTACTATATTTCAGTGGTATTAACATTAAAATAGCATCTGAAAAAATATATTCATAGAATATGCATAACAACAACAATTTAAAATAAAACTGCTTTAGGTTAAAGTTCTGTATTAATATTTATTTATAATCGTTGTTTCCGCGAACTCAACGTCCGACTTCATCAGGAAAACTGATACAAATAATATTTACAGTACATAACAGAGCATAGAAACAAGTTACTAGGTAACAAATAAGTAACTAGATCATAAAATTTATAGATTTTTAATTAATGGAAATTAATTTTATTTAACTCAGTGCCCCTTCACAGTGATTGATATCATCTTTTTCTTTAGCAATTGTATATTCGACCAAAGAAAGATTAATTCTCAAAAATCACGTAACACAAATTCAAAATAATATATAAATATACATACTATTCTACAACTCTCAGTTCTGTGTTGATTTTTATTAATAATCGACGTTTCGACGTACTCAACGTACATCATCATTTTTCCTGATAATTATTTTATTACCAAAAAAAAAACTTATTACTAAAAACTGGCTATTTTGAATTAACACCTCAATGAATACATGCATACGTACACATACAATCACGCCATATATCCAAAAAAATGTAGCACAAACTCTTTCCACTATCACAAAATCAGTTTCCTCCAAACATCCCTATCGAGATAAGCAACTTTAGCTTCATCTACATTCATAATTCCTCTTACTCATCTATTCCTACTACTTGGAAACTTCCGCTCACGCAAAACACTTTCAAATAAGTAAATGTATATAACAATATAGTGCAGACTCTCGATTATCTAGAATTGCATTAATCGGAGTAGTAAAAAAATATAAAATGTAAAAACAGCTACAATTACGTAAGAAATAAAAAAAAACAAAACTGACGCAATTGTAAATATGCAGATTTGTAGTTGTTTGTTTTATTGCTTCTATTTGTTATATCCTACTACCGTAAATCTAATTTATATCTATAATTACAGCTTGTAGAACCTCAATATTAACTGATCACAAAAACACTTTACTAATAAAAAATGACGAAATTCTATTACCCAACGACAAAAGCGGCCATGTAATTCTACAAGAAAAAGAGAAAATAACAATTGCCTGTCCATCTACAACTATCGATACAATCGATAAAGAAGAAGCAATAATTGAATGTGTTAGAAACGATCAATTCAAATACAATAATATTGAATATAATGCAAATAAATTAACATGCACAAGAACACCTTCTCCAGCCGAAGAACTTATTGGTACTTGTACAAAAGAAAAACACAAATATATTCAAATTGGATTTATTGTTAATAATCAATTTATAAAACAAATTGGTATTTGTTTTAATAATATAACGAAAACGACTTTATATGCCTATGCTAGAATTACTCCTAAATTGTGCTGCACACAAGTAAGTTGATATTGTCATTTATCTAACAATACGTCTTTTTCTTGTCTACGTATTTTTGCTTGTTATAGAATGAGACAATGTGTGGCTTATTTTATTTTTGCTCTATTTTGATCTTTTAAAATACACCATTTATTACATTCCAGGATTGTAAAATATACAATAATTACTAACGAAAGACAAACTTATAGAAAAATATAATTCACAATTTCAATTCTTCACTAAAAATAATTTATTCACAATATTACAAAAAGCTTGTAATTGCATAAAACTTAATCAACAATCCATTTTATTAACTAAACACAAAAATAAATTATTCTATAAATAGTCTAAACATTTTTCACCTAAATTAATTATTTTTCATATAAAAGTCTTTACATAAAGTAAGATTAACTTACTTTATTTGTAAAAATTTTGAAAAAAGTTTTATAACATTTTAGGCTATACAAAGTTTTAGTTTCCATAGCCACCTAAACAAAAACATTTCTTTAAAATACATATAAATAAACGTTAAACGTTTCAAATAGCATTTCTGCTCAAAAAATATTAATAAAATGTGAATAAATATATATTATTTCAAAATAAACCTGCTTTCAGTTAAAGTTCTGTATTAATATTTATTTATAACCGACGTATCGATGAACTCAACGTCCGAACATAGAAACAAGTTACTAGGTAACAAATAAGTAACTAGATAATAAAATTAATAGAAGTAAAATTTTATTTAACTCAGTGCCTTCACAGTGATTGATATTATCTTTGTTAACTTTACATCAAAGTGGTAATATATATTTATGAAAAATTAATAAAATTTTCAATAACATTTAATTTTATAATAAATTTCAAGTAATAATGCATTTAGACGAGTGATATTAATGTCAAATAATAATGATTAAATTATTAAAAATAAACATTGTTTAACACTAAACCTACCAACTAGGCTGTCAAATGACCGCTATTGAAATTTCGTTTAGAATTTCTTTTATACAAAGTTACTGTATCAGCATGTAAGTTATTGAATTTTCCTATAATATAAATACAACCCATTTTTCAATATTCACAACTAAATAATAATATTTTGTTTACTATCCAATTGCCTAAAATTTCCTTTTATATTAAAATACATATTTTTTTTAAGCAGTATTATTAGGTATACATGAAATGTCGGTAGGTTTAGTGTTAAATAAATTTAAAATTACAACTAAAACATATTTGAAAAAATTGTTATGTATTTCTAACTGAAAATTTGTATATATTTCAAATAACATTTTGAATTTTTTTTAAAATTTATTGAAATTGTTTGCGCACTGGATGAAATGTAGCCAAAATATGGATCTTTTCACTAAACAAAATTGCATTAAAATTGGCTCAGTAGTTTTTTTTCAATCCAAGTCTAAAGATCGACTACCTTTCTGGCTCTCTACTCGGATGATCCCCCTTAAAACTAATAATATTTCTTTTCTTAAAGATAAGCAAACGACCAGATTTCAAAGTCGGCCATTACTTCACAGCAGAATTAGCTTCGAAATACACTAAATCAATACAAAAACAAACACTACACAATATCTTAAAATTGAAACCATATAGATCATTACCAGAACCAATGGAAAACAATTTATTAGACATTGGACATTTAGCACCAAAAGGTGATTTCATTTACGAGGCACAACAGAAAATGACCTTCTTTTACATAAACGCAGCGCCCCAATGGGCATCCTTCAATAGAGGCAATTGGCGCATTATAGAAACACAAATTCGAAATTTCGTCAAAACATCGTCCAAAGATTTAGATGTCTACACAGGAACCTACAGTGTTCTTAAGTTGACAAATATTTCTGGGGGAAAAATTGCGGCTTATTTAAGTTATGATCCATCTGGAAGGAACAATCAGTTTCCAGTTCCAGAATTTTTCTGGAAGATTCTAATTCAAAAATCGGAAAATGTAACAAAAGGTCTAGCCATTGTTGGTTCAAATAATATTTTTGATTATAATAGTAAAATGAATTTGTGTACAGATATTTTAAGTAAAATTAAATGGTTAGAAGTTAATCAAGCCCATAGTGTTAGAATGGGGTATATTATTGTATGTAGTGTTAAAGAATTTATTAATATTCCTGATTTAAAAAATCAACTTCCAATTGATTTGCCGCATGTAACTGATATACTTACATGATTAATATCTCAAATACATATTGATATAATAACCAATATAATTATTGCATACACTATAAAAAAGTTGCCATTTTACATAAAAAACATAGTAAAAAAATTAGATATTATTTTAACAAAACAGATGGTTCACATAAATTTTCAGTAAAATAATATAATTTTGTAATTTTAAATAAAATAATTTATTTACTAATATATATATATATATATATATATATATATATATATATATATATATATATAAGTTTTTTTAATAAAAAAGTAAGTAAACTTACATAAAATATATGTATTTTATATAATGTAAAAAATGTTCCTGTGACGTCTGTAAATTTACATATTAAACTGGTGTAAATCAGTTGCCCTAAGTTTTTATGTAAAATTACCAAATTTTTTTACGGTGTAGTTATAATTTTAAATAATATAATATTTAAAAAATTTAGTGTAATATAATAATTAATAACACGTTGATAGTTGACTGCCGTAAGGCACAAAACGTTATGTCTAGGGAAAAAGTGTTTATAAATAAATCATGAGATACAAAATAGATTTCTCAATATTCAACAGAATTCTGGCTGTGTATACCGTAATATTGTAATATTGTATTAAAGCAATTTTTCCAAATTTATTAAATTCACTATTTATATATTAGTTCACTGCGATTTAGTGGCAATTAAAATATTTATAAAAAGTCTTTGCACCGTTCATTTCTAAATAAATCTAAAAATTATTAGAATATATATATATATATATATATATATATATATATATATATATAAATTAAGCAAAAGTTTGAAACCGATTTAATATCACAAAAACTATTTATTTTTCTTTAATTTTGGTTCCTTGGAAATTTTATATTCTTTTCTTGTCTTCGCTTTCTGTGTTTTCAAATTTTTTTATATTTCATTCTGTTACCTCAAAATTGAGAAACAAGAATTATGTTAATCCGTAATTTTAATTATATAAAAACAAACACAAAAACAATCCTTTTACAAAGTTGACATTTTACTGTATTTAACTGACGCACATTATCACAATGTATTGAATCTAACAAAACCATGAAGGTACGTTATTTATAATCATTTCGTAATTGAAAATTATTCTTTGTTGTTTTCTTATAAATTTATCTTATACAATCAGATACTGAAGATGGCTGCCGATTAAGAAGCCGAAACGTCTATTATATTAAAAACATTTTTATTATAAAATTAAAACAAACAAATAAGCTACCAAAGAGGAAGATATTTGTTTTTTATTAAACTTTTCCTGTCACAGTTCTTCTAAAAGAAAAACTATTTATTGTATTGTATCTGTATGTAAAATTAGTCAAATTTTTTTTTATTATTATAACAAATGTAGAATAAATATTGGATGGTAGCATTAGCATCTGTCAACTTAGTCGCACTGCTAAGTGTAATTAACAATGCTAATCCCATCCGTTATTTATATCTACACAATTTGAATAAAATATAAATTTCAAGAAATGTATTTTTTTAAATTTCACCTATACCCACCATACAATTGATGCAATAATTATACAAAAAAAAAACAAACAGAAATATGGTTTTCAATTACGCTAAATTTAAATCCTACTGCAATTAAAAAAAATTAATTTTACTATGCATCTGAGAAATTACAAATAATAAAAATTTAAAAAAAAATGCATAAAAAAATGACTGCTGTGGAAATGAGATTTTTACTTGAGGTATGTAACTAGAAGAAATCGAGTACAAAATAGATTAGTGTATGATGAATGAGAAATTGAAAAAAATATATTTGCAAAAGTTGGTATTAGTCAGTTAAGATGGCTCGATCGTCTTGAGAAAATGTCTAATGCACGTTTGATTAAAAGAATTTATATGAATGATTTTGAAGGTATACGTTTGCGTGAATGTCCGTTGGAGCGGTACAATAAAAAATTACACTTGTAATTATTTCGAAATGTGATTCATGTCAGACTAAAAAGTCCAATTTTCTATATCATCAAAAATAAAACGTCTTTAGGTTTAAGTTCTGTATTAATAAATAATAATACAAAACTACAACCTAAATCCGTTTTATTTTATATAATGAGTTCTGTAAGATTTTTTACTATGGATGTAAGATTTATGCTCATTAATCATTAGTAATGATCATCATTACACTCTCATTAAATAAAATATACTATTATCATTTCAAACTACTGCTGATAACAATAATACAAATTGAGCTACTTCCTTTAAGAAAAGTTAGGATGAAAAAACAAAACTAGTTCCCATGTCTCTAATCAACCAAATCGATTTAATTATCGTATCAATTGTTGAACAACGCTTCGAAAAATCGATTAGTTTTATTTACGAACACGAATTTCTCTCGAATTCGGTCAACAAACTCGAATGAGTATCTTCCATCTCGGATCTCAGCCAAAGTGGTTCCGGGGAAAAAAAGTATCTTCTGCATAATTAACAGTTTCTACTTCCACCCGATAATTGAACTGAAAAGGTTTCATTGTTGAACTGTGCCAAGGAATTGTTTGCTTTTAAGCGATTTTAATTCGATTTTCGATTGGACAACGATAATGTGTTTTTCTCTGATCGAACAATCAAATTAGAACGTTGATTTGGAAACTTATCGGTAGTGATGGTGTTTTAATTGTTAAATAGCCACTATTCTTATTTTTAAATAAAATTGAAAATAATTGAATTTTTACGTTTGTTTTTTTATATACTTACAATTAGTCAGATTTTATTCTATATCAGTAAACAGTGTTACAGGATGGCCATGTGGTTATTGTAACCTGATACATATCTCTAAAATGAAATAATTTATTTGTTAGAATTGACCTAGTGACAGATTTATGTATCAGGGTTCGCGGCCAACCATTGACCAATTCAAACCTATTTCTTGTAAATATTTTAGAATTTTTAGAATTTTTGCTGTAACTGCGCTAGAATTCACAATTTGGTTTTGAGTAAAGTTTGTATTTTTCCGTAGTTACATCGTCAGCTTTAGCTTTAGTTAAGTGCGCTTTTATTTAAGTAAAATAAAATCACGCTTACAGTGCCAGAGGCCTTTAACTCGCTTTATTTGTTAAATTCGCTTATTCGTTGTTTAAATTTTATTAGTTTAGTTTAGCTTTTACATAGCTCAAAGTTTATATTTGTAATTTATGTTACTCTTTTTGTGTTTTTCTTGTATAATTTAAGTTTGAATTTACTATGTGTTAATAAATAATAGGAATGCATGCTCCCTTAAGTTTTTAAATATACGCTAACCACATCTCGTGTTACAATAGTATATGAAACTAGGAAACCCATGACCCTTAAAGGGTCACCTTTGAAGTCGAAAATAGTAATTAAACATATAAACATAATAAAAATAAATAAATAAACAAATAATAATAATAAAATATCAATTGCACTATTATATATAACTCAAAAGCAACACTTCTATCATCAGTAGTGTACATAACTTTACACAGCTGTCATTTTTGACAATTGCATTATAAACATAATTTTTCAAATTTTTTGAAAACCAAGATAAAATCGTAGAAAGATGAAACTTGCCTATTCTTAAATAGGGAATGAACCAATTAAAATGACACCACTCCCATCAAAATCAGTTCAGGGGTTTAGGAGGAGATGCTGGAGAAACATATATACATACATACAAACATTTGACAATTAGAGAGATTAAATATTTATTTGTTTATACTTTTGATTATATTTGACTTTTATAATTAATAATTTAAAAACAACGTAGTTTGGTTTTCCTGATAAGTCACACTTTTTATTTTAAAACAAATCTTTTTACAAATTTCTTTTATAGATAATTAAGTTTTGTTTTTTAAATTTCTTAAATTATACCATTTATTATATATATATATATATATATATATATATATATATATATATATATATATATATATATATATATATAATCTATGATTATACTGAAAAGGACCACAATCGCTTGGTCAAAAAATCTAAATAAAAATTTGTTTTAAAATAAAAAATGTGACTCATTAGAAAAACTACATACATCGTTTTTATATTAATAATATTTATTCATTTCAAAAATATTTCAAAAACTTAAATTTTTAAATAAATGTTATATATTATATTGTTCATTTCTGTTGTAATTTTTTTTATTTATTAATTTTACCAAATATTTATAAAAAGCTAATATACAAACATTTTGTTAACTTATCACACTTATCATACAATGCACTTATCATACAATGCAAATATTTTATTTAATACCTATTAAAAACTACTGACGTTTCTCTTTTCAATATAATTTTCGTTTTTACAGTAACTTCATATAAAAAAACAGCTGATTTGTTTTAATAACGTCTCATATGATACAAAATTATAAAACTTAAAATTTCCACGTAATATTGAAAATACAAAATCAATATCAATATAAAGCAAAAAAAAAAAATTTCACGCAAACATAAAATATTAAACGTCACTTTACGTATATGTTAGGCTCGTTCATATAAATATCTTATAGTAAGCCACAGAAAATCTGTAAGTCAAAAAGAACTATGTAAATAAATGTTTCAGCAGTGCTACAACCAACATTACAGAAAAGTACTGCAAACAAATCTACTTTAATAATACTCAAAAATATTGAGATTTTAAATTTTTCCCAAAATCTACTTTACATTACATGTATTTGATGACTATTAAACTACCCACATATATTTTTTTACTCTGATATGTGTTCAGTGTAAATATATTTATTTCATAAAAATAACGGCATTAATACTAATAATTATATTAATGATTGCATCTTCACCATTTTATTTTAAAAATTAATATATTTTTACTGACCGTCATATCACTTATGATAAGGTAGGTATTGTAGTAATCATACCAAATTTTACATATCGAAATTTTTACAGATAGTAACACGAATCAACTGTTATTAGCGTGATGTCCGTCTGTCAGTCTGTCTGTGAACACGTGTAGAGCAAATTCAGCAGAACGGATTGTTATAAAATTTCATATTTACGCTTTGGAGGTGAATTTGATCAACTTTTGGTAAAGATGTGCCAAACGAAATTTTACGAATATTTCGCAAGAGAGATATATTTCGATTGAATGTATTTAAAATACATAACCGTATCTGTGCAAATGCGGTAAGGTTACATATGTTTGACAGACAGTTAGAACCATCTAGATAGATATGCTATTGCACAACATGCGTTAGAAAATCTTCATTATATAAAATTCGAAGATAATTGCAAGACCCAACAATATTAACAGTAAATTGATAAAAGAAACAATAGAAATATATAAAGAAAAAGATAACATCAATCAGTGTGAAGGTATTGATTCAAATAAAATTCCTCTTCCTTTAATTAATAATTTATAAATTTATAGTCTAGCTACTTGCATTTTGTTATCTAGTAACTTTCTTATGTTTATTTATTTATTGTGTATGTCATTTATATATTTTTTTCCTGATGATGGTGTACGTAGAATATGTCAAAACATACATACATACATACATACATACACAATTACGCCATATACCCAAAAAGGTGTGGCACAAACTCTTTTCATCATCCCGAAATCAGTCACCTCCAAACATTCCTATCCAAACAAGCAACTTTCGTTTCATCCACATTCATAATTCCTCTCTCTTTTATTCCTACTACTTGGAAACTTTCACTCACACAAAACCCTCTCAATCGTACCACTCCAACTACTTATCGGACGTCCATGCAAACGTATACCATCAAAATCATTCAAATAAATCTTTTTAACCAAACGTTCATTAGACATTCGCTCAACATGTCCGAACCATCTTAACTGACTAACACCAACTTTTGCTACAACATTTTTTTCAATTTCACACTCATCATACACTAATCTATTTCGTACCCGATCTCTCCTATTTACACCACATACCGCACGTAAAAATCTCATTTCCACTGCAGTTATTTTCCGTTTTTGCTTTTGCAACCAAACCCAACATTCACTACCATACATCAACGTAGGTACCAAAACTGCATTGTATATACTCAAACGGACTTCTTTGGAAACATTTACATTCCTAGCAAAAGTTCCCAAAGCACCCAAAACCTTACAACCAGCATTTACTCTCCTTTCAATTTCACGATCAAAACGGCCATCTCTAGACAGCAAACTACCCAAATACACAAATTCATCTACCTGCTCTAAACGTGCACCATCAATATATACATTACATTCAGTCATCAAGTCACCCTTCTCAAAAACTAAAACTTTGCACTTATCAACATTCAACACAAGATTCATATCTTTACCAACAACATTAATTCTATCAATCATCCTTCTCAATTGTTCTTCAGATTCAGCCAAAACAAAAATTAAAATTAATTGAAATGTGTACAAAATTTAATCCTAAAGCCTTTTTATTTTAATATTTTATGAGCTCAAAGTAACCCTAAATCGAATAATTTTTGTATATTTATATAAATTTTGTAATCATTCATTAAGAATTAATTAAATAATATAAAATCAATGAAACGCTAAAATACTCAAATAAATTAAATAAGTTTTTATGTCTAAAATAAATTAAATGTAAAATAAAAGTTATTGGTCTGTCGCTGACATGAAATCAAAATATTCAATAAGCCAATTTCGGTTTTATATTGCTGGGAAAAAATTCATCAAAGTTAAAATTAATAATCTGAACTGGATTAAAAAAAAATTATCTATATATTTATAAAGTTAAACTAGTTGTAAATAATTATATATTAATTAGACTTCAGAAAACAAAGTGCACTAGTATATATATGTTTTCTAGAACAAAATGATGATGCAATAATTATATATTAACTTTATATTGGCTATGTGGTAGGTAAAAAATCAGTACTTTCATATTAAATGGAAAAAAATATTCAAAATTTGGTAATATACAGTAAAAATTGTGATATCGCTGTTTAATTTAAAAATAATTATTTAAATAAAAGAAAATTATATACCATGTTTTTAAAACAGACTAAAAAGTATAAAATAATTTCTCGTAGCCCACCATACAGATTTATAATTCCATATGGATTGTCCTGAAAATTTGTGATTGTGAATTTTTAATAGCTATGAAAATACTTGTAAGATTTAAAACGAAAAACGTGGGGCGCAACGACAGCTACTCCCTACACTTCACAGAATTATGTATTGCATTATTATTATATGATAATTCCTGATGTAGATGTATGTTGAGTATGTCGAAACGTCGATTATTAATAAATATTAATACAAAACTACAACCTGAAGCCGTTTTATTTTAAACAGTTTTATATCTGTATGAAAGTCTTTAAAACAACAATTTTTATCTAATTTTAAATATCTTAATAAACCCAATTAAACTAAAATTATTGTGCACTCCTATATTTTATTTTTTCATTAAACACTAGATTTTAGTATAACAACACATAATTCGGTGAGTTGAGAAAGCGCATTTTGGGTAACAAAAACGTTGCATAAGCGCAGAAAATTAACGTTAAATAAGCGCAAAAAAAACGTTAAATAAGCGTATCAAAATATTAGGTTGGCTTAGAGTAAGATAGGTTAGATTAGGTTAGTATTTACTTATTTAGTAATAATCATGATGCGTTTATTCAACATATTTTTATACACTTATGCTATGTACGATTAAAAAAAGGCAATATGCGCTTCCTTAACACGTCCATATAATTCTGAAAACCGTAGAACTAGTATAAATACATACATACACAATCACGCCATTTACCCAAAAGGATGCGGCACAAACTTTTCCATTATCCCAAAATCACTTTCCTCCAAACATTCCTATCCAGACAATCAATTCTAGCTTCATTCACATTCATGTTACATGCTCTTCTAATCTTACTACTTGGAAACTTTCGCTCACGCAAAACACTCTCAATCATACCATAAATGTCCGTTATAAAGAGGCCTATCAACTTATATGAAAAATAATACCGATATAATACAAATTCCCCCAACAAAAAAACTGTGAGTATGAAAACAGACTATAATTTGGTAAAGTAATACATGTAAAAGCCAAAAAAAAATTTAAAAAGTCCTCGTGCTTTTGGTCGAGGGACTTAAGCGCATTTTTGGCGGGCGGATCAGTATTTTATAGTTAAAACTATTTAAACTATTTCATGCGCCAATAACTCGACAGCACTGAACTAATGCAAAAAACTAAAACTCTCTACGATGTCTAGTTTCAAAGTTTTTTTGGAGCCGAACGAATGAACGAACGAACGACCGACAGACCGACCGACCGACCGACCGACAGACAGACCAACCGACCGACCGACCGACCGACCGACCGACCGAACGGAGAAAGCGTATTATTGAGCTTCCTTTTTGAAAACAAAAATGCGCTAAAAACAGGTAATTTTCAACAATTTTTTGTATCTTAATGAAATCGTATAAAACAAAACTGTTTGTCCTTTGTAATTATATATAATTGTCAGCTATAAATACATTTTTTTTTGAAGAGTCGAAGTCCATTCGTTGGCGTGACGTGCAGCACCTGGTAGAAACAAAATTATCATACGATTAGCACGGAATCACATTTTTAATGAAATTCCGTTTTGAATTAAACTATTTTACATTTGCAATATTCATAAATTATATATACGAACACTCAGGTTGAAAAATCAAGTTCAAAATTTCACCTGAGTTCATATATATAATTTATGAATATTGTTCATGTAAAATAAGTTGATCCAAAACGGAATTTCATTAAGAATGTGATTGCATGTTTATCGCATGAGCAATTGCAATTTTTCAGCCGAGTACACAACCGCTTCCAATTCGGTGAAGGATTAACTTCAACTCTTCAAAAAAATCGTATTTATATCTGATAATGAATAAACAGTTTTATTTTATACGATTTCATTAAGATATAAAAAATTGTTGAAAAATCACCTTTTTTTTGGCGTTTACATATATTTCCCCCCAACCCCAAATAATTTAAATTAAAACAAATTAAGTTAATATTTATCATTTAAAATTAAACATAAAACTATAAATATTTACAATTTATTCCGCATTAAAATCTATAAAATTTTGTATAAATATATGAAACGATAATTATACTAGAAAAAATACTATAGTAAATAATACAAACAATCTGAAATTTTTCGCATTTGAAATAAAACGAAATGACGTGAATCGATTTTAATTTTTGAAGGATAAAACATTGACCTCAGAACATTTGTTAGTGCATTTCCTTGACTGATAAATCATAAATTATATTAATAATAATAATATAAAATATAATATTGTAATCACGATCAACATGTAAAAACTATTATTACTTTGTTTACTAATATTATTTATTTACATCTATAATAATTTAGTACTTTTCCACCAGGCAAAATTTCATCATCCAAGTTTATATTAAGAATTGTGTAACACGTGACAGTGATTAATTCAATTGATAATATTTTAATAATACTACTATTTTATTTAATCAAGAATTAAATAAAATTTGCCTTCCTTGTATTTATAAATTTTAGGAGTATAATTTAGTTACTTATTTTGTTACCTTGTAACATGTTTCTATGTTCTGTTAGTTTATTATATTTTTCCTAATAATGTAGGTAGAGTACGTCGAAAGGTCGATTTTTAATAAAAATTTATACAAAACTTAATCCTAAAGCTTTTTTATTTTAATATAATAAGTTCTGATTGAATTTTTTTACTATGTTAAGAATTATTTTTGCTGTGTCAGAAATATTAGGCTAAAAAAATATTATTTCTCACAAATTACGTAAAAAATATAAATAATATATACATAACTGGTTAAGGTTACTAGGCTTATATTTTTATTTAGTTTTAGTTTATAGTTTCATTTAGAATGTTTAAAGAAATAATCGTATATGTCACTCGGAATAGAAAGCTTTTTTTACCTATCTTCAAAACATGTATGTCAAATTTTTGTTCGAGTTCAAACTAAAAATTGAAGAAATAAAATATTTATTTCAATACTAAATTCTTGCAAAACATTTAATAAATAAAATATCTTAAAATATATAAAACAAGTTATTTATGTAAATCTCAAATTAATAGATAAAACTTTGGTAAAATTTCAGTTCTACATTCACAAGAAATTCTTACGTCCCTATCAAATGCATAAAATTGTAGAAATATGTTAGTAATAATCTTAGTAAAACTTCAGTATTTCTTCCTATATTTTGTTTATCATTTAATAGATAAACTTCACAAAATATTTTCCATCAACAAACTTTATATAAGTACATATATTTTTCATATGCTTACACTGAATTCCATATGTTTCTGTTTATAAATTTATAATTTGATAAAATTTGATTTAGTAAGATTGGTAAAGCAAAAACCTAAGATATCAAAATTTGTTGTTTAGTTTAAGTTTTTACATCGCGTAAATTTTGTATAAGTGTGAAATTAAAAAAAATATTGCAGCAAAAGTTGGTGTTAATCAGTTAAGAAGGTTCGGATATCTTGAACGAATGCCTAATAATCGTTTGGTTACAAAAATTTATATAAATAATTTTGAAAGTATACGTTTATGTAGACGTCCGATAAATTGGAGAGGTATGATTGAGAGAGTGGCTTGAGCGAAAGTTTCCAAGTAGTAGGAATAGAAGAGCATGTATGACAGATTGTCAGTATAAATGTAGATGAAGACAAAGTTACTTGTCTGAATAGGGATGTTTGGAGGAAACTGATTTCGAAATAGTGAAAAGAGTTTGTACCACACCCTTTTGGGTACATGGCGTGATTGTGTATGTATGTAAATTTTGTATTTGTAACCTTACATTTCTTTTTGTGTATTGTTGTATATTAGTTATATTTTTTTATTAAAATTAATTTGTGTCATTAATTTCATATTTAATTAAAGTCTAAATAATAGGAAAATATATGAAATTGTACGGTCATTACTAGGGTTGAGAAAAAATTTCGATATAATATTTTGATACGTATATTTAATATAATTTAAGATTGATGAGATTCTAATTTTAGGTAAATATATTTAAGATTTTCCCAATATATGAATGAGATAAAAAAAAAGATTTATTTTTAATTTCTATTAAAATTACTTCATACATAAGTACATCCATGAAATAACACAGTAATTGACAAACGTTTAATTTATTTTTTAAATATATATTCTAAACTATTGATAATTATTTTTATTTTCCAATGCCGTTTTCATTCATTCACTTTATTTGAAAAAAAAAAAATTAGAAAATATTTAGCGATCTTTTCATTTTACATCCATAGTGCTACTAGAAATTATTAAATAAATATGCAGATTTATAGTATGTTTTTTTTTTTAATGCAGTTAAGGAACTTGACCTTGTATTTGATGAATTAAAATCGCAAGCAAGTGTACATAAACAAATTTGTAGTATATACAATGCAGTTTTGGTTCCTACATTGATGTATGGTAGTGAATGTTGGGTTTAGTTGCAAAAGCATAAACGGAAAATAACTGCTGTGGAAATGAGATTTTTACGTGGGGTATGTGGTGTAAATAGGAGAGATCGGGTACGAAATAGATTAGTGTATGATGAGTGTGAAATTGAAAAAAAATGTTGTAGCAAAAGTTGGTGTCAGTCAGTTAAGATGGTTCGGACATGTTGAGCAAATATCTAATGAACGTTTGGTTAAAAAGATTTATTTGAATGATTTTGATGGTATACGTTTGCGTGGACGTCCGATGAGTAGTTGGAGTGGTATGATTGAGAGGGGTTTGCGTGAGCAAAAGTTTCCAAGTAGTAAGAATAACAGAGCATGTATGAGAGGAATTATAAATGTAGATAAAGCGAAAGTTGCTTGTTTGGATAGGAATGTTTGGAGGCGACTGATTTCGGGATGATAAAAAGAGTTTTGCCACACCCTTTTGGGTACATGACGTGATTGTGTATGTAAGTATGTATGTATATCCAAAAAATTTCTATCCATCTTTCTCATTTAAAACTTTAAATATTTTATCCATACATGATATGGTAAATTGAATGTAATTTTACGCTTTTTTTTTATTATTTGTTGTAATAATATACATATATTTAAATAATACTGCTATTACTATAAACAGTGAACTATAGTGAAAATCAGTTAGTCCAGTTACTGCATTTCTTTAAAAAAAAATATAAATATTTTTTAAAATAAAATATTCTAAAGTTGAGACATTTTCTCAAAACTTTAGAATATTATTATATTAATTTCATCAAGTGACATTCATGAACAATTTTGTTCGATGTTATTTATATTTATTCTTAATGTAAAAATTGAAAATACATATATAACATTATCAAAATTTTATTATTCAATTACAATTAAACTATTAATGTAAAGCTACAATGCTATATTGTTTAATTATATTGATTAATTAATAAAAATAATTAAATTGTATCTGTATAGGTATATCGAAATATCAATATATCGATATTATCGAAATTTTTTAAAATATCTAATATCGATATTAAAATTCCAAGGGCCCAGCTCAATCACTACCTTTACGTAATCTATCTTAAGTTTATAAATATACATTCAGACCGAAGGTTGACTTTCTGATTGAAGATGTAAGGTCAAGACTGATGGACTGATGAATGAATTGACGGATTTCCAAATATTTTGAAATTCAAGCTTCAATCATGTGGAGAGGGAAGACTGACAGTCTGAATGCTTCTCCCCTATGTTCTCCTATCCTTGTCTAACAACTTGCTAACAGACGATAACACGGCAGTGTCGCATCTATAGCGTAAGCGTATAGTATAATCTATGCTTCTCCAAGTCGCAAGTAATAAGTAAAGTAACCGCTAATCACTCACGTACTGATATTGAATTTCTCTCATGACTGTACACAATGTTCTGGATAAATATGATGTCAACATGGTGTTAAAAGATTTTCGCCACTATACGGTAATAATTTTTACAGTCATCTAAAGCTAAAATTACTTTAATCAATCAGACTGTCAGTTTGCCTGATAAGTGTAAGGAGTTTTCGTGATTGGCCGTGTATGGCCCGCTATTGGGACCTAAGCGGACCTAAGCGTGCACTTGTCAAAACTCAATCAAAGTGTATGGTTTCTTTTTAATTAAAAAATATTATTAACTCTTGAAAAAATTTGCAAATGGGCCGGCTTAAACCCTTGTCAGAACAATTCTACACAAGCTGAGCGTATTTTAAACGCTGGACATATTATACAATGT
This sequence comes from Clivina fossor, assembly GCA_963966155.1. NCBI lineage: Eukaryota > Metazoa > Arthropoda > Insecta > Coleoptera > Carabidae > Clivina > Clivina fossor. The sequence continues at coordinate 28,734,406 of OZ014555.1, forward strand.
GGAAAATCATTAGAAAAGTGATGTGATGGCAAGATGACAGTCACATCTCAATGTTTGAAAACGTCAAGTTTAAAAGATGTTCCACATGAAATCTCAATGACAATTGACAGAAACGGTGCGATTAAGTCTGTAGTGTGTTCCTGTAAAGCTCGTTTAGGTGAAAAGTGTAAACACTGTATCGCAACCTTATTATATTGTTATAGGTTACTTGACACTTTGCGCAACAGAACTGTAAATCAAACGCATATTCAAATTAGTAACATCTAGAATTAAAATATTTATTATATTTATTTATTTATTATATTATTTATTAAAAAATAGCGTTTTTTCCTCAAGCTGTCACTTTTGATCGTTGACACAAGTGCACGCAGTGTTTTAGTTTCTCATTTCGCCACCAGATGCCATTCAGAACATTTTAGATCCCAATAGCTTCTTCGAAAATGACGTCATTTATGGTTGTACAACCAATCGCATGAGACATAATTGCTATAAATAATATCATTTTCGAACAAACACTATTTCAATGATGCTATGGAATCCGGCCACAAATTGTTACATTTATTTTCAAAAGTTTTCTAGCAATTGAAAAATGTTATTGAATATATTGGCAGTTATTTGGCTAAATGTCAAAATGCTCAGTCGATAACTCTTCCAATTGTTTCTTTGTGAAAAAACAAAATAAATTTACTTATAAAGTAGTTACTTTAATAATTTACTTGGTTTTTATCAAATCGAACTTAATTCTTCAAGTAATAGATAATTGTAACCATATTAAATAGCTTTAAAATATTAATATAGTTTATATTAAACACACTTGGAAACAATCAAAATATAAAAATTAAATAAAATAAGAAAAAATACGTAACATAGATTACTAACATTGACACAAATTAAATAATCTTATTGCAATTAACTTATTAAATATGTAAATTATTTTACATATTATCACTGATCCTCGACAGACTTCACGCGAAAATGTCACACTAATCTAATTTAGAAATAATGTCACATAAACACATTCAATTAAGTTTATTTATCAATCGCCAATGTCCAAGTTATAAATAACGGAATTGCAACACTTTTTTTTACAAACTCGAATGTACAACTTGATCGAATGTATTTTTATTTTGTTTTTCGTAATGAATTTTTTGCTTATCTTCTAAAGATGAGGTCAGCCTAAATTTGAACAAGTTGACAGTGGCAGATTTTTTTCTCGCGTTATGTTAATTAATTTTATTATAGATAGAAAATTTGTTTTATTATTATTTTAATGACTATTAGCTGTTAATAAAATTTGAAACTGACATGCATATTTAATTAGAAATAAAATTAAAAAGTTATTCAGGTTTTTAACACCCAATATTAAAATACCCAGAAATTATTTCCATATATAAATATAAATATTTATTATTAATTAATAATTTTATTATCTTTAAATTAGTTATATATGCGATAAATGTCTTTGACAATAAAACTAAATGTATAAAAATCAGCTAAATTTACATGTCCTATTACATTAACTTAAAATTTCTCATAAATAGAAAGTGATATTTAAAACACAACAGTTTTAAAAAAATTATTTATAAAAAATTGTCATTTACCATTTGCCATATACGATGTATGGCAAAACGTCTGCAACGAGAATAATTCTATAAATTTAGGTCTAGATCAATTCACTGGGTCTAGGAAAATTCTTCGCCACCACAATTCTTCGCCGCATATATTTAACTTTCTCCATAAAAAATAAAAATTAACCTTTTATTGGCGAAGAATTATGGGCGAAGAATGTTCCGGGACATGCAATTCACTTATTAGCCCCCAATGTTACATTTCAATCAATTTCAATAAGAAATAAAATACTCATGCTCCACAGAATGTAATTTGGACTACACCAAAATCTATCGCTGTTCCACCTAATGCTAATTTTTTCTATCATTTTACAATCTGGTATTAATAATAAAGGTACTTTAAAAATATTTTTTTACAATGCCCCAACGATAGGCCTCTATTCCGTAGTGATTCTTTAGCAATGCCGAACAAACTTTTGACCATAGTAAACTATTGTAAATTATTTAATTATTATACTGAATTTCAATTTAATTAATAACTTTGAAAAAATTACTTTTTGAATAATTTTCATATAATTAAAATGTCTTTATTATAACAAATTTTTATTAAAAATCTAAAATGAAAATGTTACTTTCATTGACATAAATTTATAGTAGACAATATATTAAATCAAAACAAAAGATTTATAGAAACAAATTATCTTAATTTAATGTAAAAGAACAGAGAGAGGAGAACAAAAATTAGATAACATTTTAATTAAACTATATCGAATAACAAATCAAGGCGACGTTCGACAAACAAAAGCCGGTTTCTCATTTGTTCATTTCAATCAAACAAAAGAAACATCCATGTTAAAAACAAATGAATTACGAATTACAATACAATTCAAATTGACTTTTACTTGATATTCCGAAATGTTTTACACTCTTCAAAACCAAACAACAACATTTCATACAAAACGAGAAATTTAAAAAACATAAAAGAAATATTAATTTAGCATTTTATTTCGAACAATTTAGTTATGGCTATTAATATTTGCGCAGGCGCATTATGCAAAGAGTGCTTTCAGTTGACAGTACCTATTTGTAATGCTAATTTAATTAACAATACATATATTCTGGCAGAGTATTCCGAGATTGGATACGCAAAACTTTGGACTGAAAATTGATAACGCTTCTGCAGATGAAATTTGCTGAAAATGAGAAGCACTCTGGAAGATGCATACATTGATAAAATATTAAAATTAAACATATAATAAACATAATAAAAAAGTCTGCTGTGGCCACCACAGAACCGACCGTTATTAAATAAATGTATGGAATAGAAAAATTTATATAAGAACAACTACTGTAGTTATACTAACTAAAAATAACAATATCTAGACATACATATGTCACCTATTTACAGAATTATTTATATTACAAAAAATATGAAAAATTACAAAAAAAAAAATATTTAGCCGTATCGAAAAATATTCCAAATAAAAATTGTTAGTTATATCTTGTTTAGCAACTTTTGTTAAATATTTTTTCGAAATATATTTCTATTGCGAAATATTCGTAAAACAGATAAAAGTGACATCAGTAAATTACCACTTCTGGTTAGCAGATCTTTACCAGAAGTTGATGAAATTGATATATTCACCTCCAAAGCTTAAATGTGAAATTTTACAACAATAAGTTCAACTAAATTTGCTCTACATGTCCACAGACCGACAGACGAACATCACGCTAAATACAGTTGATTCGTGCATAATTCATGCTTATCTATAAAAATTTCGATATGTCAAATTTGATATGATTATAATACCACCCTTAGCATGTGATAGGATGGTCGGAAAAAATAAACTTAATTATTCTCAATCAAATAACTGTACATTTTATAATACTAAGAAATAACTGTTATTAAGGTTCATTTATTCAAACTTTATTCATCCAAAAACTATTTTTGACTTTGCACAAGTGTCTTTAATGTCACATCGTTGGATTTTATAACGTTCATACCAATTTTAAGCAGTTTCACTGAAGATTTTATTTTTTCTGTAATTTTTTTTGAATAGTTGCGTAAAACCAAAAAGTATATAACAGCAAATTAAATTGACAATGACTAGTTATGAAAACAGTTAACAATATAAACATTTTTTTCTATTACGATTACATATATTGTTTAATATATCCATGTTATAATATTATTAAGTTTAAATAAACTATTTTAAAGTATTTAAAACATTTGCACACTTTTATTTTTATGTTCCTCCAGATTACTAAACAGATAACACTAATAAACCTGATTAGAAATATATGGGTAAACACATTGTAGACCACTTTGACATTATCATATAAATACTAAAAAATAGAAATACATTTTTTCACCAAATGTTGGCAACACTGTTCAAAAAAATTATTTTGTAATTATTATGCATATAAAAGAATCTAATTTGTTTTATATCGTACAAACAGCATGCTTAAAATAAATTTTGAATAGATTTAGTAATTTTATCTCGGAAAATTGACAACCCTGCACGGTAGTCAAATTATATATTTGATTAATTTCGGATTAATAATAAAACCAAAATTAAATTTTAAAAAAGGTTAGCAATTTTTTCCTAGGAAAGTTGGCAACTCTGTACGATAGTAAAATTATATAATTTTTGAGGGCACTTATAAAATCTTTTGTGAAAATTTGATTAATTTCGAATTAACAGTAAAGTCAAAATTAAATTTTAAAAATTTTAGTAATTTTTTCTCGAAAAGTTGACAACCTTGTACGATATTAAAGTTATATAATTTTTGTGGACACTAAGGGAAACTTTTGTGAAAATTTAATTAATTTCGGATTAACAATAAAGCCAAAATTAAATTTTAAAAATTTGAGTAATTTTCTTTTTCGGAAAATTGACAACCCCATATGGTTCGACTGAACGATCGAGCGAACAACGCACATCTATATACACCCTCATAAACTAAGTTCAGATTCGTCATCTAGAAGCTACATGAAAGGTTTCTTTCTATATATTATATATTTTTTTTTATAATTTTTGAAAATGTTACAGACACCGTACCAAATATTATATCCCTTTTCCTATCAGACAAAGTGATAAAAAGTGTAAAATTCACCTGCAAGAACCGCATCGAAAAATCTTGGAATAAACTATTTGAATTTTAAATAATATTATTCCAAAAACAATTACAACTTACTTTAACTTGCAAAAAAAAATCATCTTTATTGAACGCAAAACTAAACACATTTTCTCTATTTAAAAAGTGATATTCTGTAAAAATTCTGGATATTTAATAAATACATGTAAAACCTATCTGTAAAAAATTAATAAATAATTTCTTTTAATATAATATATATATTTATATATATATATATATATATATATATATATATATATATATTGACCTTGAAAACAGATCTAAAAATTTTGATAAATTGAAATTAATCTACCGTTTTTAATTGGAAGAGAGAGAGAAATCTAGCTCTCAAATTTAATCAAATTTTTTTATGCGAACTAATAATCTACTAATTATTATATTATTATATGATAATAACATAAAATATTTATATTCATATATATATATATATATATATATATATATATATATACTCTAAAAAAATATGAAATTTTACCTGCAAACCATGAGACACTATGATGCCCCAGTATTTCTAGATATAATTACTTAACTGCTGTGATTTAATAAATAATTGTATAAAAATATATAATATCAGAACTATATTACAAACTTATTATTAGGTCATTTTTATTACTTATTATTACTTATTAGGTCATTTTTACTTAATTTATGTGATTATTATGAATTATGTAAAATTACAATATAAATACAGAATAATTCTGGTAAAATAAAATTATAGATTTTTATAGTAAAATTTTAATACTGTTTTTCTGAAATTTCGCTAATTTTTTTTAAGTGTTATGACAATAACATTTAAAATATTTTTATTCATATATATAATTTTAAATATATTAAACAATAATTTATTATAAATAGCTATATTTCATTGGAAAAAAATATGGATAAAAAACAAACTAAATGAGAATAGAATTGTTTGCTTTGGAACTGATCAGGCCTAAATAATAAATTTTCAGAGCTTACAACCACCTCTGAAATTCTAGAGGCGGAGAAATGATAACAGTTTGAGTGTGGGTGTGTTAAGTAAACTTTTATCTAGAAAATAAATTACCGTTTAGACACCCCCGTGTTACACGCGTATGGTTAAAGCTTTCGATTTTTATACTAACATTTAATTTTATCGCTTTTGAAATTTTAGAATTTATTGCATTTGAATTTTGATTTGTTGCTTAGTTTCTTTTAACTTTACATTTCATTAAAGTTAATATTAATATTTAATTTAACATTTAATTATAAAAGATATATTAGCATTGTACGATTTTTCAATATAAAATTGTTTTCAATTAATTGTTATTTATGTTCAATTTTAAAAAGCTTTAGGTTAAAGTTCTGTAATATTTTAATGAATTGAAATGTCGAATTTTAATAAACGTAATAGAGAATTTTAACCTAAAGCCTTTTTACCAGTTTAACTGAAAAGAAAAGTGATATAGTGTTCGTTACTGATTACAAGCAACCACATATGGCTAAAGATCGTCAAATCAACAATGGCAAGTATTAGCAAATGCACTTTCTTTGTAGGTTAAGCTGATAAGTTAAATTGTAAAAAAGTCAATTATTAAAAATATATATGTTCGACTTAGATGAAAATGTTGAGAGTCTCTCAATGAGAGATTTCATATTTTACTATAAATTCTATTATTGAGTCATTTTTTGAAAACTATTAATTTGTTGTCCTAGAGAATTCAATTCTGTTTTTTTAGAGAGAAAATCGAATAAATTTGACCAATAGTTTCCAAAATAAATAAAAAAAATTCATTTTCATAAATACTCCTACTATTTTTATTGATGTAATTATGTAGTAGAACTATCTTTATTGATGTACTTATGTAGTAGAACTATCATTTTTGAAAAATAAACTACCCTTGAATAAAAATATACTAACTTTTTTGTCAAAAAATTAATTTTAAAGAAACATATTTAGTAATATGGGACAAGAAAAAGGAGAAAAACTATCAAGTATTATGGGACAGAAGGAGTATTATTTTTCTGTAATTTCACTAAAAAAAATTTACAGTGTAGTTTTGTATCAATACTAGCCCGGGCTGTAATTGTAACAAGTAACTCATTTCTTATTATATAGTCAATATATTCTAGCATAAGTTTGAAATAGAAACAAAAGTTTAGCGTAAGTTTGAGTGAAATAAAGCTGGAGATAGGAGGAGAGTGAGACAAGGAGAGATAGATTTGATAGTTCCTGGTAGAATGTTATGTTAATACCCTACCAAACTAAGTAAACATTTCCAAACGAACATGTTTAAATATCTATATGCAAAGTTGATAAAACTATACAAATGTGTACAAGCACAAAACTAAGAAACTTTAATAGCTTACAAAATATTTCGATTTACTATTCCCACCGCTTCTAAAGTCAAAAGTCCATAAGATTATATTTAACAACTTTATTTATAATTAAATATTTATCATATTTTATATGTTGATGCGCGCTTCTGGAAAACAAAGTGAATTCTTCCTATTTATTGTCACATATATTATTAAAAAATTATTTAAGAAAAGTTGCTAAACAAGTTATAGCTAACAACCTTTATTTCGAATATATTTCCATGAATATATACCATGACTACAGCAGTTGTTCTTATACAAATTTTTCTATTATATAAATTTATTTAATACGATGACGGTCGGTTCTGTGGTGGCCACAGCAGATTAGTATTATAAAAATATTCTAAATATAGAAATGTAATTAACCAAACAATATTATTATATTTTTTTAAAAAAAATTCTCACACCCAACAATAAAACCTAACGTAAATAAAAAAGTTCTGTTAACACATCCGGTATTTTAAATATCTAACTTCCTATCACAGGTAATTTATCAAATACTTTACACCATTTATAGCAAGCTGCACATAATTATCAACACAAAATACTCGACAAGATAAAAAAAATGTATCACAATTACCTTTTGCAATACTGTACCGAATTATATACCAGTGTATGAATAAAATTGTATAATTTTGATGTTATTCAACGTACGTATTTGTTCTATCTATGTATGTCGTCATCAGAAACATTGAAAAATACGTATATCCAGAGTGAAAAATGTTAGTTGTTCTTGTGCATTTAAAGTGATATGGATGTGAGCGAATTATTTGAAAATTGGAATAAATCAGAACCGATCGTTTATGCCAGAGAATGTGGATGCCCTTACAGATTTAAACCTAGGAGTACTTTAAATAATTACAATCAAAATCGATCTAGAAAACCAAGTAAGTTTAAGTAAACTTTTATTTTATATATAATTCTTTAAAAATTACATTATACAGGATGTAACAGAATAACTATTCCTAATTTTCAGAAATGATAGAGTGCACTTAGAGAAACATTTTTTATTAATAAACTAGTGTCCGGAAATTTCTCGGTGTCAAGATACACTAGATATCGTTAAAAACAATTTTAATTATTACAACGTCAAAGAGTAGTTAAGTTAAGGAACATTTTATTAGAAATAATAGTGCATTAAACTTTATAAAAATTGTTCGAAGTTACGACCACCATTTTCGATACACAAGTTGTAACGGTGTACAGGGTGGGCAAATTTGGACGTTTTCATAGAGGAACTCGGATATAGATATATACCGGGTGTTCGTTCGTTAAGTTCGTATGGGTGTTTAACATGAAGTTTCGATAATTTGCGATATACTTCTTTCTCGAATAAAATTCGGAAAAATACTTAGAGTACTTTTCGATAGGGCATAGAAAGTTGTATAATTTGGTTTTAGTTTTAATTTGCTAGCATGTGCCGTTTGGGCGCTACAATTTTTTTTTTTTTTTTTGGTTGTTTTTTTTTCTCTCAAAAACTATGAGGTCTAGGAAAATAAGCGTGATATGAAAAAATGCGGAATAATGAGTACGATATGTGAGTAAAGACACCATTATTCTACGATGCATCGTTTAGTAGAAAAAAATTAAAAACTGAATTTTTGAAAATCTCTCAAGGGGGTGGTACGTACCCCTAGGATTTTTTTCAAAATAAAATTGTTTTCAAAATTTGCTTAAAAATTCTAAAAAAATTTAGTAAAATAAAGAAAAAAATTAGCTACATAATAGCTAAGTAACTTTTTTCTTTATCTCATCTGGTTTGGCAGAAATGAGAATGAGAAAAAAGTTACTAAGTTATTATGTAGCTAATTTTTTTCTCTATTTTACTGAATTTTTTCAGATTTTTTTGAGCAAATTTTGAGAAAAGTCTAATTTTGAAAAAATCCCAAGAGTAAACCTACACCTCATAGTTTTCGAGAAAAAAGATAAAAACCAAAAAATTCAAAAAAAAATTCTAGCGCTCAAACGGCACATGCTAGTAAATTAAAACTAAAACCAAATTATCAATTTGACCAATAGTTTCCAAGATATCTTCTGGCCAAGTTATAAAAACATGGTTTTGAGAAAAACGCGTTTAAAGTTTGAGATACCCTATCGGTTGGCCTGATACGACTTTGTAAAAATCGCTGTAACTCTGTAACAAATTCTAATTTCGGAACACCAATTTAGCCAAATATTCTACGCAGTCTAAGCTTTCAAATAGTAAATAATGATTTAAATCAATTTTAATTAAAGTGATTTTAAAGAATAATTATATAAATTTTAACTTAATTTTATAAATTTGTATGTTCAAAAACGAAATAGAAATATAGCTGATTGTGAGCTTGTAAATTTAATTTTAAAATATTTTATACTTAGTTTAAATTACCATAAAAAAAATCTATTGTGACCACAACAGAACCGACCGTCGTCCTATTAAATAAATTTATGAAATAGAAAAATTTCTATAAGAACAACTATCGTAGACATGGTAACTAAAAACCAAACTAGTCTTTTTGTGTTTCGCCCAGTTTGCCTGGCCGAGACAAAGCCTCGTAACATAATATAAGTACTATTTTAGTTTTTCATATATTTCTATATAATTGTTCATTAATTTATTCAAAGCTTTCGTTTATTATTAACACGTTTTTATTAAATCGCTTTCTTGTCTGTCTGCTTGCCAGCTCGGTACAAATTTTGCAATCAATTTTAAACTAACTTTCCAATGAGCTAAAGACTTGAAACTTTAAATATAACTCACAACTGGATGAAAATACAATATTAACTAATTAATTGATAATATTAGACTTATTAAATTGAATATAATTAATTAACTTAATTAACTATAATTATATAATTATAGTTTATTAAATTAATTAAATTAAAGTTAAACATAACTAAAAAACAGAAAATAATTATTTAAATAAAATAAAATTAATATACCACATTTTCAAAACGCAACTAAAAAGTATAAAATAATTTCTCCTAGCCCCATATATAGTCGCGACAAGATAAAAAGATAGGTACGTCATAATCACGTGATAAAACTTAACAACATGAAACTCACTAATGAACAAAATTTATTTTATTCTATTCTACATATAATAAATTAAATCTTCTTGAAACTATTTACGTATGTTATATTAATCAAATTAAAATGTAATATATACAAATATATCGTATATTATTGGATTTTTTTATCGAAATCAACTTATTTATTTTTGATATATTTGGCAGCATTGATTTTCAATGTCAAAAGTCACAGTACGTTTGTTTATATTAGTTCATTTGACGTTATATTTTGAATGTGTATTTTTGTAATTTATTATGGCAAAAAGATGGTCTAGGCGATGTCAACAGTTAGTTGGCAATTTAATTTCATATTTTGAACAAGAAAAGGAAAATAATGGGCCATTAATGCCCCTGTCTGCTGTGCGCGAGAAGCTCATATAATCATAGTAGTGAGTGACGTTATTTGCCTAGTGACAAAAATTGATGACGTCCCTATCTTTTTACCTTGTCGCCACTATATAAATCTGTAGTTATAATCTGAGGTTACAAATCTGTATGGGACTAAGAGAAATTATTTTATACTTTTTAGTCCGTGTTAAAAATATGGTATATTAATTTTTTTTATTATTATTTATCTAATGTGTACAACACAATGAAATTATTCATATGTAAAATAAAAAATTGTAATTAGCGTTAAATACAATTTAAAATAATGTTTACATTTGCAAAATTTAAGCGAAATTGCATTAATTAATTTAAAATATTTTAGTTATCAATCATCTGCGCAACAATAAAGTTTTGAAAAGATAAATAAATAGAAAATTTTAATGGAAAATTTTCCTACAATGCTTTATAAATTTGTGTTGATCTTTTTGTCGTCGCAGCACAAAATAATTGTTTATTAATTTGCATAGAATTTTAATTTAGTTCGCGCATAATTAGTAAACATTATTTGTTTATACTTAATATATCATAGTTCAGTGCGCATTTTACAATCCTATTATTATTTCCTATTTTATCTCCATTAATTTAATTAGTATTTTATGTTTGCTTTGCAAAATTAAAAGCGTGGAAAATTATATTTCAATTATATTATAAATCAGTGGTTTTCATAATAACTATGGCTAATTAAGCCGTTAACAGTAATTACATTAAAGAATTAAACTAATCTAAAAATTAAAAAAAAAACTATATTCACTATAATTGCATTTACAAACTATAAGTACTTAGATCAAAATACTTTATTATTCATTTAAAATTTATACAAGATCTAAATGTATAGTGAATCATAAGGAATTTTTAGTATTATTCATAACTTTCTAAAAGATAATGTAACTCATAATTTAAAAGTAATTATCTTCAATTGTATGGTCTATTTCTACTAACATTTTACTTTATTCAAATGTAAATTTTTGTATAAAACCGTTTTCTACATAATAAATTTGTAAACTGTGTTCAGAGAACATAAACTCATACAAATAAATTTAATTGAAAAAAACTCGAACTATTCTGTTTCAAAATTTGTACCTAAAATATTTTCGTACGATTAGTTCAAATGAATTCTAAATTTTTGAATCATGTTATAGGAGTTGCATAATAATCAAATATTATTATATTGACATATTTTCATCGCGGCTTATAGTCAGTTAACTCTCAGAACTATTTGGACAAATACAAAATAAAATTTATATAGGAAATTTTAAATTATTGTTAAACAAAACATTTTATTTAAAAATTGTGTAGATCTAAAAAAAATTATGTAATCTTACCTATAAACCATGAGACACTATGGTGCCCAGTATTTCTAGGTACAATTATTCAACTGTTGTAATTTTACATAATTGTTTCAAAATACCTATCAGAACTATTACAAACATTATGTAATATGATATTACCAACGGGATGGAAAAGCATAAATGTATATAATATTTTTTTAAAGTAGTAAAGTCTCTTTTAGTAAATTTACAGAACTTTAGTAAATTTGTTATCAAGAATTTTCCATTTTGTTTAGTTCTGTAATATTATTGTTGATATAATTACATACATTTAGAAATTTACATAATGGATGTATTTTACAATTATTACAGATATTAATATGCAAACTGTAATTTTACACAATTTAAGAATTTTTACCAACAATATGTAATTCTACATTAAGCATGAGATGCAATTTGCACAAAGTAAGCAATTTTACATATTTATTAGATCATTTTTACTTACTTTATGTGATTATTATGAATTATGTACAAAATTATAGAATTTTGAGGTGAAAATATAGAATATTTATAGTAAAATAAAATTATAAATTTTTTTATAATAAAATTATACTATTACAAATAATACTGTACAAATAATTCGAACAACATATGAAAAAAATGCAATAAGTTGAACTAAATGTAAAAAACTAATAATAATAAAATACGTAAAAGTATTAAAATTTATTTACACAAAATTATTGGTACATATTTTTCCTGATAATATACATTTTAATAAAATAAACACCTCCTTCAACCTAAAGCCTTTTACCGTCATATCATATATGATAAAAAAGGTATTGTAATCATACCAAATTTGACATATCGAGATTTTTATAGATACGCACGAATTAGGCTTATAGTAACACGAACCAACTGTTTTTAGCGTGATGTCCGTTTGTCGATCTATGTACACGTGTAGAGCAAATTCGGCTGAATAGATTATTATAAAATTTCATATTTAAGCTTTGGAATAAATATTTCAATTCGTCAACTTTTGGCAAAGATCTGCCAAACGAAAGCGGTAATTTACTAATGTCACTTTTATGTGTTTTACGAATATTTCGCAACAGAGATATATTTCGAAAAAAATATTTAAGAAAAATTGGTAAACAAGTTATAACTAACAACTTTTATTTGAAACATTTTTACGGCTAAATAGTTTTTCGTATTTTTATAATACATATACAATTCTGTAAATAGGTGGCATATTTATATCAAGACAATTTTGTTTTTAGTTACCATGGGTACAGCAGATTTTTATTTTAGTATAAATCCAAAATTAATCTGTCATGGTAAAAAGTATAACCATCAAATCTAATTATGCATTAACAATTAAAAAATTTAAATAAAATTAATATATTAATTGAATATTAGTTGATTTAACACAGGTATGCTAAATATGAAAAATACGTTATACTTCAAGACAAAAAAAAATCTAGCAAAAACTTCGAAAAACAAATAGATATTCTAATCAAATCTAAGAAAAAAACCGAACCAGAAAAAATCGATGCAAAAAATTCGAATACAAGCGAAGTTAGTTAAGCAAATAACTCACTCACATACTATCCCATGCACATACACCTGTGGTGACGTCATTACGGTCAACGGTCCAACGAGACACTTTATGACATCATTTGTAACCGATTTTCAATGAACAAGACTGAATTCGGCAAATTCAAAATATTATTTTACAATTCGATTCTGTTCCATATTTATATATTTTATGAATATATTTAAGTTTAGAAAAATTCTTTAGGGCCAATTATTTAATCTATCGTTAATCAGGTAATTGTTAAATGACTTCGAACAATTTTATGATTAATCAGTTGTAAACGCTGTTAATTAATTATGTGTTTAATAACGATTATGCAACTGGTCCTGAGTGCAAAAAATTGTTGTATAAATTCCTTTTTTTATCTGATACTGATACTTTAGTTAAAGCTTTTTCAGAAAAAAATCTGCTGTGACTACCATAGAATCGACCGTAATAGAAAAATTTGTATAATAACAACTACTGTAGGTAGTCATGGTAACTAAAAATAAAACTGTCTTGACAAAAATATGCCACATATATATATATAATATATATATATATATCAAAAAAATATGAAAAATTATTTAGCCGTATCCAAAAATGTTGCAAAAAATGATTTTTTCGAAACATATCTCTGTTGCAAAATATTTATGAAACACATGAAAGTTACATCAATAATGTACCACTTCCGGTAATTAATTTCTTTATGACCATCCGTTTTCGGAATTAAATTCTAAGTTAATATTTTAATTTCAAATATAATAAGAAAATTTAGTAGTTATTTATATTAACTTTTCAAATAAATTTAATAAATATTTTAGAAAGATCCTCCTCAATTAAAAGAACAAAAATTTTTAATATTTATTTTAAATCATTGAAATAGATTTTACTTAAAAAAAATATGTAAATTTTTCTTTAAATTTTATTCATCATTTTCAACTTTTTTTTTAAATTATAATATTCACCAAAAATTATGTAAAATATTTGAATATCACAATATCAGTGTATGACATAAAAACGGTAATTTTTTTTGCCTAATCCAGACTTTTCATTCGTGAATTTAATACCGGCTTACCGGCACATTTCTTGTTGTCTGACTAGAACGAAAGAAAAATTAAAGAATCAGCGACAGTTCGCTTTTGAACGCTATTCGTACTAGAAGTCGACGAGTTATACATTCAGTGAAAGAAATATATCGCATTTGAATACATGTAAATAAAATATTACGTATTATTTTCTTACTAAAATTTCTATCAAACTTCATTTGATAGAAAAATTGAAAATTGATTTGTATATTTATTTATACATATATATGTATATGAGTTTGAAAGTTTATAAAAGTTGCTTGTTCAATGAAATTTGTTTGGAAAAGTTCAGTTGTTTTTCGATAATATTTCTATTGATATAAATTTGAAACGTTCGTGAGTGTAACGATATTGGTACAAAGTTATTCTACGATATTTGGATTTGATAAACTAATAAAGGTATGATATTTTGTTACAAATAAATTATTAAATATTAATTAATTTACGCCCGTTTTCGTAAACGCTGCTTAAAATTACTTAGAAGTAAATACTCCATAGATTTCTATATTAAGAAAAGGGATTTAATCTAATCTAATGGCATTTAAAAGTAGTCATTATTATTATAATTAATCTAGTAAAATAAAAAGGCTTTAAAATAAAGTTCTGTATAAATTACGCATGTTATCATCTAAAAAAAAATTATACAAATGACATACATGTATGTATAATAAATAAACAGAACATAGAAACAAGTTACTAGGTACTAACAAAATAAGAATAGATTAGTGTATGATGAGTGTCAAATTGAAAAAAATGTTGTAGCAAAAATTGCTGTTAGTCAGTTAAGATGGTTCGGACATGTTGAGCGAATGTCTAATGAACGTTTGGTTAAAAAGATTTATTTAAATGATTTTGATGGTATACGTTTGCGTGGACGCCCGATGAGTAGTTGGAGTGGTATGATTGAGAGTGTTTTACGAGAGCGAAAGTTTCCAAGTAGTAGGAATAAAAGAGCATGTATGAGAGAGGAATTATGAATGTGGATGAAGCGAAAGTTGCTTGTTTGGATAGGAATGTTTGGAGGCGACTGATTTCGGGATGATGAAAAGAGTTTGTACCACACCCTTTTGGGTACATGCCGTGATTATGTATGTATGTATGTATGTAACAAAATAAGTAACTAGATTATAAAATTTATAAATTATTAACATAGTAAAAAATCATTCAGAACTCATTATATTAACCGGGTTTAGATTATATAATTCTGTATTAATATTCAATAATAATCGAAGTTTCGACGAACTCAAATGATACAAATGACATTTATAGTAAATAAACAGAACATAGAAAAAAGTTACTAAATAACAAAATATATTTTGTATCTAGTAACTTGTTTCTGTTTTCTGTTTATTTATTATAAATATCATTTGTACCTTTTTTTTCCTGATAAAGATGTACGTTGAGTTCGTCGATACGTCGATTATTAATAAATATTAATACCGAGCTTTAAACTTATCATTTTATTTTTATAAATTATTAAAATACTATAATAATTGTAAGACCCATCAATATGAACAGTAGATTGATAAGAAAAGCAATAGCAATTTATAAAAAAAAATATAACATGAATCAGTGTGAAGGCACTGATTTAAATAAAATTTGACTTCCTTTAATTAGTAATTTATAATTTTATAATCTAGTTACTTATTTTTTCATCTAGTAACCTGTTTCTACAGTCCGATTATCGTAAGTTTCGTTGCACGTCATCAAAAAAGTAACTAAATTCATGACATCATCACTAAGTACGTTTATATGAGCTCATAATAAATATCTTTTTAAAATGTTATGCAAGTAGCATAAAATAATCTAATAATTATTTTATTCTTTATAATTTTATGAACTAAAAAAAAAATTATTTATAAACAAATGAATGTTTCATAACAACTGTATAAAATCACACTCCGAAATGAATTTAAAATTTTTTTATAATACATGTTAAATAGATTAAAAATTAAATTATTAAATAATTACCAAATTAGTCCTTAAAAAGACTGATTTACAAAAAAAATATTTTCCAAGAAAACGAGAAAAATATTTTTGCAAACGTCAAGCAAAATTGACAAAATAAAAACAAAGGATAGTTTTGTTTTTTTAAATGTAAACGTACAATTTAGCAAAAATAATCATTGTTAAGAAGTATAGCAAAAATTTGTTTGTAAATATAACAAAACATCATTGATAAAGAAATTGACTACTTTAAATTTTTATTTTACATACATACATACATACACAATCACGCCATGTACCTAAAAGGGTGTGGCACAAACTCTCTTCAACATCCCGAAATCGGTCGCCTCCAAACATTCCTATCCAAACAAGCAACTTTCGCTTCATCCACATTCATAATTCCTCTCATACATGCTCTTTTATTCCTACTACTTGGAAACTTTCGCTCACGCAAAACACTCTCAATCATACCACTCCAACTATTCATCGGACGTCTATAATCTATTTGAATACTATCTTACATTAAATTATATTCCAATATATTTACAAAATATTTAAGTACAGATACTTTTATGTTATTAGATTTGTCGCCAACATAATGACGTACAACGGAACTTATGATAATTGTATAATTTTTTCCTGATGATGATGTCCGTAGAGTACGTCAAAACGTCGATTTTTAATTAAAATTTATAGAGAACTTTATCCTAAAGCTTTTTTATTTTAATATAATGAGTTCTGAAAGATTTTTTACTATAATAATACTTAATCTAGTAGTAAAAAGTCTTTTAGAACTCATTATATTAAAATAAAATGACTTTTAAGTTTAAGTTCTGTATTAATATTTATTAGTAATCGACTTTTCGACGAACTCAACATCCGTCTTTATTAGTTTTCCTAACAAAAACGGACGTTGAGTTGTTGAAATGCCGATTATTAATAAATATTAGTACAGAACTTAAACCCAAAACCGGTTTATTTTAATCTAGTGGTAAATCGTTGAAATAACATTTATCTTTAAGATCGTTTATTAGGGGAGTAACATTTACTTGTGAAGCAAATTTAACTAGCAGTTATAAAACCGGACCTTATATATTAAACTGATTTTATAAAAGAGTAAAACATGTTTACTGAAAGTGTCTATATACGAATCAAATCATTAGCAATTTTTACATACTATTATGAAAAATATAAATTTCAATAACAATATAAAAAAGTATTTAATTTTATTATTAATTGAATACGAACGAATGACTGTCAAAAGTGGTTTTTCGATTTAATTAGAAAATTTAATAACAAGAGAATTTTGAATTATAAAATATATATTAATAACTTATAAATTCATTTCAAACATTTTTGTTATAGCCAAAATTTGAATATTATCTTGGTTAAATCAAAAAAAAATTCAATATCACTTACAAATTAATTAATGAATTAATTACCGCAACTAGACATTTTTATTTAAAAAATGAAAAAAAAAATTCAAATATTTTACATTCTTCTCATTATTTCATTATCACTTTCTCGGTGTCAAACATTTTAATTTAAAACAATTTTAATTATAATCTAATTAATTATTTTTTACGAAATGTATTTTAAAACCAATATATTATAATTACAGAATATTTATATTTATTTAGCTGAAAACAATTACCCTAAAATTAGCTTTTATTGAAAAAATAAGCTGATACTTTTTTTTATTAAGCAAGTTTTAGACAGTCGTAGTTTGTAAACAAATTATTAATAAATATATATTCACCATGCGTTGTTATACGTTCGAAAATCAGTATTCATCTTTGTCAGACTCATGTTTTTTTTAATAAACTTATATCTTTTTTGTACATAACGACGTATAGTAAACAAATCTTCGCCGTCACAATTCTTCGTCACCATACAACAAATTTCTTCACTAATCACAATTTTTACCGCCACAATAAGTACCATATAGGTACTTACATGCATTTTACAGACTCCTTGATAGATTTTGTGTGAAATGGTTAATTGCAACTTTTGTGTTATATTAAATAAATTAATATTTAAATTATTTATTAAATAAAGTAAAAAATGTATGTAATTGGTACAAAAAAAATAACCTTACTGAAATTAGAGTTATTTAACACTAAATACATACTTTTATTATTACTTTTTTAGTTATATAAGAAATTAAAATTAAATATAATTATTTATAAGCATCTTTTTTTTCTCTCCACTTTAAATGCATCATCTATCAGTCAAACTAGCTTTCTTTTAGTATTCATATAGTTCCATGGTTATTTGTTACTTGGTTGACTGGCTCTAAATTCGAATAATTTAAGAAATTTTAAGGTTGTCTTTCAAATTTCATAATCTATTTTGTATATTTTTATGGAAATCTGCCACTTTTTGGTTGCTCATCATCGGAATGATTGCAATTTAATTCGAGATATCTCGAATTATTTTCATAATCGAATAATCGATTATTTTTCATTCGGATTATCCTATCACTAGTTAAAAAACTAATTTTAATTTTTTTTTAAATAAATATATGCGGCAAAGAATTGTGGCAGCGAAAAGTTGTGATCGAAGATTTGTGGGCGAAGAATTGTGGCCGAAAATGTTCCTAGACCCATAGTAAAAATAGTATTAATACATATTTGTTCACAAATTATAATTATCTACAGGCCACTTTAGACAGTATTAATAATTTATTAATAAATATTTGAAATAAATCATGAATAAATATTTGAGATTGATTTATTTTCACTAAATATTTGAAACGAATTTGTGAGAACCTGTGCACTCATGTCATCTACAACTGCTATTTAGTGCAAATAAATCTATTTCAAATATTTATTCATGATTTATTTCAAATAGTTATTCATAAATTATTAACAAATTATTACCGTCTAAAGTGGCTTTAATTAGTAAAAAAATTTTCAGGACTCATTATATAAAATAAAACTGCTTTAGGTTCAAGTTCTGTATTAAAATTTATTTATAATCAAACATTTCATCAGGAAAACTCTGTTTATTATAATTTTCCTAATGAAGACGAGCAGTCAGTTTCGTCGTAACGTTGATTATAAATAAATTTTAATACAAAACTTGACCCTAAAGCAGTTTTATTTTTCTTTATTTTTAATCAAATATCTTAAATAATATCAAATAATTTTCTAAAACAAATATTAAAAATATATTTAGAATCTTGATATAGTAATTAGTTGTATATTCAAATCCAAAATATTGGCTAAATATGTGAAAACTTTGGCAGTAACATAATTTCTCTAATTAAAGTTATAATTCAGTGAAAACCAATATCTTTTATAAAATCATATTAATATTTTTTGTAAAAAAATAACAAAAAAATTAACATCAAACTTTACTAACAATAAGTAAAACCTAATTCTAGAATAAATATTTAAAAAAAAATGGCCATGGGTTCATTAAGAGCACGTGATTTCTGGCGTCAAATGGAAATAATGAATCAAAAAAATACAGACGAACCAGATTATTTCAAAAGAGGATCAAATTTTCGAAGTTCTAGCGGACCAATGAATTCTGTAAATAATTACACAAATAATAGTACCATGTGGGGATCTTCAATATATTGCACAAGTAAGTTTGTAATCACCTGATATATTATTTTATTATTAACTAATTGCAAAATTAATATTATTAATATTATATTGATAAATATAAAAACTATTATTAATATGTATGTGTTGTATTTATATAAATATTTATACCGGATATGAAATTTGAATGTGCGTAAAAAATTTAAATTATAAAATACGTGACAAGAAATTAATACGTATTTAAAAAACACAGTTAGTATTATATCATAATTTATAAAATAAATAATTTAAAAATTATAATAATTACATACACATATCAATTTTTCTATAAATAATAAAATAAACATAAAATATTAATATAATATAGTCAAAAAATCTTTCAGAACTCATTATGATCAAATAAAAAGGCTTTAGGATTTAGTGCTGTATTAATTTTAATTTTGATTGTAAGGTTTTGGGTGGTTTGGATACTTTTGCTAAAAATGTAAATGTTCCCAAATAAGCCCGTTTGAGTATATACAATGCTGTTTTGATGCCTACGTTGATGTATGGTAACGAATATTGAGTTTGGCTACCAAAGCATAAAAGAAAAATGACTACCGTGGAAATGAGATTTTTACGTGGGGTATGTGGTGTAAATAGGAGAGATCGGGTACGAAATAAGTTAGTGTATGATGAGTGTGAAATTGAAAAAAATGTTGTTGCAAAAATTGGTGGTAATCAGTTAAGACAGTTCGGACACCTTGAGCAAATATGTCTAATAAACGTTTGATTAAAAAAATTTATATGAATGATTTTGAAGTTATTCGTTTGCGTTGGACGTTCGATTAGTTGGAGTGGTATGATTGAAAGTGTTTTACGTGAGCGGAAGTTTCCAAGTACGTAGGAATAGGAATATTTATAAATTATTAAATAAAAAAAGTCAAATTTTATTTAATAATATATTAATAATATAATATAAGATAATCAAAAAAAATTTTCAAATTTTTAAGTTTATTCGTAATATTTAGATAAAATATTATTAAAATAAAGTTTATAATATATATATATATATATATATATATATATATGACCTGGCACAGAAAAAGGAGCCTTATCTTCAAGTAATATCAAATCAATATTGAATTGTTATTATAACTGAAAAGAACATAAAATTCTAAATAATTTGATATAAAATTTGTTAAAATATTGCAAAACTATTGAAGTTGCTGCTATTTGATCATATGATCACATATGATAATATGTAACCAGACCAGATTTGAAATATCGAAACTTTTACAGATTCAACTACACTGATGGTTATAAAATTTCATATTTAAGCTTCGTAGGTGAAATATCTTAATTTGATCAATTTTTGGTAAAGATCTGCCAACCAGAAATTGTAATTTACTGATGTCACTTTTATGTGTTATACGAATATTTCACAACAGAGATATATTTCGAAAAAATTTATTTAACAAAAGTTGCTAAACAAGCTATAACTAACAACTTTTATTTGCAACATTTTTCGATACGGCTAAATAATTTTTTTATTTAATTTTTCATCATGTTTATAATATAAATAGGTGGCATATTTATGTCAAGACAGTTTTGTTTTTAGTTAGCATGACTACACTAATTGTTGTTATACAAATTATTCTATTCCATAAATTTATTTAATACGATGACGGTCGGTTCCGTAGGGACTATAGATCATACAATAATCTAGTACCTATAATTTATAAATATTATAATCTAGTTACTTATTTGTTACCTAGTAACTTATTCCTATATTTCTGTTATTTACTGTAATGTCATTTATATTATTTAACCTGATGAAGAGGGACGTTGAGTTTCGTCGAAAAGTCGATTTTAAATAAATATTAATACAGAACTTTAAGAAAAAAGCAGTTTTATTTTAATATAATGAGTTCTGAAAGATTTTTTAATACTATGTTAAAAATAAATAAATAATTGAATTAACACCGATTATCAACAAATTTTAAAAATATTTCTTACTAATAAATCAGACAACAAAAATACAAATTATTATCAATTAGTATTCTCAAAGCAAATGACAATTATTTAATAGTAAAGGACACATATACGCAAACATACAAATTGATACAATCATGCTATGACAATAAAATGAAATTTGTGTTAGTATCTCAATGTTGATTTTAAACTTATACACAATAAACTAATATTTGCTCGAAATATTAGCAACACATAAAAAAACGTCATAAACATATATATACAGGGTGTTCGTTCGCCAAGTTGATATATCGATATCCCATGTTATTGTCCTATATATAGGACAATAACATGGGCTATCGATAATATGCAGAATACTTCTTTCTGAAGTAAAATTCGGAGAAATACTTAGAATACTTTTCGATAGGGCATAAAAAGTTATATAATTTGGTTTTAGTTTTAATTTGCTAGCATGCGCCGTTTAGGCGCTGGAATTTTTTCTTGATTTTTTGTTTTTATTTTTTTCTCAAAACTATGAGGTCTAGAAAAATAAGCATGATACGGAAAATTGCGGAATAATAATTACTATAATTGAGTGAGGAAACCATTATTCTAGATTACATCATTTAGTAGAAAAAAATTAAAAACTAAATTTTTGAAAATTTCTCCCCCTTGTTTTCAAAATTAGACTTTTTTCAAAATTTGCTCAAAAAAATCTGAAAAAATCCAGTAAAATAGAGAAAAAAAAATGGTTTCTCTAACTCATTCTGGTTTGGCAGGAAAAATTATTGAAAATTCTAAAATGCTTTTTAGAATTTTCAATAATTTTCCTGCTAAATCAGTATGAGTTAGACAAAAAAGTTACTCATCCATTATGTAACCAATTTCTTTCTCTATTTTACTGAATTTTTTCAGATTGTTTTTAGCACATTTTGAAAAAAGTCTTATTTTGAAGTGTTACCCCCTTGAAAAATTTTCAAAAATTCAGTTTTTAATTTTTTTCTACTAAATGATGCATACTAAAATAATGGTTTCTTCACTCAATTATAGTAATTATTATTCCACATTTTTTCATATCATGTTTATTTTCCTACACCTCATAGTTTTTGAGAAAAAAAATAAAAACCAAAAAATCTAAAATAAATTCTAGCGCCCAAACGGCACATGCTAGCAAATTAAAACTAAAACCAAATTATATAACTTTTCATGCCCTATCGAAAAGTATTTCTCCGAATTTTACTTCAGAAAGAAGTATTCTGCATATTATCAATATCCCATGTTATTGTCCTATATCAACTTGGCGAACGAACACCTGTATATATATATATATATATATATATATATATATATATATTGCATTGTATATAATTATAATATATATATATATATATATATATTATAATTATATACAATGCAATGTACAATATATAATAAACTAATAAACTTCCTAGCACATTTACAAATAATTATGTTCAGTCAATATTTATCCTAATACGATAATCAAACTGCACCAAAATTTACGTAGATAAAATATAGTTACACAGTGTGTTCTCAAAGTTCCCGGAATGGGCAAAATGCAGTCCACACTAAGCAGCGAAAAATCAATCCTTTTGGTTCTAATACAGCAAATACTTCTTTTACATTATTTAGTACGCAACATATCAATTTAAAATTACCAGTAAGATACGCGTAAACCTATTATTTAAATTCAGATGAATAATCAACAGAGTTGTACTGGCCCGCCGGGGCATCGGGCATTCCCTGGTGGGCCGCTATCATTGTGAGCCGTAACCGGCGATTGTCAAAAAATTAAAACTGATCTCCGAGTTTAGCAAAAATTTAAGAATTGATTATTATAAAAACATCAATTTGCGAAAAGAGTAAATTATTAATTCGTCTTTTAACTTACATTTAAATAAAGAATTATATTTAAATATTTAACTTGATTAGCCGTAACTTTGTGATACATTTTGGATAAGATAAATAAATAAAAATAACTTTGTTATATCACTAAAAAAACTTTAATTTCGTTACTGCAGTTTCAACCTGTTAGGCCATCGTATGTATTCGTCTGACGATGGCCTAACAGGTTGAAACTGCAGTAACGAAATTAAAGTTTTTTTTTTTTTTTTAGTGATACTCGTATAACAAAGTTATTTTTATTTATTTATCTTAATTATATTTAATTTTATATGTGTAATTTGTACTTTCTGTGATATTATTTCCATGTAAATTAGAATAAAAAAATATAAAAACATAACTTCTTATTTGAACAGTTTTAGGATGTAAGGTGGGGCCTATCCTGCAACTTTCCCGGGCCTAATTTTTTATCCAGTCCAACCCTGATAATCAATTATTATATTTTTCAATTATTGCAAAATTTGTCATAAGAAATGTAAAGAACAGATTACCGGAATGTGTTATTACCAAAATATGTTTAACAATCACAAAAAATTAGTAATCGAAAATGAGTTTGTAGTCGGTTCTTGGTGAAACATATTTTTAAATTATAACAAAGGTTAAAAATAAAAATAAAAACCACAAATACTTGATTGTTTCACTATTATATAATATAATATAATAGTATATATTATTATTATTTTTACTACTTTGACTGCAAGGAAAAGTAGTAAAGCGTTTGGTACGGTGTCTGTAACATTTTCAAAAAAAAAAAAAAATTGTATAGAAATCCTTCATATAGCCTGTAGATGACGAATCTGAACTTAGTTTATGAGGGTGTATGTGTGTGCGTCGTCAGCTCGCTCGCTCACTCGCTCACTCGCTCGCTCGCTCGCTCGGTCGTAAGTCAAAATTTTGTGGCCGCAACTCCTCCTAGACGGTTCAACCGATTTTAATGAAATTTTCAGGATAAATTTGTCTAGTACCCAAGATGGTCATGTGGTTTTGTTTTTTTCCAGTGATGCCAACTTTCCGAGAAAAAAATTACTAAAGTTTTTAAAAATTCATATTGGCTACGTTATTTATCCGATTTTGATCAAATTTTCAGAAAAGATTTCCCTAATGCTCCCATTAATTACATAATTTTATTAATTTTCAGTGTTGCCAACTTTCCGAGAAAAAAATTACTAAAGTTTTAAAAATTTTATTATGGCCATGTTATTCAACCGATTTTACTCAAATTTTCACAAAAGATTCTCCTAGTATTCATGTAATTTATGTAATTTTAACAAAATACAGTGTTGCCAACTTTCCGAAAAAAAAAATTAGTAAAATTTAAAAAAATTTATTTTGACCATTTTATTTAACCGATTTTAATCAAATATTTATAAAAGTTTTTCCTAGTGCCTAAATAAATTATGCAATTTTAACAAAATACAGTGTTGCCAACTTATCGAGAAAAAAAATCACAAAATTTTTAAAAAATTCATTGTGGCTACATTATTTATTCGATTTTTATCAAATTTTCAGAAAAGTATCTCCTATTGCCCACATAAATTATAATATTATTAAAATACAGTGTTGCCAACTTTCCGAGAAATGTCAAAGTAGTCTATATATGGGTTTACCCATATACTTCTAATCTTGTTATTTTTATTTTTAACCTTTGTTATAATTTACAAAAAATTAGTTTAAATTTGTATTATATACACTGTAAAAAATACATCTTAAATTTATGTAATTTTACATAAGTTTTAACAGTAAAAATAACAACATTTTCTAATTTTACTATGGTAATTTATGTAATATTACAGTGTAGACACGGTTTTATAAACGCTAATTAAATTTATTTCATAAGTAAACTAATAACCTTAAAACCAAATGTTGTTGCAACAGTTTACTACTAGATTATACATACATACACAATCATGCCATGTACCCAAAAAGGTGTGGCACAAACTCTTTCCAACTATTACGAAATCAGTTTCCTCCAAACATCCCCTACCCAAACAAGCAACTTTAACTTCATCCACATTCATAATTCCTCTCTCATACATGCTCCTCTATTCCTACTACTTGGAAACTTCCGCTCACGCAAATCGCTTTCAGCATACCATTCCAGCTACTCATCGGACGTCCACGCAAACATATACCTTCAAAATCATTCACATAAATCTTTTTAACCAAACGTTCGTTAGACATTCGCTCAAGATGTCCGAATCATCTTAATACTGATTAACACTGCAACTTTTGCTACAACATTTTTTTCAATTTCACACTCATCATACACTAAAAAATTTGAATTTGGTGGGCGGAATTACGTCATCAGCATTGTGTTTTAACTATAGTTTAGCCGAATAATCGAATAACAAATATTTAGCCAAATTTCAACCGAATATTCGGCTATATTGAATATTTTTTGACAATTTCAAGCATGGCTGGTGATCTTCTTCTTATATTACAACGAAATTTCTTACGGGATCCAAGAATTTTGATTTTAACGAACCATTATTCAAAAAAAATAATACTCCTACATAATATGCAAATAAAAATAAAAAATTTAAATATATGATTCTGTAAGCTATAGAAATGCCATCTTAAATATTTTTGTTTAATGGTTTAAATATATTAGAAGTGTTTTCAAAATATAAAAGTACATTATACATTAAAAAAATCTGCTGTAGTCACCACAGATGAAATTTCATTGCAATATACATAGAAAGATTTCTTACGAAATTCAAGAATTTTCATTTTAACCTACCATTATATTTAATGAAAATGTTTATGCATATGGGCATAAATTCCAATTAATTAATTTCGACATTATAAATTATATGTTATTTTGTTTGGATATATTATTTTAAAGAAGTTTGTCCTCTTTTACTTTCATAAATTGTATTTGTAAAGTTGTTACACTACTTATGAATCATTCTGTATACTAGCATTACTCCTACGTACATAGGCATATGGAACAGGTACGCAAAATCTTGTTCCATTAATCAATTCGGTCTGATATATCAAACTTTTAGCCAATCGGATTATACACAAATTATGTTAATATTCAATCTCAATATCAAATCCTATCAGACCTTATTATAACAACATGTAGATGAATACAAAATGTGCAGTGGAAAATATAAATTCTACATATTTGTGCCAGTTGAAATTTTGTTTTTTAATGATTCTTAACTTTAACAAACAATTAAAGTCGTTCAAACGAAATAAGAGACAGAATTTTAATAAAATATAAATTGCCATATGAGTATAATATTATATGACAATTAGTTTAATATTTAAATGCTGAAATCGCCATTAATGAATTAATTAAATCATTAGTTAATTTATCTTAATTTTAAAAAAATTAATTAATAATTTAATTAGTTTATTAATCGCGATTTCAGCATTTAAATATTAAACTAATCTACGTTTACACGCCTTATTATATGATAATGTAAAATTAATATAGAGACTGTAATAGCAAAAATGCTAAATAAAGATTTTTCTCTATTTATATTTATATTTTGACAGAGATCTTGAAATATTGAATATGGGAAATAAAATGCATACATTTTCTATCTAATGTGTTTGGAACAAGCAATATCCGTAAATGAGTAGTTGGAGTGGCAGTGGTGTAGCCAGGGGGGTATAACCCCCCCCCCCCCAAGAACCTAAACTACAAAAAACATACGTATGCGAAATATGAAATATGTTATTTTACTTTCATTTTTATAAAAATATTTTTTATTGCTCTTTATTTTTTATACAAATTATAGTATTATCTTTATTGATTAATATTATATCATTTCTTTAGTAACTCCCCCCATGACAAGTTTCTGGCTACGCCACTGTGAAGTGGTATGATTGAGAGTGTTTTGCGTGAGCGAAAGTTTCCATGTAGTAGAAATAATAGAGCATGTATGAGAGAGGAATTATGAATGTGGATGAAGCGAAAGTTGCTTGTTTGGATAGGAATGTTTGGAGGCGACTGATTTCGGGATGATGAAAAGAGTTTGTGCCACACCCTTTTGGGTACATGGCGTAATTGTGTATGTATGTACAATATCTACCTTATCATATGTGATATTACGGTAGGTAAAAACGTCATCTTATTGGGAGCAACATTAACTATGCCAGTTAAATTTAAAATCGATTCGACTTAAAGTTGTCTTTAGTTAAAGTGGTTATTGTAAATTCGATATCATACTTAAATCAGTTTTAAAACTTAACTAATCTTAACTATGACTTTATTTCATATAAAAAAAAACACAAATCGAATTATGCATCATATTTAGTTTTAGGTTGAAAATAAAATGCGACGTTTGAAAGTTGTCGACACAGATATGATTCTTTTTTTTAATCTGGTCGTTAAAATGTGCTAAAAATTCCCAACTCAACTTCGTCTTCTTTACGACGAGAATTGAACAAACAAAGCTGGACGGACGGTTCGCGTATATATGCAAAGTAGCACAAAATCAAAAACATCACTCGAAACCGGATTCTCAATACACATCGAAAAATAGTATTAATAAAAAATATATAATATACCGAGTATCTCATCAAATATATCCACCCCATTTCTTTTTGTTTTTGTTTAATACATAATATAAAAATAGCGAAATTACAGAAACATAAAATCGTAAATTAGTAATTTTATTTTACTATAAATATTCTGTATTTCGACCTCAAAATTATGTAATTTTTACATAATAATCACATAAAGTAAGTAAAAATGACTTAATAAGTATGTAAAATTGCTTAATTTCTGCAAATTGCATCACATACTTAATGTAGAATTACATATTGTTGATATAACTTCTTAAATTATTTAATATTACAGCTTGCATATTAATATCTGTAGTAATTGCAAAGTACATTCTTTATGTAAATTTCCAAATGTATGTAATTATAATAATACTCAAAATATTGAGATTATATATTTTTCTCAAAATTTCAAAAGTTACTCAGTCATTGAATCGGCTTGTTAGGCTATACATCAATGACTGGTCAGTTTTACCATAGACACGTGTTTCGCTCTTTGATTAAACTGGTCAGTCATTGATGCATAGAGCCTAACAAGCCGATTCAATGACTGAGTAACTTGTAAAATTTTGAAAAAAATATAAAAATCTCAATATTTTTGAGTATTATTATATTAAATTTCACAATGACAATATGAACATTTATTTGTTCAAAGTTTATTAGTATATAATTATACCAACAATAATATTACAGGACTAAGCAAATTTTATCTATTTATAAAGAATTCCTGACAGCAAATTTACTGAAGTTCTGTAAATTTACTAAGAGACTTTACATACATATATACTTTTCCATTCCGTTTGTAATCATATTAGATAATGTTTGTAATAGTTCTGATATTATGTATTTTTAAACAATTATGTATCAAATTAGAGCAGTTGAGTGAAATACTGGGCATCATAGTGTCTCATGGTTTGTAGGTAAAATTATATAATTTTTTTTTAGTGCAGTATATTTTCAACTCCTTTTAAACAATATATTTATATCTTTCATAACTTTTATCATAAAATTTAACTGAGTTAAATAAAATTTGGCTTTCATTAATTAAAAATCCATAAAATTTGACATATTCTTACATATTCTGTTTCAATGTTCTGTTATTTACTGTCAATGTCATTTGTATCACTCATCTTGATAAAAACGGACGTTTAGTTCATCGAAACGTCGATTATTAATAAATATTAATACAGAAATTAAACCGAAAGCAGTTTTATTTTAAAAAAAGTTGTTAAACTAGTTATAATTAATAATTTATCAAAATTTTGTAATCTAGTTATACTTATTTTTTATCTAGTAGCGTGTTTCTATGACTGTATGTGTCATTTGTATTATTTTTCCTACTATTGTACGTGGATTATGTCGAAACGTCGATTTTTTAATTAAAATTAATTCGGAACTAAATCCTAAAGCCTATTTATTTTAATATAATTTGTTCTGAAAGATTTTTAACTACGATAAGTTATAACTTACAACTTTTATCTGGAACATGTTTCGATACGGCTAAATAATTTCATTTATAATTTTTCAAATTTCATAAAAAGGAGGCATATGGTATTTATGTCAAGACTATTTTGTTTTTAGTTACCATGACTACAGTAAGTATTGTCATAAAAAAATTCTGTTCCATAAATTCATTTAATATGACGACAATCGGTTCTGTGGTGACCATACCAGATTTTTGTTAATGTACTGTTATATTTTGAAAACATTTCTAATATATTTAAACCATTAAACGAAATATTTAAGATGGCATTTATATAGCTTACAGAATCATATATTTAGATTTTTTTATTCTTATTTGCATATTATGTGGGTGTAATCTTTTTTTTTTTTTCATAGAAGACATTGTATTTTGTACGTTGACCTCTGTTTAAATTCCTTGTTGTTGATATTTACAAAATGTTTTCCGTTATATACGCTTCACAAATGAGAGGACGGTCCGGTCCATGTTTGCAAATTTTTCCGACAGCGATTTTATTGTTTAAACATTTTGATTGTTGTTTTTGTTGATGATATCAATGTCAGCGAAAAAGATATGGGGCATTTATTAAATATTGTATGAACACGCATGTTCATTTCGTTATGTTTTAGTAAATAGACTATGTGTGTGTGTGTGTGTGTTTTGTTAGCTTTAGATTAGCTTTAGAATCAAGAGGGACAGTCTCCTGTTTTGTTTTTATTTTTTGTAAAAAATGTAGGTTATAAAATAGTAAAATATTTTTCAGAACTCATTGTATTAATATAAAAAAAAGTTTTAGGAGAAAATTCTGTTAATTATTTTTATTAAACGCCCGTCCGTCGTTATCAGGTCAAAAAATCATTTACTGTTTATTTAATTTATTTACTGTATTAATGTAGGTTATGTTTATGATATTTATTTTTTTCTTCAAGCGTATCATAACACTGATATTACGATACCATATTGTCCATGTAGAAAGATGTTATTATGTTACTAGTACAATAATGTCATTATTATACAGCAATTACTTATTATACAGGGTGATTTATGACGTCGGTGAAAAACTACACCGGGTGCTTCCTATGAGTAATCTAAATAAGAAACTTCAAATAAACATATGTCCGAAAATGCTTTCTAATGGAACTGTAGCCGTTAGAAGTTTATTACATGTAACATCAATCGCGCGTTAGCCTTATTTATTAAATCTGAAAAAAAACGAAAACAATAATAATTAAGGTACTAATAGCATGGACGTCTGGGATTAAACCCAAAGTAAGTGATTCGGTGGCCGTCTGCCCGGAAATCGGCGCTGGTATTCTCTTGATGCTTGTAATGCATTTCCATCACAAAATCCATAAATAAAAATTATATCAGGATACTCATGTACTGTGAACTCATCCATAATTAATTTAATGTTGATGTCAGAGAAATTATTGTGACAGATAGATTTTTTTTTATATAATAAATAAAGCTAACGCGAATTGATGTTACATGTAATAAACTTCTAACGGCTACAGTTCCGTTAGAAAGCAATTTCGTACATATGTTTATTTGAAGTTTTTTATTAGATTACTCATTGGAATCATCCGGTGTAGTTTTTCCCCGACGTCATAAATCACCCTGTATATACACCTCTGGTGGTAGTACCAAACATGACTACAACGTCAAGTATATTTAAACTGACGACTTCGGCGGCAATATTGCAAACTACAATGTGAAAAAAAAACATAAATAAATTACAGAAAATTTTACTATAAAAAATTTGTAATTTTATTTTACCATTAATATTCTGTATGTAATTATACCAACAATAATATTACAGAACTAAACAAATTTTAGCTATTTATGGAAAATTCCTGACAGCAAATTTACTAAAGTTCTGTAAATTTACTAAAAGAGACTTTACTACTTTAAAAAAATATTATATACATTTATACTTTTCCATCCCTTTGGTAATATCATATTACATAATGTTTGTAATATAGTTCTGATATTATGTATTTTTAAACAATTATGTAAAATTACAGCAGTTGAGTAATTATACCTAGAAATACCTAGAACATCATAGTGTTTCATAGTTTGTAGGTAAAATTACATATATTTTTTTTAGAGTGTACTACGTCAAATTAAATTAAGATAATTGACAATTGCATTGTTTATTTTCGTTTGAATTTGATTATTGAAAATGTGTGAAGAAGTGCAAGAAATGCAATGTGCACCGTCTTGGGTGGTCAGAAACTGCATATTCGACCAAGGATACACGGTCAAACGTATTTAATTTGACATCTTCGACGGCTAGATTAAAAATTATTAAATCAAGTTAAGTTAATTGACAATTACATTATTTATTTTCGCTTGAAATTGATTATATATGTATGTAAAACATAAATACATCAATGGCTGTGCGCAGATAGTTCATCAGTCGATTTCTTGTTTGTTCCATACGTCATTTTTGATTAAATTAAATTATTGCTAATTTTGGTAATATTTATTTGTTTTATATATTTATTTTAACAATCGTGGTTGTTATAATTTTAATAATATTTGAGTTGAACGACCTTTGAAACTGATATATGTAAAAATCTTCTTCGACAGAGATATAGGACACTTTTTTGAATAAAAACTACTTATTTCATTTTCCACGTGCTACTAGTTTCGATACAAAGTGTATCTTCTTATTTATAAAAACTTACATGAAATATATATATATATATATATATATATATATATATATATATATATATGTTTCTGATTAATATATTTTTCATGTAAGTTTTTATAAATATATTTTTGATTGTATTACCATTGTTAAAATTATAAAATACTAACGCTGTATTGTTTTTTTGTAAATAAAAAATAGATTGCCTGAAGAAGATACACTTTGTATCGAAACTAGTAGCACATGGAAAATGAAATAAGTAGTTTTTATTCAAAAAAAGTGACCTACATCCCTGTCGAAGAAGATTTTTACATATATAATTTTAATAGTTTCGAAAATATAAATTATCCTAACTATAAAACAATTCAGTTCAGAAACTTTGATTATCTTTTTCTCGACAGTAAGGTTTTGTGATATGGAACAAACAAGAAATCGACTGATGCAATTGTACCTGCGAAATTGGTTACAAAGCTAGGTTTACGACTTTTCACAGTACACAAAATTGCCCTTAGCGCTGGATTCCGCACTGAACGTGTTTAACGCCACATATTAATACCTAATTACTAGCATAAACAGACGCAGCAGTATACAGAATTCCAGACTAATCTGCGTTTCAACCACCTGCACATCGCCACTAAAACACCATCATTAACAATAAATTGCGACCTATCATAACACTTACAAAATATACGCATCAGTCAATAAATTCCTTCAATAAACAGTAAATTTATACGAGCAATAGCTGTCAGCCGAGTATATTTACAAAGATAATTTATTGAAGATTAGCGAAATAAATCCGCATATCACCAGAATTTACACGCGTACACCTCGTAAAAATACAGCGAGCACGATACTCGTGACATTTATAAAATTACAATGTATCCCCATGATACTGCAAAATGCAATTGTAAGCAATGTTAGGCAATCAGTAAGACATTGCTTCTATGTAAGTTGCAGAAACAGTTTACTCTAAAAATTATTTGAGTTATTGCCCAGTTATAAATAAAATAAATCTCCAATGACCCCCCCCCCCACTGCTATATAGAGATAATATTTGCGCGTTACGCGTTATTTTTCTTAAATTCTTAAACTGCCCACAAGGGGGCGATATTGCCCACTTTGAAAATCAGGGATGTAGATTAATGACGCTAGTCTGGTCATTAAATTTAGCTTAAATCTTTAAATTTAAAGAACTTTAAGTAAATTTCAATTCTGGTCTCTACTTAAATACTTTAAGTGTAAAACTTTAGCTAAAATTCCTTCAAATTTAAATAGCCATCGGAGGTGCTTTAACTGCCTAAATTTAAGGTAGGACTCGTTAAGTTGACAGAATTAGTGTGAAAAATATTTGGATGAATATAAATAATATAGAAATGTTTATATTTTTTTGTATCTAGATGCTTTTGGAATGTAAGATATTAAATATACACATATAGAAATAAAATACTTTAAATTTCTTTAAGGTAAAGTCTCATTTATGATAAAGATATTTAAATTCAAATCTGATGACCAGACTAGCAGCATTAAACCACTTGAGATTTTAAGACGGAGCATACTCATTTAATTTTAGCTATACAATTCGAACTAGGTCTCAATTTTATAACTTAATTTCTACAAGAATCCAGTTTCCTCCCACTCTTCTCGAGTTGTAGATTTCGAATTCTACTGCTTTAAAGCAGTAGAATTGAAATAACGTTTGAAGCCGTTGAAATTTTAATTCTAATAGACCATTTGCACAAAGGGGAATAGATATACACCGTAATTATTAACGAGGACAACACAATTAAATTTGACATTATAAAAATTCAAAAAGAAAAAATATTATTGCGACCGCGACTTCGACTTTTTTCGTTAAAACAAAAAATTTACAAATATAAAACCACGTAAACAAAAAGCTATTTTTTCCCTTTTTTTAATATTAAAAATAACGCCACGATATTACCACTAACAATTTGTATTACCTAATGATCGATAAACCCAAATATGCGCACATTTAAATAAACTAAAAATTAAACAAACAAACAAATAAAACAAAAGTCAATATAGGTAAAATTAAACATTTTTAATACAATATTACTGGACACTATGTGAAAATATGATGAACTACATTGTACCTTTTTGAAAAATAAATTCATCACATTGCATTTGCAATTTTTAAAATAATTAGTAACATTGGCTAATATTACAAGCTCAATTTTTGGGTGTTTATTTGTTTATGTCCAGCTCTTATGACAATTACGTTGTCTTAAAACCGATATTACTCACCAATTTTAAAACAGGGCTCGTAATGTTTTATATTAGTTTACTAAGAAATATTATAATCACGGAATATATTTTCTATAGTTCATTTAATATAATAAAATATAAAAACCATAATCGAACTAAAAGTCGGATAAAAAAAATTCGGAGTCGGAGTTGATCGATTTTTTTTGTCGACTACACACACTTGAGTAATACACTCACCCTGTAATTAATTTAACGTACATACACAATCACGCCATATACCCAAAAGGGTGTGGATGAGTATAATTGAAAGTGTTTTGTGTGAGCGAAAGTTTCCAAGTAGTAGAAATATAAGAGCATGTATGAGAGGAATTATGAATGTGGATGAAGCTAAAAAATTGCTTGTATAGTTAGGGATGTTTGAAGGAAACTGATTTCGAAATAGTAGAATCAGAAATTATACAAAATGACTGTAATACATTCCATAAAAAGTATACATTATACAGGCCTATACATTGAAATTTAATTATTTTGTTCACACACAAAATTCACGGCAATGTTTTTCACTAGTACAAATGGTCCATTGTTTATCTCAAAGATTGAAGCAACATTTAATAATTTCGAGCGGATTCGTATGTTGAGATAAACATAGTTCAAGTGTATAGGTATATTTCTCTTGGCAAATCTATCGATTTTTGCTTCCAAACAAAATGCACAATAACGACAAAGTTACAACAGAACTAAATCGAAATGACGGCATAGATTCCCATATTATGAACGAAACCAACTGAGTTGCTGCACGCTAGGTAAAAATTCAATAAGCAATTTCTGTTTCGCCGATGTTCACAAAACAATGCTTTTTACTATTCAAAAGACATTTTCTGACAGTTCCATTTTAAATTGCTTTCAATAGTTCGCAAAATCTATGAGATATATATTTTTTTTCTATATGAAATATAATCTGAATAGCAAAGATATAATAAATGTTTGTACTGATCAAATCATGTTAAGAGAATGTTTTTGAAATATAAATTTTAATGATCAAAATAAATGATTGATGTGTTTTATAAATTAAATAAATTTGAAATATTTAGCAAAATTGTAAATTCATGCAATTTTAATATAATTATACATTTTTATTTTTATTACTATCTAGCTAAAACTTTAATTAACATAAAAATAATAATTTCTTTTTCATTAACGAAATAATAATATAATGTGATTTTTAATAAATTTACTTTATTATTTTATTTACAAAACGTAAAAACTGATCATTTTTTAAAATTTAATTTTAAACATGAATATATTGCAATCAACGTTCTTATCAGCGTTGCGCTGTTCGTGATTTTTAAATAAATTAAAAAACCTGATATTTTTTACAAGAAACACAAAAAGTATGATTTTTTTTATTTATATAAAACCATTTTCAAAAGTAACAGTTTTTTAATTATTTTTATGTACTTATTATGAATATAAATGTAACATATATAATTTTATGTCTGTTTGTATGCATCCGCGGCAGCATATTCTTTAAAACATATGTAACGTATATATTTGAGTGCCAATGTAAAACAAGCAAAAAGCGACGAAATATTAATTGTAAAATTTCATTTTTATCATGAAAATTTGCGACAAAACAAAGCTGGAGCACACATACGTCAAAGACACTTGCAGAAACGTTCATTCGTAATGTATAAAAATATTTGTTTCAATATTTATTTTGTGCTAAATATATCTAGATATTTTAATTAAACAATTATAAAAAATTAAATTAAATCATAGATTAATATTTAAAAAAAATCAAATGATTGAAATCAGCCTAACTATGGTTCTTACTATAATAAAAATATGATGTAAATTATTGCAACGACACATATATAAAAATAGCAATTACACCAATGTTTGCAATCAGTACAAACAAAATATTTTAATCGAATTACATAAATTCTGAACAAATAAACCTAGTTTTTATTTTGTATAAAAATTTGTCAACAATTCAAAAAAAAAAACAAATAAATAATATAGTTTTTTTAATATTCCTGATAAAGTTCGTTGTTTACGTATTTATTGGAAACAGTACTACAATTTTAATCATTTGAATTTTTATTTTTATAAAATTAATTTTTTTTACGTCAACTTCAAAATAAATACATACACAATCACACCATGTAATCTAATGTGGAGATTTAATTTTTCTTTATAAATTTCTATTGCTTCTCTTATTAGTCTGCTGTTAATATTGCAAGACCAATCAATATTAACAGCAGAGAATAGGAATTTATAAAGAAAAAGATAATATCAATCACTGTGAAGGCACAAATTTAAATAAAATTTTGCTACCAATAATTAAAAATTTATAAAAAAAATTATGAACTAGTTACTTATTTTGTTACCTAGTAACTTTTTTCTATGTTCTGTTATTTACTGTTAATGTCATTGGTATCAGTTTTCCTGATAAAACATCGATTATTAATAAATATTAAATACAGAACTTAAACCTAAAGCCGTTTTATTTCATATAATAAGTTCTGAAAGATTTTTTACTATGTCAAAAATGATTAAATGCAAAATACTTCAAAATATCTCAATAATAACAAACAAATAAATATATTTGTATTATTACTTGAAGAAATACCATAACTTGATAGTAAATGAAATTTCTTTAAAAATAGGATTTTCCTTTACAGGCAATATCAAATCTTATTTTGAATTTCAACTATTTTGTTTTACAAAAAGTTGCGCTATCACAATCAAAAATAAAAAAACTCTTGAAAAAACCATTTTGATATACAAAGAAAAATAATTTTTATACATGTATTCATACGATGTAATTAAATTATTTGTATATGTATATAAGAAAAAAAAATAAGGAAATATTTTTGTAAATAAACAAGACACACAAAATTATCTATTAATAAAATAATAACATAAATCCAGGGTTTTAAATTTTCTGATGAATAAATATTTTTAAATTACATCATATAAATTGAAAGTACAATTGTAGAACATAAAAATTGAATAAACATTTTTAGTTGTATTTATAAAACGAAATTTAGAACAAAAATATTGACGTCAATTATGTCATTTTTACATTGTCAATTTGTTCTGACAATAAATATCAAAGGTTATTTTTTATTGCTGATTATTTTTTACATAATCTGAAAAATGTAATTATAATGGTAAAAATATTATCGTTTTATTTTCTATCTTTACTTTATTTGTTACATTATTCTACAGTTTATGTTGAACATAATATACAGGATAATCCAAGTCAAAATTAAAATAAAGCAATAAACAATAAACTTTAGGATTAACGACCAATTTTATAATAAGACCTTATATTATTGTCAATTTAAACCGACAAAACAGCATTGTTTAATTGGCAAGAAGAAGTTTGAAAAATGACAAAAAACACAGTTTCATTGATAGCAAATGATAATTATTATGCCAGTATAATTTAAAATTAATATTTTTTTTTAGACTGCTTAAAGTTGACTTTAGTTAAAGTGCTTATTATGAAACCGGCCGTAAGTTTTGTATATATTTTATTTAAATATCGAAACGTCGATATTTAAATAAAATATATATACAGAACTTAATTCCAAAGTTGTTTTTTTTTATGATGAGTTCTGAAAGATTACTTTGTTTTGAGTTCTGTTTTATAATTTATTAGTGTTTATTTAGTATTTCGAAAAAATTGTATCCGGATACCCAGATCCAAAAAAAAGTTTCGGATATCCAATTCTCGGATAATTTGAGAATTACGGCATTAGGAATTACGGGAACTGATGATTCAATAATATATTTATTATATATGCTTATAAGTAATATTATTTATTACCGATGAAAAATCAGAAACAAAAATTTTCTCCTCTAAATATATTTTACAACTAGGAATTTTTATAACACTCTTCAATAATGAACAGATATATTTCGAAAATAAATTTTAGTAACATTTTTATATTTTATATAATTTAACCTATCTCAATTTTTTTTTCTGTATATATATATATATATATATATATATATATATATACCGGGTGTTCGTTTAACATGCAATTTCGATAATTTGCCATATACTTCTTTCTCGAGTAAAATTCGGAAAAATACTTAGAGTACTTTTCGATAGAACATAAAAAGTTATATAATTTGGTTTTAATTTTAATCTACCAGCATATGCCGTTTGGGCGCTAGAATTTTTTTTTGATTTTTTGGTTTTTATTTTTTTTTCAAAAACTATGAGGTGTAGGAAAATGAGCGTTGTATGGAAAAATGCGGAATAATGAGTACTATAATGGAGTGAAAAAACTATTATTGTAGAATACATCGTTTAGTAGAAAAAAATTACAAACTGAATTTTTGAAAATTTCTCAAGGAATTAGGATTGTTTTCAAACTAAAACTTTTTACAAAATTTGCTCAAAAAAATCTGAAAAAATTTAGTAAAATAGAGGAAAAATTAGCTACATAATAGCTAAGTAACTTTTTTCTTTATCTCATACTGAATTTAGTATGTTTATAAAAAATTACATTTCTTAAAAATCCATAATACGTATATTAATATCTCTAAAAGCTTAGTGTTTATAATATATCAAGACACAAATTCATAAAACCTTTTTTTCATCCTTTTAGTGACTATAACAGAGGCTTTCCAAATACTAACCTTTCTCTTTATGATACCATAAAAATAAAAAACTACACAAGCAGTTTTTTAGTGTTGAAAGTATTTTAAAAATTAAATGTATATTTTTTTCTTAAAAAATTAATATTCTTGTAAATATTTATATACCGTAAATTCTTTGATACATAGTATAAAACACAAACATAGTTCAGTTATAAATACCTTATTATAACGTGCAATTGGGACATAAAAATGTGCAGTTGGGACATAAATTATGCAGTTGAGACAAGTGGCGTACGCAAGGGAGAACGAGAAAGGGATAAATCCCCTCCCAAAAATTCGAAAATAAAAGCTACGATTGCTTTTCCACATACATAAAACATATTATATATTTCGACGTTAAAAATTTTAAAAAAAATTGCCTATGAGGATGTTAACCGCGGTGCTACCGGTCCCTGGAGCCTCACAACCATTTCTTACAACATTTTAGCAAATTGAAACAATATCCCCTCCTGAAATATTTTTCCGTGTACGCCACTGTTGGACACATAAAATGTGGAATGAAAATTCTAATTTATGCAGTTGAAATTTTACTTATTAACGAAACTAAACAATCTTGGGACAGAGATTTTTAAATATGGTATATTCCAAACAGTATATGCATATGTCGCAGGATTATTAAATAATCCAGGTTTTTTTTGGAAAATCATTAGTGTTTTTTGAATAATTCGGTCAGACTTAATGCAGGGTAAGTTAGGTAAGAAACATAATTTGTATTTTGAATATTTACACAAAAATAACCGACCGTCAACATATTAAATAAATTTATGGAACAGAAATTTTTTTATAACAACAACTACTTTAATACATACATACATACACAATCACGCCATGTACCCAAAAGGGTGTGGCACAAACTCTTTTCATTATCCCGAAATCAGTCGCCACCAAACATTCCTATCCAAACAAGCAACTTTCGCTTCATCCACATTCATAATTCCTTACTGAAACATGCTCTTTTATTCCTACTACTTGGAAACTTTCGCTCACGCAAAACATTCTCAATCATACCACTCCAACTACTCATCGGACTGATCCACTGGGCAAACGTATACCATCAAAATCATTCAAATAAATCTTTTTAACAGCAAACGTTCATTAGACATTCGCTCAACATGTCCGAACCGTCTTAACTGGCTCTAACACGGGGCAACTTTTGCTACAACATTTTTTTCAATTTCACACTCATCATAAACTAATCGTATTTCGTACCCGATCTCTCCTATTTACACCCAGCTACCCCACGTAAAAATCTCATTTCCACAGCAGTCATTTTCCGTTTATGCTTTTGCAACCAAACCCAACATTCACTACCCTATACATCAACGTAGGCACCAAAACTGCATTGTATATACTCAAACGGGCTTCTTTGGAAACATTTACATTTCTAGGAAAAGTTCCCAAAGCACCCAAAACCTTACAACCAGCATTTACTCTCCTTTCAATTTCACGTACGAAACGGCCATCTCTAGACAACAAACTACCCAAATACACAAATTCATCTACCTGCTTTAAACGTACACCATCAATATATACATTATATTCAGTTGTCAAGTCACCCTTCTCAAAAACTAAAACTTTGCACTTATCAACAATTCCACACAAGATTCATAACTTTACTACTGTAATCATGCTAACTAAAACAAAACTGTCTTGACATTAATACATGTCACCTATTTACAGAACTATATCATAAAAAATATGAAAAATTATATAAAAAAAATATTTAGCAGTATCGAAAAATGTTCCAAATAAAAGTTTCGAAATATGCCTCGTCGGCTGTTGCGAAATATTCGTGAAACACATGAAAATGACATCAGTAAATTAGCAGATCTTTACCAAAAGTTAATCAAGCTACGAAGCTTAACTAGGAATTTTTATAATAATCCGTTCAGCCGAATTTGCTCTAGACGTCTCCGCAAACCGACAAACTGTAGATTCGTGTTACTATAAGCCAAATTCGTGTTTATCTGTAAAAATCTCGATATGTCAAATTTGGTATGACTACAATATCTACCACTACCTTCTTATCATATGTGATATGACGGTCAGTAAAAAGAAGAAAAAATCTTCAAAAAGTACTACTAATTTTGAAAAGAAGAATTATTCAGGAATGTATGTATTTGTATGTTGTATCTGCGATATATACATTTTCTGCCCTAATTTGCTTGCAGCCCACAATATCGCAATTTATAACATCAAAATTTTAATAAAGTAGTATTACAAGTATTTCAAAGAGTTTGTGCCACACCCTTATGACTGTATGATATGATTGTGTATGTACTACAACTTTCTATTACAAAAATTATATTAGTTGTATTTAAGTGATTTACAAAGCTATTATAACCAAGTCCATTACATACATACATACATACATACACAATCACGCCATGTGCCCAAAAGGGTGTGGCACGAACTCTTTTCATCATCCCGAAATCAGTCGCCTCCAAACACTCCTATCAAAACAAGCAACTTTCGCTTCATCCACATTCATAATTCCTCTCATACATGCTCTTCTATTCCTACTACTTGGAAACTTTCGCTCACGCAAAACACTCTCAATCATATCACTCCAACTACTCATCGGACGTCCAAGCAAACGTATACCATCAAAATCATTTAAATAAATCTTTTTAACCAAACGTTCATTAGACATTCGCTCAACATGTCCGATCCATCTTAACTGACTAACACCAACTTTTGCTACAACATTTCTTTCAATTTCACACTCATCATACACTAATCTATTTCGTACCCGATCTCTCCTATTTACACCACATACCCCACGTAAAAATCTCATTTCCACAGCAGTCATTTTCCGTTTATACTTTTGCAACCAAACCCAACATTCACTACCATATATCAACGTAGGCACCAAAACTGCATTGTATATACTTAAACGGGCTTCTTTGGAAACATTTACATTCCTAGCAAAAATTCCCAAAGCACCCAAAACCTTACAACCAGCATTTACTCTCCTTTCAATTTCACGATCAAAACGGTCATCTCTAGACAGCAAACTACCCAAATACACAAATTCATCTACCTGCTCTAAACGTGCACCGTCAATATATACATTACATTCAGTCATTAACACGTTGATCGCCGTGTCCGCCACCGGTGGCCGACACCGACTCATTTCGAATGAGCCGCGTCGGCCACCGGTGACCGACATGATATACCTAGCTTTGACTTTATTTTTTGGGCTGTCAGCCACGCGTTCCATATAAATTGCTATTCAGCGTGGCCGACGTGGCCCTTCTCTACGTACCTGCAGCTTGGCCTGAGTTTATCTTCATAGTACCAAAATATATGGTGGTATATGTGAAAATTTACTGAATAAAACTCTTTTATGGGAGAGCTCAATAAATTCCCTCAATATTACCTCAAAACCAATAAAAAAATTGTATTTACATATAATCTATTAAATAAAACCTAAAAACACAAAATTTTTTTTAGACATTTTGCAAAAATTCTATTTGCGTTCAACGTGTTAAGTCACCTTTCTCAAAAACTAAAACTTTTTACTTATCAACATTCAACACAAGATTCATATCTTTACATGACAAGTACAAAATATAATAAATGCGGACCTAATATAAAATTATTTTTCTATATTAATCATTTTGTATTTTCTGCAATTGTACAGATATGCAAACAATAAAATGAAGAATCTATTCCTTGTATAATCTTCAGTATAACTATTCAAAAACACTCATTCCTAATCATACGTTTTTCCTGTTAAATAATATTGATGTAACAAGTTGCACAAAACATATTTTAAAATAACAGTTTTCTATCGTCAAATCGAAAACTAATAACAAAACGATTTGTACGCAATGAAAACGATTCGAAAACTTTTACTAAAAACTATACGCTCATATACAATGCTACATAGTTTAAAAAAATCGTAGAGTCCGCATATATAAAACTTGCTGATAAGATAAGCAATGCTTTAGTTTTCATTCAACTCTTATTATAGTACAATATACTGATTCGTTAAAAAGTGCAAGCCAGTTTTCATATTTCTTAAGTTCATTACTGTTGTAAAAACTTACGTGTTTTTTAGCAAATATTATTTTTATTTTGACATTTTATTAAGGTAAGATAACTATCTATATATATATTACTATAACGAAAGAATAATTTCATAAATTTGTGGTACAATGTTTTACAAAATTGTTGCGGTTTCATATGATTTATAATGCGATTGAGAGCTAACCTCTAAATGCTATATTGCATAATATTTTTTATAATTTTATAGTAAATGAAATTATTCACTTAGAAGATAAAGACAGAATATTCTCTAATGTTATGAGACTTATAGTGCTTTTATTTTTCACTTTAAAATACATTTTTGCTTCTACTTCTTATCAAATACGAATAGTATTTCTGTTTTAATATATTTTTTTAATATCTAATATTATAATACTCAAATAAACTAATTAAAATTGCTTAATAAATAATTATAGGTAATTTCGATAAAAATCACTTTTAAAAGGGGCCATAATTTTTTTTTTTTTCAATTCTATTCTATTCTATTTTAATAACTATTACTGTATTAATTAAGTTTTTTAATACAGTAAAAATAAAACGGCTTTAGGTTCTAGTTCTGTATTAATATTTATTAATAATCGACGTTTCGATGAACTCAACGTCCGTCTTCATCAGGAAAACTGATACAAATGACATTTACAGTAAATAAGTGAAATATAGAAACATGT
This sequence comes from Clivina fossor, assembly GCA_963966155.1. Classification (NCBI taxonomy): domain Eukaryota; kingdom Metazoa; phylum Arthropoda; class Insecta; order Coleoptera; family Carabidae; genus Clivina; species Clivina fossor. Next base: position 28,778,477 of record OZ014555.1, read on the forward strand.
TACTAGCAAACAAATGAATAACTAGATAATAAATATTTTATAAATTTTTAATAAATTGAAGCCAAATTTTATTTAAATCAATGCCTTTACACTGATTGCTGTTATCTTTTTCTTTATAAATTTCTATTGTTTCTCTTATCAATCTGCTGTTAATATTGATTGGTCTTGAAATTATTACAGTATCTTCGTTTACATCATGAAGATATTCTAAAGCATGTTGAGCCGTAGCAAATTTATCTGAATGGTTTGACGTATTTGTTACCCAGTAACTTGTTTCTATGTTCTGTTATTTACTGTAAATGTCATTTGTATCAGTTTTCCCGTTGACGCCCGTTGAGTTCGTCGAAATGTTATTAATACAGAACCTAAACCTAAAACCTTTTTATTTTATATAATAAGTTCTAAAAGATTTTTTAATATGTTAGTTTTAATCTGTTTTCCTCAAAGAAATTAAACTTTTTATATTTAAATGTTTATTCTTAATTATTTATTAAGTGCCGGGCATGTAATAAAAATAATATAACAACTATAGTCTCATACGTTCCTACTTATTTCGAAATTAATTTTGTTAAAGGAAATATTGATTTTTACGTGGGGTATGTGGTGTAAATAGGAGAGATCGGGTACGAAATAGGTTAGTGTATGATGAGTGTGAAATTGAAAAAAATGTTGTAGCAAAAGTTGCCCCGTGTTAGAGTCAGTTAAGATGGTTCGGACATGTTGAGCGAATGTCTAATGAACGTGTGGTTAAAAAGATTTATTTGAATGATTTTGATGGTATACTACGATGAGTAGTTGGAATGGTATGACTGAGAGAGTGGCTTGCGTGAGCGAAAGTTTCCAATTATGAACATGTATGAGAGGAATTATAAATGTGGATGAAGCGAAAGTTGCTTGTTTAAAAAGGAATGTTTGGAGGCGACTGATTTTGGGATGATGAAAAGAGTTTGTGCCACACCCTTTTGGTACATGGCGTGATTGTGTATGTATGTAGGTATTGTGATCATACCAAATTTGACATATCGAGATTTTTACAAATAAACATGAACTAAACTTATAGTAACACAAATCAACTGTTTTTAGCCTGTCGGTCAATGGACACGTGTAGAACAAATTCGACTGAATGGATTATTATAAAATTTTAAATTTAAGCTTCGGAGATGAATTTCTCAATTTGATCAACTTTTGGTAAAGATCTGCCAACCGGAAGCGGTAATTTACTAATGTTAACTTTCACACGTGTCATGGCACACGGAGCACAGCTACCCTTCTCATATTAACCCGGGTACTTATTCACAAAATTATCCGCGCACCTCTAATCAGACTTATGTCTAACACCCGTATGTATAAATATTTTCGTTAAAAATAACGCTTCGTTAAAATGAAAATTCTTTGATTCCGTAAAAAATCTTTCTATGTATATTACAACGAAATTTCTTACGAGATCCAAGTATTTTCATTTTAACGAACCGTTATTTTTATTTGTTTTTGACCTGACATAAAATTGTACAAAATATTCTGATATCACTTACAAAATCAAAAGTTATCAGTTATAAATAATTATAATTTTCTGTTTATTGTTTTAGTTTAATTTTTAATAGTTCATATAGATTATTACAAAGAATATATTTCGCAAAAAAATCATATAAATTTACTCAAATTTCTGTATAGTGTTCCATTAAATATTTTTGTCACTAGACAATAAAAATTATTTTTCAAGAAATATGATGCAATTTTAACCGCTTTATTCTTAGAAAATTAAACAAGTAATTATAAAGTTTTATAGATAAAAGTGATTCATTCAATATTTTCATTTATGACACATTTTTATTTGTTCATTGTACACATGAACAAGAATTTAAATAAATAAAAAATATGTTATGATTACCGCAAGAGTTCAAACTCCTCCAATAAAAATAATATATATTAAAATGGATTTTTTTTTCACATTAAATTTTACATATTTAAGTTTTAAAACTTCTATATTTTAAAATAAAAAGCTTTAGGATTAAGTTCTGTATAAATTTCAATTTTAAAAAAATCGACGTTCCGATATACTCAGGAAAAATGATACAAATGACATATATAATAAATAAACAGAACATAGAAAGATGTTACTAGGTAACAAAATAAGTAACAAGAGTATAAAATTTATAAATTATTAATTAAAAGATATAATTGGAAAAGCATAAGAAATTAAAACAAAATAAACAAGATATTAATGCGAAAAATAATAATTATATTGACGATCAAATATTTCAAACGAATAACACAGGAAAATATTATTATAATATTTTGTAAGAAGTCAAAAATATATTCAAACAATACACATACTGAATGTATTATTTTAAAGCAAATTCATTTCTTTATTATCTTTGAAATTTTGAGAATGAAAATTAATTTTAATAACATATTTCAAGATTAGTATGAAATATCTATGTAAAAACTTTTAAAATATTAATATAAGTTAAAATTAACCAATAAAATAATATCATTTATTCTGGGAATAAATTTGATTTGATACTACTTGAATATGACACTTTAAAATCATAAGCCCAAGTTTCACAACAAATATGTTTAAAATATTTTAACCTAAAAATTTAACACGTAAACTAAACTTTTTTTACATTTGCTAGGCAGTTACATGACATACAAGATAAGTAATCTATATTGTTTTAAATAAAATATAATTGCAAAAATATATTTAAACTACAGAAAAAAAAACAAATATTATTTTTATGTAATCTTCATATTTTATCACTGACTATATTGTATATTTTTCGAGTCCATTGTAAAAATAAACTACAAAAAGTACAAATATTTGATACAACAGAAATTTTATCTAAAAATAGAAAAATATTTCAACTTCAAATTGTTGTAAAACTATAATATTATATAAAATAATATAGAATAAAACTTCCTCAGTAATAATAATAAACATTTTCTACATAACATATTTTAAACTAACTTTTCTTGAATAAAGACGCAAATTTCTTTTTAAATCGTAGCAAAGTTAAATTCCTAATCTAAATTAAATATACAGCAGTGGAAAGGATTTAACTTTCAGTTAACCCCCGAGAGAAAGAGAGAGAAAGAAGCTGGGATTATAAACTCTAACTATAATTCTTAAAACAATTTCAAACTTCGTCAAATAGTTTTCAACAGAAATATACTCCACCAGTAATATCTCTCTATATTTATCATATGAATTTACTGTAATGCAATAGAGAAGTAGCACAAATTTTGAAGGACATTTTTAATTGTGGATTTATATCCACAGAAAAAATCTAATATTGTACATTTTTATATACGAGTAACAAAATCAATATACAGGGTGGTCCATTTAACGTGACAAATCGAAATAACTTTTAAAATATGCATCTAACAGAAAAATGTTCCGAGCAAAACTTTTATAGTACGAAGGGGGATATACGATTATATCAAAATTTTGTATCCCCCACCCCCCAGACGACAGGTGATGGGGGTGACTTTAAAATTTTAAATGGGTACCCCTATTTTTTATTTCAAATTCGGAAAGAACATCAAAAATAAGGAAGCTTTTATTTAAAAAATATTTTTGTATTTCTGATAGATGACGCTGTATTCGTAAGAAATTGTTTTAGAAGTCAAAAATAGGGTTTATGTTTTAGCGAATTTCTAAGAATGTATGAAAAGAAAACTGAGTCCCGTGCCTAACGAAAAACAAATCTGTGTACGTTTCTGCGAATCGCATGTCAATAGAATTCGTTTTGACTTATTTTTGATAATAAAAATTATATAATTTATATAGGGCATTAATACAATCTTTTATGAAAATTTGGTTAATTACGGATAAATTTTTAAAAACTTTAGTAATCTGTTTCTTGGAAAGTTGGCAACATTGTGTTTTAGTACAATTATATAATAATTTATGAGGGCACTATAAAAATCCTTTGTGGAAATTTGAGGAAAAATCCATCTTGGGCATTAACTGAACCTACTCTGAAAATTTGGTACAAATCAGATGAATGGTCTAGACTAGAAGAAGTTGCGATCACAAAATTTGAACAGTCGAGCGAACGACGCATATTCATATACCCATATACACTAACTTCAGATTCGTAATCTAAAATCTATATGAATATTTCAATACATTTTTTTGGAATATTTTAGAATATTACAGACATCGTAACTAACCATATCTAACAACAACTATACTACTTTTTTGTTGCAGTCAAAGTAGTAAAAAGTAGATGATTTCTTATCTTCTAATCATATTATATGAAATATCTAATTCAAGAGTAGATAATTTCATTTGGGGTATTAATATATATGTACTTATTCCTGTTCGTTGATTTATCTATATACTTTATTTCAAATAACGATTTGATTTCAACTAATTTGTATGTAAATAAATAACTAATGTTAAAAATATATAATCTAATTAAATAATTCAAATTATTAAATTATTTTTCAAGAAAATTGAAAACAAAAAATAGATTGACCATCTTTTCCGATTTTATCCAAAATTTTCACCATTTTTCAGACTCCGATTTTATTCATAATTTTCTCAAATAATTTTAAAATTATGTACGGTAGAACTAGCATAGAACTCCGTTGTTGAGGAGCGGAGAAAAAAAAGGAAATTGTGGAGAAGTAGAGCTCTTATACTTTATCTATCACTTACTCCAGATTGTAACAAAAAATAAAAAGTAGGCATTAGACAGAATAAATCTAATTAGACTGTAGGGCAATATACGAAGTACATACATACATTCAATACAGCATGCGTATTTTATTTCCTATTATTTAATTGAAATTAACATTTTGAGAGCTAACAGCAAACTTTAACTCATCATACTGTTATATTGCTACAACTAGGGTTGGCCTGATTTTAATCATTTGATTTAAATATTGATTTAAATCACAATTTTTATCAATTGATTTTTTTAATATTAATCAATGATTTAAATCAGTTTTAATTAGTTAGTTCTTTTTACTAAATATTATTTTAACAATTAATTACTTAACTAGATACATCTAGCACAAAATAAATATTAAAATAAAAAAAATCATATAACATAATAATTTTTAATTTATAATATTCTTATAAAAATCCTTCGTAAAATGCGAGCGAATGTCTAATGAACGTTTGGTTAAAAAATTTAAATGAATGATTTTGAAGCTATATGTTTGCGTGGACGTCTGATGAGTAGCTGTAGTGGTATTATTGAGAGAGTGACTTGCGTGAGCGAAAGTTTTCAAGTAATAGGAATAGAAGAGCATGTATGAGAGGAATTATGAATGTGGATGAAGCTAAAGTTGCTTATCTGAATAGGGATGTTTAGATGAAACTGATTTCGGGGATAATGGAAAAAGTTTGTACCACACTCTTTTGATTGTGTATATATGTATCTTAGAACTTATCGATAGAAGTCTTAACAACGAAGTTTTATTATAATTCAAAAATATTCATTTTTAGTATAAATTGAATAAAAACAATTTTATATAGAATTACATTTTTAATTTACATTTATCTAATTTCATCGACAAATAATTTAATATTATTTTATGATATAAGACACTGAAAATGATGTTTTTTTTAACAGAAATTCAATCCAAAATTAAATTGACGCTTCAGCGGAAATTCTTGTTTTATTTTTTTAGTGAAAGTCTTAATTTGAAAAGTATATATTTATAAAATAAAATAAAATTACTAGAAGACATAGCATACCTTAAATGTTAATAATTACTAATTAGAAAAGTAAAGAACTAAAATATTAATGAAAAATTATCTTTATATAAAGTTACAAACTAATTAATAATTATCGTTAATTCTAGGATAATAATTTTATCATATAATTATTTGTTTCATGAAAAAATATTTTTTAAATATGTTTAACCAAAAATTCATTAAAATATAACAAAACAAAATCATAAATAAACATCACATATATTTTACGTTAATATTTTATTAGTAGGAATAAAAGAGCATCATGTATCATAAATGTAGATGAACCGAAATTTGCTTATTTGGCAGAAACTAATTTCTATTTAAATGAAAATAATTTTTCCTCACTCTTATAGATATATTGCGAGATTTTTCTGATAATTACAAATATTTTAGTGAAATAATATAATACGAATCTGATAATTTTACTTAAGTAAAGATTAATATATCTAAGGTAGTTCGGTCATCGTAGAAACTAGTCAAAATGAGTCCAATTTTTGTTGTCAATAAAATAAATTAAATTTGAGTTAAAACGTTTTAAATATTTCATTATGAATTTAAATGAAATATTTTATCAAACAAATATAGTTGCATTTCATAAGTCTTGTAATTTCATACACAACATGACTATTATAGCCATAACCTTTGCCAGGTTATAGCAATCTAACCAAAAATAACTCATTGAAAAGGAAAAATAAAACAAAAAATTATTATAATATAATATTGTTTATAAATACGAGAAATCAATAAATTACTTGAAATAATACAAATATAATTATACCGTATGTTGACTTGGACCGTCGTACATAGGGATTTAGCATGTAAAATCAGACATGTGCGATTTCCTGTTTCCCAAATTATTTTACAAAAAAAACTTCGGGATAAATGTTTTAGGAAACACTTTTTTACATGTAAATCAATCAACAAAAATTTTTTTGGAACCATCCCAACGTCAGGAATTAGCCCTAAAGTTGTCAAGAAATTGACTGAAAATCGCATTAGTCGTGAAATTGGAACAAAAATAAAACAAATGCTAAATGCTATATGCTATTTCACGGCTACTGCCATTTTCCAGTCAATTTCTTAAAAACTTTAGACCTAATTCTTGACGTTAGGAAGGTTCCAAAAAAAATTTTAGTAATTGATTTACATGCAGAAAAGTATGCCCTAAAGCGTTTATCATAAGGTTTTTTTTTGTAAAATAATTTGGGAAGCAAGAAATCGCACATGTCTGATTTTACATGCTAAATCCCCATGTACGACGGCGACGGCGACGGTCCAAGTCAACACACTGTATATAATATAAATAAGAGTATTTATCAATACCATTTTTGTCAAGAATTAAAAGGTTAAAATTCATTTCTCTGTATTTAAATTTTCCACGTTCCATAGTTTGCAGTCCTGCAAAACGTGACGTTCGATCAACTTCCGCTTAATCGTAACTCTATCACACATTTTCTACTATTGCAGAATATTTACATCGGTAAGCTACGTTTTTGACTATATGTGTAACGAAACCTTAATGTTTGATCTTTTGAAATATCATTTTCTTTCATTTTATTCAACGAATTTTAACGACGTAATTTTAATTTTTCTTAACCTGCACTCCGTTCTTCCACAAGAGCCTGTGTTAAAAACAGTGAACATTAAACTCATTTTTTTTTCAAAATTTAGTACGGTAAGGTCATATTCTCTTGGTACCGTCAAAAATAAAATTTAAGTTTCTATCATATGACTTAATTGCACTAAAACATCAACAAAATTTAATTGACGACCGAACTACCTTAAAAAAAATCACAAATATATTTTTAAATATTATAAACAAAACAGTAGACAAAAGAATTTTGTTAATACCCATATATAAAAAGCGGTACATATCCGGAAAATCGCCCGACAACAAGGAAAGTTGCCCCAATGGAAAAGATAATTCCTCGCAGAACAATTAACCGAAATTAAAATTTCCCGAAAAAGGAATTACATATAATCGGTTTTTATTATTACAGACTCATAGAGTAGTTTAATTAAAAATTCGTTATGATTATGTAAAAAGCATTAGCTATTCTTTCAATTTCACGATCAAAGCAAGCATCCTTAGATAATTAACTACCCAAATACACAAATTCATCTACCAGAATAACTATAACGAATCCATTATTATTTCTATTTGTCTAAAATTTCATTATAATAAAAATTTGAGAGATAAAGTTCAGGAGATTTTCTCGAAATCCATAATGTAGCCAAGCATTTCTGAATATTTAAAATATCGCATTAACAACTACTACCAAGAGAATATCCGAGTGAAAACAAAATATAATACCCTTAGTGCGTCAAGACAGCGCCCCGCGCGCTGGAAAATAAAACAAAACACTAAACGTCTCAACGGATTGTCTATTGTTTCGAACAGATACGAAATTCATACATCTTTCGCGCAAATTTAACGGCGTTAATATTTGGCTGCAAAAGCTGAGGCGTAAACAGTTGTAGAACAGAACGTGCTTAAAGCAGCAGAAAACATCATATTTTAACTAATACCAGAACACAACAAAATCATTTATCTTTCGACGTTCCGAATTTTGCACTTGCCCACATCTGTTGCCGAAGCGAAATCTCACTTTATATTATCAAAGGCTGAATATTCAATATTTCTCGACTGGAATAATTTCTTAGGGTTACAAACATTTGTTAGACCCAGCCCCCTTTGCTGTTAATTATTTTAATAAGATACTGCATCTATGTAAACTAACAGTTTAAATTTCTGATAAATAAACAAATTACTATAGTTGTGTGTGATAGAAGTACTGAGTATATCCTTCTTATGATAAACGGCTGCAAATAGTTCAAATAACAATAGAGCCTTTAAAAATAATAAAAATATTATGTTACTAGGAGTTTGTGTTTTTCGAGGCGAAAGCCGAGGTTATGCAATATTGGCAAAACAAAAAAAAATTTTGAGTGACATAATATGTGTATCTATTTTTCTTCAAATTAAATTTAAAGATATAAAATAAATATTTTACAGTTTTTGTCACGATTTAACAAATTTCTTAACAACGCAGTTAGCTGAGTGTGTTTAAGCGTCAGGTATTACCGAAATACAGTACTAGATTCGATAGTTCGAATCCGAATATAATATGCCACAAGGTCAGGCACTAATTAAACAGAATCGCACACAATAATTTGATTAACTGTTTGTTTTAAAACATCAATAGTTTTAGATTACTGTTCGGAACTTGTCGCTGCTCTACACGAACGAACAACTTGCAGTTTCAAAAAAGTGTATAAATGAAAGAAACAAGTATTTTGTTTTGTTTTGTATTTTGTATCTGTTTTTTCTTCAAGTATACCAAACTAAAATCAAAGATATAAAATAAATATTTTATTTATTATATATTAAAATTTAGCAAAAATCGACTACATAAAAACTGAATAGTTTTTGTCAAAAATTAACGTATATTTGGTGAAAAATTGAGGGTTTTTTCTGAAAATTTAACAATTTACGCCAAATTTAAAAGTTTTTATGAAAGCTGGTTTTGCGTTGCTAGGCAACTATTTGTGTTATCAGTAGAATAATAATATAATTCTGTAGTATAATATGAATATTTTAATACGTTTGAAGAAAAACATTATTTTCTATAATCCTGTGGCTTGATTCAATCAAAGTAAACGTCCATATTTTAAATTTCGAGAAAATGTAAATATAGAAAACAAATATGCTATTATATAAAAAAAAGGTATAAATTTTTGGCTTAATTTTAATTTATAAAAGAACTTATGAACTTATTTATAAAATTGGTCCATAATGCATTACTTTTACGTTAGTTCACACGGTTCTAATTGCTATGTTCAGACACGTAGCTCAAATACAAAACATGTTGAACTTAATATTGAATTTATTCGTTTAATACAACTTATTTATTGTAGCTGACTGTTCTGAAAATTACATAATGAACGTTGAATTAATAATTCAATAATAAATTTAATATTATTAATTGATTTATATAAAATCAAAAATAGTATATTTTTAAACTGGCTCTATTTTCTACAAAAACGATCATTATTGTACCGAAAAAATACCTGAGATATAATATCCCTTGTAGAATAATATATAATATTTTGAATTTTTTCGTATTTATAATTTGGCCAAAAAAAGCAAAAAATGCGTTTTTTTTTTTGGAAAAAAAATGTTTTTTCTACAAAATACAAAAAAAAATTAAAAAAATATGTATTGTTCTACATAGGATATTATATCTCAGGTATTTTTTCGGTACAACAATGATCGTTTTTGTAGAAAATAGAGCCATACATGAGATCATCCATAAATATAGATACGTAACGATTGTTTTGTTATGTAGATCAAAAAAAAAATTAATATAATATTTGTTTACATTTTGTAAACTCCCCAGCTAACACAAAGGTATTGAAGAAAAAGTGTAAACACAAACATTTTAATAAACAAAACTTTTCTCTCTTATTAATATAAGAAAACAATATGTTTTGTTCTACATCTATATTTATGGTTAATCTGATTACCATACAAATCTCATTTTTGTAAAAAAGAAATAACATTAGCCCTTATAGAGCCAAGCTACAAAAACATAATTCGCATTAAAAAGTAAAAATCGCACATGATTTTGAGTGGAATAATTTATCAGGGTTATATGCATTCATTAAATCATTTGAATTCTATATATTTACTTTATTTGTCAAGGACAATTATGTTTTGTATCAAGTTACAAACAATTTATTATTTGTTTATGTTAATATTTGTTATGATTGAATTCATTATTTTTTTATTGTTAAAATGATTGCAAAATATTCCATAATATTATTAATAAAGTTTGTTTGTCCTCTATCAACTAAAACGAAAATTCAATTTGTCCCATAATCGAAGATAAAATTATTCAAATTATAAAAATAACTACGCCCTAAAATAAATTATGTAATTTTATCTACAAATCATGAGACACTCTAATTTCTAGGTTATAATTACTCAACTGCTGTAATTTTACATAATTGTTTAAATATTCATAATATCAGAACTATTACAAACATTATGTAATATGATATTACCAACGGGATGGAAAAGTACATATGTATGTAATACTACAGTTCGTTTTAGTAGCCTCTTTTAGTAAATTTATAGATCTTAAGTAAATTTGCTGTCGGAAATTTTCCATATATAAGTAAAATTTGTTTAGTTCTGTAATGTTATTGTTGGTACAATTACATACATTTCTAAATTTACATAAAAGATTATAGATATTAATATATGCAAGCTGTAATTTTACATAATTTAAGAAGTTATACCAACAATATGTAATTCTACATTAAGTATGTGAAGAAATTTGCAGAAAGTAAGCAATTTTTACATACTTATTAGGTCATTTTTACTTACTTTATACGATTATTATGAATTATGTGAAAATTACAGAATTTTGAAGTAGAAATACAGAATATTTATAGTAAAATGAAATTACAGATTTTTTATAGTAAATTTTACTATAATTTTTCTGTAATTTCGCTAATTTTTTTTACAGTGTACCTACACTTATATAATATTATTATAATATTATTATAAAATTATATTTCTGCTTTAATTATTTTTATGTTAACTCTTTATATTCGTATGTCCACTCTCATTGACTACAGATATTAATAAAAAAGTCGATCGCGAAACAATTTGAGTGAGAGACCGCACAAGTTTTGATCGAATTAAATTATTTATATTAAAAGGTACAAATATGGTACAAACTCTTTCTACTATGACGAAAATAGTTCCCTCCAAACATTCCGATTCAGATAAGCAACCTTAATAGATAAGCAATATTAATACAAAACTTTAACCTAAAAGTTTTTTATTTTAAAAATTTGTAAAATTTTATGATCTAGTTACTTATTTTGTTACCTAGTAACTTGTTCCTATGTTATGTTTATTTACGATAAATGTTATTTGTATTTTTTTCCTGATCGATTATTAATAAATATTAATAAATAACTACAACCTAAAGCCGTTTTATTTTAATATGATGAGTTCTGAAAAATTTTTCACTATGTTGAAATTATTTTATCTTAGAATTCTGATAAGTAACTTTTAATAATTAATAGTTAATAATCTAATAAATATTTTAATATTTCTAAGATATGTATTGTGAAATAAATTGTATCTAAGCACATTTTTTTAAATCAATTAAATACATATGTCATAAATCTCGAATACGTATTTCTCTTCAACATAGGTTATCTTAGCCCTGGTTAAGAAATTACATTCGATAATTTTATCATTATTCAAATTAAAAAACAAAAAACAAACATTAATTTTACGTTAATTCTGATATAAAAACTATGGCATGATTTTTTTTATATCACTATTGTATTATCACAAAAATTATACTATATATTTGTTTAGTATTGTAAATTATAACAATATTTCTTACAAAATAAATTATATATAAACAAAAACATATTTTTTTAATATTAATATTTGTGATTTATTATTTTTATATATTAAATTTTCACGTATTTTATTTTTAATGAAAATAATTATCATCAGTTCAAATATTAAAATTTAAATATTTTGTTTGGTAAAGCACCCTATCGTAGGGCTGTATTTGCACATTATGAAATGCGAGGTGCAAAAAAGTTTACAACTCCCCGGTCTCGATAAATAATAAATTGATTAAAGAACTTAATTAAAGTTTATTTTAAGCGCAACATTAACTACATCTACCGAAAAAGAAACCACTTTACAATCTAATGCACAAATTAGTTAAAAACTATTGAAGTCGTAGTAAAATCACTGTTCATAAAGTCAATAAACTCAAAAAAAAAATATTGAAAATAATATATTACCTATATAAAAAAATATTCTTACAATTTTATATTGCACTGCTAAAAGAAAAATAATATTTTTGAGTTAAAATGTGCATTGTAAAAAAAAAACCAAAAAAACCTCAAAATTCTGTAATTTTTACATAATTCATAATAATCACATAAAGTAAGTAAAACTGACCTAATAAGTATGTAATATTGCTTACTTTTTGCAAATTGCATTACATACTTAATGTAGAATTACGTATTGTTGGTATAATTATATAATATAATATTACAGCTTTCATATAAATATCTGTAACAATTCATCAAATTAATCAGACTTATTACATATTTTATGAAATAATACTAATAAAATATTTTATGTGTAATTCATTCATTTAAAATATATTCTTTATGCAAATTTAGAAACGTATGTAATTATACCAACAATAATATTACAGAATTAAACAAATTTTACCTATTTATGAAAAATTCCTGACAGCAAATTTACTGAAATTCTGTAAATTTACATATGTACTTTTCCATTCCGTTGGTAATATCATATTACATAATGTTTGTAATATTTTTAAACAATTATCAATAAAATTATAGCAGTTGAGTAATTATATCTAGAAATTACATAATAATTTTTTTAGAATGTGTATATGATTGAAAAAAACATTTTTTTTATCATTTTACTAGGCTAAAAAATCGTAACTGTAATAAATCGAGTCAAAATTAATTTAATAAATGTAACTAACGTATTTACAGACCTGCCTATATACTAATGACTGAGACACACAGCATAATTTAAGGATTATTGAGCTACATTCACTCTGTGATATCAGAAGTTAATATAGCTAATTAGCTACCACTGCATCCCCACTCTACTGCTACTGCTGAATCATTAAAATCATTAAATTTTGCCGTATGTCCCAGACATAGACGGAAAAAAATTCATTATCAGTTTGTTTTAGCAGAACAGTATGATTCTAAAATTGTAAAGACTGGTATGCAAAATTTTAGGTTCCTCTCGCCTCGTTAAGTATATAAGTAACACAATTTATATCCTGCATAATTCATTATTAAATATAAAATACATTTCAGTATAATAAAATATTTAATAAAATGTAACTTTTAGCATTAATAAAACGAATTCTAATCAAATTAAAAACTTTTGTAACTTTGAAAATTCACTTTAATGCATAAACGTAGTGACTGCAGTTGCGACAATACATTGTCATTATCAAAAAAATAAATTTAATTTGGAATTATAAAAACAAGATAAGTTTGCATTTATAAAAAGAAAACTAAGAAAAGTCAAAAACAAATGAAAAATTACCTTGTTAGCTTGTGAAACTCAATAAAGTTGAATTATGCCAAAATACGAATCTATCTTCTAGAAGTTGCTCAGCGATCCTAGAACAAAACATTTAACAAACTAACAAGTGAAGTTTCATTTCTCGTAGAAATAGTGCATTTTCTACCATTTTCTATTCCATTCTATTCGTAATTTATCGTAAACAGTGGGTGTTACCAAACGCACATAAATTTTCAATGTTAGAAAACCTCTTGCACTTAAAATAAAACGTAAAAAATTTGAATCAAATAAAAATGTACTTTAAGACCCTGTATTTTCAAATGTTGGAATAAATTTATCTTTGGAATAATTTTAAAATTAACCAATAAAATGTTATTATAAAAATTATGGAGTTATCAATAATATTGTTACATACATACATACACAATCACACCATGTACCCAAAAGGGTGTGACACAAACTCTTTTCATCATCCCGAAATCACTCGTCTCCAAACATTCCTATCCAAACAAGCAACTTTCACTTCATCCACATTCATACATGCTCTTTTATAATATTGTTGATTAATATAAATAGAAAAGTTAAAGATTAAATAGTTCTACGAGATTGCAAACTATGAAAAAAATGAATGAACAAGAATGATGAGGATAAACTTTCAAGATCTGAAATGTAATAGCATTAAAAATCTTAAGAATAAATAGAATTGGAAATACTGGCCCTAAATAGTGTTTATTTCATGTTTAGCAGCAATTTAATAATAAAATTATTCAAACTTATATAATTAGTCGCTACTTTCTTGTCTAATTCGTTTATATGTCCCTGTGGAAGTAAATTTTACAGTAAACGTAAACTTTTAATATATTTGACACACAAAGTCGGTTCCAGCGTCTATTTACGTGATCCTGGCACACACTAGACCGGGCCGCATCGCATCGCATCGCATGCAATTATCGGCCCGAATCGTTTTTATATATTTTATATTAGATAAGTGAATATAAATATTTCTATTTTACTAAAAATCTATCAGAGAACATATTACATAAATTGACAATATTTTTTAACGTAAGATTCATTAAATAATTAGTAAAAAAAATATAGGTTTCCATTTGAAAATCAGATTCTGATGTTTTTTGAACTTCAAAGTTTACAGTATGATTCTAGGTACATTTTGAAATAGTTTTAATTAATTTTTTTAAGAAAAGACATCCCAAAGCTTCCTTAATAAAATCCTGTTTACAAATTGGAAATATTTGATTGTATTCTTGAGATATGGACTCTGAAAGATGTTGCCGATTTCAAACAAAAAAAAATCAGAAAAGTTTAAATACAATAATTGAACTAAAGTAAAATATTTGTAACGTATCATATCTAAAATTTCATTCAAAAATTTAATGGTAAAATAAAACATTAGGTAATGCAAATTCACTGAATACTTACTTCAGTGAAAGTGTACATTTCACTGAAAATCGGTCAAGTATGGTAATATAAAAATTATTTTATCTACTTATAAAAATCAGAAAGACAATAGTCAAAAAGTTAAAATTTCGACATTTCATTAGCTTCTAATTAGATAATGTTTAATCAATTGTTTCAGTTTTCATTTAAATCTAGTTTGTATAGGTACAGGTTACCCTCCTATAACACAGTAGATAGGTTCCAAGAAAACGGCGTGATATATGAGACCCAGAGCCAATAGAAAAAAGGGAATTAGGTTCCAAAAATTAAAACACATTTGTACATATATTTTTTAAGATACATAGAAATAACTTTAATTTTATTAAAAATGTACCTGAGAGGTAAACAGTTATTTTTGTCTTTTTTATAGTAGACGCGAAAAACGAAAAATTACATAGTTTTTTTTTTTTTTTATGTTGGCATTAGTTAACTAACATTACTATAAAGAGCTATTTTTAAGAAAATAGTCGTACAGATTAAAATTGAGACAGTTATAGACACATTAGGTGATTATGAACTTACTACTGTTTGCCTGTTTGCCCAGAAATGTGTTAGAACGAAACCGTGTTGTAGGACACCGTGTTACAAAAGGGTTATCTGTATTTTCATGAAATTAAATTACGTACATTCCACAAAATGTTGTAATAGAGTTATTTACACGAGTAATTCGTTTTATAAAATTGTAATTACGAAATAAAAATAGATTAAAAACACTACAATTATCAGCGCTTTTAAATTTACAAATTTTTTTTTTTTTTATTTTACTTAAATATCAGTTTTCAATAACAAGTACATACGTATACGTTGTCGATTTACTTCTTAGTATTAATTACTTTTTAATTAATTAGATGCTGTAATTGATTAAAAAACATAGTAACAGTGCATTAAAGTCTTGATCTGATTACATCATTTTATTGTAAATAGTTTAAACATTAATAAACTATTTCTGTGCCAAATGTCAATAAAATCATAAAAAAAAAGATTCGATTCAAATCATGCTTATAATTAGTACACATTTATATTTTTATATATTTCTTATCAAAATGGTTCTATAAATAAATAAAAACTGTGTACATATATAAAAATATAAGTCTACACAATTTAAAAAATATTTGTATAGGAAAGCAATTCACAAATAAATAAATTATAAATAACTGTTGTTGCTAGATGTTTTTTCAAGAAATATGTATACATATAATTGACAGTTAAAGATTATTTTGACCCCTGCAGAGAGGGCAAAGGTTATTTGTGCAGATGTACGGACTAATGATATTTTATCATTTTAGTACATTTTTTTCATAAATACTTGTGTAAATATCGTATTTTTAATTAGTTTCCGCGTTTTTGTGCACTATACCGCAAGGATAGTTGTAAAATATTGCTATATTATTCAAAATTAAAAGGTACTGTACATTTATATTTCCAATTTATACAAAAACTTTCTAAATAGCCAATTTGGCTAAATTTTACTTGACGGTTACTAAATGTATTTACTTAAAACCTTACATAGTATTACTATTGCACATTTAACGTTAGTACATAGGGTGATATAGTTTGAATCAAAACCGCGCAGGCGGCGCTGAATTTTGTATTATGTATGCAACTTCGTATTTTGCTGTGTTGGTTGTGTTGCCTATGCAACGAAACCAACCCAGCAAAATATAAAGTTGGTTTCAAACGATATTATTTTTGTTAGTTATGTAACAAATACGAAATAAAAATATAAAACATCTATTTTAATTAAAAAATAACCATTATTTGTTTATATTTATTTTCCATAATTAAAATAAGAAAACAGAAATGATTATTTTTCACATATGTTTTGATGTATTATAACTTTTTAATATAATTTTTATTTTATTATTTATTTAAAATTAAATAGAAATTGATTTTTTTTTTAAGTTTGACTTTTATTTATATGAAAATAATAATACTATTATAATTTTTTGATAATTTTTCTAATTATGTGTAATAACTAATTTAATTTTGTGTTTTTTTGTAATTTTATTATAATATTTGTAATTAAAAAGTATATAAACATTTAAATAAATAAATTTGTCTGCAAACTTAAGAAATTAATTTTTTTTAATTTATAAATAACGCAGTAGTTCTAGTTACTGTAAAGAACAATAAGAAAAACATTTGAATTTATAGAATTTTCTGGGCTGGTATGCCGTGGTCGATCTATTCTCGTCGCAGACGTTTTGTCATACATCGTAGATGGCATCCTCAGTGCTTGGTGACTAAGCACTGACGACGTCATCTACGATGTATGGCGAAACGTCTGCGACGAGAGTAGATCGACCACGGCGTACTAGCCCAAAAAATTCTATTTCGTTCTATTCGTTACACTTTTGTGGGCAAATATTTATATATATATATATATATATATATATATATATATATATATAAATATATATATAAATATTTATTGTACATTTTATAAAATAATTCAATAAAATTAAATATAAAAGTAACAGGGCAATACAATGTATCATTCGCAATGACACAAGATGTGTACGGGGTAAGTGAGGTAGAGGGGTGAGAAGTAGAAATACGAAAACGTAGATAAGAATGGAATGTTTGTATGTTTCAAACAGGTAGCGAAATTTTAGGGTACGCTGTGTAATGGTGCAAATACACTGTAGACATTTTAGCTAGAGTTAGGCTAAGTTCACACCGAGCGCGTTTCGCATGGTGTTTAGCGTGTTGCTGTATGGCATTGCTTAGTGCGATGCGAAACGCCTAGCTTACAAACTGTTCACATCGACATGACTTAACGCGAAGTTTAGTCATTAGTTTGATGTTGAATTTAACGGTTACGTTATGCCTCTTTTTAAATTTTTAAGAAAAATATTGTTGGCAGAGAATATTAGATTAAAATTAAGCAAAAGACCTAAAAAAAGAATATGGACACATGCATTTAACAATGATCGGAATACAATTGACAAATTTGTTACATTGTACAGTGATGCCAGAAAATTTAACGAAAAATTTGTATCTTATATGAGAATTCTTCCCGATTAAATACGTCAGCTATCAGCGTTTCTTCCATTTTTGTAGTAAAACGCCTGGCAGTACTGCGTGATTAACCAACACTGCCCGTAACCTAGCGCTTAGCAGAGCATAATGAATAGCGAACAGCAAAGCGCCATGCGACCGGTCTGAACAGGCATACTATAAAATGATGTGTTGGTTTTATATTGCTTTAAGCCTAGCATAGAGAAAGACGCTAAGCGCCATGCGAAGCGCGCTCGGTGTGTACGTACCCTAGACCACTCTACCACAGCTAGACCACTCTAAACGATATTTTATAGTGTAAACAGTATGCGAGAGTGCACTCGCGAGAGCAAGTCTACAATCTCGGTAGACTAGTCCATGTCTAGCGAGAGCAGTAGTGTGAACAGGTCATAATAAACTTGAGAGCGCTACTCTAGCTCTATCTGTTTGACTAGATAGATTTTTTCACTCTAGCGAGAGCAGTGACAGTTCTTGGTACGGTTTTTGCGGTTAATTTCAAATAAACATCTATAGTCATTAGTGAGTGTATTATAAATATTTCAAATGTCGAAAATTATTTGGGATAAAACCAAAACAATTAAATTAATTGAAACTTATGAAAGTCATCCGGTATTGTGGAACTGTGCTCTCAAGGAATACAGAGACCGGGATAAAAAAAACTAAAATATTAGAAAAAATTGCGAATGAATTAGAAATGAATGAAAATGAGATAAACAGAAAATGGCATAACCTTAGATGCCAAAGGAATAGTGAATTACGGAAAATAAAGAAAAAGAAAAGTGGTGATGGAACAGAAGATAGTTTTAAAAGGATAATATATAATAATATATATTATAATAATTATAGCTTTTATATTATTATTATTATTATTATTATTATTATTATTATTATTATTATTATATTTTATAACCCAAACACTTCTTTTCATAGTACGTTTTTTTTTTTTGTTAAGTAATATTATCACTGTTGCAGCAGCTAAACGCCTACGCGACATAACGAAACTGAACTGAGATAACTCTACGCTCTACAGATTCCAGCTCAGTGTATACAATACATAGAGAAGTCTCGATAGAGACGCTCTACGTTAGTCTAGCTAGAGAATCCATAGAGCAAATTTTTGTTGCAGTGTAAACGCACGCTAGTCACACTCTCGCTAGAGTATAGGTTCTCTAGCTAGATTTTGCTCTACAGTGTATTCGCACCATAACGGTTAGGTCTCTGTTGCTAGAATTGTATACGAAATTGAATACCGAGCGAATAATTATTTATAGACATATGTACATATATTATTTTAGTCAACTCTGAAATAAAATTCGTATTATTTAAATTTCCGAAATGTCATACTAAAAAATTGTATTTCAGTTGAAAATAATTATACTCATTTGACATAAATATATGACAGATATATTGTCTAAATTTGTTGCTTTTTGTAATTATACAAATTAATATATAAATAATATTCTCGCAAAGCGAGAATGGAGCTAGTCGAATGTGGTTTGATTTTATAAGCTAGTTTTTCGACTAGCTAAAATACAAGATTAGAAGTATATAAACCACTTTGACATTATTAAATTATTATTAAAATTCATTTACATTCCATATGACCCCTAAAAAATTGTAGGCCCTTCTGGCTCCGACCAAATAAATATTATTCAAATATTATAAGGATTAAAAATAAGCGTCAATGAATAAACACGATATAGCAAACAGGCTATTATAATAAAAATTGTTTTTGCTACATGACAAATAATACATTGTAGCAACCCAATAAACATTTTGCATAAATTATATCTCCCTATCTCCCAATGTTGTTTATATGTAGATATCTATATATGTATACTGTATACAGATATAGAACAAATGAGAGCGAGAAAGAGAAAAAACAAAACTTGTCTTACTACAAAATCATGCCTACAATAATTCTACAAAAAAAGTTTTGAAATATACACATATTTTGTTTCTATTTGAATGGAAAATGTAGCGAATGTCTAGTAAAATAAATATTTATTTAAACTTATAATAATGTAAACTTATAATAATTATTATTATTTGCGCACAAAAGTGTAACGAACAAAACGAAATAGAATTTTTTGGGTTGGTATGCCGTGGTCGATCTATTCTCGTCCAGACGTTTCGCTATACATCGTAGATGACATCGTCAGTACTTAGTCACCAAGCACTGAAGATGCCATCTACGATATATGGGCGAAACGTCTGCGACGAAAATAAATCGACCACGGCATACCAACAAAAAAAATATTTTATCAAAATATCAATATTAGGCTATAATAATCCAAGATTTCTTCTCATATGCTCTTTATTAATCATATATATACCATATATATATGGTGTATATATATATATATATATATATATATATATATATATATAAAAATATATATATATATATATATAAAAATATATATATATATATATATGGTATATATGTATATATATATATATAAATATATATATATAAATGGTATATATGTATATATATATATATATAAATATATATATGGTATATATGTATATATATATATATATATATATAAATATATATATATAAATGGTATATATGTATATATATATATATATAAATATATATATGGTATATATGTATATATATATATATATATATATATATATATATATAAATATATATATGGTATATATATATATTACAATTATAGTAAACAAAAAAATTTTCTTTGTATTGATAAAAATTGAAAAATTAATAGAAATATATTAAATTCTGAAATAAAATTCATATTTTTTTCATTTTCTGAAATGTCATAATAATAATATAAAATAACATAACTTGACGTAATTCATACGTCAATATCATTCCACGCACAATAAGCTTCAAAATGTATTATTATTTTTTTATAATATTAAAAACTTACTATTATTTCTTAGTTTCTTATTAAATTGTTAATATTATCTTTATCATATATAAAAGAATAAAATAAAATTAATCTATTTATGATAATATCATAATACTGTGTAATACTGGCTTTGCCATTTAGTTTGCAAATTTGCCGTATGCGTCAGCACCTGCTTGAAAATTTTGCTTATGAAAAAATTATAAAATTCTAAAATTATAAAAATCTGTTAAAACAATAATTAAATAAAAAAAATAATCCTAATCATAGTATAATATAATTATGAAGCATATATAAAAATTTTAAATTTTTCGGGGATATAGTTTGGAAAATAAAAGCAATAAATGTGTTATTTTTTGGAAAAAAAATTTTTTTCTCTATTTCCCAAAACCAAAAAATTTCAAAAAAATTCCTATTATTCTACATAGGATATTGCATATCAGGTATTTTTTCGGTACAGTAATTATCGTTTTAGTAGAAACTAGAGCCAGTTAAAAAAATTTTTATTTCTATTTCTTTTTTATTTTATATAAATCAATTAATAATATTAAATTTCTTATTGAATTATTAATTCAACATTCATTATGTAATTTTCAGAACAGTCAGTTACAATAAATATGTTGTATTAAACGAACAAATTCAATATGAAATTCAACATATTTTTGAATTTACGTTACGCGCCATTTGAACCCTGTGTACTAACGTTAATAAATTTAAATCACAAAATTTTAGTGCAGAAATTATATTTACAAGTAGTAGTTTGGTAGTTGTTTTATTAACACGTTCACGAACAGTAAAAATTTCAGTGAGCTAGAAAAATAGACAGGCAATTTGTTTTAAAACTAGTTATACTATCCAAAAAAATTTAAAAAAAATATAATATGAAAGTATCTAATAAATTAGTTGTCATTACTTTGTATATTAATTATAAGTATAAAATTAAATGAATAAAAATTGGCTTCAAAATTTGAATGCTATAGCATTCATGTCATTTTGCATCATTCTGAAAATGAATGCTATAGGGATTTAATGTTAAGATCTCAGCGCCATTGCGGATAAAATTCGAAGCTTCGCGGGAGACATTCGGCAGTTGCGTTAAAAAAATTAAAAATAACAGTATCTGGTAATTATGTAGACATGCACTAAAATTTTGTGATTTATATTCATAAAATGTGCAACAGTCTGTGAAGTAAATACATTTAGTAAATTTAAAGAAAGTTGAAAATTTGTGTTCATTTTTTTTAATTACCAGTCTAAAAATATGTATCAATATTTAAAAAGTTATCAATAATACAAATAACTCATACTAAAAACATTAGTAACGATACTTGTAAAATAAATATTGTACTAACCAAAAATTAGTTAATTAACATAGATAAAACACATAAACTCTTGAAATCACTGGTAGATATTGATAAACAATTTTCATAACTGTCAAACATAATAAACAATAAAATAACGAAAAAATTGGAGTAATTTAGTGTATGTGGCACCATCTCGATACAAACTCCCAAACTAAATTGCAATCAAATTTAAACAAATCCAGTGAAGATAATTATGATTTACAATAAATTATATATAGGCTGTTTATTAAAGCAATATTAATTTTTAGACATTAACGAATATCCATCTACCTATAATAAATTATATTTAAATAATTTCCATAGTATATACAAACGAAATTAAAGTTTTTAAAAGGAATAATAACAAGGGGAAATGTATATTTATTTCAGTACGAGACCGTAGCAAAGGTGGTGCGAGATCGGCATCTGCATCCACGTCATATCGTCGCGGAGATATCAAAAATTTACGGCCCCCAAGGAGTACTTCAGCGAGTGAACGTTCAACACCATCGCCTGGGTAAATATTAGCCCAACACTTTATCGCGAAATAATGGAAATTCACTTTCCAAACAAACACAAATATGAATACGGTAGTTTTATGCTTTCTTTTTAACCACTCGACAAAGAGAGAGATCCTCGAAATTTTCTAATAGAAAAAATATTCATCGTAAATAAAATTAACTTAAAAGCGGAAGTTTAAATTATTAAATTTAGTTTACGGAATTTGTTTGCCCAAATTTGATGATATTATTCTGGAAGTCGAATAATTAAAAATAAATAAAATTTGCCCAAATTCAGTAATTCTTATTAATTTTTACTAAAGGAAAGGTTTTTCCCAATAACTGACGTTACCCTACATAATTTATAATAATAATGATTTTTAAATAATTTATAATTGTTTTATAAAATATGAAGTTTTTAATGTATAAAATTTTAAATATTATACAAATTAAATATATTTATATTTAAAATATAATAATTTTTTTTATCAGACTAAATAAATGAACATTTACAATTTATATGATGTACGATCTTCAGATATTGTTCTACATACGTTCAGATATTTCAGGGGGTTTATTTTGTACAAACTTTAAATATTAATCTATTAAAAGAAAGATAATAATTTTAAATAAAATATCATTTCCAGTTTCAGTTAATGATTTTCGCTAAAATAATATAAATAATAAATTTAAAATTAATATTACTTATGCAAATTCACATAATCGGAAGCAAATTTTAATGAAAATTATTTGAAAACGTTTGATATGTTTTTCAACTAAATTTTCACAAAAGCATAACTGTTGCATGTTCTTACAACGTAATATACTAAAACAGAAGTGTGGCGACATAATTGTCACACAAATTTTAACATATTTTGAAAATAACATATCTTAAGTTTGCAAGTTTATTCAACTGTTAACTAGTTTATAAAGTTAAATTTTTACGAGATATCATATAAATGCAGTTGAAAATAATTTATCAGTATTTAAACTAAATAAACATTATGGAAATACAGAAGAAAATGTCGAACAAATTAATAAAAAAGAAAAAATTATTACCAGCAATGGTTTGCGTAGATTTAAACAGCAATTTTTTATTTATTCGTACTATAGATAGGCCAGTTTATATGTAAGAACTTTTTAACGTTTATTACAAGTAATAAATAACATTTTAATATTTTTTCAGGCCCGTACATCACACAAAAATGCAGGAGAATGGTATTGTAATAAGCAGTAAACTTGGAGAAGTTAAACAAAGTTCTCCAAAAAGGTTAGATGAAATAAAACGAAATAATTGCGAACAAATTCTAATTGATATATATATTTTCTCATTTAGATACGAAACAACATGTTACTTTATGCCTCTAGCAGTGCCTGTTTGGTATTCAACATCAGTTTCACTGAAAATTAATTCCACTAAAAGACATTATAAAGAAACCGTCAATTATCAGGTATTTCTAGTACATTACAAATTTTGATTAGTTATTTTTAAGATCAAATATTTCAATAGGTTTATTTGCTTTACTATCGCATCATAAATAAAAGTGTTTTTTAAAATGAAATTGTGGTTCTGGTTTGACTACGGAAATACAAAAAAAGTGCTGCTCACATAAAAAAAATTACTTCATAAAAAAGTAGAATTATAGAAACAAACATACCTTCTTCTTTGATATAACTTATGGTTTCATTTTGGAATTTAGCATTATGCTATATATCACGACAAGAAATATCAAAATTTGTTGCTTGTACAGACATTTTTTGTTTACATGGGATCAAAATTCTTTGGTCCGTATTCATTTACCCTTCTAGAGTACTTTTAGGTAAAAGTTCGTATATGTTAGTTTATTTATTTAAAAAAATCTTAAAGCTCTATTTAGTTTTATTAATTTTTTTAAAATATTAAATATAATAAAAGTATTTAATTATAAAAATACAGTAAAACCCCGATTATCCGGGCGCGCATTATCCGGGCGGTGGATTCTTCGTGCGACATTTTTAAAATGTTATCCGTGCGCGGATTATCCGTGGCTGCACCGTTCAGACGTTCGCCTCGGGGAATACCCGAGTTCGGCTCGAGAAATCCTCCGTTTATGTGTTTACTTATTATTTTCGCCAACTGCCGACCGACTCGTTAGTTAAACGTAAACAGACATTCGTTTGACACATGTATTTGTCTGAATAAATTATTTAAAAAAATAAAAATGAGGTCTTTGGATTATCCGTGTTTTCGATTATCCGGCGAAGGCTCGGTCCCGGCTGGCCCGGATAATCGAGGTTTTACTGTAGTTTCAAAAGTGCTCTGAAAGGAATATAAATACAGACTTTTTTTAACTGCAATTAATTTAGTTAGGGAACTTTTAACAAGTAAATTTGCTAAATTTATATATCGTGTAATAACTAATAACTAAAGTTGCTCATTCTAAATTGGTGTTATACGTAATCGTGAAATACTACCTTTATACAAATAAAATCACTAACATTTTGTTAAATTGGTTTAGAGCAATTACTAACACGATATTTTACAGCTGATCTTGGAGAACGTAATTGTAACAATATTGCTGCAAACTTTATATATGTCATACTCCAATCGTAAAATTGCCCAGTTTCTGAACTGGACAAAATTTTGATATCCGTAAAAAATGTGATGGCGCTTACTACAGCATAGATTACGTCTTAAGTCTACAGGATAGTTCGTTATTGTTTAAAGAAGATTTGATACAAGTGAAGAATTTTTTAAATTGTTAAAAGTAATAAGACAAGTTAAAAAAATCAGTTTACAAACAGGGCAATTTTACGACGAGGACAAACATATACACATATTCAATTACTCATGCGCAGTTAACAATCTACATAAAAAATACAATTTTGTTTTCAATTTAGTGGGTGGTTGACATTTCTTTGTAATCTACTGATACATTTATTTTATAATAAATTAAATTAATTTATTGCCTAATTGCTTAAAAAATCAAACCATGTTACCGTTTAAATATTTTTTTTTTGTTTTCTAGAAAAAACTGATGCCATACAGATTTGTAGAAACAATGACGACAGTGACAACTGGAACTAACCCGCCCGTAGTATATGTTTCCGAACTAGATATTGAAAGAAAACTTGCACCGAAAGAACATTATATCGATTTGGAGCCACAACAACAGCAAGAAAAACTTTTAGACAGTCCATTTTCAACTAATCATCACATAGAAATTGAAAATCACACATAAATTATTTTTAACTCCTTTAACTATTGCGTAATGTGATATAATCTTTGTACTTTCGTAATTAAAAATGTATTCTTTATTTTCTTTGTATTTTGTAAATATTTATATTTATTATTAAATTTATATATGGATTCTTTATATTATAATAACTGGATAATTACATAACTATTACTGTATTTAACACTATTATCACAAAAATATATATATAAAATATTAGTCAAATGTCAACAGTTATTTACCTGAAAATAATAGTGGCCCAATGGACAAAAATCTCATTGAATGAAATAGTTAATTTAGAAGTCAATCATTTATAGCACTTTTAAATACGATAAGATTTTGTCCATTGGATTTCAATTCTGGAACAGAAAAATAACTAAACTAAACTGTCTTTTATTATATAAAATATTATCACAAATATGTTTAATTTTAAAAATACGAATATAAAATAACTGAATCAAATACTTAAACATTACAAAAATATGTACATAAGTATCAAGTATGATTCAAACTTTTTTCTTATAATTTAATTATTTTTTTAGTTTTTAAAATATGAAACAAACTTTTACAAAACTAAAATCAAAATTGTAGAAGAAAAATTTCCAGTTATAAATTTTAGATTTGTTCCACAAATCATGAAACTGATTCAAAAATATCCACATGCTCCGAACAGTTCGGATATGGTAAATATTTTCGTTTCGCATTAAATTCTGAACTAGTTTGGAATTGCACGAAGCATGCGCAATATGATAAATTACATTGCGCTTGCGACGAATATTTCTAAACTGATTCCAAACTAATTTGATAAAAGTAGGTTGGAACAAATTGATTATTATTTATTGTTCAAAAATTAGTTTTGAATATATCGCGTGTAATAATTACAAAATAAATATTTTTTTCGAATAAAAAATTATATCAACTACATAAATTAAATATATTAGTAAAATAAACAAACATTGTTTAAACGTGTTGACATTTAACAGACAAATCATCACCTTAATGCAGAATTAGTCTATTTTTTGATACAATGATTTTAATTTTTCTTTTTACACCGGCGTAAATCGGAATTAAATAGTAATAAAATACTGGAACTAGTTCTGTAATGAAAATATGAAGCTTAAGATAGTTTTGCACTAAGGTAATGAAATGACATAACCTAAAAATTAATTCTAGAACATGAATAGCAGCCTGATTAATTAAAATAATTTATCTAATGTATCCATAATGCCACCCAGCACCTTAACAACAGCATCATCTGATTTTGTTTCATTTTTTACATCCGTACTTGTACTGCTTCCATTCGCATTTGTTAAGTTTGTTTCCAAATGTTCACTAACCTCATCGGTATTATTTTCTAAACTCGTATTTAACGAACTATAATCACCCGTATGACAAGGTATACTCGGAATTTGCCAACCTTGTTTCGAAAATCCCGAATATTGCGAATGAACTGGCTTGATTGGTGATGGCAAATTTTCGGGTGAATCTGTTACAGTTTTATCTAAGAGTGAGGTTAGTCCACTCGGTGAATCGACTTTTGTTTCGGACTGTTCGAATTTCTGTGCGGTTACAGCATTGTTTAATGTTAACGGTAGGACAAAGTTTTGAGCGCTAGTCGATGGATTTGACGGAATTAAAGGTTGTTGGGCTATGACGTAAGATCCGTTACCTACAGGACTAAATGGATCTCGTTGAATGGGAGATTTCATCGAATATTTATCGGGAGATGCATCATCGATTGTACTATTTTCACCGCTAATATCCGATACATCAATATCGTAATTTACATTCGATAAACCTAACAAAAAACTATCGTTTACAATATCATCGGGCGTTACCAACATATCGAAATTTTGTGAATCAAATGTTCCGAATCGAAACATTGTCTCCGGTGGTTTATTTGCAGATTCTTCGGCTTCTTTTGCTGCCTCTTTCATGCTCTTAATTTTGTCACTGTCTTCTAAAGTAAGCGGTTGAATTTGAATATTTTGCATATAGAAATTTTGTTTATGTTCAATTGAGACTTTTGTTTCGGATTCGGTTGCTTCTGTTGTTTCTATAGGATCGGTTAAAGAGACTTCGGTCATGACTAGTGGCGCTATTGGGGGTGGTAAATCTTCGTTAAGTGAATCGGCTCGATCGATTTCGACTGGTGCTTTACGTGGTTTTATATCAAGCGGTGTTCGTGCTAAAACTTCAGCTACTTTTTGTTTAATATCCTCCTACAATACAATAAAAACATGGTAAATAATTTCTATAGGTTACTATAAACAGGGTGGCCAAAACTTCGGGAAAACCAGTTTCCCTGACTTTTCTCGGTTTTCCAGATTTTGGCCAACTGTATAATTTGCATCGAGGACACCAATATTATTAGCGAATAAATACAAGTAAACGTGTTACGTATACATAAAATAGCAAATAACAAAAAAACATGATAGATAATAATCAGGAACACATTAAAAGATCACTAAAATGTAAACCGAAGTACAATCGTGTTAGAAGTTTTACTGTTATATATTCGCTAAAAGGCCAGATTATTATAACAAATATTACTTTTGAACAAAATGTAGTACTGTCATACTAAAAGAACTTGCAATTGACAATAATTTTTGAAAGTTTAAAGCATGTCCTTAAACACATACATGATATAACAAAAAAAAAATAATAAATAAAAAATATTTTTTCATTTAAAGAGTTATGTTGTAAGTCAATAAATTAGTAACAAAGGTAAAACTTTACTTTACGGTTATGTAATCAATTTTCTTCAAACTGTACATACTGGAAATGATATTTACAATAATAAAACTGATTTTGAAAATTCGTTTTCAACATGTTGAAAAAACAGCTGTCAACTACTAGCAGATACTGTTATTTTTAATTTTTTACATTAAAAACAACTAAAAATTCTTCACGTTGCTTTCATTTTACTAAACATTAACAAATCAAATTGGTTTACTAGTATTTTAACAAAATGTTAGAAAATCAATCAGTAATTTTAAAATTATTCAGAAGTTTATGACTTGTTTTTTTTTCCTGATATAATAAATAAGGCTAACGAGATTGATGTTATATGTAATAAACTTGTAACGGCTACAGTTCCGTTAGAAAGCATTTTCGGACATATGTTTATTTGAAGTTTTTTATTTAGATTTAGATAAATCACCCTGTATATTTATACATATATATCAAATACAATCAATTTATCTCACGTATAATCTTACGTTAAAAACGAATTTTCAAAATAAGTTTTAACATTGTAAATATCATTTCCGCACTAAAATTTTGCGAATTATATTTCATAAAATGTGCAAAATTAACGGCATGTAAAATTTGAAGAAAATCGATTACATAACCGTAAAATAAAGTTTAGCCGTAACAAAGTTTTTCATTTTTATTTTAAAGTTAAATCTCTATTATATTGATCAGCTCTTGAAATAAGAAAAAGAAAAGTTCTTAACTATAACACAATCGTAATTATTTCTTCTTAAAACTAACCTTAAATTTTTCCATTTCATCCTTCAGTTTCTGTGTTTCTTCTTGTACAACAGTATTCCGATCATTAAGTCCTTTCAATAGCTGTAAATGCTCGCATAACTGATGCATTCCTTCGCAAGCAACTAACGCCGATTCCCAAGCACTAACTGTTGTTATAGCACCGGACATATATCCTGCAAATTCCTCTTCAGACATGTTTAAAGATTCGGCGGTTAAGTTTTCGATAAATGATACAGCACAACACTGAAAATAGAATTAATCAATTAAATCCTCTATCAAAAGTCACATAATTGAAATATAATGTAAAGGGGGAACTTTTTTTTAACTCAAGATCGACTTTTTTTCATATACTCGAGACCCACTAAAATATAATAATGTTGTTTGAATTTTGACTTAGAAAGCTATCTTTAGCTACAAAGTAACAATTAATTCGATTTTCTGCCCAGGACATCAATTTTATAACTTAATTTCTACAAGAATTAGAATTAGAATCAGTAGTAAGAAATTTTTTGAAATATATTACTTTTAAAACAGATAAAGTATATCCACAGCAAGGAGTTGATCATGACATATTGCTAGGTAGATTTGGCTTTGAATCTTTGGATCAGAGACAAACTAGTATAGTTATAATAGCTGTGCTTTTTTTACATTCCACTCAGATCAGTAAATCTTTTAAATGAGCTGAGCTGAGCTGAGTTTTGCTGAGTGAGTTCTATTGATAAATAAAACAGTTTATTTGAAAGTGACGTTTAAAATCGTAAGTTCCACATATGATATAGGTAACCTAAAATATTAGATGTATTTGGATTGTTTGCGTTGATAATTTATTGCAACTCGCCGCGGATATCTATTGTTTGATTTCAAAATAAAATACTCAAATATAAATGTCAACGTATCAAACACGTTATTAAATCTTAAACTAAGAAAATTTGAATTGCGCATTTGCGCTCACTGGAATCTCAGCTAAGCACTAGCTAAATATGCAACTCAGTATCAGGGTAAGGGAGGAAGCGATTCACTCACTTCGAACTCAGTTACGAGACGATAAATAAAACAGCTATTATTTCAAGGTTACTGATATTTGCTGATCTGAGCTGAGTTTTTCGGTAAAAAAAACACAGCTATTGTACAAATTACTGCCATAATATGGTAGACTGTCCTAGCTTACTTGAAAAACTTAATTTTTCAGTTCCAAGACTTTCGTCACGTTTTACGCTAATATTTTATTGTGATTCTTCGAGAACAAATATTTTATATACCAATCAACATAATGTGCAGAAATTTTAACAATTGCTTATCTGATTTTGATATT
The DNA here is from genome assembly GCA_963966155.1 of Clivina fossor. Taxonomy (NCBI): domain Eukaryota; kingdom Metazoa; phylum Arthropoda; class Insecta; order Coleoptera; family Carabidae; genus Clivina; species Clivina fossor. The sequence goes on from OZ014555.1 coordinate 28,809,544, forward strand.
TTTCATGAAAATTTACATCCACTAGTTAATAGCTTAAATAATGTATTAATATTAATTTAATTTGTAATTTTTACTACTTTGACTGCAAGGAAAAGTAGTAAAGCGTTTGGTACGGTGTCTGTAACATTTTCAAAAAAAAAAAAAAATTGTATAGAAATCCTTCATATAGCCTCTAGATGACGAATCTGAACTTAGTTTATGTGGGTGTATGGATGTGCGGAGTCAGCTCGCTCGGTCGTCAGACCAAATTTTGTGATCGCAACTCCTCCTAGACGGTTCAACCGATTTTAATGAAATTTTCAGGATAAATTTGTCTGGTGCCCAAGATGGTCATGTGGTTTTGGTTTTTTCCAGTGATGCCAACTTTCCGAGAAAAAAATTACTAAAGTTTTTAAAAATTCATTGTGGCTACATTATTTATCCGATTTTGATCAAATTTTCAGGAAAGATTCCCCTAGTACCCACATACATTACGTAATTTTAATATAATACAGTGTTGCCAACTTTCCGAGAAAAAAATTACCAAAGTTTTTAAAAATTTATTACGGCCATGTTGTTTAACCGATTTTGTTCAAATTTTCACAAAAGATTCTTCTGGTATCCATATAAATTAGATAATTTCAACAAAGAACAGTGTTGCCAACTTTCTGAGAAAAAAATTACTAAAATTTTTAAAAATTTGTTACGGCCATGTTGTTCAACCGATTTTGTTCAAATTTTCACAAAAGATTCTTCTGGTATCCATATAAATTAGATAATTTCAACAAAATACAGTGTTGCCAACTTTCTGAGAAAAAAATTACTAAGATTTTTAAAAATGTATTACGGCCATGTTGTTTAATCGATTTTGTTAAAATTTTCACAAAAGATTCTTCTGGTATCCATATAAATTAGATAATTTCAAAAAAGTACAGTGTTGCCAACTTTCTGAGAAAAAAATTACTAAAATTTTTAAAAATTTATTATGACCACTTTATTTAACCGATTTATGTGATAATGTCAAAGTAGTCTATATATGGGTTTACCTATTATAGCGCTAAACATTTAAATTTGAATTTACCGCGATGTTATAGTTGCGTGCTAGGTGGCATGATGGTGGTTCCTGGTCGGTAATACAGTGTGTGTGTCAGAGAGTGAAGCAAGCTGGCGAGGTGTGCGTTTAATGGCGCGACGTGTTAAATTTCACTACAACAATAAATCAACTAATATCTTATGTCTAGTGTTTTATTTCTTGGCCATCACTTACTACAGCTTCAGAAGTGGGATTATAAGAATTCAATCACCACGTTTATTTGTGTGTATTAGGGGAAATAGTGAAATTAACTCGAACCTTAGAACTGTGGATTAAACACGTGGTAGAAAAGGATAGTGAGATATAAATACTAGTGAGTGCGAGAGAGCACGATAGTGACGCGCTGTTTTGCCAACGATTTTATAAGTTTTATTTCTGATTATTTATTATGGGGGATGAACAGAATACAGTAACATTGATCGATATACCCGAGATCGCGAATAATATTAAAACTTCTCCAGCATCGGTAATTAAAGCATTACATAAGTTTATATTCGGAGTGACTGGCGATCGTTTAAATCGAAGCCGGTTACGTAAGTTTTCGGGATTTGAATTCGCTTCGGATTCTGAAGAATTCACACAGAAGGTTGAGTGGACAGTTCAAAATTGCTCTGTCGGTGATTTAACAGCCAGTTGTAATCTTTTACGAATAGACTATACGGGTACTCCTAAGGAAATCGCGCAAAGATTGTGTGAACATCTGACCAATTTAGATTTATTACAAGGTCGCCCCAGTGACGAAGACGTCGACACTGAAGACCCCGATGACGAAATCGACGAGGATCAAGATGAAATACGAAGTTCCGTAAGTCAACAACTTGTCAATACTAATGCCACTATAAGTTTTAGAGATATTGAAGACACAATTCGATTATTCGATGGTAATAACTATCCTGTTAAATTATGGGTGACCGAATTTGAGGATAATGCAATTTTGATGGGCTGGAATGAGCTACAGAAATTTATTTTTGCAAAGAAACGCCTAAGTGGATTAGCTAAACTATTTATTCAGAGTGAACGGGACATCCGATCGTGGAAACTCTTACAACAAAAACTTATTGAAGAATTCTCGTCAAAAACAACTAGCGCACAATTACATAAAATGTTACAAGATAGAAAAATGAAACGCGATGAGTCGGTGCAAGAATATTTCTTACATATGCGAGAATTAGCTTCAAGGGGAAGTATTGAAACGGATGCTGTTATACAATATGTTATTGACGGTATAACCGACGACCCGAATCGAAAAAGTATTTTGTATGGTGCACGTAACTTCAGAGAATTTAAGGACAAGTTAGAAATCTATACAAAGATTCGCGCATCATTCCATTCTTCATGGAAACGAACTTCGTCCGTTCCAAGCATTAGTCGATCGCAAGGAATTGATCGAAATGAAACAAGTAAGAAGCAGATGCCTGCCGAAGAAAAATCGAAGACCGACACTAACCATGTAAGATGTTTTAACTGTAATAATTTAGGTCATGTTGCAGCTTCTTGTCCCCGACCACGAAGGCCCAGAGGATCCTGTTATGGTTGTGGATCCACCGCACATTTGAAAAGAGACTGTAAACAAAATGGCAGAGAAGCACGTGGCTCCGCACCTGCTGACAATGATGGTCGTCAAACCGGTGAAACAAGTAATGCCTTCCATCTTATAGAATCTGCTCCAACTGTTGTGTTACCAGTTCCGAGTTATACGGTGTTACTTCAACTGGAACAAAGTGAGATATGTGCAACGCTAGATACAGGTAGCCCCATATCCCTTTTATTAGAAAGTAAGGTGCCCAAAAATGTGAATTTGAATACAAATGTAAAATCTCATAATTTTGAAGGTGTCAACAGTAGCAAAATTATTATATTAGGTCAATTAAAGTTAACTGTAATGATTAATGATATAGAATTATTAGTAAATTTCTATGTTGTACCAGATTGTACTATGAGTTGTTCCTGTCTATTAGGTAGAGATTTTATTATCCGAAACGACATTCAAATAAATTTTAGTAATACTGTTGAAATAATCAAAAAACCTGTTGTTAACATTATTGATAATTCGTGGGATAATGAGATTCTACATATTGCGACAGAAAATAATAACACAGTAAATTTAAACATTAATGAGAAAATTGATGTTCAATCAGGTGGTAAGGTTTGTGAGATGGTTAAAAAATATTATTTTGATGTTGAAAGACCAAACGAACCACAAACGAGTTTAGAAATGGAATTAATTTTAAAAAATAACTTCAAACCTTTTTATTTCAATCCTAGACGCTTGTCATATCAAGAAAAGGAAGCTCTTAAAGAAATTATAAATGATCTTTTAGCTAGGAAAATAATTCGACCGAGTAAATCACAGTTTGCTAGTCCGATTGTGTTGGTTTCTAAGAAATCAGGTGAATATAGAATGGCAGTCGATTACCGAGAACTAAATAAAATGACACAACGCGACATATTTCCGTTGCCAAGAATCGATGATCATATAGATAGATTAAAAGATAAAATATACTACACTCGTTTAGATTTAAAAGACGCGTTTTATCACGTTCGAATAAAAGAGAATTCAATACCTTTTACTTCTTTCTCCACGCATTTAGGACAATATGAATACGTAAGATTACCTTTCGGATTGTCTAACGGTCCTTCATTCTTCACTCGCTATATTTATGCTGCATTTCGTAAATTATTAGACGAAGAAAAAATATTAATTTATTTAGATGACATTTTAATAGCGACTGAAACTATAGATGATAATTTAAACATTTTAAAAGAAGTATTATTAACTTTGACGCGAAATCATTTAGAACTAAAATGGGTTAAATGTGCATTTCTGTTAACGCAAGTTGATTATTTGGGGTATCGTATTGATGCCAGCGGAATTCGTCCAAATCCAGAAAACATTGAAGCCGTGACACAGTATTCAATTCCTAGAAGTTTTCGCGAATTGCATAGTTTTTTAGGATTAATATCGTATTTCCGTAAATTTATAAAAAATTTCGCAACTTTAGCCAAACCGTTATATGATTTATTAAACTCTAAAACCGACTTTCAGTGGAATAATGAATGTTCAAATTGCTTTGAATATCTAAAACGCATTTTGATTAATGAGCCAGTTTTAGCTGTTTATTCTCATACGACCGATACCGAGTTACATTGTGACGCGAGTAAGCACGGTTATGGATCTGTTCTGATGCAAAAACAAACCGATGGTAAATTTCATCCTGTTTGTTATTTCAGTAAACGTACTTCAAAAGCTGAAGCAAACTATCATAGTTTTGAGCTAGAAACTTTAGCAATAATTTATTCTTTAGAACGTTTTAGAATTTATCTACAAGGAATTCCATTTAAAATCGTAACTGATTGTAATAGCCTTAAACTAACGTTAGAACGCAAGGAAATCAATCCGCGAATTTTACGTTGGTCGTTAATTTTGAGGAATTACAATTATACTTTGGAACATAGATCGGCGGAACGTATGCAGCATGCGGATGCGTTAAGTAGACAATTTGCAGTACTTGTTATTACGGAAAATAGCTTTGAGCGAAATTTAGCTATCTTACAAAATTTAGATCTTGATATTGTCAAAATTAAGAACGATTTAGAACATCGAGAGGATAAAAATTTTGAATTGCAAAACGGATTAGTTTATCGGAAAACAAAAAACAAATTATTATTTTATGTACCGAAATCAATGATAAATAATGTTATTAATGTTGCCCATGACGAGATCGCTCATCAAGGAACAAATAAAACCGTAGAATATCTCATGCGTGTTTATTGGTTCCCTGATATTAAGAGAAAAGTGCAAAATTATATTTCTCAATGTTTGAAATGCATTACTTATTCTACAATAGCTAATAAAGGTGAAGGTAGATTACATTGTCATGATAAAGGAAAACAACCATTTTATTGTCTTCATGTAGATCATTATGGTCCCTTAGAAAAAACGAATCATCGTTATAAATACATTTTTGAGGTTATAGATTCTTTTACTAAATTTGTTAAACTTTATGCCACAACTAGTACTAAAGTCGATGAAGTAATTACGCATTTAAAAAGTTATTTTAACCATTATAGTAAACCGAGGAAAATTATTTCGGATAGAGGTAGTTCGTTTATGTCCGACAAATTTAAAGAATTCTTAAACAATGAAAATATTCAGCATATTGCTATTGCTAGTGCAACCCCACATGCTAATGGTCAAATCGAAAGAATAAATCGAAGTCTGACGCCAATGTTAAGTAAATTATCTAACAGTTTATCCACATGGAATACCACTTTAAGCGATATAGAGTACGCGTTAAATAACACTATAAGCCGTTCGATTGGAACAACCCCCGCACAACTCTTATTCGGAATAAACCAGATCGGTAAAATTAAAGATGATTTAAGCCAAGCTTTATTAGACCAACAAGACGTTGATCGTGATTTAATTCAAATGCGGGATGATGCTTCTAAACAAATACAATATACTGCTAATCGTAATAAAGATTATTATGATCAACATCACAAACAGCCGTATGAATATAAAATTGGAGATTATGTTATGATCAAAAATGTCGATGTTACTCCAGGAGTGAATAAAAAATTATTGCCGAAATACCGTGGTCCTTATGTAATTAGAAAAGTTCTAGACAATGATCGTTATGTAATTACGGATCCTGAAGAACATCAGTTGACTCAAAAACCATTCGAAGGAATATGTTCTCCGGAAAACATGAAACTTTGGAAGGAACATATTTAATCGAATTCAAATTGTTATGAATATATTTTACTTTAGTTATGTTACTTATTATCTTATGTATAACTTATGGTTAAGAAAAAATTATGACCAACCTTATGTATTTTAAGATTTTATGAATCATTTATGAACTTATGTCTTTATCAACAAATTTATGTATTTATGTATACTTAGATTATTTATGTACTTATGTCTTAACAACCGAATTCATGTATTAGTTATGTGTGAACCATTTATGTTAAGTGTTCCAATGATATACGAATTTTGTTGTTAACCTACAGATGATTAGGGGCAATCATTGTGTCAGGAAGGCCGAACTATAGCGCTAAACATTTAAATTTGAATTTACCGCGATGTTATAGTTGCGTGCTAGGTGGCATGATGGTGGTTCCTGGTCGGTAATACAGTGTGTGTGTCAGAGAGTGAAGCAAGCTGGCGAGGTGTGCGTTTAATGGCGCGACGTGTTAAATTTCACTACAACAATAAATCAACTAATATCTTATGTCTAGTGTTTTATTTCTTGGCCATCACTTACTACACTATATACTTTTAATCTTGTTTGTCCTGTAATTGGTTGTATAACTGTTGGGCAATAAAGTCATTATTATTAAGATTTCATTCTACGACAATTCAGTTTTGCCCTCTCTTCTTGAGATGTAAATTTCGAATTCCACTTAGACTAGAATTTATATATGTTTTCGTTTAGCATTCACAAGTTTGGTTAGAGTGATAATAATAATTATTATTTTGTGTCAGTCAAAAATTAATATACCTAACATTTCGATCTTGTATGTTTAATTTCATTATTAGATTCATCTAATGTTTGCAACTTGTTATAATCTTCTAAACTTTCATCCAATTTATCCATTTCCTCATAAAGTTTTCCTTTCCGATTTAAAGCTTTTACGTAATTTGGATTCAATTCTATTGCTTTTGTACAATCATCTATTATTAAGCTTTATTTTACTTTCAGCTCTATTTGCATATAAAACCGAACGTTCATTTGAATAAGCAAGTGAACATAAACGTAAAGCTTGCGTATAAATATCAATAGATTGTAAATATTTGTCATTTTTGAATGCTTCATTGCCCTTTTGCTTTAACGTATCGCTTTCTTTTTTACGATTTAGTTTGACAATCATACATAGATATGTAATTTATTTGTAAATTTATATTATTTGCTTTATTTATTTTCTATATTTTAAGATATTGCCGCAATAGAATTCCGGATCATATAATTGATTTACGAAGGGAGATAATTTGATAATTCCGATAGAATTTAAAAAATTACTTAAGTAAACAATATTCGACATGACGTCTAAAGAAATGGAGGGAGAAAACTGAATTCTTGTGGAATTTGAATTATAGTTATAAAATTTGGGCCTAGACCTAATATATAATGGAACAATAAAATATGTATTATGTAAATTACTAATTGACATTTGAATGTACAAAATGTAGAGATAATTGATTCAGATAACTGTAAGAACTTACTTATTGGATAAAATATTGAAAACAATAAAAATTAGAAGAAAATAAACGCTTACTAGGTTAGTAAAATAATATCCAGCTTCGCCTTGCATCAATCTCGCATCATTACAAAACCTCGTCACATAATGAATATTACTCTTCAATCTGGCTGGATTCGCTTTCAGGACAACGAAAATTAACGCCGGCAAAAATTCATCGGCGCTAACTGGCCCACCTTGACATTGTTGCAACACCAAAAGAACGCTACGACAACACCGTACCACGCACGATAATTTATCCTGTGGCGCCTTTACCGAATCCATGCTGAGCAGGTCGGTGATAGCTGCGTAAACTAAATCACGCACTTCGACGCTTGTTTCACTTATACGACAATCGAGATTATGAGCGTTTACCCAGCTGAGTTTTCGGATACGTTCCTGAATTGCCAAGTCTTTATCTTCATCGACTGTTGATGGCGGACAAAAGAGAACCCTGGTGATTATAATAAAGGAATTAATCAATTAAATATTTTATATATATATATATAAATATATATAAATGTTGGGTTTACTTGAAGAAATATAATGTCCCGTTTAACAGAAACTAAAAGTGGTTACTTTTTTATATTCTTAATTACACATGGCGTATTATATTAAGTTTAAGTATTTTGTTTTAACTTAAATCGCCATTTATTTATTTTGTTTAACTAATTATATATATTTTTAGTTAATTTAGTTAAATGAAGAAAAATGCTTTCATCTTGCCGGGATTTGAACCCGGAACCTTGTCGTTGGATCTTGTGGCTCAGTTGCTTAGTGCGTCTGCCGCGAAAGCTGAAGATCCTGGATTCAAACCCCGGCAAGGTCAATGCATTTTTCTTCATTTAAAAATTAACTAAAATATATTTAGTTAAACAAAATGAATTAATGGCGATTTAAGCAAAAACAAAATACTTTAACTTGTCTCTATCTTACATATTTACTTTACACATATAACTGTAAAAAAATTATAAATAAAATTAAAAAAAAAAACAAACAAAATAAATTATTTATTTATTTTCTTAATTAGCCATAATGTTGTATTACAAATACATTATCGATATTTACTGTTTTAAATATTTGTGAATTTATAAATAAGATTATAAAAAAAAAATATCTTCATAATCTATTCATCGGAAAATAATAAAATATATCAGAAGTTAATCAAATTAATTAATTTAATTAAACTGATAAATGTAAAAATAATTTCAGATGTTTTTGCCGATATATTAGTACGCAATATTATAGAAAATGTACGTTATTTAAAATTTAAAAGTTAAATTTTTATAATATTTCTCTTTTACCTATGTAAAACAGATAGAAATTTTAGAGGTTTCGAATTCTTATATACAACTTCAAAATACAGTATTGCAGAAATTTTAATTTATTATTAATATAAATGTAAAAAAAACACAATAAAAAAATTTGGATTTAGATTATAGCTAGAATTACCAGATTTTAAAAAGCCCAAAATATGACAGTATAGACAGTCCGAATTCTTAGATTTTTATATTGTCGTTGAGAAAAACAATTTCTTCATGTTTAAATTAAAAACTAGAGTGAGATTTACTTTTATAACGATATTTTAGCGACTGTAAAATAAAATAATTGCATGAACTTTAAACGCTTGTAATTTTTTTAACTTCAACATGTAACTGTAAGACATTTAAGCCTAATTGTAGGACAAATGACATGTATTTGCAATTGTAGGAATATCCTACCAAAAGTAGGCTGTCTGACAATTCTACTTATGACTATAATCATCATTTTCTATTAAAATGACATTGATTGTACATTTCAAAGTATTAATAATTTTTAAAAAAAATCATGCACACGCCGAAACTAGTAGGGACTTTTGAGACAAAATATATAATTTGTAGAACTTTAGAACGAGAGTTTAATTATTTTTACGGCATTATTAAAAAAAAAATCATAATTCCTGCATAAATAAAGTAATATTTGAATTTCCATAATAACTTAAGAGCAAAAGAAATTTTAAAATTAATGATTAGATTTTTTTTATCAGTCGACAGGAAATACTATAAGATTTTGGCGGAAGTTTATGCGTTTAGATAAATACATAAATAGCAATCTCATGATTATCATCCTTATTTGTCATTATCATCAAAAAATATGCAATGCAACATTGCTATATATACATTGTACTTATAAATAAAAAAATAATATTTAAAAAGACACATTACCTGTATAAACAGGTCATAGTGAATTTTTCAACGAAATCCAACAACTGTTCCCGTACTTCGGAATTAACATCGGCATACTCCAAATTACTCTCCATTCTTTTCGAAATTTTATGATAGAAAGTCTGTGCGTATTCGGCAACTTCATCGATCGTCTTCATATCGACAATCTTTCGCAGATTCATACACAAATGATGAATGCATTTGTGAATATCCTGTTCAACTTTGTCACCCAATGATCCAAACTGATCGATAAATTCGACTTTTAATTTCTCCAAATCTTGATTCGGCTGCTGTAATTCCCGAAACACATCGGGACGTACCGTATCTATAAGAGAATCAATAATGGAAGAATGTTTCGTAAATAATGATAATACTGATTTTAATAAAGTTATTGAAAAAATAAAAGACACTTTTAATTAGTTGTTTATCGACAAATACTTTTCGTTAGAAAAATCCATTGTTAATATTTTACAATAAATAAATACTGAAATTGTAAGAAAACAAAATCATTACAATAACGAAAACAAAGAAATTTCGTATTTTCTACAAAATAACAAAATGAAATTTAAATAGAAACAAATGATAATATCACGTGACCAAGATTAAAGTTCATGACTTGCTCAGACTTCAAACGAAATAATCATTATTATTAATCAGATTGATAAAAATTATTTAAGGAAACCGATATGTTTATTATCGATGATTTTAGTTACTATCTGCATAAAAAAAATTACAAATAATGTTGACTATTTATCAAGAATTAAATTCGTAGACAATAAATTTAAATTACTTTAGTTTTTTAAGAAATGATAAACAATATCGTATATAATATGTGATTTCTTTAACAGTGTCCTAAAAAAACTAAAAATTTTGTCGATTGTAGAAGTTTTATGAAAACCCGTTGTAAAAGTGTGTGAGAGAATTTCTTTAAAGAAATTATTGAGCTCTGAAGCCTACATCTACTACTAACACCAAAAAAATAAAACAGCTTATAATTCTGTATTAATATTTATTAATAATCGACGTTTCGACGAACTCAACGTCCGTCTTTATTTGTATCTTCTTTCCTAATGAAGACGAACGTTAAGTTCGTCTAAACGCCGATCATTAATAAATATTAATACAGACCTATAACCTAAAGCTGTTTTATTTTAATATAATAAGTTCTGAAAGATTTTTTACTATGTTACTAACACCAAATTACAAGAAGAGAGAAAAAGTCGGTATTTATTCTGAACAGATAGATAACTGGACTGTATGAACAGTCTGAAGTATATACAATAGCTGTGTTTTTTTTTACAGAAAAACTCAGCTCAGATCAGCAAATATCAGTAATCTTGAAATAATAGCTGTTTTATTTATGGTCTCGTAACTGAGTTCGAAGTAAGTGAATTGCTTCCCCCCCTTACCGATAATGAGTTGCATATTTAGCTAATACTTCGCTGAGATTCAAGTGAGCGCACATGCGCAATTTAAATTTTCCTAGTTTCAGATTTGATAACGAGTTTGATACGTTGACATTTCTATTTGAATATTTTATTTTGAAATCAAACAATACATATCCGCGGCGAGTTGCAATAAATTATTAACGCAAAAACAATCCAAATACATCTAATATTTTAGGTTATATCATATGTGGAAGTTAGATTTTAAACGTCACTTTCAAATCAATCACTCTAATTGACAAATGTTTGTATGTTTGTATGTATGTTTCTGCTGCATCTCCTCCTAAACCCTTGAATCGATTTTGATGGGAGTGGTGTCATTTTAATTGGTTCATTCCCTATTTGAGAATAGGCAAGTTTCATCTTTCTACGATTTTATCTTGGTTTTCAAAAATTTGAAAAACTATGTTTATAATGCAAATGTCAAAAATAAACTTAGATAGCTATGAAAAAAATGAATGAAATAAATAAATAAAAAACAGCTGTCACAATATATTGCAAGTACATTTTTTTTACATATATCAGTGCATATACTTACATTTTTTTCATTAAAATAAGAGTAAAAAGTACATTTCATTGATATTGTTGTATTATAAAAATTTTGTATCATGCCCAAATGAGCAAAATCTAATATAAACGGCAATAAAAATGCCAAGAGAATGAAGAGGAAATATTCGAATCTTTCGTCGGATAAAAAAGAAGAGCTTAAATCAAAATTTTTTAATATATTAATATTATATTTACGTAATACTTTCTATGGGGCGCGCGCGTGCGCGCGCCCTTTATTTTTTTATATTTATATACTGTGTCTTTGTGTTGTGTTTGTTACTATTTTCGACTTTAAACGTGACCCTTGAAGGGTCACGGGTTTCCTAGTAAACTGTTTTATTTATCAATACAACTCACTCAGCAAAACTCAGCTCAGCTCAGCTCAGCTCATTTAAAAGATTTACTGATCTGAGTGGAATGTAAAAAAAAACATAGCTAATCAATGCAGCAAGTGTATTTTATTTATTTTGAGTGCTAACATTGAGCTGGCTCGCCCTTATATTATACATTATTACTGCACAATTTACTTTTACATGCATAGTTGGAAGATGCTTGTCTTTGTCTGTGTTTATGTAATATCAATATAATTTACATACAAGTATATATTGGTAGAGTTCTTTATACCGGATCTTTATTGTATGATTTTACTGTATTTCATTTATCTGTTTTCGAACAAACTTACAGATAAATAATGTGTAGTGTAAATATGATATCTAAATTTTAGCTGTGTATTATGACGACAAATATTTATTATTAAAAGCCATTGATCAGTTCATTTAAACAACACATAACATATAAGTGTATATTAAGGTCAGAAAGTCAATCGCAACAATTTCAAGAAGACCGTCAAAGCTTTGTTTACAAAATTTTGTCTCCCTAAATGTATATACAGAGTGTTCGTTCGCCAAGTTGATATAGAGCAATAATATGGAATACCGATAATATGCAGAATACTTCTTTCGGAAGTAAAATTCGAAGAAATACTTAGAATACTTTTAGATAGGGAATAAAACGATATATAATTTGGTTTTAGTTTTAATTTGCTAGCTTGTACCGTTTGGGCCCTAGAATTTTTTTTAAAATGTTTTTTAGAATTTTCAATAATTTTTTCTGCTAAATCAGTATGAGTTAGAGAAAAAAGTTATTTATCTATTATCTAGCTAATTTTTTTCTCTATGTTACTGAATTTTTTCAAAATTTGCTCAAAAAAATCAGCAATAAAGAAAAAAATTAGCTACATAATAGCTAAGTAACTTTTTTCTCTAACTCATACTGATTTAGCAGGAAAATTTTTTGAAAATTTTAAGAAACAATTTTAAAAAAATTCTAGGGCCCAAACGGTACATGCTAGCAAATTAAAACTAAAACCAAATTATATAACGTTTTATTCCCTATCGAAAAGTATTCTAAGTATTTCGCCGAATTTTACTTCAGAAAGAAGTATTCTGCATATTATCAGTTTCCCATGTTATTGCCCTATATCAACCTGGCGAACGAACAGTATACTATAAACAGGGTGGCCAAAACTTTGTGAAAACCAGTTTCCCTGACTTTTCCCGGTTTTCCAGATTTTTTTTTCATTTTTCTCTGACTTTTATATTTAAACAAATTTAAATTTCTAAGTAGTAATGTGAATGACATAAATAAAGATTTCTAAATATAGCTGTGGAAAAAATTGAAATAAGAATAATTTTAATTAAAAGTGAAATTCATAAATTTTTGCCGAGATATTATAATAATACAAATTTGCACTGCAAATTTGTGTTTATAATTTTGTGAATTCGCCAAACAAATTTTTCCCTGACTACAAATGAAATTCCCTGACTTTTCCAGGATCAACAAAATTCCCTGACTTTTCCCGGTTTTGGCCACCCTGTATAAAACAATTTTGATTTTATCTTCTAAATTAAATTTGAATTACTGACATCAGAAATTGCCGATTGGCTAAATCGTACTGTCAAAATAATGTATTATAAATCTGTGTATATTTTTATACTTTTCTTAATTAAATATTAATAACATTTACTATTCTATCAAAAATTTTATATTAAACAAAATTTAAAATTTTTTTTTCTCTAATTAAAACTAATTTTCTATATATTTTGTTTAAAAATATATTTTTTTGCATATTAAAATGAGTACCCTTTTTTTTTGATTATCGACTCTCCATAATGAGATTAGAAAGTAGCAATATAATGAATTAATTTTAATAATATATTAAAATTAATTATAATCAAACTGTAAATGTTGATAAATACACATGTATTAATGAAAAATATCACTTGAAATAGTTTTTAATTTTACGATTGGCAATACTTTGGTAGAATGCGAGCTTACAAAGAAAATTATGTCTATCTTAAACTTAAAAAATCTATCAATCTGCAGTTTAAATAAATTTCTGATTCTACATGCGCAGTAATGTAATAATAGCTGTGTTTTTTTTACATTCCACTCAGATCAGTAAATCTTTTAAATGAGCTGAGCTGAGCTGAGTTTTGCTGAGTGAGTTGTATTGATAAATAAAAAAGTTTATTTGAAAGTGACGTTTAAATCTAACTTCCACATATGATATAACCTAAAATATTAGATGTATTTGCGTTGATAATTTATTGCAACTCGCCGCGGATATCTATTGTTTGATTTCAAAATAAAATATTAAAATATAAATGTCAACCAGTATCAAACTCGTTATCAAATCTGAAACTAGGAAAATTTGAATTGCGCATGTGCGCTCACTTGAATCTCAGCTAAGCACTAGCTAAATATGCAACTCAGTATCGGTAAGGGGGGAAGCAATTCACTCACTTCGAACTCAGTTACGAGACGATAAATAAAACAGCTATTATTTCAAGGTTACTGATTTTTGCTGATCTGAGCTGAGTTTTTCGGTAAAAAAAACACAGCTATAGTAGCGTTCTTTATTACTGCGCATGTCACTTGTAGCTTGTTAATGCTTCAGGCTCATATTAACATTGATATTACTATAGTTAAAGCATATTTACCAGTATAATAAAACAGATAGGAAAGCATAACCGGAAATAATTTTTAAAAAATCACAAAATTTCACAACACATTACTTAAATACAATAAACTAACCAGTTGCTCGACTAAAACGTAGTTCTAACTATCATTCACAATTAGACTTTTAACTAGAGATAGGAGAATTGATTGAGAGAACAAGTACGAATGCACTTGCTTTATATGCCGCGAAAATAGTTCACAATTTTATCTAACCTATATTCATTCAACGATCTAATATGGAATCACGAGTATAATTAAAAATACTTTGCAAATTCACGTCAAATTTTATCATAATTACTTATTTAAAAAAAATTCACATCAATATCGTTTTTACGTCATATTCTATAATTGTCTTAATTTTTAATTTTTCTAATCGATTGGTTAATTAAAATTTAACCTTTCTTTACATATTGTTACTTAAAAATATTTACTTATAAGAGAGATAAATATATTTTTTTAAGAATATAAATTAAAGCTTATTTGTTATATTTATAAAAAAAAAAAAATTAATGTTAAAACTCAATGAACTTTTATCTTCGGCTATTTATATATTTTATATATTATCTATCAAAAATAAATTAACCATAAAAAAAAATCTAAAAATTCGACAATAAAAAGTTAGTTTTAATATGATTTATCTAAGCAAATAATTTCAAAACAATTATATTCTAAACTTGCCTTTAGCAGAAGATGGCTTCCGAAAAACAGTAAGTTGTTTCAAATATTTATTTTTCTTGTCCGATTGCTGTTTCTTCTTTTCTTCAAATTTCGAAAATCCAGGTATAGCGGTTTTACTATGATCGGCATGTTGTGATTTTCTAAGTCGTTCTCTTTGAATATAATCGCGATGACATTTTGAACAATAACCTATAAAAATTGTAAATTACCTAAATTAAACATAACCTATAAATATAAATTACATTCTTTTGAAAATCAAAAATACAACGCAGAAAAAAAAAAGCGATAAAAATGTATAGTTCAAAATTTTTGCACCCACTCAAATCTGAACATTAAAAAAAGTTAAATAATGCGGAATAAGCTTCAATAAATGAAAATTCTTTTACGATGACATAATTATTATTTGCTGAATAAAAGTATTTTTCATTACAAAGCACTTCATTTTCAATTTAAACACGAAAAATGATAAGAAATAATGTATAATTCTAAATATAGAATATTATTTTTATCATAATTTGTGATCAAATTTTTATACAATTTTGGAAATACAATAGTCTTTGTATCTTAATCTAAAAATCATCTAAATTCAGTTTGGAACATATAAAATATATTACATTTCAATATATATTTTTTCTAAATTTCCCATTATAAAACAATTACTTATAATCTATAAATTAAGACAATTTATAAATAACTTGAATACTGGCCAAAACATTATCAATTAGTTCATCTCATTAATAGATAGTTAATTAAAAAAGGAAAATAAAATCATTAAGATAGAGTAACCTAATATTTAAAAAAGGCTTAGCACTAAGTTTACTTATTAATTATATCCAACGTAAAGTTATAAAAATAAATTGTAAACAAAAAGAATGAATCTTTATCTCGAATTATTAATAACGTAAATAAAATTGAAACATACTGCTCTTCATTAAGTATTTATATTCTAAGTAAATATTAACTTTGTCGGTATTTCAATAATCCTAGAATTTATTATCAATGCAAAATTTATAAAAGTAAAGATTTTTAAGCATTAATACTTGAAATAAATTTTCTTCGTAAAGATTGATACCGATTAATTTTGATTGCAATCATATTTAACAAAAGAAATTCGATTATTCGACACTAATGTGTATTTATAATTAAACGCTTCTGTCTAGATTATATCACCATCTTATAATGATATGTATGTCTTATAAATGTAAATTCATGATACACTTTTGTTAATTTTCAATGGTGAATAAATATAATTTATGTCTAAAAACGTTATTAACTTAATCAACGAGTTAACTTAGCAACTAGATGGCTGACTGTCTTCAAAAATACATCAATTAACGAACTTATTAACTTACAATGTAGTAACAATGTTTTATGCCCTTAGACACTTAGATTTAAAAATAGTAAAAACAAGATTAATTACCTCCCCATTCGGCGTTTCCATAGTAACCGCATCCATTTTTGCACTTCAAATCGTCTTGATTTATTCGTGGCGATGGACTTTTTGTTGCGTACATTATATATTTATATGCACGCTGTAAATTTAAAACAGGCATTATGATTTTGTTTTTCGTTATTTATTTATAAGTAATTAAACCTAAGCCGTTATTTAATATTACTTAAATGTTACTAATATTTTTAGTTATAACCAACACCCAAACTGTTAAGTGTTTCTTTTTTTTTTACACAATTATTTATTTAGTTGTATTTAATTCTGCCATAACTGGCAGGGAACAGTCCATATATGAAAATTATTTAAGGAATTTACTTTGCAGTATAATGCTCTCCATAGAGCACTTTGTTTTATTGGTTTAATATCGTTAATTCTCCGATTACAGCGAGAAAAAAATGCGATTTTGCTATCGAGGTGGAATGAAGCTGTAGTCGAATTCCACAAAATTTAAATCATCAGTTTCTTGCTTGAGAACTTGAAGATATTTGTGGCAACGTACAACCACACCTTCATATGTTAAAACAGCTTCCATCGATTGTCGATTTGATCGCGAAGAAAATAATACAACAGGTGTTGTACGAAATATACGAAACGGTGGTTTACCCATTGAGTGTCAAGAAAATGTATTAATTAACGAAGAAATTTTGGCGAATTTCCTTACAACAAACTCGTAAAAAAATTATAATTACGTATTTTTACAAAAATAACACGAGTAGAATATAATTGTACGCTTTATGCACAGCACACTTAAAATTTGCGAAATAGTAACAAAAGTAAGAATGAAACTATTTGTTCTTGAAAACGACAACTTTTATATTTTTTCTTATCAGTTAGGTATTAAATTTATCAATACAAAAAATGCGATAAAAGTTCAAAATTTAAGAGTTTCTGATAAAGAAAATTAAGTTTCATATTTGAATTATTCATGCTGTATAGGACTTCACAATTGATATCAAAACGATAAAATTCAAATGATATAAACCAATTTAATAATCATTATATAACAAATTTTGAATTATTTTTTATGATACATGTTAAATCATATTTATTTTTTTTGGTCTTTTTAATATATTATATATAAGCATTTTGTTAGTGTATAATATTTAAACATTTTTCTTAAATACGTAAATTGCTGTTATTATTAAGAAGTACAATTTCAAAAAAATAACTTATTTACCTGCAATTATAATTTATAATAACTATTCTTCTAATATTTAATAAATTAATATAAACTAAAATTTATTCATGCACCATGACACATTTTAGATGACAGATAAATAACTAGATCTATTTGGGGGAAATAGAAAACACCCTAAACTTTACTTTTAGTTGTCAAATTTAAAATACAACTTATAAATACGACATTTAAAAATTGAATTAATTAAATTTTAATTAAGCGTAGTAAAAATGACATTAGATAGTACTGGTGATACCGAACAAGCAATATTTGCTACTGGAGGTTATGATCACACAATAAAAATCTGGCAAACACATAGTGGAATATGCCAAAGAACATGTCAACATGCAGATTCCGTAAATATTATTGTAAATAAGTAAGCAAAATTTTATAAATAATATTCATATTATTTTAGCAAGTAAATGCTTTGGAAATTACTCCTGACAAGCAACTTCTAGCTGCTGCAGGATTTCAACATATTCGTATGTACGATTTAGCGACAAATAATCCCAATGCAGTAATTAATTACGAAGGTGTTAATAAAAATGTTACGGGCCTTGGATTTCAAAAAGAAGGAAAATGGATGTATACAGGAGGTGAAGACTGTACAGCAAAAATTTGGGACTTGAGAACTCGTAATTTACAATGTCAAAGAATTTTTCAAGTTTCTGCTCCAGTAAATTGCGTTTGTTTACATCCAAATGAGACTGAATTGTTAGTTGGTGATCAAAGCGGAGTTATTCATCTTTGGGACTTAAAAACAGATCATAATGAACAACTTGTAAGTTTTAAATAATATAATTTGATTATACTTAACCTTAAAAATATCACTTGTTAGATTCCAGAACCGGAAGCTTCCATTCAACATATATCAATCGATCCGAATGGATTATATATGGCAGCTGTAAATAATAAAGGACGTTGTTATATTTGGAGTTTAAGCGATGGAGTAGAAAACGAACCAACGAAATTAACGCCGAGACACAAATTTGAAGCGCATAAACGATATTCATTGAAATGCAAATTTAGCGCAGATTCAAAGTTAGTTTGAAATATTTCAATAATTTATTTATCATTTTTTTAATTTCCAATTTGTAGACTGTTAGTAACTACCTCTGCTGATCAAACTGCTAGAATTTGGAGTACTCAAGATTTTTCTCTTGTACAAGAACTAAAACATGAAAGCCAACGGTGGGTTTGGGATGCCGCATTTAGTGCTGATTCACAATATATTTTTACAGGTATCTATTATTAGTATATTAGATTTTCCGTAAAAATGATTAAAGTGAGCTTATGTACAAGTATCATTAATAATTTTTACATAGTTTTTTTATAATTTGTTTTATTTAACCGTGTGAGTGCCAAGCAGCGATTTTGCGCTTGTTTCTGTCAATGCGCGACTTACGCTACCGTTCCGTTTTAGGTAAAAATAAAATTGGAGTACTATTAAGTACACTTTGTATTCTTATTAATAACGATTACTATAATAATATAATAAGCTAAATACAGTGAAACCTCGCATAATTTGTTCCGGAGTCTTACTCGTAATGCGAAACAATTTTTACCATATAAATTAATATGAAATACCATAATGCGTTCCATGCCGAAAAAATACTCAAAAAAATTAAATTTAAAATAAAAATACTCAAAAAAAACCGTTATATTTTAATCTCTCTAATTGTCAAATGTTTGTATGTATGTATATATATATATATATGTTTTTCCAGCATCTCCTAAAACCCCTGAACCGATTTTGATGGGAGTGGTGTCATTTTAATTGGTTCATTCCCTATTTGAGAATAGGCAAGTTTCATCTTTCTGCGATTTCATCTTGCTCCTCAAAAATTTGAATCAAATTATGTTTATAATGCAAATGACAGCTGTGTGTAGTTATCTACACTACTGATGACTACTAATGATAGAAGTGTTGCTTTTGAGTAATATATAATAGTGCAATTGATATTTTGTTATTATTATTATTTGTTTATTTATTTATTTTTATTATGTTTATATGTTTAATTACTATTTTCGACTTCGAACGTGACCCTATAAGGGTCACGGATTTCCTAGTGTAACGTTTATTCAAAGAAAATTACATATAAATTGTTAAGGAGCGTGATTCATCTTCATCTTTTCTTCTATCGCGGAATGAACCAGCCTGGAATGAGAATTCGATTTGCAGAAAACAAAAAAATCAAAATTATTAGTAACATACCTAACTCTTTTTTATTAGAAAGCTATCTAGAGACATTTGTTTTTGCTACATTTTGTTCTAAACACAAGGCTGATATAGCAAAGGCACGGAAAGTTCCATCGTTCTGCGAAACGTCGCCCGTTAACCGAGTCATTTTTTTACAATTTATTTTACTCGTTATGCGAGGTTCTACTGTAATTTAGACTAGAGAATAAGACAAGCACAAAAGCGCTCCTTGGCACTTTTAGACGGGGAAACAGCAAAGACCGATAAGTAAATTAGTCTAATTAATTGTACTTGTTTTTTGTAGCATCATCTGATGGTTATGCGAAGCTATGGAACGTAGAAACAGGAGCAATTGAAAGGGATTATGCTGGACATAATAAAGCAATAACTGCATTAGCATTTAGAGATACAGTGTAATTTATTTCGGTAGTTATATGATTATATATATATATTCCACAAGTGTACACTGTTTCACTTTTCTCCTCATTTTTTCTTTTTATTGATAAAATGTATGTAAACATAAATTGATAAAATATATTTAAATATTGGCACTTTCTATATACAGAAAGAAAGAAGTGAAATATATCACAAAAATAAGTACAGTCTGTTTCCATTATTTTTTTTTTAAAGATCGTTCCTTATTGATAAAAAAATGTACACAATAAATAACAATGTAAACCCCTCAGCAACCCCCAACTTTCTTTTGATTCAATTGTACAAACAAAAACAATTTCAACATATTTTACGTATAAATTAACAGAAAATAACATTTTTAATCTTACAATAACAATACGTATAGAAGACTAGTAACCAAAACAACATTTTATCATTAATTTTCAATAAAACCTTAATAATTTTATAATGAAATCAAAAGAAAGTAGCAAAAATTTCGCATTCATTTTATATTGTAAAAATTTTGATCATATATGATGATTTAAGTATTATCGCCATTTTTCTAACATCACAAGGTGTGTGTGTCACTTTAAATTCCATATTTGTATTCTCGTAACGTCATTTTTTTAAGTTCTCAACCAGTATTAAATAATATATACTTTAGCCGAAATATACTAATAAAATAATACTGTCAAATATATATACAGGGTGATTTATGACGTCGGGGAAAAACTACACCGGATGATTCCTATGAGTAATCTAAATAAAAAACTTCAAATAAACATATGCCCGAAAATGCTTTCTAACGGAACTGTAGCCGTTAGAAGTTTATTACATCAATCGCGTTATATCAGGAAAAAAAAGTCATAAACTTCTGAATAATTGTAAAATAACTGATTAATTTTCTAACATTTTGTTTAAACACTAGTAAACCAATTTACTAGTTATGACTTACTGCGTCCAGACAAAATTTGTCTTCGATTTTTAATTATTGTAAATTGTTTATTAAATATTTATTTATGTGTGTACAAAAATGTATAAACTAGTAAATTGGTTTACTAGTGCTTAAACAAAATGTTAGAAAATCAATCAGTAATTTTACAATTATTCAGAAGTTTATGACTAGTTTTTTATTCTTGATATAATAAATAAGGCTAACACAATTGATGTTACATGTAATAAACTTCTAACGGCTACAGTTCCGTTAGAAAGCATTTTCGGACATATGCTTATTTGAAGTTTTTTTATTTAGATTACTCATAGGAATCATCCGGTGTAGTTTTTCCCCGACGTCATAAATCACCCTGTATATTAAATAGAGAACATATGATTAAAATTGTTTATAAAACGAATGCTACCACTAGTACGAAGCACATAAAGCAAATGTATAAATAAAATACTTATTATATTTCGTTAACAAAAAGATTAAATAATACATTGATTTGTTTTTTCCATGTTTGATTCAACATACATAATCATACAATACAAACATTTTAGTCAACGACAAATATTACAAAACAAATACAGATGTAATAATTAGTAATAAAAACTTTCATTTGTAAATACAAAAATCAGACATGTTCGAATATATTGCGTGAGAATCTTTTTTTATACAACCATTATTAAAATTAGTTTATCTTTCTAGAATTTAAGAATCATATAAATAAAAATTATGGCTCTCAGCTCACTTTTAAAAGTGATTTTTTTCGTCAAAATTACTTTTGACGCTTCCTTAAAATTACTTATTAAGCAATTTTAATTAGTTTATTTGAATTTTATAATATTAAATATATCAAAAATGGGAATACTATTCATTTTTGATAAGAGGTAGAAATAAAAATTTATTTTAAAAGCACTTTTTTATAAACAAAAGAGGTGGGAGTACGGGCCCATATTTTTTGTTTTCTTTTATAATATATAAAGACAAGAACTTAAAAATTATTATTACTAACAATTGCACTCTGTATTCATCAACTATTTGTTTTTTTTTTTGTTTTGTTTTCAATTAATATTCCATATGTAATTAATTATCTTAAAACTAATATTTGCATCATCTCAGCGTGTGTAATTAATAATAATAATACTAGTCTCAAATCTCGTAGTACTTAATTGTTGTTGGAAATAATAATGAGTTAATTAAAAACAGTTAAAGACTGTCAGAATCATGACAATTTTGAATTGATATAATTTACAGCGCGATTAAATTGAATATAAATATAACGGAATGTAAAAATCAAATCTGATCATTTATTATTTGATTTCTTTAAAAAAAAACAGAAAAAATAACTTATAATACACACGGTACACAATCGATTTCACCCATTTCCGTGCACATATCATCGTCCATGGTATAGCTGAGCATAAATTTCAACGATACCTTCTCGTTGTTGGGATTTGCAAGAAGCATAATTTGTGTGATTGCCGATGGCGGTAAGAATGGATTATGTGCTGGTAATTCGGAACCTGACGGTGCTTGTAATTTTATCTTGCATGTCTGGAAAATATTGATATTTTATATATCTAAAACAATGAATCGGTCGTAAATGTTTAAATTTACTTCTTATATTTTTTTATATATTTTTGCAATATTTTAAATAAGGTAATTTATAATAATATAAAAACAGTTTTGGGATAAAATTTTCTTAATTATTTATATATAAAACGACGTTTCGACGAAAGCTAAATGTTTGTCTTCATCAGGTCAAAAATTTATCAATGTATCCAAGTAAATAACAAGAACATAGAAACAAGTTACTAGTTTTTTAATTAATGGAAGCCAAATTTTATTCAATTCAATGCCCTCACAGACAAAGGTAAATTACAAATTAAGGTAAACAATAAATTCGTATTATGAAATTGTCAACGTAATATGATAATCTGTGAAAAGTATTTTAAGTACTTTATGGTGAAGGTCGATTCTGTGGTGGCCATAGCAGATTTCTTTATAAAATCTACTAAAAAAAAAACTACTCTATCGAGTCAATTCGAAACGTTTTCCAACTCTAACATAATTCAATATTTAATAAATCTTACCTTTGGAACAACAGCCTGGAACAAATAATTCGTCAACGGTGAGGAATTTTTACTCAACGTAGTAACAACAATAACTTGAACATCATCTCTGGGTCGGTCTTTCGCAAAATGAAATACAACTGAAATACCATTTCTCTCTTCTAAAACCGTTAACGGTGGAATCGTACTAGGTTTAACGCTTTCCAACGTCACTGACAAATCGGTCATTGGTTTAATCTCAGGTTTTTGTTTATTGGAAATTTTCGATAAAGTGGAATTTGCGTTTGACGTTGTTAAAGGTAAACTAGAATCGATATTTTCTTGTATGGGATTTTTATCGAATTTCTCCGAATTTAAACATAATTTTGCATCGCCGCTATCGTCAGAAATATCGACCATACAATCGTCGCCATTTGTATTCGAATTTGACGACGTTTGTAAATTTGTTGTTTTCATTGGTTCTGATTTTTGAAGAAGAAAACTTAAATCTAAACCTGATGCTAATTCACCTGAAGGTACTGAGGTTGATTGTTGAGTAATTTTGCTTGTATTTGATTGCGTTTCATTTGTTACAGTTTGTAAAGGTTGTTTCGTGAGTAGATTCATAGGAATTTTTTCGTTGACTCTGCAATATTGACAAATTGTAATTATAGGTTTGATACAGACACAATCGCGCTATGTACTCGATAAAGTTGTGACACAAACTCATTCCATTCAAGCAGCAATCAATTTCCGCCAAACATTCCTATCCAGATAAGTCAAACTTCTCATACATGCCCTTCTAGTCTTATCACTTGGAGAAACACTCACAATTATGCCTACCAATCTACTTATCAAACATCCACAGACGTACACTTTCAATGTCACATATATTCTTTTAACCAAACGTTCATTAGGCATTCACTCAATAGCTGTGTTTTTTTACATTCCACTTAGATCAGTAAATCTTTTAAATGAGCTGAGCTTAGTTTTGCTGAGTGAGTTGTATTGATAAATAAAACAGTTTATTTTAAAGTGACGTTTAAAATCTAAGTTCCACATATGATATAACCTAAAATATTAGATGTATTTGGATTGCTTGCGTTGATAATTTATTGCAACTCGTCGCGGATATCTATTGTTTGATTTCAAAATAAAATATTCAAATATAAATGTCAACCAGTATCAAACACGTTATCAAATCTTAAACTAGGAAAATTTGAATTGCGCATGTGCGCTCACTTGAATCTCAGCTAAGCACTAGCTAAATATGCAACTCAGTATCGGTAAGGGGGGAAGCAATTCACTCACTTCGAACTCAATTACGAGACGATAAATAAAACA
This sequence comes from Clivina fossor, assembly GCA_963966155.1. NCBI lineage: Eukaryota > Metazoa > Arthropoda > Insecta > Coleoptera > Carabidae > Clivina > Clivina fossor. The sequence continues at coordinate 28,834,311 of OZ014555.1, forward strand.
GCTATTATTTCAAGGTTACTGATATTTGCTGATCTGAGCTGAGTTTTTCGGTAAAAAAAAAAACTCAGCTAATATGCCCGAACCATCTTAATTGACTTATACCAACTTTCTCAACAACTTTTTTCTAATTTTTACACTCTTCATACACCAATTCACTTCGCATCCGAACATACACAAACATATTTGTACAATTTCTACATCTATCAGCAGATTTGAAACGTATTCTTAAGTTTATAATTTTTCTAACGTCACATATTGTACGTATTGTAACTGACGTTTGAGTTTATTTATTTTCAAAACGATTATTAGTTTGTTCACCTGTTAAATGATGTTCCTATTCTATTTGAAGAACTCGATAAATTTTCTTTAAGTAATGATTCACCCAATGCATCCAAATCTTCTAATGCTTTTAATTTACTATTTGATTTCTCTGTCTCTGTACATAATGGATTTGTATTGACTGTATAAAAAAACAAAATTAATAATTATTACGATTATCAAGTTGAAAATAACTTTTTACTTTGTGTAAACCAGGGTACCCGATAACGTTAAAAATAACGATAAAAATTATAACTTCTAATCCAATAACGAAACGATATTTTAATAACGTTATATAAGGTTTCATAAAAAGTTAAATTAGTGAGTTTTTGCACACTCTACGTTAAACAATCCGTTAACGATAAAGTCAAGTGATACAATGTTATTTCTATTATAACTTTATTTAGTTTATCATAACTTTAGCGGAGGCTTGCAAGAACTCTCTATTTTATTTTCTTGTTTGAGTACATACAATGCTGTTTTTGTGCCTACGTTGTTGTATGGTTAGTGGATGTTGGGTTTGGCTACAAAAGCATAAAAGAAAAATGAAGTGTGGTATAATTAGGAGGAATCGGGTACGAAACAGATTAGATGAGTGTGAAATTGAAAAAAAAAATGTTGTAGCAAAAGTTGCCGTGTTAATCAGTTTGGTTCGGACATCTTGAGCGAATGTCCAATGAACATTTGGTTAAAAAAGTTTATATGAATGATTTTGAAGATATATGTTTGCCAGTAGACGTCCGATGAGTAGTTGGAGTGATATGATTGAGAATGTTTTGCGTGAGCAAAAGTTTCCAAGTAGTAAGAATAGAAGAGAATGTACGACAGGAATTATGAATGTGGATGAAGCTAAAGTTGCTTGTCTGAATAGGGATGTTTGAAGGAAACTGATTTCGAGATATTGGAAAGAGTTTGTGCCACATCCTTTTGGATACATGGCGTGATTGTGTATGTATGTATTTATTTTGTTTCCAAGAAATAGAAATAGAAGAAGATGTATGAGAGGAATTATGAATGTGAACCAAGCTAAAGTTGCTTGTCTGGATAGGGATGTTTGGAGGAAACTGATTTTGGGATAGTGGAAGGAGTTTGTGCCACATCCTTTTGAGTACATGGTATGATTGTGTATGTATATATGTATGTATATCTGAACAAAATTTGGCATTATTATTTTTATAATGTCATATAACATAACAATTCATTTTTAATGTTATTTATAACGTTATATAATAAAAATAAATAATAAATAACGTCACAATTTGACGTTCTTTCATCCCTGATGTTTAAAAAAAATTCTACCTGATGTAGATTGTTGGCTAACAGCAGTCGGTTTTAATATCGTCGATTCGCTTAAAGTTGAAGGTACAGATAATGTCGGCGTCGAGAAAATATCACAGAGTGCATCAATGTCCGATTGTTGATGACTATCATCCGATTTCCTCTTCGTATTACTATTATTATTAATCACACTCGCATTATCTAAGAGTGATGGAAGTTGGTGATCGGTACTAGGTGTGCCCAAATCCAACAACGATTCCGCATCGCTTTGCGCTTTTCGTATTGGCGGTGGAATTACACCTTTCACTATTATTGCGGTATATTTGTCAAATACTTGACCAAGTTCGTCACTTGCTTGTAAAACTTCTTCTAAAATAATCATCACCAGTATAACAAAAAAATAAATAAATAATAAGTTTGTTCGTTTACTATACAAGTTTTCACTGTAATATGTAAACAATAAAAAATTTAATTCTAGTTTTTAGTAACCGTTATTTAGCTACTGTATTAAGAACCACTTTAACTAATTTAAGTTCGCAATTGCTCTCTAACCCTTAATAAATTGTGGTCGCTAGTGATAGAAAAGTTATTTTGATATGATGTTATTTGAAAACTTCTCCAGCTTGCTTTGCAACTATTTTCAGTCGCCAGAAATTATAATAGGCATCGAATTTATTATAGTTGCAAAAATCTAGTCATTTCGTGGGTTCGACTATTAATTCGGAATTGGAGTAATTTTATAGTGACGTAATCACAGAGTTAACGGAGTTAAGAAGAGCGAAAAGCTGAACGTTGAATCTGTTGTATGTAAATATAATGTTCCAACGAAAAATAATTATTATAAATTAATTAATTTATACGGTTTGTTTAAAATGTTTTTTTACATATTTATACGAACAATAATTAGAATTGTTTTCTAAAAAAAAGATATTTGAAATCTCAATTAGTATAAACGATATGTGGTTAAATTAAAAGAAAATCTGTAGCTGAAAAAAAAAAACTATCCGTTCCTGTTAAGTTAGCGGGTTTGGCTAGAGTTATATAAGCCATTGTAGTGATTTAATTTTTATTGTTAAATAAAATAAATATTAAAAGCAACAATAAAACTATAAGCACATGTTAGTAAAACGAACAGACTTAATAAAAACGATTATAAATTTATACGGGGCTAGTACTATAAGCTTGGTTTTAAAATAATGTAACTGTCACACGAACAAGGATTGAATAAATAAATTAAAACACCTAAAAACCGAGCTTCTAGTACCAGTTATAGATTTTTTTCGAACATACTTAGCATTTCTTCATTTTGTTGAGTTTCAGCCGCTAATCGAAATACATTCGGCCGTAATCGTTCACAGCTTTGATATAATTCTTTAATTAATTCTAATTCATCGGACGATGAAACACCTGGTCGGTAATTATCTAGCATTTCATTTAATAATCTAATATTATTATGCACGGCTTCTAATTCAATCACTCGCTTACTAACTAATTCTGCTCTCTTATCATCCTTTTAACAGAGAAATTGTAAATAATTAATAGAGTATATATTAATTAGAGTATATAGTATTGACTGTATAGTATATAGCGTATAGAGTATATACAGGATGTTCGTTCGCCAGGTTGATATAGGGCTATAACATGGGATATCGATAATATGCAGAATACTTCTTTCTGAAGTAAAATTCGGAGAAATACTTGCAATACTTTTCGATAGGAAATAAAAAGTTCTATAATTTGCTTTTAGTTTTAATTTCCTAGCATGTGCCGTTTGGGCGCTAGAATTTTATTTAAAATGTTTTTTAAAATTTTCAATAATTTTTCTTGCTAAATCAGTATGAGTTAGAAAAAAAAGTTACTTAGTTATTATGTAGCTAATTTTTTTTCTCTATTTTACTGAATTTTTTCAGATTTTTTTGAGCAAATTTTGAAAAAAATCTTATTACATAACTTTTTTCGAAATTTGCTCAAAAAAAATCTAACCTTAATTTTGTTTTAATATAGTGTATAATTTAAGCCGGATTAATGAACCTAAAACTACTAAAAAATTTGGGCCGATATAAAAGTTTATTGTATGTAATTGTAAATTTTTACTTTAGGAATATAAGTTTATTTAAATAAGTTTGTACCTTAAAATTTGTTAGATAGTTCAAAAATAAATAGAAGAACAAAAATAATAATAAAAATATTAAAAAACAAGAAGTATATGGGTAAACCCATATATAGACCACTTTGACCTTTCTCGGAAAGTTGGTAACACAATATTTTTATTAAAATTATAATTTATGTGGGCACTAGGAGAAACTTTTCTGAAAATTTGATCAAAATCGAATAATGTAGCCACAATAGATTTTTTTTAAATTTTGTGTTTTTTTTTCTCGATAAGTTGGTAACACTGTATTTTGTTAAAATTGCATAATTTATTTAGGCACTAAGAAAATCTTTTATAAAAATTTGATTAAAACCGGTTAAATAACATGGCCATAATAAATTACTAAAAACTTTAGTAATTTTTTCTCGGAAAGTTGGCATCACTGGAAAAAAAATAAAACCACATCTTGGGTACTAGACAAATTTATCCTAAAAATTTCATTAAAATCGGTTGAAGGAGTTGAGATCACAAAATTTTGACTGATGACGCACATCCATACACCCACATAAACTAAGTTCGGATTCGTCTGATCTAGAGGCTATATGAAGATCTATATTTTTTTTTTTTTTTTTGAAAATGTTACAGACACCGTACCAAATGCTATACCACTTTTCCTTGCAGTCAAAGTGGTAAAAAATAACTCAAATAAACATGTTGCAGAGTTAATATATAAATACAAAATGTTTAATTAAAATTTTCTTGTTTTTATACAAAAAAACTAAACCTAAGGCTGTAATCTTTTTAATCTAAGAAATAATACGGCCCTGTACACATAATATAATATTTACATTATTATATAAAAAATAACATTTTATAGCATTATCAAGGTCTTAAAAAAAGTAAAATATTTATAGATTAGATAAAGAATTAATTATATTAAAATAAATATGAAGAACTTACTTCTTTCACCATAGTTTTAATAAGTCTATTTGCCGCTTGCAAATCATCTGGATTTTTACTTTGTAAAAGTTTCTGTAATAATCTTGATCGTTCGTCGTTATCAAATATCGAATTTGTTTTTTGTGGGCGAGGCGTCAAATTTTCGGCTGGTTTTTGTGCTGCAGCAACTTCGCATACAACACCTTGTTTCTTTAGCATATCGTACGCTTCCTTGATTTTCGTTTCGCGCGGATAATCATCGGTCCAAACTTGTAATAATTGTAGCACTTTAACACGCACCAATGGCGGTGTTTGCGAGCCCAAGTACTTGGGCGAAACTAGCTTGATCATTTCGTTTAGAAATCGAAATTTACCGACTTCGGATTGAAATGACGCGCCGCATTTCTTCATACACGCGTCTAAAATCTATTCAAAATATTAAATAATTCATCGCAAAATTTTTCTTATTTAATTTATCTCACTTAAAATACCGACACCGAATTTTTTACAAAGATATTTAGAAAAACAAAATAATTCGAATTTAACGCAATCCATTCATTTTTCATAAAAGAAGTGTTGTTACATTTCATTACCTAGACCTCGAATTTAACGCGAGTCAATTTTTTAACGGGAAATAATTAGTCAAAAAATATTATTTTCCCTTATTATTTCCTAAAGTTTCTTTTAATTTTTATAAATGTCTAATATGCTTTTAAATTAAAATATGATCTACTGTGGCGAAAATTTAAACAAATAGAATTGCCAAAAATCACAAAAATAATTAATACATAAGAACTAAATTAATATGCTGCTATAAAAATTCAAATTTGTTTCAATTAATATAGAGTTAAAACTAATAATTACAAATATTTTTTTAATTTACGCCGTGTACAATTTAATAATTATCTAAAAATATTATTGTTTCTTTCTTCTTAGTAAATATTTTTACGGTGACTTATTTTTTATTACAAAAAAAATATATGATAAAATTGTTATCGGTATTTCTTATTAGCAATTATATACAAATTACAATGAAAACTTGTACATAGCAAACAAATTACTTTTACAATACGTGTAAATGGAAATATAAAACCATATTGATATGAAACATTATTCATATTTTGTTTATATAATAATTCTATATAATTAGTTTTATGAAAAGTACACATTGCATTTTAAATATTTAAAATATTTTGTAACTGCAATAATTTATGTGTAAATTAATTTGCAAAATACGGTATAAAATATTGTTTTTTTTTAATGTAAAATATAAATTTAAAATATCCTCCAGTAATATTTAATATAGAAGCATATAATCAAATAACATAGATTTTTAAAATTATCTAAGCTATGCCTTTGAACAGTTTCAAGTGCTAATATAAATGAAATTTTAATTTAAAAAGAAAAAATTGTAATAACTTACTCCTAATGTTTGTAATGCTTCTCGTTCATTTTGTGCATGAATTTTATTAGCTAACAGACGAATTGCAATATGAGATCCTTCATTCTCCTTATTAACAAGCGCACAAAATGCTTCAACGGCTGCTTTATCGACATTTTCATTTTGAGGATTTGTTGCTCGTTCTGAAACATACCCTATTGTTAATTTAGCGCAAATATGTAAACAATAAATAATGATTAGTTAACGTAAGGCCGTATAAACTGCACTATAACCTGTGTAAATTCACAAAGTATTTAGCTAGTAAATAATTTACTAAGTTATCATAGATTATACGTACGCAATAAAGCTTCTAAACTAGTTGTTAATATATCCATTTTTAACAAATTTGAACCTATTTATATACAATTTTTTATATGAAGACACCTATATCACTTGCTATTTGACAGATAATTTTAGTTTATTGTTGCAGTGCAGTGGTGGCGCTAGCATCGTTTTGGGATTGTCATTTTTTTTTATAATGGCTGCATTCAATTCATTCGAATAAAAACATTAACATCAAAATAATAATTCTATCGTGTTTCAGTGCTATTTACAATTACTCATATTACAATATACATAAACAGTAAATTAATACATATTTATTCGAAGAAGATATTTTCCTAGTGTAGTAGATAACCTTAATTATCAACATGGTTATATCTAGAACAACTGCTCTCTTACGAAGAAATATATTTTTATCTAAAGTAACAATTAAAAGGAATGCAACAACAACTAGTTCGGGAGCATTATTGCCTGAACCACATAAGACACCGTTTGGATTAGGTGGTATAGTGTGTGCGGTTATTCCTGGCTTGTTAATCGGAGCTGCGATTAGTAAAACAATCGCAAATTTCCTAGAAGAAAATGATCTGTTTGTTCCTTCTGATGATGACGACGACGACGATTAATAGTTGAAATATATACATATATTCATTAATTTATTTATTGTAGTAGTACGAAATGTAAGAAGATTGTTAATTGAATTATAAATTATGTAAATATAATATTTTTGCGTTCATTGTGAGAGTTTTATTCAAAACAATTTGGAATTGGCAAAAATCTGATAAAAGGGCAGTTCGAGGGAAAAACCATCTCCTCAATTTTTTTTTGTATACCAGATTGTACAAATTTTAAGTATGATTTATGATGTAACGATTTTATCGGATTTTATACGAAATTCTAAATTTTTTTATATATTTTACAAAATTTTAAGAATCTTTATTTTACAACGCGTATATAGGAATTTACTAAGATTTTAAGAAATTTTAATTTGTACACCAAATTGTACAAGTGGTTTTCCCCTCGGAGTAATTAAAAAAAATATTTCCTTTATAATAAATATATCAAACTTTATTCAAAATACTTCAACATTATACATTACAAATACAAAATCACAAAAAAAAAAAGAAAAAAACAATATAAGTAAAACGATATGCGAATATTAAATAATTTATATTTTTTACTCTGGTGGTTTCTTGTGTGGGCCCCAGCCGTGGAAGCACTTTGTAAATCTTCGTGATTCTTTATTTTTCAAAGTCAAAAATAGTTTTCTTGGTTTATCGGGTTGTTTTGCTCGCATATGTTGAATATATACCTGTAATTAATGAAATTAATTTAAATTAAATATAATGAAACGAAAAAGAAAAAAACTTACTTGTGCGGATTTGTACGCTAATTTAATTTCAACTTCACTGCATTTGGCACCAAGCCACAAAAACACCTGTTCGCCACTATCCAATATCATAATATCATCGTCAGCTAAATCATCTTGACAAAAATCGGAACATTTTTCCGAAACGGTAAAATAGCCTTTTTCATTTGAACATCTAAATAATCTAGTGTATTCCATAAATTGGGCGTCTTTGTCATATGGTTTTCGACCACCAAGTCCTACCCAGAAGAAATTCTCAGGTTCTTCACCTTCGGCAAGAACTTGTATACTGACCCAAGGACTATTAAATGTTTCTTCAGCAATTTCTTCGATAAGACGAGCTTCTTCTGTATCGGCTTTCGAACCAATCCAAACATAGACGATACCGGATTCTTCTTCTTGTTCAAATGGCACACTTAGAATATAACTGTAAAAACATTATACGTAAAACAAATATATAATATTTAAAACTAATACATGGAACATTTTTTTTATATATATGTATATATATACCTTCAATATCAGTTACATATTTTCTTTTAACCAAACATTCATTAAACATTCGTTCAAGATGACAAAATCATTTTAACTGACTAACACCAACTTTTGCAACAACATTTTTTTTTCCAATTTCAATATACGAAACATACCAGAAAGCCGAATTTAGAGCAGTAGCATCCGGCTTGATTTGCACCAATCTCGTACACAGTGGACTTCCGTTCGAACGTAAATGATAAAATTCAACAGCTGACTGCTTCGCACGCTCTTTTTGCCGTTTGCCTTGATGGATAATAAATTTCCTTTTAAAATGCGACATAAATTTCAAGTTTTCCTGCTGTTGATGAGTTCGTATCACTTCCAATTTATCGTGAAAGAGCGCTTTAAATTTCTTCTGCAGCGTAAAAGTGAATGTCAACCAACCCATATTGGATACTTCACGACCTTGCCAGAAGTAAACCACGCATTGAAAATCATCTTCAAGGGGTTCGGTATCGTCCCCATCATCGACCGGCACCCAATAACGACATAGAAAAACGTAACAATCCATGCTGTAGAAATGGCCATGTTCCTCTTCGGGTAAACGAACGAATTTTTTGCCTTCCAAAACAAAAGCTTCCATTGCTTCTAGATCTTCGTTCCAATCGTCTAAAAGCTGTTGGGCTTCCGCTGCAGGCATAACAGGCTGACGTGGCATAAACAAGGCAGCAAGATCGGCTTTTGTTTCTTGTTGTCTCGCCCATTTTGTTAGATCTGCACCCGTTTTTTGAACGGATTCGGCTGTACGAGTAAAGTCTACGGCGATTACTTCGTCCCAGCCAAGAAATTTGCATTTGAATATCTGTAAGCAGTTTTTGAGATGATAGCATTTCTTTCGTTACACGATTTTAAGAGTTTTGGGTAAATTTGCTATGTAAATCTATAATACGTTGATGTAGGGTAATGAGTGTTGGGTTTGGCTGCAGCAACATGAAAGGAAAATAAGATTTTTGCGTTGGGATATGTAGTTGGTGTAAGTCAATTAAGATGGTCAAGTGTTATACGTGCGATGGATAGGTATGATTGTCAGTGTTTCGTGAACGTGGATGAAGCAAAAGTTGCTTGTCTGGATATGAATGTGTTGGCGGAAACTAATTTCTTGAATGGAAAGAATTTGTGCCTCACCCTTATAAGTATATAGCGTCATTGTGTATGTATGTACTTACTTGTGTTTCCGTTCCTTCTTGAACTCGCGTTACTAAAGCATAATCTGGTCTGTCAATCATATTAAATAATTCTTGTGATAATTTTACTGCTGCAGCACGTACTAATCTAGTTGATTTCATTCCAAACCTATAAGAAAATTATAAATAATAGTAACATAATAATAATAATACAATTTTTACAAATGAATTACCAAACAAAAACATCTAAATAGCAATCCAAAATGTATACGTTCCTATTATTAAGTAACGTATTAACTAATTTTGAGTGAGGTACTTCGACTTGCGGCAACTCTAAATATCCCATTCCTAATCGCACTTGATATAGTCTTGGAACTACTGGAACAAAATTGGGATCAACGTGTTCCTACAAAAGAATAAATAAATACAAATTCAATTCAATGTTATTTAAGAATTGAATAGAATTAGTATTAATATATTATTACCCCTGGAGGATTTTCCGGTTTAGCGCCACTTTCCAATCCCAAACTCTTCCAAAATTCTTTACTTTCATCGCCCATAACTTCGGTGATGATTTCGGCTTTATTTTTTCGTTCGTTTTTATTGATCTTTTCCGACAATAATCGTGCTTTCGATTTTAAAGTATTTTTGCATTTTTTACCGTACCAAATAAATATTTTTAATCCAATATCCAAAACGAAAACAAAACGCAAATCCAACGAATCAACATTAACTAATACCGGTTCTAGATGAATTGATTGTCCGGCCGCGTGTACTCTATATAAACGGACTGTATACGTCTGTAATTGGAAATATAATTATTACACTCAAAATATTGTGATACTGATTTACTATTAGAATGGTCTTTGTAAAATGATTATTTCCTAATAAATCAAATTTAATATTTCTGATCTGTGTTGATCTGTGATCCTCTTTCATTATATAAAATATATGAAAGTTCTTTTCAAAAATACAGAATGTTCTCAAATAGTAAAACTAAGAAAAAAAAATACATTTTGACTTATTATGAAATAATCAATAATCAATGCTTATATTTAGTTCAGCAGAAACTCTTCAAAATCAAACACATTTCGCTTGGTCATTCGGAATTCAAGGTTTTTATTTGCACATGGGCAATCAAAACATTTTTGATATGTAATAATCTCCTGTAATTAAATCTGTACTAAACCGGATGATGACTACTAAATATTCGAAAGCGCGGTCGTCAATTTTCATAAAATAAACTAAATACTCAACACATTGAGTCTTCAAACTTAAAATACTTATTTATTCACCATATCTTCAACTGTGAAGAATCCGCTGCAAGTTCTTCCGCCTTCGATGTAAGTGATTTCTGTGTCAAATAAACTTAAAAATTCTTCCGATTCATCTGCTTGTTCTTCTCGAATCGTACGACATTGTGCCCCAAGATAATTTCGTAAATTTACTGCATGAATCGCTGAACAAGCTCGTTTGTCAACCTACATACAAATAATTTATTGTTACGACAAGTTATAAATTTTATAAAAATACTCAAAATGTTGAAATTTTATTTTTCCCAAAATTTGACAAGTTACTCAATCATTAAATCGGCTTGTTAGGTTATGAATTAATGACTGGCCAGTTAACCATAGACACGTGTTTTGTTCTTTATTTATTTGTTCATTGTTTAAATTTTATATTAAATTGTTCTTTTTTTTTTTTATCAAATAATTGACTTGTGATATTATTATAATATATGAAAATAAATAGAAAATTGATTTAGCTTACAGTGGCTTTTCCTCCAATCCAGAAGTAAATTTCCCAAGTAAGTGATCCAGTATCGTCTACAGCTGTTTTCAAAACAATATAGCAATCACCTTCGTAGAATTTTCCATGTGCTGCTTCTTCAATACGATTCGGTAAGAAATTTTCAATTTCCCATATTGCTAAACCGGGAATTTGTCCAGCATCATGGTCAAAAATTTCGGAATAATCTAGTGGTGGTTTTTCTAAAGATTCGTCCCATCGTTTCGGTCTATAAAAAAACAATTAAATACTCTTTTTTAAACTTTATTTATGCACATACTTCAATGATTCGGCTTTTACATCTTCAGCAGTCTTATTATTCTTATCTTTAGCGATATCTTTCATACCCTAAAACGATAAGTATACAATTAATACAACATAATTTAATTAATAATTAATTAAAAATACCTTCAATATTTTTGCTTGATCTTGATCAGCTTCTTCCTGATCTCGCCTACCTCTTCTCAATCTTAATTTTCTCGCAATTGGATCTTTACTTGTATCTATAATTAATATAATAGTTTAATTCAAATGACTACATAAGTTTAAATTTAATATAAACTCACTAGTTGTAGGTACAGGAGCAGGTACATTAGCTCCAGCTAATCGTAATTGGTTTTGTAACGAAAAATCAATATTATAAAATTCTAGGCCAGATCCTTTAGTCAATTCAGTCGGCTTCAGTGGCATTTTTAAGTCAGGATTATTTCGCAAATCTAACGATTCTAGATCGCTTAATAAATGAATGGCGTCGGGCAATGTTATTAATCGATTCGAGCTTAAATTTAGTTTCCTTAGCGAACCACAACTAAAAATTATAATAATTATTTTCATATATATCGTTCACTTTAAATCAACATTGTAAATTGAACCGGAATGTAAGCCATAACCGAACAGTTTTCTTTTTTAATCAAACTGCTTCTCTGGAATGGAATTGAAAATTTACGTTAAATTTAATTTTTATGAAAATTATTATTAATAAACAGTAGATTGTTCTAATATTGATTCATATACACAAAATTTATTTAAATGTTAAACTTGTTCGATTTTTATACAAATATTATTCAAAATCGCGAATGAACCGGTTTTAACGGCTTGCGTTTGAAATCATTACTATTTTCAATATCAAGCACAATTTTATTTTAATTTTATAGAATACTTACCGACATAAACCTTCAGGTATCATTTCTAACTGATTATTGGAAGCAGAAAATATTTCAAGCAGACCTAGTTTACCAATTCCAGACGGAATTCCCTCAAAATCTAATTGATTATCATTTAAATATAAACGACGTAATGTTGAAATTTTACATAGTGATGATGGTAAACTTGTTAATTTATTATGGGATAGATTTAAAGTTTCAAGTTGTTGCCATAATTCCATTGCTACAAAAACATTTTCGGTAAATACAATTTTATTTGACATTGAATAATGATAAAGTTATACCTGTTGATAATTCAGTTATTTCGTTTTCACTTAAATTTAATCTTTTCAAATTTGGTAAAGAATATAATGCTTCAGGAATTTTCGGTAAAGCATTTTGAACCAAATCCAAGTCAGTTAAATTTGCTAGACTTTCTAAACTTGTTGGAAAATTACTCAATGTACGTTGAGTATTTCTCATATGCAATGTTTCTAAATTAATTAGAGACGGTAATTGCCTGAAATCATTAAGCAAACTAAAAATTGTACATCTATTATTTAATATTTTATTTTTTTACCTCAACTGAAAGTGACCTAATGGATTATGATTTAGAACAAGTGTTTGTAAATTTTGTAATCTCCGTGTTTGCGGAGGTAAGGTTTCTAGATTATTATTGCTTAAATCTAAGAATAATAAGTCTGTTAAATTTATAAAAAGTGTATTTGGTATCGAATCAATGCTAAAATAACAACAATATAATTACTAAAAATATTTATAATTTATTAAACTTTTACTTACTGATTATTGCTTAAATTAAGTACAAGTAAGGATCTAGCTTTTTCCAAACCGTCTGGAACTTCTTTCAAATTATTGTGACTTAAATCTAGAGTAGTTAGTTCCTCAAGATAAAATAATTCTGCCGGAATACCGGAGTTCTTTATTTTATTGTGTCGTAGGTTCAAAGTACGGAGACAGCCCAGTTCTGTTAATTCACCAAAAAGACGCTCTAATCCATTTCGCGTTAATGATAAATGTTCCAATTTTAATAATTTTCCCATTTCTTTTGGAATTTCTGTTAAATTCGTTCGATCCAATTTTAGCCATTGTACACCTGTCATCAATCGTACGGCTTCGGGAAATTTTTTCTCCTAAAATAAAACTAACTTATAAGAATTATTATTATTATTTTAATTGTATAAAATATACATACACTAAAATCATTTCGGGTAAAATCAACCCCTCTTACAAAAGGTAACACCCCTGTATTTGCCATATTTAAAAAGCAAAAACAAAGTGATTATTTTACTGTTAAAATTTATTTTTAGACTACTTATAATTAATACTTCACTATTTTGCCTAATTACATATTATCTCAATAATAAATAACTATTTTCAAGACACATTAGTCACACAAAAATAATTTGGACATAACATGAAAATTTCATTACTGATAATAATCAAAACTTCCTTACCGACTGAGTAAAAATTGAGCGAATTTTCAAACATTAATAAAACAATAAATTAATAGTTTTCTGGTTAAGGAAAAGTGACATTTATTTTTAAATAAAAACAAAATTAATGCCTAAATTAACTTCAAATTTATTACTACACAATAGAATTTTTACATGACGCAATAGTGCGAACAGTGAAATGCATTAACTATAAAATTATACAATCAGGGGGGAAGGGGATGACAAGGAAAATTCAAATATAAAACAATTTCGTAATAACAATGTTTATATGAAATCCTATATAATTTTTCTCTTGCACGACAAAAAGGTTTAACGATGAATTGGCGGCATTGGCAAACCGCCTTGCCCACCAGATACGGCAGTATTTGGACCTAATAACATCTAAAACAAAGAAAAAGAAAACAATATACCTAATTATAAATAATATTATATAAAGTTAGGCGCAGACTATGCCGGGTCGCATTGCAATTATACGCCCGGATCGTTTATCGCATATTAGTTATATATATATATAAAATTACTGAAAACGATCCGGGCGAATAGTTGCAATGCGATGCAGCCCGGCATAGTCTGCGCCTATCTTAAAAGACAAATAAATACCTGTTTTTGGTGATTTCTTTGCATATCTTCCATTTGTGCTCTTTCCACTTCGAAAATTAACGGCGCGAATAATATAACAGATGAACTAACGAATATCCATACAGCACTACGAGAAAAGCTATAGAAACCCTTTACAACGGATGATGTGTTTGCAGTTATATTATATGTTGTAGTACGAATACTTTCTGGGAACATTTCAGTCAAACCCCATAGTCTTTCTGCTAAAGTTTCATCGGGCTATAAATAAAACATTTTTTTTCCTCATTAGAAACTATGTTAAAATTCTGTTCATTTTCTGTCGATAAACATAGCAAAATTAGACAAAATCATATCAAATATATGATAATAATGATTCTTAAGCTTCACAAGTTTTCGTTTAATTTTATAGATTAATAAATTTGTAAAAAATGTACAAAATCCTAACATGAAATTTATGTTTATACTGTAAATGTAAAATATATTATTTGTTACGTATTAAACAAACGTCAAATAAAAAATGTTTTTACTGTAAACAATAAAGATTATTCACTAGCACACATAACGAAATTACAATAAACATGTTTTAATTACTTATGTAACATATAAATAATCATATGAGAAAAATATCGCACTATTTATGGAATGACCCAATAAATATAAATTACATAGTTTGGCATTTACAAATCATTGTTATAACTTGTAAAATTTATATTAGAAATAAATTCATTAAATAGTATTATAAAATCAGCTGCTTTTATAAAAATATAAAATCATTTTATACAAATCATAACCTTGGTTTTTGAAACTAAGGTTAGGTATAAATCAATATATCTTGTATAGACTTCTTGACATGAATGTACCATCAATTGCAAAATTATTTATGTTTAATAAAAAAAATGATAAAAATCAAATAATACCTCATCGGTGTATTCATCATCGATCGCTGAACGTTTTTCTACGGCAGATTCCGAATGAGCAGCATCTGAACGAGCAGTATCTTTTTCGGAGAAAGCGCTTTCATCTTCCGGTGATGTACAACTACAATCCATTGTGATCTTTTTATTTTCTCCTGGAGCCATAATGATTAAAATGTTATTAGTGGTTTTCTTTACAAATAAATTTATGTGTACCCTCGTGTAAATGCGATATACTTTGCAATGACAAAATGGTACCTACTATCACGCAAGCGCATAGTAATACATATCGACTTTATTAGTTTAGTATTAAAAAAAAGCTAGTGTCAAAAATCGATATTGAAACTACTATTAGTTTAAAATGTAAAATATATATAAAATTATAAAAATTCTGATTACCTTTCCATCGATTTCAGGTTACTAAATTTCGAAATGTCAGTAGGTGTCTCTAGTAGTAATAAATTGAATTTCAAATGTTTACTTCATTGTAAACGCATATGCGTGTATAATTATCGGGTAATCAGGCGTTTATAATAGAGTATTATAAATTCATACAGTAATTACAAGTCTTTTCATATTATATCTGATTTGTTTGCATACTTATTATAAAAAATAGTTATAACAAACTCTAAGAAAATATGAGTTTAAATAGTTTATTACGATCAATAGTAAAATAATGTCCACACTTATTTAAAACTTCTTGAAATTATTCTACTAATTGTTTTGAAAGTCAATTGTAAAATTTTATATTTAAATAATTTAAAAATAATACTCTTTCTACTTTCCACAACTTATATTAAAATTTATTTTTATTGATAATTTATTGCTATTTTCCATTAAAAAAAAAAAAAAACTCCAGCCGTTTGAGTACCACGGAATTTTGCTGTTTCACCGTCCAAAAGTGCGAAGGAGCGCTTTTGCGCGTGTCGTATTTTCTATTCTACATTATTTAGTTAATTATATTATTATAGTAATCGTTGTTTATAAGAATAAAATGTTTACACCTACAAAGTGTAATATTACTCCAATTTTATTTTTACTTAAAACGGAATGGTGGCCGTAAAGTCGGGCATCCACAAAAACCGAGCTTGCTAGAGCGCTGCAAATTTCGAGCGTATTTAGAAGAGCGCAAAATCGCTGCTTGGCACTCAAACGGTTAATGTATACACAACCTTTAGATTTATTTTCTTTTTATTAATATTAAAAATCAAAATAAGAATTAAGGATAAGAAATAATTGAAAAACATTGATGATAATTACTTTATTATACAATATGTCATGTCAATTAATAAAAGTTTACAGAAAAAGATTACAAACGAACTATATATCTATGATACAAAATGTCAAAAATTGAGAAACATGAGATCACACATACGTATTTTTAACAAGCACACAAAATTATCCAGGCACACATTGAATGGTTTTGACAACAACGAGGGTCTCACTAATGATATTATACTTTTACTTTTTGAAAGCGTCTATATATATATATATATTTTTTGTACACTGCATGTCGTACTTGCACTGACATTTCTTTACAAAAAAGAAAGAATAACCTTTGGCTTTTTTTATTAACACTTACAAATTGTTTATTAGAAAAATTTACGAATATAAGACTTTGCAAAAATTCACTCGAAGATAGATTACATTAAAATTTAGATTAATCTATGGTTTATATTTTATTAAACTTAAAAAATAATATATTAACAATAGATGATTTAATAACAAATATACCAAGACGTCACTCATATACAAAATAGATTAAGAAAACAATAGAATTTCCAACGTTTTTATAGAATTTATTGAAACAATTTTAGAAATTTATGTTATATTTAATCTATGATCTAATAAAATCTACTTCAAGTAATAAAATAACAAAGAATCAAATATGATTTATTTACTAACTAAATTAGATGTAAATAAAAATGTATTAAAAAGTATTCGGGTGAATATTTGCAAATATCTATGATAATGAACATTTACATAATTTATTTGATCTAAACACGAATTAAAAATGTATTTAATATTCGGATTATAATAAGCTGGGTTGGTGGAGGGCCTTGAATTTTTTTTTCTCAAATTTTATTTTAGCATAACACACTTAGCATGTTTATACCTTGGCAATTTACTATATAAATGGTGATTATCTAGAATTAATTTTATTATTAAATTTGTTGCACACGGAGACTAGGCTACAGTAACTTCAAAGTCTAAACTAAACAACATTCGAAATTTGGCGCTGTAAGAATTCGATTGTTTAGTTCAGATGATGATGATGATCCATTATAAACATCCGAAACAATGTCGAATTGAACTGCAACTGATTTTATATTGCTTCTAAATATTTTTAAATAATGAATGATTGATTTGATTTGCTTCTGTCGTTGTTAGTTCAAAAAAATCACGTCTTCTTAAATATCTATCTTCCATTAATTTCATCAATGAATTTATGAGCTAATTATTCTAGTCGTATTAATTATATCTTCTTTATGTGTGTCAATCGTAGTTGGTTTTCTTTTTTTGATGTATCCTTAAGGACGGATGGTAATTTTTTTAAACCAACAGTGAATCGATTTTCACAGACAAGGCTTTCGAGATCTTTTGGTTGTTGTGTTGTTTTTTTTTGTTCTCTTAAAAATGATTTCCTGCCAAAAAATGGCAATGTCTTTCAATCCACTGTATTTACCAACTTATTGGCACATCACTATTTGTTTAAAGAGTCTTTGCTTTATCGAGAAGATCGTTTATAAATTTCTGTAACAGAATAATACACAAAATTATTAATAATTTGTAAACTGATATTTTATCAACTGTTTCATTTTGTAGTTTGTAAAAAAAATTTGATTAGTAGCCGAGTTGGCATGATTGAAAGTGTTTTGCAGACGCAAATATTTCCAAGTTATAAAAATCGAAAAGCACTTATGAGAAGTGTCATAAATGTGAATAAAGCGAAAGTTGCATGACTAGATAGAAATGTTTACAGAAATTAATTTCTACTTGAACGAAAAAAGTGTGTGTCACATCTATATGGATACATGACGTGAATGTGTATGTGTATTTTAAGACACATTCGATAATTTATCGGTTAATGTTGCATTTCTGTTCATATCTCATAAGGCTTATAGCATTACAAAATATTTCGTCTTTTTCTAGTAAATGAATTCTTTTTTGTTAGAATATCTGATAACACTAACGAGTTTTACAAGATACAAACATAATTGCAGCATAAATCATATTTTTATTTACCTTAACATCACTTTGAGACTTCTTAGCATTAGTAAGTAATGCCTGAAACAAAAACAAAAATAATTATAATAATTGTATGTATGTATATTATTCAATGTTAGTATGTTTCAAATAGCAATTTTTAATTTTTTACTAATGCAATTAATTATAATATAATCAACAACAGTAAATTATATATTATAGATTACACTAACAGACATATCAAATGTTTGGTTATATTTTTTATTGAATTATAATTTATGTTCTTAATTGCTGTAATAAGATATTTATTGCCGGCCGGCATGGGCGAGCGATTTAAGATGTGTGTTTGGCATCGCTCGTATCTGTGCTGGCTCGGGTTTGAATCCCGCTTAGAGCATGAATATTTGTTATGTCATTGTATCGTACAAAATACACTTTGATAGTGATACTAACATTGTTTCTGGCTAATAGTCTTAGCAGCTAAAGCCAATATATGTTTTAGAAAAAGATATTTATTTATACATATTTCATTTTAATTATTGCGTTATCAAAATCATTTATATAAAATTATGGACAACATTTAAAATAATTATATTTATGTTAGTAAAAATACACCTATTGATTTGTGTATACATTAAGGTATGTCAAACAAGTTTTTGGATTGATTTAAATATTAATAAAAATATACAATTGCAGTTAAATGACAACATGCTTGTATTGTAATATTACGAAATTAAATTCAATATATAACATCTCTCAAAAGAAGAATTAGTGTATATTTAAATAAAAATGTATTTGATTGCAGTGGCGTAGCTAGGGGGGCGATCCGCCCCGGGTGACACCATTCACGGGATGACACATTTCACCAACTGAATTATTTTAGTGAATTTGTGATTTAAACACATTTTTTGTTCTTATTCAATGTTCCAATCTTTCGTGCAATAAATAAAATTATATATTTGTCAATAATTTTATTGTTTTATGATTGTATAACTTGATTTACTTTATTGTATTATTGTTTTTGTTTTCTTGCGTTATTATATAACTTTCTAAATTTCCCTTAATTTATAGGATTTCTAAATTTTTTTACATCTAAGTATAGGGGTGACATTATTACCTCTGCCCCGGGTGACACCCACCCTAGCTACGCCACTGTTTGATTGTCATTTGAAAACTATCCTGGACAATTTGAATAAATAAAATAAACTAATAAACATTAATTAAGCATTCAGTTACAAATATATTTTATTTTCTTCTTAAAAAGTTCTCTAAGAAAGCAAAAAAAAAAACAACTGAGACTAGTCCAGAAACTAATAAGGCATACCTTATTATATGACCCCTCATCTGGAAAATGAGGTGTTAGTTACCTGTAAATGTGTTCGTCTCTCATCATCGCTGTCCATGTCCAGGAGTTCATCAATATCGACCTCTACTTCGTCACTTCTGCATTCATCCTGCACCTGTAATCAAAAAATATACTTATTAATTATTTTATCCTTTGCAAACTCTCAAAATGTTTTTCTTTTCTTTTTAATTACACAAATTCTGTTAAATTTTATTTCTAAAGAGGGACTACTTAAAATTATAGAAAAAATTTATGAAACATTGAAAATATTTTAATAATAATCCACTTTATTTTTTTTAATATAAAATATTTTTATTTCGAATTTATAATGTAAATAATATTGTGTTGAAATAAAATCAATACTGTCAAAAATAAATTCGCTGAATATCAAATTATTTATGTATATATATATATATATATATATATATATATATATATATATATATATAATGTCAGTAGATATAATAATAAAAATGATATATTAATATTTTAAATCTATATATGTATTTATAATGTATTAAAATAAAATAATTATATTTAGCAATCAGCATTGCATATCAATAATTTATTTGTATAATATCAGGGGCATATTTCAAATTTAAGTTCGGTAAAAGTTTCATGTGAAATAAAATATGTAATAATAGATTTATATTATTCCATTTTTAATACAAAAATAATGTAAATAAATTTTAGTTTGAATGAAAAGAGTTCATATGACACCCTTATGGGTACATAGCCTGAATATGATATGCATGCAAAACTTTGAAGAATTTTTCTATTTTAGTTGTTTCATTTAAAAAATAAATAATTTTTCAATCTTCTAATAATATTAGAAGATAATACATTTAATGCAAGAGTAGATAATGTATGTATGCAAGAGTAGTAATGTCAACTTTTCGAGATAAATATTACTAAAATATTTAAAAATTTACTATCCGATTTTGATAAAATTTTCACAGAATTTTCTAGTGCCCATATAAATTATATAAGTTTTAAAACCAACTTTCCTAGAAAAAATTTACTAAAGTTTTTGAAATTTCATTGTGGCTATAGTATTTTTCCGATTTTGATCAAATTTTTACAAAAAATTCTTCTGGTGCCCACATAAATTATATAATTTTAATAAAATGTAACTTTCCGAGAAAGAAATAACTACAATTTATAATGGCTATATTATTTATCCCTAATTAACTAAAATTTCGCAAAAGTTTGTTTGATGCCCAAATAAATTATATAATTTTAGTAAAGTTCAGTGTTGCCAACTTCCTGAGAAAATAGAATTATTAAATTAAAAAAAAATTCATTATGGCTACATTATTTATCCGATTTTAATCAAATTTTCAAAAAGGACTTTTTTATTGACCACATAAATTATATAATTTTACTAAAACACACTATTTACGAGTTTAATTTTAATTATTATATTAGTAATTACTGATTTACTATTAAAAACAAAAATAAAACAAAGAGATATTGTAAAAATACGAGTAGAATATATATCATTATAATATCAGCATCTGCATTTTCAATTCCCTTTAAAACAATACAACCACGCCTAAAATAATCACCGGGACAAGAGAATAAAACTTTCCCATTAGCCGCGTCGTACTCGAGACCAAAACCATAAGTCAATTGATTAAACTCGGAAATATTCTTGTCGTGCAAGCTGAAATGACGAAACTTTGCAATGTGCCCTGGCTTGAATGTTGAATTTGAATCAAAAGCAAAGGCATACACCACCAAGTCGGCATGACAATTTTCCAACATCTAGATGGGCTTGACTGTGTTTCACGGTATAAGTCACAAAGACAAAGGAACATCTTCTTATCTTTATATACACGGGTTCGGTCGGTGTGTTGACATAACGAACGCATGCTAGGATGAAGTTAGTTTTACTTCATAGATGAAGCCTTGTTAACTATGCGTGATGTTTTTCTGATTTCAAATGCAACTTGCCAGGAGAATGACCTGTGGGAGTTATTTATATTTATGTTTTATAATATAAATATGCGGTAATGTAATTGCAGTTGAGTTTTTACTATGGTGCAATAGTTTTAAAATTATTTAGATTCTACTTTACGAATGTAACTTAAATGTTTCTTTGACAAATAAATGACTGATATCTTAAAAAAAATTGATTTGATTTGTCACAAAAATATAAGTAATGTTGGTTACGTTTTTTTAATTAGTAAATACCAAAAAATATGTTTAAATAACAAATAACAGACTACATTGCAAAATACTTTTTGTAGAAATATTATTGGCGGTTATCTTAAATTATTGTTCCATAAATATGTATAATATATATGTAAAAAAATTGCAAAGATAAGTTATTTGTCTAGAATATTGTAGTGCATTTGTCAACGTGGAGTAGTTTAATTATTTATAATACAATTTATTGTTCTTCCACATTTTACTTATTGTTCAACGATTTTATTTATTACTAATTATAATAAGTATAGAAAAATTGCAAAAATGACAAAACAAAGCAATGCGTATAATATTGAAATGTTGAAAGTGCACAAGTATTAGAAATATGTTAGATATATTAGGCTGATTTTATTAAAAATTTTGTAGAGTATATTGTAATAATTTTGATTCATAAAATATTAAACAACAAATTACCAACGTATCTATCCGGTAATATATTACATGTTTGTGATACACATAAGTACTCTACTAGGCAAATTACACAATTATATATGCCCCGAACAATTAAGGATTATTAATCATTATAGCTTTTTTCTGAGTCAGAAATCATATTTTTCAAATTCACACCACTCCGTTAATAATCATCGGAATGGCATGAATTTTGGACTACTAAAAAGCATATTTCATTAGCTTTTTGGTGATTATTTTGAAATATTTTTAAAGTAAATACAATAAAAGTTATATCCCAAAATGTCTAAAAAGGCGATTTCCCCATTTAAGTTAAATGCAAATTTTGAGCCTTCAACAGGCACGGGTTAATATCATCTGACAGGTCTGTGAAGTGTATGGACATTTTTTTTTATTTATTTGGAATAATTTTGGCGGGTGGGAGCAACAAATTTCCGACTTTGCCAAAATAAGAACCACCCTAACTATAACTTTTTTTCGTAAAATTAATAATAAAAAAGTTTTCCATATGGTGCGAACTTAAGCAGACACACTGTATATACCTATATTCATTAAACATTTGTTCATGTATTACCAATTTCGCTAAGTCATTGAAAATATAATATGAAACTGACTATATATAACATAATCTTTCATTCATCATAATAAAAGATTCCGTCGTCTGAAAATCATTTTCCCCACTTCTGTGTTTCCATAGCCACCTAGATATTGCGTTCCGATAAATAATCCTTGGCAGGAAAGAATGTCCTTGAACTTGACAATCGTTGTACCTTTGTTCGCCATCAACCACGTTATTTCGCGTGTATTTAATTCCCAACAACGACGACCTTGAACTACATCATTTTGTTTCGAATGGATTACGACATTCAATTGTTTTTAAATATTTTACGCATAGATGCATACGCGGGCTTAAAGATATATATATATTTCAGTAATTTATTTGTTTATCCTTGATTTAAAAAATTAATTACCATCGGATTTCCTCGAGATAATATCAACTAATAAGCCAAGTTAAATTGGATAATAATATCGACCTCAAATATGATACTAAATAACAACGATGTTTTGTTTTAAGGAATTTGACAGTTATAATTGTGATAAATTTTGAAATTAATTAACTTTAATTATTATCAGTCGGTATCTTCTTGTAACAGCGATTTTATTTTTTATTGGTACATACATTATTCATATTTATTTTTTATTAATTTTTTTTTTAATAATTTTCGGATATTGTTTTATTTTTTTAATCAAAAATAATTTTTACGAAGGTTGATAAAACAATAATGATCTATCACTTTCAAATGCAAGCAGTTATTGACTGACTATTAAAAAATTATTAAATTCAAAATATTTATTATTTGATATATTCTACTTTGATAAATTTGGGAAATTATTGACCAAATAACCGAAAAATATAGTAATAATAGTTAATAGCATCATTTAATTACTCATTTTGTTATCTAGTAACTTGTTTCTATGTTCTGTTTATTTACTGTAAATATCATTTGTATCTTTTTCCTGATGAAGATTATCGTTATTACTAATAAATATTAATACAGAACTATTAACCTAAAGCCGTTTTATTTTAATATAATGAGTTCTCAAAGATTTTTTTACTTATATCAATATATGTAAACATTTTGTTAAATTATATTTATACCTATTAAAAACTGTAGACTTTTTCTTTTTCAATGCACTATAAATAGACTAATCTAATATCTTGTATAGTTAACAATAAGACAAGTGTGAATGACAACAACTAAAAGAGCATATCAATTAATGTTATTAATAACTAAATACTAAATTTTCCCGAACTAAATGAAGAAATAAAGAATGTGAAAATGGATGATAATGCTTATTTCAATAAAACTACTGTAAACAAAGTGAAATAATAATGTACAATGCAACTTTACAAATTAGCCTAGCGTGTTAAATTTGTAATTGTTACAGGTTTAATGAATATTCACAGCGCCCATTCTTAATTTAAATATAATCATCATTTTCAAAACGCACACCGTGGACCGTGGCGAACGAAAACTTTTAACACTCGGTGGCTGTATAAATTTAAAATTTTATCAGCAGTTCTGCATCGCGAACTAAAAAGCTTTTAATGAATTTAAACATACAAGTTGTAAATGGCAATTTTATCGATTTTACGCAATAAGTAATGTCTTTAAAATTTTACAGTTTTTATTTTAAATTATGGAAAACATTAAAATTGAAATTGCGACTAATCTTTTGTTAGTTTTGTGCTAAATTGTGATAGCATGTTATAGAATTATCTGATACGTTTTCTCCGTAATTTTATGATCAATTAAATTATTATGTGTAAAAAATTGTAATTTAAAAACTCAAGATTATAAAAAGATTTATTTATAAAAATATTTTAAATTATATTTATACATTGAAACCAATAAAGATTATTTTTGAAAAATCTAATTAGGCCCGGTCATCAACTTTCTCTTCAAAATATCGGCTATAGTTTTATTAGAAAAATTCGTTTAGAACGCATTTTTCTACCGATATTTAAATTTTTCACAAATGAATTGGCAATTAAAGAAAGAAAAATCGAAAAAACTACATTATATGAATTGTATCATTACGATTGTTTTCATGTAGATCTTGTGTAATTCTGTCATTTACAATCTCGTGTCAAAATCACATTCGCTACGCAATCCTCTTTCGATTAACATTTATAGACAAAAGTATTCGATCTGTAATCAAAATAATTTATGAAATAAATGTAATGTCAGTTGAAAATTTATACATTTTGTTTAAAACGTCGTTCATAAACATAACCTTAAAATACAAAGATGACAAAGGGAATCATCAAAGGGTTTATGACACTATTATCTGCCATCCGAGCCATGAATGCGTTACAGAATTGAAAAAAAATCACCAATGTTTTATATTAAAACATTTTAATTATTAATTATTACAGAATATAGTACTGTTTTTTTATAAAATAAAAATAGTCATAGAATAAAAATCAAAAATGTATCAAAATTGTAATCTTCAATTGGCATTAAAAAAAATAATTAAAATAATATTTTTTTACAGAATAAACATGTCAGATGAAATTGCATTAATAAATTTCGTTTTTTCTGAAAATAATTGCGAAATTTTTTTACTAAAAACTTGTATATCAATATAAAATCGCATTATAAACAACTCTTTTAATAACTTTGTCGATATTTTGAATAAAAAGTTAATTTTCGGAGAATTATTTCTTTTAAATTAAAATTTCCCGTATATCTGAAGTCATGTGACAATATTTGACTATTATCAATTTAGTTTATTTACAAGCACAAATGATTGGCTTAATTATATTTTTCAAAAAAGAATTACCCATATGATGTAGATTTTATTGGTCACACCGTATATAAAAAAAAACTCCCTATATAAAAAAATTGGTACTATAAGCTTACACGCACACATACACAAATTTTGCTAGTTTTATTTTATTTTGAATGAAAAAAAAATCAAATGCTATTTCAGCAACAAATTTATCACTTAAAAAGTCATCAAAAATATTGGTAAGCTTGGACATCCTATACCTTAAAATAAAATGACTTTATGTTTTAAGTTCTGTATTAATATTTATTGATAATCGACGTTTCGACGAACTCAATGTCCAACTTTATCAGGGAAACTGATACAAAAAAAACCAGTAAATAACAGAACATAGAAACAAGTTACTACGTAACAAATAAGTAACTAGATCATATAATTTATAAATTTTTAATTAATGAAAGCCAAATTTTATTTAACTCAGTGCCTTCAGAGTGATTGAATGATTATAAATTTGTATCGCTTTGCTTATCAATCTGCTGTTAATATTGATTGGTCTAGCAATTATTACAATATCTTTTATCAGTAACTTTTGCAATTTCAATTCATTCTCATTTCCATAGCAACCATTTTTTTTATACTCCTGCAGCCAAATCTAATATACAAAACCATTCGTCAATGTAGGCACTAATACTGTTTTTCAACTAGTTAAACCAGAATGTGTCTTATTTGTTCAAACTTTGATTCCATTAATATTTGTAAACCTAACCTTAACAATTTACTTTATCAATTATGTGTATTTCAATCAAAGCTAACGTAAGTTAGTGTAAAGATAAATATCACAGTTTGATCACAAACAAAACAATATAAAGCAACGGCGAATAGTATAGCATGAAATGTATACACGTTCTATTCTATTTCAATTAATTATGTATCTTTTGTTATTGTTGGTACGATTCAGTGCGTTTATTCTAATCATTTACTAATCAATCTAATCTAATCCGTTAAATCTGTTTTTCGTTATTCTATGCGTAACTAAACATGCGCATGCTATGCAAATATATTCTGCTGTGAACTTATCTAACAGATAAAACAAATGCGAGTGTAAAGTTTTAAGTTTCTGTTGTTTTAGAGGTTGTAAACATTGTAAACAATAAAGTTATTTACAAGACAGCACACAAATGTGCTAAATTTGTCTTAGGTTAGATTTGAACTGTTTTGATGACTTTGACAATGAGTCATAGAAAAATCATTTGATAGATAAATATTGAATGGAAACTGCCAAGTTTGATGTTCATTAAAGATTTACAGTTAGCTGATGTCATAGCTAAGATATTTGTAATTCTCAATTTTGAAATATCGTTTTCAATTTTGGAGATATCTGTCAAATAATTCCTTGACAGATAATTGCTATTTTTTTATTGATATAAAATAAATTTTAGATGAACTGTAAAATGGTGTCTAAAGATTTCTTTCTTTCTGGTTAAATGTTAAATCTTTCTCAGAAATGTTTGCAACGATTTTTATACATGTTTAAAATGCAACATGGTTTGCTTCCCAAGTATTTGAGTGGCAGTCTGAAATTTAATAGTAATATAATAGTAATAATTATGATGTTAGAAAAAAATGCAGATAATTTTTATATTACTAAAAAATTAAAAGTAGTACTACTAATAATATATTTCACAATGGATTATTTAAATAGAATAAATTGACGAAGTTTGAAATTAAATTTTTTTATGTAGTATTTTTGACTTTTGAACAAATAAATGCTCGTATAGTCGTTTGTGAAATGAACAATTAACAAATAACAAATAACAATTTACTTTAATAAGTTAATGCAAGTTAATTAAGTTGGTAATTCGATAAATTATAAATGTCACCAATTATATAAATATTATGCTACAGCCATAAATTTACTGTAATTTTTATAATTTTACAAATATGCATTACAATCTAATTAATTAGCCAAAAAGCTGAATAAACTATGATTATTATAATTACTATTATTATCTTGTAAACTGCGTTATGTGATATTTTTTTTTCTAGTAAATGGAATTCTGATAGAAAAAAAAATATAAATGATACAAATATAACGAGGTGCGAGCAGAATAGATACATACACAATCACGCCATGTATCCAAAAGGATGTGGCACAAACTCTTTCCACTATCTCGAAAACAGTTTCTTCCAAACATCCCTATCCAGACAAGCAACTTTAGCTTCATCCACATTCATAATTCTTTTCATACATGTTCTTCTATTCTTACTACTTGGAAACTTTCGCTCACGCAAAACACTCTCAATCATGTCACTCCAGCTACTCATCGGACGTCCACGCAAACGTTTAGCTTCAAACTCATTTATATACATAACAGCATTAATCTATGATTTACAAAAAAAAAAATGTAGATGAAACAAACTATATGGTAACATTTTACGAAAGTCCAAAAAAGATATGCTCTTTTGCGTAGAAGGCTATGAACGTTCAACCCACTTTCAGAAGCTTTTATATCGTTTCGCTTTCATTTGTTTTATTAATGTGAAACAGACACGGAATACTAAACTATATAACATGAGTCTTCTCATTTTACTGAAACTGAAATACATAATCTTTCGAACCGAATACTATAAATTTTTTTATTGTATATGTACATACGGAGAACTCACTGGTTATTGCGCAGATTTTATTGTTAAAGTTACCGGTTCATTCATATTTATATGCAAGATGTTTGCATGGTGAAACAGATTTTATTCTACAAAGTTTTCTGCTTTTAAATGTGTTCTACAAATAGAATTTAATGCTTGCTAAAAACGGTGAAAAACTTTGACTTCTGACAAGGTCGATTCTTAGATAATTTAATTTGTTTGTTAGTGCGATTGTTCAACTGCATAGAATAAAACTTTAGTTGTTTTAGTAAAATAATAATAAATGATTTAAAAAAATTCAACCCTATAAACCATATTAAATGAAACATCTAATATAAGAGCAGACAATGTATTGGCTGATTGAAAGTATTTTGTGAGAGCAAAGAATAAAAGAGCATGTTTGAGATGTATCATAAATATGGATGAAACAAGAGTTGCTCAATGCAGGGAAAGGTGAAAAACAAGTTAGATTGCATATTTTATGTTTGCAAAAAAATTATATTAAAAATATTATAAGTATATAAATTTTACGAAGAAAAAAAAAACGGATTATGCGACATATCCCCAAATATAAATTAAAAAGATTAATTCGACACATTTATAATTTGAATATAAAGATTATAAATATAATAGTTAAAAATAATAATAATACAAATACATTAATTCTGAATTGAAAACATTGAGCAATCAGGAATAATATAAAATTTTTGTTTCATAACACATTGATAAAAAATAATAATATGCATAATATATCCATGTGAATTTCATATGCAAAATATTATAATATTATATATATAAAAATATTCAGATTTAGAAATCTATAATCTTCTGAGTACTTGTTTTTATACACATTTCCGTTTTCATTATATAATTTTAATTTGAACTAAATCAGAACAGAAAGATTATATCTACTCACTGTAAATTTTTACATTTGACATTTCTTATTTTAATGACAATTATTAAAATACATGTAACTAAATTTTATATTATATATAAAACAAATTTCATAAAAGTATAAACACTGTTAAAAAATAAAACGACTTTAGGTTGTAGTTCTGTATTAATTTATATTAATAATCGACTTTGAAGTACTCAACGTACACCTTCATCAGGAAAATAATAGATTTTGTATCATTTTTCCTGATGAAGATGTCCATTGAGTACCTGGAAACGTCGATTATTAATAAAAATTAATACAAAACTAAAACCTAAAGTCGTTTTATTTTAATATAATGAGTTCTGAAAGATTTTTTTAGAATTAAGTTTCCATAAAAAGCATATTTTAGCAAACGCAGTTTTAAAATAAAATAAAACATAAGTCACAGTTAATTTAAAATTCTGTCTAGACAAAATAATTTAATAATTTTATCATTTCATGAAGAAAAATATTACACTATATATTTTAAAAATTTCAATTTCAGTGGTAGCATAAAATATAGAAATATATTTATTTGTAATCGAAACATGCTTGAAATTTAAATATCTCACCTTGTAAAAATGTTTTTTTCATTTTGTTATTTAACGCAATCAAAGCGATAATATAATTTTGAATTTAACATTTACTAGTGAAAGACAAATTCAATGTAATCTTTGCTTTATTTATTTCCGATTAAAATTAAATTGAAATACATATAAAAAAAATTCAATCAGAAAATTATCTCTGCAGAACTGTATTTGATCTATTTTAAGATTATTTTTCATTTGAAAATTTTGTATAAAAATAGACTAAAAATTATAGTAAATATCTGGTTTTTGGCGTAAACAAGTCAAGTAATAAAAAATCTCGGAAAAGGCAACAGTAAAAACATTTGAATAACGATTTATGTCAATAACAAACTATATGCAAAGATCACCATGACATGGTGAACAACGAGCTTATTATCTTCATTCTTTAAGTGAATACTCACACATCCTGCACAGACAGTTAAGAAATTCTTTTAGTTTTTTTTTTTTTTTGTATTTTTTAGCGTACCTGTTCAGTGCAAACTGCAAATAACAAATGAGTCAGACAACACACTACATATTCCAAACAGTAAATTTTCGCTTCAGGCACTATAGCTGCAGACTTAATGAGCAAATGAATATACTTTGTAACATTTCTGTTAATTAGTGAAGCTTTTAAAGTTTTAGTTTTTAACATATTTTTATAGAAACTACACATTTTTATCATACGTTTGTGAAACGGTTTCTTGGCTTGTTCATGATTTGTTTTTAATTTACATGTCCTATTTGTTTTAATAATTTACAAAACCTAATACTTTATATGTTAGTAATCTTCAGGCTCTCACGACCGGTATCCATTGAATTTATGGAATTTTCTGGGTTGGTATGCCATGGTCGATCTTTCCTCGTTGCAGACGTTTCGTCATATATCGTGGATATTATCCTCAGTGCTTGGCGACTGAATGACAGTTTCTAACGGGAATTGAAGCGGAACCTCTTCAGGTTCCGCTTCAATTCCCGTCAGAAACTGTCATTCAGTCACCAGCCATCCAGATCAGCCAGAATCGGTCAATGGTGTAACGGCATCTATAGATGATGGTGGGGGTATAGGTATATATACTAAATTGTAGAGCAGAAACTGTCATTGAGTCATTGAGGATGCCATCTACGATGTATGGCGAAACAGCTTAGAAAATTTTATAAATGCAATACGTTATGTATCTTAATCTTTACTAAACAATAACAAACTAATCTTTTAACCTAATCTATTGTAAGCCACACTACATATTTCATGTGTAATCAGTTCACAAACTGTAGATTTTTTATTCTCATTTCGAAATCACTAAATTTGTTAATTTTTGAAATATTTAACATTTTAACTATTTTCAACTAAAAATACAGAAAATTCATATTATGCGATATTCGTAAAAGGCGGCTTTGAAAATTTTGATAAAATGTTAATGTTGTATACACATAGATAGATATCTATAATCACTATATCTCCCTGATAAATTCAAAATATTTCAAATCATTTGTTACAAAAATTCATTTCATATCTTTATTAATATCAAAAGTATTTAATTCTCGTATATATATATATATATATATATATATATATATATATATATATATATATATAAATGAATATTTAAAATTAATTTATTTATGACTTAATTTGGTTAAAATAAATAAATAATTTTAAATGTGGATTTACATTTTTTTAAATATTTATATATTCATTTGAAAATAATGCGATTTCTATATAAAATTCTTCTAACAAAAGCTCAATATTTAATGCTGCTAGCACGTAAAGCTGCGAATATAAAAATGTACAACCTTATGCAGATATATTAAAAGCTTATTATACTTTATTACTATAATTACATTTTTTGTTCAACACTTTTAAAAATAAATGAATGCTAATGTAACATTATGAATAATTAATTCGGTGCTTTAAAACAAAAAACGGATTATCTCAGTTTAAAATCTGCTTTCCTCATTTTAAATTATAATAAATTATGCATTCTTTATATAGAATAAATTGCTTCAGAAAGAAAAATAACAAATACTTTAATATTTAAAAAGAAATATACAAAAACAAAGAAAAATTGTCGAGATCTCGAAGAAGAAAAGATGATCAAATTTCAAAGAATAAATATTAAGTATGGAAATTTTTTAAGCGTATTTACTTTTCAAATATTTCTGTAGATATTTTTATACGTAAAATTTTTGGTGTGCACTTGGAGAAAAGTTTAGTAAAGCATAAAATAAGAAATGTTCTCGCAATATTTACGGTAAAACAGCGGTGACTGCAATGTGCACGAGATTAGTCAGGGTTGCCATGGAAAAATAAGTGAATAATTCTTTCTAGCGGTATGACTACTGTGTGAAAATATTTAGTACACATTAATAAAACGTGATACGATTAAATATTTCTAATTATAAAAATATTAATTCTGTTACTGAATATACTAAAATACTATAATATAAATATAAAAATTTACTATATTAAATACGAAATAATAAAAAATAATTTTCATATGTGGTCAATTATTAATAAAAATTAATACAGAGCTATACCCTAAAGCAATTTTATTTTACATTAACAAAATAGCTCTTGACCAATAGACGTAAGGCTTAAGGCCTATAATAAATTGAAATAATTGAAATTCTGAACTGAATTGTTTATAGTAAAAATATGGAACCAATTCGAATTTATATTGCCAAAACTACTAAAATTATAACATCCACCATTATTAAAATAGATAGAAAACATTATAGCTAAAATAAACAATAATTCAATTTGACCAAAAATGGCGTATGGAACAAACAAGTAATCGATTGACGATATTCCAAAAAATACATAAATTAATCATTTTAAAACATTGCTAATATAAAATGTAAAAGTAAAACAATACATATTTAATTTTTATTAACGAAAATAAAAGCCCTATTCTGGAAATAATTTGTTTCTTTCATATTTTATTTTTGTTTTTTGTTTTCCTCTGTACAGTTCTTTTTTCTTTATTCTACCACGCGTTTCGATCTTGCGATCATTATCAAGTGTTCTTTTATCTTTAAAAAATATTCCAACAAAATTAATAATATAATATTAATATATTTATTATCTGGCCAGATAATCCGTAATAGTTTTTATTGAAGTTTACAATGATTGGAAGAAATGTATTATTAAAATAAAACGGCTTTAAGTTCTAGTTCTAATAATAATATGATGAGTTATGAAAGATTTTTTTACTATGTTGAGATATAGGTCAAAATAGAATTAAAACTTTTAAAATTAAGGTATTTAACAAAACGTTCTAATGCCACAGTTAAATATTTGAGAACGTAGCTAACAATAAAGTTAAATCGTCAATAGCATTTATATGAAAACTACAGTTAAGATTAACAAATTTAGCTCTAAATATTTAAACCGTTAAACATTTGAACATCTTTTGTCAAATTTTACTAACAATAAGGATATTTTTTGTTCTTATAATGTGTCGCTCAGTTTATTCAAATAATTGTTAAATTTATTAAAAATAATTGGTCCTTAGAAATTACAGACTGATAGGAATCACAGATGCACAGATCTAAGAAATCTTACTCCGTTTTTTCTTATTCAACGGATCAGAGTGCAGCGGAACTTGCATAAATGACGGTCGTAAAAGCGCAAGTCAACATTTCATCAACATTTCTTGTTTGTTATATACGCTAGTTTTAGTCAAAATGATTTATTGCTTATTTTGACAATATTTGTTTGTTTTATGTTAATAATCATGGATGTTATAATTTTAATAGTTTTGGAAATATAAATTATCCTCACTATAAATAATTCAGTTCAGAAACTTTAAACATCATTTTCTCCAAAGTAAGGTTTTGTGTTATGGAACAAACAAGAAATTGACTGACGATTTGTCTCTCAACTCATTTCTTGCTATTCACTGTAAAACAAAAAGCGAAATTACAGTAAAATAGTGGTAAAATTTTACTATAAAAATCTGTAATTTTATGTTACTACCTCAAAATTCTATATTGTTTATATAATTCATAATAATCACATAAAATAAGTAAAAATGACCTAATAAGTATGTAAAATTGCTTACTTTCTGCAAAAAAATTACAGCTTGTATATTAATATTTAAAATAATTCATGAAAATAATGAGACTTAGTACATATTTTTTGTAATAATACTAATAAAATATTTTAAGTGTAATTCATTCATTTCAAAATACATCCTCTTTATGTAAATTTCGAAATGTATGTAATTATACCAACAATAATATTACAGAACTAAGCAAATTTTAGCTATTTATGGAACATTCGTGACAGCAAATTTGCTGAAGTTCTGTAAATTTACAAAAAGAGACTTTATTAAAAAAACTGTAATATTACATACATATGTACTTTCCATCCCGTTGGTAAATATCATATTACATAATATGTTTGTAATAGTTTTGATATTATGTATTTTTAAACAATTATGTATTAAATTACAGCAGTTAAGAAATTATACCTAGAAATACTGGACATCATAGTGTCTCATAGTTTGTAGGTAAAATTACATAATTTTTTTTAGAGTGTAATAAAAAAAAATACTGCGCTAAGCATCCGTTTTTTTTGTCACTATTTGAGCACTCAGCATGTAAAATATAAAATTTATTATTATTGTAAATATTTAGACAAGTGACAACAAATATGTCATAAAGCAATACTTGAAATAACCTAACTATAGATTCGCATTCTTGCTTCTGAAGACGTGAAAAAAAAAATGAAATCGTTCTGCTACACCTACACAAAGACGCTTAGTCATCTTTCCGGTGGTACAGCCCATTTAAATGATCAGTTTTACGCGTACACCTGAGGCTAAATAACAACTTGAGATTCCACTTAAATAAAACGAACGCAATGCTATGCGCGCGGTTATGCGTCATAAAATAACCGTTTTCTTACGTGTAAACCGGACTTCTAGATATGCTTTGTTTTGTTTGGTCTTATCTGCGAGGAAAAGAAAATACGCTTTTGTTTCAAATCTAGGTATATATTTATATATCGTTTTTGCAAACAAAGAACTTTTGCGTTTTCAAAAGTTAGTATAACAAATTCTATCGTTTTACAGTTAAAACAATAAATTGTACAATTCGCTACAATTAGTAACAACTTCAATTGTTTAGCATTATCACAGATTTAAAACCAAACATTATGTTATCAGCTAGTGTTTGAAATATAAAATTAATACGGTGACTGCCAATGACTTTTATGTTAAATGATTAAAAAATAATTTTGTTTTTAATTTTTGTTTGATAAAATATGTATTATAAAAGTATAATGACAAATTTTTACAAAAATAAGTAGAAATGTAATAAATTAAAAATATATTTTGACCTAATTTGTAAAATCTAAATATATTACACATATAGATTTTACTATAATCTAGTCCAATATGAATATATTGATCAAATTTATATAGATAACATATCAAAAACAAACAATTTCAACATTTCAATAAACATGATAATTTTAGAAATTATTAAAATTCTATGTAAAAAAAATATTATGTGCAAATGTAATATTTAAAATTATATTGTAGAAATACAAAACTACTGTTTCAATTTTGTACCATTAAAAATAAATGTATTATATTATTTAAAAATATGTAAATATTTCATAAAATATACATTCACATAAATTTAATATGAATAGTTTTCAAACATTTTAATTTACAAATTTAGTTTTTGTTCATAAAAATATTACTCTATTAATTTTAGTTCAAAAACTATTCATTATATTATTATTGACGACATATCGTAATACATACACATTAATAAACTTAAAAAAAAAAAACTGGGCACATACAATCACGTCATGTACCCAAAAGGGTGTGGTACAAACTCTTTTCATTATCTCGCAATTAGTTCTCTCTAAACATTCCTATCCAGGCAAGCAACTTTAGTTTCATCCACATTTAACTAACACTAACCTATCTCATACATGCTCTTACTATTTGGAAGCTCTCAAATCGTCAATTCACCTTTCTAAATTAAATCTGATATTGCTGAACATGCTTTAAAATATCTTCATGATGTAAAATTTGAAGATACAGTAATAATTTCTGGACCAATCAATATTAGCAGCAGATTAATAAGAGAAGCAATAGAATTTATAAAGGAAGAGAATAAAATGAATCACTGTGAAGGCACTAAGTTAAATAAAATTTGGCTTCCATTAATTAAAAATCTATAATTCTTATGATCTAATTATTTATATGTTACCTAGTAACTTGTTACTATTTACTGTTATTTACTTTAATGTCCTGATAAAGACAAGCGTTTAGTTTCGTCAAAACGTCGTTTTTATAAAATAATTAAACAAAATTTTATCCTAAAACAGTTTTTATTTTATATAATAAGTTAAAGTAATTTTTGTATCTGCAGAATTGACCTAGTGACAGATTTATGTATCAGAGTTGGCGGCCAATTACTTGCCACTTCTAGAGATTTTTGGAAATATTTGATTTATTTTCTATAACTTTCGTATAACTCAAAATTCAGTTAGTTTAGTAAAATTTATATTTTCCTCGCACTGCATTAATCAAGTCTATGTTTTTGTTTAGTAAAATAAAATCACGCTTTATTTCACACTTAGAGTGCCACAAGGATTCTAGTTCGCTTTATTTTAATAAACTCATATATCCGTTGTTCCGTTTAATTAAATTTTCGCATCGCTTAAATTATATATTTGTTACTTATGTTTCTTTTTGTGTATTGTTGTATATTAGTGTAATTCGTGTTGGTGTTAATTTATGTGGTTAACTTAATTTAATTAAAGTCTAAATAATAGAAAAAATATATGAAATTGTACGCTCCCTTAAGTTTATAAATATACGCTAACGGCAACATCAAATTGTTACACTAATTTTGGTGTGTCATAAATTAATATTAATTTTATTGAATAAATTTTACAACATATCTTTACCTCTTTCTAGTATAAGAAAACAGACAAAAAAATCAGATTGTCATCATTGTCATCAAAAATATTCAACGTAAAAGCGTAAATTAGTAAGCTATATAAGTAATAAATATAAAGAGAATGTTATACATCTGACACTGACAGGTTCTGAGAATCAAGATTGAAAAAATAAAAAAGTAAACAAGATCTCCTACTGAGCTAAGTTCTTAATTATATGCTAGTTTATTAGTCATCGGAAATCTTTTTTTTTTTGTCTACCAATTTTTTGTATATGTATGCGATCGATAATAGGTTAAAATCATATAGTGAATCCTAGTTTAGCAGAAAATTGAGGTAATTTGCGAAAAATATGAAGGTCAAAAACAGAATTAAATGATATTAAATTATAGGTATTTTAAAGATGAAAGTAATATAAATTATAGTTATTAAAAGAGTTTGTGTCATTTTCATTAAGTGTAGGGTGTTCCCTGTAGCCAAAGTTATTATTTATAAGTTTTTGTTTTTTATCGGAGATGATTAAATAGTGAATATATAAAATGTTCCAATTTCTTGGTACAGTTCAAGCGAACTAGTGTTATTTGAAGTGGTACGATAAAATTGATTGAATCGCAGAATTGCTGCATAATTTTAATGACTAGTTTTTTATTTGTGAAATTGGTGTTACCAAATATATACTAATGTACACCAACATTTTCTCAATTGAATTTGTAGAATTTTCTGCCGTGGTCGATTTATCCTCGTCGCAGACGTTTCGTCATACATCGTACATCCTCAGTGATTGGTGATTGCCCGGAAAATTCAATAAATTCAATGTATACCAGCCGTGAAAGCCTGAAGATTACCAATACATACATATAGTATTTGGTTTTTCAAATTATTAAAATACTATTGACACTATTATAAAAAGAAATTAGTATCATTTTTAAACAAAAACGTTTGTACAAAGAATAATGTTATTCGAATAAAACGGCTTTAGGTTCTAGTTATGTAATAATTAATTAATAAATCAACGTTTCGACGAATTGAACGTGCATCATGGAAACAAGTTACTAGGTAACAGATAAGTAACTAGGATCATGAAATTTATAAATTTTTGATTTAAGGAAGCTAAATTTTATTTAAATCAATGCCTTCGCATTGATTGATGTTATCTTTTTTTTTATAAATTTTTATTGCTTCTCTTATCAATCTGCTGTTAATAGACGCATGTTTAGTTCGTCGAAACGTTGATTTATTAATAAATTATTACAGAACTAGAACCTAAAGCCGTTTTATTCTAATATAATGAGTTCTGAAAGATTTTTTATTACGTTAATAGTATTATTTCAACAGAGATTTCACTGTGTATTATTAACAAGTTTCAATAAAACCATTCTTACATATATATACATACACAATCACGCCATGTACCCAAAAGGGTGTGGCACAAACTCGTTCTACTATCTCGAAATCAGTTTCATCCAAACATCCCTATTTAGACAAGCAACTTTAGCTTTCTACAAATTCATGATACCTCCTATACATGCTCTTCTATTCTTACTATTTGGAAACTTTCGCTAACGCAAAACACTCTCAATCATATCACTCTAACTACTCATCGGACGTCCACGTAAACGTATACCTTCAAATCGTTCATATAAATTTTTTAAACCAAACGTTTATTAGATATTTGCTGAAGATGTCCGAATCATCTTAACTGATTAACAAGACAATTTTTGCTACAACATTTTTTTCAATTTCACACTCATCATACACTAATTTATTTCGTAACCGATTTCTCCTTGTTACACCACATACCCCTCGTAAAAATCTTATTTCCACAGCACTCATTTTTACCACGCTTATAGGCTTATATTAATTCACTCTGTTGTCACGGTCAAACTGTTGTCACGGTCAAATCTTGTAACTAATTTTTAGACCACTTCCTATCATCTGATCTCACTGAAATTTTACATGTAGTTTTATTTATTCCAGGAGACAACACAATATTTTAACAAAAAAACAGACTAAAAAGCAGAAAATAAAATATATAAAAAAAAAACTTTTTAAAAGCCACGCTTATATTTAAATGCACTAAAAAAAAGAAAATAAATTTTTTCCTGGTTATCCAAAATTTTTAGAAGGAAATAAAAGCGTGGAGCGCTTAATCATCATTGCGAAATATATAGTTTCCTGGCGCTCCACGCTTTTATTTCTTTCTAAAAATTTTGGATAACCAGAAAAAAATTTATTTTCCTCTTTTTAGTGCATTTAAATATAAGCGTGGTTTTTAAAAAGTTTTTTTATATATTTTATTTTCTGCTTTTTAGTCTTTTTTTATTATTTTCGCAGCCAAACCCAACATTCTCTACCCCATACATCAACATAGACACCAAAACAGCATTGTATATACTCAAACGAGGGGTGGCTTCTTTGGAAACATTTACATTCCTAGCCAAAAGTACCCAAAATCCTACAACCAGCATTAACTATTCTATCAATTTCATCATTCTTAATACTATGTAACTAAAATTCAACAATCTGAACTGAAAACTGATATAATAAATGTGGTAATTCCAGCTAAAACATGATGACAGAATCATATGTTAAAGCATGTAATACCATTATCTTTATTTCTCTTTCTCCTTAGCATTTCCAAATATTCTATCTCTATCGTGTGTCTACATAACCAATTACATCGTATAGTCATCGTACAATAAATCTATAGCATGAAAATGCAGGGCACCAGCAATGCAGTTGTGATTTGTGTGTGTGAGAGAGCGGCAAGTAGCCATGCATGATGGCAATAACACAGAGATTTTTATATATAACCTAGATGCCTAACTAGATGCGTAAAAGTGAAGCTTTCAATTCGTGTGGCGGCCATTTGTCGAAAAGGCAGAAAGTGTAAACAGTGGTAAAGAATCGTGTATACGAAATCATAAATATTTAACGTTTTAAAGTGATATAATTAATTTGTGTTGTGCAGAACTGTTATTTTATTATTATAGTAGCAAATTACCAATAGCAATGCCAGCTTCGTGTTTCGCTTGTGGTTGTAAAAATAGATTTAAAACTGGAGGGACAGTACAGTTTTTTGGGTAAGCATTGTCTACTTTTATAATCTGAAACAATATAATAATTAAATTTAAAGTTTAAATATATTTCTGTAATTGGTAATTTGATAATATCGAGGTAGGGGACAAAAATTTTTATCAAATAAATAAATCCTAACCTTAAGGCAGCCCTTCAATTTGTGGTTTTTAGGTTATTTGTAACTAAAAATCAAGTTGTTTGTGGAATAGGTATACATTAAGATCGCGTATGTAATTATACTTTTATATATCGATATTATCAATATACCATCTAATTATTTCATTTAGAAGATCCGTAATTGAATACGTTTTTTTTTTCTAATTTTAGATTTCGTCTGAAAAATAAAGATTTATTAAAATTTTGGGTTATAAGTGTAAGAAGAAAGGATTTTTACACCAACAAGAAGTAGTAAAATTTGCAGCGACCATTTCAAAGAAAATGATTATTTAGTAAGACCAGGAATATATGTTAAAAAATTAAAGCAGGATGCAGTCCCCTCAATATACCTTTAATTCAGTATTTATATACTCTAAAAGATAATTTTTTATATAAAGGACCTCGAAAAACTTTTATTATCGGTTTTGCAACGGCAGTATTATCCATATTTAAAATTTCCAGAAATCTCCTGCCCGATAGTAAACACTTAAAATACTTGCTTACTTATAAGTTTTCCCAAGACCACATCGAACTGCTATTTTCACGAATTAGAAAAAGATTTGGATTTAATAATAACCCAAATGTGCAGCAATTTAAAACTGCTATGAAACAAATTCTTTTGAAAAATAGTATACAGCCTTCTGCTGCTGCAAATTGTATTGCATTAGATTTAAATTCGGTAGGTTGCATATTTGAAATAAAATGGTCAACAAAAATTGTAACAGATGATGTAGAGAACGGAATGCTTCTTTTTGATGATGAAGATTTTGAAAGTTTTTCTACATTATATTTCTCCAATAACAATAGTTTATTTACAGAAGCAAAAGAAAATGTAATGTATTATATAAGTGGATATATAATTAGAGGGCTTCTAAAAAAAATTTCATGCAATTCTTGCGCCGAAAATTTATTAAATTTAACATAAGAACATAATTATGCTCACAGTTTTAAATTTTCAGTTTTCACTGATTTAAAAAATAATGGAGGATTAATTTATCCATCAGAAAGTGTTTTTAAAATAATTCAAGCTACTGAGTAGAAATTAGTATTTTGATTAATAATTTTTCGAATAAAATTATTACTAAAAAGATAATAAATGTTTTAAGTAATCGCTTTGCTGTTGAAAAATACATTTTTCCCAATTTAGACTGTGAAATTTCCTTGGAAAACAATCACAAAATTGATTTAATTGTATACATTTGTAAAAACTACTTAAATCTTCGTTTGCATAGTATAGCAAAGTCACTGAATCAAAAAAATAATGTTAGTATAAGACATAAATTCAATAAATTAATATTATTTGCAAACCAATGAATTAAATATATATATTATATTATATTATATATATTTGCAATCAGTTAACTTGTTACTTTATTTAGCTAATAAATAAATGTTGAGTTATAATTCTTGTGTTTTATTTCATATTTTACTAAATAAAATATATAATTAATAACTTTATTCGTTATAATATTGATATATCAATTATATTTGAAGTTATATTTCATACATTCTAAACACAACATATACATATTGCCTTTTTGACAAATGGCGCCTAGTGACCTTGAGGCTTCACTTTTCGAGCGATTTGTTATATTGAGTTCGTTATCTAGTTATATATAAAAGTCTCTGCAATAACAGGACACCAAATTGTTTTAGCAGCCTCTTTGTCGTAAATTAACGATGCGTACTCAACAGCACGTATAAGTATGCATATGTGTGTGTGTGTGTACTCGTAGGTGTAATTCACTATGTCATGTCGATGTTAAAGTTTTTAAATTCACTTGTTAGTTTAGTTTTATACCCCTATTGTAGCAGTAATTTTATTAGACGATTATTTTACAACAGGTTGTTATTTTTTTATCAGTATTTCTAAGGGCAGGATCGAGTTCGGTGCCGAAATAATAAAACTTACCTGATGTTCAAAAGGACTGGGTCGAGTTGGGTGCCAAAGTCGTAAAACTTACCCGATGGTTAAATCTGAGATTTAATTTTTATTTATTGGTACTATTCGGGAAATATATTATTATCCTGAAGTATAACCTAAGTAAAAATATATAATTACTAGATAAAATTTCTATATCTAAGTGTATTTGTACTTGTTACTATATTAAAATAAAACTACTTTAGTTTAAAGTTCTGTATTAATATTTATTTAAAATCGAGGTTACGACGAACAAAATGCAAGTGGATGTTAAAATAATTTTCCTTATGACAAAGAATTAAGTGAACAACGTTCTTTTAACCTAACCTATCTAGTAGCAACCGCAACCAAAATATTCAGGTGTATAGATCTCTAAACAAATGAAAAATTAACCTACTATCTCGACCTATATATTATAATAAAATTATTTTCTTAAATATGTGAAGTCCAGTCCTTACTCAATGGTATATAAAAAAACACGGCACCCAACTCGACTCATCACGGCACCCAACTCGGACTCCCTGAAAACTGAAAATACAGCACCCAACTCGTCTCGTCCCATTTCTAGTTGTCATATATTTATATTTCTGAACAGTAACTTACTCTGAGTACATATAAACCATACGCGGCGGTTGGATTTTAATCTCTTACCGAAATTTTGCATAGCAAAACTGCACGCGGGTTATTTCCAAAGAGATTAAGGGATTAAGATTTCAACCTAGAACCAGGTAAGAATCAGACCACCATGTGTCAATAATTTGTATTTGTATATATATATGTATATATATATATTTATTATTATGTAAGTTACAGTTAACAATAAAACTATGTTCTCCATATACCGGGTGTCCAAAAAGAATGGAAACTATTAAATATCTCGAGAACGGCACATCGGATTACAAAGTTACAAAACACGTTTTTCTTTATTTTTTAAAATCTATTTAAGGGTGATATGCGAAAACCACCCACACCTCCCCTGGCGGGGGGGCCGGGGGCAAGTTTTAAAATTTAAATGGGAACACCCATTTTTTATTGCACAGTTGCATTCTCCATAAAAAACTGTTTCTGGATTTGAAAATTGAGCCCCCCAGCTCCATCCCCCTCAGAACAGGGAAGAGGAGAAAATTTGAAAATTTTTGCAGAAACTTTCACTTTTTATTGCAGTTTTGGATTCTCCTTCTAAAACTGGATATAAAATTGAAAAACGCACCTTCACTCTCACTCCCACACATGCGGATGGGTACCAACTTTTCATCTCAAATAATACCTGGTGGTAAATTGTGCTGGATTTAGGTGAATCCCCTCGCCTCTCACTATCGGGGTGCTAAATTTAGGTGAACACCCTACTTAATTATATCCAGTTTTAGAAGGAGAATCCAAAACTGCAATAAAAAGTGAAAATTTCTGCAAAAAATTTTAAATTTTCTCCCCTTCGCTGCTTTGAGGGGGGAGGTGCTAGGGGGCTTAATTTGCAAATCCAGAAAGTTTTTTATGGAGAATGCAACTGTGCAATAAAAAATGGGTGTTCTCATTTAAATTTTAAAACTTGCCCCCGGCCCCCCCGCCAGGGGAGGTGTGGGTGGTTTTCGCATATCACCCCTAAATAGATTTTCAAAAATAAAGAAAAACGTGTTTTGTAACTTTGTAATCCGATGTGCCGTTTTCGAGATATTTAATAGTTTCCATTCTTTTTGGACACCCGGTATATTTTTCTTATTTAATACACCATTGCTATAGGATCATATCCCTAACCTTACCTAATCTATTGTCTATTTTCATAATAAATAATTAGTTATATTAATTTGAAATCTGTTTATTATTAATAGGACAATACAATTAATTTCAAATTCACATATTTAAAATTGCTGTGGCAAATAATTTTAGAAATATGCTATAGAACTCACAAAAATATATTCCAAGACCCTTATAATCCGATAATCCGCAACCCGGCATGTAGTTTCGTTATTTAAATTTGGGATTTTCGACCGCGGCGTGCAGTTTATGCGCTCCAAGTTACTCTAACTTAACCCCTCTTAA
Source organism: Clivina fossor (assembly GCA_963966155.1). NCBI lineage: Eukaryota > Metazoa > Arthropoda > Insecta > Coleoptera > Carabidae > Clivina > Clivina fossor. Next base: position 28,878,302 of record OZ014555.1, read on the forward strand.
CCTAACTTAATCAAATAATTTAGACACTTTGCTATGTTGGTAATTTAATAATTATTATATTTAAAAATAAATCAATTTAACATTGTAAATCAACGATTATTTTCTTTACAATAAACCTTCTTTAATTATAATTTTGTCTATCAAGATTTAATTTAATATATATTTCATAAAAAGTTTTCAAAATTAGAAAGAAGTGCAAATTTAGTTAATGTATGTATATTTTTTTTAATTAAAAATTATAGTGTTCTTTCAAAATTTCGCAGATTCTTTGTGAAAACATTGCGGTCTCCCTGGAGTCCGCAGACCACAGGTTAAAAACTGCAGTTTTAAACGATAGCACAGATGTTTTACGGTAGAACTTGTACAGAAACTACACTTTAAAAAAATTCGGTAATTTAATAATTTTACATAAAAATCCAGAGCAACTGATTTACACCAGTTTAATATGTAAAGTTACAAACGTCAATATGAATATAAAATACGTATTTGTAACAGTATGTAACTTTACTTATTTTTTCGGTTAAAACAAAAAAACATATATAAATTAATTATTTTACTTGAAATTACAAAATTATTATTATTTTTACAGAAAATTTATATAAAGCATCGGTTTTACTAAAATAATATGTAATTGTAAGAAATACCAAACAATATATTTAACTAGGGCTTTCGAGCTGGAATCGGAGCTCAGAACAGTTTGATTTTTTCTTGGAGCAGGAATGGAATCGGAGCTGTAAAAATATTGGTCGCTCCATTTTTTTTAGCAACATATATCACTAGAAAAATCGATTTTTTTTTCATATTTCTAAATTATGCAATATGTGTATTAAAATTAAGTATTTTATAAAAATATAATAATTTATATTTTATTTTACTAGTTTCATAATTTTTTTAACAAAAAATCTTTATATTTATAATTTATATCGAATCGCGGAGCGGAGTTGGAGCGAAGCCGGAGCAGTTGTATAAATACAGATAAAAATTTGGACTTCTCCAAAGCTCTGTATTTTACTATTTAAACATATTCTTTAAAACATACTTTACATGCAATTTAAGACCAATGAACATCACAAACAGTAAATAAAGAAATTTTATTATTTATTGCGAACATAATTATTTAAATTTACAGTACGTATTGTCTTATTCATAAATCAAGAAAATATTTGACCTTTTGTAATTAAATTATCTTACCCAGTTGTTAACTTAATATTTACGATGAAGTAGGGATTAAATCCAAAGTAACAAGATTTTAATTAAAATAGGAAATTTAATAAAATTTTCAAGTATTAACAAACTTCTTCAACAAACGTTATTTTCAATTATAAATTCGGAAAATAACTTTTATGAACTACTTTCATATTATATCTTGGTTAATATAATTTTCATTAATTGAAATTTACGTATTTTGAGAAATTAAGTGATTTATCGTTTATTTATTTTTACTTTCTTTTCTATTTCTTTCTAAAACTACAAAATTGAAAATTAATTTAAAAACAGAATTAGATTATTTTGTAAATCGTAAAAAATTCATAAATTTTAAAGAAATTTGAATATTTTTTGATTTAATTTTCAAACATAAAATATTTAGAATTTGTTACAATTTTCAAACGAATCTAATTTGTAAAAATTATTAATTTTCATATTTTTAAACATTGCTTTAAGTTTATTAGTTATTTTTCTGATTCATGAAATACGTATCAATATTATATTTACCATTTTATCAAATTTTCCTAGTTTTATTTTTACATAAATTCAACATTTCCTGGTGACACTCAAATGTTCTCATAAGTCATAAAGAATTTCATATTTCTTACAGAAGTATGAAAAATGTGTTCCTACATATATATATATATATATATATATATATATATATATATATATATATATATATATATATATATATATATATAGAACAAAACGGTTATTTTTACGTTGAAGCATAATGTATTTGATATGATGACATTTAGGCAGACGATATGATGGCGGTTATGTTTCTACAGAATGACGTCAAACAAACTTTATGGAAATACGATCGGCATTTTTTTTTCCTCTATGTATCCGCAATAACACCTTTAAATTGACATCAAGGTGACCAGATATCAATTTAGGATAAAATTGTATTCAATCGATATGTACCGGGTATGGAAAGTATTCTCTCAATTATTTTTAGAAATGTCAACAACTTACTCATAAAAAAAAAACATGTTTTGTTATTTTTCCATCAGTTTTAATTAAACAAAAATATCGAAACGATTTGATGAGCAAATAATTTTAATGTAAAATTTTATTTTGATTATCTTTTAAATAAATATTGTAATTTAACAAAATATCAAAATAAAAAAGCTTTAGGATTAAGTTCTGTATATATTTTAATAAATATATAATAAACAAGTATATAGAACATAGAAACAAGTTACTTGTTTCTATAGAATATAATCCTATAAATATGATTACAAACCGTATATTAATTTCAAAAACAAAAATAACAAACAGACCTTATAATTTATATTTTCATAATTAAAATGCAAATGCATTTAGAAATAAAAAAGAACCATTACGCCATTTCTCACTTTGACAAATAACGTCAATGAAATATTATGAAAATTAATCAAGTTTCATAGAGCTTTTCTTGATTAAAGCCGTTATTCTTCTTTTTTTTTCCTCTGGCACTAGTGACGAATGGTCACGTATATCTGGTTAATTAATCGTAGGTGGCGTGGAGTTTTGAAACGACTGTCCAGTGGATTGACTCAATGAAAACGAATGCCATTTTATTTCACCCTTAGGGTTAGAATAACTCTATTACGCAACCATTGTTAAGTATATTATTGATAGAATCGAACTTCAACGAGAAAACTTTGCAGACAGAAACTTTAATTAACGCTCCGACCGCATTTATAAAAAATTAGCAAACAAAAGAAATAAGCGGAGATTAAGTACATTTTCAGTATTTTACTTATTAAAACTAATTTAACGAAGACAATTTTTTTTATAATTAAAAAATCTTGTTTAAATACATATATTAAAATAGATTTTATTTATATTAATGTCAAAAGATAAACTTTTGTTCTTGGATTCTGAACCTGCGTTATGATTAATTATAGTGTTATTAAATTCCCTATCAGGTTCGTTATTGTTTTTAGCAATGACGCGTTTCGACTTTTCAGTCATCTTCAGATTTTCTGAGTTTGATCGGTGTTGTGGCTCGAGTGAACACAGAGCCACAACACAGACCAAACTCAGAAAATCTGAAGATGACTGAAAAGTCGAAACGCGTCATTGCTAAAAACAATAACGAATCTGACAGGGAATTTAATAACACTATAATTAGATTTTATTTATTTTATTAGATATTTTGTAGTTGTTCAGAGTTTTGATTTATCAAAAATACTTACATTTTTTTAAGTCTATAAGTATCTATAAGCATCTATAAGTAACATACGAACAAGAATTCAGTTTTAAGTTATATTTTGGATTCATATTTTTGTCGCTCAGTTTGTATGTAATTGTTTAGTAATTTTCCTATATAATACGAGTATTTATTTAATTAAGTAAAGTTATATTTAATTATTTTTTATTATTATAATTATTCCACAAGCAAAGATCCAAGTGTAACTTTATCTAGTCAGGTGGGAAAATCATTTTAAATAAATGTTAAATTTACTCAGAAGAAAATTTGTCATCTTAAGTTGCACAAAGATAGCAAATTGTTACAAAATCGAGTGGGGGAAACTACTTGTACATCTGGAATACAAATTTATTAAAATTCCTTAAAATTCTTTAAAAATCATGGTACAAAGTAAAAAATCTTTCAGAACTTATTATATTAAAATAAAATGGTCATAATTGGTCATAGTTTTGTATTAATATTTTTTAATAATCGACGTTTCGACGAACTCAACGTACAAATGATATTTACAATAAATAAACAAAACATAAAAACAAGTTACTATTGCAAGCGCAATATGCGCTGAATACTTGCTAATACACTATTACGTCACGATGAGCAAATTCTAATTTGACACTCAATTTTAAAATTAATTTTCTTATTTATTATAAATAATTTTGCTTTAAAACATAGTTATTTTAATGTATATTTTTGATTTAAAAAAATGTGCAACGACCCAATCATTTACAAAGTAAAAGTTACAGTAAGATTGTATTATGTTTTATGTTTGCTATAGATATTCGTTTGTAATTTACATATCTAAATTCGGTATTAAATATAACTTTATCGGTCTGCATCATCAATATAAATGTTACAATATAGAGATCGCCTTTGTTCTATTTTCGTTTACATTCTAACTTCGTATACAAATCTAATCAATGTTTTACAAGTAAATCGATTAACAAACCCAACATCTCTACCACAAATCTTAATTACTCTCATTCCAGGACTATTTCGTAACCAAAACCCGCCTTAATCCAACCCTACAAGTGCGTCGTTCTATCGATGATTTATCTAATGTTTTAGCTATTTTATTTAAACAAAATAGATAAGCCCGTATTCTCACCTCACTTTTTCGTGAAAAAGTGCTTTTATCATTAATTTCAAAATAACTTTTTGCTTCTGTTTTACATCAAATATAAATAGTTTTTCTATTTTCAATCATTTTTATTATATTTGGTATTATAAAATTTAAATAAACTATTATAAAGTGCTTAATAAATAATTTTAAGTAAACCTAAAAAGTACTTTTGGCAAAAATCACCTTTATAAATGAGGTGAGAATACGGGCCATAATCTTTATCCATCTAAATATATATTAGATGAAACAACTAATTTAAGAGTAGATGATTTGATTATATTTGATGTATTTGTCTAATGAATGTAATTAAATATTTCTTCTAGTTTGTCATATACAGTGGAATTTACAAAAGTTTGGCCTTACGTACATACATACATACATACACAATCACGCCATATACCCAAAAGGGTGTGGCACAAACTCTTTTCATTATCCCGAAATCAGTCACCTCCAAACACTCCTATCCAAACAAGCAACTTTCGCTTCATCCACATTCATAATTCCTCTCATACATGCTCTTCTATTCCTACTACTTGGAAACTTTCGCTCACGCAAAACACTCTCAATCATATCACTCCAACTACTCATTGGACGTCCACGCAAACGTATACCATCAAAATCATTCAAATAAATCTTTTTAACCAAACGTTCATTAGACATTCGCTCAACATGTCCGAACCATCTTAACTGACTAACACCAACTTTTGCTACAACATTTTTTTCAATTTCACACTCATCATACACTAGTCTATTTCGTACCCGATCTCTCCTAGTTACACCACATACCCCACGTAAAAATCTCATTTCCACAGCAGTCATTTTCCGTTTATGCTTTTGCAACCAAACCCAACATTCACTACCATACATCACCGTAGGCACCAAAACTGCATTGTATATACTTAAACGGGCTTCTTTTGAAACATTTACATTCCTAGCAAAAGTTCCCAAAGCACCCAAAACCTTACAACCAGCATTTACTCTCCTTTCAATTTCACGATCAAAACGGCCATCTCTAGACAGCAAACTACCCAAATACACAAATTCATCTACCTGCTCTAAACGTGCACCGTCAATATGTACATTACATTCAGTCATCAAATCACCTTTCTCAAAAACTAAAACTTTGCACTTATCAATATTCAACACAAGATTCATATCTTTACCAACAACATTAATTCTATCAATCATCCTTCTCAGTTTTTCTTCAGATTCAGCCAAAACAACCACGTCATCAGCATACTCTAAAGCAGGTACAACACAATCACCTATTTGTATACCATCATTACCACGTAATAATAAATATAATGCAAACAATATATGTATTTCTATTTGTCACTCTCTCTCACTGCTGACATATTCTTTCTAGTGAATTAGTTTATAGCGTGTAGTAAGTCGTAGCTGCAACCATCTGTCAGACCAAACCATCGTGAATTCAAATATACAGGGTGTTTACGGTCTTCTCTGTATCCTTTAAGGGAACGAGAGTACACCTCAAAAGGAGTCGATAAACCTTAAAACGCCTTTGTAAAAATCGTCTCACAAGTGAGATAATAATTCTTTTAGTTTTTACATTAAACGATTCATTTGTTTTAAGCTCTAGTATTCTACTACTTAATCAGTATTGTCCACTACAACAGATGTTCAAAGTTATCATCATGTTGTTGGATTTTTTAAAAAATAATAAAATTTTTAATCAAGCAAAGATGATAGTAAAACTGAATTACTGAGATAACAACTGTACCTGTCAAATAACAATTGAACAATACTGATTAAGTAGTATATTACATTATTACTAGAGTTTAAAACAAATTAATCGCTTAATGTAGAAACAGAAACTAAACAAAATATTATCTCGCTTATGAGACAATTTTTACAAAGGCGTTTTAAGGATTATCGACTGCTTTTGAGGCGTACTATCGCTTAAAGAATACAGAGAGGACCGTGAACACCTGTATTTTGTTAAACTTTATTTGAAATAACAATTTAATTGCAAATTATTTGTATAGAAATTAAATAAACAAATTGTATCATTTAATTAGAATTAGACGAAATAGCTATTTGATATATTTTCTGTGCAGTTATTCATCGTTCAGTGCGAGAGATAGGCCGTTGCCACTAAGCATATGGTTTCGTGTAAGCGAAATTACAACAAACAAAACACATACTCAAAGGAACGACATATCAGACAGCCCAGCCAGCTAAGAGCAAAAGGAGTAAATTTGCGGACGAGTTTTGGACGAAGTTTTCCGAAAGAAAAAAGAGTAGAGACATAGGGGATGGGTGGGGGCAGGGGTGAGTGAAAAAGTTACGTGTTGCAAAAGGGATGTGTTGGCTTGAATGGTGCTGTAGCTTCAGCTGCAGCATCCACCGAATCGATTTGGTTTTGTGCGCGCCGCGCGCCTACTTTGGCTTGGGCGAAAGCTCTGGTGTGTTGTCGGTTCTGTTGAAAAGGTAATCCGTAACTAGATGGTGGAGATGAAGCAAGGTATACATACATACAAGTGCCGGGAATCGAATTCGGATAATTTTACATCCAGATCCAAAATTATCCGGTGATCTGGATCTCGGATTCGAATCTACAATCCGAATCTCGGATCCGAATGTAATCTATTGGAAGTACTTTGACATCATTATCTCACTGCATAATGGAGTTTTAGACGTAACACGATAAAATAACTATAACGTAGTACTATTTTATCTATCTATTTTTTCAAAAAAAAAAACGTACTTCTGACACGTAAATGACATTAAATATTTCATTTATGTTTTCAATAAGATAACGTATTTCTGTGAATATCTGAATAATCGTACGATTAATACAATATAATAATTAATAATTTTCAAAATTATTATACATTTAAGTTTGACATATTTTTACAATCAATATGTTTTACTAAACACATTTTTAATTTAATGTAACGTATTGTATTTTTGACACATGGTCTAACAAATAAAAATCTGCTATAGCTAAACATGAGTCAGAATATCTTCATGATGTAAAATTTGAAGATACAGTAATAATTGCTAGACTAATCAATATTAGCAGCAGATTAATAAGAGAAGCAATTGAAATTTATAAAGAAAAAGACAACATCAATCACTGTAATGGCATTGAGTTAAATAAAATTTGAATTTGAATTATTTAAAAATTTATAAAATTTTATGATCTAGTTCACTTATTTGTTACCTAGTAACTTGTTTCTATGATCTGTTATTTAGACAAGCGTTGAGTCTCGTCGAAACATAGATTATAAATTAATTTTAATACAGAACTTGAACCTAAAGCAGTTTTATTTTAAAATATCAATACATTTTTAAATCGCTTTATTATCCTTCTTATGGATATTTACATGAGAAAAATAGCAAAAATTGTATTTTATTTGGATTTATTATGAATAATAAGAGAATATACATGTACATGAAATACCTTGCAATATGTACCGAAATTCTAGTTAGATTCTGTATATATATCTGGGCTGTTCGTGATTCTCCTGTTAGTGTCCGTCAGCAAAATACAATTGGATTTTCGGCTACATAGACTATATTGCGTTGGTGTTAGCTCGGCAGTCGGTATATTGTGTTTTGTAATGTTGGTATTTGTCAGCGAAGATTTCAGAATTCAGGGGTTAATTGTGAATTGTTTTCTAACCGTTATTAATAAATATCAACGAATTTCATTCCCTCATTTTTGATAAATATATTATTGTTCTTTGTCCAAACGGTAATTGGAAAATTATGATAAATTAATTCTCTCTCTTTTAGCGTTAATTAGCGAAATATTTCTGGGAAGATATAATTTAATTAGTATTTTCTAAATTGTTGATTCTCAAGTTTACATTTAAAGATATAATCTTGCGAATGCGTAAGGTTTACGTTGGATAGACAGGTAAAACTGTGTCTACTAGATTGACAGAACATACGTCTAAACAATCCAGATAAATCTGCTATTGCGCAACATGCGTTACAATATCTTCATAATGTAGAATTCGAAGATACAATAATAATTGCAAGACCCATCAATATTAACAGTAGATTGATAAAAAAAGCAATAGAAAAACATTACATCAATCATGATTTAAATAAAATTTTGCTTCCATTAATTAAGAATTTATAATTTAGTTATTTATTTTGTTACCTAGTAACTTGTTTCTATGTTTTGTTTATTTATTGTAAAATGAATAATTTTTTCTGATGATGATGTACGTAGAGTACTCTGCAACGTCAATTTTAAATTAAACTTTATACAGAACTTTATCCTAAAGCCTTTTATTTTAATATAATGAATTTTGAAAGATTTTGTACCATGTTAGATATAATCTTATCTGATGAATATAAAAGTTTGAAATAATGAATTTGTATCATTCTTTCTGATGAAAACGGACGTTGAGTTATCGATACGTTGATTATATATAAATATTAATACAGAACTTTAATCTATACACTATATTTGTGAGAAAAATATTTTTTCGTAAAATACGTAAAATGCGTGTATATTCCATGAATATCTACGAGCTAAAGAAAAAAAATCCACAATATGGGCAAATTACATAATGGGAAAAATTAAAAATAACCATTTAAACAGATGGGGTACCTGCCAAACATCCTTTTTTAACAGTTTATATTTTATACAACGCATTTATGCACAAGTGGGATTTCTGACATTGGCGTAGTTCACTACCCAAAACATGTATTCCAAATAGAAGTTAAAGAATTTGACTAACATCTAATATACATAGAGAATAATTATATTCAAAGAGATATTGTTACGGTATATTCGTTTCAACTTGACATTTTCCATTTAATGAACTCACCAAAAATATAACTCAAAAAAACGTCACTAACTATTTATAAACCTAACATTGGCTAAGACACACCAAACAGAAGACGACACTGTTTTTACCGATGTCAACAAACTGAAAACATAGGATAGAGCGACTTCCCGCTACTTTGAAAATACGGGCGAAGTCAAAAACGAAAACAAATAAGTCTTGTTTTTATTGGTAATACTTGGTGTAATTTTAGATATCCCTGTATATGTATATCGAATTCTGTAGTGTATATGTTTAAAGTTAAACAGACATCACAAGCATAAATGCATTCTTTCTAAATGAAGTGATGGACGATATAGAGAAATGTTCGAATAATTACGCTTATTTCGTAGTTTTTGTTGTTATAGTTTGTTTTTTTTTTAAATAATTTAACAGCTTGTTGACTTAAGAAGTTATTTTGAACAGCTACGTACCGTAATGGAACTAGAAAAACTCTTAGCGGTTAAAAATGTATGCTTGACAAAATTAGTTTAAAATGTCTATTTTCATATTCATATAAGCCAAATATTTTTAAATTATCTGTTATATACCAAGTGTTTATTTTTGAAATTCGGATAAAAACTTTCTATGTCTTAAATATATTTCATTTGCATTGTAAAAAAAAAGTTGTCATTTTACATAAAAACCATAGTAAAAAAATACATATTATTTCAGCAAAATCAATGGTTTACATAAATTTTCTGAAAAAGTAATATAATTTTGTAATTTTAAGTAAAATAATTAATTTACCATATATTTTTTACCGAAAAATTAAGTAAACTTGCATAGAATATATATATTTTATATTCATATTATGTAAAAATTTTCCTGTTACGTCTGTAAATTTACATATGAAACTGATTTAAATCAGTTGTCCCAGGGTTTTATGTAAAATTACCGAATTTTTTACAGTGTGCTTAGTGACATGATAAATATTTTGTAAATTATACTATATTTCTTGTTTAGTAAATTACAAAAATGAGATAATTTTAAATTATTTAGTAGATGGTAGCAGTGGTAGATAACATGAATGCGCATGTCCTCTCAAATCAGTCCCAAATATTTATTCATAAATTATTAACAAATTATTGCAACTTTTAAAATTGCTTTACATTAAAATATAAATTATATTTATGAAATATATTTGTATATAACTATGAGTTATCAGAATTATATCATAGTAAAAAATCTTTCAGAACTTATTATATTAAAAATAAAACTGCTTTAGGTTAAAGTTCTGTATTTATATTTATTTATAATCAACGTTTCAACGAACTGAACGTTGTAAACAGGAAACTAGAATATTTTTAATAACTAGATAACTGTTAATATTTTCCTTAACAACATGTCACCAAATTTAATAAATTATTTATAATAACGCGGAAAGAACAAAAATTTTATCATAAAATTTTTTGCAATATCCGTCGTCAAATTAACATTACACTTATTATAATATTTATTTTTCCAAACAAACCATTTTTATAATCAGAAAATAAATATTATCTTCCGCTAGCAAGCACATTGTCTACAAAAATTGCCAAGTATTTAAAAAATTCAACCAGCAATTTCCCAGCGTATAACATTCTTTTGATTTATGAGTACAACAGTAAAATTTTAAAAATAACCTTTAAGAGCACACATACACACATACAATGAACTTATTGTAACACAATTTGGGTCAGTCAAATCTATTTTATGTCGAAGCGAGATTTTTTCGTCGAAATATATTTTGTCGTCGTTGAGGTATCATTTTACATACTGACAGTCATCTGGGACGGCCTTGGAAATTATTTTGTCGAGAAATAATCGTAAATAAAATTAAAACGGAAGTCGAAATCTTATTGCTTGTATTTCTACTGTTAAATTGTTGTGTAGAGTCTAGACAAATGACATACAAGAAAACAATAATTGTACGACAAACAAAAGAATGTCTGTAAACTTAAATTGGATACTTCAAGAGAATATTTTTTTCAGTTTTATTCTTAAATATTTGAATTATTCTTAAATTAATAGTAAACAGTTATGCAAATATCAGTTGAGTAAGATTAAAAATTGGGTTGTAATTAACTGCACTTTAATTTAGAATATATTCACTTTAGTTCAGGTCATATTCACTTTGATAAAAACAATTTGCACTCATAACAAATATACTGTACGAAAAATAAATTATTCCACTATAATTAAATTTTTTCAACATTAAAAAAAATATTTTAACATTGAACAAAACATAATGCACACAAAAAAATATTATCATATTAATTACTTTTCACTATAAAACGAATTCTTTCCATTTTCTGGGCTGTCAATCATTTGCGCCGATGAGATAAACGCCTATATTGAATAATAACATAATTAAACAACCTAAACCTAACCTAATGTACCGTAAGCCAACAGTGGCGCAAATGATAGGGTTTTGTAGCGTTTTTAGTGAAATGTATCAAATTTATAGTGCAAATTATTCAAATTAAAGTTTAAGTTGTACAAAGTGCAAAGTATCTAATTTATAGTGGAAAGTATCCAAACTAACCAAGTGCATTCTATTTTAATTCAAGTGCATTTATAAATTTTTCTTAAAAATTTAAAAAATCTGCTATGATCAACACAGAACCGATCGTCATCGTATTAAATAAATTTATGGAATAGAAAAATTTGTATAACAACAACTACTACTGGTCATGGTAACTAATAACAAAACTGTTTTAACATAAATATGCCATATATATATATATATATATATATATATATATATATATATATATATATATCATCAGTAGCGCAGCCAGGATTTTGTCTTGGGGGGGCCAAGGATTTTTTCTTGGAGAAGCAAAAAAAAGCAAATACTAACCAGATTTCCACTTTATCTTACATGAATCGAATAATTCATAGTTTAAAATAATGAATGTTGGCTCAATATTTTGGGGTAAATAATTGTAGCGTTCGAAATGACTGCTGAAATATGATTAAACAAATAAAAATTGTGCTAATTTTGCTAACCTTGGGCCCCCCCCCCTTTGGTTGCGCCACTGTATATCATAAAAATTTAAAAATTTGAAAAATTATAAAAAAATATTTAACCGTATCGAAAATGTTCCAAATAAAAGTTGTTAGTTTTAAATTGTTTAGCAACTTTCCTTAAATTGCTTTTTTCGAAATAGGTATGTATACATCCTGTATAAATAAAAATAATTTTTCTTTGTAGATAAAAAAAAAACAATTACTCTATTCCTAATGATAGAAGAATAACTGAAGACAAACACACTAAAAACTCACCCTGTATATCATAAAAATTTAATATTTGTTTATAGAAATTTACACATTTTTTTTTCGGACAAATTTTATATAACATTCAAATATTTTTAACGACCTTAATTAGTTTCGTGAAGTTAAAAATAATTCTTTTTTCATATGAATATCTTCAATTTGAAACCAAAATATTATATTGTGACCTAAATTATTAAAACGAATAGCCGTTATTTATAAAAATTTAAACACTTTTAAACAATAAATTAAAAAAAGAAAATTCAAAGAAAAATATGTCTCGAGAAACATACTCGTATATACGTATTTCGTAACATGAAGTATATTTCGGTGTTTCTAACATAGATATATGATTTTGATTTCAACAAGTTCTGATTAAAAATACACAATATCATTTCCTTTTCCGTGTTCAAAAATACTTTATAACGCGTTTCCTTTTGCTATTATTAATTGACTGTATTTCTGATTACATGTTTCACATATTTCGGATATTAACAAACATTTTTCTTCAGTGTAATTAATTTTGTCTAAGAAAAGCTAATTTAGTTGTTCGTATCACTTATGTTAGTAAAGTTTTATAAAAAGATTTTTTTATACCAAGCATTCTGTGATTAAAAACCAGTTGCATTGAACTTTGTTAACTTAAAATAATACGGTTTCAAGATAAAGGTTCTGTATTAATTTTTATTAATAATCAACGTTTCGACGTACTCCACGTACATCATCATCAGGAAAAAATTACACAAATGACATTACAGTAAATAAATAATACATACACTGTAAAAAGTTGCCATTTCACATAAAAACCATAGAAAAAAAAAATATTTTACAGGTGTCTAGCAAATTTTAAAAAAAAAAATTTCCGTACATTTCCCGTACAGTTCTGCATGTATTCCGCAACATTTTACTAATTATACACTAGTAAAAAAAAAAACAAACGCGCCACTTAAAAAAATCTGAAAAATTACCGATTTGCAAATAGGTATAACTCGGCCAATTTTGACCGAAATTGAATGAAATTTTGCGTCCGAAAATATTTGTAGTTTCGTCTTTAAGGTGAGGCAAAACATGTACCATTTGAATCACTCCGCTCCACCCCCCTCCACAGCCAGCAGAAAAAAACATGTATTGACTTTAAAAATTGTCAAACTTTAACATGTATAGTATACAAAAAAAAAATTGACTCAATTTACCAAGCGTACGTTAAAACTCAAATATTTCTACGTAAATTCCGCTTAATTTCAAAGACTTGCGATGCTTTAGAGCGAAGTTATGATTTTTTTGAAATTTACCTTATTTTTTAGATGGCGACGCATGATTTAAATAGTGAAGTGTAAATATAAACAAGCAGATTCCATTTTTTTATCAATTAAAGTTTAATTAAATTCGCCATTTAAAAATTCCCACCGAACAAAAAAATTCCCGTACAATTTAAAAATCACGTAAAATTCCCGCTTTTCCCTAATCTCACGCCCGCTTGACACCCTGTTTTAGTTTTAGCATAACGATAAATATTCTGTAAAAATAATATAATTTTGTAATTTTAAGTAAAATAATTAATTTACCATATTATATGTCTTTTTACCGAATAAATAAATAAACTTACATAAAATATACGTATTTTATATTCATATTATGTAAAAAATTTCCTGTGACGCCTGTAAATTTACATATTAAATTTGTATAAATTAGTTGCCCGGGTTTTTACATAAAATTACCGAATTTTTTTTACAGTGTAGAAACAATTTACTAGGTAACAAAATTAGCAACTAGATTACAAAATTCATAAATTTTTAATTTAAGGAAGCCAAATTTTATTTACAGTGGTTGATGTTATCTTTTTTTTTATAAATTTCTATTGCTTCTCTTATCAATCTATAATTCATTTTTTAATGTTGCTTATTTTGTTACCTAGTAACTTATTTCTATGTTCTGTTTATTTACTATAATATTATTTGTGTAATTTTTTCTGATCATAAAATACGTGGAGTACGTCAAAATGTCGATTATAATACAGAACTTTATCCTGAAGCTATTTTAATTTAATATAATCAGTTCTGAAAGATTTTTCACTATGTTCGTTAACTTAATCTGTGGTTAATTATGCAATTAGATTCTCAACTGCTTTCAAAATTTCTGATTCATTGATCGATTAACAATTCAATTATGGTGTTAGCTGATATGTGTTTCAAATATTAAAAGTAACGGATATTTCTTTGAAATATTTTTTACATTTGTAGACTACTTGAAAATGTATTGATAGCGTAATATTTTATATATCATTTCGTTTTATATAATAATGTATTATTAAAAAAAATTCAATTTTATGAAAATAATCAAAAATAAATTACTATATTTAGTTGATAATTTGAATAAAAAAATGTACGTATATCGTTATCTAATACATAAATAATAACTATACATACATCAATAAAAATGTAGTACATAATTTCTCACCCGTTATTAATGGCAGCAATTTCGAATAAAGGTGAAACTTACCTAGAACAAAACAAAAAAATATAAAATTAAATTATTTTACATTACCTAATACGATTTCTAAATTAATTATTATTAAATAGATTCCCTGAAGTTAGCAGTCACTTGCCCATAATACAAAAAATAAAATCTTAGAATATGTTGCAAATTAGTCGTGAATAAACTAAACTAAATTGCAATGAAATTTCTTATGCCCGTTTTACACGACGCAACTTTCTGTGGGATTTTCTTGCGCAACAAAATTGCACAAGAAAATTGCTCGATTAGAACACGCTGTAATTTAATTGCATGGCCTTGCAATTTCTAGTTACTTTTTAGTAACTTTCAGTCTTACCAACTTTCATTATGAAAGGCACAATACCAGTATTTTTTTATTTATATTTGATTTTCCTATGAGGTGTGTCATACATTAAAAAAATGAATTACAATAAAAATTATTTATTTATTTTATATATTTCGTGTGTTTATTTTGAAGGTTATACAGTTATGATATACTTTGACGTTTAGTTATTTTTTTAATTAGTTGGCATCTTGGAATGAAATAACCAAAATCGCAGTGCAATTTTCTTGCATCGTGTAAAACATACATATATTTTTGCAATTTTTTTGCGCAACTTTCTTGTACAATTTTGTTGCGCAAGAAAATCCCACAGAAAGTTGCGTCGTGTAAAACGGGCATTACAAAATCCAAGAATTTTCATTTTAACGAATCAATATATTTAATGAAAATGTTTATGCATTCGGGCATATAACAAAATTCTTACTTTTAAAAAATTTAGCAATAGCCATTGTAAAAATATACTATACTACAAAAAGTTCCAGTATTTAGTTTAAACCAAAAATACGGTAATTTGATATACCTATCCTTTGTTTTTTACCGAATTTTAATATCTAGTTTAGATTTCAAGTTACAGGAGTTGAGAGTTTCAAGTAAAACATCCTGTATTTCACTATCGTCAACTATAAATTAATTCCCATTTATTTCTGCAATACTAAATTTCACATTGTATACAATAAAACAAAAAAAAATATTTATTTTATGTAAAAAGTTTCTGTATCAACATCAATAAAAAAACCAAATGCGGAATAATTCAAAATGCCAAAAATAGCTAAGATTTTGCAAACTAGGTCGCAAGTCATTCGGTGTAGTGTGTCACCATTTTGTATTCTCTATAAATCAGATCGTGAGTAACGTGAGCGCATAATCCTAAAAGTATATACAGGCTGGGGCAAAAGTCTGGAAAAGGTCGAATAAATGTAGAAATACAAGTATGTTTTCAAAAAAGATATTTCCCCCAACCCCAGGAGTGGAGCAGTAGGCACCTTTGTAATATTAAATGGAAACACCCAATTTTGATTGCAGATTCGGATTATACACCCCGAATTATGTAGGTTTTGTGCGAAACTTTTTTTTAATTTGTGATAGATGGCGCTGTAATCGCAGAAATTAAGATTTTTTTTGCAAAATTTAGAGAATTTTACATTTATCACAAACTAAAAAAAGTTTAAAACAAAACCTACACAATTCGGGGTGTATAATCCGGAATCTGCAATCAAAATTGGGTGTTCCCATTTAATATTACAAAGCTGTTCCCCGCCTCACCCTCAGGGGTTGGATGAAAGGGATGAAATTTGGTATCATTGAATAGCTTTTTTGAAAATATAAAACACGCATTTTTTTGTTGATAGTACATGTATTATTAGTTATTTGACTGGTTCCAGACTTTTGCCGCAGCCTGTATATATATATATTTTAGGAAATATTCAAATAACGTTCGTTTGATATAAAATGCAAATTTACACAAAAGACTTTGACGCGAAACACAATCAACTTGAAAGAGAAAATTCGCTAACTTGATTTATAGACAGTTTTGTAGAAAATAAATTTTATTTAATATGTCGCTCTGCGACAAGCAGACAAGCGATAGAATTCTATAACTTTGCAAATCTGGTTAATCAATATCAGATAAATGAATTTAGTCCGAAATAATTCAAGCTTAAATGGAAAAGACGAACAATTTTATTGATAACAATAAAATTATTAAATTATCAGAGAAAATTCAATTATATTCTGATAATACTGAATCCTTCATCATAATATAAATTTAATGTAATATTCGCAGAATTTTAAATGTAGCATTAATTAATATAAACAAGATTAGAAGTATATGGGTAAACCCATATACAGACCACTTTGACATTTCTCGGAAAGTTGGCAACACTGTATTTTAATAATATTTTAATTTATGTGGGCACTAGGAGATACTTTTCTGAAAATTTGATCAAAATCGAATAAATAATATAGCCACAATAAATTTTTTAAAAATTTTGTGATTTTTTTCTCGATAAGTTGGCAACACTGTATTTTGTTAAAATTGCATAATTTATTTAGGCACTAGGAAAAACTTTTATGAAAATTTGATTAAAATCGGTTAAATAATAAATTTTTTAAAATTTTACTAATTTTTTTTCTTTGAAAGTTGGCAACACTGTATTTTGTTAAAATTACATAAATTATATGAATACTAGAAAAATCTTTTGTGAAAATTTGAGTAAAATCGGTTGAATAACATGGCCATAATAAAATTTTTAAAACTTTAGTAATTTTTTTTTCGGAAAGTTGGCAACACTGGATATTAATAAAATTATGTAATTAATGGGAGCATAAGGGAAATCTTTTCTGAAAATTTGATCAAAATCGGATAAATAACGTAGCCAATATGAATTTTTAAAAACTTTAGTAATTTTTTTCTCGGAAAGTTGGCATCTCTGGAAAAAACCAAAACCACATGATCATCCTGGGCACTAGACAAATTTATCCTGAAAATTTCATTAAAATCGGTTGAACCGTCTAGGAGCAGTTGCGGCCACAAAATTTTGACTTACGACCGAGCGAGCGAGCTGACGACGCACATCCATACACCCACATAAACTAAGTTCAGATTCGTCATCTAGAGGCTATATGAAGGATTTCTGCACAATTTTTTTTTTTTGAAAATGTTACAGACACCGTACCAAACGCTATACCACTTTTTCCTTGCAGTCAAAGTGGTAAAAATCATCTAATTCAATTGAAAAATCATTTAAACTTTAGTCATCTAATTCGAATTAAATAAAATAGCTCTTTCATTGTTTTCTGTGTAAGGTACATTTGTTGGTTTATTTATAAAATTAATATATTCAACATTAACATAATAAAGTTATTAATATAAATTTAAATAAATCGTAAAACGAGACTAATAGCGTAAATTGCAATTAATATAGTATGAAATAAGTGTATATAGAATCATTTAATTAATATGGTTATCTCTGCGAGATAATCATTATATTGTAATAATTGGATATTATTATTCTGAGAACACTTACATTAGGAGCTGTATAATGTGTAGAATATGGAGCGTTCTCCTTTATTTTGAAACGCCTGCAGCTGTTTTCATAAATTAATCGACTCGTCAAAAACCGAATGTACGTATGTATGCAAGTTCACCGACCGAACTCAATATTTCATACTCGCATTACTCTTTATCTCATACTATTTTCATAATAATATAACTTCATTTTCATTCAATCATCATTATTTGACTGTGCATAAATTTGAAACAAACACTACAATCAGTGTTGTCACAGATCATTTTAAAAAGATCATTTCAGTAAATATGTTCTAGATCAGATCAGAGATCAATTTCTACAAACGGATCTTTATTTTTAGATCAAATCAGGAATTTAAGATCATTTTTTCTTTTTAGATAATAAAAAAGATCATTTCTTATATTTTTTAATTACAATAAAAAAAAGGGATAACATGGTTCCCAAAGTATTCAATTGATAAATTATCTTATTTTTTAATTTAAAAATATTTATACTTTTTTGTTTTTTACAAAAAAAAAAATGCAAAACAAATTATACATGGCGAATTATATATTAGGTTATAGAATTTTGTTTTTCGTTTAAATCGCCATTAATTTATTTTTGATAAACTAATGAAAAATGTATTGACCTTGCCGGGGTATAAACCCGAGATCTTTGCTGAGAATTAATGGCGATTTAAGCAAAAACAAAATACTATAATGCTCCGCTCACGCAAAACACTCACAATCATACCACTCCATTTACTCATAGGACGTCCACGCAAACGTATACCTTCAAAAACATTCATATACATTTTTTTAACCAAACGTTCATTTGCTTAAGATGTCCGAATCATCTCAACTGACAATAAAAAATATATGTAAATAGTAGAATGCTTTGAAAAAAATAAATAATGGTTATTTTCGCCGAAATATTGAATATTGTCTTCTGAAAAAAATGTCAAAATACAGCATTTCCGCAGTAAAATTTATCTATCCAGCGGTTTACAGGGTACACTTAACTATAGTTTAGTTTTGTCTTTCACTATCCCAAAATGTTTACATTATGCGAATAATGAGATAAGTACTTACTTTAACACCGTACTCTATTACTAACTCTACGTACTAATGTAACACAGACTTAAAAGATCGATAGTTTACAATATCGCGTGACAATTTTTTTTTTCATTTATTATTAAAATAAATAAAAAATATATAAAACACTACTGTACGAAAAATATTTTATTAGTTGTACTTAATTTATTTTATAATACGTATATAGCATTTCAAGTTTACGTACTGTCAAACTAGTCAAAAATAAATTATGGTCATCTATTAGTTATTGCAATCGAACCAGATATATATACAGGGTGTAACTATTCCTAATTTTCAGAAATGATAGAGGGCACATAAAGAAACATTTTTTATTAATAAACTAGTGTCCGGAATTTTTTTTTTTTTTCGGCAGTCGAATCTAAAAAACACAACTTTATGTTATAACCCGAGAATTAACGGAGATTTATAATATCCGTTAAGACCATTTCATTCTACTCAAAAAAGTGCCTTAAGAATGTGAAAATTATTTTCGTCTAATTTAAAAAACCATCGAGATATTGCCATTTATCAAAATACGGAAAAAGCGAACTTTTCGCCATAACTCGAAAACAAAAGACGATAGCTAATTTTTGTTTTCATAATTGAGTTTCTCTCAAAAAAAGCGATCGAGGATGCGCGGTCATTTTTCCATATCTCTTATAGTTTCCGAGTTCCCCTATGAAAACGTCCAAATTTGCCCACCCTGTACATCGTTACAACTTGTGTATCGAAAATGGTGGTCGTAACTTCGAACAATTTTTATAAAGTTTAATGCACTATTATTTCTAATAAAATGTTCCTTAACTTAACTACTCTTTGACGTTGTAATAATAAAAATTGTTTTTAACGATATCTAGTGTATCTTGACACCGAGAAATTTTCGGACACTAGTACTCTATCATTTCTGAAAATTAGGAATAGTTATTCTGTTACACCCTGTATACCTACTCGTATATGTGGTAAAAACCCAGACTAATATTTGTTACCATCGGTCATAAACCTTCTCTTCCCCCTTTATTCACAGTAATTTTTTATGCCTTTCACCCCTCTTGGCGAGGGTTAGTAACCAAATTGTGCATTTTAAAGTCAGATCACGCTGTGTCACGAAATTGCGACGTTGTAATTTATGAATACGTTGCAAAAGAAAAATTGTTATTCCATGAAATTTAAATTTTTATAAATGAACAATTTATTATATGTTTTTCGATTTGGTATGTAAATCAAGGTCTGTAGCAGGCAGTTTATTTGGAAAATTTACTGTGTTAAATTTCGTTTATAGAATATTTCAATATAGGCAGTTTTTTTTTTAACTTTGGTAAAATGTGTAAATAGTTAAATAGTGAATAATAAACATACCATTTATACAAAGCTAAACAAAAATTAAAAATGAGATTAATGTTTTAAAAACTATATACTTATTAATTGACTCATCCATACACATTTTACTCTAGCTTATGTTCTGTTATTTAATGTAAATGTAATTTGTATCTTTTTTTCTGACGAATACGTACATTGAATTCGTCGAAACGTCGATTATTAATAAATATTAATACAGAACTAGAACTTCAAGCCGTTTTATTTTTGTTAAGTAGAGTTTTATGTTAAAGTTCTGTATTAATTTATAGTATTTTAGTTTTTTGCTTAAATTACCATTAATTTATTTTTGATGAAGTAATTAAATCATTAGTTAATTTTGAAACCTTGCCGGGATTTGTATTAATATTTATTTAAAATCGATGTTTCGACGAAACTCAACGTCCGTTTTATTTATTTTAATTCATTTTTCAGTTTCTTTTTATCGTAAATATAAAGCAAATATTTTTAAAAAAAGGCTCTTTTATGCTCTCTTTATATGCTTTTGATGAAATTGATATATTTAATGTATACTTATTATTTTTTATTGACAATTATTATGCAGGAAGTTATATATATATATATATATATATATATATATATATATATATATATACAGTGTGTCCCCGGATTGAGTTCACTATAGATGTAATCGGCAAAAAATTTAAGAATTTAATTTTCATGTTTTGGGATTCCGCCCTGCTTTGCCTGAAAACAATTTTAAGCATATTTTTAGTTTTTTAAAAATCAAGGCGGCTATGAAAAATGTAAAAAACTATTTTATATTCAGGTAAACGGCCTTTTCTGTCAATAATACGGCAAAATGTTCTTGACAAAAGTTGTTGAAAATATGAAATTATGTCTCTGTGCAAAATTTCAAAAAAATCAGTTTTAAAAAAAAGTGTCAGGACATAACCGCAGCAATCCGGTTTTTAATATTCTATAAAGAGCCATACAGAAATTAAATTTTTTATTTAACATAATTGCATATTTTCACAAGTCACAATATAAAAACATAGAAAAATATCATTATAACATATAAACATAAAAATATAACAATGAAAAAGAAAATAATTATTTCAAAATTTTAGTAAGTAATTAAATTCAAATATAATAAAAATGAAATGTAACAGAAATCTATATTATAAAAATATATTTACTAATGTGTCGTAAATATGTCACCCATCCTCTAAAACTTTATGGGAGCCGCACTTGACTCAGTAAAGAGCCGCATGCGGCTCTCGGAGCCGCATTTGCCCACCGTTGGTATATAGGTATATTATTCACTAATTGTATTATTATTTGTCATATTTCTATATTTGATTCATTTTATTTTGTTCAGTGTTATATTTGTCCTGTTATTGGTATACACTGTTACGCAAATAAGTTATTATTATTATTAATTTAACTTAATTAATTAATAATTAATTAATTAAACCCTATATAAAAAAATAAGCATATGAACCATTTTAATTTTATCAGTTATTGACTTCATTTCAGCCAAAAATTTAGATTATTAATGTATGTTAACAAATTTTGAATATTTCCAGTTTTGAACAAATAGTATTACGACTAAAACATAAAACTAATTTTAAGATAAGTGGGTACGTGTGAATGACAAATATAAATCTATCTGTGATAATTTTAAATTTTTTAAAATTTCATTTATTTTCGAAATCAACGACAAAGTTATTTATTTTAAACTGTAACAGTTAAGTTTGGCACAATTGAAAACTTAATTTTATTTTGTATTTGTATATACACCAATATGTCATTTCTAAGGTATTTGATAAGAAAATATTAAAAAATAATATAAAAAAAAAAACACAATAAAGTTACTGGGCTATGAAACATTTGTTTTTTGTTTTGTTTAAAATTCTTGGTAAACATTAACAATGCCAACTACTTAATTTTTGCATATATTTTTAAAATAAAAATTTACTTATAAAAAACTTACAAATGACGTATTATTCTATACAAAAGTTTCGAATTATGCAAAATTTGACAAAAACAACGTGGTTTTTATCCAAGAAATTATATAAAATTAAATAAGTTCCCTTATACCACAAACAACAATATTAAAAAAAAAATTATATATACTTATTTCGAAAGCTAAGCTTTTGTCATCACTAGCAAAAGATAAAACTAAAGTTCTAATCAGTGATCTTAGATTACACATATGTTCAACGTACCCAGTGGTCAGTAATCTTTTTAATCACTAGGTACGTTGAGTATTTGTGTAACCTTAGATCACTGATTAGGACTTTAGTTTTATCTCTTGCAACTGATGATGAAAGCTTAGCTTTCGAAATACGTATATAGCTTTTTAAAAATTACTGTTTGTGCTTTAAGGGTAATTATTTAATTTTCGCCATAGTAAGATCATATTTTCATTTATTAAGAAACTATATAAAAAGAGTAAAATAGATACAAAAATTTACTAAAAAATATTAAGTATTCAGAATGATTCAGAAACAAAGGCATCCTGTATATGGCGTGCTCCCCCCACCAAAATAAGAAGAAAAGTTCCTATAAACAGAAGTCCTTTAATATACTTTTTATTTGTTACTACAATACCACATTCTAAAATAAAATAGTTAGGAAAATTCAATTTTTCAACAGCCTGTATCTTGGTAACGCTGCATTTAAGGATCCCTGTTTATAGGAAATTTTCTTTTTATTTTGGTGAGAGAAATACGCCATATACAGGATGCCGTTTGTTTCTGAATCATCCTGTATAGAATAATTAACAAAAAAATATGAGCAGAACATGAAAAAATATTTATAGTTAATTCTAACTTATTAACTCATTTGATAAATGGGAGACTTTGTTAAAAGATATATTTCAACTTAAATCAGCTTCAAATGTGGAAATAAATGTAGTCAATATTTCAATGAATTATAGCTCAAATATTTCGTTTGTTTTATTCGTAGCTTTGTTAACCAAAAATATATCAAATTTCAAACACAAAATCTCTCACACACAGACAGATGTATGACAGATTGTTTTCTATATGCTTTGTAAGGAGAAACTTTTATCCGGTACATCAGTTTTTTTTTCAGTATTGAATTAGATCATCATCATCTTTTTCCACCATGTCATGATTTTGTTACAAACTTCCTGTAGTTTATTTTTTTTTGTACCAGTTTGACTTCTGAGATAATTACATTATATACTGCTACAACCGCAATAAAATCTCTATTGGAGAGTTAGTTACGCAAAAGTTGAAATGATTTTATTGAAACACTTTTATTTCTTTTATCTTGATTATATTATACAAATATAGAATATTTCTGGTTCTTGTGTAAGAGAAAATAAATATTTATAAAAATATTGAAATAAAAATCTTATATTACTATAATGAAATGTTTCATTTATAAATCTGGTTAGTAAACTTAGTATATTGCATACGCCCACTGGCAATGCAATATTTGAAAAAATTCAATCCGAATATTTGATTTTATATTATTGGCATAATTGCGGACCACAAGTTGAGAAATCTTATTAAAATTTTAGTAGTACAAAATTTATTATATTTGAAATTTAACGGCTGTAGGTACTAGGCACTGAACGTTGATTTATTAAATTATTACAGAACTAGAACCTAAAGCCGTTCTATTCTAAAATAATGAGTTCTGAAAGATTTTTTACTATGTTTATTATTTATGTTTATTTATTTATTTATTTATTTAGTGAATGTTGGGTTTGGTTGCAAAAGCATAAACGGAAAGTGACTGCTGAGAAAATGAGATTTTTACGTGGGGTATGTGATGTAAATAGGAGAGATCGAGTACGAAATAGATTAGTGTATAATGAGTGTGAAATTGAAAAAAATGTTGTAGCAAAAGTTAGTGTTAGTCAGTTAAAATGGTTCGGACATGTTCAGCGAATGTCTAATGAATGTTTGGTTAAAAAGATTTATTTGAATGATTTTGATGGTATACGTTTGCGTGGATGTCCGATGAGTAGTTGGAATGGTGTATGATTGAGAGGGTGGCTTGCGTGAGCGAAAGTTTCCAAGTAATAGGAATAAAAGAGCATGTATGAGAGGAATTATGAATGTGGATGAAGCGAAAGTTGCTTGTTTGAATAGTAATGTTTGGAGGCAACTGATTTCGGGATGATAAAAAGAGTTTGTGCCACATCCTTTTGGGTACATGGCGTGATTGTGTATGTATGTATGTATGTATATTTATATTTTACTTAAACTATAACAATCGCTTTAATACCAAACCAAAATCAATATTTCAAAATTACAACCAATTACCAAATTTTTATCAAAATTATGAACTTTTACCAAGTTTGTTCATTTCGTACTAATCAACTAACTTAACTTCAAAACTAATACTTCCTTCTGGCGCATACGCTCTATTCACTGCATCTAATTACAATTTTAATGAATCTCGCGTCGAAACAGAACACGCATGTTCACTGGTAACATCACAAAACACTTGATAAAATGCAATCAGCTGAGGCCGCGCACATCAAATTACATTTCACGTTTATTTTCAGATTCACAACCAATCTACGTTTTTGTATTTACGGCATAGCTACTACGTATATGATTCGTAAACCAGTAAATATTTTTTTTTATCTGAATTGAAATAAAAACGAAAAAAAAAAGAGATAAATAAATAAATAAAAATGGTTGACATATTTATTGCAAATAAATTTTCACAGTAAAAGGCAATGAGTTCTAGCAGCTTTATTTCGGACTTATCTGATAACATAAATCTAAAAATACTGAAAGACGTAAAAAATTCAAGAATGAAGTGTTTTCTTTCGTTGATTTTAATTACTTTAACACTAAACTGGTGTTGTTTCGTTTATATACAATGTCTTATAAAAAATACACAACTCTTGAACTATTATGGCCTAAATTCACAACCACTTTTTGACATTTTTTTTTACTTGTTTTCGCGTTTTTCGTTTAATCAAATATAATTTCTTGTATTATGACATTTTTATTATATCTGTTATTTTTAAATCATAACAAAGCTAAATAATAAAATAATCTATTTTTTATTAATTATTTGGTTTAAATCACAATTTTAATCATGTGATTTTTTTTTAATATTACTCAATGATTTAAATAAATTTTAATTAATTACATGCAGTATTTTTTTGACTTTTGAACAAATAAATGTTCGTATAGTCTTTTGTAGAAGGTTGACAAATGTTTAAAAAACACGGGTTTTACCCCATCGCTCCCACACAATAATCAGCCATTGACTTCAGCAATTAAGCTATTCATCAATGCCTGGCCAGTTTTTTAACCGTAGACACGTGTTTCAGTCTTTTGGACTTCATCAGTACGGTGCTTTGAAGTCAATGGCTGATTATTGTGTGGGAGCGATGGGGTAAAACCCGTGTTTTTTAAACATTTAATTAATTACTTTTTAACTAAATTTTGTTTCTAATAATTGTTTAATTTAAATATTTCAATATATCTAGCACAAAATATATATTAAAACAAATTTTTTTTATAAAATACATACAAATGAACGTTTCTGGAGGTATTCTTAGGCATTGCTGATTGCTTTGTTTCGTCGCAAATTTTTAAGAAAGTGGCTATTTATACATACGGTATGTATACGCAATTGGCTATTTAGAGTAGGTTAGGTTAGTAGGTTAGTTTAGGTTTTTTTTTCAGTATGTATAAATAGCCAATTGCGTATACATACCGTATGTATAAATAGCCTCATCCAATTTTTAATGATAAAAGTAACCGCGGTCTTATTGTGGTATATATTTAGTGTATACGAGTATAAAATTGTAAAATTTGTTTAGGGCTAACGTCGCCTGTCCTAATATCCTGTGCGAATTGAATATAAAAAAGATAAAATCAAAAACAAACTGTAATAAATAGTTTAATTCAAATTTAACATTGTATTTTGAATCTCGGTTAATATTATTCGGTGGTTGATTAAATTAAATACTTGATTAAAATTACATATTTTCTGTAATTTTTGTACTGGTTACATTAACAAGTGGTTAAATTTATATGTTCTGTCTATCAAATTTAACTATGTATTTAAAATCTGCTTAATTTGAGCTCGGTGCACTTAATTAGAACACAAAATACCAGCACTTAAATATGTGATGATATGCTACTACGGATGCATTCAAACAGACATAAAATTAAATATTACACGTATAAAATTATACATATTTTATTTACATTCATAGTAGATACATAAAAATAATTAATAAACTTTTACTTTTGAAATTTGAAAATATCAAGCATTATTTTTTATTTATTTTTATTATTATGACAAGAAAAGTATCATGTATATGAACTAGGCGAAAGTTGGTTAAGAGATTCATGTACATCCTATGATTATATAGTGTGATTGTGTATATAATATGTACCTCAGCATATTATTATAATTTTAAAAAAACTGTTACATATTTCTAAAAATTTAAATATTAGAAAAAATAAATTAATATAATGCAAATGCATACAATAATTAAACTTTCTTGTGTATTTCGCGTTTGAAATCGTAATAAATGACATAAAAATTTTGTATAGATAAAAATATTATTTACCAATTATCAAATTACCAATAAATATGATTGTATAGAAAGTATATATTAAATACAATATGTTAAAATTATACATCAATATTTACTGATTGTAACGAAACAAACAGTAAAAATAAATATTTTATTTATAAATTTAAATATTACTCGTTAATTTTCAACTTATTTGTTTATTTTACTGCAAATAAAATATGATGTATGGTAGTGAATGTCGAGTTTAGTTGCAAAAAATTATAAAGGAAAATGACTGATGTGGAAATGAGATTTTTTACGTGGCGTATATATGTATGTATGTAAATAAAATATATCTGAAAATTTCCGTAAGGAATCTTTCTATGTACATATATTGCAACGAAATTTCATATATTTCAATTTTTATAATGTTTTAATAAATTTTTAATTATTAATATTAAAAACTTTATTGACTTTACAAGCTGTAATTTTACTAAAACTTTAATAAACTTTGAATCACTACTTAGATTGTTGTAAGTTGCAAGTTAAACAACAATTTTATTTTACATTACAATTTTCAACACCTGCACATATTTTCACAAAGTTTGTTAATTATTTAACGTATTTATGAACAAATTTAATTAGTATTTGACCATACATAACATTCGTGATGAATTTGTAAACGAAATCATAGAGTAATTTACATGTTTACGAACTATATGTATACCTACATATGCTAGTTATACGTGTAAATAACAAATTTTAATTAAGGTTCAAAATTCATATTTTAAACAAACAATTTTGATTGAACTTAAATGCGCGCGTCGGCGGAAAAATACAATAAATGTTGTCTACTTCTATTTCTATTGTTCTCAATTTATTTAAAGTTTAATGTATGCGTCAATGTCTCGCAATTGAATCAAATATGTATATATATATACACATATTATAAATTTATATTGTTGATCAATTTTTATTGACATATGAATCAGACTTTATTTGAATAACCTTGCTCAACAAATATATACACTTATAATTTATCGAGATCAAATTTATTACAAGTAGTATTTGAACAATAAAACAAGAAATTGTTTGTACTAAATTATTTGTGGTTACAGCAAAATATTAGTCATAATACTGTATACGTACATGAAAGTTGTTTAAAAAGTAATGCTTCCAATTCATTTACAAAGTTAATTGTAAATATAATTAAACTGAAACTTAAATAGTTTATAACAGGGTTGGACTGTTTGTGTTTTTTTCATAAAAATCGAAAACTCTAATTTAAAAAAAATCTGAATTTTTTAATTTCGAAAGAGTTATTTTAATACAAATAGATATATATATATATATATATATATATAATATATATATATATATATATTAATATATTATACGTGTAATGTTTGATTTTATGTCTGTTTGAATGTATCTGGAGTACATTGTAAAAAAATTCGGTAATTATTTATAAAAACCTGGTTAAAACTAGTGGTAAAAACTAGTGTTTAAACAAAATGTTAGAAAATCAATCAGTAATTTTACAATTATTCAGAAGTTTATGACTAACGCGATTGATGTTACTTGTAATAAACTTCTAACGGCTACAGTTCCGTTAGAAAGCATTTTCGGACATATGTTTATTTGAAGTTTTTTATTTAGATTACTCATAGGAATCATCCGGTGTAGTTTTTCCCCGACGTCATAAATCAGCCCTTATAATCAATTGATTTATACAAAAATTTAAAAAATCGATAAAAAATTATTGTTACATTAACGTAATAGTTTTTAATATGGCCACTGAAGATGCATATTAAATACATTTGTCGTTGTAGTTATATGTTTGGTGCTGCCACTAACTAACTGCTGTATAATAATGTACATTATTGACCTAGTAACGTAATGTCCTCTTCCTACATAGTCAATACAGTAACGTGATATTAATGTTATAATACGCTTGAAGAAAGAAAAAAAACTACATTTTATTACAACATATATAATATAAATTACAGACTTAACAGAAAATAACATTTATTTTTAACAATTTCCTTTTTTTTTTCATAAAATATATTACGCTTAACTTAACATAAACATAATAACAATAATAAAATAAAAATAGAAATGTAACAGAAATTTCATTACACAATCTACTGACTGCATTTTACATTCAGATTAAGTAAAATAAATGTTATCGTTTGTTACTTCACATTCTAGTCTACAATGACATAATAACAACAAATTACTGTATGTCATATGACTGTGATTGTCGGCTGCTGCAGCACTGTGTTATATATGCAAATAGATAAACACGATGTGTAGCGAGAAAAGCGAGCGCTTAAGCAACTTATGTATATTTAGTTTGTCCAAACAGTTCGCAGACTGTTAATAATAATGCAATATATGAGTCGTACAGATGCAAAACTCACTATTTGCAAATTTTAAGTTCTGAGATATTTGCAAAAAACTGTTATAGCTAAGTGTAATTGTATTTTGATGATAAAATCTTGTTACTAGATGGCAATACTTATTTAAAATCGTGAATTTGGTTTTATACATCATTAATTCATACAAAGTAACTGTTTGCTTTCCACCAATAAAATTTTTATTGGTGGAAAGCAAACAGATACTTTTGCATCTAAACTATCAACGCAAGTAGTGAGTTTTGCATCCAAAACTAAACTTTAAAGAGTGTTTCTCATATTAAATACTGAGTTTTTTTTCTAACTAACCTAAATATCGTATTCCTTGTAAAATTCTACGTCCAAATCGCGCAAAATCTCATTTTTCACATTTTGTCGAATAGTGAGTTTTGAATCTATACGCCTAATATATGGTATATAATGTTAAAATATATAACAGATCCGGGTTAGGCTGATTTTAATCATTTTGATATAAAACACAATTGTACTCATTTGATTTTTTTTTAAATATTAATCAACGATTTAAATCAATTTTAAATAATTACTTTTTTAACTAAATTTGGTTTTTAATAATTGTTTAATTAAACTATCTACATAAATATTGTTTAGCACAAAAAAAATATTGAAACAATTTTATACGCGTCGTTGACGTGTGTGTGCTCTTGCTTTGTTTTATCGCAAATTTTCATGATAAATATATATATAAAGAATTAAATTTCGATGGGAAGTTAGTCAAAAAGTTAGATGTTCGAATCAGAATCTCGTTAAAAATTCTGTGTCAAGCTTTTGGTGATATTTTCCACCTGCTTCAGAATCTGAAATTTATTAATTAACTCAACACCAGTACAATAAGAATAATTACAATAAAATCAAATAACTTAGTATAACTTAAATGTCCTTTTTTAGAAAATTCAGAAACAAAAACATAAAAAAATGATACAGCAATCATAAAATTTGCAGAATATGTGTATTTGTTTCTGAATTTTCTAAAAAAAAACATGTAAGTTATAATAAGTTATTTGTAATTATTCATATCTCTAATTGACAAATGTTTGTATGTATGTTTGTATATATGTTTCTGCCCCATCTCCTCCTAAACCCCTGAACCGATTTTGATGGGAGTGGTGTCATTTTAATTGGTTCATCCCCTATTTGAGAATAGGCAATTTTCATATTTCTACGATTTCATCTTGGTTCTCAAAAATTTGAAAAACTATGTTAGTAATGCAAATGTCAAAAATAAACTTAGATAGCTATGAAAAAAAATGAATGAAATAAATAAATAAAAATAGCTGTCACAATATATTGCAAGTACATTTTTTTTACATATATCAGTGCATTTACTTACATTTTTTTCATTAAAATAAGAGTAAAAAGTACATTTCATTGATATTGTTGTATTATAAAAATTTTGTATCATGCCCAAACGAGCAAAATCTAATATAAACGGCAATAAAACTGCCAAGAGAATGAAGATGGAATATTTGAATCTTTCGTCGGATAAAAATTTTGAATCTATTATTTTATATTTACGAAATACTTTCTACGGGGCGCGCGCATGCGCGCGCCCTTTATTTTTTTATATTTATATAATGTGTCTTTGTGTTGTGTTTGTTACTATTTTCGACTTTAAACGTGACCCTTTAAGGGTCACGGGTTTCCTAGTTCTTATTGTATTGGTGTTGAATTAATTGATCAAAATACCAGATCGATCGAACGATTAAATTGATTAAACGATCAGATCGATTTTATTTTTGTCATCATTTGGGTCGATAGATTCATAAATTTTTTGATCTGATCGATCATTTTTCGCAGCATATATAGATATATATATATATATGTATATAATGCATTGCCCTTGCCTAGATTTAAACGCCGGACCTTTTGCTTTCGCGGCAACTGCGCTAATCAACTGCGCTAATCAACTGCGCCACAAAATCACAACGATCACAAGATTAGTTCATCAAAATAAATTAATGGCGATTTAAGCAAAAGCTAAATACTATAAACTATAACCTCAAAAAGATATTATACATTATTTTTTTTTAAACTATCAAAACAGTTAAAACAATGGAAGATCGAAATACACCATTTAATTTGCCTTTTAAAAAACCTACCTATTACAGCATCAAAAATGAACCAGTTTGTAACCCATTCCACAGCACAAATTATTAAAATTTTAAACTAGAAACAGTCCTAACACTTCTTACATGATCATGCAGTAAGGTAGTAAATCTGTGTGAATGAATTTGAGAAATATGTCCGTGTCTTATCTGGATGAGCCCGTCGCGTCGCGTCGTATCTATTTAATAGTCACATCACGAATGCTTGTAGAAGACAAAATGACGACCGGTGACGCATTTATCAATGTCCGTTTTTATTTGACCACGAATAAATCTCAAATATGTTACTGGGTTCGTGTTCTCTCTAAATAAGCACTAGAAATACGTATAGGCTTTGATGGATTGCCTCAAACGATATAGATATTTCTTTTCTCATTGACTTAATATTATATCCATAATTGATCATAAATTAATCATATTACAGTGATGAATTTTACCAATTATTTAATGTAAGCCTTTCAATATATGTTTGGGCAAAGAAAAATTTGATGTTGTTAATTCTATGAATTATAGATGATATTAAAATTAATGTTCTTCTTTTCCACAAAAATACACTCGTATATCTTATATCAAAAACCTTGTAGCTACTAAGTATAATGACTATTTTCTAAACTTAAATTTATAGTATAAAATGTTATTTATATATCTAGTACTAAAGATGCACTTCCCGTATTAGAAGCATATTTTTTTTTTAATTTTACTAAAATGCTCTACTTTCTTCAAGAAAAACTTAAAATAATTTTCTGTAACTAAATAAAACAAGATTAGAAGTATATGGGTAAACCCATATATAGACCACTTTGACATTATCACCATAAATGATACGATATAAAAATAAATTATTTTTTTTTACCAAAAGTTGACAATATTGTATTTTACTAATATTATATAATTTATGTAGGCGCTGTAAAAATTTGATTATCAGATAAATAATGTACCCATAATTTAATTTTTCTCTTGAAAAGTTGGCAACACTGTATTTTAATAAAATTATAATTTATATGGGCACTAGGAGACACTTTTCTGAAAATTTGATCAAAATCGGATAACTAATGTAGCCCCAATGAATTTTTAATAACTAGTAATTTTTTTCTCTGAGAGTTGACATCACTAGAAAAACACAAAACCACATGACCATCTTCAGCACTAGACAAATTTATCCTAAAAATTTCATTAAAATCTGTTGAACCGTCTAGGAGGAGTTGCGATCACAAAATTTTAACTGACGACCGAGTGAGCTGACGACGCACAACCATACACCCACATAAACTAAGTTCGGGTTCGTCATCTAGAAGCTATATGAAAGATTTTTATACAAAAAATTTCATTTTTTGAAAATGTTACAGACACCGTACCAAACGCTATACCACTTTTTCCTTGCAGTCAAAGTTGTAATAAAATTGTCAATCTATCGTAACAAAGAAAACAGCTAAAAATATTCATTGAAAACAAACTTCGGTGATCTGCTGATATTTTTTTCTTATGAGACTTTTTTCAGTAATTGAAGCAAAGTAATTGATATATCTGATTATTTACACTGTAAAAAAAAAAATAGCAAAAATCTGTAATTTTATTTTACCATAACAATTCTTTACTTCTACCTCAAAATTCTGAAATTTTGTACATAATTCATAATAATCACAAAAGTAAATAAAAAATGACTTAATAAGTATGTAAAATTGATTACTTTCTGCAAATATACTTAATGTAGAATTACATATTGTTGATATAACTTCTTAAATTATGTAAAATGAATGTTCAGAATTACTTTATCTAAATTTTTTAAAGTTAAAGTCTCATTTAAGCTAAAAGATCTTTAAATTTAAATATGATTCTGTCTTAAAATATTTTAGAATACGCATTAAATAAATATGTAAGATTACATAAAATAAGGTAATAATATCGTCAACTAAGTAAGCAATAGCACTTTGATGAATGTTGCGCATCTATTTGCAAAGTTAACATTGATAAAGTTAATCACATTTTTAGCAAATGGTCCTAAAAAAATCTTGTTATGAAATTGATCACTAACAAAATAAGTATATTTTCAAATATATGTAATTTAAAAATATCAAATCAAAATTAATGAATTCTGATTAAAAATAGGAAGTCTTACTTGGAAAGTTAATAAAAACGTTATAAATAGATAAATTTTTCATCAAATTAATAAACAAGTGTGTAAATGTAGTAATGTCCACGATGATATTTCACTGGTCTAAAATTAGACAGTGTAAACAGTGTAGCAACAACATATGGCATATTAGCATGTTTTTCTACTTGACTCGGAATGATTTTTCTGACAGAAAACAGACTTCAAACGTGTTACATTATATCAAATTATTATATCTTTCATGTTATTTTCATAAATGCATAAATATGAAACAAATTAATTTCAATTTTAGACATAATTATACAGCTTTGATATATGGAAGTTCACAGATTTTTTCTGATTTGTTAAAAAAAAAATTAATAGCTACTTTTAATTTAAGAGAATTTTGTTGTCAAAAATTAAAAGAAAATATTCTATAGAAATGGAATTGTGTCGATACCAGTTTGTAAAGTTTTTATCATCGTCTAAACTGTGAAGACAAAATGTTGCAAAATTTTGTTATAAAAAAATTTGTAATTTTATTTTACTACAAGTATTTCTACCTTAAAATTCTGTAATTTTTGCATAATTCTTAATAATCACATAAAATAAGTAAAAATAACCAAATTGTTGGTATAACTTCTTAAATTAGGTAAAATTACAGCTTAATATCTGTAATAATTGTAAAATACATCCTTTATGTAAATTTTCAAATGTATGTGACTAAACAAATTTTAATAATACTCAAAAATATTGAAATTTTATATTTTCCCAAAATTTCACAAGTAACTCAGTCATTGAATCGGAATAGGCTATGCATCAATGATTGGCCAATTTAACCGTAGACACGTGTTTCGACCTATAGGGTCTCATCAGTACGGTGCTTTGATCAATGTCGAAAAGACACACAAATTTTACCTATTTATGGAAAATTCCTGACAGTAAATTTACTAAAGTTCTGTAAATATAATAAAAAAAAACTTTACTAAAATAAAAACTAATAATATTATATACATATGTACTTTTTCATCCCGTTGGTAATATTATATTATATAATGTTGGTAATAGTTCTAATATTATGTATTTTTAAACAATTATTTATTAAATTACAGCAGTTGAGTAATTATACCTAGAAATACTGGGTATCATAGTGTCTCATGGTTTGTAAATAAATTATATAATTTTTTTTTTTTAGAGTGTAGAGTTTAGCTAGGCTAGAGTTTACAAAACTTGTATTGTGTGAGAAAATCGATAAACTAAAAATATTTGTTTATTAATTACTTAACTGTAAAACCATTACTCATTGTGTATCTAATTCGTTTAAAAATCAATCTAATATGTTAATGCATTCGCCGTCAAGATCTTTAAACATAAACATTAAGCCATTCAATTAATTTCCATTTCTATCGATTTACGTTAAAGAAAAACTTTAACAACGACCTTGCCGCCATACATTATAACATCTGATTGCGTATATTGAATAAGAGAAAACAGCGCAACACAAACACACAATCATAATCGTTTAATGTCATGGCAGGGTTAGTGACAACATGTTATAACAACCAGGCTCTCGCAAACAACACGACTAAAATGGAAACTTGTTTCAACAACACGGTGATGGACTGTTGTATGTGTATTTCCGTGAATATGATTTTATAATTGCGATGTTGTTTTGTTTTCTATGTGAGCTATTGATTTTTTAAAACCGAGAATGGTTAATTATTAAAACGGAAAGATTAAAAGTTTTCATTGGATTCGCTTTTGTTTTATTTATTTGATCGCTGGTTGGAGACTTTAAAATTCTATTTATTAGGAAATTGTATAGGCTATTGATTTATACAGTAAATTGATATTATGAATAAATTATTAAAAATAAACAATAAAACACTTGGTGTAAGTTTCACTATATTTATTTGACTTAATCGATTTCGGCTTTCTAGGCCCTCATCAGAAGTTTATACAGAATGAAATATTAAGATTATTTGTAGTTCTTATATACTAAAATTACAGACATATTACAATATTATAACGGTACAAGGATACAGACATTTAACAATAATATAACAGTACAAGAAATATTAAAATCGGGTAAAACCTTTTATAAGTACTTCTAATGAATTTGAGTTGAACAAATCTGTTTGGTCATTAAGTACATTTAAACCCATAGCTATTGCTTTTTGGATTTCATATGCTTCTAAGAAGTTCATTTTCGAACCTTTGTTGATTGTATGTAAAATATCCAAGTCTTTGATGTCACAAGTGTGACCTGCCTCTATTAAATGTAGTGCTAAATGAGAATCATGTTTTTTATATTTGAAGGAACGCATATGTTCATAAAATCTAATTCTAAAGGATCTACCTGTTTGGCCAATGTAGACCGCATCACAATTATTGCAATTTATTTTATAAATACCACATTTACTATATTTGTCTTTGAAAGTTAATTTGTTATTAATTAAAATATTTTTAAAATTAAGATTGTTATAGTAGGCGGCTGTAATGTTATTTTCTTTCAATTCATTGCCTATTTTTGTACTGGTGTTACCGATATAACATAATCTGCGATAATTTTTTGTTTCAGGCTGTTCAGGTATTTTATTAAAAATTTTGTTTAAAATAATCTGTTTATTTTTCTTAAATACTAATTTGTCTACTACTTTAGGATCATACCCATTATTGTTAGCAATTTGTTTAATAGTATTTAATTCTAATTGAAAATTTTCTTTGTTTAGAGGTATAGTTAGAAGTCTGTGAACATAACTATTAAAAGCAGCCATTTTTATATTGTTTGGATGGTTAGAGTGTGCTGGTATTACGGTATCTGTATATGTAGGTTTTCTATAAATTTTGAAAATAAATTCGGAATTAATATTTTGTATACTGATGTCTAAAAAGTTTATTTGATTATTATTTTCTTTTTCTATGGTGAATTGAATTGATGGATTTTGGTTGTTTATAAACTGCAATAATTGATCTAATTGTCTGTCGGAACCTGTGAATAAACATATGATATCATCAACGTATCTGTACCAGAAAATTATAGAATTGATTAGAGGATTTCTAGAATTAAATATTTGATCTTCTATGTTATTCATAAATATTTCCGCTAATAAAGGACTTAGTAACTCTAAACACATAATTAACGCTATTAAAACTAAACTTAAGAATGAAAACTTAGTCTTGACAAAATGTGACAAAGGTAATTCTATTACTATACTTAATAAAATAGATTACATTAACAAAGTAGAAGAATTTATTAATAAAAGTAATATTAATGAACTACGGAAAGATCCTACTCCGAAATATCAGGAAAAATTAAAATCCACTCTCAAAAATATTAATTCATTAATTAACGAAAACTCAAAGTTTAAATATTTAACAATGAACCCCACAGCACCAATACTGTATGGTTTACCTAAGTTACATAAACTCAATAACCCAATCCGGCCTGTCGTCTCATATACTAAAGCACCTACATATAAATTATGTAAATTTTTAAATATTATTCTACCAAAAATGTTAAATTTCAAACCAATACACAGTGTAAAAAACACATTAGAGTTAATAGACAAAATCAAAGATGTATCTATACCAAAAAATGCAAAATTAGTGTCATTTGATGTCAATAGTTTATTTACATCAATCCCAATCAACGAACTCAAAAATATTTTAGAAGAATTATTACACTCAAATAATGTTAATATAGTTTTGCAACTAGAAATTATGTCGTTACTTGAGATTTGTTTAGAACAAAATTATTTCCAATTCAATGATCATTTTTACACACAACAAGATGGCCTTCCTATGGGATCACCTTTAAGTCCTTTATTAGCGGAAATATTTATGAATAACATAGAAGATCAAATATTTAATTCTAGAAATCCTCTAATCAATTCTATAATTTTCTGGTACAGATACGTTGATGATATCATATGTTTATTCACAGGTTCCGACAGACAATTAGATCAATTATTGCAGTTTATAAACAACCAAAATCCATCAATTCAATTCACCATAGAAAAAGAAAATAATAATCAAATAAACTTTTTAGACATCAGTATACAAAATATTAATTCCGAATTTATTTTCAAAATTTATAGAAAACCTACATATACAGATACCGTAATACCAGCACACTCTAACCATCCAAACAATATAAAAATGGCTGCTTTTAATAGTTATGTTCACAGACTTCTAACTATACCTCTAAACAAAGAAAATTTTCAATTAGAATTAAATACTATTAAACAAATTGCTAACAATAATGGGTATGATCCTAAAGTAGTAGACAAATTAGTATTTAAGAAAAATAAACAGATTATTTTAAACAAAATTTTTAATAAAATACCTGAACAGCCTGAAACAAAAAATTATCGCAGATTATGTTATATCGGTAACACCAGTACAAAAATAGGCAATGAATTGAAAGAAAATAACATTACAGCCGCCTACTATAACAATCTTAATTTTAAAAATATTTTAATTAATAACAAATTAACTTTCAAAGACAAATATAGTAAATGTGGTATTTATAAAATAAATTGCAATAATTGTGATGCGGTCTACATTGGCCAAACAGGTAGATCCTTTAGAATTAGATTTTATGAACATATGCGTTCCTTCAAATATAAAAAACATGATTCTCATTTAGCACTACATTTAATAGAGGCAGGTCACACTTGTGACATCAAAGACTTGGATATTTTACATACAATCAACAAAGGTTCGAAAATGAACTTCTTAGAAGCATATGAAATCCAAAAAGCAATAGCTATGGGTTTAAATGTACTTAATGACCAAACAGATTTGTTCAACTCAAATTCATTAGAAGTACTTATAAAAGGTTTTACCCGATTTTAATATTTCTTGTACTGTTATATTATTGTTAAATGTCTGTATCCTTGTACCGTTATAATATTGTAATATGTCTGTAATTTTAGTATATAAGAACTACAAATAATCTTAATATTTCATTCTGTATAAACTTCTGATGAGGGCCTAGAAAGCCGAAATCGATTAAGTCAAATAAATATAGTGAAACTTACACCAAGTGTTTTATTGTTTATTTTTATTAAAAATGTTTCACCAAGTGCCTACAGCTGAAACTTTCAACTTTATTAATAAATTATTAATAATATGTGCAGTTTTATATTTACATAATTTTATTAATTTTTTCTAATAAATAAAAAGCTAATTTTATTCGTAAGAGATAAAACATTCTACAGTTAGTTCTATTTAGAATTCCATCATAAAAATAAACACGATTCTTCGTGTAAAGGTTCTTTTATGTAAAAATTCAACTATTTTAATATATAAATTACACTTTAGCACAGGATTGGGCTGATTTTAATCATTTAATTTAAATCTTGATTTAAATCAATTTTAATGAATTACTTTTTTAACTAAATTTGATTTTTAATAATTGTTTAATTAAAAAATTTAGATATATCTAACACAAAATAAAAATTTATCTGAGAGTTTTAAAGGGCATTTTGGGTACCAAAAACGTTGAATAAGCGCAGAAAAATAGCATTGAATATGCGCATTTAAAAACATTGAATAAGCACATTAAAATATTAAGTTAGCTTAGGGTAGGTTAGGTTAGTTTAGTTATGTTATTCAATATATTTTGATGCACTTTTTCAACACGCCCAAATTTATATACATACAAATATACGTTTCTGGAAGCGTTTTTACATGTGGTCCTGTTTTTTCTTTGTTTTGTCACAAATTTTAATAATAATAACACAAATTTTGATAATAATAAAAGTGTAACTAGGACGAATCGGGTACGAAATATATTAGTGTATGATGAGTGTAAAATTAAAAAAAAAATTGTTGCAAAAGTTGCAGTTCGTCTAGATGATTCGGTCATCTTGAGCTAATGTCTAATGAACATTTTTGAATGAATTGAATTTTGTATAAGTTTCCGTGGACATCCGATGAGTATGATTTAGAGAGTGGCTTGCGTGAGCGAAAGTTTTCAAGTAGTAAAAATAGGAGAGCATGTTTGAGAGGTATTATGAATGCAAATGAAGCTAAAGTTGCTTGTCTGGATAAGGATGTTTGGAGGAAACTGAGTTCGAGATAGTGGAAAGAGTTTGTGCCACACCCTTTTGGGTAGATGGCATGTTTATGTATGTATGTATAACCATGGTAATAAAGTCTATACAATTGAATGCGTGTCGGTTTGCTCCTCGTATAACTAAGCTAGAGTGTAGAGTTTTATATCTTTGCAATCAATATTAGTAACATTCAATAATTGACATGTTAAATAAATGTAATTCAAAATATAATAAGACACAAACATAAATATTTAATTACGTTTTTGTAGTGTACTATTATGTTAATGTATCAATATTATACATAAATTATAAATATGTTCCTAGAAAACTTAATTCAGAAAATATCTAACAACTTATTGATATATGATAAAATATGAATATAAATACAAAAAGGAAAAAAAACTCGACAAAAAATATAGAATAGAGATTATTGAAAACTTATGTGTAGTAAACTTACTAGACATAATACGTTTAACATTATGGCAAAAAGCCAAACCTTCCGATATTTACATTTAAAGTGAAAGATTTCCATGATATTTAGATATATACATTACACACAATATTAGAAAAATGACTTATATGTAAAAAATAAAAGCATATTTTATTTTCGTCATACATACATACATACATACACACTCACGTCATGTACCCAAAAGGGTATCCTATCTTGTTCTATCCATACAAGCAATTCTAGCTTCATCCACAATCATCTAAGCTATTTCATACATGTTCTTCTATTTCTACTACTTGGAAACATTCGCTCACGTAAAACACTCTCAGTCATACTACTCCAACTACTCATCGGATGTCCACGCAAACGTATACCTTTAAAATCATTCATATAAATTCTTTTAACCAAACGTTCATTAGACATTCGTTCAAGATGATCGAACCATCTTAACTGATTGACACCAACTTTTACAACATTTTATTTTTGAATTTCACACTCATCATACAGTATATATTTCGTACTCGATTTCTCCTAGTTACACTAAATATCCCATGTAAAAATCTAATTTCCACAGTAGTTATTTTCCTTTTATGCTTTTGTAGTCAAACCCAATCATTCACTACCATATAGCAACGTAGGCACCAAAACAGCATTGTTTATACTCAACGGGCTTCGTTGGAAACATTTACATTCCTAACATAGTAAAATATTTTTCAGAACTCATTTTTTTAGAATAAAATTTAATTAATTTAATTTAATTTAGTTGTTAAAGATTCGCTTGATAATGAAAACATAATCTACGCTTCCTTGCCTTTCGTGAAAAATGTAACTGATAAAATAGAGAGATATTTATTAAGGAAACATATTAAAGTTTCCTATTTTCCTGCAACGCATGTTGAAGAGCGTAAAAGATATTACTCCTCCTCAATCTTGGAGGTATATTAGAGCATCTTGTAAATGCTGTAAGGTTTATGTTGGACAGACAGGTAGAACTGTCTAAATTATCCAGATAAATCTGCTATTGCTGAACTTGCTTCAAAATATCTTTATGATGTAAAATTTAAAGATACAGTAATAATTGCTAGACCAATCAATATTAGCAGTAGATTAATAAGAGAAGCAATAGAAATTTATAAAGAAAAGAATAATATGAATCACTGTAAAGGCTCTGAGTTAAATAAAATTTGGCTTCCATTAATTAAAAATCTATAATTCTTCTGATCTAGTTACTTATATATTATCTAGTAACTATGTACTGTTATTTACTTTAATGTTATAGATAAATTTTGAGCTGATGAAGACGAACGTTCAGTTTCGTCGAAAAATAATTAAACAGAATCTTATCCTCTTATATTCTTAGCAAAAGTACCTAAAGCACCCTAAACCTTACAACCAGCATTAACTCTTCTTTCAATGTTCTATTAATTCATTCCGGAAACATTATGTAACAATATAAAAGACAAATTTAATCAAACGCATGTAGCATATCAATAACTTTACGTAATAGAACCACAATACATAAACTCAACGCGAGACTTTCTGTCATCGCGGCAAAGTCCTTAAACGGAAGAAAGTAAAATTAATATTCACCTTCGTTAGTATTAAAAACAATGTCGTTACATACGACAATATTTGCATAGCTAACATGTTTAATGAGCGTTCTTAAATATATGTACTTATAGTTATTTTATTGCACACAGTAATTGTGAGTTTCTATTACGAGTCTTAAGTTGCTTAAGAAATACTGTGGATATTCAAAAATAATTATAGTGGAAGTGAAAAAATATATAATAACATTTGAATTTTTTTTTTTTTGAAATTTTGTTTAGAAAGTGCATTACTTATTGCTACAGTAAAATTTGTATAGAAGGCCTTATAAGAGATAAAAATTGTGGGGGAGAAAGTCGCTGAGACGGCACGTGTCACTACACAAATAAAATTGTTATTTAATTTAATTTGAATTAGGGCCGGTATTTCCAATTTTAATTTATTCTTATGTTGGATTTACACGATGCATTTTTCTATAGAAAAATCTTTACAAATTTTATTGTAAAATTATATATATATATATATATATATATATATATATATATATATATATATATATATATATATATATATAAAAATATACAAAATTAATACCTTTTACACGATATTTTATATTTTGACATTTTATTTATATCTAATTTGAAAATTGTATATTCATCTGGTTTACTGGTTCAATTAAATAAGAAATTAAAAAAATTTTATTTTAACAATTGATTAATTAAAATATCTAGATACATCTAGCACAAAATAAGTATTAAAATAAAAAAAATCATATAATATAATAAAATTATAATATTCAAAATATATTAAATAATATTTAATGATAATACAATCTATAATGATATATTTTTTGTTTTTATTTTTTTTAACATGCACTTATTTATTTTCCTTATTTGAATATTATTTTTATGCAAAAAATCTAGTGGAAAAACTCAGAAATAAGAATTATGACATTTATGTCAAAACATTTCCAAAGCTGAT
This sequence comes from Clivina fossor, assembly GCA_963966155.1. NCBI lineage: Eukaryota > Metazoa > Arthropoda > Insecta > Coleoptera > Carabidae > Clivina > Clivina fossor. The sequence goes on from OZ014555.1 coordinate 28,921,358, forward strand.
TTTGTAGGCGTATGATTAAACATTAATTAATCAGTTAATTGTGCATCGATTTTAAAAAAACCTTATACTGGCAGATAGCTAAAAGAAGTGACTTTCGTCTCATCAGAAAATATACAGAGTATTATATTTAAAAAAGCAAACAAAATGTTTTTTTTTTTAAAAACGTCATTTTGTTTTTTGGCTAACCGGAAATGAGAAGAAAACTTTTATGAGTCCAAACAAAACTTGTATTATTGTGAAGTATTTAGGTGAAAACCGCATGTATCTGTCTTTATTCGTTTAAAAGTTATAACCTCTTGAAATACCGGAAAATATAATGGGACACCCGGTATTATTAAAATGAATAACGGAAATATAAAATTCATCAATAATATTTAGTAATTTATAAACATAAAAAAAATACTTCACATTAAGTCGTCGTCATGGAAACTTGCTACTCCAGGTCCTGAAATTTTTGTCAAATTTTCTACGTAAATTTGTTTTACATTTTATCTACTACACGTTGGACACCAATTATATATCATGGACACTATCTTCATGAATATAATAGACATTACCTTCAAAGAGATTTGTGCAATGGGTGGTAGATAAACTGTAACAGATATTTACGCTAAAATCTAAAAAGTTGTAAGACCTAGAGTACCTAGTAAGTTTCCATTAAATATTACACGTATAAAATTATAAGTTATATTTATACTCGTAAGTGCATAAAAATAATTAATAATCGTAAAAAAAATCACCAACAACCCAACCCTGATTAAAATCCTGTAAAATTCCTTAAAATCATCTGTTCTTGAATTAGATCTAATAATATAATTAAAAGGCTGAAAATCATCTATTTCTTAAATAAACAACATTAGAAAAATCATCTAAAATCTTTTCTATGTGGAATACTTTTAGATTTGTTTTTCTACAACTATAATTGAATGTTTCACTTATAAACCTGTCATTGATTAGTAAATGTAGTACATTGTACACTCATTTGCCGAAGAGAATATAAAATTATTTTTAACAGAACAACATTTTGCTTGTTTTAATATAATTTAGAAACATGAAGCTTACTTCAACGCATTGCAAATAAAAGTTTCGTGTTGTTATTTTATTTTTAACATTCTTTTTTAAACCTTACGAACCTGACATGCTAGCAATTTTTTTCCTATATTTTTTTTTTGGAAGACAGAATTAATAAGAGTTGTTGGAACAAATTGAAGTTACGCACGAAAAGTAGTCAGTTTAAATCCTTGTTAAAATTTAAAATTAAAATTTTAAATTCAGCAGAGAAATAAATCTCATTTACTCGTCTGTCTGGAAAAGTTTTTCTAAAGCAGTTTTTATGAGTTTTTTTTTCTTTTTATCTGAAATAATAATCGTTTTTTCGTAGTTAAGTGTCTATATTTGAACCGTTGAAAATTGGTAATTAAATTATTATGAATTTTGGAATATATTATGCGTAAAATATTTTTAATTTATGATAAATTTATCGTCAGCAATTCGTTTGTTGTTTTGTTTGAAACAAACGATAATTATATGTACTGTAGGTATTGTTCACATAAAATATAGGTAAATGACCCTTTTTAATAGATACAAAAACATAATTAGTTTTTATCTGTTTTAAAGATATATTTTTTGTTCAAAAAACTTATTTTATTATTTTAAACATCATAGTTAATATACAGGGTGTTTACGATCTTCTTTATATACTTTTAGGGAGCGATAGTACACCTCAAAAAGAGTCGATAAACCTTAAAACAAAACGCCTTAGTAAAAGTCGTCTTATAAGCAAGACAATAATTCTTTTAGTTTTTATATTAAACGATTAATTTGTATTAAACTCTAGTAATCTACTTTTATTATTACGTTTGTTATTTGACAGGTACAGTTGTTATCACAGTAATTCACTTTTACTATCATTTTTGTTTGACTAAAAATTTTATTTTTACCTTATTCTTTAAAAATTGCGATAGCCCATCAATATTTTAATATCGAGTTAGTTTGGGCCTTGCACAATATGTGGAGTTGTGGGTGCGCCGTTGCAAGACTTTGTATACAACATGGTGATTACTGCGAACAACTTTTCTAGTGGACAATAATCCGGATTAAGTGGTAGATTACTAGAGTTTAAAACAAATTAATTATTTAATGTAAAAACCAAAAGAATTATTATCTCGCTTAGGAGACGACTTTTGCTAAGGCGTTTTAAGGTTTATCGACTCTTTTTAAGGTGCACTATCGCCTTCTAAAAGGTTAGAAAGAAGACTGTAAAGATTCTTTATATTAACTACGACGTTTATTTTAAAAATTTATAGCTTTATTGATTTCTAATTTAGTTTTTTAAAATTATATATATATATATATATATATATATATATATATATACCGGGTGTCCAAAAAGAATGGAAACTATTAAATATCTCGAGAACGGAACATCGGATTACAAAGTTACAAAACACGTATTTCTTTATTTTTGAAAATCTATTTAGGGATGATATGCGAAAACCACCCACACCTCCCCTGGCGGAGGGGGCGGGGGCAAGTTTTAAAATTTAAATAGAAACACCCATTTTTTATTGCACAGTTGCACCCCCCTCGGAGCAGGGAAGGGGAGAAAATTTGAAAATTTTTGCAGAAACTTTCACTTTTTATTGCAGTTTTGGATTCTCCTTCTAAAACTGTATATAAAAATATCGCATTTAAAAAAAAAACTAAAATGGTAGATAGCTTTGACCTAAATCCAGCACAATGTACCACCAGGTATTATTTGAGATGAAAAGTTGGTACCCATCCGCATGTGTGGGAGTGAGAGTGGAGGTGCGTTTTTCAATTTTATACCCAGTTTTAGAAGGAGAATCCAAAACTGCAATAAAAAGTGAAAGTTTCTGCAAAAATTTTCAAATTTTCTCCCCTTCCCTGCTCTGAGGGGGGAGGAGCTGGGGGGCTCAATTTGCAAATCCAGAAACAGTTTTTTATGGAGAATGCAACTGTGCAATAAAAAATGAATGTTCCTATTTAAATTTTAAAACTTGCCCCCGCCCCCTCCGCCAGGGGAGGTGTGGGTGGTTTTCGCATATCACTCCTAAATAGATTTTCAAAAATAAAGAAATACGTGTTTTGTAACTTTATAATCCGATGTGCCGTTCTCGAGATATTTAATAGTTTCCATTCTTTTTGGACACCCGGTATATATATATTACAAAATCTATATCTAGTTCCTCACCATTCTCCGAAAATAATAAGAAATCATTTACGGCCTGTTAGATTTATGAGTGACGTAAATATTTCTTTAAAAAAAAACTCAATTTAGCCAGAACGATAACATTATCGTGGTGATAAAATGTTTGTAGTGAAATATATAGATAGAAGAATAATAACTCCCACACTAAAAATGCTAAAAGCCTGTCTTTATTATACATTTCATTGGAGAGCTGGTCCCCCTATTTTATATTTTTTTATTATGAGGGTATTATAATCATTTAGGGCAGCGGTTGCCAAACTGGGGTACGCGAAAAATAAATGATAATAGCGGACACTTCATTTTGTTTATCTATCTTTTGATATTACAATTTTTGTGTTTATGTTGAAAAATACAACGATTTTAAACAACATTTAAATACAATAAAATGTAAAATAAATGTGCCTTAATCAACTAATGATTTATTTAGTTCATAAAAATAAATTAATGGCGATTTAAGCAAAAAAACAAAAATAATATAATCTAATATAATTTCATCATGACCAGTTACAATATAGAAAAAATGCATTACCTTGTCGTTGTGATCTTGTGGTGCAGTTGGTTAGCGCAAATGCAAAAGGTCCCGGGTTCAAACCCCGGCAAGGTCAATGCATTTTCTTCATTTAAAATGAACTAATGATTTAATTACTTCATCAAAATAAATTAATGGCAATTTAAACAAAAAAAACTAAAATACTGTAACTTAAATATGCCTTGTTTCAAATATGTTTATTATTTTAAATCCAATAAAATATAACCTGTATATATTTAATAAAATTGAAAAATTTATTACATTCTATTAAGTGGTGCGGTAAAAAATTGAAGCGTATGGTTTGAGGGTACAATTTTAATTAAATGCTAGTTATAGGATACACAAGACAAAAAAAAAAGTTGTGAACTGCTGATTTAGGGAGATATGCTTGAATAAAATACAATATTTGCCCCGCCTTTTATATTAAAATTCTATATACGAGTAGCTGTAATAAAAGTTGTACAAGAAGTATTTACGTTTAATTTGATACATACATACACAATCACGCTATGTACCCAAAAGGATGTGCCACAAACACTTTCCATTAACTCGAAATCAGTTTCCTCCAAACATTCCTATCCAGACAAGCAACTTTAGCTTCATCCACATTCATAATTCCTCTCATACATGCTCTTCTATTCTTAATTTGATAATAACTAAATATATTAATTACAATTACGTTTTTAAATTAGTTTCTACACAAAAATACTTAGAATATGATAAACAATTCATAACTATTTTATTTTCTGAGAAAATGTTTTGTAGAAATAAATGATAAAAATAAAAGAGAATGTATAAGAAGTAACATAAATGTGGATAAAAAGTGAAAGTTACTTATCTAAATAAGAATGTTTAGCGGAATCTAGTTTCTGCTTGATTGAAGAGGTTAAGTCACACTAAACTATAGCTAAGCGTACCCCCTAACCGCTGAATAAATAGATTTTACTGCGAAAATGCTGTATGAGAGGTATTTTCATCATTTTCATATCATTTTTAAATTTTTGAGAAGACGAAATTCGGTGAAAGAAAAACATTGTAGATATATGTTTAATAGAAAATTTTCTTAAAAATATATTTATTTAAAATAAAATACTAAAATAAAACCATATCTAAATTAACAACAGAAAAAAATCGACTCTTTTAACACTAAATCAATATATGTATTTATGATAAATTATTTTTGCTAAGTTCAAAAATCGGAACTAATGTAACATCAACTGAAGAAACTTTGCGAAACTTTGATAATATATAACCGAGAAAATTGACCAAAAAGTTGTGTAAATACCTTAAAACTCAAACAGCCTTGAGCTACAAAAAATAAGAAAATTATAAGCCAAAGAAAGTTTTATTTATTTGACGACAGCAACATTGACAAAAGATACCATGAAAACTTTAATTAATAACTGCCCAAAATTATGTTAATAATTCAATGTTATTTTTAGTACGAAATAAAGAATCTATTAATTTCATGATGATATTAATAAAGACGTTCATTATGTTAACCGCTATACAATAATGTATTCCTTTTATATGGTTGCCTACTTTACATTATACAGGAAAATCTGATAAAATTATTTTATTTCTTTTAGAAAAAACATTAATTACAAAAAAATATAATTACATGAAGACATTTTACTTTTTTTTTAATTTTGTAAAATTATAGATTTTTTATAAAAACAATTGATTCCTGTTACTATAAGCCTAATTCGTGCTTGTCTGTAAAAGTCTCGATATATCAAATTTAGTATGATTACAATACCTCCCTTATCATATGTGATATAAATCACGATCAGTAAAAACAAAAAGCGTAAAAAAGTGCTATTACGTGTTATTTTATTTTGGAGATATATGCATCGAAAAGTGCACTGAAAAATAATTTAAAAATGTATTGCGATCTTGGCGTTTAAATTGGTTTGAGTAAATTAATTCTAATTGCACAATCATAGAAAATTAGTAATTAGTATTTTTACATATATATATACTATTCTACAACTGTTAGTAAGGTTAAGGTAATTGTCATGTATTTTAGTTATTTTTAGTTTAGTTTCGTTTAGAATACTTGAAGAAAAAATCGTATATGTCACTCGAAATAGAAATCTCTTTTTATGTTTTGCCCAGATTGCTTGACCTCAGTTTTGCCTTGGCAAGAAATATCTGGGCTCAACACAATAATCATTGCATTCTACGCCTCGTAACATAATATACTACGGTCCAATGTCTAATTACAGCTGGAATATCTTAAAAACTGTATGCCTTTATATATTAAGGTATGTGTGATTAAATAGGTTCTAAATGACGGTCCTTCTAAAAAATTTGTATCTACCTACCCTGTGTTTAGAAAATTATATAGATGATCTACAATATTTTGTATAATATTTCTTCAAACAGTTTATTTTGTCTCAACATACACCTACGAAACTAATTCAACAACATATTTATTTATAAACTCTAACTGTGCAAAATACTTTTAAACGCTAAAACTTTCTCAGAAAAACATTTGAAAAACACTTTTCTGCAAAAACATTTCTAAGAAAACTCGTTATAAAACCGAAGAAGATCGCGCGAGCAATTTCAGTACAATACAAAACAACTAAAGTAATATACATTTTATTCCAAACAAACTCAACTCGGGTATTCATTTATTTTTAAGAACTTTGTCATTGCGTTGCCTGGCAACCAGCCTCCAAGAAATGCAGTTGACAATTTCAAAACCTACATAACCGGATACAGAATGGGAAATAATCAAAGACGAAGGAAATGGAGTCTATATACGATTATAAAATGGGCTTTTTAAAGCCTCATTCAAACTGCTCTTTTGCTAGCAAAATCAGTGTAAGATTCTAGAGATACTACACTGCACATACGCGATTTTAGTTTTGTAAGTAAATGTTATTTCATCTTTAAGATTACAATTACGTCCCGTATCATTCCTATATATTTGCATTTTAAAATTGATTGTATAGGTTTATTTTGTATAATAATTATCTTCAGACTCATTTAATAAAACAAAACAACTTAAACTGCAAAAAAACCTGTACTAAAGATAATCAAAAACTATTTAGCATGTATATAGAAGGTCAACAAAAATGTCAAAAATGATTTTTAACACATTTAAATTGTCATCACTGCGCCAGGCGTAACTGAAATGTGAATGATCAAATATTTGCGCTGTATTAAATAGTGAAACTAAAACTAAATCGTACAACCAATTTGGGAGTCTAAATGAGACTTTTCTTTCACTGCTTCTATATGTGATTCGTTCTAGAGAAGTAAGATTAAATAGGGGAGAGCGTGACGCAACTGTTAAAAATGTAAAAATGTAACTAAAGTGCAATAATGAACGATGGAAGAATTACTACATTCAAAAAGTGATTGAACAAGAAATCGAAGATTTTCATCTACGTACTGTACGTAAAAATCAAAATAACCAGGTTTCTCAATTATATCTCACAATTTATTTCATATTTTAAATAAAACTACTACGATGAATTGAAATAAAACTTTTTCTTTACACATTCATTTCATTGCGAATGAAATTATGAATGATTGATTTAAAATCCCTTAGAATAATTATTGTAAAATCAATTAAAATTTTCTAAAAATTATGTAAATTTCAGAGATTTGATATTATATCTATTAAATCTATTATCTATACAAAGGATTGATAGGATTGATTAGGTTGATACAAAATCAATATTTATACAAAAAAATTTTACACTGCCTGCTTTTTATGTATTAGAATGCGTGGACGTCCGATGAGTAGTTGGAGTGGTATGATTGAGAGTGTTTTGCATGAGCGAAAGTTTCCAAGTAGTAGGAATAAAAGAGCACGTATGGGAAGAATTATGAATGTGGATGAAGCGAAAGTTGGTTGTTTGGATAGGAATGTTTGGAGGCGACTGATTTCGCGATGATGAAAAGAGTTTGTGCCACACCCTTTTGGAAACATGGCGTGATTGTGTATGTATGTATGTATGTATGTAGAATGCTTATTGCATGTGAAAAATAATATTCATTTGTATAACGAAGTTAAAAGTATACATGAACTGATGAACATGATAGACGAAATTGTGATAATCTGTACATTCCTTTTCATAAATTTAATAAAAAAGTCAAAGTCGGTACAAATCACTTTGCAATTGAGTTTTATAACCGATTACAATATGAAATCAAATCGCTGAGAATTATTCAATACAAAGAAAAGAAAAAAATTTGCTCGTCCGAATGGTTCCATTCAACTTTCATTATTTTATGATAATACATTAATTATATATGATCTGTAGTTTATTTATATTTTCTTATATTTAGGGTTCTTCTGAGAGTATGTAAATCATTGTAACATTAAGAATAGTAATAATAATAAATAAATAAATAATAAATATTAAATTAACGGAAAATTACTACATTATCAACAATCATATTTCAAATTTGTAAATCTGGTGGTTTCCCACTCGTGGAAATCTCAAAAATGGATAATACAGAGTGCTTAAAGTTTATATCATACACAATCTAATTATTTTTTACAAAAGTGAATTTGCTATTTTATAGGACAAGAATTTTTAATGACATTTCAAATATTCGTACGTAAAAATCTCATTTAAACTGTATAATTAAAAATCGCACTAAAACACTCAAAACGTAGAAGTAGCCATTTCAGAAGGAAAAACATTTTTCAGTGCTTAATTATCTTTAATATTCAAATGCACTTCGTTGAAAATATAAGTCTCGTTTCTATTCGACTTGTATTTATACGAGTACCTAATTGAAGTGTCATTTTCATTCACGACTACGCTGCAACTGTTATGCAAAAATAAAAATAGAAAACTATTCATCCAGTTTATTTTGTCTGCGCTATTTCACTTCACCGACAAAGTTCGTATACCCTTATTGCATCTAAAGTTGACTAAACCAAAAAAAGAGGAATTCATCTACCAGCGGGGATTGAATAATGCCTTTTTCCTTTAGTTTGTACTCCCCGTTCGAGTGTGCAGTGCCGAGCTACAGATCAAGACGTCTTTTGTTTTTTACAATTTTTTGTAATTTTTTTCGAGTCCCCCGGCTGACTACGATTATTTCTTTTGCTCTTTTCGTTTGTTTTTATGGATTTGGTTACGAGTTACGATTCGAGATGGTCTATATGGAATGTTTTTTCAAGCAGAAATGTATTTGGTTTGCTCGACTCGAATGCTTTATAGTTCTCCAAATGGATTTTTATTATGATTTTTAAAAGAGCAGAAAAAAAAAATTCTTTAATAATTGCTAGATATTATTTTTGATTTTTGAATTGTAATATAACGAGAGTTTCTTTTTATTCAAATTTAAATAATATTTTCAATTAAATTTTTATATATATATACCAGGATGTTCGTTCGCCAGGTTGATATAGGGCAATAACATGGGCTACCGATAATATGCAGAATACTTCTTTCTGAAGTAAAATTTGGAGAAATATTTAGAATACTTTTCGATATGAAATAAAAAGTTATATAATTTGGTTTTAGTTTCAATTTGCTAGCATGTGCCGTTTGGGCGCTAGAATTTTTTTTAAAATGTTTTTTAGAATTTTCAATAATTTTTCCTGCTAAATCAGTATGAGTTAGAGAAAAAAATTACTGAGCTCTTATGTAGCTAATTTTTTTCTTTATTTTACTGAATTTTTTCAGATTTTTTTGAGCAAATTTTGAAAAAAGTTATATTTTGAATAAATTTAAAATAAGACTTTTCTCAAAATTTGCTCTAAAAAATCTGACAAAATTCAGTAAAATAAAGAAAAAAATTAGCTACATAATAGCTAAGTAACTTTTTTCTCTAACTCATACTGATTTAGCAGAAAAAATTATTGAAAATTCTAAAAAACATTTTAAAAAAAATTCTAGCGCCCAAACGGCACATGCTAGCAAATTAAAACTAAAACCAAATTATATAACTTTTTACTCCATATCGAAAAGTATTCTAAGTATTTCTCCGAATTTTACTTCAGAAAGAAGTATTCTGCATATTATCGGTATCCCATGTTATTGCCCTATATCAACCTGGCGAACGAACACCCTGTATATATACATATATAAAACTTTTATTCGAATAAAAAGGCTCAGTTTGTAATATGTATAAACAAACATATTCAAGTCTCATATAGCTACTTTTAATAGTTAATAGTCACTTCTCTATACTTAATAGTAATTACTTTTCCTAACGTAGTGTTTTATATATAAAAAAATTCCAAGTTATATTAACAAAGAAATTGTTAATCTATAAATACAATATAAGAAAATGAAAATATTTTCTTTTTTGGTGCAACATTAAATTAGTCAAACATTTTTATGTATACTTCATACTTTTGGCAATGTATTTGCAATGAATAGTAGGCGTTTCTCACAAAGGCGCTATATTTTGGTAGTCCAAGATGCTAAAATATCTTAGGACAGCCCTATTACAAAATAAAAAGGGACAATATATAGTAGCTAAAAGGTATATTAAAAACTAGCTTACAAAGTAGCTTAATAAATAAATAATAAAAGTACCTTAAGATTTGAATTTCAAAATAACTGAGGAAATGTAAACGAGACTTTAGTTTCTATCTTTTAAAAAACTGCACTGTATTAAATAAATTAACACTTAAGAGTCACGTGTCTCCATACGAAGCCACATGACGGTTAGTATTGCATTATCTATTTATAGCCAATATTATCAATTTTATTTATTCTTAAGATAAGTAAAAAATCATTATGTAAAAGTATTCTCAGAATAAATGACAACATTTCATTGGCTAATTTTAAAATTATTGCAAGAATAAATTTATTCATACATTTCCTAGGCCTTATTGACGTTATATAAATGGAATCACAAAGCCAACAGAAATTTTATAAATACTGGTTTCGTAACACCAACATGAAGCCATAAAACTTAAACCGCTTCTTGGAAAAAAAGCAAATATCAGTGAAATAAAGTGATTTCCTAGTTTACTACACACTATAAAAAATATTGATGTAAATTTACAAATTCTATGATCGTAATTTTTTCAAAAAAAAAAAATGTAATACTACATAAATTATTATTGTAAAAATTAAATGTCAATAAAGGTACTAACCTTTTTTGGCCCATAATTTTAGACTAATTTTAGACAATTGTATAGATCAATATTATATTTTGGACCAAAAAAGCTAAAATGGGGGGTGTTAGCTTGAGCTCAAGCTAGCATGGTCTAAAATTGTCTAAAATTAGTCTAAAATTATGGGCCAAAAATTTTCAATTTTTGACGAAGTGGGGGTGCTAACTTTATGATATACAAAAATTACAAAATGCTGCTATTTTACTGTTATAAATCATGTAAAATTACATAAATTGAAATTACATTTTTTTTATAGAGCAACGTTCGTTTTCAAAATTATGACAATGATCAGTTGGAGAACCTCAAAATGCAATATATTACAGCCAGTTTATGTGATAATATACAGTCTAAAGCAAATAATCAGAAGAAGAAAAAATAAAATCTTTCACCACTTACCGTTGCCGATGTTTCATAGAGCTTCTTCAATTCCTCGTACAGCCACATTTCAACGGCGAGCCGCTTTCTGATCAGGCTCATCTGATGGTGTCCGTACTTGGCGGTGAGAAACTTCTCGCGTCGTTCCTTCACTTCGCCCTTCTCGGAGAAATTGACCCGGAGACCCGCCTTAGCTGGGGATCGTTCATGACCACCGCCACCCCCACCGCTGCCCGACAGGATGCCATTCGGCGAGCTGCCGTTTGTCGATGGGTAGTTGTTTGCCAGGGTACAGTCCATGGAGACGTTGTTGCGTTTCTGCGGCACAAAATTAACAAGGAAAGTTAAATTGTGTTAATTGCGGCGCGATGTGGTGTTTTGTATGAAAACTTTATAGAATTTGATGTTTTCACCCAAAAATAAACAACTAGTTTGGCTTTTTTTTTTATATATACATATATATATATATATATATATATATATATATATATATATATACTTATATATATATATACAGAAAAAATAAAATAGCTATTTCCGAAGAGGAAATATAGTGTAAAAATTATTTAAAATCATGGTTATACTGATTTTAATCATTTGAATTTAAATTACAAATTTATTTAGTTTTTTAATTAATTACTTTTTTTAACTAAATATGATTTCTAATAATTGTTAGATATTATAATAATATTTAGATATATCTAGCACAAAATAAAAAATAAAACAAAAATTTATATACATACAAATAAACGTCGCAAATTTTAATGATGAAAGTGACCGCGGTCTTATTGCGATATATATTTAGGATATATATAATACTGTAAAATTTGTTTATGTTATTAGTGCTAACGTCACCTGTCTTAATAACATGTACGTACATATTGATTACAGAAAAAAATTAAAAACAACTTGAATAAATTTTTTAATTCAAATTTAAATCTAACATTATCTTTTTATGCTTATTCTACATTGGCACTCTTAAATATATAAATATATAAATAATATGTCTCTGAGTCTCTGAGAATTTGCTACTGGTGATGCATTCAAACAGACACAAAATCATATATTACACATATAAAATTATATATACATAAACATATATATACAGGGTGTAACAGAATAACTATTCCTAATTTTAACTGGAGTATCCTGGGCTCAGAATATGAAGATTTAATGCAAATCACTGAGATAAAATGTGGCTCCTTACTGAGCTACAGGGTGTTTTATATAAAAATTTAAAAACGATTTTTGCCCTGTACTTTAAAACTATTTGACGTATCCTTATCATACTTGGCAGGAAATGTAGGTACCGTACACCATACTAAATTATGTTAAATAAAAGTTTCTGGCTACTGCCAGTGGCGTACAACAGGGGCAAGTGAGAGGTTGATCCTTCTTAAATTCTACGCCACTGGCGGAATTGTCATTTTAGCACAATTTTTCAATTCTCCAATACTTGCTGTGTAAAAAACATACTCTTCCTTTGTAACGATAAAGTCACTGTTTTTCGAGATATTTAAAGTTAAACATAAGCTGCACCCTTGGGATTTTTTCAAAATTTGCTCAAAAAAATCTCAAAAAATTCAGTAAAATAGAGAAAAAAATTAGCTACATAATAACTAAGTAACTTTTTTCTCTAACTCATTCTGATTTGGCTGTAAAAATTATTGAAAATAAAAAAAATAAAATGCAAAAAATATTAATTTTCAATAATTTTTCCATCCAAACCAGAATGAGTTAGAGAAAAAGTTACTTAGATATTATGTAGCTAATTTTTTTCTCTATGTTACTGAATTTTTTGAGATTTTTTTGAGCAAATTTTGAAAAAATCCCAAGGGTGCAGCTTATGTTTAACTTTAAATATCTCGAAAAACAGTGACTTTATCGTTACAAAGGAAGAGTATGTTTTTTACACAGAAAGTATTGGAGAATCGAAAAATTGTGCTAAAATGACAATTCCGCCAGTGGCGTAGAATTTAGGAAGGATCAACCTCTCACTTGCCCCTGTTGTACGCCACTGGCAGTAGCCAGAAACTTTTATTTAACATAATTTAGTATGGTGTACGGTACCTACATTTCCTGCCAAGTATGATAAGGATACGTCAAATAGTTTTAAAGTACTGGGCAAAAATCATTTTTAAATTTTTATATAAAACACCCTGTAGCTCAGTAAGGAGCCATACTTTATCTAAGTGATTTGCATTAAATCTTCATATTCTGAGCCCAGGATACTCCAGTTAAAATTAGGAATAGTTATTCTGTTACATCCTGTATATATATATATATATATATATATATATATATATATATATATATATAATGTTTATATTCATAATAGATACATAAAAATAATTAATAAACTTTTACTTTCTAAATTAAAAAAAAAACACGAATTGTCCAACCCTAACTAATTAAAATCCCTGAAAATCATCGTAAGATTCTTTAAAATCAAGATAAAAATCAACTAATTTTTTTAAAATAATTTCGTAGAAAATTCGTAAAGTCAATGAAAAATCACTACAACAATTTGAGGAAGTGGTATATTATTAAATTCGAATTAAAATAAAATAATTGAAAAAACGCAAAATAAAAATTGATATCACCATATCTCAAAATTAATAAACAAATCAAAAATAGTTTTATTTTATCACTGTCATTAAAATTAATTAATTTAAAATTTACTAATAAAACTCATTGGCCCATATTAAAATTGATTTTAACTAATGTCGGTTTTAAGACAACGTAACTGTCATAAGAGCTGGACTAAACAAATGAACTAAAACACCCAAAAACCGAGCTCGTAATATCAGCCATTATTTATTTACCTATAATAAAAACTAAAATATTTATTCTTTTATGTAAAACAATAAATCATTCCTCCTCACTGTCAAATATTTCCTCTCTCTTTTTAAATCAAAATTTATTTTTACTGCCAATAAAACACGAGAAACATAAATTTAAAAACATAATAAAAATGTCAGTAACCTCATCCGCGTCTAAATTTATTTCTAACACAAACTTAATTGGGTTACATTTTACTAACAGCAAAACAGTTCAAACTAATTTTGATTTATTTCCCATGATAGATATATCCGTCACACATCTCACAAGAGAATACATATATATTTTTTATTGATCAATGTAAAAGTTAATGCGATATGATGTCCAATAGATAGAAATTAATTATTAATAGACATTTTGTTTCGTTTTATTGATGGTTGTTCTAGGGTTCTTAACGTGCTGTCCGCGAACTCTCAAAGGGCCATATCATACTCTTATAAGAGATCCTCTAACTCTTGAAAAAATGTTATGATAGTTTACAGTTAAAATAAAAAGAGAGAATAAATAAAAATAAAGAATAACATAGTAAAATATCTTTCAGAACCCATTATATAAAATAAAACTGCTTTAGGTTCAAGTTCTGAATTAAAATTTATTTATAAACAACGTTTCGACGAAACTCAAACATTAGTCTTCAGCAGGAAACACTGATATCAGTTTTTCTTTATTATAAATAAATTTTTATACAGAACTTGAACCGAAGCAGTTATATTTTAAAGAAAAACTAATTTTTCTCAAAAAAAGTTATTTTATATTTGTAAAAAATCATTCTAATGTAATAGGAGCGTGTTAGTGATGGCCCGATAAATGACCAAAGTAAGTATAACAAGTAACGAACGCCACACTTGTTAAATTGTAAATATTTTCTTTCTTAAAGCAGTGACGTATGCAAACTTATGTTTTCAAAATATTTATATACTTATTGTATAATTTTATTTGTATTAGAAATACAAGATAAATTCTTATAACTTCAAAATTTATTTAAAAACTATTCTAATATCATGTATTCACAATCAAAAGAAATGTCCTGTTACACTTGATTCAAATAGGCAGTTTATTTTTTATTTTAATTTTTTGGGATAAATTACTGTAACGTTACGGTAATATTTCTAAATTACCGTAATTTAAACATAACTAGAGTGTATTTATTTCTCAATTTCACTCCACATTAAAGAC
Organism: Clivina fossor; assembly: GCA_963966155.1. Lineage (NCBI taxonomy): Eukaryota > Metazoa > Arthropoda > Insecta > Coleoptera > Carabidae > Clivina > Clivina fossor. Next base: position 28,936,619 of record OZ014555.1, read on the forward strand.
TCTAACTTTAAATAAATATTTTATACACTTTAAGGTTTTAAATCTTAACTTAAGTCTTCGTGATCTGTGACAAAAAAAAAGATATTTCAAGAAAGTCCATGGTAAAAAAGATTAAGAACCACTGTTCTAGATCAAATTTCTCATGTCATTAGAAATAATTGATAGGTATCTTCTATACAATTCCTGGCACTAAATAATTAAATATTGAATTTCTTTTATCGTTTTTACTATCATAATTTTTAAATAATTTTATAGCGTTATTATTTCATTATTTTTTTTAATTACTGTTTTAATAAACTTTTGTTTTCTGATATGACTAATTAATAATTATATTTGCATTCTCTATATTAAAATTTAAATGAAATAAACTAGTGACTCATTCGACAAAGTTTGGCTTTATTTGTTTTCTTATAAAGTATTTGCAAATTTGGTTAATAAAGATAATAAATAAGATTTTATTACTCTTTATTTTCATATAAAAAATATTTTTCTACGATTGTGACTGTTAAAAAAACTGTTAAAAAATATCTGTTTGTTTATAATGTGAAAAAGTATCGTTATTTTACTCTGGCGTTATGCAAATATATGTTAAAGTCGGTTTTAACTAATACTAGTTTTAAACTCGTAAAGTCAGACCTAATACCAAATAACTAATACTAGTTTTAAACTTTTAAAGTCAGGACTAAACAAATGCACTAAAACACCGAAAAAGAGAGTTGTTAAGCTTGTTTTTTAAACTACGTAACATTCTAGCTTCATCTGTTATTTTCACACGTTTACGTAATTCATTTTTATTATATTATATTTATTTATATTTTATAATATTTCCGATATAAATTACCAAAAATAATTTACCGTAATTTAAGGATGAGGCTATTTATACATACGGTATGTATACGCAATTGGCTATTTATACATACTGAAAAAAAAAAAAACCTAAACCAACCTACTAACCTAACCTACCCTAAATAGCCAATTACGTAAAATTAGTTTTATATTTTAGCCGAAATACAATTAGATTCTGAATTATGTACTAGCTTGTGAAATCAATAAAAAAGGCATTAATAAACTGAATTTTTAGCTGCAAGAATTAATATATCTATAATCGTACATTAATTCGTAACACCAATTTTAACGAGACAGAAATCACTTCTCAATCTGGCATACAAATTGTTTAAAATATAAATAAAAAATAATTTATTTTCTTTTCATACTTTATATAAGTCAATTTTAATAACCTAATTCTTAGAAATTTCAATTTGCTGAAATATCTGTAATATTTACAGGGGTGTGGAGTCGGAGTCGAAGAGTAGAAGAATTTTTACGTAAGGTCTATCAAATTATTGATTCTTTTATATCATCTCTAACGTCTAACCTGACCTGTTTGCGCAAAAGTTATTAATTTTTAAGATACAGTCCGTAAAAAAGTTAAGTGAAATATCCTGTATTTTAAACAACTTTCCACACTCTACGTTATCAATATTTTTCTCAAACTCAGGAAGTTGTAACATATCCGGTGTTGAACCGATATACACTCTTATATAATTTTCAAAGCGAATCGCCACCACACACACATATATTAACGTAAATAAACAAAACAAAAATATGATAGATTTTTTTCAATGTCAATTCTGTTACGATATAATGATTACGCCTGGGTTAAAAGGTCGTCCCATAATTTACATATAAACGAATAATTGTTCATTCATAATATCATCAGTAACAAAACGATTCCTGTTTTGACTCATCCAACAAACCGTTATTATAGAAAATATCATACGTTAAAAACCGTTAATATTAATAATGTTTAGAAATTTATTTTTAGATATGTAGTAATCAAAACTAATCGGTAATTTTATTAAAAATTAATTCTATAAATAAGAAATTACATAATATTATTTTCTGTTAGTTCCGTATACATTGGTATTATTTGAAAAACTATTATTTACCTACTACACAGTAAAAAATATGTTAGATTTGATTGGATTTGATGTTGAAAATATAATGTGTGATAAATAAATAAATAAAATAAATTCGGTAAGTTTACATAAAAACGTAGGGCAACTGATTTACACCAGTTTAATATGTAAATTTACAGACGTTGCAGGAAAATTTTTACTTTTTTTTCGATAAAAACAAATATATAATGATAAATTAATGATTTTACTTACAATTACAAAATTATATTATTTTTACAAAAAATTTATGTAAACCATCGTTTTGCTGAAATAATATTAAATTTTTTACAATGGATTTTATGTAAAATGGCAACTTTTTTACAGTGTAGGTGCATCTTGAGAAACCTATTTCTTCCTCAGAAAAAAGAAGTCTTACGTCTAGACAAATGAGTCTCTATACAACTCTACATAACTCTTTATTTGACACTATATGCAAAAATATACCATTTCTATTGAACTAAACAAAAAATAAATGCATTATATTCGATTTTTTTACATTATGTAAAAAAAATCTTTAGTTTCAGTATTTGGCTTTAAATTTCGCTTGGTATGTTGTTTCAGTAATAAAAACTAATTCTCGGATATCGCGTGTCGTACACATGAATCATTTTATGATTTGTTTATTGTGTTGTTTTTTTTTCTTCAACGGAAATTGACTTTTTTTCTCATTATAATTTCTGTTTCATTCCGAGTTGTTCTCCCGTGAAATTTTCTTTTATTTCGTATCAATATGTTATCTTTTATTTAAGACTGTATTATTTATGATTTGCATACTTTATTGAATTGAATTACACACCCACTGTTAATTTTTTTTAATTATTTCAATCGTTTATTTTGGATTTTTCTGTTGTTATAAATCAATTTTTTTTATGTGTACTACTCAAACAATAAATTTGTGAAACCATTTCTTTTTAATGTTGATAGTATCAAATATTAACAAGCGACCATAATTGATTTGAAATGCTTTTCTGTTTCATATGAAGAACCATTGTGTTGAATTTGTAAATTGTAATGTAATATTAAACATAATTTTGTATTTTTCTTTACTATTGTTTATTTTGAATGATTAGGTACGAAATGAATTTGCTTGCAAAAGTTGGTGTAAATCAATTAAAACAGTTCGCGCACCTTGAGTGAACGTCTAATGAACGTTTGGTTACAAGAATATTATATGAGTAATATTAAAAGTGAAGAGGTGATAATTGAGGGTGTTTTGAGTGAGCAAATATATTCCTGATGGTAAAGATACAAGAATATGTATGAAAGGTATCATAAATGTAGATACGGCAAAAGTGGTTTGTTTGGATAGGAATGTTTGGCGGAAATTAATTTCTGCTTGAACAGAAAAGTTTGTGCCACACTTTTACGAGTAGCTGGCCTGATTGTATATGTATGTAAAATGACCGTTTTTACCGACCGTCATATCACATATAAAGAAGGTATTGTAATCATACCAAATTGCACATATTGAGAATTTTACTGATAAGCACGAATTTGGGTTATAGTAATACGAATCAACTGTTTTTAGTACGATGTCCGTCAGTTGGTCGGTGGACACGTGTAGAGCAAATTGGGCTGAAAGGATTATTTTTATAAAATTTCATATTTAAGCTTCTGATGTCACTTTTAATGTGTTTTATGAATATTTCGCAACAGAGATATATTTCAAAAAAATATATTTAACATAAGTCGCTAAACAAGTTATATATAACTAACAATTTTTATTTGGAACATTTTTCGATATGACTAAATAAGTTTTCATATTTTATGATATACATACATATAATCCTGTCAATAGGTGTCATATTTATGTCAAGACAGTTTTGTTTTTAATTACCATGACTACAGTGCATTACAAATTTTTCAATGCCATAAATTTATTTAATACGATGACGGTCGGTTCTGTGGTGGCCACAGCCGATTTTTTTTTTTTTTCATTATAATGACTTTTAGAGTCTGTAACATGTTTTTAGTTTTGTATATAAATCAAGTATTCTACAATGCCAAAATAAGACAATTTTATATTTTTGAAAACCTGCAAAATTTTTAGTATACCAGAAATATTTATTATAACTGATTCTAACTTTAATTATTGTTTTCGACTAGAGTATTTTTGTTATTGAAATTTGCAAAACAGATATTTTTATACATATATACATAACATGAAAACCAAACATTTCTATTCAATTCAAGGTGGTCTGAAACAATACTATATATACCTGAACACATCAAATTTATTATCTATATCTATAAAGCACAATTAACATTTCACAATAAATAAACATACAAACATTTGAAACAAGAAAATAACATTAAAAACAAGTATCTTTTTTTGGTAAGAGATAATAACCACGAATCCGTTAGTGGTGGCTTCTAGTTCGTCACCCACGTACAGTGAGGTCGTGTTTCGGCCAAAAAGCCGGCATTACACTAGTCGAAAATTAGCGAAAAGTTTTCGCAGAGGCAAAACCGGTGGAAAGTTCAGCAGTACACCGCAGACATAGTGGTTTTGGGGATAATGACCTTGAGAAGCGGGCAAATACACTGCAATTACCCGCATTGCTAGACAACAAACAAACAACGACCTGACGCGATGTTCGTTTGTCATCAGAGCCCACTACTATATGTAACTAACTATCTACTATAACATAATCATTAGGTGGCTATGATACAATGTGTTCCATCAAAGTAGATTATATGCTAAAGAAATAATATTTTATTAGGTACTTGCACGCATGTTTCAAGAGCAAATTTACCCAGATTATATGTTTTTCACATAAAAAAATCTCATTAGTTTTGTCAAAAATTATGATTCGGGTAAATTTGTCCTTGAAACATACGTGCAAGTACCTCATTGTCAGTACAGTTGAACCATCGAAAAATGTTACTAGAACATCAACGAGTAGGTTCTGGAAGCTAGCCCCTCAGGTATGCCAAAAGTGAAAACGAAATGTGCCAAAATTATGTTTCTTTTATGTGCCAAACTCAAAAATTTTGTGCTCAAAACAAAATAGAACTTCCGATTTAAGGTTAGGTTAAGTTAAATTCAATTACGTTAGGTTAGGTTTAGGTCTAACCGGAAGTTCTATTTTTTTCTAGCATAAAAATTTTGAGTTTGGTGGCACATAAACGACTTAACGACTTAATTCACATAAAAACTGATGTAAATTATTCGTAAAAATAATTTATTTTTGTATTTACTTAATTTTATAAAACTATTTGCGAAATTACAGTTTTTTTTTTAAGATAAATTAATTCTTAGTGAAGAATTAGAAATGTGAATTATATTACTTTTACTAAATAAATTAGTATTAACTATTTAGCCTTAGAAGCTTCTTTGCGGTACCACCAATAAAAGATGTTTTAACAGCCGAATAAATGAACAGTGAAATTGGCTAGTTATTATTAATATTGAAAAAAAATAAATCTTGAGCGAGTTAATTCACGGGGTAAAACTTAATTTACAAAAAAAATATTACATAAACGACCAAGCTTACTTGAAAAAAAGCTTAAATTCACATTAAAAAAAAAGCTTTAAACCATACATGAAATATATCCTCTGCTTATGAATAAATTTTATTTGGCTGAAGAATTAAAATTGTGAATTATATTCTAAATTTTACTAGCAATAAGTAAATTGTAAATTATAAATTTTTTTTTGAAGATATTACATACTCTCTCTTTCCCTATTTCACCAATTGTAAACTTAAGTGTATACTTGATATTTTCTTTTATATTACTTAATTATTTTCACACTCAAATGCTTTCATTTTCGTGAAACACGCTGTATATACACAGTTAACAGTCACGGTAAAATAAAATAATTTTCATGTTTTCAATTTTTTTCTGTTTTCGTAAATGTGAGTTTATATAAAAACAAATTATAAACATTGTGTAGCAGAAAATGTTTTTATTTCGAATAACTTCCTGACAACAAAAAATATCAACAAAACGGTTTTTTTTTTGTGGAAAAAAAAACCAGATACAAATTAAACTTCTATGTTGTGATAATTTGTAAAATTTTAATTAATTTTTTTAACGTGATACAAATGCTAATAATATGTATTTGTATGTATAATCAGATAATTAAAAGTAATTTGAATTAAAAAGAGAAGTCATTAAAGATTATAATTTAATTATACTTTGAAGTATTTAAAAAAACGAAAGTAAAGTATGCTAATTAGCTTTATATTATGCACACAATAAATTTAGAAAATATAATTTTTAAATCATGCTTTTGTTATTTTACATTTTCTGAAGCTAATTTTTACTTTCTTCTTCTTTGCATTAATAATGTTTAAGAAACGAATTATAAAAATTCTATTAAATTATTTTTCTTCTTGCAATTATAAAATTAATAATAAAAAAATGTTATTGTATTTTGCAAAAATTATAAAGATAATTCTAATGTGATGATACATGATACGTTTAGTTATAAATAAATTACAAGAGAATTATTATAAAAATCTTTGAAATTTTAATTGTATACCTGAATACAAAAACAAAGAGAGTAAGTGTAAAGGTAGTGATCATGCAATTTCATTAAATCTTAGTAAAATCATATTAAAATCAAAAGCTCGAATTCTCACCTCAATTTTTCGTGAATAAGTGCATTTATTATTAATTTCAAAATAACTTTTTCCTTCTGTTTTTGATCAAATATAAATAATTTTTCTATTTTTGATCATTTTTATTATATATAATATTATAAAATTTATATAAACTTATAAAGTGCTTAATAAATAATTTTAAGTGAATGTGAAAAGTACTTTTGGCAAAAATCACTTTTATAAATGACGTAAGAATACGGGCCAAAGATTTTCTTAAAATCTCAAGTAATTCCCTACAATCTTATAAATTCCGTAAATTCAACGAAAAATCACTACAATCTGGGGTACAAATTTAAGAAAGTGATTTCCGCACGATATATTTATTTAATCAAACATTCGTCTAATTCTTTGTAAATAAATATATTCATTCATATTTGTAATTATAATATTTGAATGAATCAAGTACCATTAAAAATTTATAAATTTTATAATCTAGTTACTTATTTTGTTACCTATGTTCCGTTTATTTACTGTAATGTCATTTGTATATTTTTTCTTAATGATGATGTACATAGAGTAACTCGAAATGTCGATTATTAATAAAAATTAATACAGAACTACAACCTAAAGCTATTTTATTTAAATTATTAAGTTACATTTTTAAATTATTCATACTGACATCAATTTAAAAACTTAAGTAAAAATGCATTTTACATAAAAATAGCATTTCCACGAGATATTATACATTCATAATTGATTGTGGTAAATAGTTTCATTTTTCATGTCGTTTTTAAACAAAGCAATTGGTATAGTCATGTTTGTGCACTCAACAAAAACTAAATATGCATACATATTTGTTGTTATGAATTTAAAGTATTATTAATTCAAATGCGAGGATTTTCTTTCACTTTGCACCTATTAAAAAATATACTCACAATCAGATAATTTCTATTCTATGCATATAAGTATGTTAACGAAAATTTTTACGGTGAAATTATTATTTTTAGTTTCATATAAAAGAACTGGCAGTGTGAATAGAATTTTTTGCCAAAAGATTATTATGATGATGCGCGGGTTTTCGAATTTTTTTTTTTTATTGCTAAAAATATTCATTCATTCACTTTTTGAATATTAATTTTATTACTACAATCGTATTATATTAAGTTTATTGTACAATTATTCTGAATTGTGGTTTGTAATATGCTAATTTCATTTTATTTATCTGTTTTAACATTCATGTTGTTATATTTATAGAATAAGAAAAAAAAACTAGTATTTAAATACATATCTTGTTTTAAATTTCTATATTTGATCAAGATTAACTTAGCACGATATTAGTGTTAAGGTTTAGCGCAGAGCTAGTAGTTCTGAACCAAATTACTTACCAACTTATTAAAAAAAATATAAATGCATGATTTATCAGTTAATTATATTGCACACAAAAATTAATATTTTTATTACATGTTTACAAGGCACGTAACATTAAAACTAAAACATCTGAACATAAAACTAAATTCGCGGTAAATGAAGAAGTGTGAATGAGCTTTAAACATCTTAAAACATAAAAAAAAGTTTAATAAAAATATTCTGATAAAAATAACTATAGATCAAAATAAGTTCTTTGACACAATGTGTACTTAACAATATTAAAATATAAATGGAATTTTTCAGGTTCTGATTTAATTTAAAAATGTCATATGTAATAAAAATAAACATATAGACAAACATATAAAAATAAACAATTTTTAGTTTGACAAATATTGATGTCAATATGTTTTTCATTTGGAACAAATTTATTAATGTTAAAAAAATCTTTAAGAACTCAGAATAAAATAGCTTTAGATTCTAGTTCTGTAACAATATTTGTTAATAAATTGACGTTTCGACGAACTCAATGTGCGTCTTTATCAGAAAATACGCACGTTTAGTTTATTGAAACGTCGATTTATTAATAAACATTAATACAGAACTAGAACCTAAAGCTATTATTCTCATTAATATTATTTGCATAATAATTAAATATTTAAAACTTCTAGGTATAACTACTTTAAAATTACAATTTTGATTTGGTCGCTAATTTGCAATGTTTTAAATCATTTTAGACAGAAATTATTCCAATAAACGATCAATATATTATGATTTAGTAAAAGAATACAAATTTCAATACATTTATAGTGAAATAATATTCAACAAAGCGATCTTAAAATAATTGCTCAATTATAATTATAAACAGAATATCCTAAAGTTTTAGTTCAAGCACAAATTAAGACGTCACAAAATCCAATAAATTTGATAAATATTAAAAAGTCATTACTGAATAAAATAAATTATATTTATACAAAAAAAAAAACTATAACAAAAATTATTGTATATACATACAACCATGCATTTTCACATTAATACAATAGGCCCATATTCTCACCTCATATGAAAAAGTGCTTTTTCAAAAAAGTGCTTTTGACGTTCACTTAAAATCATTTATTAAGCATTTTAAAATAGTTTATTTAATTTTTATAATACTTACCAAATATAATAAAAATGATCAAATATAGAAAAAATATTTATATTTGATGACAAACAGAAGCAAAAAGTTATTTTAAAATTAATGATAAAAGCACTTTTTCACGAAAAAGTGAGGTAAGAATACGGGCCATAGTTATTTAAATTTGCATTGATATTTTAATAAAAATAAAGTAATTAAAAAAAAACAATGCATTATGTTTTATCAGAATTAAGTAATACTTGTTATTATTATTAACAAAACCTGGAAGTAGTAAAAACGATATTAAAAAAGAAATCAATAAAAAAAAATTATATATAACCGAACATTATAACATAAAATCGTTCACAACCAATTAATTTATTTATTATTGTTACATTATATATATATATATATATATATATATATATATATATATATATATATATAATTTATTGTTAAACAATCAATGACAAAGCATCTTGCTTCTCTTATGTTTTACTGTATTTTAATTTTTTTCTTAGAAACATTTAAGATTTTAGAAAACCAAATGGCATCTTAATAACATTATAATTTTTTGTTTTGTGTAAGTATTTGTATTTTTTCTACTGATAGAAAAAAACAAATTTTGATGTGAACCGAATAGACCTTCCCCCCCCACAAGATTTATAAATTAATACATTTTCTAAACACAATTAAAAAAAAGCACCTATTTTTTAATTAAAAAAATATTATTTCATTAATTTTTTTTAATTTGTAATCTAACCTCATTAATTTGTATGGTATTATTGTAGAATTATATATTAAATATTAATTACCAATTTAAGCTAATTGTATACGTAGATTAATTATTATATAATAATGTTTAAAAATAATAACGCCTCCCTTAATTTAAAACGCATCTCTTCACTAATAAAATTTGTAATCTGTATACGCTATGAAAATAAAAATTATTATACATAACCTAACTGGTATCATACAAAAGTTCGCAAAAGTTAAAACTGAAAAATCTAAATTATAATCAACCGATTATTATAAGAATCAATTAAAATCGATACAGTTTTAATTGATCAATACACACGAAAAAACAATCATGGTAAAGAACAAGAGAAAAGTATCAAAATATATCACACCTTGAAATCAGGTACGGTTATAGAAGAAGGTCCTAGTAACAGCCACCGCCCGAGTTATTCGGGCTTTTTTTTTTAATAACAGCCCCCTTCACAAAATATCACACTACACCAACGAGACGGACGTTATACGAAACAGCAAGCGTACACAGGTAAAATTAATGTTATAAAAATAGGTAATCTTAACCAACGAAACTGTTCGGAAACATAGAGTACACAACTAACCAACTACACGGCCAACTCAATACTGCACCAGACGTGAAAACCGCTGAGGAACTTCGGTTAACATCGGTTTACCGGCCGGAAAAGCACGAGGATAATGGCTGTCAGATTTTTCCCCGCCTTTTGGATAATTAATATTTTAATTTATCGGGGAAAATATAATTGTTTTATATTTTCTAATATTTTATTTAAAAATTTAATTTAATAGATTTTTATTTACAAATATTGATAAACTTTATTTGTAGATAGATTACCAAAAACGATAAAATGATTAAGTAAGATTATGCATTAAGGTATTGTTCAGTTTATGAATGAAATCTAGGTTTATTAACCCTGTGACGCATTGTGGGTAATACATGTTCTATAACATTTAATTTTTTTAAATAATTATTTATAGTGAAATTCTTTTGCAATAATTGTGTTCTACTCATGATAATTATATTTATTTGTGTATTATCTAGATGTCTACACTGTAAAAAAATTAATGTAAATATACATATTCATATCCAATATACATATACAATCACGCCATGTACCCAAAAGGATGTGGCACAAACTTTTTCCATTATCCCGAAATCAGCCGCCTCCAAACATTCCTATCCAAAAAAAAGCAACTTTCGTTTCATCTTCTTTCATAATTCCTCTAATACATGCTCTTCTATTCCTACTATTTGGAAACTTCCGCTCACGCAAAACACTCTCAAACATATATCGGACGTCCATGCAAACGTATAGCTTCAAAATCATTCATATAAATATTTTTAAACAAACGTTCATTAGACATTCGCTCAAGATGTCCAAACCATCTTAACTGACTAACACAATAATTATCATAGTAAAAATTGGAAAATGCCGCTATTTTACTGTTAATAGTTATGTAAAATTACATAAATTTATATTAAATTTATTACAGTGTATTCTAATTTCTAGCGACTCTTATTAGCGACTAAAAATAATTTGAAATCTATCTGGCGTTTCATATTAAAATTTAAAAAAAAGTCATATCAAAGTAACTTTTTTGTCACTAGCGACCAAAGTTTTGTCAACTGCTTTATGCCAAACTGTTAACTCATGAATGCTAAACTTGAATTAATTACAGTAATTTTTAATTACGGTCGCTAGAGATTCTAATTTTTCTGTATATTTTTTCTATAAGAAATAACATATTAACCAGGGTTGGCCTGATTTCAATTATCTGATTTAAATCATGATTTAAACTTTCAAATCAATTAATTCTTTTTACTAAATTTTATTTTAACAATTGAGTCGCTGGGTGTAATAGCGATTTAAGGTAGGGATCCCATAATTATGAAATGTAAAAAAGGGACACCTGAAATTTTATTTAAAAAAATAATTTTTTTTGGATGTGTATTTCTATTTTAATTCTAAGAAAAAATTTAAATTATACATTGAATTCTAATAAAAAAAGTAATATCCAAAAGCAAAACATTTAAATAAATTAAACATTGAAAACACATTTACATTAATGAAGTTTCAAACTGATTGTTGCACTGAAAATAATAGAAAGACATAATCTAAATGAATTTACTAAAATATTAGGTTTATTCACGGACGATATTAGTATTTTATATAAAACGGGACATTTTTATGTTCCGGTGCATTCTGTGGGGACACTGGGACAGTATCCATAAAAACGGGACTGTCCCGGTCAAAACGGGACGGATGGGATCCCTAACTTAAGGGTACTTAGGTTGTTTTTCCGGAGTACATAATTTTGGAAAGTACACATCCATAACTATTCAATCATTAAAACTCCGAGTGATATCTGATTAAAAATTTGGAAAATCGGAGTAAGTAAATTGCACGTCGCGATCAGAAACCCCAAATTTGAATAACCAAATTGCACGCCGATCAACCGCAACTGTTGACTTGGGGTAGGTTAGGTTAGGTTTAGGTTGTTTAGTTATGTTATTATTACATTATACGTTTTACTGATTATATAAAAATAAAATTATTAAATATTTTTAGATTCTCTTAAAAATGTACTCATAACGATGTGGCACAAACTCGTTCATTCAAGCAGAAATTAAGATCAAACATTTTTATCTAAGCAAGAAATTTTTGTTTCAACTGTGTTTATGATGCCTCTCGTCATACTCACAATTACAAATATTTCCTATGTTTTAATTTATAAAATAAATATTTATATATTTTTCTCATATAAGTATGAAAATATTGTAATATATAAACAAAAATTTAATAATTTTATACAGCAATTTGCACCATAAAAAAATCATGCTCAATAAACTTTTGCGATTAATTTAATCAGTACATAAATAATAAAAAATAGTTATAAATTTAATAGCAATTCTGTAACATGCAACACAAGTAATAAATAAAATTTTATATCCTTTTTTTTCCTAAAATAAGAAATAAACATTTTTATTGGTAATACATATGGATTTATTAAAATTCGCATTTATTTATAATATGTAGTATTTACAAAACAAATACTAAAAATCAAAATATAAACATTATAAATTTAACATGGTAAAAAATTCTTTCAGAATTCATTATATTAAAATAAAACGGCTTTAAATTGAATTTCTGTATCATTTCCCCTGATGAAGATATACGTTGAAAGCGTCGAAACGTTTATTATTAATAAATATTAATACAGAATTACAACCCAAAACCGTTTTATTTTTATTATAAATTTATTTTAACATACATAAATATAAAAAAGTGTGGCACAAACTGTTTCTACTATCCCCAATTCAGTTTCATCCAAACATCCCTATCCAGAGAAGCAACTTTAGTTTCATCCACATTCATAATACCTCTCATACATGCTCTTATAAACCTACTACTTGGAAATTTTCGCTCACCCAAAACACTCCCAACTACTCATCCGACGTCCACGCAAACATAGCTATACCTTCAAAATCATTCATATAAATTATTTTAACCTAAACGTTCATTAGACATTCGCTCAAAATGACCGAACTGACTAACACGGCAACTTTTGCAACATTTTTTTTTCAATTTCACACTCATCATACCACTAATCCAATATTCACTACCATTCTTTTTTTGCCAATTTTTCCAACATCTAATAGCAAATATTATTTTTTATTTCAATAAAACAATTCTTTTTTGTTTGCTTATGTCGACTTTAGTTAAAATGTTTATTATAAAACTGGCCGTTAGTTCTGTATTAATTTAATTAAAAATCGATGTTTCGACGTATTCGACGTACATCGTCATAAGGAAAAATGATAATGTATATAGAGTACATCGAAATGTCGATATTTAATTTTTTTATTTTTTTATTTTAAAAAAATGAGTTCTGAAAGATTTTTACTATATTATTATTATTATTATTATTATTATAAATGCATATATAATGAAAATAACAAAAATTTAAAACATAATTTAATTATTTTTTTTTTTAATGTATAATAATTATGTAAGTGTACACAAAATGATTATTAATGTATCTAGTAATAAAAGTGTACGTTTACAGTATAAGGTTGCAAAATCTTTATATTCTCCGTTTAATTTTATTATTTTTACATCAGTTATAGTTTTAAAACACTAATAACTTAAATAGATACGAAATAGATTAGTGTATGATAAGTATGAAATTTAAAAAAAAATGTTGCAAAAGTTGGTGTTAGTCAGTTAAGATGGTTCGGTCATCCTGAGTGATTCTCTAATAAACGTTTGATTAAAAGAATTTTGAAGAAATACGTTTGCATGGGCAGTTATGAGCAGTTAGCTGAAAGAGTGGCTTGAGTGAGCGAAAGTTTCCAAGTAGTAAGAATAGAAGAGCATACATATGAGAGGCATTATGAATGTGGATGAAGCAAAAGTTGCTTGTCTGAATAGGAATGTTTAGAGGAAATTGATTTCGAGATAGTGAAAAGAGTTTGTGCCACACCCTTTCGGGTACATGGCGTGATTGTGCATGTATGTATAAGTTAATAAAATTTGTATATTAAAAGAGCTGTTTACAAATTGTACACTTTAGTGACATGATAACATTTCGGAAACAGCTTTTGTCCAAAAACGCTTGCGCGATTATATTGATCAAATACAGCTGGACTACCAACGACTTTAAATAATTCGACTACATGCTGAGCTAACTATAGACAAGATACATTTATAGACACGATCAAAAATAGTCTATTTCAAAATAGATTTAAATAGCGCATACACGTTTAAGAATTATTTTGTTAATATGAAAGTATTATTATTAATTAATAAATAAATCCCAATATTTTATTTAAATTCTTATTTTAATAAATAATGGATTTAGTTAAATATTATAGTATAATAACAGATAAAAAATTTATGATATAAATAAAATTTATTGTCAACAGCAATAATAAATACTGTATTATAATTGTTTAAGAAATGTTTAAGAAAAAAATTACATAAAATAATTTAGTTAACATAAATAATTAAACTTAATTTTTTTCTATTACATTTTATAAACAATATTTAGAATTATATTCAAATATATTTAAAAACAATTATAATTGATAAACATTAAAATATATACATATATATTTATAATTTATAAAATAACCGCTGATAGTAGCGCCAATAAATTATAATACACTTTCTAAATAACTGAAAAATATTACATTTTTAATATTAATTTATACAAATAAAATAAATTTCTCAATATATATGAAAAACTGCAGCGCTAAATAAATTGTAAATTAAATTATATATTTATAAATATATAATAGTAATACGTTTATTTTTCAACGAGCAAACACCCAATTACAGAAAAAATACTTTAAATATTTAGTATTAACAAATATAAATAGATAATAATGCACTTATTATTGTATATATTAATATTAAAATTTAATAATTAAATTTACATACAAATATTGTTTCTTATAATAAAAATAATATTAGCTTCAGTTTTTGCTCACAAACAATCGATCCACATTCAGTAACATCTAAAACGATTGTATCGTATGAAACGCCATCTATAACATTGTATCATCATCTAAAAAAGACTCTTTTCTATATGTAGTTTTTGATACTGAATAACTCAAATAACTTATAATTTTTACATTTAATTTAATTAAAAGTGCAGAATCACATGGTGAAAATGCTAAAGTGTTCGTATTTTTCGTTATTTATGTGTTATGCAGTGTTTGTGAATGTAAATACAGTGTACGCACTTAATAAACGTAATGATATCGACTTACAAACATGTATAGATAATTTCGATGTACATAAGGATAAAATTATACGGACACAGGATTCGAAGAATATGGGAGCGAAATATCTGAACGAGATAGATTTGGGATCGCGTGAAGAGTGCTTACGTTTATGTTGCGAGACTAATGAATGTGATGTGTTTGTTTATGAGGAAAAGGTATATATATTTTCATATTTCATATTTCATATTTCATATTTATTAATTGTCAGTATTTACATAGTGAAAATATGTCAAGTTATTTATCTAATAGTTACAAAAATAAGTTACAACAAATAATCAGTTAAATTACATTTTAAAAATTGTTCTATATTATAAAATGCATTTTGAATTAATATAATTTTAATTAATTTTAAGAATGTTTTTAAGTCGTTTTGTTTTATATATATATATATATATATATATATATATATATATATATATATATATATATGCACTCAAAAAAAAAATTATGTAATTCTACCTACAAACCATGAGACACTGTGATGCTCAGTATTTCTAGGTTATAATTACTCAGCTGCTGTAATTTAATATATAATTGTTTAAAAATACGTAATATCAGAACTATTACAAACATTATATGTAATATGATATTACCAACGACTTGGAAATGTACATATGTATGTAATATTACAGTTTTTAGTAAAGTTTCTTTCTGTAAATTTATAGAATTTCAGTAAATTTGCTGTCGACAATTTTCCATAAATAGCTAAAATATCTTTAGTTCTGTAATATTATTGTTGGTATAATTATATACATTTGGAAATTTATATAGAAGATGTATTTTACTACAGATATTAATATACAAGCTGTAATTTTACATAATTTAAGAAGATAGCAAAAATATGTATTTTTACATTAGGTATGTGATGCAATTTGCAAAAAAATAAGCAATTTTACATACTTATTAGGTCATTTTTACTTACTTTATATGATTATTCTGAATTATATAAAAATTACAGAATTTTGAGGTAGAAATACAGGATATTTATAGTAAAATAAAATTACAGATTTTTTTATGGTAAAATTTTGTTTTATTTTTATTTTTCTGTAATTTCGCTATTTTTTTTACAGTCTGTAAATAAATATTCGAATACATAGCTGTGCTATTATTGATAAAAAAAAAATCATTCATAATTAGGAAATTAATATAATTTTACATAATTTGTTTCTCAATTTGTTCGCAAAATCTATACTAATATAAAAATAAGACGGTTTTAGAATATAATTGTGTATTAATTTTTACTGATAATCGACGTTTCGATGTACTCTACATACGTCATCAGAAAAAATTATCGTAATGATATTTACAGTAAATAAACAGAACATAGGAACAAGTTTCTAGGTAAAAAACTAAGTAATTCGATTTTATGTTCTGTTTATTATTAATACAGAATTAATATTATTAATAATATAATAATAATATTAATACAGAACTTAAACCTAAAGATGTTTTATTTTATATAATGAATTTCGAAAGACTTTTTTTTACTATGTTACTTATAACAAATTTAAAAACAACAAAAATTAACATTAGTTTTCAGGGTTTATCACATTTGGAATAAAAATCGACAACTTTTATTTAAATATTACTCATTAAATCAGCTGATTGTAAATATATTACTTAATTTTTGAACTAATGAACTAATTAAATCATTAGTTAATTTTTAAAATAAAAAATAAATAAATGGCGATTTAAGCAAAAAATAAAAATACTATAACTTAATATAATACGCCCATGTGTAATTAAGAATATAAAAATATTACTTAATATTTAAAGTAATTATAACAAAAAAGATAAACATTAATATAAAATGTGATGAAATAAAAAAAAATTCATATAAACATACATATAAAAATTATTAAGGACAAATTTTAGAATCCGAAAATTCTTTTATTTAATGTTCTTTTAATAACCACAAGAATAAATTTTCTATATTATTGGCATATCGTCCTTCTAGAACTTATTATAAAAAATTATTTCTTAATTATCTTACGTGGATTGATTATATATGTTTAAACAAATTAAAATTTACAATTTTTTTTTTCAGAACCCAGGAAGTTGTTACTTGTTCCACTGCGGTCCACCGGAAAACTTCAAGTGCAAATTTACGCGTCATGCAAATTATTCCAGTGCCGTACTCACTATTAATCGGCATTTGAACGAATTAGAGAATCAAATTAAACTGACCAAACATGAACAGGATCTTACCAGATTAAGGTATATTGTGTATGTAATCTTAAATATTTTGTTAATTTTTCATTATTATTATAATTTGATTAAAATATATGGGAATAATATTGAAAGTGTATGTATGTATGGACGTCGGCTGAGTAGATAGGTCGGCATAATGGGGTTCTTGCACACTTTTTAATTGCTTTAAACAAAAATATACATTAAACTGTCTACGTAAATATATGTATGTTTCAAAGCAAAATTATTTATAATAAATAAGAAAGTAAATTTTCAAGTTGAACGGCAAATTTGAATTTGAATACGTCAAAATCAAAACCAAGTATTTCATTTGAAAATTTATGTTCCTTTTCACAACGCGTAATTATAATATATAATAATAATAATAATTACTATAAAACAATATTTTACAATCATAATGTTTATCTTAATTTAAATTTCAAAATGTAAACATAACATACGGCAACGTTGCTCGATAAACACTCTCATTTCACTCGCAGAAAGTAAAACGCGTGGAACGCGAAAATTCTTAATTTTTTTGAAATTTTTTTATCAAAATACTGTAATATATTTTAAATAAATAAAATGTGTTGTGACTTTGTTTTTATACAGTGTGTAAATCAAGTAAGGAATAATATTTATATTTTTGTTATTATCGCTGTTTGGAAAGAAAGCTCGGTTTTATTGTTTTCCTGCGGGTTTTATGAATGTTAATATTAATTTTTTTATTTACTACACTTTTCGAAAAAAAATACCTTTATTAGTGCCTATATAAGTTCCCTAAAAAGGGTATATATGAATACCCTAAATAGGTAAATTCAAAAAGAGCACTTTATTATCCCAGAAAAGGGTAAAAAATATATACTATTTTTAAGGCAATTAAATTAATTTTTTTTGTGTACCATACGCATGTTGAATCATGCGCAGTAACAAGAAAATTTAAAAAATACTGAAAAAAGGGTAAATTTTAATGTTTTACTCAAAATAAAATGAGTGAGCAGTTATTTACCCTTATTTTTCGTATTAAATTTGTTGCTCTTCCATGAAAGTAAAAAGGCAAATATTTTAAAATACGCAAAAGCAGGGAAATTTTTTGCTCTAATAAGGCTACAAATTCAATTACCCTCGAAAATTTTCACTTTTTGACCCTACTATTTTGAACAGTGCACTCTGGGACCAATACCGTCATCGATTTTTTTTAAAAATAGAACACCTTTACTTTTTGAACAGAAATAAAAAGTAGATTATTTTCTGAGTACAGCAATACCCCATATGTGGTAATTATAATTAGTAGTTTTAGAGATAATGGAGGATCAAAGGTATAACTTTGAGAATTTCAATATTAATTATTTTCCAAACAGCGATAATAACAAAAATATGAATATTATTCCTTACTTTATTTACACACTGTATAATCTTTCAATATTTCGACTTAAAATAGTAAATTTTACGCATATTTTCAAGTAGTAAGAATAGAAAAGTATGTACGAGTGATATCATAAATGTGAATAAAACAAAAGCTGATCTGAATATGAGACAAATTTGTGCTTGAATGAAAAGATTTTGTGCTATATCTTATGGTTACATGACGTGATTGTTTATGTAAATATGTAACTCATATAAAATAAATAATTAGGTTCTTGTTTAAAATGTAAATATTAAAAAAAAAATCTTTAAAATATTTCGATTTTGAAATAATGAAAAGTTTGAATTTATTTATATAATAATACATGCAAATTATTTGTCGTAATCATAAAATATATCAAAAATATTTTTAAGTTAAAAATTTTGGCAAGAGATCAATTATACAAAAATAATATATTATAGAAATATTTTGGTCTAATTTCAAAATAATAGTAAAAATCTTTTATATTTATGATTAGTTTTAAATTTCTAAAGAAAACTAGTAAAAAAAATATATATTTTCAACTAAACAGAAATTTAAAATAATGAGTTTAATTATATTATATTTTATTTATTTAAAAATAGTTTTTCTGAAGAAATTTTAATTTCAAATTTATAAATTACTTTTCTGTATTAATATTTATTGATAATCGACGTTTCGAAGAACTCAACGTCCGCCTTCATCAGGAAAACTGGTACATTTACAGTAAATGTATCAGAACTTAAACCTAAAGCCGTTTTATTTTATATAATGAGTTGTGAAAGATTTTTTACTATTTTAAATTATTTTTATTATATAAAAAGTATAATTTTATATAGACATAATATCATAAAATTATAGATAACAAAAATTGACGATATATCAAAATAGATTATAGTGTATCAGTTATTTAAATTTTAAGATGTAAATTTTTCACTGGATAGTAAGTATCTTGTCAGCAATATTATAAAAAAAATAAATAAAAGTCAGTGAATAGTAACTTTTTTGATTTATTTCAGACGTTCTTGATAAGCACAACCATTAAATTCTAATTTAAACGCATTTTACTTCCTTGTAATCTGTGTGTTTCTTCAATTTTATTCAAAATAAATTAAACTATTAAAATTATACTCCGTAAAATAATCTTATGTAACTTCAGATTTTTTTGTTGGTTACAATGATTAGCAAGAAAAATTATTGTTCTTAAAAGAAAAATGTTAAATTATATTAAGAACTCTGTTTTTATTTTGACAAGTTTTATCAGAGGTTTTAAATAAATAAATACATACATACATACACAATTACGCCATGTACCCAAAAAGGTGTATTTTGAAATGAATGAATTACACTTAAAATATTTTATTAGTATTATTTCACAAAATATGTACTAAGTCTCATTATTTTGATGAATTATTACGAATATTAACATACAAGTTGTAATTTTATAGTACATAATTTAATAAGTTGTACCAAGATCATGTAATTCTACATTAAGTATGTGGTGCAATTTGGAAAAAGTAAACAATTTTACATACTTATTAGGTCATTTTTATTTACTTTATGTGATTATTTTGAATTATGCAAAAATTACAGAATTTTGTGGTAGAAATACAGAATACATATTTATGGTAAAATAAAATTACAGATTTTTTATTTCGTATTTTTTTGTACAGTGTAATATTACATTTTTCATATTAAATTAAATAAATTTTTTACAGTGTAATTTTTGTAATTTTGTTTATTCTAAACAAAAATATAATATTTTCAGAAAACCTGCAGAAATTGTAGCTCAGGAAGTGATTCCGAGAATAGATGCTA
Source organism: Clivina fossor (assembly GCA_963966155.1). Lineage (NCBI taxonomy): Eukaryota > Metazoa > Arthropoda > Insecta > Coleoptera > Carabidae > Clivina > Clivina fossor. The sequence goes on from OZ014555.1 coordinate 28,957,560, forward strand.
CTAGATTATCATCAACTGTACTTCCTTCAACAACTTCCACGGTTAAAACAATGGCAGTTAATGAAAATCTGCCCCAGATGCCTACAAAATTACCTATAGTTCAAGGTAATTTGATTCTTAATTTTTATTTACTTATAAATAAATAAAAAAAGCTAAATTATGCCCATATGTAGAAAACATTTTCGTTAACAAATAACGATTCGTAAAATGAAAATTCTTGGATCACGTAAGAAATTTCGTTGCATTATACAGAAACTTTCAATATCATTTTCTTGAAAGTAAGGTTTTTGTGATATGGAACAAACAAGAAATTGACTGAGGAATATTCATTCTTTAACGACATATAAAAGATAAATAAACTTATATCTTTCTTCTAAATGTTTCTATTTTATTGATGAATATATATATATATATATATATATCAATAAAACTAACATTATGTGATTTTTTAATAAATTTGTATACGTGACATTCGTATATGTATATATATATATATATATATATATATATATATATATATATATATATATATAGTAAAAAATCTTTGAGAAATCATTATATAAAATAAACTACTTTTCGTAGAAACATCGATTATAAATTAATTTTCATACAAAACTTAAACCTAAAGCAATGTATTTGATATTACAGTGTGTCCCAAAAAGTTTTATACAAATGGAGAAAAAGTTTATCTTACATTTAAAAAAACTAATTATTCTTGATAAAAAGCTCTGCATGACTTGTAGATCCATATTTAAGTACAAAATTTCTAAAGCATTGGCTGGAATACAGGGAAAATTAAAAGTGAAATTTGATATGATAAATTAAAAAAAACTGTTTTAGGATAAAATTCTGTTCAACTTTTTATAAAAACGACGTTTCGACGAAACTGGACGTTCGTCTACATCAGGATAAAATTTACAAATAACATTAAATTTAATTTTAAGCTGCTGAATGCGAGCGTTTAGTTTCATCGAAGCGACATTTTTATAAAATAATTAAACATAATTTTATCCCAGAACAGTTTTTATTTTAATACAATAAGTTCTGAAAAATATTTTACTATGATATGGTAATTTTAATATTAGATGAAAATTTTTGATAATAATTTTTAACTGACTGAACGTACAAACTTTTTTCCCTATCCACAGACAAAAAGTAATTATTTCTCTAATATGTACTCATTATTGTGTATATATGTAATTTGAAAAATGCACTAAAACAATGGCACTAGTTAAAAAAAATTAAAACATCGCTCACACACACACACAGTCGAGTTTTGCACAATTCTGTGAAAGTTTCACTTTGCCCGGAAAAAACTATAAAAATACGACACTAATTAAGAAAATAATTATTATTTTCATCATTTGATATATTACACCTTGTACAATTTCATTCAATTTTTAACGAACATGTATACCTATTAGCAAACAGTTGAAGTATTTCGAATAATGCTTCATTTGTTTGTTTTTATGTTCTCTTGATTCAACTTTTAGGTGTTGAATTCTGTTTATTAGAAATGAAACCAAATTTCTCTAGCAGATTTTATTTATAAAATGCAATTATTATTTAATTAATAAAAGTAAAAGTAATTAATTATGTATGATAGCAACTAAAATAATTCAAAGAAATTTGATCTTTATTAATCCTAAAAAATATTTTGCCCAAAATACTGAAGTACAAATGAATGGTAGTTCTTTAAGTATAGCATTAGTAAAATAATTATAATCTTGATATAGTAAAAAGTCTTTCAGAACTCATTATATTAAAATAAAACTGCTTCAGGTTCAAGTTCTGTATTAAAATATATTTATAATCAATCTTCATCAGGAAAACTGATAAAGACGAGCGTTGAGTTTCGTCGAAACGTTAATTATAAATCAATTTTAATACAGAACTTGAAACGAAAACAGTTTTATTTTATAAACAAATAAATTTACCAGTAGATTGTTTAAAAAATATTTTAGTTTATTAAAATAAAAAAGGCTTCATGATTAAATTCTTTATATATATATATATATATATATATATTAATTAAAAACCGACGTTTCGATATACTCTACGTATATCAAAATTAGGAAAAATTATACAAGTTACATATATAATAAATGAATAAAGCATAGAAACAAGTTACTTGGTAACGAATAAGTAACTAGATTATAAAATCTATAAATTATTAATTACGGGAAGTTAAATTTTATTTAAATCACAGTAATTGATGTTTATCTTTTTCTTTATAAATTTCTATTGCTTCTGTTATCAATCTACTGTTCATATTATCGAATCTTGCTTTTTCATTTTAATATAATGAGTTCTGAAAGAAAGATTTTTTACTGTTATTCTAGTTTATTGTTTTTAATTTCTTCTATGATTTCTGCTCTTACTTGTTGAAACTTTAAATTCATTATGATAAGTAAATAATAACAACTCGGTTTTTTGTTTCAAAAAATATTTATTTCAGTGACTTGTTTCTCTATACAACAGCTTGGTCAGACCAATAGTAACTTAAACTTAAATTTAAAAAAAGTTTGTGCCACACACACTAATGGGTATATAGCGTGATTGTGTCAAAAAATAATTTTTATATTTCAAATTTTATATTGATTATTCATTACTCACACCAGCAATTTTTTATTATTATTCAATACCTTTTGATACAAAGCTTTTTTGGTGCCAAAGTTGTGATGTATGGTAGTGAATGTTGGGTTTGGCTGTAAAAACATAAAAGGAAAATGCCTGCTGTGAAAATGAGATTTTTACGTGGCGTATGTGGTGTAACTAGAAGACATCGGGTATGAAATAGTTTAGTGTATGAGTGTGAAATTGAAAAAAATGTTGTTGCAAAAATTGGTGTTAGTCAGTTGAGACGGTTTGGTCATCTTGAGCAAATGTCTAATGAACGTTTGGTTAAAGAAATTCATATGTAAATGATTTTGAAGGTATACGTTTACGTAGACGTCCGATGAGTAGTTAGAGTGGTATAATTGAGTGAGTTTTACGTGAGCGAAAGTTTCCAAGTAGTTGGAATAGAGAAGCATGTATGAGAGGTATCGTAAAAGTAGATGAAGCTAGAGTTACCTGTCTAGATAGGAATATTTGGAGAAAATTAATTTTGAGATAGTGGAAATTGGAAAGAGTTTGTGCCTCTTATTAACGTGACTTTTGCTTTTTAAAAATAACAGTTGATTAGTTTCAACAACTTCCCACGGGGTATTTTGTAAATAATAAATTTACTTAATTTCTACATAATTTAAATGATTTAAATCTGAAAATTTAATTTGAATACTTTTACTTTCAACTTATTGTATATATGAATGACGTATCAGGTGAAAACAGATTCTTGATAAGTAATTGAAAAGACTATATACCTACAAGATAACTTTATATAATAAAAATATTGACAGAAGAATATATAATCTTGAGAATAATGAACTGCAGTAATAGAAACTAATTCCGACCGAACGAGTATAATTATTCAACACAAACCGCGTTTCAATATTTACTCGTATTAGTTGAAAATATGAAAATCTTGAACATCTGCTTTATATACATATAAATATAAATTGACCGACGAAGAATCATTAAATAAGAAAGTTGAAAAATCATTTTGAACTTTCAACGGAAGAGAAATATACTCAGTGTTAACATATTATAATTTATTATTAAAAAATTAATAATGAAACATTTCTAATAGGTGAAATTTTTACTAGTACTAATTTCAATGATAAAATGTAAGAATAAGTATAAATAAGTAAATTTAATTTGATGTATAAGCATAATAGTAACTACTGAAAGGAAAACTACAAAAAAAAACAACTTTTAAAACGTATGAAAAAATCGAAAAAAAAAAGAATTCCGTGTCGTTTTAGAAAATTTAATTTTCTATAAAAGTCTTAAAGTAAAGTAAATCGGATGGTTAGTTTCCGAAATCTCGGCGGGACAAGGTTGAAAAACAGAGTTTAGAAAAAAAAACGCGTTTATAGTTTGAAGTTAGTTTTTTACTGCCCGATCTGTACGTTTTATCTGCTCTGACACAACTCTGTATTTGGTCGCTGTAACTCCGCCAAAAGTTTGAATTTTGGAAAGTCATTTAAACACATTATTCTTCACAAACATTTGCAGTCTTCGATTCATTCTTTATCTTTTATTTAGTTTTAGAAAAATGTATAGAATACTTTTCGATAGAGAAAAACACACTACATAAGACAATATAGGTTAGATTTCTTAAAAACTTACTACAAAAAAATACGAAGCAAACTAGCACATCAAAGTATGCAAAATTTTAAAAATCATAGCTATAAGAGAGCGTAATATCTCTGAAAAAGTTTCAGTGAAAATGTGAAATATTTTCGATAGAAAAAAAAACATACTACATAGGATAGTATACATTACATTTCTTAAAAACTTACCACCGAAAAAATATGATACAAAAATACATAAAATTTAAAAATCCACTGTAAAAAAAATTAGCAAAATTACAGAAAAATAATCGTAACATTTTACTATAAATTTACTATAAATATTCTGTATTTCTACCTCAAAATTCTATATTTTTTACATAATTTAAAATAATCATCAAAAGTAAGTAAGAATGACCTAATAAGTATGCAAAATTGCTTACTTTCTGCAAATTGCATCATATACTTAATGTAGAATTATATATTGTTGGTATAACTTCTTAAATTATGTAAAATTACAGCATGCATAATAATATCTGTAATAATTGTAAAATACATCCTTTATGTAAATTCAGAAATGTATGTAATTATACCAACAATAATATTACAGAACTAAACAAATTTTAACTATTTGTGGAAAAATTCTGACAGTAAATGTCTGAAGTTCTGTAAATTTACTAAAATAGACTTTACTAATAAAAACTCCAATATTACATACATATGTACTTTGCCATCCCGTTGGTAATATCTAATATTACATAATGTTTGTAATAGTTCTGATATTATGTATTTATAAACAATTACAGCAGTTGAGTAATTATACCCAGAAATCTGGACATCACAGTTTCTCATGTTTTGTAGATAAAATTACATAATTCTTTTTTAGAGTACAGTTCAATAAGAGCTTGAGACACTCTTAGGACTGCCATATATATTCTCAAATAGTGTCTTATGTAAAAATGCTATTATGTAAGGTTAACATATTTTTAAACTACTTTTTACTAAATACGTCACAAATTAAGCTCCACCTTTTGGTATTTGTGTTGCACATCCTCTTAAACTGAACAAATATGATTTTATCGTCTACACGTAGAAGTATGTATGCAATATCCCCATTTTACACCTAATTTTTTAATATTTTCTTCTAATTTTACATTCACAATATATTATTCATTTTATTATCAATATTTATAACGATATAATTATTTTATAAATACTTCACACTGAAGCAGTTAATAAAAAAATAATAGATACGTACTTATTCTATAAGGTGTGGCACAAACTCTCCTAATTCAACAAAAAGAAAAATATATGTTTACTATAATTGTTTATAATATGTTTTCGTTCGAATAATGTAGAAAGTAAGAATAGAACGCGTGCGTCATGTGAAAAAATTATGTATTTTACATCTCAATTAATTTAGCAAATGATAACATCTCCAGTTAGAAACGGACAATTTTAGCCTTTAATTATTCTGCTCTGCTAAATGCGGGCATCTTATCATTTTATCATCTCATCGTATGCATAGGTACTACGTATATATGTTAAAACAAATCAGTAATTGTTTTTATTATATTTTATCTATTTCCAAATCAATTTAGTTTTAAATTTCTAATAATATTGTATATTTTGTGTTCGTTTGCCAGGTTGACATAGGGCAATAACATGGGATACCGATAATATGCAGAATACTTCTCTTTGAAGTAAAATTCGGAGAAATACTTGGAATACTTTTCAATAGGGAATAAAAAGTTAGATAATTTGGTTTTAGTTTTAATTTGCTAGCATCTGCCGTTTGGGCGCTAGAATTTTTGTTAAAATGTTTTTTAGAATTTTCCTGCTAAATCAGTATGAGTTAGAGAAAAAAGTTACTTAGCTATTATGTAGCTAATTTTTTTCTCTGTTTACCTGATTTTTTCAGATTTTTTTGAGCAAATTCAGTAAAATAAAGAAAAAAATTAACTACATAATAGCTAAGTAACTTTTTTCATACTGATTTAGCAGGAAAAATTATTGAAAATTCTAAAAAACATTTTAAAAAAAATGTTAGCGCACCAAACGGCACATGCTAGCAAATTAAAACTAAAACTACATTATAAAACTTTTTATTCCCTATCGAAAAGTATTCTAAGTATTTCTCCGAATTTTACTTCAGAAAGAATTATTCTGCATATTATCGGTATTCCATGTTATTACCCTACATCAACCTGGCGAACGAACAGCCTGTATGTAAAATAAGGAAAATTAAATATAGTAAGAAAACCTATCAGAACTCATTATATTAAAATAAAAAGTCTGTAGCATTTAGTTCTGTATTAATTTTAATTTTAAATTGACGTTTCGACGTATTCTACGTACAAAATCATCAGTTAAAAACATATTCACTAAATAAACAGAACATAGAAACAAGTTACTATTGTTACCTAGTAACTTGTTTCTATGTTCTGTTTATTTTTATTAATCCTAAAAAATATTTTGCCCAAAATATTGAAGTAGAAATGGATGGTAGTTCTTTAAGTTATAGGTATTAGTAAAATAATTATAATCTTTGAAATATAAATGAATAAATTTACTAGTATTTAAATATGTTCCCTGTAACATAATATAATAAACACACTGACCCCTGCTAATAATAGATAGATAGTTAACTACTAACCCGATAACAAATTCCATCAATATTAACTGAATAGGACTATTCCTGGAATAACTAATCGGAGAATTATTTAGAAAATATATTCTTGCCAAATGTATTATAAATAGATATTAATGTTGCTAAATTCTATTATTATAATTTGTTTAAAGCAGTTTAAAAATATTTCTTATACTTAAAATGTGTAAATGTATCTTTATATTAATTGAAAGTTATTTTAATATAAAAAATGTAGTTAAAAGAAATTGAAAAGCGCTTTGAAATGTTCTAGTTCAGATAAATAAATGTTTATAAAATGATAAGTATTATTTTTTTTATCTAAAACAATATCAAAATGCTTATAAAAGAAACAAAAATGCAACGCATGGAAGATCTATTTAGTATATTATTTACTCAATGTATTCAGTATGCAAAGTTAGAAACAAAAACACAATGAAATGTTATTCGTCGTGGACTAATTATTTTTTAAGTTTGCATATAAAAGTCTTCATTTTTCTTGTTTCGTATTTTCTCTCTAAACATACTTAAATGCCATTTATTTACAAATACACATATTTCAGGATTGGACTGGATAAAAAATTAGGCCTGGAGAAAGTTGCAGAATAGGAGGCCCACCTTACATCTCAAAAATGTTCAAATACGTTATGTTTTTATATATTTTTTTTATATTCTAATTTACATGGAAATGACATTACAGAAAAATATAAATAAATTGTAAAAATTACACATATAAAATTAAATATAATTATTTATTTAAATCTAGTTTAATTAATAAATTAATTAAATTTTAAATTAATTAAAGTTTAGTTAATAAATGATTCTTTTTACAAATTGATATTTTTAGAATAATCAATTCTTAAATTTTTGCAAAACTCAGAGATCAGTTTCATTTTTTGACTATCGCCGCGCCGGTCACGGCCCACAACGATGACGGCCCACCGGGAGAAACCCGGTGTCCCGGTGGGCCAATCCAATCCTGAAGAAATTTTAGAATATAATATAAAAAGTACAATGAAAAATATTACTTTGAAGCCAACGTTTTTCCTAAGTAAAATTGGATTTTTATAATAGAAATAATTTTTTAAATAAAAATAACTAATAGTAAGTTATAGTATTTTGAAAGTTTTGTATGAAATTATTTACTATTTTCAATTAAATTAGTAGCATATATTTTTCTCGAAATTGAATAGTAAGAAAATTTAGTTTCTAAATTGAATAGTAAGAAAATTAAGTTTCAAAATAATTAAAATAGTCAAAAATATTAAAATGTTTTATCGTCAAAGTAAAAAAAAAATTTATGTAGGAAATGTAGCGTTTGTTTTTTGGTTATAAAATTGTTTCACATGAAATTGAACATAACCAAATGTTCATATGAAAATCATGTGTAACTGAAATAAAAGATCAGTTACATAATATTACATAAAATGTCAGGTTCAGATGTGTTTTATTCCTGATTTCCTGGAGTGGGGGATGTTTAGGAATTAACCACCGTACAAATAAAACCACTGAACTGCCGCTTCATACGGTAGAAAAAGCATCGTATGAACCTTGTGCGTAAGTTCTTTTTTCATAACATTAATGTAATATGTATGCTGTTCTAAATTTCTTTACGGAATAACTATTTTGATATTCAAATTTGATATATATATATATATATATATATATATATATATATATATATTCTTTGTTTTATTAATATCTACACTATATTGTATACTTTTTTAAATAATTTTCTGTAATTGGGCAATATGCCTGTTGAAAATAAATTATTATTATTATTATTACGTATTATTTAAATATCCGGGAAATTTTCGGAAAAAATTCTGGAAAACCGGAAATTTTGTAAATCGATTTCGCTAGACATTCTGTATACATAAAACATATATACTCGTATTATAAATAAATGTTAATTATTTATAAACTACATTGATAGCAAAATTCAATTATAACTATTACAAAATATTATAACGTATAAATTTGTAAATTAATTGCCAAACAAAACATTATTACTAATTAAAGTCCCTATTACCAAAAATAAAAACTTGTTGTTAATTCATATTTTTATATTTAAAATATCTCATAAAGTTTAAAAGCAACTAAAATAAATTTTCATCTAATTGCATTGTTTTTGTTTTACATGATAGTCTTTTGTTTAACGTAATCATAATTTAAAAAAATGGAAAATTTGCATATAAACATTATCATTATAAATATTTATGCATTTTTCTCGTATATTGCATATTATTTACTGAATAGAATTATAAAAACCGTTAATTTCTTTTTTTTTATTGTTCTAAATCGCACATTGTCTGCAAATTCTAATGTTTTATATTTTAATGATGTGAAATTTTTCATGTGAATATTAGAGGCGTTACTGCTATAGATACAAGTATATATGTAGGTAAACTGTAAATTTTAGCGAAAGTGAAAGATGAAGTAGAATTATTAGCTATTGACGTTTTAATGAAAGAAATGACAGTAAATATTTAATGTTTTCCAACCGTTATGTTTGTTTAGATAAATTTTCAGTGGCGCTTACACGTTCACTTTTACTAAATGCGTTTTTTAATGTTTGAAAATAAAAATATTATTTTATTGGTATTGGTAATTTTAGCATTAATCTTTTATTTATATTATGTTTCCAAGTAGTAGAAATAAAAGTAGAGGAATTATGAATGTGGATGAAGCGAATGTTGCTTGTTTGGATAGGAATGTTTGGAGGCGACTGATTTTGGGATGATGAAAAGAGTTTGTGCCACACCCTTTTGGATGCATACATGGCGTGATTGTGTATGTATGTATGTAAATAATCAATAGATTGTGTGCTAAATAAATTTTAAAATTTTAAATCTAGCAATACCATTAAATTTATGGAAATGTTTGGGTTGGTATGCCGTGATCGATCTATCCTTGTCGCAGACATTTTACCATAAATGGAAACCTCAGTACTTGGTGACTAATTTCAGTGACCAAGTACTGAAGATGCCATCTACGATGCATGGCAAAACGTCTGAAGATTACTTCTACTAGCAATACCAGTTTTATATATTTGTATATAAAGATCTATGCCTGAATTTCATACAAAATAAAATATATTTTATATTTTAACCCCATTAACACCATCTGGTTACCATACGCGACCACCATTTTAGTTGGTGTTAATTTTTGATCATTAGTTTCTCTTCTTTTTAACCACGTTTCGTGTTAATAAATTTAAAACGCAGAAGTACACATATACCATATAACACAGGGTTGGTGCAAAAATAAACCATTAAAGTTAAAATAATATCGATGTAAGAAAATAATTAATTTTATTTTTTTTGGTGTTTAAATTTAACACCCAATACGAACCACATAAGTTTACGCCGTAAATTTTTTACTGTGTAGCAAAAACAAAATCTTATTGTATACAATAGGCCAAACAATAGTGTTCACACAAGGCTATGAGTGGTAATAAACTACAAGTGTAAATAAATGAATTTGGTCTGTATCTGTCAGCAGTGTTTGGAATGCTACAGTGCAAGCGGAACTAGTCGTATTCGCATTGTCTGAACATTGTATTTGTCTGATCGGTTTCGATTTTGCTACGAAATCCAGCTACACTGTTAAAAAAAATTTTCCTGTGACGTCTATAAATTTACGTATTAAACTGGTTTAAATCAGTTGCCCCGAGTCTTTATGTAAAATTAAGTACCGAATTTTTTTTTACAATATATTAAACCTGACTATTTTATACAAAATGACACGTTTTAAGATTTTTTATACCACCTGCTGAAATTAAGTTTTAAGATTTTTAAAATACTTTTTTCTATCACTCTCTGCAATTGTCGCATTGATCTACCAAACACTCTGTATATAATAATAAATTTAGAACAAATCTATATAAGAAAATTATTTGTGTTTGCCTGAAAATTTATTTATTAATAAATAAAACGTCACACAATATAACATATAAAAACTAGAGATTTTTCTTTCTTCCAAAAAATATTAAATTATTTTAAAAATTCATTAAATTAATGTTTATTTCTCTTATAATTCCCACACAAGAAATATTCAATTTTTCAAAACATAATTTTAATTAAAAATTATACTTATCATTCATAAATTATTATTAGAAGTTTAATAAACGATCAGTGAGTCAGTGTTTTTTTTAAGGTATTTCAATGATTTTTAATTATTTTTTTAAATAATTTGTAAAATGTAAAATTTGACATAAACTGAGATAAACTCATTTAATAGAACTTAGAGTTATTCGAAAATGACCTTAAATATTAAGTAATTAAAAGACGCCAAATTTTATTTAAATCAGTGCCTTCACACTAATCGATGTTATTTTTTTTCTTTATAAAATTATACGGCTTCTCTTATCAATCTACTGTTAATATTGATGGGTCTTGCAATTATTACAGTATCTTCGAATTTTACAACATGAAGATTTTCTAACGCATATTGAGCAATAGCAGATTTATCAGGATGGTTTAGACTTATTGAACCGTTCTGTTCTGTCAATGTAGTAAAAACAATTCTACCTGTCTGTCCAACATAAACTTTACTGCATATATATATGGCAGAAATATTTCACGTAGGTTGACAAATTTTTTATTACTTAATTAAAATTAACAAAACAATAAAATTTCTTACATTTTTACATACTGTATATGAATATTATGATTTTTGGTGTTCACCGAGGTGTTTATATAGCTTTTCTATTTCCTATACATCAATGTAAATAACCAGAAGTATAATTTTCAGAATTACAAAAAAAAATTGCCAATTATGTTATAAAAATGCACTGACTGACTGACTTGTTACAATAATTAAAAGTGAAAATGTTTTTCTAATTGCAAATGAAAGTTGCGGATAAATGAATCTATTTCGTTGTTTTTCCTTTTTAATTACGAACATAGCACGTTCTGTTACATCATAAAATGTGTGTGTGAACTGTTATATTATACCCATATTGTTTACGTATCAACAATAATAAAAAAACACACACAAAATTCTCATGAATTCATCTTTTCTACATTAATATTTTGTACGGCCATGACAAGAATAATAAAATCTGAAATTTTGTTGCGAATTTCTGTTTCAAAATACACTGAAAATGCTTCCTGACCGAGTTAGAAATAATTTGATATTAAAAAATTTTTCTCACATTTAAATTTCCATTTTGAAGTTTTTTTTTTTAATATAAAAGCATAATATAATTTTACTTTCTTTATTATTTTACAATTTTTTTAAAACTTTTTGTTTCTTTATATACAGAGTGATTTATGACGTCAGGGATAAACTACACCGGATGATTCCTATGAATAATCTAAATAAAAAAACTTTAAATAAACATATGTCCGAAAATGCTTTCTAACGGAATTGTAGCCGTTAGAAGTTTATTACATGTAACATCAATCGCGTTAGCCTTATTTATTATATCAGGAAAAAAAACAAGTCATAAACTTCTGAATAATTGTAAAATTATTGATTGATTTTCTAACATTTTGTTTAACCACTAGTAAACCAATTTACGCACACAAAATGTTAGAAAATCAATCAGTAATTTTATGACTTGTTTTTTTTCCAGATATAATAAATTAGGCTAACACGATTAATGTTGCATACATGTAATAAACTTCTAACGGCTACAGATCCGTTAGAAAGCATTTTCGGACATATGTTTTTGTTTGAAGTTTTATATTTAGATTACTCATAGGAAGCATTCGGTGTAATTTTCCCCGACGTCATAAATCACCCAGTATATAAGGGTTGATTAAAAAGTTATAAATCTAATCAAATATTTTAGTCAATCAAGTATTCTATTGGTATAACAAAAAAAATGGATTAAAAATTGCTAGAATTTCTTTCGAAGTTACTGGAAATTTACTACAAATACAAAATTAAAAATTATATATTTTCAAAAAAAAAATAACTGTACAAGGTGTTAAAAGTTGCTAAAACTAATCAACACACATTTTTCAAATATAGTTATTAAAAAAAAAAAAAACTAAAATTGCATTGAAAAGAGAAAAATCTGCAGTTTATTTTGCTAATGAAAAAGTATGCTAATAATTTAATAAGCTAATGATGCAAGTTATACCAAGTTGACGATGCTAACACTAATCAGCTGTCAATTTCAAATGTATAGTTATTAAAAAAAAAACAAAAAATTAACAAAATGTTTTTGCATCAGTTTCTTTTATTGATGGAAAATATTCTGGCCAAACTTTACTTTACATTCACCCAATGTATTTACTTGAAACATTACATACTGTTACCTTTTGCACATTTTATGAATATAAAATCGGAAAATTTGTTACATGTTGTTGGTATAACTTCTTAAATTATGTAAAATTACAGCTTGCATATTAATATCTGTAATAATTCATCAAAATAATGATATGTGTATTAGTACTAATAAAATATTTTAAGTGTAATTCATTCGTTTCAAAATCATTACTTTATATAAATTTAGAAATATATGTAATTATACCTACAATAATATTACAGAACTAAACAAATTTTACCTATTTATGGAAAATTCCTGACAGCAAATTTACTGAAGTTCTGTAAATTCACTAAAAGAGATTTTACTAAAAAAAATTGTAATATTACATACATATGTACTTTTCCATCCCGTTGGTAATACCATATTACATAATGTTTGTAATTGTTTTGATATTATGTATTTTTAAACAATTATGTTAAAATTTCAGTAACTGAGTAATTATACCTAGAAATATTGGGAATCATAGTGTTTTATGATTTTTCGATAAAATTACATATATTTTTTTAGAGTATACATAAAAAAATAAAAACTAGTTTTGCATTTAATTTTGCTGCCTATTTCATATAATATTAAATAATATTAAACAAAATTTTATAAAAAAATTATGTCACTATATTTTTAATAAATTTATAAAATAATAAAACACTTTCATCACATGTATTATCGCAAATAACGTTAATTAAAACTGATTATATAACACCAGCAAAACTAATTAGATGTGTGTACAAAATAGAACGTATAGAATTACGAAAAAAAATGTTACTTTTCAAAATAGAGAAAAAAAAATCGGTTTCTTCCTCGCGCGCGCGAATGTATTATTCGCGCATCGGTTGAATCCGACACGCAACAAGAAACACATTATTATTAAATGCTCCAATACGTTTTTGCTAATGGCGCAACTAGAAAAACAAAATAAAACTGATTGAGCAATCACATGCATTTTTCGTAGTGTTATTTTATCAATTTTACTAAATTTAATTTTGCTCGCCCCTCTATTTCGTGATAAATATCGAGTCAAATACATATATAAAATCTTTTTTAATAGCATTTTTACTTCTAACCTTATCCGAAAATCAAGTTTTAAATATTAATATATATATTAGAGTGTCCGTTAAAACAAACAAAATTTTTTTAACAGACATTCTAATATATATGTACAGGTTGATCCAGAATTATGTACCGTAATTACTAGAGCTGATAGTACGTTAAAAAATAAGGGTACCTTTTTATATACACTTTTTCCCAAAACTCAATAATAAAGGGGTGAAATAAAAACCATTTTTTTTAAATATCTTCCAGACGCTTTTGAATAACGGGTTCATATTTTCGGGGTGAGTATATGACATTAGAACAATTAAATTTATATTACCACTTATTCCATCCCTTATGATTAAGGGGTAGTTTTGGGGGTACGTGTGAGTTATTACGTCATATTTTTTTTAATTTGCAATTATTTATACAAAATTCTTAAAAACATGATTCTCCAGACTATTCTACCCCTTTACAGGGTTGTATCTCCCTTATTATTGAATTTTGGAAAAAAGTGTATATAAAAAGGTACCCTTATTTTTGAACGTACTATCAGCTCTAGCAATTACGGTACATAATTCTGGACCATTCTGTATATAAGTAGTCAAAATAGATCGTGTAAGTTGATTAATTTATGTATATATTGGCCCTGATGAAGTTGTCAAAACTTTGCCACGAAAGCTCGAAATTAATCTTAAATGAGCTTTCTATATTTTTTAACACCTCTTCCAAATTTTTCACTACCACAACCATTAAAAAAAATTTCCTTATATGTATATGTTTATTATATGTATATATGTTTTTCAAAATTAAAACTCAATTGAAATACTATCCAAGCTTTCGATATATATTTATATCATCATCAGGGGGAGCTACGATAGCATATATGTAATTAATATAACATTCTTATAGATAGGTTAACATAAAAGCACATGCTAAACTTAGTATGCGCGTTTATTTTTACATTACATAAATATATAATACGTATATTTTATGTAAGTTTACTGACTTACTTTTTAGATAAAAAAAAAACATATAATATATGGTAAATTAATTATTTTATTTAAAATTACAAAATTATATTATTTTTACCAAAAATTTATCGTTTTGCTGAAATAACATGTAATTTTTTACTATAACAAATAAAAAATTATAAAAACATTTGGTTTTAAGTTTCACAATTCTATTAAAAATCCCTTTATTGGCCAATTTCGGCAGTTAGGCCATTATATATGCATTGTAAAAAAGTTGCTATTTCACATAAAAACTATAGTAAAAAACAATTAATCCTTACCTTACTAACAGCTGCAGAATAGTATGTACATGTATATATTATTTATTCATATTTATTACGTGACTTGTGAGAATTAATCTTTCTTTGATTGAATATACAATTTCTGACTATCCTAAGTGGTATACATTGCATTTTTTGCACTTGTTCACACATTTTCAATAATCAAATGCAAATTCAAGCAAAAATAAACAATTGATTTAACTTGACTTAATAATTTTTAATATGTCCATCTGAAATGCCAAATTAATGTAGCAAGTAATAAATATGCAGTTTCTGACCACCCTGAACGGTACTCATTGTATTTCTTGCACTTCTTCACGCATTTTCAATAACTAAACTAAAATTCATGTGAAATAAAACAATGAAATTGTTAATTAACTTAACTTGACGTAATAGTTTGTCAATATGGCCGCCGAAAATGTCAGATTATTATTTGGTGTTGCCACCAGTGGTGATATAGTAACTAACTGGTGTATAATATTACTGTACTAGTAACATAATGACCTTTTTCTACATACGCAATATGGTAACGTAATATTACTATTAGGATACGCTTTAAGAAAAAAATTGTAACAGCATTGCTTATAAAAACAACTACATATACGTAATATTCCATATATGCAATATAGTGATTTTAATTAATATAACTTTTACTAATAAAATTCAACTAAAATATTCTGAGTTACATTTTATTGTAGGAGTATATATGCACGTTACATAATTAAGTTTAGCAAATTAGTGCTGTGTATTTGTAAAAAATACTGTTAACAAGTAATTAACAGTTTTATACTTAAAAAATAAATAATTTCCAGTTGGTAATTTCATGTTTTTCTTGTAGATAAAAAACATATATACCTATACGTACTTATCAAGCTGGAAATTTCTGTAATCAGATTCAGATTATAAATTAGAATCAGTAATTAATTAGATACCAATTAAAAATTAATTATTTTCAGATAAATATCTTAGTATTATCATATATACTTCCTTTTATTTATTTAGAAAAAAAAAAGTGAAATAATAGTTATTTATGTAACAAGTGTTTAAAGATGGGTTTTATGACATGAGTTCGGAAATTTCATTCCAAGTGTAGCGAGGCCCGGAAACATCCGTACGAATATCACAAGTTGCATACAAAATTTTATCTACGGCTCTTAAATTACACAAACAAACAAAAAACTATTTAGTTTTCTGAGCAAATGTAATTTACAATAATATAAAAATGCTATTTACGATTATTATTCACTGTTATTAATAGTTAATTACATTTTATTATTTTAATTAATTTGTTTAGGAAAAATATTGTTAATCACAATATGATTGAGAGAGTGGCTTGCGTGAGCGAAAGTTTCCAAGTAGTAGGAATAGAAGAGCATATATGAGAGGAATTATGAATGTGGATGAAGCTAAAGTTGCTTGTCTGGATAGGGATGTTTAGAGGAAGCTGATTTCGAGATAGTGGAAAGAGTTTATGCTACATCCTTTTGAGTACATGGCGAATAATAGAGAATTGTTACTTTTACTATAATATGTCTTTTTTGAGGTTAACACACAAATAATAATAAAACTGATCTAATTTCAACAGCATCACTGACATTGGCAGTACGCATTGCATTATAACATTGATTTAACTCGCAAATATATTTAAGTACAAAAATGAGATTTACGACACAAGCCGTAGGCGAGTGTTATATTTCGATATATAACTGTCACAACATGAGAGTAAAATATTACTTTTACTATAACTCAATTAAAATTACCTTTTCAGCGGATCTAATTTGCGGGTTATTTATTTTACTTGATATACATCAATATACTGACGTTTGTCTTTCGTAGATAATAAATAAAAATATACTTAAAAATAAATTAAAATGTCGACGTACAAATTTTTGAACTGAAAATAAATATGATAAACAGTTTAATGACTTAAATTAATTGGCTATTCGATTTAACTATATAAAATCTCTTTTGCTTAAATCAACACAGACATCTGCTGAATTTTATATAAACAATGAATCGGCAATTTTTGCACAATTTATAACGGCATTGCAATATTTGCATATAATTTACAAAAAATAATTGTTTAACAAATATTAATACTTAACTGAACAACATTGCTATCAAATTATAATTACAATGTCAGCCTGCCTTTTATGTAAAACTTACATTCTATGTTTTTCGGATGTTTATGCCAATTATAAAAATTGGGATAAATCTACAGATACAATATAAATATAGTTATTATAGTAAAAAATTTTAGGTTCTAGTTCTATATTAACATTTATTAATAATCGACGTCTCGACGAACTCAACGTACGTCTTCATCAGATGACAAATGACAGTTACAGAACATAGAAACAAGTTACTAGGTAACAAACTAATTGTAAGTACTAAATCATAAAATTTGTAAATTTTTAATCAATGGAAGTCAAATTTGATTTAAATCAATATCTTGACGTACGTTGAGTTCTTCGAAACGTTGATTATTAATAAATATTAATATACAGACTAAAGCTGTTTTATTTTAATAAATATAGTTATACATTTATTTTGTAATTTTCATTAAAAAAATTAAATTAACACCATTTTTATATTACCAATATTGAAAAATGTATGTTATTACATATTTGTTTCTAGTAAACAATAAAATTACATAAAATAAGTAATACATTAATACATATTTTGTATAAAATTACAAATTACAATTTTGACAGTGAGCAGTGTTAGAAAAAGTACATTTGCTGCCATGAATTTGCATGTAATATTACATAATTTCAATTATAACTTAAAAATTACTTAATTTAATTATTGCATTTAATATTACTGATAAAATAAATGTCAATTTTAAAAAATTATATTTTTACACAAGTTTTAAAATCTAATAAAATTCGAAAACAACAATTAATTACATATTATTTTATGTATCTTTACATTTTTTCTAACAGTCTACACTGTAAAAAAGTTTTCATTTTACATAAAAATACATATTATTCCAGTGAAATGATGATTTACATAAATTTTATGTAAAAAATAATATAATTTTGTAATTTTAAGTAAAATAATTAATTTACCATATTATATATGTTTTTTATCGAAAAAAATAAAATATACGTATTTTATATGCATATAATATAAAAAAAATTCTGTTTCATCTGTAAATATACATATTAAATTGATATAAATCAGTTACCCCAGGTTTTTAATGTAAAATTAACGATTTTTTTTTGCAATGTATGTATGTATTTTTTTTTTTATAAATTTTAAATAATTATAAAATTATATAAACCTGTTCCAGCAACTAAATGGTAAAGATCAAAATTCTATTTTAAAATTGATAAAATAATATTGACAAAATAATTTAGATAATATTAAACAATTTATATATTTTATCTAAATATACATTATCAGTTTTAATCAAATAATGATAAATAATTTATAAATTTCCAGAAATAATATCACACTATGAAAGTAATTTATATAAACATTAATAAATATAAAAATCATTCTTTTTACACTTTTATTAAAATTAAAAGTTTCTCCAATTAATTATAGATGGATCATAAATCAATATTGATTAGTCGTTATTAATAACAGATAAAAGATAATTTATAATAACTACGTGTAATTTTCTATTTTAATTAATTAGAAATTGTAATAGATATACCATCTCTTATGATACATATAATTCCGTTTTTATATGTTTAATAAAATTTTAATTTCGCTATTTGCAAGACAACTTTTAACTGACGTTTTCTGTCATTAATTTATTATTATAATAAATATTTATAGTTGAAATGTTGATATTGTAAAAACTGTCAGATCACTGAGAAAATATTGTAATTACATATATTTTCCTTTTTAAATTGAATAACATACCATAAGATTATATTTATTATAATTTTCTATTTATAGTAGAAATTTTTTTTTTCGGATTTTATTTGATGTATATCATATATTTATAATACTCCTATAATTTATTATTGTGTCAATTTAAATACAGTGCATAAAATAAATAACTTATTTAAATGTATAAAATAGTTTTTGTAATTTAGAAAAAAGTATTATCAATTAAATAGGATAGAATAAAACAAAAAAAAGTTCTATAATTTGGTTTTAGTTTTAATTTGCTAGCATGTGCCGTTTGGGCACTAGAATTTTTTTTGATTTTTTGGTTTTTATTTTTTTTCTCAAAAACTATGAGGTATACGAAAATAAGCATGATATGGAAAAATGCGAAATATTAAGTACTATAATTGAGTAAAGAAACCATTATTCTAGGGTGCATCGTTTAGTAGAAAAAAATAAAAACTAAATTTTTGAAAATTTATCAAGGGGTACCCTTAGAAATCCCTTGACAAATTTTCAAAAATTCAGTTTACTAAACGATGCATCGTAGAATAATGATTTCTTCACTCAATTATCGTATTCATTATTACGCATTTTTCCATATCATGCTTATTTTCCTAGACCTCACAATTTTTAAGAAAAAAAATAAAAACCAAAAAAATCAAAAAAAAAAATTCTAGCGCCCATTATGTGCCATGCTAGCAAATTAAAACTAAAACCAAATTATAGAACTTTTTATGCCCTATCGAAAAGTATTCTACGTATTTCTTCGAATTTAACACGTATATCGCAAATTATCGAAAATGCATGTTAAACGCCCATACGAACTTAACGAACAAACACCCGGTATATTTCCATATTGGGTTTGAAATTTCTATGTTCTGTTTATTTATGTCATTTGCATCATTTTTCCTGATAATGATGTACGTGAAGTACGTCGAAACATCGATTTTTAATTAAAATTAATATAGAACTAAATCCTGAAGTTTTTTATTTTAGTGTTTACATAAATTCTCTTTAATTTATTATTTATTTTATTATTTAAAATAATATATATATATATTATTTATGTTTTCCTTTAATTTATTATTTATATTTTGTTATTTATAAAAATACATTTTTTAACAGGTAAAATTGTAACGTAGTAAAAAAATTTTCAGAACTCATTATATAAAATAAAACTGCTTAAGGTTCAAGTTCTGTATTAAAATTTATTTATAATCGACGTTTCGATGAAACTCAACACTTGTCTGCATCAGGGAAACTGATATCAGTTTTTCCTGGTGAAGACAAGCGTTGAATTTCATCGAAACGTTGATTATAAATGAATTTTAATACAGAACTTGAACCTTAAGCAGTTTTATTTTAGATAAAATTGTAATATAAGTACGTAGACTAAAATTTTGTTACAAAATAAATAATACGCTACAAAATTTTCGTTTTTATTTTTTAATTTTGTTTAAAAAAAAATAAACGATAAGTTTCGTTCATACTTCCTTAATTATATTTATGTTTTAGCTAGTGAAAATAAAACAAAAATATGTTAAAAAACATTAATAATTTCAATTTTTTGACTGCAATAAAACCAACAACAACTAATTGAACTAAACTCGTGCATTTGCGTTGTTCTTTTCATAAGTTAGTAGTATTGTAGTTTGGTTTAGGATCACTAGCTCTGCACACTAAAATATATCACTAATTTTGTGTTTAGTAAAGTTGTTTGAATGAACGAACTTAAAATTAAAAAATTAACAATAAACTTACCGGACAAGATGCAGGATTTTGATAAGCAGTAACACAAAAATTGCCATCATTATAGGTAAATAGTGGTGCACGTCTTAATTTCGACGCCATTTTAAACAAAAAATTAATAAAACACAATCGCCAATCAAACAATCAAACTGACAACCGAAATGTCAACTGTCAGAAAAAAAAAACAACTACAATCAACGACCTCTACGCAAACGTGATTAGAATCCGGTAAACAACTTTAAAAAAAAAAAAAAAAAACACAGCTAACTTTATAAGTTAGAACAGTTAACTATATTATAGTTACAAACAAGACTAACTATGTACTGAGCTAGTGTTGTTCTGTTCTAGCAACGAATGTGAATCTGTATATACTGAGATCGTAGTTGGCTACGCGAAAGTCAACGGCACTCTATGATGTTGGCTAAGGTAATCTACCATCACCATGGTAACGTGAAAACTCTCTATTTTTTTCGTACGTGGTTCAAATGTTTACTCGAGTGATTCGCGGTAATTATTATCTTAAGTCAGATCTAATTGTAGTGGAAGTTTTAATTCTTGCTACGATGAACGAATATTTTTTGATGCATACAGAAAAACAATATGAAATTGTACGAAATGCGGTTGCTTTGCTCTGTTTTCGCAATCTTTAAATTTAGTTTTCAGAAATTTTTTATATCAAATGGAAGAACAGTAGAATGATTACTTATCTATTATTTGTAAAATTTCTCAAATCATGAGTACAACTACTTTATTTGCATACAAATTTATAACGAATATAAATAATATTGACAAGATATTTTAAATTTAAAAAAAATCTGCTGTGGCCGGCACAGAACCGACCGCCATCTATTAAATAAATTTATAGAATAGAAAAATTTGTGTAATAACAACTACTGTAGTCAATAGTCATGCTAACTAAAAACAAAATTGTCTTGACATAAAAAGCTTAATTCATGCTTATCTGTAAAAATCTTAATATGTCAAATTTGGTATGATTACAATACCTCCTCTATCATATGTGGTATGACGGTCGGTAAAAAGTCATATGAACTTAATTGAAGAACTACAAAAGATTAAAATGTAATTAGTAATTAGTAGTAGTGATAAGGTGTAGCTTTCGTATCTAATTACTAAAAAAAAAAAAATTAAAACAAAATTTATCAGAAACTTTAATTATAATACCGATCCACTACAGCCCCAAAAGAAACGCGCCACTTGAAAAATCTGAAAAATTACCGATTTGCAAATAGGAATAACTCAGCCAATTTTAAACGAAATTGAATGAAATTTTGCGTCCGAAAGAACTTGAAGTCTCGTCTTTGAGGTGATGTAAGATATGTACCATTTGCACCATTCCGCTTTCCACCACACCCCCGCAGAATCAAACATGTTTTGACTTTAAAAATTGTCAAACTTTGACAACGTGTACAGTATACAAAAAAAAAATTGACTTAATTTGACAATCGGACGTAAAAACTCTAACATTTCTACGTAAATTTCGCTTAATTTCAAGGGCACAGGTTGTGGCCGGATTCCACAACATCTTCAAAATGGTGTTTATTCGAAACTGACATCATTTATAGCAATTACGTTTAATGCGATTGGCTGTACAGCCATAAATGACACATCATTTTTGAATGGACACCACTTTGAAGATGCTATGGAATCTGACCACTGATATTAATAAAATTGATTACAAAGATAAATTTGAAATTTTCTTATGCAATTACTTTGTTATTTAAAAATTATAATAATTAAAAATATTTAATTACTCTATAAGATTTGTTCCACTTCATGTTTAAACAATTTGTAAATAAAAGATAATTGATTTTTTTAAAATAAATATAACCTTATCTTTTATTTAAATTGTCTAAGAGACAAGAAATGTCTGACAATACTACAAGCGGCTCTAATGATTCAAATAATTCAAATATATATTGATAAACTTTAATAATTATCAGTTTAAGTTTGCGACCTACAAACTGACTTCTGCAATATCCCATCGGGTCACATACGACTTTTTTTAGGGTTCCATGAAATAAAGTAATATTTTCGCAATATTTCTAATAATTTATTATTTTATTTTTGCATTCTTAATTTATTTATTAAATCAACTTTCTAGTAAACTACTAAACCTATATCGTTGTGTCGTGTCAAAATCATCAATAAACTGTAAGATCCCTTAGATAACATCCAAAATATTATATCCCCTCGATTTTACGAGAGTTATTTGAAAATTATGTTAATTAATTATTATATATTTTGTATAAATAAAACTGAACTAAACTAAACTAAAAAAAAAAAATGTTAAAAATGTACAAACTAGATCTACAGCCAACCTACATCTATTATTTAAAAAACCGTTATAAATTTAAAGAATCCTTTTGAAGCGAATTCAAGTAGGCTGTGCTGTGATGCTTCACTAAATATGGAGACAATCGTTTATTTCTGTCAAATTAAAAATCTAAAAAGAGAGAAAAAGAGAGTGAGAGAAAATAAAGTTAGTCGGCTGTTTATGTCTTTGATTCACTTGATTCGAAATATAAAAATCAATTAACAAAATATAGAAGCTATTGATAAATATTTATTTGATGTTTACAGTTATCATTGGGAAATTAATATGTTTTTATATAATTTTTATATACTGTAGAGAAATTAGTTTGTTTTTTGCTCAAATTAATTTTTTTTTAATTTTTAATTATTTTACAAAGTATGAGCATAGATTTAAAATGACGAGACGTTTAAGATTAGTAATTTTTATAAAATTTCATTATAAATTATTCAAAAATTGTCTGAAATATGGACGCGCAATAAGTAGATATTATTAATATTATATACCTATTCTTATTTTTCCTTTTGTACAATAATTATTGTACCTGATTTTATGATATTTTTTATAATTTAAACAGATATAAATGTGCGTCAAACATAAATATCCTCTTTTACAATTATACGTTTTTAAAGTAAAAATGTCATAAATTTGTTTAATATAAAAAATAGTTTGTTACGCGTAAAAAATACATATAATACATGTATTAAACTTGCCCATCCCTAGCGATTATACGGCTAGAATTTTACAAGATATTATTAGTCTTAAATTTTAATATAGCATCCTACATTACTAACTAATTAATTTTTTAAACTCTTCTATTTTTGAAAATCTTGTTTTTATATATAAATTAAGATGAATAAGATGCAGTTGTATCTTGTATAAGTTCCGGAATGTCCAAAATTATTGATATGATATTGTAATAAAAAATATTGCATTTGATTTCATCATAAAATGATAACAATTTAAAAAATATTTTAATTTATATTTTTATATTTATTCGTTATATTTAGTTTAATATTTCACTTAAAATACTGAACAAAATAACAAATAACGATAAATGTTTAAAACGCCAAATATTACGCCTCTAGCGAATAACATTAACTACACTTGGGTATAATTATATGATTAAAACAAGAAAGTTATAAATTGTTTTGATTAACAGAACATTAACTTTAGATTTATATAATCAGCTCGTGATATTTTAACTATATTTTCTGTCTTTATTTTAAATATAACTGTATAATTATTTGACTGTAAAGTTCAACGCAAAAAAAAATTATCACAAAGAAAATTCATCGCAAGAAAATGTACATTTCTCTGTTTACATAACTATACTGTTATTTGTTATTTTTAATTTTTTACGTTGAAAAAAACTAAAAATTCTTCACGTGGCTTAAACTTCTCTAACCATTAACAAATTAATCTTTTATGTTCTGTGGTGGCCGCAGCAGATTTTTTTATATTTACATGACTATATCATTGTATATTAAAATTTAAAAAAAATTTGCGTTTCCTATATACATAACACAAATTTTGAAGTTACAAACATTCAATTTAGTAATAATTCAGTAATACAGTCTTTGTAATTATGCTTTAGGAATTTCTTTTTAAAATAATTCTTTAAGTTAATTGTGTTCAAGTATATAAAAATTAAGATGCATTAAGTATTATAATTATCAATATTTAAATATTTATGTATTCTCAAATTATTATTTGTTAATTTGTATAGATAAAGTCAAATATAGACCTTTTAAAAATTATAAATAAAAAATTAAAAGTTAAACAATTGAACAGCATTTCTAAAAGGTAACAATAAAATAATCTCATAATTATAAATTTTTTTAAGTAAAATGAAACATTTTTCAAAACTAAAAAACCCACATTTTAACAATTAAAAAAAAATATATTCTCTAATGGCCCAAATTAAGGTTAAAACTGCCTATTTCGAAATCGCATCACAGCTTCAAATCTTACATTAAAAATGTTTTTCAGTTCTCCTTCATCAAAAATTAATTTCGTTTCCAAATGTAGAAAACAATGTCGTTATGTGAATTCTATAGTATCATTGAATGAACAGTTTATACTGTTAAAAATCTTACAATATTCTCAAGATAACAATACCACAATCAAGTAAACTTTACATTACCATCATCAATAGTAAATAAAATTGTTCTTTATTACTTACCAACTTTCGAGTACACATTTCCCCTATTGTCCAATACAAGCAACGTGAGAAACACAAAAAAATACTTAAAATGTATATGTACTAAATTTGTAAATTTAGTTGATAAATTTACATCACGAAGTATAATATAGAAGGAGTGCGCACTCGTTCAGAAACATGGCTACTAAAATGTGCTTTAAAAAGAGACAGACAATGTTAGAGAGAGATAGCATATAGTGTCTTGTATTTCTTCTAGGTAGGTGATCATCCTTATAGTATATTAATTTTTTATTTATAACATTCATGGAGGTAAATAAATATTTTAAAATAATATTATTATATATTTATTAAAACTGCTAATATACATAAATTAATTCATTTACAACAGTATGTAGGTACATTACAAAAAACCAAATAACTAAAAATGAGGAAAGTGGAGAGTTGAGAGTCAAAAGTGGAAAATTAAACAAAGTATCAATAATAATTATTATCTATAATTATTTGTCATAATTATAAAATCATATGTTATAATTGTTAATATATTCTAACTACTAAAAAATATATATGTCTTATGAAGAACATAATTTTGTTTTTTTTTTCTAAAATCTTTACATTTTGATTTCATATTTTTTTGCTGCATATGATAATATTGCCTGATCCTCATAACAATAAATTCGTGAATAATATATGAAAATATTATTATTTTATGTTCAGTACATGGGAATTCAAATTTATAATTTTCTAAAATAACCAAAATTGTTTCTTGTTTCTAGTAAAATTGCTTTGCTGGATAAGTGTAGAAGTGAAATGTTTCAAAAACAAAAGACAGACTACACTTGACACTTTTTTGAATTAAATTAAAAATGTATGTATTTAGTATACCTGATCCGTTTGTATAAATTTCATAATAATTTTTTCTGCATACATGCAAAAATTAAATATATTAGTGTTTGGATATACTAAGAAACCTCTATTTTTTAAATTCGTTAAATATGCTTGAGGGGTATTTACAAGGTCGGTTTTTAAACCTTCTCTGCACAAGTTACAGTCAGTTTTCTTTAGCAAATAGTAATAATTGGGTTGTATCATTGTTTGATACATTTTCCTGTTCGGAGGATTCCAGTTCAGATTGTTCAAAACCATGCATGTTCGTGGCGTTTTGCACATTTTGAGTCGTTATTTCTACAATCACAAAACAAAATTTTTATTTTATTACACAAAATATAAAAATAAGTATATAAATAAATATTTATATACTAAATACCTGATACAATTTGTGTTTCGCTCGCTGCTGCCTGTGCAGGAGTGGAAAGTTCATGTTTCTTAATAATTCTTCTCTTTTTTATAATTTTAGTCATAGATTTTGGGCAGTTTGGAAAAATGCTAGGTACTGCATCGTTTTTTAATCTATAACGATTTAAAGGAACCTAAAATAATCATACAAAAACGAAGTAGCATCTTTCAAATCTTGTCACTTACAAAACTGGGTTAAGTTTATATACAAGTTTAAATAACAACATTTATTACTTACTGTATTTATTCCATCACTCCAAGACCTTACAATGTCTTCTTCGCAAAAGTGTTTTTCGCAAACATAATCTTTTATTCCCAATATTTTATCTTTTCGAGGAATCTATTTTCTCCATTTTTCAAGCATTTCCTGGTTTTCAGGCACCGAAAATACTGTTACCTTTTCCTTATTATTGTCATAACCACTACGACAGCGTGGAACAAAGCACCTTTTACCCATTTCACGTTTCATATTTTATAAAAATTATATAAAAAACACAAAATAACGACACCGGCAAAGCTAGTTCTGGTACACAGTCAGACACTATGTGTTATCTCTCTCTACTCAGTTGTCACTCTTTCTCGACACAACTTCGCTGCCATTCGTCTCTATACAGCGTTATACGAAGTTCGCACTCCTTCTATATTATACTTCGTGATTTACATACACAGCACATGTAATTATAATTTCAAAGTTTAGGCATTGTTGAGCATAATTATAAACTTGTAATTTCTATGGAATTTTTTAACTTTTACTTGTTTATTAAATTTACATTCCAATATTAGAAATTTATTATTAATACATCACCAACTTATACTAGTTTATTACTGATAATTATTGTATCGTAGAAAATTTTAAACACGTTATCTTCACGTAAAAACAAGTAATCTTGAAGATTAATAGATTATTTATCACGCTACAACAATTTTTGTAGTGACGTTTCAACAAAATATTAACAAGTTATAAACACTATATGTACTTGTAAGAATGTTAAACTTACACTGTCATAAGAGCTGTTTAAGATTAGTTTAGTCATCTTTAGCACCGGACAAAAGTCGTTTATTGTTGATGAACCCCTACTTACAGTAATATATTAATTAATAAATTGGTTCTACTTAAGAAAAACACGCAATACACCGTTGCGTTGCTTTGAATTTTATTGAGAGTTATCAAGTAAAATTATATTTTAAAATTGACGTTTAATGTACAAATTTTTATGGTATTTTTTAGAAAATTAAAAAATTATAGTACTTTATTTTAAAGTTTATATTTTGTTAATTTTTTTAAGGATGAGGCAATTTATACATACTAAAAAAAAAAAAACCTAAACCAACCTATTATCCTAATCTACCCTAAATAACTAATTGCGTAAAAATACTGTATGTATAAATAGCCAATTGCGTATACATACCGTATGTATAAATAGCTACTTACTTTCTTTTTTTTAAATATATCAAGCCAATTTTTCGAACAGATCAAGTGGCACTAGTTTTTCAAATTTGATTAAATTCGACAAAACTTTTGGTCAGTTTGTTTTCTTATAATATTTATTTGTGAATATACCGTATACACTAATAAAATTAGTAAAATATTTTTGTATTTAAATAAATTAAAAGTTATATAAAAAAATTAAAACTATATAGAAAACAATTGGCCTGTATTCTTATCTCACTTTTTTTTGTAAAATGTATAAAAGTTAAAAGATTAGAAAATGATCTACTGTGGCGAAATTTAAATAAAAATAATATTATAAAAATAATATTATAAAAAATCCCAAAACCACACTTAAATTAATATTAATATTAATAAAACTTCTATCAAAATTTGTTCAGTGGATATCAAGTTATACTCGTAAGCGAACAAAAGTTTTCGATTAATTTTCATCATTTACAGCGTTCGCTTGCGGCTCACGCTGCATTGAACCGTAGATTTAAGTGTGGTTTTGGGATTTTTTATAATATTATTTTTATAATATTATTTTTATGTATAAAAGTTAATTTCAGTTTTTGGTCAATTTTTATCGTTTACAGTATTCGCCTGCGACACACGCTGCATTGCCTCATAGTAGAATCTTTCAAGAAAAATAACTCAACTATTAATAAAACTTCTATCAAAATTTGTTCAGTGGATATCAAGTTATACTCGTAAGCGAACAAAAGTTTTCGATTAATTTTCATCATTTACAGCGTTCGCTTGCGGCTCACGCTGCATTGAACCGTAGTAAAACTTCTTAAAAACGACTCAACTCTCTTCAAAATCAGTTTCGTTGATCTTATGTTATAAACTAACAGAGTTTTTAGTCAATTTTTATCGTATACATTGCCCCATAGTAAAATCTTCCTTGGAAAACGACTCAACTATTAATAAAACTCCCGTCAAAATCTGTTCCATGAATGTCAAGTTATAAGCGAAAAGAGTTTTTAGTGAATTTTATAGTTTACAAATTTATAACTCATACATATGTACATTGTGCTTTATATGGACAGATTTTGTAATAAGTTTTTGATTTTATATTTTAACATATATGAAGAGTAATATTATATTCGATATTATAAAATTTGTATATAAGCTATTTTAAAACTCAAATGAGAATACGGACCAATGTCTGTATCTTTGATTTTTCACATAAAAATACATATTTTTCCTGAAAATTAACAAAAACTACTAATAACAAATTATACAGAAATGCATTTTGTTATTTATTTTATCTACATAAAACATCAGATTTGTTTGATGTTGTTCTTAAAATTAATATTAATAAAAATATTTTATGGACGATTGTATCAACACAGTTTAAACTTTAATTAAATGTACAAACTTAAACTCAATTCAGAGTTTAAACATTATTGTTTAAGCTTAAAAACTGTATTATTAGTTGACGTTTAATATTAAACTATAAATTAACTGCCTAATTTGCAAGCAAAGCTATTATAATTTTACTTTATAATTGAACAATTATAAATATATTAAAAAATAAATCAATACTTATGTGTACTGGATTTTAATATTTTTGAACTGCAAACTAAACTTATTTGTTGTTGTAAATGATTATTATTATTATTATTATTTTTAAATATGTATATTTTAAAATTTTAAAACTAATAAAAAAACTTACAGTTCAAATATAATTGCTACCGAAAATTAAATTATTTTTCTCTACTTTTTACAAAAGTTTATTTGAAGCATATAAAAAACTAGGAAGCTTCACATAAAAATAAATTTATAATAAATATTTCGCAAACTGACATAAAATTGACTAATTATAACAAAAATACTATCGTAATTAAATTAAGTTACGTATGAGAAATGTAAAGAATGACTTGAAAACGAATTATTATTGCAATATTTCAAAATTCTGACACATAAAATAAATTCCGTGCAAAAAACTAAATAATACCTATGTTTACATGTGAATTTCAGATTGTGTAAGGTTGGTATTATTGTCATTCATATTGCTTTATTGTTACTTAATCTTTGAGAAATTTCAATTTATATAAATTTTTACATTCAATAAAGCATGCAATTTTTCTTTTGAAATGAGGTTTTCAAACGATAACAAGAATAACGTGAAATTAATAACTGTATATATATATATATATATATATATATATATATAATATATATATATATATATATATATATATATATATATATATATAATTATTATATTTAAATTTGGACACTAGTGACCTAAAACAATATTTTTAAATACATGTATTAATTTTGAATTTTTGTTACTTAATTTATATTAGCTTTGTTCTCTTTATGTAAACAAGTATTACAAAAATATTACAGTTTTAATTATGTAAATAAATAAATAAATTTCTTTAATTAGTAAATTTATATAATATGAGATTTGGTTCAATATATTTTTTTTTTTTTGATTATTGGCTTTGGATTCAAGTCCATTAGTCAGCTACTTTGTTATGATTGGTTCAATATTGGCAAACTAAAAAGACAGTTTTGACTAATACTTAACATTATTCGTTGAAAAGAAATATAAGATAAAGAATGGCAAATAATAAAAAAAAAATCATTTTTAATTAGCAAATTTATTTTAAAAACGAAATTGTTTTGCCATTCTTATATTTAGGTGTATAATGTAAAATAACGAATGATAAATTTTGAATTTGGTTTGCATATAATCAGAAACATATACGAGTTATAATAGTTATTTATGTAACAAGTGTGTAAAGATGGGTTTTATGACAAGAGTTTGGAATTTTGAGCCTGGCATAGCGAGCCCTGAAACATCCGAACGAATGTCAAAAAATCCACTTTGCTCAAAAGTTGTACATACAATTTTATCTACGGCCTCAAATAACACAAACAAACAAATAAAAATGTTGTTATGAATGCATATGCGAATATATTAAATTTTCTGAATAAATATTTTTACAATAATATAAAAATGCTACTTACGATTATTAATCATTGTTATTAATAGTAAAATTTACTATAGATTCCATTTTATTATTTTAATTAATTTGTTTACAAAAAATATCAACAAATAACGAACCGCAACACAAAACTTTTGTTCACTATTTTAAAGCACTATTTTAGAGCAATGGCCATAGAGTAAATAACCATAAACAGTGTTGATAATTTAATAATAATAATAATAATAATTAATAATTTTCCCTGACATCAACATTAAATTAATTATGGATGAGTTCACAGTACATGAGTATGCTGATATAATTTTTATTTATGGATTTTGTGATGGAAATACATTTGCCAAAGGAGGACACTTCGAACACTTACTTTAAGTTTAATCCCAGACGTTCATGCTTTAAATTAGTACCTTAATTATTGTTTTTGTTTTTTTTTTTCTTTCCTGATAAAATAAATAAGGCTAACGCGATTGATGTTACATGTAATAAACACAGTTCCGTTAGAAAGCATTTTCGGACATATTTTTATTTGAAGTTTTTTTTAATTTAGATTACCCATAGGAATCATCCGGTGTAGTTTTTCCCCGACGTCATAAATCACCCTATATAACTGTGTTAAAGTTATGTTTAAAATTTAAAATTTGCCACCAATATGTATTTAATTTATTAATTTTAATTTGATTTCTTGGCTTTCTTTAATTATTAAATTATAAATTTTGTAATCTAGTTACTTGTATTTTGTCACCTAGCATTTATTTATGTCATTTAATTTATTTTCCTGATGATGATATACGTGTAGTATATCGAAACGTCGAATATTAATTAAAAACTAACACAACTATAACCTAAAGCTTTTTTATTTATAGAGTTATTTTATTGACAAACAATAATAGTTATGCTATTAGAAGTTTGTAAAGTTCTATTAAAATTTAAAATCGATGTTTATTTGTCGATTTATTAATGATTTTAAATAAAGTTAAAAATAGTTAAAATAAAATAAAAAACTAAACGTTCGTCTTCATCAGGTAAAAATTTATCAATGGCATTACAGCAAATAACAGTACGTACGAAGCTAAATTTTATTTAACTGAGTGATTGATGTTATTTTTCACAGTGATTGGTTATTTTTATTTATAAATTTCTATTGCTTCTCTTATTAATCTGTTGCTAATATTAATTGGTCTAGCAATTATTACTGTATCTTCAAATTTTACATGATGAAGAATCTTCATCATATCTTCATAGAAGATATTCTAAAGCATGTTCAGCAATAGCAGATTTATCTGGATGATTTAGACGAATTTATATTTACTGTTCTGTCATTATCTAACATATTACAAAACT
Source organism: Clivina fossor (assembly GCA_963966155.1). Taxonomy (NCBI): domain Eukaryota; kingdom Metazoa; phylum Arthropoda; class Insecta; order Coleoptera; family Carabidae; genus Clivina; species Clivina fossor. Next base: position 28,990,111 of record OZ014555.1, read on the forward strand.
CTAGAATTTTTGTTTTAAGTTTAATTTAAAAGATTTGTTTACAGAATAGAGGGAGAAATATAATCTAATCGTAAGTAAAATTGAAAAAACATTTTTCTTCAATTGCAAATCAAGTTCATGCACCTATACAAAAATCATCGATGTTAGTTGAAGGTTAAATTCGTTTTGTATCTATTTTTAAAGACTATGATTATTCAATTGAGAACATCCCGTACAACGTACATGAACGTAGAAGATTTTTAACAGTATATAACGTAGCTAGCAGCAAGCAGCGAGGTTATTTCTAAATCCGTATCATGTAATTTAAGACAAACAGCACGACGGGACGGCGACGCAGTAGAACACACGCGAAAATCATAATTGCTCATTATTACTATCGTTAATTCTATATCCGATAACAGATTCTTTTTCGTCAAGGACTGACCAAATATGCTTCATTATTATACTTCCGAATCGAATATTTCTGGCAATTATAATTGTATTATGCTTAAGAATGAATTGTATATTACAACGGAACTTACGATAATCGGAATATAGAATAAATTTCACAAGGAATCGTAATTTTTGAATGACTAATTACTTATTGCTTATATCGTTGTGTACCTTTTAAAAACAAAAGAGATGCTATAATGTTATAACACCATGTCAATTAACTAGAAAATAATTGATCAACATGGAAAATTTAAAAAAAGATTTAAAATTTGTATTTTTATATTCTTACTCATTATTGCATATGCGTTTAAGTTATAATTTAAAAAATAATAATATTTTTTTTCCATGTACTATATGCCCAATAAAGATTTTTAAATCGTTCAATGCTTATTTATTAAAAAATTAATAAGCAACAAAAGTAACTGTAAAGGTTATTATAAAAAGAAACACTTGGTTAGTTTCACAAAATTTATAATATTCAACAATCGTTTCAACAGTCAATCAATCAATCAAAAATTATTCCAATATAAACAATATTACAAATATGAAACTGTTTGTTTACATTTTAAAAGATATCTTATTCAGGTAATACAATATGAACAAGTAGTGAATCAGACAAATCAATATGTTCACTGACAATGTTATTTTTTTCTTTAAAGTAAAGGCCTTGTTAATTGCTAGCGATTTTAACAAAATTGAGTTTATAACTTTTCTCTTGAACCGACAAAATCTTAAATTCGTCTAAAAAATTATGATTATTTGAAATACAATGTGCAGAAGAGCATGTTATATTTTTATATACACAATCACGCCATGTACCCAAAAGAGTGTGGCACAAACTCTTTTCATCATCCCGAAATCAGTCGCCTCCAAACATTCCTATCCAAACAAGCAACTTTTGCTTCATCCACATTCATAATTCCTCTCATACATGCTCTTTTATTCCTACTACTTGGAAACTTTCGCTCACTATCTATTGGATTTGTGATATTCTTGGATCCTTTGCTTAAAACTTCTGTCAGTGTCAGAAATCCCACTTGTAAATAAATGCATTACACAAAATATAAACTGTTAGAAAAAGTTGTTTGGCAGGAACCCTATCTCTTTAAATGGTTATTGGTAAATATTCCAAATTGTTAATTTTCCCAATATGTAGTTTGCTCATATTCTAAAATGTTTTCTTTAGCTCATAGATATTATAATATTCATGGAATATATACGCATTTTACGTATTTTACGAGAAAAAAAATTTCTCACAAATATAGTATTTAGATTAAAGTTCTGTATTAATATTTATATATATCGACGTATCGACAACTCAACGTCATTACAATGTAATTGGTAAACCCCCAGATGATTCATCTATTTCTAATTTGGCTTTATTGGTAACTAATAATTGTTTAAAAATGATTTATTTATTTATTAAAATTAAATTAATTAAATTTATTTAATTTGTAAATCAAATTTAAAACAAAAAGATATTTTTTTGTGATATTTTTACATATTTGCAATATGATTAATTATAATTAGTTTTTAAATAAAACTATTTATTACGCTTTCGAATTCATTTCCAATATTCATTGTTCCAACAAAATAAGTTCAGATTTTTTCCTCAATGTTATCTAATATCTCGTTCTTTTTTCTTCTTTTAATTAAAACGTTTTGTTTCCAAAAGAATTGAAGAATAACATCACTAAACAGATCGGAACAATCAATTCAATTACAGATATGCATTTTTTTTTGTAAAATGCATTTAATTTTTTTGAACAGTTTATTTACATATTACATACATTAGAATGATATTAAACCAATTTTTCTGCGATGAAAAATATTTTAATTACGACGAAATAAACATATTTTTTTGCGTTTGTTTCGTTGTGTGCTTGTGGTCCAGTTGGTAAGACATTTGCCGCGAAAGCAAGAGAATCCCGTGTTGGAATCCCGGCGAGATCAATACAAATTTATTAAATTTTCTAATTATATATTACACTGTAAAAAATATAGCAAAATTACACAAAAATAGTAGTAAAATTTTACTATAAAAATTTGTTATTTCATTTTACTATAAATATTCTATATTTTTACCTCAAAATTCTGTAATTTTTACATAAGTCATAATAATCACATAAAGTAAGTAAAAATGATCTAATAAGTATGTAAAATTGCTTACTTTCTGCAAATTGCATCACATACTTAATGTAGAATTAAGTATTGGTGGTATAACTTCTTAAATTATGTAAAATGACAGCTTGCATATTAATATCTGTAATAATTCATCAAAATAAAACTTAGCGTTAGTACATATTCTATGTTATAATACTAATAAAATATTTTAAGTTTAATTCATTCATTTCAAAATACATCCTTTATGTAAATTTAGAAATGTATGTAATTATACCAACAATAATATTACAGAACTAAACAAATTTTACCTATTTATGAAAAATTCTTGACAGCAAATTTACTGAAGTTCTGTAAATTTATTAAATGAGACTTTACTGAAAAAAACTGTAATATTACATACATATGCACTTTTCCATTCCGTTGGTAATATCATATTACATAATGTTTGTAATAGTTCTGATATTATGTATTTTTAAACAATTATATCATTAAATGTACAGCAGTTGAGTAATTATAACTAGAAATACTGGGCATCATAGTGTCTCATGGTTTGTAGGTAAAATTACACAGTGGCGTAGCCAGGGGGGTGTTAGGGGGGTTGAAACCCCCTTCCAAGAACCTGAACGACCAAAAACATACGTATGTGAAATATGACATATGTTATTTTACTTTCATTTTTATAAAAATAATTTTTATTGCTCTTTATTTTTTATACAAATTATAGTATTATCTTTATTGATTAATATTAGTAAATAGTAACCCCCCCCCCCATGTCAAATTTCTAGCTACGCCACTGAAATTGCATATATATTTTTTTAGATTGTAATTCACTACTATAAAATATTCTTATAAATATATATAGTTAATAAATATTAATAATGAAATTCAATATTTGTATTTGTAGGGCGACATTGCAGCCGATACCAATTCGAATGTCGTACATCAGGCGAATGCATTGCAATCTATAATGCATGCGATGGTATTCCGCAGTGCTTGGACGGAAGTGACGAGGCGCCGGAATTAGGTTGTCCGGCATTAGCAACGACCATCGCCCCATCACCCCCACCGCCACCGTTACGTCCACAGAATATTCGCTATGAGCAAACTGTACGTACTTATCTTTTTCCTCTACATAGTTCATGTTCTGTCAAATATGCTGTTAACAATGTGTAAAAATCTTATGTAAATCGGTAAAAAATTTAAAATAATGTCTGCCTTCCGGTTTCTGCCTGATGACTAAGTTTGTGTTAGTCGTAAAAACAATGACAATTTTGCACGGATAAGGAAAAAAATATGAATTTTGAGACCAGAACGGACACTTTCTATGTTGCGACGTTTTTTTCTTTAATTACTGTTTTGTCTGTGTTAACATTTTGATTTAAGTAATGTTTACCTAAATCTTGGTGTTAATTTTATATAAATTTTGTAATATGTATATTAAATATAATTAAAAATTAGTTATTAAAATATAATATGCAATAGTATCAGATCTATAATTTATATTGAATACTTTAATTTTCAATTAAAATTTAAATAAAATTGTGAACAAAAAGTATAATATATTATGTTACGAGAAGCAGAAAGTGATCTTTGCCTGCCAAATCAATCTGGGCGAAACATAAAAAGAGCATTTTGCTTCAAGTGACATATGCTATTTTTTCTTCAAGCGTTCCAAACAAAACTAAATTAAAAATAAATAAACATACTACCAAGTACCTTAACTTTACTAACAGTTGTAGAATAGTATGTATATGTGGTATGTATGTATACCTATTTATATTTGTTATGTGATTTGTGATTGATCGAATATATAATTTCTGACAAATCTGGCGGTGTACATTGCATTTCTTGCACTTTTTCACATATTTTCAATAATCAAATTCAAGCAAAAATAAACAATGCAATCGTCAATTAACTTAACTTGACTTAATAATTTTTTAAATGGCCGCCGGAGATATTAAATTAAATACACTTGACCGTGCCTCTTTGATCAAATATATAATTTCTGACAAATCTGGCGGTGTATATTGTATTTCTTGCACTTTTCAATAATCAAATTCAAATTAAAGTGAAAATAAACAAAACAATTGTCAATTAACTTAACTTGACTTAATAATTTTCGATATGTCCGCCGAAGGTGTCAGATTAAATACACTTGTTTTAAAAAATATTTTCTAATTATGATAAATATATTTCTAATTATGATAACTATACATTTCTCTCCGTGCACACATGTATCACGTGAAAATGAACTCTTCTCAGTGATTTTGGTATAGTCGGATACATTTATAATGGTTTATTTCTCTACCTTCCTGAAAATTACTTATATTCAATTATAAAATATGTATTTGCTCTTTAAATATTTAACCTATTCGAATTATTCGTTTGCACACAGAATCAACTTCGAAAATCAGCACCCTTGCTGGCAGACAACCCCTACCAATCGCAACAAGCAGTCGTTCAATCAAACGCAAGATTAGCAGCTCCGATCGATGTGTCTCGTGATAACACGGACTTCTTGCGACCGATTCCCGATGTTAGAAATCCACCAGCGAATCAACAATCAATGTACAATGAAGCCTCAATGATACAATCACAACAACAGCCGGCATTTGTTGCACCACGGCCTTCTAACAATAATAATTGGATTCAGCATCAAACGGCTGCAAATCAAATGGGTGGTGTACCGGCTAATGTACAGTATGCAGGTAAAACAATTTTTACTGTTTAATATAAATGTGTACAGAGCTGTCTTTATCTATTATTTATGTAATATATATATTCCTGTAGCTCCTAGAAGAAGCAAAGGACTTCTACAAAAGATTTCTAACGTCTGGTTCTTGGCTAGATTTTTAATTTTGTTCCAACTTTTTCCACTTTCTTGAGCTTCTTTTAAAACCGTTCCCCTTCAAGTTATTGGAGGTCGTCCTACCTTGTGAGTTTCAATCTAATACAACTTTTGAAATCTCTTGACTGTCTCTCCTTAATGCGTGTCCTATCAACCCCAATTTCTTTTTCTTATTTACTTGGAGATTTCAGACTGATCTTTGTGACCAATGTATTCGGCAAATTCTTCTAATGCATCTATTTACAAAGACTTGAATTTTATTATTTATACTTAGCTGTCATTTTCCAAGTCTCACTCGCATATAGTAAAACGGATTTAACATTAGAATTAAATAAACGTAATTTTGTTTTTCTCGTGATATGATTCGAGGACAAGACTTTATTCATTAAATTTAAAACTCTTTGTGCCTTAGTTATGCGAGATTTGACATCTTCTTTATAGTATTGTCAGATTTTAAAAGAAAAGAGCCTAGATAGCAGAAAGTATCTACCTTTTATATCTTGATTTTCTATAGAAAACTTGGCGTTGGTGTTTGTGCCAATTCTCATTAATTTAGTTTTAGTAACATTAATTTTTAGTCTGACTAGGCCAGCTTGTTGAACTAATCTTTCAATATTACTTTCCATATCATTGAAAGAGTGTGATAATAGGTTTGTTCTATTTGTACTCGCGTTAAATTGCAAAACGATGCCATAATAACGTAGCGACTTAAACTGAACCGTTGATTATATAATATTATATTATTATGTCGAAGGCTGGACACACAACACCCAGTGTTTTCGTGAATAAATGTGTCTAATAGTATTTCATCTAATTGTGAGTAACCGTATGCGTCCAGCCTTACAGTAATACTGCTAAACGCGACAAAAAAAAATTACTAAAAGTATTTAATTACGACGAAACTACAAAGTCACATCTAGCTAGAAGCTATGTCATTACTTGCCAAATTTGCCGTAATGAAAAAAACTATATCTAGTGATTTTTCTAATAATTACGAAATGAATAAAACAACAAATTTTAACGCAGCAGTAAGCAGTAGACGCAAGTACAAATTGAGCAAACCATATACACAAACATTTTAGAAACACATAAATAATATACTGACTACAAAATTTTAGAGTTTTATACATAAATTATTGTATATTGAACCAAAATATTTGAGTAAGTTGTAAAATACATGTATATTGTTTCCTGTTGAGTTTGTCGGAACGTCGATTATTAATAAATATTAATACAGAATTATAATGTAAAGCCGTTTTATTTTACATGTTTAGTATACTACACTATTTAGATAATACAAAAATATTTAATAATATAGTATACTAAAATAAGTTATTTACAGCCACTTTCATAATAAACACTTAACTAAAGTCTACTTCAAGCTTACAGAAAAGGTTTTGTTTGACAACAACAACTAATTTTACCATTAGAAGCGTAAAAAGTTGATAAAAAAGCATCGTTTTATTGACTTTAGTTAAAGTATGTATTATGAAACCAGCCGTTAATTTCGTTAATAAACTGCAATACCCAACTAGCAATTTGTGTTTCTTCTCTTTCTCGCTCTCATTTTTCCTATATTCGTATATATGTAGATATCTTACATATATACAGACAGTGCGAGCGACAGAAAGAGAAAATGCAGAATATTTATTGGGAATGTTGCCTATTATCTTTTTCGCAAATTTAAATTCTAAATTTTGAAGTATTTTTTTTCTTGTTTAAATGTTCTTTTCGTTTTGTTCTTCGTTCTTCTAGTTAAACAACATAAGCGGATGTTGGAATTTGGATTTCCGATCTAATTGGTTAGACAATATGACACATTTCAAGTATAAATATGCAATTTGAAAATTCGACGTTTATCTTCGATTGATTCATCTAGGTGCTATAGAATAGAAATTCGAAGTACAGCGTCCATTATCGTTTTGAAACTTTAGATTTATTTTAGATATAGTTAGTGTTTTACCAGAATTTAATATAATATATATAACTTATAATATTTGTATGCCTATAAAATAATAAAAATAATAATAATAACTACTATTAATATAGGTATATTTGACCTTACATTTTGACATTAAATATTTATTTAAAATGTCTAGTTTCTTTAAAATTTGTAAAATTGTAAAATTGGAGTAAACATAATAGCTTACGAGTCTTGATATAATGCAGCTGTCATAAAACCAAACTAAACAAATGAACTGAAACAACTAAATTTCGAACGAATAGCCAACTTCTTTGAATATTTAAATTATAGATCTAGATGCTTAAGAAGTTAGACAAAATAGCAAATTACTTTTCTATACAAATTAGTAAATTTTCGATTGTATTTCTAGATAAAAACAGTCACATTTTCAACCACAAGGAATCCGGATTGCAAGTAGTGGACACACCTGACAGGTACAAGTATAAGGGGGCAATGCAGACGCTCCACCGAGCTTTGGCGCTCGGTCAATACGACGATACTACCAGGGGGTGAGACAAAGTCACAACATTTATGTGCTTCTTAGATATCAGACTTATAGCATTTCATATCGATACCAACTACGGATTTTTTATTATTCTTACAAAACACTTCTTGCTCTTTTATACATAAAAAAAAGGTGCTATTACTCTATTACTGTAGCTGTACATACGCTATCTTTACTACTTTCTTGGTAAACAAGTTGCCTATAGTTTTGGCAAATTTCTTCATCTTCAAAATATTAAATGTCTTATGATTAATTTCATAATAAACACTAACTAAAGTCGACTTTAAATCAGGGATGAAATAACATTTTTTTTTTCGTTACGTAACGTTATAAATAACATTTAAAAATGAATTTTATATTATATACAGGGTGATTTATGACGTCGGGGAAAAACTACATCGGATGATTTTTATGAGTAATCTAAATAAAAAACGGAACTGTAGCCGTTAGAAGTTTATTACATGTAACATCAATCGCCTTAGCCTTATTTATTTTATCAGAAAAAAAAAACAAAAACAATAATGTTTATTATGAAATTTTATTCATTTTGTTAAAAATATTTTATTTATAAAGATTATAAAACTTGAGGAAAATATTTTAATTTCAACAGAATTTTGGCAACACAAGTAAATTACATATTTCTTATCATATTTATATTATTGTTTTATAAAAAATAACTAAACAATTTAAAATTAATGAATCTCGATCTTTTTTTGCCAAAGGCCGACTGTTCAATATACCTTAATATTATAAATTAAAATTAATGTAGGTAAATGTTACTCTATTCAGTAAAATTAAACTATATTATTTCAAAATGAAATTTATATTAATGTAAATATTTTAGCAAGGTATCGATGTTTTAGAAACTGAATCTAACCACAAAAGCACTAGTTTCCTTAAATAGTTTTAGTTTATAGCCGAAGCACTTTGTAGAAAAATGCACACTGAAATGAATTGGCTTTGTATATAATGTAGATATAAATAAAAAGAAACGAATCATGGTAGTATCAAATGTATATATAATATAAATATTAAATTCGGTTAATTAATAAACAAAAACAAACTATTATTTTCATATTTTTAGTGGTGCTGGACCTCAGTATGGCGATATAAATATGCACAATGATTACGCAAAGATACCAAATTATTATGGTGATGTTTACAGACCTCAGTATCAAATACCTGACAACTGGCAACCAAATCAAGCACAAATAAATGGTATTTATATAACATATTAAACATATAAACTGTTGATTTACATAAAGTATCTTTCAAAAATAGAAATCACCAAAAGGTATAACTATTTTCCAAAAATGAAATATTACATTTTCTATCTAACTCATAGATAGCATAGTTCTACGTTTTATAACATTATTTTCTAACTTAACTTTTGTTTTACTGAATTTTGAAAATTCTACTTTTTAATAACTTGATTTTGTTTTCGTTTTTATATATGATTTTAATATTTATAATTTATTTTAGGCGATAGCAATGTAAATAATCCTTACCTAAATGATAACTGGCAACCTGTTCAAGTACCACAAACACAACCTGTCAATGGTAAAAATTACTTTAGATTAATTAATTTGAAAATAAAAATTAATAATTTCCATATATTTCTAGCTCAACAAAATCTATATCGACAAACTGTTGATGCAAAACAAAATTGGAAAGCCGATTTAATAAGTAAGTAACATAATTTTTTATAATAAAAATACAAAATATTTTGCTAAACTGTAAAATTAAAAAAAAATCTATGTTGACAATAATTTTTAAATAGTAGATTTGCTAACTATTTACACTAAAATTCCAATATTTAATTTTCCTTATTTTTACTTATAACTCCATGTGTTTATAATATATATTTTTTAAATCTTTATTTCACCTTCTGACTAACGAAAAATTTCTTTTCAAACCTTATTCGTAAAAATTACTATATAATTTTTATCAAAATTATATACTACTACAATTTATAATTCAGGTTTCAAAATACAAAGAGCTGTTCTTTTCCAGTATTTCTTCTATTTAAATATAATGAGTACTAGTATTGTTATATTTAAACGAAATCGATTTTGTTCAGTTGCCTTGTATTATTTTATCACAAAATTCTTAAAAAATAAGCCTCTCGATTTACATATTAACGAGAAACCATAAAAAATAAACAAAATTTGTAAAGACATAGGCCCGTATTCTCACCTCATTTATAAAAGTGATTTTTACCAAAAGTGCTTTTGACGTTTACTTAAAATTATTTATTAAGGACTTAATAATAGTTTATTTAAATTTTATAATACCAAATATAATAAAAAATGGTCAAAAATAGAAAAACTATTCATATTTGATCAAAAACCGAAGCAAAAAATTATTTTGAAATTAATGATAAAAGCACTATTTTACGAAAAAGTGAGGTGAGAATAGGGGCCATAGTCATTTCGGAAAAGTTAGTAACTTTTCTTATTTTAATATTTCGATTAATTATTTAATTTTATGATGATGTTTTACCATTTCGACTAAAAGGAAAATAGATAGTACTCGATCCGGTGTCTGAAACATTATCAACAAATAAAATATATATAGAAATCCTTCATATAGCCTCTAGATGACGAATCTGAACTTAGTTGATGAGGATTTATATGTGTGTGTGTGCGCCGTTCGCTCACTCGTTCAAATTTTTGTGATCGCATCTCCATTCATACCAAATTTTCAGAGTAGATTCCGTAGATTCTATTAGTGCTCGAAATGGGTATGTGGTTTTATTTTTTTCATTGTTGCCAACTTTCTGAGGAACAATTACTAAAGTTTTAAAAAAAATATATTATTACTACATTACTTATCCGAGATTAATCAAATTTTTGCAATAGATTCTCCAAATGTCCACATAAATTATACAATTCACTGCTTAGATCATATACTACTGTAGGCTATATGATCTAGATTCACTGTTGTAGTGTTACTAACTTGTCGAGAAAAAAATTATTATGGCTACATTATTTATCTGCGATTAATCAAATTTTCACAATAGACGCTCTTACTGCCTACATTAATTATATAATTTTTACTCTTGTGCGGTGTTGCAAACTTTCCGAGAAAAAATTACTAAAATTTTACAAATATATTATGGCTACATTATCTATTCGAGATTAATCAAATTTTTATAATAGATTTTCCTAGTGTCCACATTAATTATATAATTTTATTATTGTACAGTGTTGCTAATTTTTCGAGAAAAAATTACAAAATTTTGTTTTAATGTCATAGTTGTTTTATATTAGTTTACCAATATGTTCCTAATTTTGTTTAGATACAAAAGCTGAATCAAAAACCTATGAACACACGATAATTCATGAACCTAAAGAATTGGAACAAAAACTGGTTCAAAAAGATAAGAAAATCGAAGAACACCAGACGAACAATGAAGAACATCACGATCACAACCATGAACATGATAAGGCACACGAACATGACCATGATAAAGAACATGTACATGCTCATATTGGAACTGCGGAAGAATTAAAACAAAATATTGAAGATTTAATGGATGGCGAGTCCGAACGACCAGGCGGTGCTATTTTATCTCTTACATTAGGTAAAATTTTGTTTTAATGTTTGAAAAAAAAGCAAACGGGATCCCTCAAAGATCTTTTTGTGGCAATTTTTTTTCACAAAATAGTTATAGAAAATAATCACTTTAAATATATAAATTTAAGTACTTAAATAAATATTTCAGATCTACTATTCGGCATTTTTTTTGCAAAATATTATCGCCAATACTTATTTAAAAAAATCCAAATAACATTTTCTCGTTATGCATATCAAACTGCTGTAAAATCTGTTGACCTTACTACAAAAGGTTCTTAAAACAAAATCATGTAATAGATATAAATGTTTATCAAAACGTTTTCATAACGTCAGATACCCTACTTACATAATTAAAACATTAGAAAAGAACTTATTGATATACTGTAGTCCAAAAACTTCACTTTTTACTGGATATAAATTGAACTAATATTTTAAAATTCTTCAACAATAAAAATATATCTAAATTAAATTATTTAAACTACTTAGAAAATATGATATTTACTCAGTCTGGTATTTTTCAATTATCGAATACTTATTCGTCGAATAAACAAATTCATCATAAATTAGTTAATTCGATGAATAATTTTATGATACTTGATTCGTTTGTGAAACAATCGAAGTCTAATTAATCGGTATGAAACTATGTTGTATAGAACTTTGTTCGATGTAAGAATAAATATATTTTTTTATTCTACACGCGTTTCATACAACACAGTTGTACCGAAATAACAGCGAACGAACTTTAGAGTCCATTCGTTTCATACAACAGCCATTATATGAGCCGTTTTTCTTTGAAAGTTGTGTAAGTCCATTTTATATTATATACTACGTAAATTAATATTGACAAAATGATGAAAATTTTAAAGGATTTTTTTTTTGGGAACTGTTTTCTGTAAGCTCATAGCATTGTTATCATTAACTAACTTTTTGTCAAAAATGGACTTATACCAGTTTCAAAGAAAACGGCTCAAATGATGTGACAGGGATATATGTTTTTGTATAATTTCAGGAGTATGTTTAACCTGTGTGATGGCAATATTAGTTGGGTGCCGCTTGAGAGTAGTTAGACGAAGAATGCGACGAGGTGGTAAATCACCTTATGCTCATGACGCTGATTATTTAGTCAATGGAATGTACTTATAAGGAAAATGTTAACAATGTTGTTGAAAATCCGTTGGTTATTGGCATAAGTCATATTTATGTAAATCTAGATTAAATAATATTGTATTATATATATGACACTTTATTTTCAAAAAAACATATTAGTACATAACATATTCATAGAATACAATGAATTTTAATATCTTTGGATAATGATGTGAGTTTGAAAATGGTATACAGAAATAAATTCTATGTATATTATAAAATAAAAACCTAAAAAATTATATTATTATATTATGTATATTATACCCTTAAATATATTTCTCGTTTATCTAAATATATATAGAATAATTGTAGAATTACTACATAATAAGTAACAAGTTGTTTTCTCAGGTAAATGGTGTTTTGTAACAATATTGTTGATTAATTAGGTAACTCCAATATATCAATATGATATAAGATGCTGTGTGTTTATAATAATATAGTTAGGTTTTCTTTGTATTTAGGCTCTAATACATTCAAAAGGCACACAACGCGAACTAATCATTCAATTTATTCGTAAGTTTAAAGCCGTTTGACATGACATTTTAATTTATGCAAAATTTACAATAATAGCTTTATTCGCAAAGCCTGTCTGACTTAGTTCCCTATAAGTACGCATATGAATTGTAACTTTGCCGTACGATTTTAAGCTTTCGTGAGTGCTTAAAATCGCATTACGCATGCGTACTTGTTGACTGGAATTATAAGCTCGTAGAACTACTTTAAACTTCAAATTTGTTTTCTTATGCTAAAGAATTTCCATAGAATGAAAGCTAAAATAAAAATTATTGCCTACCAAAAAGATCCGTCAATACAATTATAGAAGAGTATGACAAATAATTTTTGAAGATGCAATATTGTATATATCAATTTCTTTACTACTATACAATACAAATACATAAAATGAAAATAAATACAATTTAATTAACACTATTCATAAATTATTTAATTAGCTACCATTATTTGATAGGCCGATGAAATTCTTGTAAAAATTGTGTTTTTACACAATTAATTCATAAGAAATATTTTTTCTAAATAAATACAATATTATTTTAAAACTATAAATAAATATTTGATAGAATAGAATATATTTTTAAACAAATTCAAAATAATTGTATCATGTCAAACGGAGATACCTTTTTTTTCCATTTTTAATATAAATTTAACATGCAACATGGCACGAAAACAGTGGAGTCACAAAGGTACATTAATGTCGAAGTACAATCTAACATTCATTTTTTAATTTTTAAATTTAATTTATATTAAACAATTATATATGAAAATATAGCATAAATATTTACAAATTATTATTACCATTTTATGAGCAAATATAAATAAATAAAACATAAGATTCGAATTTAATTAAATAACATAAAATTAATCTTAAACAAAATATAACATCCTACAGTAATATTGACGATTTCTTTATTATTATTTTAGATTATCTAATTACAATAAATTTCTCTACCTTTGTGATTTAAAAATCATCATTATTAATGCTAAATTTAATTTAAAATAAATTATCATTTTTTTTTGTTTTGTTTGTTAGATTTGAAAATTCGACAATAAAGTGTAAGTTAAAAAAATACGCTCAACAATAATGAAATAAGTAAATCTGATCTTTGGTCCGTTTATACTTACACTTGAAATATCTTTTTTGTGTGTGTGTGTGCTTCACTTTTTTCATGGCTCTTGCATTTCACAAGTACTATTTAGTTAATCACGCAATTAGTAATAATAATTAGTATAATAATAATAACTCTATCACACGGACGTGCTTTCTGAACTACATTGTACCAGCATATGACAGCGATGTTCTAATCGTTGATTATTCGCCATTAAGTAAGTATTTTCAACGTATAAATCTTTGATTAGCATATCGGAACGTGCTAATTTATCTTGTAAATTTTTCATTTGCATTTGAAGCTCGTTAACTTCGTCTCTGTGTTGTTGCCAGCAATCTAGAAAATTAAAATAAAATTTATAATCGATTTGTAATTTGTTCCAAGCTACTAAAAAAACAATGCAATTTATAGAATTTTCTGGGCTGGTATGCCGTGGTCGCCATATATCGTAGATGGTATCCTCAGTGCTTAGTGACTGAATGACAGTCTCTTCTACGCAATTTGGTGCACAACCAACCCAGCCAGAATCAGCCAATAGCTATGGTGGAGGTACAAGTTTATATATACCAGATTGCGAAGCAGAAACTGTCATTCGATCACCAAGCACTGAGGATGCGATTTACGATGTATGACGAAACGTCTGCGACGGGGATAGATCGATCATGGCGTACTAGCCCAGAAAATTCTATAAATTCTATAAAAGATTACTATTGTAGTATGAAATCAGTTTACAACTGTACAAAGCATGCACAGTATAATAAATTACAAACACATGCCTCGGACAATTGCAAAGTGATTCCAAACTGATTTTATAGTAGCTTGGAACAAACCTTATAATCCCGATCAAATTTCACAAATAAATATATAAGAAAGTTTATTATCTGAAATGTTCAAAAATATTTCACGTATTTTTTTTTTAATAAGCAAATATATGTACATTCAAAAAGATCCGTTTATAGATTTTCAAAAAATACTTTTACTTAAAATAGCTTCTGAGGTAAACTTATAATACATTGTTAAAAGCTTTATTTAGTATTTATAGTAAAAAAATCCTTCAGAACTCATTAAATTAAAATAAAACGGATTTAGGTTTAAGTTGTATTAATATTTATTGATAATTGACGTTTCAATGAACTCAACTTCTGTCGTTATCAGAAAAACTGATACAAATGACATTAACAATAAATAACAGATCATGTTCTGTTATTTACTCTAAATGTCATTTGTATCAGATTTTCTGATGAAGACGGACGTTGAGTTCGTCGAAACGTCAATTAACAATAAATATTAATACAGAACTTAAACCTAAAGCTGTTTTAGCTTTATTTAGGTTTACAAAACTATT
This sequence comes from Clivina fossor, assembly GCA_963966155.1. Classification (NCBI taxonomy): domain Eukaryota; kingdom Metazoa; phylum Arthropoda; class Insecta; order Coleoptera; family Carabidae; genus Clivina; species Clivina fossor. The sequence continues at coordinate 29,005,675 of OZ014555.1, forward strand.
TATATTTAAAATTCAATGAAATTAATTTTATTTGTATATTACTTTTATTGATTTTTTCTTTGTTCAAATTTTATAACTGAAAACCAACTTACTTATCGAATTGCATGATTTTGAAATAAAATAACAAATTACAAAAAGAAAATAAAATAATGTAAAAGCTATCTGAAGTTTCAAGATAAAACAACATTGCTGTTTGAAACTCAAACATAATATCCGAAGCTAATTCTTATTGCATATTTCCATTAAAGTTCCGATAATTATCAAAGGTTTAACACATTTATGAAATAATTTGTAATTGCAAAAAATTTACATATTTTTATTTGATATAAGATTGATTAATTTTTTACCAATCGGGAATAGAATATTTTTATTATTTAATAACTTGTATCAAGTTCATAGATTTATAAATTTTATGCAATAAAATATATAATATAAATAAAAGACATATTGCAAGTGGTCCAATTTTTCTGGCTGTCCGATAGAATGTTTCAATTAAAATAAAGATAAATATGTAAATCAATTTTTTTTAAAGAATGATGTCATTAATGAATTATTTCTATGACTTAATACTATTTCAACTATACGTGTTGTATGACAAATATAGATTATAATTATCTTGAATTCATATATGATTACAAATTCAATTATAATTCCAGAAATAATTTTTTTTTTATATTAAATGTTTTAAAGCAAAATATATCAAATGTGTATTTTAATTAATTTCTTTGTTCCAATTGCTAAAATTATTACAAGCCGATTATAGCTGTTGTCAATAAAGTTACTGTTTCAATCAAACATTTCAATATAAAATTTTATCCGTTAGAATAACAATAAAAAAAAATACTTACGATGCATAACGCTTTCGGAATGCCGTTGTTGCTGCTTCAAAATAAACTGCAGATGCCTGCAATGTTGATCCAGCTCTCTTAATCGGCCATGCAAATGATGTATACTATTCAATGGTACCACACAAGTTTGTTCACCGGCGCCGCCATTATGCAAAAACGGCGAATTCCATCTCGGCGACGAGCACTCCTCATTCTCCGGACATTTCGCTAACAGATCTTGATCCTTCCGCTGCGACCGTAACTGACACATAATACTACCCCGTTCATGTTTTCGGATTCGTTTCGGCCGACAAGAATGATTAGTCGGTGAATTATGGTTGTTATGATTCTCAGTGGGAATGTAATGTAACGAGTGTGGTTGAGGCGATGGCTCAGACATTGGCGGATGCCATGATATATTTGGCGGTAAACTTGAACAGGTTTGATTCTCGTTTTTAACGCTAATAATGCTATTATCTGACGCACTTGATGATGTCAACGATTCTTGTTGTGATTGTTTTTTCGTCCAAATATAAGTGGGATTAATATAATCACGATTTTCTTCAGTTGTATTTATTACAGATGAATCAATTGAATCATTTTGCGTTGGTAAATTATTTAAATATTGCCAAGTCTGCGGCATGGTTTCCGACGAGAAAATATTTGACGATTCAACAGTATTTGTCAAATTGCTTGTTCTAGTTTCGAATGGTTTGTGAGAATCTTTAATAACAACTTGGACGGACGCATCATTGTAGCTTCTTGATGATTGCAACGAACGCAACTGTTGCTGTAATAATGTGATTTGTTTGTCTTTTAAATCGATATGTTGTTCCATTTTTAATTTATATTCCTCGTATTCGTCTTCAAGTTCGGTAAATTGTTGTTCTAAACAACTGTTTTCTTCTATTGTTGACAATCTACCATCATTATTTGCAAATTGTTCTTCATATTCGGATATTTTTACAAGTAATTCCGATAATTTCTCACTGTTTTGATTCTGTTCTTGTTCGAAGAATTGACGTTCCTCGTCTAATTTATTCGACCAGTAGTTTTCGCAACTTTCAAATTCGTTCCGTAACATTTCCAGTGCCTGTTCAAGTTCATCACAACGATCCTTCAGCTCTTTATTTTCGTCGATTTTTTTCTCTAAAGACTCTTTCATTTCTTGGAAATTATCTTCGGTTACCGTTGATGAATCGATTTTAGAGGTTTTTGTATCGACCGAAGAAATAATCGTACTGCTTAGAGATTCATCCGATAAAGTTTCTTTATCGATAATAATATCTTTTAACTTATCACTTAACTGCGTAATGGGGTTCAATAAATCACAGTTGTCTTTGCAGTCTGATTTCTCACTAATAATTTTAAACACACTAAACTGTACTTGCTCCAGAATTGATTCTAAGTCTCTGCATCGTTTGATAAGTTGTGTTTTGGTTTGATAATCAGTGATGCGATCATCCTGCTAGGTAAAACAAAGTTAATTTTATCTTTTGCGTTAAAGAATATATACTCGATTTGGAACAGGCATCTACTCAAAACATGTATGAATGCATATTTTGCTTTCTGAGTAATTCTAATCTAATATTGTTTAATAATAGAGGTCAATTGTAATTCAAAATGAATCAATTAAATTTGTATTTTTATAAATAAAAAACAACTTGTAATCATTTAAAATATGCCTGTTAAAATTAATATTTACCGTCATCAATAATACTGTCATAACTATAAGAAAGAAAAAAACAACTAAATTAGCTGACTAAATGTAATAGTATACTGTTAGGATATTAAGTTAAGAATATACTATATAACAGTACAAATCTGATTACAAATTTCACAAACTTCATAAGTTCAAATATTAATAATAAAATTGTTAATCTATTATTTGTATATTTATTAAAATGTATTGCTAATTTTAATGCATTTATTTTACGATAGTTTTTTTCTTTTATTTGCAATATGTATGTGTATATATTTCAAATATAATTAAACGTTAGAGATCGTTTAATTAAGTTTTAATCAAAATTTAAAAAAAATCACATCACTTAAATTACATATATGTTCAAAAATTACTATAAAACATATGATGTAACAATTACACATTATTTAGAAATATAAATTAATAAATTGTTATAAGGTTTGTTCCACTTAAATTATGAATTAATTAGGAACAACACAAAGCATGCGCAATATAGTAAATTACAAGCTAAATCCACATTGTAAATGGTAGATTGAAATAAACCTTATTTAACTTTATATTTCTCTTTGAATTGAAATACGTTTAACGACATACTTGTTGTAATTTTTGAACAAATTATATTACTAAATCAACTTCAGCTTCACCGAAAAATAAAAATAACGAAAACTAATACTGTAAATAAATGCGTTTATTTTACACAAAAAAAATATATAATTACAGAAATAAACAAAATGTAAATAATTTAAATTAACAAAAACATAAAATATATAAAGCAGCCAGTGTAATAATTTCGGAGAAGCTGAAGGAATTTAGCACGTGAGCCAAGATAAGAAAAAAAAAATTAATACTAAAATTAACCGAGCTCTGAGCATAAATTACAATTAAATAAAGCAATTAATTAAAGCCTACAATAAAAACTATGTCACTGATATTTTCCTAAAGCTTCTCCTTAATATATATAGCAAATACAAAATAAATTAAATTAAAATTAAAAATACCCTCATACGCTCAGTGCTTTAATTCCAAATAAAATATATAAAAAAAACAATTAACAAAATATCAAAAATAATACTGATTTTACAATTTGCACTTATCGTATAAAATATAGAGAAATTTTATTATCAATATATTTGATCAAATACATTTATCTTATCAATTTAATAATTTTAAAACGGAAAACCTAAACAATAGAACTATATATGTACAATGTGTCTCAAATTTTACGAGAGTAATTTGTATTTTTTATTGTTTGTAAAAAATATATTTCAAATTGAATTCAACTCAATTGGAAAGTAAACTAAAAAATTTTAAAACTAGTGTCCAGTAATATTTTATATTTACACTTAAAACTTGTAACTTTATAATGTATATTAAATATTAAGATAAAATTTTTGATAAAACAAACGTAAACGTTAGAAACTTCTTAAATATTAATCAAACAAATGTTGAATAAAAATATTTCTTTTTAAGATTTTAATTTAAACTTATGCTAGTAAAAAATCTATTAAAATAATTATTGTAATCTAAAATATATTTTATATAATAATTAGTACCTTGATATTTTTAGACACATTATACATAATTTTAAATAAATTTTTCTATATCATATTATGAAATGTATTTTGTATAAATTTAAAATAACGAACCGTTAAAATAAATATTCTAAAATTCTTCAAGAAAATAAATAAATGTTTTATTTTAACAATCTATTATTTTTTAGTAGGTTTTATACAGAATACAACCTTTTTATCATCTATATTAAGACACACTATCAAATCAATTTTGTAACAAATTTATTAAAAATAACCTCAAAATAGAAATCCTAGATTATCAAATAAAAATGCTTATTGCATAATTTTATTAATGCGAAAATAGTGTAATTCACTTATCTAATCTAAATTCCAATATAAACAATTTTACATATCCTAGGATTTTTATCATACCTAACGTAAATATTATTTTCAACAAATGCGTTGCAAAATATGAATGATTCTATATTGCACTATATTTTTAACTTACCACATTCTTCGGAGTTTGATAGCTTGGAGGTACTTTGATCGAATTCTGTTGCAACAGATGTTCGTAGTAAGCGACTTTAGTTTGCAGCTGCAGGACATCATCGTTGCTATAAGATTCGCTCAATGATAACGATGAATCCAAACAGTCTAGCTCTGCATCAAATCCACAACCACTTTCACTAGAATTAAACGGCATTTGCTGGACGACGCCGAGCGCATCGAGTAAAACTTCGCCCATTTGATTCTTTTGATAGCAACGTCTAACTTTACCCAAGCGAGGACTTTCATTTTCAATGCTGCATTCGTTATTGTCCTTAGAAGGCGAATCGACGCGCCTTTTGATTGCTCCAAGGCCGCCGACAACACCTTCGCAAATAACTGAGACATTCTCATCACTCTGATTATGGTTGGCAGTATTGAAGGTGGGCGTGCTGGACATTTTCGCGCGCATTGTTAAAATCTGCGAATTTAATGTTTCGACTTCGGTGCATAGTTCGTCGTTTTTATCGCGTAATTCTGCGTTTTCTAGCTGTAGCGTATTTAGTTTCTCCAATAAAGGTTTTAGCTGATCACGTTCGCGTTCGATATCAGAAATCTTTTGGCATTCACCTTCAAGTACAGTAACGCGTTCGGATAGATTATTTCGAGCTTGTTCTGATTCTGATAATTGATTCGTTAACGAATGATTCTCTTTCTCTAAACTATTATTGTATTTTTGCAACATAATTAAATCAGATCTTAGTTTCGCTTCTTCCATTTCAATTGCAAATATTTTTTCCTCTAATTTTGTATTAATTAACGACATTTGCTCCTTTTCGCCGGAAAATTGCGCGGTTAATTCTTTTAACATATCGGAATGCCGTTGCTCAATCAAACGGACTTGATTCTGTGTACTTTTCTCCATTTTTGCATGATTGTCATCGACTTCTTGTGCCAACAGCGAAGCGCGTTGATTTGCATCGGCGATATCAACACGTAACTTGTCTCTTTCAGCGCTTAGTTGTTCCAAAAGTGACTTTAAATATTTTACTTCCGATTGATACAAAACAATCGAAGCTTGTAATAAAACAATGTGTGGATTAATATTTGTGTAAGATATATCTCTGGAATCATTTATACTTCGAAGTTCGTCATCCAAAATTGTAGCCAAATCAATAATACCGATTGAGTTTTCTGTAAAGCCTAATTCTTGCAACAAACCCGCAGCGGAAGTAATACCAGCATTTTCCCATAATTCAATGATAGCCTGCGATGATATCATTCCCGTTCCGTTGGGACCCATTGTAATATATTGCAAAGTTTTCGTATTTGGAAATAAAACCGAATCTTCCGTAATGCAACTATTGTTTAAAGAAGTATTTAATGTGCTATTTAACGGAGGAGGTGACATTACTTCGTAGAGTATATCTTCTTTTTGAATGACTTCTAAAAATTCCTCAATTGAGATTCGACGATTGAAATCCGATTCCTGTTTAGATGAAAATTGTTGAAGAATATTTTTCGCTAATTTATGCATTCCGACAAATTCGCAAACTCGTATTAATTCCAAATGTGTTAAATACCCGTCAGAACCGATTCCAAGCTGCTCCAAAGCTGATTGTAACATATTAGTAGTATTATAATCAGTGCTTTTGTTTTCCTTCAACTTATCTTGATTCCAATTTTTAAACTGTTTTTCCATTTCATGATTGCCAGGAAATGAAGTACACCGTTTCAATTTCCCGCTAGTTTTTCGTTTACGAGAATGCGTTACATCGCTTTGTGAATTAGATCTTTGCACTTTATTTAGATTTTTCAATGGTTTATTCTCGTACTTATCTAGAAATACTTCGGAATTTTTCGATAAATCTAAATCACCGTGATCGAAAAACTCGATTTGTTCGGTGCTTTCGGGCCGGGATCTTCGACCATATTTTTTCGATCCGTAGACAAATTTCGGTGATACTTCTCGATCGGGCGATTCACTTTCACTCTCTGATGATTCGTTAAAATCGAGTTTCTGACGACTGTTTTGTACTTTACCAAGCAGTGCAAGCAAGCCATCTTTGAATTCATTAAAGGTCACGTGTGATTTGGAATCGGATAATAAACATTTGACAAGTTCAACACCTTGTTCTTCTAGTTGAAGTGAGTTGCAAAGTTGTAACAACCCATCTTGATCAAGACTACCACGATGAGATATATCGTAACTATTAAATACTGAAAGCAACTGTTGCTCGTATGGGTCCATAGAATTCTCCATCTAACATACAAAATAAAACAAAGAATATAAAAGTTATTATACACATAATTACATGATAGTATAAACATTTCAAATAATAATATTTCCATATTCTGCATTAGAATATTCCAAATTGTATTGCAAATTCAACACAAAATATATAATTACTATAATTATATTTTAATGTTTTACAATTTTCTTCTAACATGAGTGAAAAAATGACATAATTTACAATGCCAAATATTTTACATAATTTTCTAAATACTTCTCTATTATTCAGAATATGCCATTTTCTTTCACCTGATTCAATGGTGTAATATAAACAAAATATATAAAAATTAATTAACGAAATGCACTTACTTGATAACAAGCAGCTTTCCATAAAATTTTAAACTTAATACACCATACAACAAAAAACTATTTTTTTTTTATATTAAACCATGTTAACAATGCGAACAATTTATAACATAACGGGTAAAGAAATTATAGAGAAACGTCACAGATGACAACAAGTCCCTCCATTTCTAGTTCAGTTTACAGTAGAAAATGAAATTAGACACAATTGACGCAGAATTGTTACGATTGCCAAATCTAAAAATTCAAAATTTAAATTTTTAATTTTAGATATATATTTTTTTATCATGTATTGTATATAATTTTTAAAATATTGTTTTATATTAAAATAAATATGTTTACACTTTTATAACAGCTATTGAAAAATGATACAAATATAAATAATATATTAAGTTGTATAACATTTTCTTTATTACTATAATAATAATTATTATTTTTACATTTTTGTGTAAAATATCTTACAAATTGTAAAATTTATATAAATAATTATAGTATGAAAATAAGGAAAATAATTATAAAATTTTCAAACTTTTAGTTATTTTAAATTTATTTGTTTGGTAATGAAAAATTTCCCAGGTCAAGTGATGTGGCTCTTGTCGTGGTATTTTGTGGTGCTTCAATTATGATACAATGACAAGTTATAAGTCATTTTTATTTATTTTCATTAATTTTATTGTAATAAATGCTCAAATATCAGATCGACGATTATGTGCTGATCCGAATTGTTCAGGTACAGTACCACTTACTAAATATATGTGATATTATGTTAACCTTATTTACAATATTTTATTTATTTCTATTTATAAAACTGTGTTTAGTCATATAAGCTGCCTATATAAAAGAATTTCTTTTTAGAACCTGTTTCACTTGCAAAAACTTTGATACGTTACAATAGTCCTGACAGAAGAATTTTGTCATTTTTACAAAATGTAGACGTTACAGTTTACAGTAAATCGGCTGGTAGCCGTACGGATTTATGGGGTGTTGAAATTAATGGCAAACGTGGTTATGTTCCAATAAGTCATATACGAGAAACAAAAATTTTAAAAACCAACGAAAAACTGGTATATTTAGTGTCAACTGAAGAACAAGAAGATGTTTCTAATAATTCCACTCCCACGATTCCAAATAAAAATAATCCAAATTTGAAACCAACTACCGAAGCACCTTCTGTACAAGAAAAAATTTCTCCCAATTCGGTAACGGCTTCCTATGAAGTAATTGACGGCACTACAATATATCTCAACGAACCAACAGATTCTGTAAACTCTATATCTGATACTACCACACCAAGTAGCATTCTTGATTCAAAGATACAGCAATCTGAAATCAGTTCTGCTGAAAATGTTGTAGAAGCAACTGAACCCGTTACACCCGATCCTAAATTATTTATTAGTGATTTAAAGCCAGAAGAAAAAACATTAGATAATAATGAACAAATTAAGAAAAATTCTGGTAAAAGTGAGCAAAATGTCATTAATAAAGAAGAAGATCCAGCAGGTAATTTAAATATTTTGCAAAAGATAATAGCAGTTTTTATTTTTTTGCATATATCTAACTCAAATTTCTATGTTGTGTCTGATTATTGTTTTTAAATCTAAAAAAAGATTTAAGAGTTGCATCATAAATTGAACAAACCTGATATTAGTTTCTACAATAAATAATTGTTGAACAATTTTAACTCAAATTTACAATACGTATGTGTATTAATGAAATATATTAATATGTCATTATGCATTTTGAGAAAGTGGTTACACAACATCGAAATTAGGTTCGCTAGTAAGTTATTTTATGTTTATATTTGCTTAAAAATTTATTTAATTGTTTTTGCCTCAAATTTATTTTAAATTTTGTTTATTTTTTTTGTTGAATTCACTAACATGGTCGCTTTTAATATATGTGTGCGTGTAAATATTGCACATATTTCTGAAGAGTTTGATATATGTAAAGATATATTTCTCTCATTTAAAGGCCTGAACAATGCCATTGAAAAAGATGATAGTATCTTAAATACATTTTTAAAATATTTTTTTGAAGGCCTGAACAAAATCATTGCAACCAATGATCGTATCGTAAATACATTTTCTAAATATTTTTTTGAAGATGACGAAGACGCTGAAATAGAAGATGAGGAAGATGATGGTGATGAAGAAGATGAAGATTTTGAAGAAGACGAAGATGAATATGGAGAAAATTCTACAGAAATATTACAGGAGAAAATAGAAACAAATAGTAATGAAAATTCAAATAATGCATCTGTGATAACTACATCCATAATGAATGAAGAAAGTGCGGACCATAAAGAAGAGATTAATAAATCTGAAGCAGCAAATAATATTGATGATGATAATAAAAAGAAAGAAGAGAAAAAATTGGAGGAAACGACTGAAAAAACAATTGTAAACTCACCGGTTACAGTGGAACAAGATACTGTCGGTGTGCCTTCTATACAAACATCTTCAGAGGAAGTTAATGAAAAGATTAAAAACGAAACTCCTCAAACACAAGTGCCTGAAAATCTATTAGATGCTGAAAATGCCTCATTACCTTCACCTGAAATAAATCTAGAATTTATTCCTACGACAGAAGCTACTGTACATGAGATACCTTTACCTTTAATGGATGCAGTTGTAACTGAAAATCCTGTTGAAATATTACAAACGCCAATACCGGAAAAACAAAATCTGGAAAATTTAGCTATACCAACTTCAACTGAAATTCCATTACCTCCTGATAAACCTATTGAAATGTTACAACCAGAAACTTTACCATTATCTGGAATTGTTGATGAATCGAAAGAAAATATTATAAGTTTTAAATCCGGAGACATATTAGTTGAGAATGTTGGGAATTCTGCTGAACAAAATATTGTTTCAAATACAAATCATCTAGAATTAAATAACGAAAACATTAAAATTGATACTTCAGTAGAAAATTTAATGAATATTGATATTCCAAATAAATCAACTAATTTGGAATCCGAAAATGTTAATAATGCTTTTGTTGAAAATAAATTCAATGATGATCATGTTCCACATGAAAATAAATCAACTAATTTGGAATCCGAAAATGTTATTGAAAATAAATTTAACGATGATTATGTTAATGTACAAGAAGTTAGTGAAAATAAAATAGAATCAGTGGAAAACGACGTTAAAATAGAAAGTGCAGAAGATGCAAGTGCAGAAAATATGAATGAAGAATCCGGATTTTTTTCAAATATTTATAATAGTGTGTTTGGAAATAGTGAAGATAATGCAGAGAGTGTTTATAAAAATACAGTGCAACAAAGTGAAAGTGAAAATATCATAGAAAATGTTGAAGTGTCAACAGAAAAAGCACCTGAAGTTAGAGCTAATATTTACGAAGCATTATGGAATAGCCATCACGCTCAAGAGAAACCTGTCGAAAAATATTTACCACCATTGACAGAAAATGCAATAGGGGAAAGCCAAAATATACCACAAGGTAAATAAATATTAAATCAATATTTTATTAATACATAACTTCGTGTTATATAATTTTCAGGTTAGATTAAATGTCAAATATTTTAATTATCTTAGAATACTATTATTTCGAAGTGTATAAATCATTTTTTCCGTAAAAGTATTTTTATTATTTGAAATTTATTTTAAAAAAATTATACAACATGAAAAGAATTAGATTTCGTAGAACAATAAAAAAAATCGATTTTACGTAAAATAATTTAAATTGTTGTATTGTATATGTTAATAATTCATTAAAATATCAATAGTTATGTTACACATAATTTACTAGTAATTGTTTTTTCAGTTTTAATCAAAAATAATACATACATATTTATATTATTTGGTTTTATAGGTTTTTTAGAACGTATTAAAATAAAATTGTTTAGAATATATTGATGAAGTTAGAATTCATTTATGCGTAATGTAGTAATATGAAACATAAGAAATGCTAAAATGTGTTTTGTTTATATCTTAAACTAAATAATGAATGATAATTTTATGGTAATAATAATAATGGATATTTACCTTAAAGTATATTAATTGAATTGCACTCATTACTAAATATAAAATTGTTTAAAAAAATGTATTAAAATTTGCTTTTCTTTTCGTCGAAAACTAATAGTAACAATAATGCTTTTGTTTGATAAATATCCGCCCGCGTCAAATTTGCTCAAAATTACAAGTCATTTTCGAAAAATTAAAATTTTGTTTTTCAATTGTAGATATTTTTAATTTATTGTTGTGGCAGTACATTATACTATTATTATTATTATTATTATTTTTGACTAACATTTCTTTGTTTTTATTTAGAAATGCAAACTTGTGATTCCATACAAGATCCAACATGTGGTGTTCAAACTGAAGATTTAGCTGCTAATTCTGTAATTGAAAATTTATCATTTGAAATACCCGAAAACGCATATAGTACATTATTGTATTTAGGTTTAACCTCGATAACAGTTTTATTATTCACATTGGGCTACTATTATTTAGAGAAAAAACGACAAGATTCGACATTAGTCGCAGTAGTTAATACATTGGAAAAGAAATTATTAATCTCTTCTAAAGAATGCTTCTTACTTCACGATGAATTAAAAACAACAAAAGATCGATTATTATCAATCGAAGATTCATCATTCGGTTCCAATGAAATGGTTAACGCGTTAAAACAAGAAATTGAAGAAGGAAAGATTATACGCTTCGAACTAGAAGAACAAATTGCTAATTTAGAAAAAGAATTAGAAAATGCTACCGAAGCTGGTATGGAATTAAATCGAATGTTACGTGAAATACTAAGCACGCAATCCGGTAACGAACATTTAATGCAAAATATTGAACAATTGCAAAGACAGTTAAACGAGCAACAGGTCACTATTAATACTATGAATAATACTTTAAGTAGTAAAAATACCGAAAATGAGCTTTTGCAAACCGAACTTTCAGTTGCGAATGAGAAAATCAATCAACTACAAATCGAACTCGATAAAATGGTTGTTAATTTATTGTCGGTACAAGAAGAAAAGAGTAAAATTGAAAACGATTTGGAAGATCAAATCATCAAATTGAAATCGGAATGCGACGGTACAATTAAGGAATTAAATAGTGAAGTGATTGTTCTAAAAGATGAAAACCATAAGCTAAAATCATCGGTTGAAGAAACGCGAAGATCGTTCGAATTGAAAAGCAGTGAATATACGCTATTTAAAGACGGTATGAAGGATTTGAAAGAGCAAGCGAATAATAAAGAATCATTGAAAGCGCTGTTAGATGTTAGTAGTGTTAAAGCCGAAATGTTGCAGTTGCGCGATGAAAAGAATAAAATGTCGGAGAAATTACAGAAAGAATGCGATACGAAATTGGTTTTGGAAAAAGAAGTGCTGATTATGATGCAGGAGATTAAGATTTTAAAAGCGAAATTCGACGATGCTGAGCGGGAAAAAGTTGAAGCCCAAACACGACTTGAAGTCTTGTCGGGTTACTTTAATGAAAAAGAGGCACAATTGCAGAAGTAAGTTTATTTTTATTTAATCTATTATAATGCTAGTTCTTTTGTTACAATTGATTTTAGTTTTGTCAGTTGTTGTTGCTTTTATTACAGCCAAAAATAGAGATTATCAATATCTTTTAACAATTTTTTATTGTTTTTCACAAACTAGTAGATAATGCAAAAAGCGTTACAACTAAAATATAATATTAATTTCTTGATAAGTAGGATAGTCTGAATGATGCTTTACTTTTAATATTTTTATTAATATAAAAGCTTTTATAAGCTTTAGGTTTTAATTCTGTATTAATTTAAAGTCGACGTTTCGTTATTTTGAACGTATATCATCTTCAGGAAAAAATATACAAATGACATAAATAATAAATAGAAACAAGTTACTAGGTAACAAATATTTATATTTGTTACAGATGATGATATACGTTTAGTATATCAAAACGTCGAATTTAAATTAAATTAATACAGAACTGAAACCTAAAACTTTTTTATTTGAGTTGTTCTGAAAGGTTTTTTTTTACTGTATTATTTTTATTAATAATTATTATTGTACGATTCATTTTATTTTTATTTACAAAATTTGTTTTTATGTTTATTGCATTACATTTGTTATTTTGTCTTTGCATATTATTTACATTTTAAATATAAAAATATTTTCTATATATTTAGTTAATTTTTACTTATATAAATATAATAAAATTATCAGTTTTGATAAAACGATAACAATATTTGATTTAATTGAGATATAATCAAGTATTTTAAATTCTTAAAATATCTTAATATTGAAATTACGTTACTATATTGCCTATGTAAAAGGTTATTATATTACTAGTACAATAATACTATATACACCACAAAACATGATTACTCTGTAAAGTGTATTTAATCTGACATCTCCGGCGACCATATTGAAAATTATGTAAAATTGCAGTGTTTGTTTTCGCTTGAATTTAAATTTAATTATTGTAAATGAATCGCAAAAGAATTTAAATTTAATAAAATGTTAAATGTATTATTATCACATTGTTTACATTCATAAACAAATGATGTGAAAAGGTTTATTACAATATTTTTTATGTAACTTACTCAATAACTGTTATTGAGAATATTAAACGCCCATTGATCTAAAAAAAAAAAAATGATTGTTAATTACAGTAATACGATTAATATGATTTTGTAAAATAAATTATAGGGAAATCAACGAAAACGAATCAAAATGGATGCAAAAAGAAGGTGAAGCTTCATCAACGATTGAACGAATCAAATGGATACAAGACGAATTACAGAATTATAAGTAAGATATTTTAATTTTGGTATAATTTTTTTTTTTTTGCCTAAAACGAATTCATTTTTAGATCACAGAATGAATTATTAAAAAAAGAAATATTAGATCAAGAGGTTAGTTTAAAGAGTCAAATATCGATGTTGGAAAAGAAATCACATGACAATTGGTTGCTTGCTCGTCAAGCGGAACGTCGTCTCGAAGAATCAAAGCAAGACGCTAGTCAATTGCGTAATCGTCTAACGATTGTTGAAAAGAACTTAAATAATAGCACGCAATTAGACGAATCGAAACTACAAAATCGTAAGTTTCAAAAAGAACAACATACACATTTCATTTTTTCATTCAATAACAAACTAATTTCCCTTAAATCACAAACAATAATTTCAAAAAAGACTAGTACACTCAGTTTTATTTGTTGATTGCGCGCTAAACGAATTTTAATCTTCCAAATTGTCAAATGTTTATATGTATGTTTTCGCCAGCATCTCCTAAACCCCTGAACCGATTTTGATGGGAGTGGTGCCATTTTAATTGGTTCATTCCCTATTTGAGAATAGGCAAGTTTCATCTTTCTACGATTTCATCTTGGTTCTCAAAAGATTTGAAAAATTATGTTTATAATGCAAATGTCAAATGATAGCTGTGTGAAGTTATGTACACTACTGATACATAAGTGTTGCTTTTGAGTAATATATAATAGTGCAATTGATATTTTATTATTATTTTTATTATTATGTTTAATTACTATTTTCGACTTCAAACGTGATCCTTTAAGGGTCACGGGTTTCCCTAGTGAAGATATTAATTGTCAATACGTAGACTTTTGCTATAAATTGTACAGTCGTTTAAATCGTCTTTATTTAAATTTTTCAAAAATTAGTTTGCATTGTTTTCGAGATTTTTGTTAGCTGAGAAGCACTGTACATATAATTTTTTTTAACCAAAACTTTATTAGATAGATATTCGTTCTAAATAGCCGAACAATCTTTTTTTTTTCTTCTAATTTTACATTCATTATTTATTCCGCATTCGATCTGTCCTAGTTTAGTAATGTTAAAAAAAATATTTTTATTTTTTAAAGGTATAATGTCACCGTTAGAATTGAATGGTGAATTACCAGTATCACCTTTACACATGAGCAACGCAGAAAATCCTGGTTCACCCCCGTTGCTCTATCCGCCTGGCGATCATATGACAACATCACCACCAATACCTGGTTTACCACCGTTTATGCCGCCGCCACCGGGCGTACCGCCTTTCATGCCACCACCAATGTCAGGTAATCTCTAAATACCAAAAAAAAAATTCAGAATTATTTTTTAAATAAACAACTACGTAAAAATAGCGTATAAAAATTATTACTTTTAAAAATTTTAATGTACAATATTGCATTATATTTTAAATGTTATTTTGATGGTTATTAAATTTTTTTTATTATTAATATGTTGATTGCCGTCGTGGTTACTGTAGGGAAATGTAGTTCCTGTGTCTAGGGACTTTTGGAATTAAAAGATTGAGGTGTGAGGAAGTGAGGTTAATATATTGACAGTTAATGAATGGATTACTGTATGTGCACAAATAAATAAATAATAATATAGTACGAAAATAGAGTACAGAGTTACTGATGACTGACACTGAGTTACTTCAGGTGGCCGACAAGGAAACCTATTTTTGAGCTTCTTTTTTCACTATTTAGTTTGTTTTCGCTTCTTGAATTTAAAATAAAATTATTGAAAATGTGTGAAGAAGTAGAAGAAATGGAGTGCACACCGCCAGATTAATTAGAAATTGCATATGCGACAAAAGCAACATTAATTCACACAGATCACAACAAATATTTGTTGCTATGTATTATTATTTATTTTATTGTATTATTGATAAAATTTGACCTGAGCGTTCAGTTTCGTCGAAACGTCGTTTTTATATAAATAATTAATAGAATTTTATCCTAAAACAGTTTTTATATTAATACAATGAGTTTTGAAAAGTATTTTACTATGTTCAACCGATTTTATTACAAGTTTTAAGACAATCTTTTGCAAAAAAAACGTTAATTAAACAATCTATTTGTTTAAAATACGTCGATAAATATTAAATTTTTATTTAGTAATACATAGAAATCTCTAATATAAAATTGGGCAAGTAACAAGTTAAAATCAATGGTTGGTATCACAAACTCGGTTTTAACTATTACCGATTTTAAAACAATATAATAGGACTAAATAATTGAACTAAAACATTTGAATTGATAATATTTAATTGTAGGCGTTCCACCGTTTATGCCGCCGCCATCAGCTCTATATCCCGGTGATCATCGACCACCTCCACTAGGTCGTATGTCTTCACCGCCATTACATGGTCGCTATTCACCCGATTCGAGGGCCTATTCCCCGTACGATCGTGATGATAGTCCACCGTTATCGCCATCGTATCCCGATAATGATTATCGAAGACGATCACCGCCGCCACCACCGCCACCATCATCACAGCATCACCACCATATACCACGCAATTATAGTCCGTATAGTGGTGGCGGTAAACGAGCCACACATTGGGACAGGGACGATGATTATAGGGGGCAGTATAATAGGAATAAACCTCGTACACATAAAGGTACATTTATTTATCGTATTTAGTTATTTATTAAATTTATGGCCCAAAACTGGGAAAAGTTAACAACCGGGAAATCACAATTTAGTTAATTAAATATATGGAAGTAACAAAAATGTCATTTGATCTGTTTGATTTTACTATGACAATTTTTCCTAGATAACATTATGGCTAAAATAATTCCGACAGATCTATAGTTGCTTAATTGTGTGATTATATATATTTTTTCTTTTTTTCAGGTTTAAGTTCTGGCTCGGGAAATTCAAACGAATCATTAGATAATAGCGGCAGACATTCGGGCAGAGTATAGCATTATTATTTTTAAGAATATTAAAGAAAAAAAAAGTGGATTTCTTTTTTTACCATTTATCGGTAATAAAAATTATTTTTATATTTTCTCAGTCGATTCTTTATTTTAATATTCAGTTTTATAAAATGCTATTTATAAACGGTACTGAATAATTATATAAACTTAAATTTATATACTATTTCCCCAAAAATAAATATAATCTTTATATAAGGACAAATTGAAAATGATAATATACATAATTATAAAATGTATTTGAAAATGTGTAATATAATTCTGTGATTATTTTAGTCGATTTTATTGTTTTCATTTACAATTATTATTAATTGCTTATAAAAGTGTATATTGGGTGATTAATATTTTAAGTTATTAACTGCTTACCTGGTTTATTGTTTCTGTAGAAGAGCGTTTGAATAAATTCAAATATAAGTGGAAGGTTTTTGATATAAAAGAACTTCACATTTGCAATCTAAGGTGAAAATGGTTGTTATATTTGAAAAATGCTTTTGTATATATTATATTATATTTAAATGTATAAAACAAAACGTAATGTACAAAATATGTTAATATATTACACTAAAAAAATCATACAAGAATTTTAAAATGATTACATTGTTGTACGTTTATATTTTTATGGAGAACGCTTTTGTTTTATTTTGAAATTTTTTAAAATTACAATTTACTTTAATTTCTAGAAGCCAACGACATCTTTGATGAAAGTATTAAATTATATTCATAGTTATCTAGTTGATCGTGGTTTGTCATTTAGTTAAGAAATCAAAATGGCGTAGTAGTGAGTGTTTACAATTTTTATAGTGTTTTAATATTAATTGTGTTTATATTTTATACGTATTTATTATATAAAACTATGTGGAACAAAGTGACAGACAGTAATTGTATTGGTATAGGTTAGTTATTTTACTTGTTATTTTCTTTTTCTAAATATCTATAAAACAAACACTTGTTGATTGCTCCCCTACTGTCTAATTTACTATAATTTTCTTTAATTTTGCTCCGTACGACACAATTTTCAACGTAAATAAATACGAAATGATTATATAATATAGGGAATTGTTTCGAGTTGATTTTGCAAGTAGTTTTCAAAAAGTGCAAATGTCATTTAAAAAAATGTGATGTACGGGGTTTTATTAAACAAGCGTGTTTAAGAAGTTTTATTTTGTTTTTTTGCTAATTCTGTATAAAATTCAGTGTTAAGTTATTGCCCCTCCCATTTTATCTATGTCAAATATCAACTCTGACTTCCTTCTAATGACATTAATGATTCACATGTAGTATTACATCGTATCCATCGTACATAACAATATTTCATTGACAATATATTTCAACAATTAAAAAAATTTGTGACTCATACGTATCTATAAAAATTCCTTATGAAGAATTTTATACAATTAACACTTTACTTATATGTGCCTATAATATTATTATTAACCTTTCTGTTATGATTTTACAAAAACTATATTTGCGGTTCAATTTCCTACAAGTTTTGATACTAAAAAAAAAAAGATAATAGTTACAATAAATTAAAAACATCTTTATTTTTAATGAATATGTATACAACACTATTCGAGTTTGTATTTAAATTAACTCTATTTATTGAATTTGCTATGCAGTTTTGCTACAAATATTGACATATATATTTGTATATTCCTTGTTTATTAAATTTTATTTCTGTTTGGTTTTTAGAAAAAATCTGTATTTTGTTTTTGAAAATTATACTGTTTTTCTTTCTTTTTTCAAAAATTTCTGTTGTAATCATAATATATAAAAGATTAAATTTAATTTTGCATATAAATAATTTAAAATATACTGTATTTGTAATGCGAATTTAATTTTCTGAAACTTATTAAAAAAATTATTTTTTAAATTCTTTTGTTGCTGTTTAATGTAAAGTTTGCAGTAAAAATATACAATAAGTATGTTATTAAATAATTATCTGTTATGATACTTTAAAAATAGTTTTAATGAAAATAAAATTTAGTATTTCTTAAAATTTTTAATTATAATTTTTTTTTCAATAGAACTGGAATTTTTTAAAAGCTACTGATATTGTAAATAATTGTATAATGTAATTACATATCATATCTGATTTTAGTTTGAATTTATCATGTAATAAAATTTTTAATTGCATAGTTCTACTTATTTTTAAGTACATTTTAATTTTTATTATGTAACATCGAACTTATTTAGTACTTTTTAAGTTAGTAAAAAATATATATATATATACCTATGTTGAATAATAATTTTCTGTTAATTTTTTAATAATTTGATTCTGTGCGTAGAAAATTATTCATTACGGTATACAACGTTGTAAAAGGATTTGACACGATTAATTAAAGAAAACCTCTGTTGTAATATCCTTATTATCACCGTTAAAATAGCAAATAGGAAAACAGTTTAAAACAGGGGGTCGACAAATTATACAAAATAAATTGAATAATTATTGATATAACTGAAATATGTAACACCATCATATATTTTACTAATATATTATTACACTATTTAATTTGTGCTATATATTATAGATAATTGTTGATTGGCTATATAATATAGCAATGATGTAAATTCTATATAATACAAATAAAAAACGTTAAAAATATCTGAAAAATATAAGATAGAAATATATATTTATTAAAAACTTATACGCATTTTTTTAATAAAAAATCTCAAAACTTATTTGTATCTTATTTATAATTTATTTTGTCAAACGAATAAATAGAAATGATATAATTTTGAACATAAAATAATAATTTAGTTTTATTTTCATGTCAGGTTGTCATCTTTCCAAAATACATAATCAAAAACCTATACAAACACAATATTCAGAAATTGCAAAACTTATTTATTTACAAAATTTATTATTTACATAAAAAAAGTTTTCTGTATTTATTTGGAATCCAGGAAAATCTAAGAAATTGTACAAACCGAGACGTTGTTTAAATATTTAGTTTATTATTTATCGTTTGCAAAATTTATAAATATTTCATTATTTTATTTATCTTATCATTTATATTCAGTGTGTAAATGCTGTAGCAAAAATCAGGTCATACATGTTTAACATTGAAAATCAATTTTTATTTTCGCAAACTTTACCTAATATTTTCAAGAACAAATAATATAGATAAAAGTTATAATTAATGTAACTTTAGATTTATATTTGTATAAGTAATAAAATGTTTATTTTGTTTTATTAGCAAAAATTAATTTTGAATGTGACAATTTTGAATTGTGAGCTATGAAACTGTTTTGTATTTGTTGATATTTGTTTTGAATCATGACTAATAAGTAGTGTAAACTTCAATTTTTATTATTTCTTTTTAAAGTTTGCAGTCGAGTATTTTTTTTAAAATTATAACTGGAATCAAATTTAATGTAATATGAAACATTATTTCTTTTTTCAGATATTTTTCTTATAAAAATTAAAAATAAACAAAATTTTTAAGAATTAATTGAGTAATTGCATTTAATAGAGTCAAGGAAAGGTTTTAATTTTCAAGATTCTCTTATTAGCACTTAACAACTATATATCGTATGTTGTTTTTCATACAATCGATTTAAAAATGTAATATTAGAATAGTTTATTATTGGAAATGTCAGTCAAAAATCACAATAAATATCGTATAGTTGCATGCCGTTGCTATGGAAATGTAATTTTTTTACAATGAAATAAATAAACAACTTACGTATATAAAATGGAAGAACGAAAGACAAACTTGTGTAACATCAGAATTTATTTTTAATAATTATATTCTTGAGTGTGACAGACAATAATTCTGAAATAGAAATGAATGTATGAAAAATATGCAGTGTTTATTTTTTATCATAAATATATTTTTTCGATTGTATACGATACATGGTTATTAAGTGCTAATAACAGAATTTCGTAAATTGGAAAAAAACCTTGATTTTATCTTGTTTTTTTTTTTTGAACTTTTTTCATATCGTAAAATACTATTTCCATATCATATTTTTTCTTATAATTTTATACATGAAACAACATATAGATAATGTATCATCGTATACAAAAAGATAAAATTGACCTATATTGTATAATTTACAAAAAGACTTGCTGTGTATATCTTGAAAATTAATAATAAAAAATTGGAAATAATCACAGAGATAGGTTTTAATGTCCTTATATTAATTAATGCAAAAGTTTCTTATTGATGCATTAAATAGTTTTTGAAGTATTTAATTGGACCCAAACTTTGGTTCAATCTTATATATTTGTTAAGCTGGTACTAGCTCCGTTTCAATTTTAGTTCTAACTTTTTGAGGTTTTAAAAATAACAAGAATTATTAATTTTTGAATTAAATCTTTGAAAAACTATTAAGTGTATAGAAAACTGATTTAAGTCCTTTATATTACAACAAGTTTAGATTCATAAATCGAAAATGACCTTTTTTTTTTTAAATTAAGTCCTTGCAATAAAAGTGTTATAAAACTAGGACTAAATATTAATTGTAAACAACGAAAACTCAAGGTTGTAATACCAACCAATTGGTTCAGATTTTAATTCTTTAAAACACAATAACCTAAAGGATTAATTAACAATAAAATAAAAGTGATTTAGGTTGAAGTTCTGTATTGAAATTTATTTATAATCAACGTTTCGACGAAACTCAACGCTCGTCTTCATCAGAAAAAACTGATAGTGATTTTGTATAAGGTTTTCTCGAGGGGGAAACCACGTCCTTAAATTTTGTACACCAGATTTTACAAATTTTACATACATACACAATCACGCCATGTACCCAACAGGGTGTGGCACAAACTCTTCATCATTCCGAAATCAGTCGCCTCCAAATATTCCTATCCAAACAAGCAACATTCGCTTCATCCACATTCATAATTTCTCTCATACATGCTCTTTTATTCCTACTACTTGGAAACTTCCGCTCACGCAAAACACATATTTTAAGTACGATTATTAAGATTGTAGTGATTTTCCGTTTATTTTACGGCTTTTATGCGAAATTTCCAGAATTTCAGGGATTTTACAAGATTTTAATATATTTTACCATGATTTTAAAGGATTTTAAGGGATTTTAATTAATTTGTACACCAGATTGTACAAGTGGTTGAGTTTCGTCGAAACGTTGATTAAAAATAAATTTCAATACAGAACTTGAACCTAAATCACTTTTATTTTATATAATGAGTTCTGAAAGATTTTTTCTTATATTAATGAATGAATGAATGTTTGGTATAAATTTCGTTTTTTTAATTCTAGCAATACACAATTACAATGAGGCTAAAGAATACCGCATATCGTTAACAATTGGCGATAAAATTCGTATTATAGAAGAATGTGAAGATTGGTATCGTGGCTATACGATACGCAGTAAAAATGCCGTAGGAATATTTCCGAAATGCTACGTGCATTTAATAGAAAATGAAAACGAACAACCACCTGTTGTACAAGAGATCACGTCGGTACTTAGAGAATGGGGCACGCATTGGAAACATCTATACGTTGTATGTTATTTATGTTTTATTTATTTTTCTAAATGAAATTTACAATAATATAACTTAACAGAGATTGCTGTGGCGTCTCGGTGAAACATATTTAAATATTAATTTTAATAAAACACTCCGGTATATGTTCACAAATTTTTTCTTTTATTAAAAAAATCTTTATCATTAGAAGAATGATCGTTCGAAATTACGTGATCATAATAATAAAAGAAACAATTTGCGAATATATATCGGTGTTTTGTTAAAATTTATACTTCAATGGTGTTTTTTTGACAATCTTAATTATTTAAAAAATATATTGGACGTTTCGACTTTTAAATTTGATACAAGTCATCATCAGCAATTAAATCAAGTTTGGAGGATTTAATACATTATAAAATTATCAGTTTGCTATGTTAAACATTGTTAGACATAAATAGAATCCAAATTTAAAAACAATTTTGGAAATTCAAAAACATTATTAATAAAAATACATTAAAAATTTGTACATATTATTTTAAAATAAGTCGAAACGTCCAATATATTTTTTAAATAATGAAGATTGTATCTTATTAATAAGTTCCTCAAAAGCCCATCCAATAATGTAAAATTAATAGAATAATATACATTATATAATGTTCTTTAATAATTATTAATTTTACCACTGTATTAAAAAAAACTTTCCATTAAATTAATCCGATTATTAAATAATAAATTCTGGAACACTGCGCAATATTTGAGAACTTTTATATAAAATGTAACCATGCAACTACAGTGGAACTTCGGTATGCGTTCTTAATCTGCTCCTGATGTTTGGACTTATACCGAATAGAACGTATACCAAACCAACCTGATAAGAAGTAATGTAAAAATAATTAATCCGTTCTCATGTAAAAAGAAAACTTTTCTTTTTAGTTTTCTGTTGCTTTTCATTTGCCTTTTTCCAATTCAAGATTAAAACAATTTTACTTAAAATTCGTATTCCGAATTGGACGTATTCTAAAGGTACCATTGTATTTTATATAATTCTATTACAGTTGTTGTAATGATTCATTATATTTAATGAAAAGTTTTATTAATACGAGGGTTGGAGTCGATTGCATAAAATATTGTTAAACAACTGGTAAGACATTTCGAAAACAGTTAATAATCTAAGCCCATTAATTAAACACTGATTAAGTTAACAATGTTTTATGTAGCTGGTCCTAAATATTACATAATGTATAAATAACAATTTTGATACGTACAATTCAACGAATTTTGATATTACACGATTTTCAACGCATATGTACGTCAGAATATGAATTTCGTAACCTGCCTTTTGGAGTGTTTCCAATACAATTTATTTTCTTATTTAAAACATTTGTTTATTCAGAATCAATTAAAGATTATTTTTTCATTATTAAAATGGACTTCATTTAAATGATAATTTTTTTGTAGAATTTAATATTTTTTATTTAAAGTTTCACAAAGTATTTTGAGATTAGAGAAGTTAATAATGGAATGCAAAAATGTAAATATTATGTTATACAATGCTGTTTTGGTGTCTACGTTGATGTATGGTGATGAATGTTAGGTTAGGCTGCAAAAGCATAAAAGAAAAATGACTGCTGTGGAAATGAGATTTTTACGTAGGAGGAATCGAGTACGAAATAGATTAGTGTATGATGAGTGTGAAATTGAAAAAATGTTTTTGCAAAAGTTGTTGTTAGTTACTTGAACGTTTGATTAAAAGAATTTAAATGAATGATTTTGATGATATACGTTTGCCTGGACGTCCGATGAGTTTCTGAAGTGATATGATTGAGAGAGTGGCTTGCGTGAGCGAAAGTTTCCAAGTAGTAAGAATAGAAGAGCATGTACGAGAGGTATTATGAATGTGGATGAAGCTAAAGTTGCTTGTCTGGATAAGTATATTTGGAGGAAACTGAATTTGGGAAAGTGGAAAAAGATTGTGTATGTATGATTGTGTATGTATAAAATAAATTTAATTAATTTGATATATGTAAATGCAGCTTTTTTGTATGCAAAATTATTATTAGTAAATATTATTTTTTATTGTTTTAATTTTATAAGATAAACAAAAATACATAAAAAATCATAGATTTATAAAATATCCTAATAGGAGGAACTGTTAACACATAGGATAAAAAGATGAAGAATTAGATTCAAATTTAAAGTACGCAAACACAAAAAACACGAAATATGAATATTTATTTTTGATATGTATTGTACTTGTTCCGTTCAATCATACGCAAGATTTGAATATTAATCTCCCTAATTGTCAAATGTCAATTGTCAATTGTCTATGTTTCTCCAGCATCTCCACCTGAACCGATTTTGATGGGAGTGGTATCATTTTAATTGGTTCATTCCTTATTTGAGAATAGACAAGTTTCATCTTGCTTCTCAAAAATTATGTATGCTAACCTGCATACCTGCAAATGTCAAATGACAGCTGTGTGAAGTTATGTACACTGATGATAGAAGTGTTGCTTTTGAGTAATATATAATAGTGCAATTGATATTTTATTATTATTATATTATTATTATTATTATTATTTGTTTATTTATTTATTTTTATTATGTTTATGTTTAATAACTATTTTCGACTTCAAACGTGACCCTTTAAGGGTCGCGGGATTCCCTAGTATATATTTTATTTGTATTTCTTTCACAAATTCGTATAGAATTATTTTTAACTTTATTGTTAAAAACTAATCGGACACTCCTTCTGTCTTGTTATTTTATATGTCTATGTCAAAAAATATTATTAACTATTTAATTTAATTTATAGAATACTAATTATGATTATTATTATTCTTTTTGCATGATTTTTTCAGACAAATAATCCCGACTTTGATCAAATCCAGAAACAAATCTACGAACTGATTAAATTTCGAAGTAAGATATTGAGCGGCACATTGCCCATTGATGAGCTGAAAGAACTGAAAAAAATCGTTACCGCCAAAATCGATATGGGAAATAAAATACTCGGTCTCGATTTAGTTGTACGTGATGAACAAGGTAATTTACTAAATCCAGACGAAACTAGCGCAGTACAATTATATTGTCATCATAAGTTGGCCACGGATCGAATAAAAAAGGCAACGGTATGTCAAATTATTATCGCATTTCTTTTTTTTTTATTGTTTTGTTTTGTTCAAATTGTTTGTTTATTTTATTAAGGGGGAAATATATTAAAACGCCAATAAAAAGAATTGTGATTTTTAACAATTAATTTTAAGTAAACGTCAATAATGCTTTTGACAATAATCACTTTTAAAAATGAGATGAGAATACAAACCTAAACGTTTATGACTTGGCCGGTTTTAGGTCGTATTTTGTTATTTATTATTAAAATTAATGTAATTCATATAATTTATAAAAAATATTTTTTAACATTGCCATGTTTCAAAGTTGTATAATTATCTTATACTGACTCCTATATTTTAAAAATAAAATTATATATATATATTTTTTTTTATTTGTAATGAAAATACAAATTTAAAATTTACTATCTGACTAGTTTGTTAGATAAAAATGTAAAATAAATAAATAATTATCCTGAGAAAATATTTAACTAATTTTGTTAGTTTATAATAATATAGACGATTGATTATTTAAAATTTGAACTGTTAATAGTTAAGTGTCTTTTAACATTTGATCTATCAAATTTCCATCTATTTGACATATAATAATTTGTATTAATTGACACGAATTTACTGTGTATGACCTTTATATTATCTCTGTGTCTACCACAATAGCTTACAGATTTCCGTTTAGATATTTCACTAGTGAATCATTTTTCAATTGTTTTTTTTTATTCAATTATTTCATATTTATTTCGGAAAATATGTGTTTACTAATTTATATTTTAATGAATAATAAAATTTAAAAACCAGGAAATACTTAATATATACCCCGGTTCGTTCGTTAAGTTCGTATGGGCGTTTAACATGCAATTTCGATAATTTGCGATATACTTTTTTCTCGAGTTAAATTCGGAGAAATACTTAGAATACTTGATAGACAATGAAAAGTTCTATAATTTGGTTTTAGTTTTAATTTGCTAGCATGTGCCGTTTGGGCGCTAGAATTTTTTTTCGATTTTTTGGTTTTTATTTTTTTCTCTCAAAAACTATGCGGTGTAGGAAAATAAGCATGATATGGAAAAATGCGGAATAATGAGTATGATAATTGAGTGAAGAAACCATTATTCTACGATGCATCGTTTAGTAGAAAAAAAACTGAATATTTGAAAATCTCTCAAGGGGGCAGTACCCTTTGGATTGTTTTTCAAAACAAGAATTTTTTCAAAATTTTCTCAAAAAAATCTGAAAAAAATTAGCTACATAATAGCTAAGTAACTTTTTACATCATTTCGAATTATAGCATAGATGCATATCAGGTAGAATAATTAATGTAAATTTACAAGAAACATAATAATTTTTCAGTCAGAACAATTGCCGAAGCCTGTCAAACAAGTCGCACAATTCTCACATATCTTTTTCGTATCCGTCCGGAATTTCGTATGCAAAATGTCAGAAGACGCCGAGCTATTAATGACTTTATACGATGCCAAAGAACGCAAAGCAATCACCGAGAATTACGTAGTACGATGGTCGAAAGAGGGCCTTGCTATCGACCTAGACCAATTACACAATTTAAGAGTTTTATTTACAGTAAGAAAAATGTCGAACAGTTTTTTTCTTTCCAAGAAGAATTGTTCTATATGACAGATTTGTTAACTTTTTTTTTTAGGATTTAGGTACCAGTGATTTAATGCGAGAGAAAATCTATTTAGTTTGTTACGTAATTCGAGTAGGTAGTATGGAAACGAAAGAAATCGATCATAGAAGGAGTTCATTGTCTCCGGCTGTTAGAAAGGGACAAACTGACGGAGTCCGGAGGCCTTTTGGTGTTGCTGCTATGGATATTACACAGT
Source organism: Clivina fossor (assembly GCA_963966155.1). Lineage (NCBI taxonomy): Eukaryota > Metazoa > Arthropoda > Insecta > Coleoptera > Carabidae > Clivina > Clivina fossor. The sequence goes on from OZ014555.1 coordinate 29,032,910, forward strand.
ATATGTCTGGAAAATTAGAAACTGATGATGAGAAACAAATTTGTGTGCCCTTTTTACAGTAAGTCTATTTTATAAATTTTTACTTCTACTTCTTATCAAATATGAATAGTATTTCTATTTTTTTTTTTTCATATATTTTTGCATATTTAATATTATAAAATTAAAATAAACTAATTAAAATTGCTTAATAAGAAATTTTAAGTAAACGTCATAAGTTATTTTAAGAAAAATCACTTTTAAAAGTCAGGTGAGAATTCGGACCATTGTCACTGGTTATTACGTAGGTACTCATTGGACATTAATTTTATTTACACTATAACTATAAAATAAACTACACATTTTTCTCATTATACATTTTTTGAATCAGTTTCAATGTTTGTAATCTAATTTATTTATAAATAAATAAACAAATTTACAACAAAAAAAACAATTAATATCAAGCTGGACGCACACGAGTTAATAACAATTACACACATTAGCTCGGTTTTAAAATCGTTTTTAAATAATCGGTTATAAAACAAGAGCTGTGTTTTTTTTTTACATTCCACTCAGATCAGTAAATCTTGTAAATGAGCTGAGCTAAGCTGAGTTGTATTGACAAATAAAACAGTTTATTTGAAAGTGACGTTTAAAATCTTACTTCCACATATGATATAACCTAAAATATTAGATGTATTTGGATTTTTTTTGCGTTTATAATTTATTGCAACTCGCCGCGGATATCTATATCAAAATAAAATACTCAAATATAAATGTCAACTAGTATCAAACACGTTATCAAATCTGAAACTAGGAAAATTTGAATTGCGCATGTGCGCTCACTTGAATCTCAGCTAAGCACTAGCTAAATATGCAACTCAGTATCGGTAAGGGGGGAAGCAATTCACTCACTTCCAACTCAGTTACGAGACGATAAATAAAACAGCTATTATTTCAAGGCTACTGATATTTGCAGATCTGAGCTGGGTTTTTCGGTAAAAAAAAACACAGCTAGTAACTATCATAAGAGCAGGACTAAACAAATGAACTAAAACAATCAAACACAAACACATATTTTTTTAAAGCAGTTTAATGTTTAGTGGTAAACATGTGTTACTTTGTGACTAATTGTGTTTAATAATATTTTATCTAATTATGACTAATCGCTATGCGTTCAGTCTTATTTCAAAAGAATATTTCTTGTTTGTGAAATTCTTTCAGATGTTGTGAGAAAGATAATTTGGATGGAACGCTTCGTAAATTATTAAATAAAGAATTAACGAAATACGATAAAGCTAATCAAGGCTTGTGGGTTAGTATGAAGTTATTACACGGTGATATTAAACAAGTACGAGAAGAAAATCCACATTTGGTGCTGGGAAATGTTGCAATAGCAAGGAAAATGGGTTTCCCGGAAGTGATATTACCGGGCGATGTTAGGAATGATTTGTACTTAACAATAATATCCGGCGAATTTCCCAAAGGAAATAAAACTAGCGATAAGAATGTCGAAGTTACCGTTGCGGTTTGTAACGAAAAAGGACAAACTATTCCCGTAAGTTTATTCAATAATTATTGTTCTGTCAAACAATATTTACATAAATTAATAAGAAATAAAACTTTTATTGACTATTGTCTTTGGACACTGACCAAAGCACCATACTGACGAGCTTCTAAAGAGCAAAACACGTGTCAATGGTTAAACTGGTCAGCCTAACAAGCCGATTTAATGATTGAGTAACTTGTGAAATTTTTAGGAAAAATAAAATCTCAACATTTTGACTATTATTTTAATTTTTTTACTATGCAAATTTTTGCAAATGAATTAAAAACAGTCTTTTTCTAACATTTTAATCATCATCTAGAATATTTTTTTAAATAATTAGATTTTTTGTAGACTCTTTAAACGATCTTCTCTCACCATAATGATTGGCTCTCTTGAATGAATCGAATGTCAAGATCAGTTTCCTCTCGCTAAATTCTCGTGCAGCATTCGCATACCAATCGAAAACGCTATAAAACTACTGCTAATTAACGTGACTAATGTTGCCTAGCAATTAAATCAACTGCTATGCAATCATTATATATAGGTATATCGAGATGCTAAGCAACATCAGTCATGCTAGCTAGCAATAGTCTTATAGAATATTAACCATTATCAGTCATTTTCACTCGATATAAAACACTAAAAAAATATGTATCGAGATTACCAAGTATTGTTAAAATTTACTTAATTTTGGAATTTTAAGGCAATAGGCGGTTTCCGTTTGGCTTTGGTTGATTTAACCTACTTTTTATGTGGTTTTATGCTTGCGTCTATAGCTGTGTTTTTTTTTTTACATTCAACTCAGATCAGTAAATCTTGTAAATGAGCTGAGCTGAGCTGAGTTTTGCTGAGTGAGTTGTATTGATAAATAAAACAGTTTATTTGAAAGTGACGTTTAAAATCTAACTTCCACATATGATACAACCTAAAAAATTAGATGTATTTGGATTGTTTTTGCGTTGATAATTTATTGCTTGATTTCAAAATAAAATATTCAAATATAAATGTCAACCAGTATCAAACACGTTATCAAATCTTAAACTTGAATCTCAGCTAAGCACTAGCTAAATATGCAACTCAGTATCGGTAAGGGGGGAAGCAATTCACTCACTTCCAACTCAGTTACGAGACGATAAATAAAACACCTATTATTTCAAGGTTACTGATATTTGCTGATCTGAGCTGAGTTTTTCTGTAAAAAACACATCTAATATTAAAGTTTTTCAATATTAATATTAACAAGATTAGAAGTATATGGGTAAACCCATATATAGACTACTTTGACATTTCTTGGAAAGTTGGCAACACTGTATTTTAATAATATTATAATTTATGTGGGCACTAGGACATACTTTTCTGAAAATTTGATCAAAATCGAATAAATAATGTAGCCACAATAAATTTTTTTTAAATTTTGTGATTTTTTTTTCGATAAGTTGGCAACACTGTATTTTGTTAAAATTGCATAATTTATTTAGGCAGTAGGAAAAACTTTTATAAAAATTTGATTAAAATCGGTTAAATAAAATGATCATAATAAATTTTTAAAAATTTTACTAATTTTTTTTCTCGAAACGTTGGCAACACTGTATTTTGTTAAAATTACATAAATTATATGAATACTAGGAGAATCGTTTGTGAAAATTTGAGTAAAATCGGTTGAATAACATGGCCGTAATAAAAATTTTAAAACTAGTAATTTTTTCTCGGAAAGTTGGCAACACTGTATATTAATTAAATTATATAATTAATGAGAGCAGTAGGGAAATCTTTTCTGAAAATTTGATCAAAATCGGATAAATAACGTAGCCAATATGAATTTTTAAAAACTTTAGTAAAGTAAAGTAAAGTTGGCATCACTGGAAAAAACACAAAATCACATGACCATCATGGGCACTAGACAAATTTATTCTGAAAATTTCATTAAAATCGGTTGAACCGTCTAGGAGGAGTTGCGATCACAAAATTTTGTCTGACGACCGAGCGAGCTGACGACGCACATCCATACACCCACATAAACTAAGTTCAGATTCGTCATCTACAGGCTATATGAAGGATTTCTATACATTTTTTTTTTTTTTTGAAAATGTTTCAGACACCGTACCAAACGCTATACTACTTTTTCCTTGCAGTCAAAGTAGTAAAAATGTACGTTTGAAAGTAAAATGTTATATATATATATATATATATATATATATATATATATATATATATATATATATATATATATATATATATATATTAACTTCTTTTTATATTTATAAACTGATTTATAAATAGAAACATTGTTAATGCATCATTTTTTCTTTGAAGCGTCATAAGGATACCTATTTAAACTAAATTTATAAAAAATCAATCTTAACAGTTTATGAAAATAATAATAACTTTCACAAACAATAAACCAACTATAACAGAAAATAACAATATTTCAAATTTTCTTTAATCAAAATCAAACTGCGCGCAAGTTTGTCCAAAACCAAAAATAAACCGCGACGTTATTATTATGCAAACCGCTCGGCTAACCAAAACCAAACCAACCATAGCGAACCGAAAATGCCTAATGCAGCTATTCTAACAGCAGGACTAAACAAATAAACTAAAACACTTACAAAATCAATTTTCAGGGTGTAATTTCACTAGGAGGCGGTTCAGAACCTCTAAACGAATACCACTCGGTAATATACTACCATGAATGCAATCCATACTGGCACGAAACGTTTAAAGTCGCCGTGCCAATCGAAGAATTTAAATGCAGTCACTTGAAATACACGTTCAAACATCGGTCATCAAACGAGGCGAAAGATAAAAGCGAAAAACCATTTGCAATTTCCTATGTTAAGCTAATGCAAGAAGACGGTACGACGTTAAAAGATACAACCCATAATCTTCTAGTTTATAAAATCGATTATAAGAAATTCGACGAGATGAGCGTTGATTATTTCAAATGCCCGGCGACAGTTGCTGAAGCAAAAGACGAACCGAAAGTACAAGTGCCTGGATTTGTCTTAAGTAAGAAAGATGTGTTTACGATTTCGTCGAATGTCTGTTCCACGAAACTAACGCAAAATGGTAAGAATCATTTTTTTTTAATTTGTATTTTAACATTATCTTTAAACATAGTTCAGAACTGGATGACAATGCAATATTAACTAATTAATTAATTAATTAATATTAGAAATATTAAATTAAAGTTAATTAATTAACTTAATTATAATTATATAATTATAATTAATGAAATTAATGAATTAGGTTAAAGTTAAACAAGATTAAACAGCAGAAAATAATTTAAATAAAATAAAATACTTTTTAGTCCGTGTTACAAACGTGCTATATTAATTGTTTTTATTTATTTAAATAATTTTTATATTGCATAAGTTAAAATGAACAACATGTTAAAAGAAATAAATTTAAAATTGCTATATTGATGTTAATATGAATTTATTGAAATTTCTAGTTGATCTTCTTGGTTTACTAAACTGGGTATCGCATCAGGGCACTTTAGACGAATCGTTAGCGGCTTTAATGAACGTAAAGGGTGAGGAAGTAGTGAAATTCTTACAGGACGTACTTGATGCATTGTTTAATATTTTAATGCAAAATTCCGATTCGAATACCTACGACTCGATGGTATTTAATTGTTTATTATACGTTATAACTTTAGTTAGTGATAGAAAATATCAGCATTTTCAACCCGTTTTGGATTTGTACATTACGGAGAGTTTTAGTGCTACGCTGGCGTACAAGTAAGTCATTTTTTTTAAAAAACTTATTTGTGATAATAATTTTTAATATATCCGTCGGAGATGTCAAATTAAATACATTTAACCGTTTTTCTATTGTCGAATATGCAGTTTTGGTCCGGTGCACATTGCATTTCTTGCACTTCTTTACACATTTTCAATAATCAAATTCAAGCGAAAATAAACAGTGTAATTTTCAATTAACTTAACTTGACGACATAGTTTTGTAATATGGCCGCCGAAGATGTCAGATTAAATACACTAGACGTTGTAGTTATGTTTGGTGCTGCCAAACCAGAATGAGTTAGAGAAAAAAATTACTAAGTTATTATGTAGCTAATTTTTTTTCTCTATTTTACTGAATTTTTTCAGATTTTTTTGAGCAAATTTTGAAAAAAAAGTCTTATTTTGAAAAAAAATCAGTTTTTAATTTTTTTCTACTAAACGATGCATCCTAGAATAATAGTTTCTTCACTCCATTATAGTACTCATTATTCCGCATTTTTCCATACCACGCTTATTTTCCTACACCTCATAGTTTTTAAGGAAAAAAATAAAAACCAAAGAATCAAAAAAAAAAAAAAATTCTAGCGCCCAAACGGCATATGCTAGTAAATTAAAACTAAAACCAAATTATATAACTTTTTATGCCCTATCGAAAAGTACTCTAAGTATTTTTCCGAATTTTACTCGAATTATTGAATTACGAACTTAACGAACGAACACCCGGTTTTAAAACAATTTGAAGAAGTAAAGATTTTTTTGTATGAATAATAATTTGATTTATTTTTTCAGTAAATTAATAGTAGTATTAAAAGATCACATAGACAATGTTTGTAATATGCAAATAGAAAATCATGTCGATACTAGTACAACATTTAAGAATCAAGAAAATATCTTATACAAAGCAATGAAATCGCTACAGTATTGTATACGTTTTATTGTACGATCGCGAATTTTGTTTTCGGAATTGTATGATGGAAAAGATCAAGACGAATTTGAAACAAACTTTCGTCAATTATTGCAAAGTATTGTCAATATGATGTGTTATACGACTGATTGTACATTAATCGTACAAGGTGCTTGTTTGAAATATTTACCTAGTACAATACCGGATATTTTAAAAGTTTACGATGCGAAAAAATTAAGGTAAGAAAAACATTATAAATTAAAAAGTACGACTCTGTTTACCATCTTTATTCAGTTTTTATAATACTAGACGTAACGTTTTCTATGCAACGACATACGAAACTGTTTAAGATTGAAATTTTTAAAATAATGAAGAAAAAAAATTGTTTTAGTTGTCATTTGGGGGAACTATTAATAAAAATACCGAAAAATCGTTTAACAAAACAGAAAATGATGACAGTAAATGATATTATACATAGTCAATTATTTTTATATCCTGAATGTAGACAAGTTTTAATGCCTATTATTACAAAACAAGTACGAGAATTATTTGAAATCTGCGAAGAGGTAAGTTTTTTTTTTATTTGCAATTCATTTTGCTTTTCGTTTCATTTTATATGCTTTTTTTTTGTTTTTTGTTTTTTAATTTTAGTATTCAAAAAAAATATTTTAGTTTTAAGTTATTTATATATTTTTATAGATTATTTTATTTCATGCTTTTAATTTTTATATTAATAGAAAATTAATATAATTATAACAAACAGTTTTAACATAAAAATAATGCTTGTTATAAAATATATTAAATTAGCACATTACTTATTTTATATTCATTTACATTAATTTTTTTTATTTTTGTATATAATCACAATATTATATAATAATAATTTAGCATGAAAGTCTGCACTATGTGTTCACAAAATCGTGTATGAAATTTGCTTTGAGAATATTTATACATTATTATTTATCAATGTTTAATGACACATTTTTTTTTTTTTTCAAAATGCACATTATACAATAATAGATACTAGTTAATTTATCTGTTATCTACTTTTATGAGATCGTTGCGTATGTTTTTATTTTATTTTGAAATGATATAACAAAATAATGAAATATTGATTGAACAACTTATTCATTATTCATTTTATGAAACTATTTATTTATTTTGATTCGTAACTTTTATTAAATTCTTTATACTATTTTGTTTTTAATTGATTTATTGATCATTTTACAACGTTGTTAATTGAGATATATTTAACAATGTTTCGTTGTAAGTTAGGAATCCACCAAAGGGACAATGGAAATTTTTGTAATTGTAGAATCTTTACAGATAGGCATTAAATTTCACTATTTAAAATAATTTTTTCTTTTAATAATATAGAAGCATACTTATTAATCATTTTATAACGTTGTTAATTGATATATGTTTAACAATGTTTCATTATAAGTTAGGAATCCACCAAAGGGATGAGGATATTTTTGTAACTGTAGAATGTTTACAGATAGGCATTAAATTACACTATTTGGAAGAATTTTTTTATTAATAATATAGAAACATAGAAAAATAACCAAAAAAGTTCCTAATTTAGATTCCTATCTTTAGAATCCGAAAAATAATGTAAAGTTGTAACTCTTTAAATATTGTAAACTTAATAATACGCAACGATCTTACAATCTAATCGATATAAATGATACGTGAATCTTTTTTTTTTATTATTCACATAAAGCTTTTGATAGATACCTTGGCCACCAAGCGAAATTGTACTATATATTTATGGTATGGGATAAACATTTCTTCCTAAAACGATCTATTTTTTCCTCTGTCGGCTCTACACCAACATTTCTGGTATTGATTTGTTTGTTTATGACTGTTCTTTGTACTGTTTTTCTTTACTGAATTCTGAGATTTCTTTCGAAATTTTTGATCTGTGATGTAATATGTCTTGTTTTGAATTTTGCATTTTGTTTTATTTATTTTGTATTGCTTGATTGAATGTTAGTAGATGTAGTATTTTATTATGTACATAATGTAGTATATTGTTTAGTTCTTAATTAGTTTCATTAATTTGCTTATTTATTTAATTATGAAGTAGTTTTTGTTTGCGAAATTTGAAATATTTGTATTTTGAAATATACATGTTTTAATAAATTTCTTTTAAGATTATTATTTGGTATATGAATTAGAACGTATCTTTTTAAAAATTAAATAAGAAATGTATGTATTTGTTTGAAAATTAAATTTAGAAGATATTTTTTTAAGAAAATTATATAACTGTGAAACTTTGTGTTGCAATTGTTCACGTCTTGCAATAGATATTTTGGCCCGTATTCTCACCTCACTTTTTCGTGAAAAAGTGATTTTATCATTAATTTAAAAATAACTTTCTGTTTCTGATTTTGATCAAATATAAATAGTTTTTCTATTTTTGATCATTTTTATTATAATTGGTATTATAAAGTTTAAATAAACTATTATAAAGTGCTTAATAAATAATTTTAAGTAAACGGCAAAAGCACTTTTGGCAAAAATCAGTTTTATAAATAAGGTGAGAATACGGGCCTTTGTAATTCTTCGTAACTTTACGAGTTTTACAAGATGCGAACAGAATTGCAGATTTTAGACAAAGGTTAATCGGAAATATGCGAAATGGTAAAATCAAATTAAAGAAATTATCATTCGCGTCAAGCAAAGTGTCTTTGTTTAAGTTCGTAGTGTATCGTTTTGCAACGGCAATATTCGTATTGTATTTTTCTATACGAATACAAACAAAATTACAAATATGCTATGACATCTCACTACTGATCAATGCAATTACAATTTCTGATTGTTTTATATATAAATTATATTAACTGTGAGAAAAATTATATATTATTTATATCATACATGATTGCATGATAATATAAATCAAGAAAATCGTATTAAATATTTCATTATCGGTTGTGGGAAATGCTTGCTTATTTTTCATTAAGTTTTGGTTTTTATTTTAATAAAGGTGACGGATATTTGATTTTAATTTTTGCTTTATTTTTTTAAATTAATTACTTAATATAATCGATAAATTATTAACGCCAGATTAACAACCAATATATGTGGAAAGGTAGTTACTTGAGTGCGTTATGTATTTAGATATTTAGATATCTGAGAGGTGGTGATCTCTATTTTTTTCTAACACAGCGGTTATGTGAGTTGGGTTGTTATGTCGGTACGTTGTAGGTGGGTAGTGGCCGGCCAGAACATCGCAGTAAAGCTCGTTCGGTGGCCAAGGTAGCCAAAGTGCTTGGCGCTAGCGAATATCGACTCAATCAGCATCGGGGATATTCCGAGGAGGTGAACACACACACACACATATTTACAAAACTCATTACACACATGTACTGTTACTGATTGTGTAACTGCTTTTTTTCTTATTTAGTTATTTAATTATTTAAAAAAAACTAAACAAGTTCTAAAATTTAATTTATTAACTTTTTGCCACAGTAAGATTATATTTTAATTGATTAACTTCTTCTGTAGTTTTGTGACATCACAACTGCAGTAGCTTCAAAATTGTTGTATTCATGGAATTGAAAGTATTTTGTATTTGGTTTAGTTTCTTTTTAACCGTTTGAGTGCAATTCCATTTATTTGCTTGTTTGTTATCATTGTTTTAAAATATGAGAAAAATATAAGTGCACAACAGTAGACAGAATTCAACATAAGAAAATTTAATATTTATTAGAATTGTATGTTTGAAAATAGATTTTTATTGTGAAATATTTATATAGGTCGAGCTATGCGTTAAAATCTTAAACGATATTTTAAATTTGCTTTTCCGAAGTGATGTTGGTTCCACCGTACAAGATATTACCGAAATTATGGAAAATGATTTACGAACTGTAATTCAAACAACAATATCCATGAATAGAGAAAATCCACTTGTGGTAAATTTATTATTTCTATCAAATATCAGAGAAAAATATTCTGTACTTTTCAAAATTATTTTAGGGTAATTTAGTCGCAATTATGATAGCAATATTCCGTCAAATGACCGTATATCATTACAAGTTATATATAAGTCGTTTTTCAACCAGGACAGATTTGTTAGATTTCTTAATGGAAATTCTTTTAGTCTTCAAAGATCTTGTAAATCGCTCGGTTTTTCCGCCAGATTGGTGCGAGATGATCATGCTACAAAATTCCGTTATTTTAAAATGTCTCCGTAATTTCTCGTACACAATTCGCGACAACTTTAGCGATAAGTTCGATAATCAACCATGGAATAATTTTTTCTATTGCGCAATTGCATTTATGACCCAACCCGCTTTGCAACTAGAACATTTTTCTACTAATAAAAGAAATCGAGTTATCAGTCGCTATAAGGATATGCGCAGAGAAACAGGATTCGAAATAAAATCAATGTGGTTTAGTTTAGGACAATATAAAGTACAATTCGTACCCGGTTTGGTTGAATCGTTTTTGGAAATGACACTAATACCTGAACAAGAACTACGTAAAGCCACGATTCCGATATTTTTCGATATGATGCAATGCGAGTTTTATTCGTCGAAATATTTATTTGAAAGCTTCGGCGATACGAAGCGGGATTCTAGTCAAATTAAAGGACATTTTTCCGATTTTGAAAATGAAATGATTGCGAAATTGGATACGTTGATTGAAGGCGGAAAAGGCGATGAACAATATAAGGATTTATTTGATAATATTATGTCGGATTTATGCGAACAACATACTTCAATGCGAGAACCTGGCTTACGATTTGTTAAAACCGTTACTAGATTAATGGAACGACTTTTGGAATATCGATGTATTATTAATGATGATAATAATGAAAACAGGATGAGCTGTACTGTTAATTTATTAGTAAGTATTGTACATTTATTATATTAACTAATATGTAGTTAATATAGTAAAAAAATATCTTTAAAACTCATTATATTAAAACTTTTTTGCTACAGTCATAAAATTTACTATTTTGTTTCATTTATCAGTTAAAATAATGTCATTTTAATGTTCATATAGGTAGTATCATACAAGCCAAACTTGTTATATCATAAATTCTTGATTCAGTTTACTATAACAAAGTTATGTTCCATCCTTTTTTTTATTATATAATAGCTGCACAGTAAATATTCGTTTCTATTTCACATTTTTTATTGCGTCACATCTAACAAAATTTAGCATCTACTATACTTCTTCCGTTTTGCTGTAAAAACTTTCATAACAATAATATTATAAAAAATCCCAAAACCACACTTAAATTAAAATAAAACTAAATACGTATTTCGGAAGCTAAGCTTCTATCTTCAGTAGCTAAATAAAATTTACAAAAAATATTACCTGTGATCCGAAGTACATAAACACTTAAGCACTTATCAAAGATCACTGAAGATGGAAGCTTAGCTTCCGAAATACGTATTTAGCTTTATTTTAATTTAAGTGTGGTTTTAGGATTTTTTATAATTATTATTTTTATTTAAATGTCGCCACAGTAGATCATTTTCTAATCTTATAAAAACTTTCATATCAAATCAAAAAACTTATTTAAATGTTTTCAAAAAATTAATGATTTGAAGATATATTACGATTTGTTTACGTAATAAATTATATTTACTTTAATAAAACACCTCGTATTCTACATTATTTCCGTTAAAAATAACAAATTGTTAAAATACAAATTCTAAGGCCCGAATCACTTTTAAAAGTGATTTTTGTCAAAATTACTTATTAAGCAATTTTCAATTAGTTTATTTAAATTTTATAATAGATATAAAAATCGAAATACTATTCATTTTTGAGAAGAGGTAGAAGTGAAAAATAAAAGTAGTTTTTTTATAAACAAAAGAGGTGGAAATACGGACCTAAGATTTCGTAAGATTTCTTACGGAATCTCAGAATTTTTATTTTGAGAGAGTGCGTTTAGAATGCACCCGATATACATACATGCATACATAATTATTTTGTTAATTTACGTTGTAGGATTTTTACTCGGAAATAAGTCGTAAAGAAATGTATATACGATACGTAAATAAATTATGTGATTTGCACCTAGAATGTGATAATTATACAGAAGCTGCCTATACATTAATATTACATAGTAAATTACTGAGTTGGTCCGATACAACACTACCTCCTTTACTAAAAAGTAATAAATATAATCAGTATCAAACACATAGGGAACTTAAAGAGGCCTTGTATAGGAATATCATCAATTATTTTGATAAGGGAAAGGTAAGTTATCATTCTTTCAATATTTATTTTAATGGAGGTTCTATTTAAATATTTTGAACAATTTTTACTAGTAATACAAAATCAACAATATGACTACAATTTTAACCAGATTTTTATTTATCTCAAAAATAGTGATATGCGTAATTTGATTTAAGTGTTCAAAAAAGCTCAGAATTGCACGCATCCTGATAGTTTTGTACTATCAGGGATTCTGGTTTAAATAAAGTTAGTGATTCTGTACCAAACTACTTACTAACTTACGAAAAAACAATGTTAGTTCTATCAGTTATTGTTGGTTCTATAGTAGCCAATAATTGTAATTATTAATATCTTTACAAAAATAATTATTGTTTCACTAAATCAAAACTAATTTTGAGACAAATCGAGATGTGTGAATGAGACTAAAATATTAAATTGCAATTGTTTAGATGTGGGAACGTGCCTTACAGTATTGTCAAGAACTCGCGAAACAATACGAAGAAGAAATCTTTGACTATGAATCATTAAGCGAATTACATATAAAAATGGCATCGTTTTACGATTCCATTTTGAAACAAATTCGACCTGAACCGGAATATTTTCGTGTTGGATATTATGGACGCGGTTTTCCCGCATTTATGCAAAATAAAGTTTATATACATCGGGGAAAAGAATTCGAATTATTAGCTGATTTTTGTAGTCGAACTTTAAATGAATTACCTAACGCCGAACTATTGACGAAATTAACTCCACCTGGTGAAGATATCACTGAATCATTCAATCAATGTATCCTTTTCTTCAATTTTAAATAAAGAAAGCTAATGTATATTTCTAAATTACTTAATAAATTATGTCACTATTAGATCAAATTCTATTGGACATATTTACTCACACTTCAGCGTGCATAAAAATCCCACCCATTTTATAATGTAGTGAAATACACAAATTAGTCATAACATATAATAACCACGATTAAGTATGTCTGCTTTAGAAAATATATGTTAATTTGTGACAATATGTGACTAATAGTGTTTTGTCTAATTACAGTTTTTTTTTAAATTAGATTTAAAATTGAAATAATTTATAAACTTTAGGCTACTGTATGTATATTCAAAATAAATTGCAAATATAAAATAGATGTAATAAAATTCCGATAATAAATGTTCCTTAACATAAAATGAAACAGACGTACAAATAAACAAAGTCGATCCAATAATGGACAACCAGAACAAACGATTCTCAGGCAAACCAATATCCGAACAAATTTTACGCTACTATAAAGTCAATGACGTACAAAAATTTCAATTTTCGAAACCGTTTTACCGTAAGGATAACTGTACGGAAAATAATAATGATTTTGCTAACTTATGGTTAGAACGAACAATATTAACGACAACATATCCATTGCCGGGAATCCTAAGATGGTTCCCCGTATCGGAAACACAAACTTACACATTATCACCCCTACAAACTGCCATTGAATCAATGGAAACAACAAATAAGGCCTTAAAGAATTTGGTTTTGGCGCAACATAGAGATAAAACCTTACCGGTTAATCCGCTAAGTATGAAACTAAATGGTAAGTTATTGATTTCTATAACGAATAAATTGAAATGTATTTATTCAAAATATTTTTTAAGAAGAGAGAGGGCTTTTAGGATTAAATAAAGTAGGAAATAAGTATTTTTTTATGTTCAATGTTTTCTTCATGTTTCGGCCATTACATTAAGGTCTTATCAACAGAGTTATTTCAATAAAATTACTTCCAAAGCGATATGTGACTTTTTCTTTTATATATTTTAATATTACAGAATTTTATAATAATAATAATGTTTATTATCCAACAGTTTTAACACCAATTTCATATTGAAATTTTAAAGGAATAAGTTACGAATTAGGTTAAATTTTACATGCATGGCACAAACTCTTTCCACTATTCCGAAATCAGTTTCCTTCAAACATCCCTATCTAGAGAAATAACTTTAGCTTCATTCACATTCATAATACCTAGAAATAGATGCTCTTCTATTCCTACTACTTGGAAACTTTCAATCATACCACTTCAGCTACTTGAATTTTATTATAATTAAAATTATTTCTCACAGAATATCACATGTTGGCTAAGGTAAAACATGGCAGGATAGAAGAAAATACTTAATTTTTACTTTATTTGGTTTTAAAAGTTCTCTTTCATCTTAACCCCAATCAGTCTTTGGAACACAACTTTATATCGCGATATTTTCGTTAGAAAAAATTTTACAAACCATTTTTTTAATATGTTGGTTATCGCACACCTATATACAAAAACTTAATTTTCCTATATTTTAATATATATTTTGTTGTTGTGTCCCAAAGACACATGTTCCAATTCCTACTGTATTCTGTTGCATTATTTATATTTTCTCGTTACGACATGTTTTAACCTGCAAACTAGAAGTGTAGTAAACCTATTAAGCCCCATTCAGACTGCCGTTTTAGTTTTTGCAGTAGTTAAGTATCATTCAGACTGCGGTTGCAGTTTTTGTTATTGCCGTAGTAATAGTTGTAAGCATACTTGACCATTCACACTGGCTTGTGATGCTAGTGAAATTTTTACATACGCATGCGTACTGCAATGACACATTTGACACAAAATAAATAAATAAAATAATTAAATAATCAATAATAATATAATAATAATAATATTAATAATAATTAAACATTATTTGATTAATTTTGCTTTCTAAAGTCGCCATTTTAATATATTTTATGAATTTGACGTTTGTTTGACATTTGTTTGACGTTTCTAAATAAAAAATAGTGCTATCTCTTTTCACTCCAACTCTGATTGGCCAATTCTTACAACTATGTAAAATTTTAACTAGAATGTTTGGCTTGTTCAAATGTTTGGCTGCTTACAACTACTGCTATGTCTTATAACAATAACCACGCATGCGCATTGTATTCCCATAAGCTTACATGTATTTTCTTATGCTTATAACTACGACTATAACTACTGCAATAACTAAAACGGCAGTCTGAATGGGGCTTTATAGTCGTAGTTATAAGCATAAGAAAATACATGTAAGCTTATGGGAATACAATGCGCATGCGTGGTTATTGTTATAAGACATAGCAGTAGTTGTAAGCAGCCAAACATTTGAACAGGCCAAACTTTCTAGTTAAAATTTTACATAGTTGTAAGAATTGGCCAATCAGGAGTTGAGTGAAAAGAGATAGCACTATTTTTATTTAGAAACGTCAAACAAATGTCAAACAAACGTCAAATTCATAAAATATATTGAAATGGCGACTTTAGAAAGCAAAATTAATCAAATAATATTTAATTATTATTAATATTATTATTATTATGATTATTTAATTATTTTATTTATTTATCTTGTGTCAAATGTGTCATTGCAGTACGCATGCGTATGTAAAAATTTCACTAGCATCACAAGCCAGTGTGAATGGTCAAGTATGCTTACAACTATTACTACGGCAATAACAAAAACTGCAACCGCAGTCTGAATGATACTTTACTGCTAATAGCTGTGTTTTTTTTTTACCGAAAAACTCAGCTCAGATCAGCAAATATCAGTAACCTTGAAATAATAGCTGTTTTATTTATCGTCTCGTAACTGAGTTGGAAGTGAGTGCATTGCTTCCCCCGTACCGATACTGAGTTGCATATTTAGCTATTGTTTAGCTGAGATTCAAGTAAGCGCACATGCGCACTTCAAATTTTCCTAGTTTCAGATTTGATAACGTGTTTGATACTGGTTGACATTTCTATTTGAATATTTTATTTTGAAATCAAACAATAGATATCCGCGGCGAGTTGCAATAAATTATCAACGCAAACAATCCAAATACATCTAATATTTTAGGTTGTATCATATGTGGAAGTTAGATTTTAAACGTCACTTTCAAATAAACTGTTTTATTTATCAATACAACTCACTTAGCATAACTCAGCTCAGCTCAACTCATTTATAAGATTTACTGATCTGAGTGGAATGTAAAAAAAATACAGCTATTATATTCAGTATTGCATCATCTACATTTGCCGTAGACCTGGTTCGATTAAGATTAAAAAAATAAATACACGGCTCTCCACTATACTATATTAGAAATATTTGTAGATTTATTTATTTTTGTAATGTATTTAGGAATTGTGGATCCAGCTGTAATGGGTGGTATAATGAACTATGAGAAATCATTTTTCATTCCGGAATATTTAGAAAATCATACCGATGATGATTTATTAGTAAAGAAATTAAAGGATTTGATTGCCGATCAAGTTCCGTTATTGGAATTTGGAATTCAAGTGCACAAGGAAAGAGCGCCAGCCAGCTTGGGGCCATTTCATCAAAGACTCGAGGACTGTTTCGCGAAAATGCAGGCAAGCGTTGTAGAAAAATATGGCAAGAGGGTAAGAAAGAAATTTTCTTATTTATATTTAGTTTTAATTTTATATTATGACTAGCACAATATCTGTTTTCCGCATGGAATAAGTTTAATTCAAATGTAAATAGAAATGTTTTCCTACTCCACCCTTCCTCTCTCAATCCAACAAAATAAAAACAAAGTCAAAGATAAAAAAATATTAAATATTTTTAGTTTGTACACTATAATTTTTCATATTATAGTTGTGTCTATAAATGCAGTTGGGTAAAAATTTATATAATAACTTTTTAATTTATTATTTTGAAAAATAACTGACTATTTTATGTAACTTAATTATATTTATTATACAAATCATATTAGTTACAAATTAGTTCATTGTGATTGCAAATCATTTAGAAATGTTAGATTGTTAACTGTAATAATTGTTTATATATAACGTCGTCACCGGGAGTATAAAAAAACTTAACATATTAAAGTATTGATTTTATTAGATTAAATATTGTCAATATTTGAATACATTTTTCTAATATTTCTAAATAAAAATTTAAAAATCCAACAATTTGTATCTTTAGATTCATTCTTTGTCATTCATTTAGTTTTTGATTGAAAATTATATTTAATAATAGAGAACATTTTATTCTAAGCCCTGAAACAGTATTTCATTAAAAAATTGCATTATAATAGAACGATCCTATCGGACACTTAATAGCTATATTCAGACAGGTGGTGGGAATCCAAAAATGAATAATTTTACATTCGATTTATTCGTTTAATACTACATATTTACTGTAATTAATTATTAGAAAAATTAGCTAATTTATGTACAATTAATAATTTAATAATAATTTTTATATATTCACAGAAGTAGCATATAAAAAAAATTAATCAAATATTTAATTGTCAATATTTTCTTTTTATTATTATTGTGATTTCCAAAAAATATGTATGTTGTTAATTGTAATAAAGATTAATCATATTTTTTTCAAATAAATTAATTTTTTTTATATGTTAATTCTGTAAATATATAAAAATTGTTACTAAATTATTAATTGTACATAAATTAGCTAATTTTTCTAATAATTAATTACCATAAATATGTAGTATTAAACGAATAAATCGAATGTAAAATTATTCTTTTTTGTATTCCTACCACCTGTCTGAATATAGCCTTTTGTTTGCCTTGACCGCCTATGTACATTCCCAAATAGAGTTTTTTTTTTGTAAAAATGCTATATGTGAGTGTGTGACAAACGAACATTGTCATATCTGTAAAATATTTTTTTATTTACTTGTACAAAATACGTCACAAATTCATCTCCATTTTTTGTGTTACCCCTCGCAAACCCAAACCGGTCTCTCTAAACTTTACACTGTTATAATAATTTAGTTTCTGTAATTTAATATTTATTTATAGTCTAAAATAAGAAATATTCCTAATTTATTAATTATTCTATATGATTATTCCAAGAATATGTTAAAAAATTTCTAATTGTATTATTTGAATTTGTTATTTAGGTTTGTGATTTTAAAATGGATTCGTCTCAATCAGTAACAATGCGAAGGCAGTTCAGTCAGTTATCAGATGGTAGGGTTTCCGAATTGTCTGCAATTTCTGAGTAAGTCTTTTTATTATATTAATTTTTGATGTATATCTTAAAATAGTAACATTTAATAATAGTAACAGTAGTTAGTAGTTTTTATTGTTGTAAACGCAGTAATCATTCATGTAACATTAGTAAGTAATATTCACAAAGTTTTTGTTTTCAACTTGTATATGTCTCGTTATAATATTAAAATTTGTTTATTTATATGATTTTATTTATTTTTCTTTGGAAAAAATTGTGGATATTACTGATTTTAGTTCATTTATTTTATTTTTAGTTGCAAGTAAGCTAAAGACAAATATAGTTTCGTAATATTAAAATATTGATTTTGTTGTATTGTGTAATTTTTGAAAATTATTTTTGTTTTTGTCTTTAGTCGTATATGTTTATGTATATAAGATGTGTAAAAAAGAAGGTTTGCGCATCTTATTGTTGAGATGGGCTTTTTATATTATGATTTTTTTGTTGTGATTGCTTTTGTTTCTTTCCTTAATTTAGTACAAGTAATCGTTCAAGAGTGTCAAGTTTAACACGAGCTCAGGTTCAAACATTTAAATCCTTCACTTCTTCTTATTTTTCATCGGGTAATAACTCACCCTCTCTGCATAGGTGCGTATTTTAATAATACTCGACAAATAAACAGACAAATTTTTATTTGCTATTTTCTGGCATTTTATTAATCAAATATGTATTTTGATTTTATTTCTTGGGATTTGGTTTCTAATATATCACTTTTTCTATTATAACTGATTTAAATTTAGTTATTTTTATTATAATCATAGATAAAATGTAAGCGGACATTAAAAATAAAAGAAGAACAAATAAAATATGAAAATATTTTTCTTTTAAAACAATATTTAATAATTGATCAGCTTATGCTAATTTTTTAATATCTTTATAAATTAGAACATTGGAAAGATTTACATTGTATCATTTGCTTTTTTAGAAATATATAATTTAAAAAATCTATATAAAGTCAGTAAAAACTTGAGAGGTATTGGTACAAAATTTTAATTTTTTGTTTATGAATGAACATTACATTGTTTAGAAATGTGATTTAATAGGTTTGTTTCAATCTAGCACCAAATCAGTTTGGAGTCAGTTCAGAACTGTCCGAGGCATGAGCAATGTAAATTTAGTTCCAAACTAGTTTAAAATTTAGTTGGAACAAATCTTTATATAAACAAAATTATTTAAATTCTGAATTTGAAATTTAAATCTGATACGCTTAAGTATAAAATAGATACATTTTTATTATAATAATTCCTAAATATTAGTAAGAAATTACCTGTCATGGCATGAAACGTTGTACAAGGATATTACTTGAGTAAAAAACTAATCAGAACATTAATTATTTATTTTTTCAGAAGGCCAAGCATACAAGCAATTTTGAGGACTAACTCTTATGAATCGCAAGCCTAATTTTTGTTTAATAATATTTATTTTTTTTGTTTAATTTATAATTATTTTTTCTTATTCTTCTTTTATTTAAAACTTTGTTGGATTCTCTCTGGGACAAACTAACGGTAAATAATAATTCTAACATTTAGTAAAATTGCATGTATTTTAGCTTTAATTTTCATTGCATTTTTTTTCTTTCTCGATTTGTTTAATTCACGCTTTTTTGCTTAATAATATTTTATTTAGTTGTCTTTTTAATATTTATTTTGTTCTATGTAGTTCATTTTTCTGTATTTTCGTTTCTTCATCTCTATATTGTATGTGAAATTGTTTGTGTATGTGTTATGTTTATATAATTATTGAAATCTTTCACATTGTTATGTATTTGTAAATATTTTTTGTCATTTTCTTTCGTGCGAATAAAAACTTATTGTAAAATTTGAATTAGATGAGACATGCGTATGTATTTATTATTATTAAATTATAAATAATTATTTTGTTATTGTATTATAAGTTAATAAATTTATTGTAATTTGAAATTTAAGTAGGTACGCAAGTTTCATGAAATTCAAATTTTATTAAATTTTTAAATATTTTGTAGAGGATATTTTTTAATAAAATAAAACGGCTTTAGGTTTAAGTTCTGTATTAATATTTATTAATAATCGACGTTTTGACGAACTCAACGTCTGTCTTTATCAGGAAAACTGATCACTATTAGTATTAGTTTTCCTGGTGAAGACGGAAGTTCAGTTCGTAAAAACGTGGATTATTAATAAATATTAATACAGAACTTAAATCTAAAGCCGTTTTATTTTATATAATGAGTTCTGAAAGATATATTTTTTATTTATTATAATATAATTTAGTAGAGATCAGTTAATAAATTTTAAAATATGATGCTATATTTGTGAATTTCTAACGTAAAATATTCACTTTGATATGAACAAATAAAAGCAAAATTGATGGACATTTTATCAATTGGAAGTCTATGAACTTTGTGCATCAACTTAATATATATTTGAATTTGAAATGAATTTGTTGAAAGGTGTACTGTGAAACTAGTGAAATTCTATTACAGTAAGTCACCATCATCAACCAATTCGCCTCGTTACATGAGTTTAACGTCTCAAGTGAGCAATAAATTGAGCAGTCCATCGCCCAGTAGCAAATCATCGAAAACAAATAAAACACCGAAAGAGAAACGACGCTTGAGTAAAGCCGATCGGGAGACATCAACAGCGACCATTAGTCAAGCGATTGTTTCCAGTGGTACACAATGGTATACAATTGACTCAGATGCTATGCCGACTTCCAATGGGAATACGACGCCTGTGTTTGAGCTTCGACAAGAGGTAAACATACATCATCGAATTTTCTAGGATTTTATTTTACTTCACGGCTTTCATTTATATATATATGCTTTAAATTGCAAATTGTTAAAAATGTAAAATGTGAATATAAGACATGAAATAAAAAAAGGAAATTTTTTATATTCTTAATGACGTATTATAGTTAAAAATTAACTAGTAATTTAATTAGTTCATCGAAATAAATTAATGGCGATTTAAGCAAAAAACCAAATTACTATAACCTAAAAAATGGAAATTAAATTTAAAATGGAACAGATTGAAAATAAAAAAATTGGAATAACTAATTTAAGCTACTACTGTTTAAATCATGTAGGTTGTTTAGTTTTTGATAATGTGTGTTTTATTAACTTATTTTTAAATGAAAGTACATTCGTAATGAATTAATTTAAGTTGTAATAATTTAGATAAAACATCAACATCTGTATATTTTTATGAAGATGTGTTATGAATATATTTTTTTTTTTTTGATATAGCCGCGCAACTTCTATGGTCATTTGCGGCGTTATTACACATTGTTGTTTTAATTGGCTCGTTACACTCATTAAAATTTACTATTTTAATATAAAATATTGAAAGATTATATAAAAACAACGTCATAACATATTTTATTTACAGTATTTTTATAAAAAAAATTTGGAAAAAATAATGGCCCGTATTCTCACCTCATTTATAAAAGTGATTTTTGCCAAAAGTACTTTTGAAGTTCATTTAAAATCATTTATTAAGCATTTTAAAATAGTTTATTTAAATTTTTTAATACCGAAAATAATAAAAATGACCAAAAATGGAAAATATATTTACATTTGATGAAAAACAGAAGCAAAAAGCACAAGCACTTTTTTACGAAAAAGTGAGGTAAGAATGATTTTTGCGCAATGACCTCATTTTATTTTTTGTTATAAAAAAATTTTCATGATTGATATTTTTCAACTATAAATACAGTAAAACCTCGATATAACGGACCTCTATTTAACGGACTTCGAATATAACGGATAAAAAATTCGGTCAAATGTAAAAAAATTAAAAACGTACTGTCAATATTACATGAAAACACGTCATACGTCTAGCACTAGAATTATTTGTGACATACATACAGTGTATTTTCAAAAAAAAGTTTTTTGATTTATTTTAAACCTATTTTTATATAACGGACTTTCGGCTTTAACGGACACCCCCTCCCCCCAATTAGTTTGTTATATCGAGGTTTTACTGTATAATTTAATTGATTCGTTATACATTTAACGAAACATTACACACTTAACGAAGTTTTATTTGACATTATTTTTTCAGGTTTGAAGATAATTTTTTTGTTGCTATTATTTATTTGTAAGAAAATATGTTAAATATTAGTGATGTAACGAATATTCGGCCAAAATTTTAAACAAATATCTGTCCGAATACCGAATAGTAAAAACATGACCGAATAGGCCGAATTCCGGTTTTGGTCTCATCTCTAGTAAATACAACTATTAAATATTATTTATTTATTTTATTTTACAGCTAACACCAAAACGGCCTTTACGGTCAGAAGTGGAAAAAGAAAAAAGACTGAGTAGACCACCCAGTGGTAATTTCCAGAACTCAAGACCTCCTAGTTCCCTAGTGACTATTAGAGGAAATAGCAGTTCTGGTAATAGCAGTAATAGAGATTCAGTTGGTAAGTAATATTTGGTTCAGTTTTACATATTACATTAGGGTTGAGTCTTATTTTCGGTAGGACAGTCCTACAATATTGCAAGTACGCGTTCTCCGTCCTACATTAGACTGAAAGTATTTAATCTATGTAATTATTTTAGTTTACTGGGTTGTTAAAATATCACTTTGAAAATAAATCTCACGTTATCGAAATCAGTATTCATAGTAGAAGCCAAATTTATTAGATGCGATGTTACGTCTAACAAGTTTGGTTTCTGTTATATTAAAATTATTGTAAAATGTATTATTCAGTTTTTGGTTATACTGTACTGATCTTAAAAACTTTCTTCGGCAGGCGATGTTTCTTGCAGATCATCATTTTTCCCTCTCCAGTCAAGAGTATTGTTCTACTTTGCGCTTTTTAAAAACTGGTAATACGTTGTATTAGTTGTGTTTTTTTTTACATTCCACTCAGATCAGTAAATCTTGTAAATGAGTTGAGCTGAGCTGAGTTTTGCTGAGTGAGTTCTATTGATAAATAAAACAGTTTATTTGAAAGTGATGTTTAAAATCTAACTTCCACATATGATATAACCTAAAATATTAGATGTATTTGGATTGTTTGCGTTAATAGTTTATTGCAACTCGCCGCGGATATCTATTGTTTGATTTCAAAATAAAATATTCAAATAGAAATGTCAACCAGTATCAAACACGTTATCAAATCTGAAACTAGGAAAATTTGAATTGCGCATGTGCGCTCACTTGAATCCCAGCTAAGCACTAGCTTAATATGCAACTCAGTATCGGGGTAAGGGGGGAAGCAATTCACCACTTCGAACTCAGTTACGAGACGATATTATTTCAAGCTATTATTTCGGTAAAAAAACACAGCTATTGAGTGATTCAAATTAAGAAAATTAATGAACTCGATTGTTACATAACAGATTCTTGGGGGGGGGGGGGGGGGTTATTTAAAATTTCATTAATCAAAAATATACATTAAAATAATTACGTAAATATAATATGTTTCAAAGCAAAATTATTTAAAATAAATATTAAAGTTGAACGTCAAATTTGAATTTGCTCGTCCTGACGTATTAGTGTTTTCAGCGTTTTATGCGATAAATACTGTAACATATTTTAAATAAATAAAATATGTTGACATTGTTTTTCTGTAATCTTTTAATATTTCGTCTTGAAAATGTGGTAAATTTTACTGAATACAAGGAGCCGATTATAACGTAGCAACTATTTTATAGAGTTCCAAAATATTATTTGTTTTAATGTGATCCGGCCAATGTTTTAATTATAGAAATTAAAAATAATATTTTATATTTTTAACACGTTTACTGTCGCGATCACATCCTGGAGGAATAATTCTGTATCTTTCGCCGAGTGTCAACATTTACATATGTGCCTCAGCTATTCTTGCAACTAAGTACAATAATAAACAATAATCAAATAATATTTTTTAGGCACAACTGATTCAACAGCCAGTGAAGAAGACAACATTCCACCACCTCTTCCGCTTAAACTTCGCGGTGAGGCCGATTATTGTAATATTCTCGAAGGTGATCAGCAATGCAGCAACATTAGTTTTTTGTACTCCGGACGTGTTTCACTGCGTGTAGCGCCAAATAAACCGTTACCACCCGAGCCCGAAGACGAATTATTACCGCCTACACCGCCGCCAAAACCTCCAAAACATTAATATCTAACTAAAAAATATATATACAGAAATAAATAACTAATCGATTCAATGACGTTACTCAAATCATTTAAAAAGTAAAAATATTCAGAATGTTTTATTTGAGATTCAAGAAAATACTGCATTTTAACGTTATAAATATTTGAAAAATAAATTAGAATAAAAATAATCGTGAAATTAAAATTTAGAAAATATGTTAAACTTTTAGTTGTAGATATTCGACTAGGATCAAAAGGAATATTTTAATAGAAAATGAAATATGTAGGAAATTATTAATTAGTTTTATTAATTTTATGATTCGATTGGTTATTTAATTTTTGGATACTAAATAGTCGATATTTAAAGGCGCATAATATTTTAGATTGTATATTTGGCTACGTTAATTTGATTTAAGCAAGGACTATTTATTTTTCGATGCCATATATTTTATTTTCATATTGTAAATATTGTATATTATGATTTATATAATTATGTAGATAGAAAGAAAGAAAGAAATATGTGTAAAAATGTTTTAATTGTATGTTACCATCGTGTGCCATTTGTTTTTCTTTACATAGAGAAATTTTATTATACGTTTTCTCATGAAATAATTTACGTAATTAATTATTTTTTGTTATGTATTATTTATATATGATGGTGACAGAGCTATTTTACTCTGTATTTTATTATGTATTATTGTAATTTTAGAGATATTTTATGTATATTACGCTGTTATTATTTGTATTATGTGTTTTATAATGCAAACTGACAAAAATGAAATTTTAATAGTATTATAGAAAATTTTTACTGGTCATTTTATGTATTAATATTTTAACCAAAGATGTATTTTTCAATAAAAATTATTTTCAAAAATTTACCTGCTCATATCTAATTTGTTCAATATCTTTTTAAAGATTATCAACGAAAAAAACTACTTTTATTTATATTCTTTGGTATACAACGGAGTTAATTGTAGTTAAAAAAAAACTGTAATTAATCATAATAATTACGGTTTGTAGTATATTTTTATTTTTAAATTTTATTTAAGATTGGTATTTCATCAAGTATGTTACGATAAATAAGGTATTTCAAATAAGTGTAGCATGACAAAAATGATATTTCCAACGACGAAAACTGGAAATTTTACAACAAAATTAGTATATTGGACGACTTTTCATTTATTTATTCAGAGATTAGGAGATTAGTGCACCTGATTTTGGTTACGTTTATTGCTAGATAGGTTGGGTTAAAAGATTAGTTTTTTTTTTGCTATTAGAACGTGGGTGGTTTACTAATATTTTTGTCGTGAAACAAAAATATTTTGGCATGCATTTACATTTTTTGTCGTATATTTGCATTTATTGTCATGTAAACATTATTTATCATACAGTTTATTTTCCTATCGTGAATAATACCAATTCTACCTTGCGAAAAAAGTACTATCCATTTTTTATTGCTCTTTTCAAAAGTACGCGGGTTTTGAATCTAGGAACTTTTTGAATTTGGTTACAATTTGGAAAAAAAAACAACAAATTTACAAGTTATATTGTGATGTATTGTGAATTGTCATTTGTATCATAATAATCAAAAATACTACAAAATAAAACTTTTCTTTATTATATTAGCATATTAAAATGGCTCGTTTATTTAGTTCCGTATTTCAAAAGGTAAATACAATATTTAATGTAAAATTATATGTTAGATAAAATGATTTAATTTCAGATTCCACAACTTACGAAGATTTCTACTCCAATTTTAATTAATTCACCGATATTACGTAATTTTTCAGACGGTAACGCGATAATATATTTGTTATAGTTTGTACATATGTATAATGAATGTATTTTTTTTCTATAGTGATTAATAGGCCGCAAATCCAAAGACCGGCACCTAATTTTACAGGCACAGCTGTTATAAATCAGCAATTTAAAGATATAAAGCTAACCGATTATAAAGGAAAATATTTAGTTCTTGTCTTCTATCCATTAGATTTGTAAGTATTTTAATAAATGAATTAAAATTTTATCAATTTTTGATGTATCTGTTGTGGAAAAATATGTGACATTATATTAAATAATTGATTGCATTGTTTTGTAGTACATTTGTTTGTCCAACGGAGCTGGTCGCATTCGATAATAAATATGAAGATTTTCAGAAATTGAACACGGAAGTAATTGGTGTATCAATTGATTCGCATTTTTCGCATCTTGCATGGATAAATACAAAACGATCGGAAGGCGGCTTAGGCAATATACGTTTTCCGCTATTGTCTGATTTAAAAAAGCAAATCGCACGTGATTATGATGTACTATTGGACAATGAAGGCATTGCATTACGTGGAATGTTTGTTATTGATACGAAAGGTATTTTACGATCAATGACTATAAATGATTTGCCCATTGGGCGATCTGTTGACGAAGCTTTAAGAACAGTTAAGGCCTTGCAGTTCGTCGAAAAACATGGGGAAGGTAAGATTTTTTTTATATAGTTTATATTCAATATGCTAGATAAGGAAAAATAGCGATAAACTGCAAATTTTATTAAGATTAATTGCCAACATATTTAGATTACGTAATTGAAATATGAATTTGTAAAATATTCCAAATGATAATCCTAAAAATAGTTTGCAATATTTAAGTTTGAATTATAGCCAAAATATAGATATGACGACATAAATATCTGATACAGTTTACGATAATAAAGTTACGTTTCATCTCTTTAATATATTTCTATTTTACAAATAATCGATTACGTTTTTTATTACGTCACATCTAACAAATTTAACTTCCACTCTAAATAACATTTAAATACTAAAATGTCATTAATATTTGTTCTTACAGTCTGTCCCGCAAATTGGACTCCAACCGACAAAACAATCAAACCTGATCCAGTTGGTTCTAAAGAATTCTTTAAAACTTTTAAATAAATGTTTGTAATTTATATTTTTGTTATAAAAGTTGTAATTTCCGTTTGACATTATAATTAGTTTATTATAATGTCTTTGTTAGTTATTATCTGTTTATTTGAAATAAAGTTCTGGTGATAAAAAATAAATTTTTCATGATAATAAACTTGATCGTTTTTGTTTGAATCTTTATTTCAGATGTTAGTTTAATTGGTAAATTTATTTTTTATTAAAGTTATAGGACATTTATTTTTTGGTAATAATTTTTATATCAATAATTATGTTTTGTGTTATTGTTTAACAGTAAAATGAAATAAAATTATAATTGCTATTTTATATTTTTATTAACAATCTTGCACATAAATACTAATAAGTTTAATTTTTATCATTTTATATTTTTCTAACAAAGTGATATAAAGTTTTTTTCTTATATATTTATCTACGTTCTACATTTTAATGAAAATTCATATACAGATGACCATAAGATTGCGAGGTCGCATTCTGCCCTGTCATGTTAATTTAGTGGTTAATGAGCTGAACTTACATTTAATTAGTCTGGGTTTGATTCTGAACTACAGTGTTATTTTTTTAAACTATTAAAAAAAAATAATTAATAATTACAATGACCATGTATGTACGTATGAGTTTTGTATTTATTAAACATTTTTATTTTTTTAATATCTAAATGTTTCTAAGGTTAGTTTTTCGAAATTCAACTCGAGACAGAAATATTTTATATATTGTGAATTTCGCATGTTAATCGGCTATGTCAACTTTGCAAACGAACACCGTGTATAAACAAAATAAATTTAAAACAGTGAATTGTAATGTACACGAATTATTGAATAATAATATTTAAAAATAATCTATAATTAATCACGTAACCATATTAACCGAATATTTACAGGCTTTAAGTTAGTGTTCATTTAATATACAAGTTGTAAACATAAATTTCTTGTGTCTTTCATTTGTCAACATTTAAATAAGGTAAGTGATTTTTTGGAAATTGTATATTAGAAAGATTAGAAATATATCTATATTATATATCAGATCTTCCCAAATTTTTATGGGCTGAGACGCTGAGACTCACTTTTAAAAATGCTAATTTTGTGCGACCCACTTGATTGTAATGTATATTTGAAAAGAAAGGGAAGGAGATTTTAAAATACAAATATCGCTCTACTATCACTTTCTTATTGATATATTTTAATATATACAATAACACGATCCACTCAAAATTAATTTACGACCCATACTTTGGTAATCTCTGCTATATACTGTTCTAATTTTATTTACTTTAATATAAATAATTGTAAAAACTTTTTGATCTACTTGGATGAGAAAGCGAATTAACGTGATTAAACGAATGTTTTTCAATAGTTCAAATAGAAAAACCTGTATGAAAGTTATCATGAATGCATACATAATTTTAAACCAATAGTTTTTATATGACTATTTTCTGTTTCTATAATTTGCTAAAATAATATCTATAAAATGTTATTTTTCAAAACATTATATAGCATTTATCGAATTTTTATTGGCGTATAAAAAAGTTATGTGTTGGTCACAATAGATTTTTCTTGTTGGTAAAATAAAAAAAATAAAACGTGAAGCCAATAAATTTCTTTTTCTTCTTTTAAAGATTACGAGAGAAAAAAGTTGGGCTGGCAATGTTATAGGAAGGTCATTGTTAGGGGTGTTGTAGAATAAGAAGGTTTCCGTTTCCGAAACACAAAAGTTATTAACGGTTAAAGCGTCGCTCTTTTCGGTTTTCTCTCGCGGGGTGAAAGTGAAGTAATAATATGCTTCTGTGTGCGCGTGGTGCGCGCCGACGGTTGATCTCCCCGTGTCTCGCGGGGCCCATTTCCGCAACGAAATCGTAATGCATTTTTCTTATATAGCATTTTTTATTATGTCTATCGTGTGCGCAAACGCAAAACTGTGCCAAACCAACCAACATACAATCTATTCGCTCTCGTATCGTATATTGTTCTTAAAAGGTGCCAGAACCGAAAACGCTTCTCTGACACCGAAGCATCAGGGCCGGATTTTTAGTTATTTCATTTTTATTTCGCCATATCTTTTTACACGTATAGAATTTGTTGATGATATTAATTGTATTCTAATTTTTGTAAATTTATGTTAAAATTATATAATGAGCATCAAATATACATTAGTCGTCAGTCGATTTTTTGTTTATTCGGTCAAATTGAGTTATTGTTTATTTTGGCAATTTTTTGTTTGTTTTCATATCTATTTTAACAATCGTGGATGTTATAATTTTAATAGTTTCGGAAATATATATAAATTTGAATTGGTTCCATATCTTTACTATAAACAATTCAGTTCAGAAACTTTAAACATCATTTTCTCAAAAGTAAGGTTTTTGTGATTATGAATTTAACGAAATTGCAGAATTAATTGCTTGTCCACATATTTTAACGGCAGAGAAAATAAATTTGCATATTGTTTCTTTCAAATATTTACAAATAAATAAATAATATTTAAAATAATAAAATTTGACTATAACGTAAAGAGATATTAAAATATAATTTGTAAATTTTCAGTTCAATTTTAAATGAAAAAATATCTTGATTTCACAATTAAATTATAAATTAAATTATATTGTAATTTATAAATTTAAATTATGTATTTCAAAAGAGGTATTGGTGTAGCTGGTATATACATATCTCTGGTTTATATCTCTTCATGTTTTCAATATTTTTAGATATCAAATATATTATTTTTCAAAAATAATTACATTGTATTTTAACATTTATATCTTATCTACTCTACATAATTCAAAAACTGATTGAAATAAAGAAAAAAACCAAACAAATTAATGTACAAAATGTTGATTTAAAAAGTGATCTTTATTGTGTAAAAATTTATCAGAGCATCGAATTAATTCACAATATTTTCTTATAACAAAATATAAATATAAATTCAATGAAATTTCCTTTTGAAAAGTAAATGAGTGTCTCGTGTCGCGTTTAAAAATAATAGCCTCTCAGCGATTGGCCAGATAAATAAAGAAATCGATCCGCAATGTACCACATAAATTTTTCAGTACATTACAGAGCTTAATCTTTGATTTACTTCCATTTACAGACACAGACAGCACTGAGTATACTATTTTCAAATTACTAAGTTTATTATTCATTTTTAAAACTATCATCATTGTATTATTTATAATTACCATTTATAAGATGATCAATTTTTTTACAATGAAAAAGAGGACGAAAAAATTTAAGAAAAAGTACAACATAAATAAATGAAACATTTTATTAATTCAAACAAAAACTAAACTAATTATGTTTACATCCCTTTTAATTATTTAATGAAACGAATGAATATTTTTTATCAATATATCATTTTCTAACAATATATTAGAAATTTCGCAGCAAGAAATATCCTTCATATTAAATTTTGCGGTAAGTGGCATTTCTGAATACAGATATTAACAGATTAGTTTTAAAATATCGAAAAGGAGGACCAACCATTCATACGGTATGTATACGCAATTGGCTATTTATACATACTAAAAAAAAAAAAACCTAAACCAACCTACTAACCTAACCTACCCTAATAGCCAATTACGTAAAAATACTGTATGTATAAATAGCCACTTTCTATTTTATTTATCAGTACTATTATTTATTTCCGATCCATTTTATTAATTTACAATATCAAAATTTACGAAAAGAATTTTTGACAAATATTTTGTTTTTATTCAGCATCGGCTTTTGTAGCAGATATTTTCCATACTATATATTTGATTTTCCAATCTCCTATTCAGTTTCAGCTTCAGTGTTTTCAGTGCAGGTGGGAAGCAAACAGTTCAGTTACCAACGCACGTGCTGAAATATATGACCAGTTTAGTAAGTTGGCTGTGCCTTGGCTAGGCACAGCCAACTGAAAATCCATTTCCATTCATTCTCGTTTTCTATTACCTGTAAAAACCTCCTTCGAGTCTTTTATTTGACATTTAGTGGCGATTTGCAGCGCCTCGTCTGCCATCTAGCTATCGCTTTTTGCACACCACACCATTCTCACCTCCCTACCGAACCCGAAGCTCACTTGTTTCGCTATCCGTTCGCTACGCACACTTTTGTTTTTTCACCTTTTTGTCTTTTGTTTGGCTTCGTCGCGATTTTGCTATGGAGCGCGCTTGGCGTTCCCTTCTGGCTTTTTGTTGTTGGTTGTTACCCAAGTCTTTTTATTTTGTTTTATGTTTCGATGCGCATTTGTTTTTTTTTGTTTTTCTTTTTTTTGAGGGGGGTCTTTGTTTTGGTTGGATTGTTCGATGGTTTGTCGCAATGTGGTTTCACCTGCAGAGCTTGGATTTAGTGGAGATATTTTGCTAAAAAATGTTTGGCAGACAAATGAATTAAGAATAAATTTAAATTTTTTATTTGTCTAAGGACGAATTATAGACAAAACCGTATGCAATTTATTTGTTTATAAAGTATACAAACCAATGTGTTCTTTTAGCTTAAAAAATGAGCAATATTGTAATTACTCTTATGTATCCTACTTATGAAGTAAAATAGAAAGTTGTTATTTTTTTAATAAAAAAATATACGCTTAATTTCTAAAGTGACTAAGATAATTGTTTTTCTTAATTTAAAAAAAAAAGTTGATATGCAGTGATGAGATTTCCTATAGGGAAAAAAATTTTAATATGAGTTTTATGAGAAAAACTTATTCTTTATAAAAAAATTTTGCTTCTATCAAAACCCCTTATAGTCAAAGAAAAATCCAGTAATCACTTAAGATAAGATCAAAAACTTGATATTATGTCGAGTTGTTGATTTTAAATATGACTAACAATAAGTCCGAATGTTACATCAGTATCGTGTTACCCATGGATTACTTGTTAATAATAATAATAATTATATTTTGGCAAATTAATAATAATAATAATAATAATAATTAAAAAATAAGCCTTTTATATGACAAATATTTTTAACATTTTTCACACGATACTGATGTAACATTCGGACTTATTGTAACTCGACATAATATCAAGTTTTTGATCTTATCTTAAGTGATTACTGGATTACTGGATTAGGGGTTTTGATAGAAGCAAATTTTTTTATAAAGAATAAGTTTTTCTCCTAAAATTCATATTAAAATTTTTTTCCCTATCCCTCATCACTTTACACACTAATTTTTATTAAAAAAAATATATTTTTAATTTTTTCCTTAATTAAAAAATTTTAAAATTTTTGTGTTATTTTAAAAAGTCCATAAACATAACTTGGATTCAAATCAATAAATAAATGTTAACAGTGTATTTATAGACTACAAAGTAGTACGTTATAAAACCAATTTAATAGCTCATAAAAACAAGAAATCTACTTTTATGTTACAAAAACAATTTTCTTATTTGATCATTTATTCTATTTGCCATAAACATGCACAATATAAAAATCTGATATAAACAGTTCATATCTTTCTTATACGTTAACACTTTAAGTTTCTAAAGAATTAATTTATTTTTTGTTTTTCTTTAATCATTTACCGATTCATATTAAGTCAGCAAAATCTTTGAAATATATGACAAATTTTTATTAATTTTTTAATGATCTCGAACAAAAATATTTTATTTGTACATTTATAAAATAAGTACGAAGTTGATATTTGATAATGACAAATACTCAGATCTATATTTCCAATAAAAATTAGTGTTTCTATGTTGTAGTTTTTTATTTGTATTTATGTTCCTTTATTCTGTTCTCCAATAAAACTTTCCAATTAATTTGATATATAGACTTTAGGTTAATGAAACTCAATTGAAATACTAATCTAATTTTTCGATATATACATATATTATATTACCATCAGTGAGAATTCGTAGAGACAGTGGAAACTGAATTCGTTTAACAAATAATACATTTTATAAGGTAATTATTATACAATATAATTATAACAAGAATTAAAAACTTATTTAGAAATAATAAAAATAATATTTGATAAAGACATTTGGTTTAAAAGATTTTAAATTTTTCAGCAAAAATATCTTTGTCATTTGAAATTTTAGTAACATTTAATAAATATAACGAGTTTAGTTTATACAACAAATGATTTTTTTTGTGTTAAACGGGCTTTACACGGTCAATCAGGAATGAAAGTCTGACTGAAAAATCAAATTGTCATTCCTGATTTCAATCACGAAGTCCCTACCCTTATCAGTAAAACTGACAGTCTGATTGAAGTAATTTTAGCTTTAGATGACTATAAAAATTAGTTTTCACTTCCCGTGATTGAAGCTCGGATTTCAAAATAACCCTCCTATAAAAATAACCCTCCTATAAACACGGTAGATAGGTACCAAGAAAACGGCGTGTTATGTGAAACCGTGTTATATGAGACCCAGAGCCAATAGAAAAAAGGGAGTTAGGTTCCAAAAATTAAAATACATTTGTACATATATTTTTAAAGATACGTAGAAATAACTTCAATTTTATTAAAAATGTATCTGAGAGATAAACAGTTATTTTTGTCATTTTTATAGTAGACGCGAAAAACGAAAAATTACATAGTTTTTTTTTATGTTTATGTCGACATAAGTTAACTAACATTACTATAAGGAGCTATTTTTCAGAAAATAATCGTACAGATTAAAATTGAGACAGTTACAGACACATTACGTTAACACATGCAGGTGATTATGAACTTACTACTATTTGCCTCTTATGTAAAAGACAGGTAAAACCAAAAGTCGTAGTTGACAAAAACTTCTTTAATAACAAACTTTTTTTTTTAAATAACTGGTGAGCTTATTAAATGTATATACATATGTACATACACGTTACTACAAGTAAAAACCTGAAAACTGCGTTGTAAGCAGAAACGTGTCAGAACGAAACCGTGTTACAGGATGGTTAGTGCATTTAAGCGAAACGTGTTAGAACGAAACCGTGTTGTCGGAGACCGTGTTGTAGGAGGGTTACCTGTATTTGGAAATCTGTAAAGCCATTTATCAGTTCATTAGTCTTGACCTTACACCTTCAATCAGAATGTTTCTCTTTAATCTGAATGTCATTCCGAATGATTGTGTAAGGCCTGCTTTAAAGTTGTGTAATTTATGTAACAAGTGCATAATTTAGTATTTTTTGCACGAATGGGAATATGTGTGAAAAAGATATTTTACGCATGAATTCCACACAATATTTTTTTCTATAATTGTCTGCAATTACAATTAACTTACACAAAAATCAAAATACAAATTTAAAACTTGACATCCTGTCAGGATGGCGAGTCAACTTTATTTGTTTTTAAAACATTTATATAACGCCAGAGTGAAATAATGGTACACAATTCCACTTTTCTTAACGCTTTCTTTCTTTTTTCAACATTACCATAAACGGATATTTTTAGACACACACACACACACACACACAGTGTTTTGAACAGTTGTAGAAAAAGTAATTTCAAGAAACTTCCTGTAATATTTCGTTTAAAAACTGATAGAAACAAATTCGTGTGACATTGTTTTGAATTGAACTAGCTAATACAATATATCAATGTTTGAAAAGTCGCGACACAAAATATCGGTGATTTTAGTGCGATGGTGTCTATATAACGCGGCCACGAATCGAAACCGTGATGGTGTTGTGCAAACAGTATAGTTGTAAATTCAACAATGTTGCTCGTAAATCGAGATGGATTATCGAAATGTCAACCCATAGTCCCAATGCTACTACTAAACAAATATATAGTATCTACTATACCAACACTATATATATGTACACTCCAAACGCACTGAGGTAAAGTTACAAATATATACGCATAGAATCACCTCCGCTATATAAAAATTATATCTGTCCTGATTTTATTTAAAATGGTCCATTTGCATTTTTACACACTTTCTGAATCTGAAAATCTATAAAAATTAAACAAAATCACATCAAATACATGATAATGTTTTGTAAGTAATATTCATAGAACTTTTCACTAAATAAAAGACTTTTAAAGGGATTTTCTGAGATATTTGACAGGTTTTACAAAAAAAAAGCTTTAGGATTAAGTTTTGCATATATTTTATTTAAATATGGACGTTTTGCTATACTCCAGGTATATTTTCATTAGGAAAAAATATACGTAGAGTATATCGAAACATCGATTTTGAAATAAAATATACACAGCATTAAATTTTAAAGCTTTTTACCGACTGTCATATCACATATGATAAGGGAGGTATTGCAATCATATCTCATACATATCGAGATTTTTATAAATAAGCACGAATTAGGCTTATAGTAACACGAATCAATTGTTTTCAGCGTGACCGTCTGTCGGTCTGTGAACACGTGTAGAGCAAATTCGACTGAACGAATTGAAATAAAATTTCATATTTAAATTTCGGAGGTGAATATATCAATTTGATCAAATTTTGGTAAAGATCTAGCAACCGGAAGTGGTAATTTACTTATGTGATTTAGTGAATATTTCGCAACAGAGAAATATTTTGAAAAAAAGAAAATATTTAACAAAAGTTGCTAAACAAGTTATAACTAACAACTTATATTTAGAACATGTTTAGATACGGCTAAATAATTTTTATATAATTTTTCATATTTTATAAAATATATAATTCTGTAAATAGGTGGCATATTTATGTCAAGACAGTTTTGTTTTTAGTTAACTGCAGTAGTTAAGTTGTTATATAAATTTTTCTATTCCATAAATTTATTTAGTACTACGATGACGATCGGTTCTGTGGTGGCCACAGCATATTTTTAATTTTAATATAATAGGCCCCATACACCTGCAAACAAATTGCGCAAACTGATATTGCACAACAAGTCGTTGTACAAACAAGAACGCCCATACATTATACGCAATTTTATGCAAACTCCAGTTGCTTTTGTCGTGTACGTACAAAACCTGCTGTCTGAGGATGCAGCCTATATTATATTCTCTTTGCTTGAAGGGACATTACTGACGGCACAAGGCTATTGTGCGCAAGCGCAGAAGAGTTGGTGAGATATAATTTTGAAAACGTATATCGTATGTCACGACAGATATTTGAAATTTGACAGCTGTATTTCAATAGCTTGTATCGGTAACCATGGCAATACATGTGCGTCTGATTCAGAAATCGACAAAAATTTTGCGAAGACATTACTGAAATCATCATGACATGTTTTTTAATTTTTTAGGTAATCTGAGAACAATGATAAATCACTTTTAAAGCCATCATCACTTTTAAAGCCATTTCCAGCAAAATAAAGAAATAAAAAAAAATACGCTAAACTTCCCCATTATTTATATCTGAATTTGTATTCAGTATATCAAGACAAATTAAAATTTGTTAAAATTATTTCGTATACCATTTCACTGTTGTCCAGCGTTATCTTTACAACAAATAAATTAATTATGTAGTAATAATACATGTGTTTATTTTTAAAACTGTTTAATAATTAATCTATAATTACTATATGACGAAAAATCCTCGTAATATTATACGTATAAAACGTTATCTTTCGTCGTTAACGCAAAATGCTATAACATATAGGTATAGGTGTGAGGAGCGCAGTCCAAAGGTGACTAGGATCGAAATATCCTCTGGCAATAGGTCTACTCTCCTGTATTCTCTATTCTATATACAATAATACTCTAGCTACTACCACAGTAAACTTGCATCCTCTAATTACAACAATGTACTTACTAATTGAATTTGATAGTAATTGATGAACTACCCGGACTATATTGTACAATTTCACCATTTTCACCTATCGCCTAAACATTATCCCAATGCTATATAAATCATCAACCCGATTCACAAACCTCCAACAATAAATGGATTTCTCATTTACATTGGCGTTCTCACTTTATCTCTAACTATCTATACGATTCTATATCTCTATATTTTATAATAGGACATAATTTTATAATATTGTCATTTCTATATAAGCTCCTGGACAAACATTAATGCTCCACTTCTATTTAAGTATTGTACTTCACACTCCTGCTGGCTAGTATTAGTACTAAATTAATTCCAATATTTTTGGCATTATTTTTTATACACAAAATTAGTATCATTTGTACACAAAAATGTTTATATGTTATTTCTTACTTTATAATTATCTATACTTTATAATTATAGTGTTCTTTTGTTTAATTTTATAATAAAAGCTGCTTTATATATTTTAGAAACTTATGAATATACTCGTAATATAATATGTATTGTCAATACATTTTTAGGTTTGTGACTTGCAAATTTAAATTTTTCTGTCTGTGTCTGCAATCTGCAAACTGTAAAGTTAGAATTTGTAGTTAAAATTTAAAACTTGCGGGATCTATAGTTTAAAATTTGGAATCCAGAGCTTAACTTTAAAACTGAAATCCGGTGTTTAACGTGAGGCACCACGTATCCAATTGAATTTCATATTGAATTTATTCGTTTAATACAACATATTTATTGTAACTGACTGTTCTGAAAATTACATAATGAATGTTGAATTAATAATTAAATATTAAATTTAATATTATTAATTGATTTATATAAAATAAAAAATAGTATATTTTTAAACTGGCTCTATTTTCTACAAAAACGATCTTAAAGGTACCGAAAAAATACCTGAGATATAATATCCTATGTAGAATAATATAGGTATATTTTTTGGAATTTTTTCGTATTTATAGTTTAGCCAAAAAAAGCAAAAAATGTGTTTTTTTTGGGGAAAAAATTTTTTTCTCTATTTTCCAAAATACAAAAAAATTCAAAAAAATATATATTATTCTACATAGAATATTATATCTCAGTTATTTTTTCGGTACCTTTAAGATCGGCTCGATAGAAAATAGAGCCAGTTAAAAAATATACTATTTTTTATTTTATATAAATCAATGAATAATATTAAATTTATTATTGAATTATTAATTCAACATTTATTATGTAATTTTCAGAACAGTCAGTTACAATAAATAAGTTGTATTAAACGAATAAATTCAATATGAAATTCAACATATTTTGTATTTTTCTACGTGTCTGAACATAGCAATTAGATACGTGGTGCCTAACGTTAAGTAGGTTAATTTTGATGTAAGTCGAATATCTTATTTTGTTTATTTCTGTTTTGCAAAATAAAAGTTGAAGATGCTGACCAAAAATAAATAGTTATCAGTACGATTTATCATATTTGGATTAATTAAAATTGTATTTATTGTTAAATTTACTTTAATTGGTGATCGTATTATTAGTGTAAATCATAAATAAATACGTTTGTATACGAAATAAAAAATGGTTCGACAGTAAAAACTCGCATCAATACTTTATAAATCTCTTCATTCGCGCACAAAAAATCCCATTTTAGACTCGACACAAAACTAAAACCTGCTAGCTCGCCTCCCTCCCCGTACGTTTGGTGCGGTGCGTGTGTTGGCAGGCCTGATCTCTGCGGCAGTTGGCAGCGCGTGTGAGCTTGATTAATTTATCGGCCACTAGGGGATTATGTGGCGCTACTGTCTGTGGTTTCACACCATTCGGAGATTGTAATGGCGTGGATGGTGGACAGGCCGGAATCGGCCACCCTCGTGCCAACCCACGAAATATGTGCACCGGGCTGGATTGGCTTTTCTGTTTAAGAGGATGAGTGAAAAGGTGGAATTATTTTTATGTGTTTTTTTTCTGCTTCCTGCTTTGTGGATATCATAATGTATGGTTGTAGTGAGACGATGAATTAATAGTACATTAAAATGAAAACTGTTTAATTATTTTTATAAAAACGACGTTTCGACGAAACTGAACGCTCGTTTTCATCAGGTCAAACTTAACATGAATCACTGTGAAGGCACCGAGTTGAATAAAATTTGGCTTTCATTAATTAGTTAGTTTTTATGTCATTAATAAAAAAAATTTGACCTAATGAAAACAAGCGTTCAATCTTGTCGAAACGTCGTTTTTATAAAATTATTAAACAGAATCTAATCCAAAAACAGTTTTTAATTTAATAATACAATAAGTTCTGAAAAATATTATACTATACCAACGGTGGGCAAATGCGGCTCCGAGAGCCGCATGCGGCTCTTCACTGAGTCAAGTGCGGCTCCCATAAAGTTTTAGAGGATGGGTGACATATTTACGACACATTAGTAAATATATTTTTATTTAAATAAATATTTAAATATATTTTTTGAAATAATTATTTTCTTTTTCATTGTTATATTTTTATGTTTATATGTTATAATGATATTTTTCTAT
Source organism: Clivina fossor (assembly GCA_963966155.1). Lineage (NCBI taxonomy): Eukaryota > Metazoa > Arthropoda > Insecta > Coleoptera > Carabidae > Clivina > Clivina fossor. Next base: position 29,072,497 of record OZ014555.1, read on the forward strand.
ATTTTTATATTGTGACTTGTAAAAATATGCAATTATATTAAATAAAAAATTTAATTTGTGTATGGCTCTTTATAGAATATTAAAAACCGGATTGCGGCTCTTAGGCCTCATGTGCGCCCACCCCTGTACTATACTAATAGTACATTATTCAATGAGCATGTAATAATGATTATTAACATAGTAAAAGAATCTTTCAGAACTCATTATATAAAATGAAACTGGTTTAGGTTTAAATTCTGTATTGAAATTTATTTATTATCAACGTTTCGACGAAACTAAACGCTCGCGTCTTTATCAAGAAAACTGATACAAATCATAAAAATCATATTTATTTATATCAGTTTTCCTGATGCAGACGCGAGCGTTGAGTTTCGTCGAAACGTTGATTATAAATAAATTTCAATACAGAATTTGAACCTAAACCAGTTTTATTTTAATGGTTATTTTACTTATAAAGATGAAGTAATATATCTGTAGGTGTGTATGAATGATAAACATTACATTCGAGCGAAATATCATACTTTTTCTAGGATTATACAACATACAACAGAAAATTGTACTTTTTGGTTTTAAAATTTTGTATATATTTTATTTAAACCGTTTCTCAACTTTGTATAAAAACTGTATGCCAATTATAAATAATGAATATTTGGTGGTGAAATTTTTTGGTGGATGCGCCTTTGTTAATTGGAAATGTTTGTCAATGTTAGAAAATTTTTGATTTTAATTTCTAATCTAAAAATTTTTTTTTTTTTTGTGTTTCTTTATGTATATTTTATTTATATTGTACTATAATTTTTGTTAGATAATAAATTCAAATATTACATAATAATATAAATTTAGAAATGTAATATAACCTAAATTAGAATTGGGCATATTGTTTGATGAATGCGATTAAAAGTTTTGTGCCTTCTAAGTAATTTTTAATCGTAATGTTTTCATTTTCTTTCTGAGCGTGACATAATGAACGAGTTAACGGTAACATGAGAATGTTATCGGTAATTAATCTTTGAAGCATTAGCAGTATCGTTAATTCGCGGTCTTCGCGAATTAAGTCGGGATCTTCTTTATAAATCTGAAATATGAGAATTTTTATTAGTTGCATATATATGTATATATACAGTGTGTTCTACGATGGGCTATCGCTATCTGTATTTTTAAAACAATATAAGTAATATTATATTACGAAATTTATAAAAACATAACGTATTTGAACAATTTTGGGATATGAGGTGAGTCTATCCTGCAACTTTCCCAGGGTCTAATTTTATATCTAGTCCAACCCTGGTCAGTTAAGATGGTTTGATCATCTTGAGCAAATGTCTAATAAACGTTTGGTTACAAGAATATATGTAAATGATTTTGAAGGTATACGTTTACGTGGTCGTTCGATAAGCATCTGGAGTGGTATGATTGAGAGTAGGAATAGAAGAGCATGTATGAGATATAGGGCCGTATTTAGGATCTGTAGGCCCCTAGGCTGAACCTGGGGTGTGGGCCCTTAAGAGGGGGGGGGGGTTGTAATTTTATAATTTTAAATAAACATGTTAGGAAAATGCAAGATAAAAAGGAATGTAACAAACAAGTAAATTTTACTTATATTTATTTAATTGAAATAAAGTATTTAAAAAAATAAATAATAAACTTAGAAATGAAAATATCAAATAATCTTAGTGGCTAATTGGTTTGCGCCTACACTTAGTACTAATGAAGCTGTGTGTACTAGTGAAGTGTATTGTCACTGGTTGCAAGTCGGGTTATTCGAATATTCTGTTTTATGAAAATTTAAGTAAAATACTTAAAAGGTTATCGATTAAACAATTATTTACTTTAAATTTGAAACGTGTGGTGCGGGCCCCTTTGTGGTGCGGGCCCATAGGCTGCAGCCTAGATAGCCTATGCATAAATACGGCCCTGATGAGATATATTAAAATTGCTTTTCTGTATAGGGATGTTTGCAGGAAATTGATTTCTGGATAGTGGAAAGAATTTGTGTCACACGCTTTTGGGCACATGGTGTGGTTGTGTATGTATCTTTGTATTTTCAATAATTTGTTAACCTGAATGGTGGCTTTTCTAGCAGCTTCGTAGATCGGTTTATAGAAATCAGTGATCCAGGGCCGTGCGCCATATACCATTTCACAGAGAACCTTACTTTGACAGTTGATCTGAGTGCAAACATCGTAAACGTGCGAGGTGATTAGCTCGGCAACTCTTTCGGGAAATTGTCGCGGTACGATCTTCAAAATGAAACGACGTTTTACTGTTGTAGTATCGGCTTGCTGACAATCACACATTTCATCGTCGCCTACTGCAATATCGGGAAATCGCCAAAAATGCATCAACATTTGCGCTTTATCCCAATGTTTCTTATCAGGCGGTAAAGTTGGACTGCAAAAATTATTCGAAGATATTGATTTTATTTGCTTTAATAGAGATTTTTTTACAAAATGATTTATATATATATATATATATATATATATATATATATATATAAATATATAGAATATTTAATGTTGACTTTATATATATAAAGTCAACATTAAATATTCTACATAAAATATAATTTTACAATAAACAGGTTGCCTGAAGAAGGAGACAAGAAACCTCCGAAAGCTTGCATTATACAATGAATTGAGTTTTTAAATACTAAATTCTGTATTGACTTCCAATCAAAATAACATCCTAAATAAATATATATATATATATATATATATATATATATATATATATATATATATTAATATATTTACCTTTATTTGCTTTAATTATATATTCAAAATCCTTAATAGCCGTATTTGAATTTGAAATTTATGTAATTATAAAAATTAAAAAAAAAAGTAGCAAAAGTTGGTGTTAGTCAGTTAAGATGGTTCGGACATGTTGAGCGAATGTCTAATGAACGTTTGGTTTAGAATGATTTTGATGGTATACGTTTGCGTGGACGTCCGATGAGTAGTTGGAGTGGTATGATTGAGAGTGTTTTGCGTGAGCGAAAGTTTTCAAGTAGTAGGAATAAAAGAGCATGTATGAAAGGAATTATAAATGTGAATGAAGCAAAAGTTGCTTGTTTGGATAGGAATGTTTGGAGGCGACTGATTTCGGGATGATGAAAAGAGTTTGTGCCACACCCTTTTGGGTACATGGCGTGATTGTGTATGTATGTATGTATGTATGTATAAAAATTAAAATAAGAATTACCGTATCTCTTCGAAATCGAAATGTATAGTATCATATAGTGACTCTTCGGCCGGTGTAACTGGTTCAACGTCTTTATGATATTGTGGAATTATAATTTTATTATTTTCATTTACAATCGTTGAGAATAGAGTTTCAATATCTTGTTTCGGATTTGAGTCGCCAACTTTCTCAACAGTTATTTCAAAACGACATGTTCCTAAATATTTTATTAAAAAATTATTTATAATATTAATAAAAAAAAATACTTTTAAGTATATTAATATTAATAATAATTATTATTATTAATATTAATATTATTATATTTATTTGTTGTAATTTTATATTAGAACAAATGCAGAAATGCGTTGTTACTATGGAAAAAAAAAAATGTTCTGGTAAGTACAGAGTATATTTTGAGTTTGAAAAAGAAATGTTTGCAATTTTTAATAGGTATAAATTAAAATTTTACAAAATATTTATATATCAGTTTATTTTATTATTGAAAAATATGCTGCTAATCTAATAAATCTATAAAGATTAGTGATGTTAATATATGAAAAATCTAAATCCAAATTCAAAAAGATTCGGATATCCGAATTTCCGAGCCTCGAATAGTTTAAGATCCGATAACCGGATGTTCGATTTGGATTTGAGATCCGGATCAGACATCCGAAATACATTTGAAATGCGTAATCAATTATACATAAACAAATATGAAACGAATAAAACTGCTTTAGGTTAAAATTCTGAATTAATATTTACTTAAAATCGACGTCTTCATCAGGATTTTATATTTATTCTGATGAAGACGAACGTCGATTTGAAATAAATATTATCACAGAACTTTAACCTAAAGCAGTTTTATTTTAATATAATGTATTCTGAAAGATTTTTTACCATGTTAAATATGAATAGTATTGTAGTTGTATTTTAATTTTACTCTCTTAAAGTTTATAAATTTAATAAATTATAATCCTGTAGCTTGTATATTGTTTAGATTTTTATCGAATCCGGATCTGAGATTCAGATCTGAAGTGCGGATTCAGATATTCAAAGTTGAGATTCGAATCTGAGATTCGGATCCGAGATCCGGATATCCGAAAACCTAATTATTCTGACATACGGATAGTTTTGGATCCGGATTCAAAATTATCCAGTATTAATAAAGATATAAGATGTCTTATGAAATATTGTCATTTTCAAAAAGCATATAGGTGTTCCATGACGGGCTACTATATAATAAAATAACAACAACGTATCCAAATCAGATATTTTGCTGTTTTACTAAAAATATATCAACTTTCAACATAGGACGTGTTACATAAACTAACACTATTTTTTATTCTAAAATTCATTAAAATAGTAAAAAATGAGAGTTTTTATTTGAAAAAATGAGAATTTTTAATAGTTTTTGAATTTCAAGTTTAGAGCAATATTCTAAGCACACTTTTAAATAGTTTTAACTTATTTTTTTTAAATGGAAAGGTAGCACAAATCTTTCTTAATAAGATTCTATTTACAAATTGCAAATAGTTGATTGCATTCTTGAAATACGGACCCTGAAAGATGTTGCCAATTTCAAACAAAAAAATCAAAAAAAAGTTAAAATGATGTGTCAAAAACAGTTAAACTAAAGTAAAATGTTATTATTATATCGTATGTAAAAATTACTCCTAAATTCAATGATAAAATAAAAAAATGGGGTATTCTATTTAAAATAAGGACTTCCGGTTTAACCGACACTTTTATTTTATTGCTAATATTTTACTTCAACTGAGCATATATCGTAAATACATTTATATACTAAAATTTTGAAATATTAAGTTACATAGTTTTTAAAATACGGATAGCGTGAGCTCATCGTGGGACATCCTGTACATTTATTGGAGAAACAAAACTTGCCTTGAAAAAAGAAAAATCTACAGTTTTAATCATTATAAACAAAATTTAACAAAATATTTTTATATCAGCTTATTGATAAAATTATGCTAATAATATAATAAAATTAAACATTTTTGCCATAGTATGATAGTTTATTAAATATTTTCAAAAGTATATGTTTTTATTTTAAAATAATATCTGTTTTAGAAGAAGAAGAAAAATATTGAAGAAAAATTGATACTTTTGTTTGGCAATTTTGCGACTCTTGTAGGTCTCTTATAAATATTACGATTCATCATAAAACTGAAGAAATATTATTACCTGCTTGCCCATAAATAAGACAAGGAAATTCGTCCAGCCATTCTGAATCGCATATTATAACTGAATCGATACGAGTGAAAAATTTCGCTTTCTGCGCTCTGATAAGATTTTCTAAGCCGTCGTGGTTTTGTTGACGCTGTGATTCGATAATGAATTTGAGATTAACGGGCAGTTCGATTTTGTTCTCCTGATAAGCTTTGAGCGCATTGAACCAGCACATTAATGGTCCTTTACCAGACGCAACACCTTTACCGTACAGTGTTTTATCCTTTTCTATCAATGTGAAAGGATCCGTGTCCCAGGTTTCAGTGTTAGGATTGGTTACGTCCAAATTTGCATAGACCAGAAGCTAAAAAAAAATTAATATTTATTTATGTTAAAGTCTGCATTCTCATTATATTTTAAAAGCGGTTTTTGAGATTTTTTGTTTATTTCAAATGTAAAAGTGGCGTACGTAAATGGGGATTAGGGGAATAAATTCCTTTCCGAAAATTCGGAAAAACAAATTCAACTAAACACTAAGGCCCGTATTCTCACCTCACTTTTTCGTGAAAAAGTGCTTTTATCATTAACTTTAAAATAACTTTTTGCTTCTGTTTTTTATCAATTGTAAATAGTTTTTCTATTTATGATCATTTTTATTATATTTGGTATTATAAAATTTATATAAACTATTATAAATTGCTTAATAAATGATTTTAAGTAATCGTCAAAAGTACTTTCCGAAAAAATCACTTTTATAAATGAGGTGAGAATACGGGCCTAACTTTTTAAAGATAATTTACCTAAGAAATTTCCTATGAATAATTATTGTTGTATGTCATATGTTATGTAATCGATTTTCTTCAAACTTATTTTGAAAACTCGTCTTTTTAACATGTAGGTTATACATAAGATGAATTGGTTATAGGTACTTGATATATATATATATATATATATATATATATATATATATATACATTAATCTGGTTAGTTGATAGATATATCATTTAAATACAGTTAATACTCAAATATAATCATAAAGGAATAATCTGAAAATGAAAAATTAATATCGCCTCGACCTGGGATCGAACCAGGGTCCTTCCGCTTGCCGGGCTCTACCACTGAGCTATCGAGGACATTACAGATCAAGCGAATGAAACCTAATCATTTTCAGTACACATTCTATTCATAATTTTTCATAGTCAACAAATACGCAATATCATTAATTTTTAATGTCTAAATGCATATAAGAACTATACTTATGAAAGGTGTTGGTTCGTGCAATAGTGCAATCATATATAATACATTAATCTGGTTAGTTGATAGATATATCATTTAAATACAGTTAATACTGTAATGTCCTCGATAGCTCAGTGGTAGAGCATTCGCCCGGCAAGCGGAAGGACCCTGGTTCGATCCCAGGTCGAGGCGATATGAATTTTTCATTTTCAGATTATTCCTTTATGATTATATTTGAGTATTAACTATATATATATATATATATGAAGAATTTTTAGTTGTTTTTAATGTAAAAAAATAAAAATAACAGTATCTGCTAGTAGTTATGTAAACATAGAAAAATATGGCAGCAGTTTTTCAACATTCAACATGTTTTAAACGAATTTTCAAAATCAGTTTTAATATTGTGAATATCGATTACGCACTAAAATTGTAATTTATATTGAAGAAGATCGATTACATATCTGTAAAGTAAAGTTTTACAAAAAAAAAAAAACTTACAGTTTTCTTCCGCGGGCTCACAATATAGCTACCCAAAATGCAAACAGGCAATTTATAACACAATCCATTAAACTTCTGCCATCCGATATCAAAGCATTCGTATTGGATTTTAAGTTTGTTTAACCATTTCTCGACATAACCGATACAATTGTCAATATCTTTGCGATGACTTTCACAACCGGAAACCGACGGATATGCGACGAATTCTTTCAAACTTTCAATATAGGTTTCTTGATAATCATCGACATATTTACACATTTCGGCTAGATCCGGTTCTAATTTGATTCGAGCGTGTTCTCGTTGCTCGTAAAATGCGCCATATTGCGATGAGGTAGTTTTAGTTTCTGTATGCTCCGAACGAAATTTATGAGGAAATACCATTATTTATGAATTTGTTGTTAATTCCCTTTGTGAATGAAAGGAAATGTTACAATATAGTCCGTAAACGAACATATAAAAATATAAATAGTTAAAATTAAACAATGTTCTATAAACATTTCAATAAACGTCACACAAAAAAATAAAACAAACAAACAATCGAAAATAGTTTGTTTTTATTTGTTTTATTTTTAAGTTAGCTGCACGTATGATTATTAAAAAAATAATTTTATTTAAAAGTTTAAAGTTTCATTCATACTTTTCTACACTCTAAAAAAAATTATGTAATTTTACTTACAATAAATGGCACACGGCGTTTGGGTTTTAATCTCTTACCGAAATTTTGCATAGCCAAATTGCACACCGGTTATAAACAGATTAAGGGATTAAGATTTCAACCTAAACCCAGGTAGGTACCACAAACGCCTGCGAATCTTTTCACACAAATTTTCCCAAAACCTATAACCTAACCTACCCTAAGCCAACAGTTGCGTAAAAATATGCTATAGAATAAACGAACGCTCACTGAAAAAACTACATGCATAAGGGTTCAAGACCCTTATAAACTGATAATCCGTTTGGGTCATTCAGTGGTTGACCGGTGTGCAATTCGGTTACTCAAATTTGGGATTTATGACATCGGTGTGCAATTTATCTGCTCCGGAGACACTGTGATGTTTAGTATTTCTAGGTATGATTATTCAACTGCTGTAATTTTACATAATTGTTTAAAACCAACGGGATGGATAAGTATATATGTATGTAATATTACATTTTTTTTTTATTTTTACGTGAATTCAACATAAACAATAATTTTCGTCGGATTCACTTGTGTAATTTCGGAGTATTACTGTACACGTTTTACAAATAATAAAACTTGTTTTATAATTTTGAAATAAATTGTTTTTAATTAGTTCATTTAAATGTATTTACAAACAATTCTTATACGATATATTTAGCAAACTACGAAACTTTTCTGTTTGTATTTTGTTTAAGATTATTTGTTTGGTTTCGAAAAGTTCTTGATTTTTATCCAGAGTATCTAGAGTAAAAGTTCACACACACTTTGTTACCGTATATATATCTATAGATAAATTTGATACCTGTAACGTTTTGTAAACTTTTTGAGCACATTTTGCAGTTCGCTTTAAATTAGATCAGAGTTAGTTTAAATTTGTTATTCGACGGTGTAGCGTTTGCCTAATATTTTTAATGTGTTTTCCAAATATTTAATAGAATTTTTTTATGTTTTTCAAAATAAATTTAATAGTCTTTGTAAAATACTGTTTCTAAAAGTAATACTAAATCTACTTATAAGTTTAATTCACATTTTGAAGAAAAAACGAAATTTTACTGAAGTTTTTAAATTTGATTTTATCAAATATAATCTACATTAAAAGAAAATATATTTTTAATAACTATGACCCGTATTCACACTTCATTTATAAAAGGGATTTTTGCCAAAAGTACTTTGGACGTTTACTTAAACTTATTTATTAAACACTTTATAATAGTTTATTTAAATTGTATAATACCAAATATAATAAAAATGATCAAATATAGAAAAACTATTTATATTAGATGAAAAACAGAAATAAAAAATTATTTTGAAATTATTTGAAATTAATGATGCAAGCAATTTTTCACGAAAAAATTTAGGTGAGAATAGGGGCCTATATAATTTAATTTTTAGCAAATATTATTAAACTTTTATATGGATGTGCAATATAAAATTTTGAGGTGGTGGATTGGGTGTGCAAGGGGCAATATAAAAGTAAAAATATTTTACAGATATGATAACGTTCGTTTGACACACACTTAATATAGCATTTTTACATATATTCTATTTAATTTATATATTCTATATTATATTCTCTTTAATAAAACTCTATTTGAGAATATACATGATCGGTCCTATGTAAAACTTAGTATTAAAAGTGTCCGCTCGGATCGACCTATTATAATGCAATTTTCTAATGAAATTGTGTTTTACGGCTTAGAATAAAATTTTCTCTATTATTAAGGATATCATTTTCAAACAAAAACTATATGAAAGATAAAGAATGAGAATCTAGGGTTGCAAATTGTTGGATTTTTAAATTTCTATTTAGAAATATTAGAAAAATTTAAATAAAAAATCCCCAAACTACACTTAAATTAAAATAAAGCTTAATACGTATTTCGGAAGCTAAGCTTCCATCTTCAGTAGCTAAATAAAATCTACAAAAATCTTACTTGTGATCCAAAGTACATAAACACTTAAGCACTTTGGATCACAGGTAAGATTTTTGTAGATTTTATTTAGCTACTGAAGATGGAAGCTTAGCTTCCGAAATACGTATTTAGCTTTATTTTAATAATTTAAGTGTGGTTTTGGGATTTTTTATAAAATTATTTTTATTTAAATTTCGCCACAGTAGATCATTTTCTAATCTTTTAGAAAAATTTACTCAAAATATTGACAATATTTAACCTAATAAAATCAATATAAAATCAAAAAAAAAATAAAATTATTAAAATTATAAAAAAAAATAATTTTCAGGCTTTGAATAAGCTTTTCACTATTAACTTGTTTCTAAAATTTACAAAATATTTTATATAGTAAAACAAAATATTGCTTAAATTCCCTAATCCTGTTTTGGCTTATGTTTTATACCTATTGCACATCCTAATCTCAATTTCTAGCCGTATTAATACCAACTATTGCTAAAACTTTTTTATTAACATGCTTTTTTCCTGTCTATTTCTTTGCTTGTTTGTTCGATACAAATTTTGCAATCGATTTTAAACAAACTTCTCGATTAGCTAGAGTCTTGAAACTTTAAACATAGTTCAGAACCGAATGACAATGCAATATTAATTAACTAATTAATTAATAATATTAGAAATATTAAATTAAAGTTAATTAATTGATTTAATTAATTATAATTACATAATTAATTAAATTAATTAATTAGGTTAAAGTTTAACAAGACTAAAAAGCAGAAAATTCCTGTAAGTAAGTAGTTTGGTTCAAAACCACTAACTCCATTAAAACATAACACTAATTTTGAAATAAGTAACGTAGTCTAAATGAGCCTTTAGATTTATTAACATTAATATAAAGTCAATTGGTTATAAATTTTTTGCAAATCAATCTGTTCAACATGATTACGTCATAATGACGTGGTATCTAATATCAAACGTTTCAATCTTTTTTTTGACATTGTGAAAATAGTAACAGACAGCGAAGCATTATCATCATTTATTCCCCCTCGACAGAATTAAATAGCCAAAAAGGCTACTTATTATCAAAGTACCAGTGCGTAAAACTACAAACTACCATCTCCCTTTCAGCCACAACTTACCCTTAAATACTCCGGTCCCTGGTGGCACATTTTGTGTGGAGAGACTAGAATGCATTGTTGCCAACATTGTATTAGTAAAAATCAATTCAGTCGAATAATATCTGATTGTATTGTATCGGAATTGGAATTTGCAAACGAAATATTTCTGATGTTCTTGAATATCTTGTCAGATTTTATTCTAAGGTTTTTTCATTACCACACGAATGTAAAGGGAAGCTTGCTGTACTGATCGAACAAAAAAATTTTTTTTTGCATAAATTTAATGACTGATGTCTAGAATATTTGGTTTGAAAGAGATTTGTCAATATCTAAAGTATCTCAGAAGTTACAGCCGGTTAAATGGAACAATGCAACGGGCGGAAAGAATGTAATATGTACCAATTTTCTCGAAAGAAAAACTTTGAACGCGTTTTTCTCGGAACAGCATTTTTCAGGGCGCGGGGCGCTCTAGCGCGTCAACGGATTAATGGATTCACTTGATTCTTTATGCACTCGACAGGAAATTTGATTTGTGGGTCACTGACGAGACATTTTTTTCAAAAAACTATTTATAAATATTTTTTCTTTCGTTAAAAAAATAGAAAACAGAACAAAAAAGTGTTTTTTTTTTTCAAATGGCTGCTATTTTGTTAGCAGGGGCTTTTTTTTAAAAAAGGAAAACGATAAGGCCCCACAAATTTAATGTAAATTACTAATTTTTAATATTTTTGATTCAGACACACCGTGAGAGCTGTGAAATGTCCCGCGCAAAAATAAAAGGGGACATGATTTGTGAGGGCTGGAGCAGTAATTTTTTTTTAAGAAAAAAATTGGATTTTATTGTACATTAACTAAAGAATAAAACTAGTTAAACCTCATTCTAAAAAAGGCACTCCTTCCATGAGAAAAAAATTCCTAAATTTCACCCAATTTTCAGGCTAAAGTACAGCAACCGCCCCTTAAATATATGAAATTTTATTTAATTTTTTTTTTCAATTAAATTATTATTAATCTTGCGTTGTTTTTTCATAAGTTTTCGTTCAGAACTATTATCATTGCGCTAAATCACTAATTTCGCGTTAAGTAGGACAATCTGAATGACTATTAATAATATTTTTGTTTGTCTAATTTAAGCGAAATCGTGTATCTATTATGGTTCTTCAGATTGTCATAAATAGCAGCTTAAATGGAACGCCCGATATAAGCCAATCTTTTGATGGGCAGAGTTTGCAAACATCCTTATCAGTTCCACCCCTAGTGCAAATTGTCATTAAACCATTGGCAACACTGCTGTAATTTGTGTAACGGGGGGAAGTACAACATCTCACTAGCGCGCTAAGCCAAAAGCAAAGCGAATAAGTAAGAAGAGGCGCACATCCACGACATATGCTCCTGGTATATGGCTGTAGTAAATTCATACACATATATACCATACGTCTAATGGCAAACACACATTTTTACTTTGAGCATATTAAAGAGAGGGATGATCCAGGCAGTCCATCATAATAAAAATATATACAAAACAGGAGCAAAAAAAACACAAAAATATGCGACTACCAACTATACTTACGTTATTTAAGCGCGGTTGCACTGGCGTCGGGTCGGTAAAGGCGAGACACTTTTTACCGGCTGAGGTAATTTACCTACTATGTAGAAAATATATACCTATGTTAGCTGTGTCGTATATTTATTCATTTTTGCTGTTAGATATGCGAGGAGCAGCCGTATTATTTAAGGCACTCTCATTTGTGTAAACGTACCTAATAGAATGTTATAACGTACCATGCTTTATGAAGTTTTATTTTTTGCAAGTTTAACGTAAAACCGACCCTAAAGGATACTTGAAAATGTACCTATTGTGAATTTTGATTATAATTTAAATATTTTTTTATTATATAAAATATAATTTGTTACAATATCTTATGTAATAATTATTTGTGTTATTTGTGGTAATTGGTAAAATTTTTAAATTATTTTTTTTTGCAAAAGATTCTATTAGTATTCACATAAATTAGATAATTTAATTGTCTTACAGTGTTGCCAACTTTCTAAGCAAAATTAATAAAATTTTAAAATTTTTATTTTGACTTTAGTGTCTATCTAAGATTAATAAATTTTTTACAAACAATTCCTTTAATGCCCACAAAAATTATATAATTTTTGAACAGTGTTGCCAACTTTTGGAGAAAAAATATAGAATGTCAAAGTGGTCCTTATATGGGTTTACTCATATGTTTTTAATCATGTCAAAACTAATGATAAACAAATGTAACAAAGTGCAAATATTATAAATTTTTCATTTAAAGAAAAGTTAAAAAAAATATAATTAGTACGAATTATAATTTATACTTACGCTTTAAAAACTGAAAAAAACACCAAAAAATACGTATATTTTATAAGAATATTCCTGCAGGAAATGGAACTTATATCTAAAAAGATAAAGTTGTATTTATTTTTATAATTTTAAATTCGTATTATTATTTTTCTATATAAACATTGTGCATTAAAACCTAAAACTTATTTGTTTCATTTTTATCATTACTGGCACAGATATTTAAAATAAAAAACACAATTTCTTTATTTATTTATTACTTAACACAAAATAATACATAATCTACATAATTTTAGTAAAAATACATTTATTGATATCTAATAACTTTATTTATGATATATGTATAAATAATATAAATTACATTTTATTTTCATAGAAAATATAAATTATTGACAAATACTTATCATAAAAAATACACTTATAATAAAATAAATAATAAACATATTTATTAATAAGTTTATAAAATATTATATGAATGTAACAAAGAAAAGATGCTTTTACTTTTATTAAAATGTCTTTTCAAAAATATCATTAAAATAGTATAGTTTTTATCTTAAATTAGAATCAATCTGGTCTTTTCTGTTATTAAAATTATAAAATATATTAAACAAAAAAAAAGGTATTTTGTCATATATAATTGCTTTGTGGCTTAGCGGAAAAACGAGTAGGAATAAAAGAGCATATATGAGAGGAATTATGAATGTGGATGAAGCGAAAGTTACTTGTTTGGATAGGAATGTTTGGAGGCGACTGATTTCGGGATAATGAAAAGAGTTTGTGCCACACCCTTTTGGGTACATGGCGTGATTGTGTATGTATGTATGTATGAATGTATTATAAGTAAACACATGTGAAGCGATGAGCGATTTAGCGACGAAAACTTTTGCACGAAACCTTTGCTACATAACTATATATTAACCACAAATTAATGAACTAATTTGGAACTGTAGAAAACATGCGAACATTGAAAAATTAGTTAGTTGTATCAACATTGCGCATGCCTTGAACAGTACCTGAACTGATTCCAAACTGATTTGATGGTATGAAGTGAATTGACCTCTGTTTAACATGGAATCATTTGTTATAACTTTAATTTCTACAAGATTTTATCGGAAATTTCAAATTATTTTGCGAAAAGAAATTCATTGAATCACGAATAAATCTACTCTCTTTCAGTAAATCAATGATATTGAATTCTTTTTCCATTACGGCAATTATTTACATATCACAATAAAACATAAGCCATATCTTAAAATTGTTTAATAAATAATGTAAATATAAATAACATAGTAAAAAAATGTTTCATAACTCATTATACTAAAATTAAACGGCTTTTGGTTATAGTTCTGTATTAATATTTATTAATAATTGACGTTTCTTTTGTACCCTTTTTATTAATAAATATTAATACAGAACTATAACAGAAAGCCGTTTTATTTTATATATAAATAGTTTAATATACAGGGTGTAACAGAATAACTATTCCTAATTTTAACTGGAGTATCCTGGGCTCAGAATATGAAGATTTAATGCAAATCACTGAGATAAAATGTGGCTCCTTACTGAGCTACAGGGTGTTTTATATAAAAATTTAAAAACGATTTTTGCCCAGTACTTTAAAACTATTTGACGTATCCTTATCATACTTGGCAGGAAATGTAGGTACCGTACACCATACTAAATTATGTTAAATAAAAGTTTTTGGCTACTGCCAGTGGCGTACAACAGGGGCAAGTGAGAGGTTGATTCTTCCTAAATTCTACGCCACTGGCGGAATTGTCATTTTAGCACAATTTTTCGATTCTCCAATACTTGCTGTGTAAAAAACATACTCTTCCTTTGTAACGATAAAGTCACTGTTTTTCGAGATATTTAAAGTTAAACATAAGCTGCACCCTTGAGATTTTTTCAAAATTTGCTCAAAAAAATCTGAAAAAATTCAGTAAAATAGAAAAAAAAATTAGCTACATAATAACTAAGTAACTTTTTTCTCTAACTCATTCTGGTTTATCAGAAAAAATTATTGAAAATTAATATTTTTGCATTTTATTTTTTTTATTTTCAATAATTTTTACAGCCAAATCAGAATGAGCTAGAGAAAAAAGTTACTTATTTATTATGTAGCTAATTTTTTTCTCTATTTTACTGAATTTTTTCAGATTTTTTTGAGCAAATTTTGAAAAAATCCCAAGGCTGCAGCTTATGTTTAACTTTAAATATCTCGAAAAACAGTGACTTTATCGTTACAAAGGAAGAGTATGTTTTTTACACAGCAAGTATTGGAGAATCGAAAAATTGTGCTAAAATGACAATTCCGCCAGTGGCGTAGAATTTAGGAAGGATCAACTTCTCACTTGCCCCTGTTGTACGCCACTGGCAGTAGCCAAAAACTTTTATTTAACATAATTTAGTATGGTGTACGGTACTTACATTTCCTGCCAAGTATGATAAGGATACGTCAAATAGTTTTAAAGTACTGGGCAAAAATCGTTTTAAAATTTTTATATAAAACACCCTGTACCTCAGTAAGGAGCCACATTTTATCTCAGTGATTTGCATTAAATCTTCATATTCTGAGCCCAGGATACTCCAGTTAAAATTAGGAATAGTTATTCTGTTACACCCTGTATAAAGCAAATACTAATAAATTTACAGATACATTAAATATCTATTTTTGTTTGTCAAAACACTGTAATTAATAATCGACGTTTCGACGAACTCAATGTACATCTTTGTCAGGAAAAATGTTACAAAAAACATTTACAGTAAATAAACAAAACACAGATTTTTTGTATTTTTTTTCTGATGAAGATGTACGTTGAGTTCGTGGAAACATCCATTATTAATAAATATTAATACAGAACTATAACCTAAAGCCGTTTTATTTTATATATAAATAATTTAATAAATAAAGCAAATATTTTAAATTTGCAAATAAATTACATACCTATCTATTTATGTTTATCAAAACACTGTACACAATTTTTTTTATTAAATTCACTCTAACCACACTTTTTGCGTTAAATGAAAACTTATAAACAAGTGACAGCGATAGAAATTCAAAGATCACGAATTTTACTGCTCTGAAATTTATGTAGTAGAATTTTAAATCTACACTTCAAGAAGAGTGAAGGAAAAATTTAATTTATTACAATTCAAAATCTTGTAGAAATTAGGTTATAAATTTGAGGCTCTAATATAGTTTCATTGATTCTTATTTTATAATTTCTAATAGTATCATTTTAAAAATAACTACATACAATAGCTGTGTTTTTTTTTTTACCGAAAAACTCAGTTTAGATCAGCAAATATCAGTAACCTTGAAATAATAGCTGTTTTATTTGTCGTTTCGTAACTGAGTTGGAAGTGAGTGAATTGCTTCCCCCTTTACCGATACTGAGTTGCATATTTAGCTAGTGCTTAGCTGAGATTCAAGTGAGCGCACATGCGCAATTCAAATTTTCCTAGTTTCAGATTTGATAACGTGTTTGATACTGGTTGACATTTATATTGGAATATTTTATTTTGAAATCAAACAATAGATATCCGGCGAGTTGCAATAAATTATCAACGCAAACAACGCAAATACATCTAATATTTTAGGTTATATCATATATCATATGTGGAAGTTAGATTTTAAACGTTACTTTCAAATAAATTGTTTTATTTAAAAATACAACTTCACTCAGCAAAACTCGGCTCAGCTCAGCTCATTTAAAAGATTTACTGATCTGAGTGGAATGTAAAAAAAAAACACAGCTATTACAACTTTTTGTAATTTATTTGATAATTAATTCAGAACTGTAATGAGGCAAATTCTTAATCAATTTATACGCTCTCGGTCCTGGACTGATGGTAGTATCAGTCTGATTATGGCATAAAATTTTATAATTTTCATCCAGTACACCACTGGACACACCAAGCTCAAATAATTTTTCCACAGCATTTAGCATTTTAACTGTTAAACTATCGTAAACATAATTGCCAATTAATCCCACACTGATACTATTATTTGTTAAATTATTTTGAAAATGCCATCCTCTGCCTTCATATATATTACCGTCGCCACCAATCAAAAAATTGTACTTAATATCAGGTAGTTTTAACGTAAAGATATTGAACTTTTGGATCAAACTAACCACGTTGGAACAGTTCTCATGCGTTTGACAAAATCGTCCAGATGTATGACAGAAAATTATCAATTTTATTGGATGTTCCAAAGGAAGTAATCCTTCATTGTCTTTTATGCTAGGCCAATCCGTTTTTCTATACATTTTAACGTTATCGATTGTATTGTTTTCTAATATGGATAACTCTAATGGACCAGATGAAGTTTTGTTATTGATGTTAGTATCACCAACTATGTCAAATATAATGTTATTATTTTTATTTGGTTTTATTCCAAGTATTAAAATAAGTGAAACTACTGCACTTAGGCATAGAATTGATACTAAGATTATTCCTCCACAAATAAAATTTAATTTTTTCTTGCTGAATTTTTTATTAAGTGAGTTTCGTATGATTATTGATGTTTTTTGTTGATTCGACGTTTGATGTACTGGCACTTGTACAATTGTGTTACACATTTTTGTTATTTTTTTAACGGAAATATGTAGATAATATTGCCACAAGATTATAGTAGATATTTTATGCGTAGTTTAATTTTTGATAAACATTTTATTTCGTTTATTGTTGATATTGATTATAATTTTAACATAGATTTGTTATTTTGTGTATCTGAAATAAATATAAATAAAATTAAGATTTGTAATAATGGTTCATTCAGACTTAGTGGTTCTGAATCAAACCAGCGACTAAAAATAAAAATGCACAGTTTTAGTCTGATCAGTTGTTGTTGGTTTCCATTGCAGCCAAAAATTGAGATTATTAATGTATTTTTACCGACCGAGAAGTATTGTAGTCATACCAAATTTAATATATCGAGATTTTTACAGATAAGCACGAATTTGGTTTATTAAAAACGTGGGGCGCAACGACAGCTACTCCCTACACTCTTTACTATTATCTATTGCATGCGTCCCCATGTTTTTTTACAATTATACATTTTTTTCTGTATGGGGTCAGAAATCTGTATAAATCTGTATAGAGCTAAGAGACATTATTTCGTACTTTTTAGTTCGTTTTAAAAACGTGGTATATTAATAATTTTTTTTTATTTAAATTAATTGTTTGTGTTCTTATTTAAAATATTTATTGTTTACATTCATAAGATGAAAAGTTATAAATATATACCAAAAGGAGTAATACAATTTAAATTGTTGTCAAAGTTTGTCAAAAAATTGTAATTATTATCTATACTTTTGGAGCAAAAAAACAACAACAACTGTAAAATAGATATTTTCTAAATTGAGAATGTATACCATTTTTTAAATATAATAAATATAATTTAACAGAACTTTAGGTTGTACTTCTGAATTAATTTTTATTAATAATCGACATAACGACGTACTCCTCGTACATCATCATTACGAAAAATGATACAAATGACATTTACAGTAAATAAACAGGACATAGAAACAAGTTACGAGGTAACAAAATAAGTAACTAGATTATAAAAATTTATCAATATTTAATTAAATGAAGCCAAATTTTAATGCAGAACTACGACCTAACACCGTCTTATTTTAAATATAATTTAATACTTTAATCTTTAAATTATATATGTGGAATAAAAGCTAAGTACTTACCATTTTTATGATTACAAAATGTTGAATTTTAATTCTATAAAACTAATTTTATGAAATTTTGACAAGTTTACAAATTGATATATATTTCACAGTGTGTATAGTTACAATCGCATACATAAAACGGACACTGACTGATTTGTGATTACTGAACAATTTTGATCAGAATATTAACGAATAATAATAATTATTATAGTTCTTGTTGATTAAAATGTTAATATATATTTTTTTATTGGCTGGGATTATATCATAATAGTTTAAATGAATACGCCTAAGGTTTAAAGTCATGCATGAAATGACGTCAGGCAAGGTCATTTTTTCGGAAATTCACATTTCGCGCATCTACCAATTATTTATTAATTTTCCAAAAAGTTATAAAAAAATATGTTTAAGTTTTTTCAATTTATGGTTTAAAAAATTCCCTATTACTATATATATATATATTTGTTGTACTTTTTAAAACAATTTTTTTGTACAGCAATGTAGTTAATCTTACGTTATCTAGTTTTTGTTTTGTTGATCTTTATACAGTGTTATTTATTTTATTTAGTTTAGTAAATATAGTGTAAAACATTCATATTAGACATTTTTATTTTGTATAATTTTTCTTATCTTCTAGACATAGCATTATAAAATATATTATATTAAAATTATTGTATTTTGTGGGTCAAGTAACGTATTTAAAAAATATATGGTTTTAATTAAAAAAAAAGCAAAGGTCCGTATTTTGATTTTGGCTTTAAAATTGATTTTATCTAATATCGGTTTTAAGGCACTGCAATTGTCATAAGAGCATGACTATACAAAACGCCTAAAAACCGAACTTGCAGTCACAAAATAAATCAGTTTGTTTCAAGATCTACATTATACAATATAATATGTAATATACCTATAATTGAATAATAATTATTTACGACTAGTATAGTTAATAAAGGAAAAATTATGGAAAATGTAGTCAATTTGGAAGATGTTTAAATATGATATGTTGATTTTGTACATTCGAAAATGTTACAAAGTTAAAAAATTATTTTCATTTAAATGTTTCATCTTGTCTCTATTATAACAAGTCCTTGAAGAAGGTGATAAATTTTCACCAAAAGCTTCGATAAGAATCTACATTTGAAATTTTTATTTAAACAACTTACAAAATTTTTTTCTTTATATATATATATTATACAATAGTTGGTAGCAGATTAGGGGAAGGGATTAATTGAGTTGTAGTCAAGAGCCCCCAATATTTGATGGAGATTTTAATTATGTATTAATTGTTTTTGAATGAATATCTAAACTATACACCATTTATGTTAAGAATAAAGTATAGTTGGTACTGTAATTTGCGTACGTATTACAAAGAGATAATAATGTTTTAAATATATAATTCAACATAAATTTAATGATCAAAATTGCATATTTTTGCCCAGTGTAGTCGTAAATATCAGTCAATCACTCAATCGTAAGCTAAGAAATATTGTTCCATATTTCACCCCTGATGTTTAAAGTAAATGAGGTATCATATGTTTTAATTTTTTTAAAATGTAATATATTTTTCATTGAAATATATATGTACGAGTATTTTTACATATTTCAGGTTTTATTAAAGTACATTACAGTAATTTGAAATATAATTTAAGCTATTTTTTTCACCGAAGAAACTAAGAGCCATATTCTCACTTCACTTTTTCCTGAAAAACTACTTTTATCATTATTTTCAAAATAACTTTTTGAAATGAAATTAACAAAGTATGTCTGGAAAATAGAGGAATAAAATTATCAAAAATTGTATATTTGCGAAGTAGTTTTATTTTGTGTAAAACGTATACATGTGATTTGCCCCAGGAAAAGGAACCTTATTTTTACTAAAGTAAATATTAAGTTATTTATTTTACTGGAAAAAGCACAAAATTTTAATTAATTTGATGTAAAGTTTTTAAAAATATTTCAAGAACTTTTGAGGTTATTCCTTTTTGAATTCACAAGTTTAAGAAATTGTGTTTTGACAAAATAATTGTTGCAAAGTTTTGCATTTTTTAATAACGCATTTTCACATTATACTTAGTAAAAGATGGAAAAAAAAACTTTCTAGAAAATTGGTTTTAGTTATACAAAAAGATATTATTAATTATTGATTGATATAAGTTAAATTTTTCATTGCATATATAGAAATATTACTTATTGATATATAGATATTATGATATATCAATCTATCGATATATCGATATTTTTTAAATATCAAATGAGACGCCGTCTGCAAAAAATAGAGCATCATCAGATAGGGTGATGACATTTGAGTCACCTTGTAAAATAAGAATATGAAAACTTTAATTAAATTTGAAAATTTTCATTAATATTCAACTGCAATTTCAAAGAATTTTTAATTCAATAACACAAAGTTATAATAAAATGGATTAGTTATGTATATCTACATACATACCGGGTGTATACTTGGTTTATGCAATATAGGAAAAACAATGTTATTTTTTTAACATCGTAATTCCTGCCTCCCCGTTAGTTTTACGTAGAGAAAAATTATAAGAGACAAAAATTATTTAGAATTAAAAACTACGTTATTTACGCTTAAAATAATTGTGATATTACGTCTCAGTAATTAATTATTAATTAAATAAATATTATCAGTTTTCAGCAATATCAGACAGCCATGGACAAAACGCGAATGTATTTTGTTCACAAATGTCAGTAACACTGACAATAATGTAGTAATAATGTAGTTTTTAATTGTAAACAATTTTTGTTTCTTATATTTTTTCTCTATAACTAACGGGAAAGCAGGAATTGCGATGTTAAAAAAATAACATTGTTTTTCCTATATTGCATAAACCAAGTATACACCCGGTATATGTATACATATAAGTTTAGTAATGAATTCCCAGTTGCATGTTAGGTTAGAAATGGATGATTTTTATTCTTGCTTTTACAGAAAATCAAGCTCGCAAGCTTGACAGTAGGACGATAGAGTGTATAGCTGCATTCGTCCCTACAGAAACCATATACATTGAAAAAAATCCGCTAAAAATTTCGCTGAAAATTAAACCTCCTTTGACACTTTTAATCTGTAATCGTGGGATTCGGTGGAAAAGCGTTCTTATTGCGTTGCTCTCCAAAGACCCTCAACGGCAATTCGCAGGGCAGTAGCCCAGCCCCCTGAATGATATGGAATCAAAGAATGACTGACTAACGTTGCGTTGTGCGCACTCAAATGAATATTACTTTGTATGTATAAGTGATTACCAGAAAATAGTTTTGATATTTTTGTCACGCCTTGTGCTCATCACGGTTTGGTTTATATTTTTTCTATTCTATATATTTATTATTTATTATATATAATTTTATTCATAATTGTTTAGAAAATACCTAATATCAGAAGTATTACAAACATTATGTAATGTGATATTACTAACGGGATGGAAAAGTACATATGTATATAATATTGCAATTTTTTTTTTTAGTAAAGTTTCTTTTAGTAAATTTACAGAACTTCAGTAAATTTGTTGTCAGGTATTTTTCATAAATAGGTAAAATTTGTTTAGTTCTGTGACATTATTGTAAGCAATATTTTATTAATAGTATTATTATACAAAATATGTACTAAGTCTCATTATGTTCATGAATTATTACAGATATTATCATGCAAACTGTAATTTTACATAATTTAAAAAGTTATACCAACAGTATGTAATTCTACATTAAATATGTGATGCAGTTTACAGAAACTAAGCAATTTTACATACTTATTATGGTCATTTTTACTTACTTTATGTAATTATTATGAATTATGTAAAAATTACAGAATTTTGAGGTCGAAATTCAGAATATTAATAGTAAAATGAAATTACAGATTTTTTGTAGTAAAATACTTTTCTGTAATTTCGCTGTTTTTTTTTTTTACAGTTTGTTTTATTTCATTTGTTTAGTCCTGCTTTTATGACAGTTACGTTGTCTTAAAATCGGTATTAGTTAAAACCAATTTTAAAAATAATATGGGTCTTTGTGACTAATCACAAAATATTTGAAATATCTAAGAAATCTTTGTTGCCATGGTCGAATTTATGTAAAAAGATTCTACACTGTAAAAAAATGCGGTAATTTTACATAAAAACTCGGGGCAACTGATTTACACCAGTTTAATATGTAAAAACATCACATAATTTTTTTTATGTAAGTATTTAATATGAATATAAAATACGTATATTTTATGTAAATTTACTTACTTGTTCTGTAAAAAAAACATATATACTATGGTAAATTAATTATTTTACTTAAAATTACAAAATTTTATTATTTATTTTTACAGAAAATTTATGTAACCCTTGGATTTTGCTGAAAAAATATGTAATTTTTTTACTACAGTTTTTATGTAAATGTAACACTTTTTGTCAAATTTTGGACAACATAGGCACTATAATTTTTGTTTTCTACGGCAATGGTAGTGGATTGTGGCTCAAGCACTTTTTGCATTGATATTTTTAATAGTTGAGCAAAGATTAATCTAGACACAGCATAAGTCTCGTGAGCTGTTTTGAATTTGATTCTTTTTTGTTTTTTCTCTTATTGTTGTTTTCTATCTAAAGTCACATTGTATGAGTGAACAAACATAATACATACATCTATGTTATATTTGTCATATATACATATGTATGTTAACAAACATACATATATGGTTCGTGTATATTCTTGGTCCAATCTTAGATCGTTCGCAATTGTTTGACATTTCTGCTCTCTTAATTATTTACGCATCACTAACTTACTATAATACGGAAATAAAAATTGTTCTGAGATGTTAAAAATAATCGTTTTTTTTTTTAGAATATAAACATACGCGATCTATTTAAAAGAATTACTTTCTAAATCATTTTGCATATGAGATAACCAACGGCGTGGTTTAATTGACACTTCGATAATAATCGAGTAACTTCTAAATAAGAAATATCATTTTAAAAACATGCACAAAGATATTTGTAAATATATAATTTGTATCATCTGCTATTTTTATAATTGCTGTATCATTTATGTATATGTTACTCAATTTTCTAACAAGAACTTCATAGAGAATTTTAAATGAAAGTTTGATTCATAACCTTTGATTAACTTCGCATACAAAATTTTATATATGTATAATCAGATTTTTCTTTGTACCCTGAGGGTGTTGTAATATTGTTAAAAAATAAAATAAAAATTGCAAATTATTTTGTTTGTATAATAGATATAAAGTCGTTGAAAAAACTTATTACATTTGAAATATTTGATGAGTCAGCGTTGTTGCTAGAATTTCGTATTGTATAGTTGTAGAAAAGTACAGTGTAAACTTGCACAGAATATCTATTTTCCATTTATTTGAATTGCAGCACTTACCAAGGTTCGTGTCGCAAAGTTTTTGTTGTTTGTTGGAAATTAGTATCATTCTGGGCTCGTTGTACAATATACTTTGTATTGATTGTAGCAGTCATGGATATTTGATATTTAAGAATTTAAGAAGTTGGTACGTTGACATATTCATGACTGTCGAGTGCATCGAACTTTGTCATTTTGTCAGCATTTTTAGTCGTCGTTCAAAGTTCGATTGCATTTTTAAGCTGCATTTTTATGAATCCAGTTTAGCCGAAAATTAAATGAGTTTAATTTAGTTACGGATTGATATCCAAGAGAAGAACATTAAACAATTTATTGAGTTACGAATAGACATCCAAGAGTAGAACATTAAATTGTAAGCTACAGATACTGTCCATATATTGTTATAATTTTTAATTATTTTGTAAAATCATTTGTTAATTAATTTTATTTATTATTTAATAAAATTACATTTTTAAATTGTCTTCGTTAATCTTTATTAAAAACTTCAAGAAATCAACCACGTATGTGCAATCTATATTTCCGCTCGGCCTGGCCGAAATTGTTTTAGTAAAACTTATAGATTGTTACAGTATCAAAGAATAAAAAAAAATAAATAAATTTAAACAGTTTAATTTTTTTTGCCAAAAACATCAATTTGAACATGTAACTAAATACAAGGCTTTTAAAAATATTGTGTTCGCATGAAATCGTTAGGAATTGAGAAATTAATAAAATCAAAATATACTCAATAATTAAAAATCAGTAAATATTTGGTATTCTTAAATACGAATATGTTTTCAGCCAAATCTACATCAATTAACTTGCAATTTAAATGTTTATAAACGTGCGGAATTACAAAAAAAAAGTATTACTCAAATAATCAAACAATATTTTTTTAAATGTGTAAATTTGAAATTTTCTAAACATTCAAATATAGATTTTGACAAGTATAATTTTTGTTTAGTAAATATTTTCGAAAATTTGTTTTGATTTTTTATTTACTGCTAACACAAAAATAAATAACAGATTAACTTAATCTATATATGTTAATAGAATGTGTTATTTCTAGAATAACTAAGTGAGGGAATAAGAAAATATTTATTATTACCAGCAAACACCTTTTGAACAAACCGTTAGCGAGCATATACTCAAAGGCATTTTGTTTTTGTTTTAAATGTTTAATTAATATTTTTAATTTAATACTTCGAAAATGATTCCAGCAAAATATAGATCGCGGGATATAAAATTTATCTATAGTAAAAAATCTTTCAGAACTCATTTTAGTAAAATTAAACTGCATTATTTAAAATCGACGTGTCGACGAAACTCAACGGCCGTCTTTATCTGAATAAATAATACAAATGACATTACAATAAATAACAGAATATAGAAACAAGTTACTAGGTGACAAATAAGTAATTAGATTATAAAATTTTAGTTTTATTTTAAAATCTATATATTTCACAAACAACTAATTTTAGTACAGAAAGTGTATCAAATTTATTGTAAACTAGCGTAGTTTGAAGAAACCTGAAAAAGGTACACTTGAGTATCGAAACTATAGTTGTGAAATACACTGTAAAAAAAAACTCGGCAATTTTATATAAAAACTCGAGACAACTGATTTACACCAGTTTACTATGTAAACTTACATTATATACATATAAAATAAGTACATTTTACTTTTTTGGTAGAAAGAAAAAACATATATAATATATAAAATTACAAAATTATATTATCTTTACAGAAAATTTAGAAAGTGGCTATTTATACATACGGTATGTATACGCAATTGGCTATTTATATACATACAGTATTTTTACGGTTAGTAGGTTGGTTTAGGTTTTTTTTTTTTAGTATGTATAAATAGCCAATTGCGTATACATACCGTATGTATAAATGGTCTCATCCGAAAATTTATCGTTTTGCTCGAGGGGGAAACCACTTGTAAAATCTGGTGTACAAATTTATTAAAATCCTAGTAAAATCATGGTAAAATCTGTAAAATTATGGTGAAATCTATTAAAAATATTTTTAAAAATCTTGTAAAATCTCTGGTAAAATCCTAAAAATCTTGGAAATTTTGTATAAAACCCATAAAATCAACGAAGAATCTCAACAATCATACGTGAAATTTGTAAAATCTGGTCTACAAAGTTTGAAGAATTGGTTTTTCCTTCGGTTTTTCTAAAATAATATGTAATTTTTTTACAATTGTTTTTATGTTTACAGTGTACAATAATTTATGAAAATGGGATATTTTATTGTGCATCTCAAATGTGTAGTTTTAATTTTAATTTTGTGCAATATTAAATACGAGTAAAAATGAATTTTATGATTAAATGTTAAAAGAAAAATTAAATTGAATTTATGAATTTGGCTACTTGTTTTTTTTATTTTATTACACGCATGATTTTATAATTCAGATTTGTGCAGATCTAAATTTTTTTGTTTGTAAAAATGATGTATTATTTATCAAAGATTTCTAATACTTTATACACACGACAAAATTTAATGATTATTAGGCATTAATTCTTAATTTAGTATTTCGTGTATCATGATTTTATTTGCTAAATGTTCATTAAAAACTTCATTTGTCTCTAATGAGTATTTGTGTTTTGATGTTGTTTGAAACTGATAATCGTTAAGAATTCGGTACAGATTGCCTGACTTATATTATCATTAACTACATTTATTAACTATTACCAATTTTATTTGAACACATAGTTGACATCTAAAGTATAAAAAGTTGCGAGAAGATTGTCGGGGGACATATATATATATATATATATATATATATATATATATATATATATATATATATTTGCTCTAATAATATTGAGCAGTCAACTTTATACTGTAATATTTTAGATAAATAAATTGGATAGATAAATATGTAGATTATATTATATTATATAGATAGATAAATTAAAATATCTCATTTTTATTGACCAATCTGTATATAGTTACAACTATATGTTATCGTATTATCTAATCGGAAGAATGAATTTGTAGTTGAATTGAATAGCTGCGAAATTGGTCATCATGAGTGCGCAATCACGGGGGGATAAAGTCATAATACTTATATAATATCTTTGACGCAAATACATGACCATAAAGCAGAGAGTAAATATAAATGCAACGAAACATGGAATGTATTATATAGAAACGCGCAACACAATAGAAGAGAGCAACGGAGTGGCTGCTCCGTAAGGGAATTGAACTAGGTCCCTTGATCATTTTCAGTAAAATCTTTCTAGCTTTCATACACCACATATACACTTACAATAATTTGATCATAAAGTTTGCGGACTTTAGAAATATTTTCTCGAAACAAATAATCAAAATTAGCAACTTAACGCGACTTTAGACGGTATTTATTTGTTAATTATTTATGAATAAATATTTGAAATAAACCATGAATAAATATTTGAGATTGATTTATTGTTATTAAATATTTGTAAGAACATGCGAATTCATATCATATACCACTGCTACCAACTGACAGGAAATAGCCGTAACAGCTGACTAGCAATATAAAGCAATGGCGGATATTTGCTGTCATTGGTAACAGTAGTGTCAAATATTTAGTGAAAATAAATCAATCCTAAATATTTATTCATGATTTATTTCAAATATTTATTCATAAGTTATTACCGCCTAAAGTTTGCTTGCGATTCACGCTGCTTTGTCTCATTGTAAAATCTTGCTCGAGAAACCACTTCACTATTAATAAAACTTTCAACAGAATTTGTTCCAGGAATGACAAATTCTAAGCAAACAGTTTTTAGCCAATATTTGTAGTTTACAGCGTTCGTCTGCGGCTCACGCAGCATTGTTCTATAGTAAAACCTTAATCGAAAAAACGAATCTACTATTAAAAATCTGATTCGTCGATCTCAAGTTATAAGCAAACAGAATTTTTGATCAATTTTTATCATTATTTCATAGTAAAACTTTTCTTGAAAAACATCTCAACTAGTAATAAAACTTCCATCAAAATCTGGATGTCAAATTATAAACGAATAAAGTTTTTTTTCATTTACAGCATTTGTCTGCGGTTCATGCAGACGTATCGCCACTTTTGATTTTTTGCCCATCATTGTGCATTTCAAAACCGAACAAACATACATACATATTTACATTGTGCATGTATGTATGTATTTATTTATTTAGTTACACCAAACAGGCAATACCCCAATTAAATGGCGCAAACGATACAAACAGACTTATAAAATATAATTCATAAATTATCTAAAAAATATTAAGTGTGTGTACAATTTGTAAATGATTAATAAAAATACAAAGAGACCATGAAAACATATCTATTAATGAGTGGCACATATGATAAATGGGAGACTTTGTTAGAAGATTAGAATAAGCAATAGGCAGATAAAAAGTATTTGTACTTCTTGTAGAGAAAGGAAGAAGAAATTATAGTTAAGACAGTAGTGCGGAGTCATTAATGAAGTTATTAATTAACTTAAAAAGAAAAGAGATGATGAAAAGAGTTTGTGCCACACCCTTTTGGGTACAAGGTGTGATTGTGTATGTATGTATGTATGTATGTAAAAAGAAAAGTCAAAGATGAAATAATTTCGTATTTCCAAATGTAATTGAAATAATTTTATGTTTACTATTATAATTTTTAATTTGGGATCTCTGTAAAAATTTTACTGTAATTTCATACAATAATCAGTCCAGGAACTTCTTGCCTACACCTACAACACGAGCCATAAAGCATCCATATACAACATACACACACTCACAGAGATTTATTCTTGGCCGGTATTTCTGATCTGTATTTAGCGAGCATTTAATCTGCGATGGGGTGCCCGCATTGCCCTCAAATGCATTGTGCTATTGCATATGGCAGTTCTGTGACCGTTTGCACCCCCCCTTCCTTATCCTCCGTGACTACCCCCTTTAGGATTGGTGCGGGGGCGGCATGCGATGGTTTGATTAAAGTTCGGGTCGACCAAATGCGACCATTTACCGATTGAATGATGATGTATCCTGTATGCGAGAAGAGGTGCTGATAGCCTGATGAATGAATATTGGAAAATGATTATTTAGGAGGGAGAGAGAGAGACGCTTGCAGTTGCAGTTTGCAGTCAATGCGGTTTGTTCGGTTTGTTCAAAGTGTTTAACCGGAATAGCTAGGATGATAGATTTGGTTACTGGATGGGTTCCGATGTTTGATACGGATGAAATTGCTTGGTGATATTGGAGTGTGTTTGATGAATATAATGATTGTGTTTATCATTTTTGTCTAAACGGCTTTTGTAATTTGTGTTCTTTCTTTGAATACACAGAAAAAAATGTTAGTTGTTTCATTTCATTTAAATTAGATACGGTTGCATTTTGGACGGTTTATTTATTTAGATAATATTTTCTATAATACTAATTTTTTACCGACCGTCATATCGTATAAGGGAGGAATTGTAAACATACCAAATTCGATATATCGAGATTTTCACAGATAAGCATATATTAAGCTGATAGCGTTAAGTTCGTCTGTCGTGGATACGTGTAGAAGAAAATTCGGCTGAATAGATAGTTATAAAATTTCATATTTAAGTTTTGCCGGTGAATATTTCAATTTACTAGTAATTTACTGATGTCACTTTTTATGTGTTTTACGAATATTTCGCTAAAAATAATTGCTAAACAAATTATTACTTATTACTTTTATACTAATAACATTTTTTCAATGTGGTTAAATCATTTTTATATTTTTATGATATGTATAGGTACATGTATTATACGATAACGGTAGATCCTCTGGTGGCCACAGCAGATTTTTTTATAAATTAATATTTACTAAAATTTGTTGAAATACATTTTTTATCTAAAAACCAATTTTAAACAAATAATCAAAAACTTTTGATAACTATAAATAATAATAACTTAATTTAGCTAAAAATACTATAAGTAGATACAATAAACAATAAAGATGTACGTAATATTATCAACAAAATGAAATACAGTTTCCTTAACTATGTATTAACGTTAATTCACACGGTTCTAATTGCTATGTTCAGACAGGTAGCTCAAATACAAAACATGTTGAAGTTAATATTGAATTTATTCGTTTAATACAATTTATTTATTGTAACTGATTGTTCGGAAAATTACATAATGAATGTTGAATTAATAATTCAATAATTAATTTAATATTATTAATTGATTTATATAAAATAAAAAATAGTATATTTTTTAACTGGCTCTATTTTCTACAAAAACGATTATTATTAAAAATAACTGAGATATAATATCCTATGTAGAATAATATATATTTTTTTGAATTTTTTCGTATTTATAATTTGGCAAAAAAAAAGCAAAAAATGTGTTTTTTTTTGGAAAAAAATTTTTTTTTCTCTATTTTTCAAAATACAATGTATATATATATATATATATATATATATATATATATAATGTTATTAAAATTAACTTTATATGTTTTTATCAATATATTAAATAAAAGAAATAAAAATAAAAAGAAAGACACAAAAAGTAAGATACTTTATCGTGATGTATCGTGAATCGTTTTCCCATTTGTACATGAAAATCGTAATAAAAAGTAAGCGAAATAGCGCGCGCTATGCATTTAAAAAGATTGCTTCAATTTCATTAAATGTGTCGTTACTTGACTATCCTGATATAAACATCATCGTAGAAATATTTTTTACCAAAGTACACGCTCAACGCAGTTGGTGATTCTTTACCAAAACTGTCTTCCTATCAAAACGAATTTATAAGAACGATTCTCGTTGCTTGCCTAGCTCTCAATATTGAACGAATAAGAAAGCAAGAAAGAAAAAAAAGATCAGGAAATATATTTTAGCAAAATGCTTCCAATCGTGTCGCTCTTTTCACGCGATTCAATTCAACTTCTTCGCGTTAATTGAATTTTTCGTCGCATTGACAGATTGTGTTGCATTGTCGCCGGTGCGGCGCACTGCCTTTCCTAACCAAATATGGCGGGGAACGACGCCCCGCTCTTTTCACATTCAAGAATAGAGCGTTTTTCGTTCTCCCTTTGGTACGGAAATCTTCGGATTAACCGAAATCTAATTTTAAGTTCGTTTTCTTTCTTGCGTCGTGTTGATTGAAATACGCGACGCAGTTCAAACAATTAATTTTTTGCTTTTAACCAGGGATGTGGAGTCGATAAAAAAAATCGGTCGACTCCAACTCCAGATATTTTTAGTCCATATCCGACTCCAACTTTTAGTTCGATAGTAATTTTTATGTTTTATCATATTAAAAAGTTGGTGTTTGTCAGTTAAGATGGTTCGGACATGTTGAGCGAATGTCTAATGAACGTTTGGTTAAAAAGATTAATTTGAATGATTTTGATGGTATACGTTTGCGTGGACGTCCGATGAGTAGTTGGAGTGGTGTATGATTGAGAGGGTGGCTTGCGTGAGCGAAAGTTTCCAAGTAGTAGGAATAAAAGAGCATGTATGAGAGGAATTATGAATGTGGATGAAGCGAAAGTTGCTTGTTTGGATAGGAATGTTTGAAGGCGACTGATTTCGGGATGATGAAAAGAGTTTGTGCCACACCCTGTTGGATACATGGCGTGATTGTGTATGTATGTAAAAAATACATTCCGTGCTTATAATATTACGTAGTAAATTTATTTTTCAAAAAGATTAAATGTAGTTTATCATATTTACACATAGTGTTCAATAATATTGTATTAAAACTGTTTAACATTATATTGTCTTTTGTTTTGTTCGTTTGTTTGACTTTTAGTTAATTTAAATTTTTTATTATGACTAGCGAATGAATGACTTTTCTGAATGTATTTTCTAGCAGTGGACAATATTCTCATATTTAGATTTATCGATAATTAGATAATACAAATTGTTCATGGTAACATCGAGGCCTTGTTTTTAGTATTAAAAAAAGAGAAGAAAAATATCTTTTTGTTCACACGATTTTATATTTGTTAATTATTTGCTTTAACGAAAAAACTCGGAGTCGCAACAAAAAAGATTGACTCACAAGGAAACATATCGAGGTGTCCATCGTCGATTTAAATGAGTTTTGGTATTCAAGTAGAACACAAAAAATTGAGCGAAACGTATTTTTTTATCGTTAAGATTTTAAAGGATGAAACTCAACCCAATAGTTTAGAGTAATATTTATTTGTATTTTTTTCGAAAACTATGCATTCTAGAACAAAAGTGTAAATGTACGAATATATTTTTTTAAGAGCTATCCATCGATGGCATTAGTTTTTTCTATACCCTTTTACCCTTTTGAACTCTTATCATATTAATTAGTTAATTATTATTATTATATAATTGTTATGTAATTTCTTCAATATTCTGTTGTATATTAAGATAAGCCAAATAAAAATAAAATTGACCTTCATTTTTTAAATTATTTATTGTTTTCAGTGGTCATCTATCCCTTATATAAACACTCGTATGTACTCATAAGTAAGTTTGATTATTATAAAAAAAAAAGCATTAGAATTTTTTTATTTTAAAGTTTGCTACACACAGAATTATGCAAGCTGATGATGATTATTTAACAAGAGTTATAAAAAAATAATTAATAATTTTTTTGTTCATTCTCTTATCTGAAAAAGACTATTCAATTATAATTCTCAGAGCGTAACATTATTGCACTATATCATTTAGTTAACGAGCGCAATATCAAATGAAATTCACCTACATATTACGCATAATATAACGATGAGCGAGCGACCATTATCATAATTTTTAATAGTATAGTCCATCGTTATCGCCGAAAAAACAAAAGAACGAAGTAGTGAAATTTATTCAATTATTCAGCAAACGCAAAAGCTAACGGTAAAAATGGAACAGAACATCTATTAATTTGACGTCGCGCAGTTTCGAGTCCGGGGGACTATCTAAATTAATATCTTTAAAAAAAAAATTGCAACATAAAGATGCGGTCATTTTTTACTGACCGCTCTAAACAAAAGTGTGTCTATCTACATTTTAGACACCAAGTGACGACATATGGCTGTTCCTGTTTTCACCTCTCTTGACTCATCTTTACTGAACAATGGTTCTCAAACTGTTTAGATGTTCCAATTTATTTTATTAGTAATTTTAACTATGAGATTTGATAAATTTATAATTTACTATTGCTGTTTGATTTTAAACATTTATCTTGCAAAATAATTTAAACAAAATAGAATACTTTTAGTATATTTGATATAATAAAATATATATATATATATATATATATATATATATATATATATATATATTAAGGGGGTCTTTATTTTGACAAAGTTAGAAATTTGTTGTCAAAATAAATTAAAAAAAATGTCCATACACTTCCCAGACCTGTCAGATGATATTAACCCGTGCCTGTTGAAGGCTCAAAATTTGCATTTAGCTTAAATGGGGAAATCGCCTTTTTAGACATTTTGGGATATAACTTTTATTGTATTTACTTTAAAAATATTTTAAATAATCACCAAAAAGTTAATGAAATATGCTTTTTAGTAGTCCAAAATTCACGCAATTCCGATGATTATTAACGGAGTGGTGTGAATTTGAAAAATATAATTTTTGATTCAGAAAAAAGCTATAATGATTCATTAATCATTATAGCTTATAGCTACTAAAAAGCATATTTCAGTAGCTTTTTGGTGATTATTTTGAAATATTTTTAAAATAAATACAATAAAAGTTTTTCCCATTTAAGCTAAATGCAAATTTTGAGCCTTCAACAGGCACGGGTTAATATCATCTGACATGTCTGGGAAGTGTATGGACATTTTTTTTTTATTTATTTGGGGTAATTTTGACGAGTGGGAGCAACAAATTTTCGACTTTTCCAAAATAAGAACCACCCTAATATATATAGTATATTTGATTTAAATGTATGTATCCATATATAAATCTATACACAATTACGCCATATATTCATAGAGATGTGGCACAAACTTTTTCATATATTCAGACAATTAACTTTTCTTTATCTACATTTATAATACATTTTATATATGCTCTTTTATTAACAATAATAATGAATTTATTGCCTAAAAGTTATACAACCAATTACAGGACAAGGTATATATAAAAAAAAATGATAAATCAGTTAATAATATTAATACGAGTACATACCTATATAAAATATATTATTATGTCTAACTTAATTAGTGAATGTAAATTTTCTGAAAAAATATCAAAATCAGATAAACAATTATTAAAATTTCTGCACATTACGTTGAATGGTGCCTTATATAAAATATTTGTTCTAGAAGAATCACAATAACGAGACAAAAGTCTTGGAACTGAAAAATTAAGTTTTTCAAGTAGGCTAGGACATTCAACCATATTATGCAGTAATTTATACAATATAACTATACTATAATTTCAATTCGTCTCTGATTCAAGTATTCAAAGTCAAATATACTTGGCAATATGTCATGATATGCTCTTTGCTGTGGAAATACTTTATCTGTTCTAAAAGTAATATATTTCAGAAATATTCTTTGTAATCATTCTAATTCATTTATAAAGTGATAATAGACAGGAAACCAAATCAAAGATCATTATTCCAATTTAGATCGTACATAGCTATAATACAACATTTTGACGATGTGAACATCATTGAAATCTTTGTAATTTCTAATTATGAAACCTAACGAGATTGTGGCAGATTTTATTATATTATTTATATGATTGTAAAATGTGAATTTTTTTATCGAAAGTAACACTCAAATCTTTCACGATATTGACACGGTTTAAAATAGTTTCAGTTATACGATAATTAAAAGTTACCTCTGTTTTTGTTTACATGTGTAGGATATAATTTGGCATTTATTAACATTTAATTGCAACTTGTTCGGAATACACCGTAATTATTAATAATATCGAGATCATTTTGTGTGTTATTTATATCATTTGTATTATTTTTCCTGATGAAGATATATGTATAGTATATTAACACGTCGATATTTAAAGAAAATGTATAGAAAACTTAATCTTAAAGTTTTTTTTATTTTAACAAATTGTAATTTTTTTAATGTATGGATGTTAAATAAAAAAAAATTACATTAAAAGGAGAAAAATATAAAGTTTTATTATTATTTTTATAATAAAATTTTACTTTTCGGTAACCAAATGTGTTTACTACAAACTTTAGAGACTGTTACTTTAGCATATTTTATGAATATAAATCACGAAATTTTAGTGCATAAATAATATTTACAATAATAAAACTGATTTTGAAAATTCATTTTTAACATGTTGAATGTTGAAAAGCCATATTGCCATATTTTTTCATGTTTTTCGTTTTTCATAAAACCTACGTTAAAAATGAGTTTTCAAAATAAGTTTTAACATTGTACTTAAATATCATTTCCACACTAAAAATTTGCGATTTATTTTTATAAAATGTGTAAAAGTAACAGAATGTAAAGTTTGCAATAAATATGGTGACCGTAAGTAAGTTTAGCTTATTTTATTATTACTTTATACAGATTAAAATTTGTATATTATTTCACTTATGAAAAATATACTAATTATCTAATAAGTATGTGCAAAATTTTTATTAATAAAATAAATTGATATACGAATATTTCGTTAAATTTTATATATACCTAAGGTAAAAAATCTTTTAGAACTCATTATATATAATAAAACTGCTTTAGGTTCAAGTTCTGTATTAAAATTTATTTATAATCAACATTTCGA
This sequence comes from Clivina fossor, assembly GCA_963966155.1. Lineage (NCBI taxonomy): Eukaryota > Metazoa > Arthropoda > Insecta > Coleoptera > Carabidae > Clivina > Clivina fossor. The sequence continues at coordinate 29,108,387 of OZ014555.1, forward strand.
CTAAATTGAACGCTCGTCTTCATCAGGGAAACTGTATCAGTTTTCTTGATGAAGATGAGCGTTGAGTTTCGTCGAAAGGTTGATTATAAATAAATTTTAATATAGAACTTGAACCTAAAACAGTTTTATTTTTTATTTAAACCCATTAAATATTTCAGATTTCCTTTTTTCTACTGCAATTTTTGTTGTTTTAATAACAGTATATGTTTTTTTTAAACAAATCTTTAGTAAACCATAAACGATAACATTTTGAGTGGCACTGTACAAGTAGTTTTCGTTAATAGATTAACCTGAAACATGTTACCTACCCGACCCGAACATTTGGCGGTTATCTGATACAGATAATTAGAACTAGGAAGTTAGGCATTAATTATTTTTTTTTTTTGGGGAGTCCGTGTGGCGCGCTCGTGTATAGAATTCGGAGTGAGTCCGGACCATTAATGTCGCATACGTCAAGAGGGGTGTGTTCACAAAACCGCGAAGTGCTCAGTTAGGGATGCCTTTTTTCATTTGTTTTGTTTTTTTTTCGCTTCGTTTTTGTTTTATGACCGATGAATTTTCGGGTTCACGTCTGCTGTTTGATACAGAGGCGGGGGTAGGGGGAGGGTGAACATATAAAATTGGTGAAATATTGAATTTATGTTTAATGGGAGTTTCGTGTGACTTTTTGGTATTAAAAAAACTAAACGATTAATTTTTAAGAACAGTGCTATGTTGGTATATTTAATTACATAGTGTAAATTGTTTAAAATTATTTTTTAACCATCAGAAGTTATATAAAGAAGATTATCAACAAATACGTAAAAACTATATCGATACTACACATACATACACAATCACGCCATGTACCCAAAAGGGTGTGGCACAAACTCTTTTTATCATCCCGAAATCAGTCGCCTCCAAACATTCCTATCCAAACAAGCAACTTTCGCTTCATCCACATTCATAATAACTCTCATACATGCTCTTTTATGCCTCCAAGACCCGAAAAAGTACTTCCATTAATGAAAGAATTTGTTGATTGGTTAAATTCAGAAGAAACAGCTAATATGCATCCTGTTCGGTAACTTTCGTTTTATTTTTATTGTAAAATAAAATAAGTTAATATACATATGTTTTGTAGGTATGCGGCATTAACTCATTATAAATTAGTGGACATTTATTAATGAATTTAATACTTTTTAGGGCCGGTTATCCGCCAGTTATAATTTTAAAAGAACATAGGTTCGTATAACTAAAAAAATCAATGAGGACAAGTTTTTTTTTCATTATATCATTTATTCTTTTCTATACCTAATTAATAAGAAAATATGTATTTTGATTATTTTAAAACTTAGTATCACGAAATATTTACAAACAAAAACGATGTTATATTTTTAATGATTTTGTATGTTGTAGACAACAATATTATGACTACCTAAAAATAGCGAATAAAGGAGATGTAAGACCGTTTGTGAGATTTATAGCACAATGTACAGAACAAGTTTTGGATTTATATATTTGGGGCGCACAAAAATTCTCAGATATACCAAATTTAGAGGATTTTTCTACTCACACTATATCTGTACCATAAATGTGATTTTTTTAATTTATATGTTAAATAAGTACCTGATTGTATTTTAGTTTTACTCAGAAATAAAGTATTATTTAAACTTATTCTTTTATTGTTAAGTTTATCTGATATGTGGGGAAATATATGAAAAGAATTATTATGTTTTGCATTTGTCATCTCAATTTTATTTGATTTTTATGTTAATAAATTATTCAAGCATAAACATGACAAAATAGTTTTACAAATAATACTAATTTTGATTATTTTTTTTTAAATGTATGTATATATGACAAGGCCTCTTCTCTGTTTCAGTATTTTATATAACGATGTAAGTAATGTAAACAGTTATATATATATATATATATATATATATATATATATATATATATATATATATATATATATATACAGGGTGTTTGCAATCAAGGTATTTTATTTTTAAGGGGTGATACTACAGGTCAAAACAAGGCGATTAACGCCAAAACACCTTAGTAAAAGTTTTCTAATAAACGAGATATTCATTTTTTTTTAAGTAAAATGGTAGCATATGGTATAATTTTTATTATCCAGCTCACAAAAAAAATTATTCTTCATAATAGTTTTGGATTTGCTTGAAACGAATAAAAATGTAAAAATATTCCAGGTTTTAAATACAGGGTGACTCGGATTTGCTGATTTGTGTTTCAACTTTTAGGTAAAATACCCTTATTTGATTAATAGGATTATATTATGTTTAAAATTACAATTTAAAATACTTATCTTGATTTGTGTCATTAATAAAAATATTTAAATAAAGTATCTAATATCTCGTTTATTTGAAAACTTTTGCTAAGGTGTTTTAACAATCGACGATCGGCACAAATTTTTGTATGTAAACTTAAATTGTAATTCTAAACATAATATTCAAATAAAATTATTCAAATTTTTTAAATAAGGGTATTTTACCTAAAAGTTGAAACACAAATCAGCAAATCCGAGTCACCCTGTATTTAAAACCTGGAATATTTTTACATTTTTATTCGTTTCAAGCAAATCCAAAACTATTATGAAGAATAATTTTTTTTGTGAGCTGGATAATAAAAATTATACCATATGCTACCATTTTACTTAAAAAAAAATGAATATCTCGTTTATTAGAAAACTTTTACTAAGGTGTTTTGGCGTTAATCGCCTTGTTTTGACCTGTAGTATCACCCCTTAAAAATAAAATACCTTGATTGCAAACACCCTGTATATATATATATACAGGGTGTTTCACAACTTGGAGCAAAAAATTAAAAGGTATATTCTGTACGACGTGCTGATCATAAAACAAAAAGAATTTTTTTAAAATTTGCAAAAAAAATTGCATCGTATTTCAAGCAAACATTTTTTTTGCCACTGGTCGATAGTTATTTTTAATAATTGTTTTCAAATCGTCTACAATGAAAGTAATTGTTTACGTAATATCTAATACTAATAAAATGTGTAATAATTTAATTAATAATTTAATTTAATTTGATAGGTAGTGGGTAGGTAGTCTTTCGTCGACATTGCTGTTAATTATTATTATCTTTGCTGGTGCACTGTTCTCATTTTACAGTGAATAGCAGTGTAATGTAGTTTTTGTTAAAATGAATGCATTTAGTAACAGTGAATTAGTGGACATGATGTTAATTTATGGCGAAGCACGGCAAAATTCGTTATTGGCACGACGTCTGTATGCTGAACGTTATCCTTTACGCCGATTACCCACTCCCCGTTCGTTTGTGAGGATAGTCCAGCGCCTTCGAGACACAGGATATGTGCAACCTAATCGTGGGAGAGGTGGTGGCCGCCAGCATCAACACGACAATATGGTTAATGATATCTTAGATGCTGTACATGCTGAACCAACTATTAGTACCCGAAGAGCGTCTCAACAATTAGGAGTATCACATAGTTCAGTATGGCGAATTTTAAGAGATCAAAACTACCACCCATTCCATTTTCAACGGGTACAGGGGCTAACAGAACCTGACTATCAGTTTAGAGTACGATTTTGCAACTGGCTTTTACAAAAACACACTGAAAATCCGAATTTCCCCTTGTACATCATATTTTCTGATGAGGCTACTTTTACGAGGGAGGGAGTTCATAACTATCATAACTCTCATTATTGGAGTCAAGTAAATCCACACGTTGTTGTACGGGGCAGTTTTCAGCATCGTTTTTCGATAAATGTTTGGGCAGGTATTGTTAATGGAATATTACTTGGGCCGTACATTCTACCAAATAGGATGACTGGAGCTAATTATTTATTGTTTTTACAAAATACTTTGCCAGAACTTCTTGAAAATGTGCCTTTAAATGTGCGTCAGCAGACATGGTTTCAGCACGATGGTGCGCCATCACACTATGCTCTAAATGTAAGAGAACATTTAAACCAAGTGTTTGAGGACAGGTGGATTGGTCGCGGTGGACCTGTAGCTTGGCCTGCTAGATCCCCTGACCTAAATCCGCTGGATTTTTATTTTTGGGGTCATTTTAAATCCCTCGTCTACGACAACCAAAATGCGCCGGAAAACGAAGAAGAACTTAGGCAGAGAATAGAAAATTCAGCAGAAATAATACGAGAACAAAATTCGTGTCAAGACTGTACTAGGTCATTAATTCAACGTGCTGCAATGTGTGTAGGGATGAATGGTGCAAATTTTGAACAGTATTTGTAGTTTTGCGCTTCAGGTATGTTATTTCCCAAATTATCTTGATATTAAATAATACAATGCATTAATATTATAAATTATTTTGTATTCAAAACAATTATTGTCTCTAAATAAAACTAACATTACATAATGTTTCTTTGATAATTAATTTCATTTAATATTTCTTTCTATGACGTATGCTACTCCAGTGGTTCAAAAAATGTCTACTTCAAGTAAACTACCCTTTACTTTGCGAATTTTAAAAAAATTCTTTTTGTTTCATGATCAGCACGTCGTACAGAATATACCCTTTAATTTTTTGCTCTAAGTTGTGAAACACCCTGTATATATATATATATATATATATAATTCTTAAAATAATAATGATTTCTTGTGGTTGCACGCACGATAAAAATAAATACTTTTATGTAATAAGAGTCGCATATACTATAGCGGCTATAATTTTTATTTGCATAAATTTTTGACTAAGGAACGCATTTTACGTTTTGACATTTAAGGTATAAACTGGCGATGTATTAGATGTAATACGATTATATGTATATAATTGTCTTTTTAAATTAGATATGTACTTTCTTTAAATAGGATTATTTTTGTACGTAATAAATAGAATAAATAAGCGTGGAATCTTTTATAATTTCAATCATGTGCAACACGGATCTACTAAATTAATAAAAATAGAATTCACAGATCAACTCTTTCAATATAATTTAATATAACACTAGATTGTATTATGTATAAACAATGCAAGATTTCAATAAGTTAATACTAGTCATACAAAATTCGAGATTTGCAATCACAATATAATTAATTCATTTCATTTGCTACACCACAAAAATGATCTATAATTGATAATTTTTTTTTGAAATAGTATGAGCGAGCATCACAAGCAATTTTATTACTTATTAAAAAGCAGTCATAAAACAAACGATTTTTTCTCTAATGATTTGTATATCAATATCGGAAAGAATATACAAAACAGTAATAAATACTAAACATGAATGAAATAAACTACTGACTGATATATAGGAACAAGAATAAGTGAATATAGGAATGATATTACGCATATAAAGTATTTAGGTTATTATGATTGCAAACCTACAATATGCTAAAAAATGAGCTGGAAAGAAAACTGTATAATCATTGGAAAAACTGATTGAAATGTTAATTATGATTTCATTTGTTGGCTGAGTTGTTCTTCGGCAAATAACTTCATTCTATATTCACTTACTACATTTCGAGCTGTGTTGAATACATTGATTCCTTCACTCAACAAAGCTTCCCATTGTTGGCAATAAGCTGAAATTATCATAAATGAATTTATCTGATTTGCAAATTATATAATCGTATTGAAAGAAAAAAAAGAACAAACATACCATCTTGGTCATACTCGACATTGTTAGCCATGGCGTAAAGTTGTCCTGAATGATGTAGGGCATCTGCTAGAAACTCGTTAACCGATTTATGGTTGTCCAATAATTCTTCTTCAAAAGCTTGCAGATCAGATACGGCCTGATGGAAATTGAGCAATTCATCTGGCATGTCTTTCTCGTTTAAGGAACGTAATTGCAGTAAGTTGGATTTGTCGGGAATGTTGTCTTGATCATGTTTATTATTGTGCGTTTCATATTTGACATCGTGATCATTAACGGCTAATTCTTTAACTCGATCGGCGTATCGCAGCGTATTCAAAGAATGTTCACATGATGAGACACCAGGCGAGATCATTGCGATCATGCAAGTACGAGATTTTTCGCCAATAAACGAATCGCGTAATACGTGCGTTAATTTACTAGTTCGAAAAGGTAGATGACCACCTTTCTTTCCTAGTGCCCGTATGCACTCTTTTAACGCTAATAAAGATTTATTTATTTCAGCAGTTTCCATACGAGTTTGGCGATTGGCAGATGATGTATCAGCACCACGTTCGTTACCCGCCAAGTCAATTAGAGAGAATTTACCATGCACACGAATCATTCCCGGATTGCGTAGCACTATTTGGAAAATAGCATGCGACCGCGACGAATTTGTATTTGCCGATGTTTGGCCCGATGTACGAGACATATTTCCATGCTGAATCAACTTCAATACCTCATTACATGTCTGTACAACTTTCTCCGTCAATCCGACCACTTGCACCTGCTGTTTGCCGTCTTCCAGAATTCGTAATTTCGCTTTGTTGGCCAACAAGTCAAATACTTTGCCACTATAAATCTCGAAAAAACTAGCAGATACAACAAACTTTTGGTTACGATATTTCGGTGATTTTAAATATTGAAAAACATCTTTTGCGACGAGTGCATAAATGCCTTTCTGATAATCTTGCTGTTTGCCATTGAAATCACCGCCCATTGTATGAGTTTTACCGGATCCGGTTTGACCATAAGCGAAACAAGTTGCCATACCACCTTCAAATATGGTTTTCACTAATGGTTGAGCTGTATATTTATAAATCATTTCGTTCGTGCAAGTTTCGTTAAATGCATAATCGAAACGGAAAAACTGATTTTCGAGGTACTTCGTTAAGTCGACTTTATTTTTTGGTTCGTGTACAATAACAGTATCATTTGTTGGAACTGCAATTACATCAACTTCTTTGCGGGCAATTTCTTTCTTATTTAAGGGCCTCTTTCGCACACACACAGTTATCTGATGATCTTCAACTATATCGTTCTCATTTAACGACTTAAATTCAATGGTATGCTGATAGTCCCTGTTTTAACAAAACCATTTCATTTTATTAATGCATTTATCGTATTTTAATTCTAATATCATCACTTACTGGATCATATTTAAAAATTCCCAATAAGGATTTCCAGGTGCTTGCTGTAGAAATGCTTCTTTCTCTGCTTTCTCTTCCGCTTGCCGCTGTCGTCGTTCTTCTCGATTTTTCTTTAACTTTTCAACTTCTTTTACAACATCACTACGTCTAGTACCCCTGGTGCTACCACCACCAAGAATATTTCTGTTTGCACGATATGATCCTAATATAAAATCAATATCTTTATAGTATAATTACTAATTATACACAAATAACCATACAAAAAAAAAACTATTTCAATTACCTTTATTAACTGGTATACTCTGATGACTAGCATTCTGAAAAAATTAAAATAATAGCAAGATAATTACATGTTATATAGCAAAAAGCACTTAATCACATTTAAAAATGTATACAACTGCTGCAATGTCTTCAAATATCTTACTTAAAAAAAATAATATCGATAAAACAAAATAACAAATCGGAGACTAATGTAAATTAAAAATGGCAAAATTATTCATTCTTTCACTGAGGCACTTGTTGAGTGATAATAATTAATATGTTGTAGAAATATAAAACTCTCACAGCGTAAGGATTTAAAAAATAAAATAAAATAGGGGAAACAATTTTAATAAAATAATCTACTACATAAATGTGAGGCAAAAATATCTATCAAAATAAATATAAGCTAAAATATTAATGTGCGGTGTTTGAAAATAAAATATAGTACAACAGTAATTTAAGCAACGTTTAGCGTGTATATACATAACAAACACAACAATTACAACGGAGTGAAAGAAATAGATTATTCTAACCCCCTAATGTTGTTTCGTCCGGAGATTGTACATTACTGTCAAAATCATCATCGCTTTCACTATATTTTGGTTGTGAAAACTTCACACTTGCTGTGAGTGCAGCACCTGTGCTTGCGTCTTCAGACGAACTAGAAGAATCCTAGAAAGTTTTTTTTTCAAATAAATTCAATCTACTTAAAAATTATTTTAGTTAAAAATAGGCTGAGGCTAGTCGCACCCACACGGGTCCACGGGCCACGAACCACGGGTCCGCAGGCCACGGGTTCACTAACGTAACTTAACTTAAACCTAAACCTAACCTTGACCTAACCCGTGAACCCGCACCCACGGTTCACGGGTTCACAGGTTAGGTTTAGGTTTAAGTTAGGTTACGTTAGTGGACCCGTGGCCCGTGGCCCGTGAACCCGTGTGGGTGCGACTAGCCTCGGCTTTATATGAATATAATTCTAATTTTACTAGTCTTCCGATGTTATTTTTCATTTTAGAAACGGGTGGTAATATGGAGAGTGCTAATAATTCAGCACGGCGACAACTTTCGTATTCAAACTGACACAAATTTTTAATGTTTTTTAAATCACTTATGTTAAACTTTAATCATTTTATTCATGCTTGTCAAATTATTTAATATTAAAAACAAATTTAGTGCGATATAGGTTTTGTTTTTAAAACGTAACTATGTATGGATAAATGTTTTTGTTTAGTTGCTATTGTGATTTTGTCTGTATAATATGATGACAGTCAGTTCTGTGATGGCTACAGCAGATATTTTTTATAATTTGATTTTAGTAGTAGGTGCAATTTCAAGGAGCTTTTTTCTTTCTCTCTTTCATATTTAATTTGTCTATTGTTTTAATTTAATAATAGAAATTAATGAATTTTTTGTAAATTTAAAATACAGGTTGTCAAAAATTTAGAACGGCATTAATATTTCTGCTTTAAAATGGATGCTAATTTTATGATCTATTAATAATTCAAATATTACCTATAAAATTTTATATATTTACCTATAGAAATAAAAATAATATTATAAAAATAATTTTATAATATTATTTTTATTTAAATTTCGCCACAGTAGATCATTTTCTAATCTTTTACCTATAGAAAAATCAATCATTTTCCTATTAATAATTAAAAAATGATCTATAGTAAAAAAAAAAAATTTAAACCAACCTACTAACCTAACCTACCCTAAATAGCCAATTACGTAAAAATACTGTATGTATAAATAGCCAATTGCGTATACATACCGTATGTATAAATAGCCACTTTCTTAATTTTATAGATCAAATTTTATAGATCGATAATTATATCAGTAGGTATTTGATTATTTTCATAGGTCGATAATTATTTTCATAGGTCCATAAATGTTTCTATAGATCAATAATTAATTCTATAGGTAAAAAATTAAAACCATAAATTAATTATTTAATACATAGGTAAACTATTATTTTCATAGGTACTATTCGGTAGATCATATGTTCTTTTCATAGGTCAAATATTTTTATCTCTTTAAAAGTAGCTTTTTTGATTAATTTAATTTATTTTCTTTTTTGTATTAAATTTCGGAATACACAGTTAAATAATTTTCTTTAAATTGTTTCAGTGTTAAACTTAGTAAAATAAATTCTGATTAAGTAACTAGATCATGATTTTAGTTACTTACTTATTTTGTTACCTACTCGTTAGTAATTTTTTTTCTATGTTCTGTTTATTTACTGTAAATGTCATTTGTATCTTTTTTTCCTGCGATGAAGACGTACGTTGTGTTTCGTCGAAACGTCGATTATTAATAAATGTTAATACAGAACTATAATCTAAAGTCGTTTTATTTTAATACAATGAGTTTTGGAAGATTTTTACTATTTTAAGTAATAGTTTAACTTGATCACTACTTTAATGCTGACTAAAAATCGAATTTAGAAGAGCGAAAATCGATTCTAATTGTATAATTTATGTTTTATTATTGAATTGAATTTTGATTAAAATAATTGAGTTTTAAAACCCAAAAATAGTAGTAAAAATTTGCGGAACACATAATATAGTGCAGAAAATTATTTTTAACCAAATTTGAAACAAAGCGATAATAGGGTGCGTGCTTAAAAGCCAACAGTACTTATTAGTAGGTCTAATATATAATTATTGTAACATGTAATTTGTGAAAAAAATAATTAATTTATTTTTATGTTACCGTGTGCAGTCGCCCCCAGGCAACTCACGTCATCACTTTTGTCAAGTCAGTTTAAACCGCATAATGATTTTTTTTTGAAATTGAAACATTTATTATAACAGAAATGATGAAATATTAGAATAAAAACGGCTTTAGGTTCTAGTTCTGTATTAATATTTATTAATAATCAACGTTTCGGCGAACTGAACGTACATCGATTATTAATAAATATTAGTACAGAACTAGATGCTAAAGCGGTTTCATTCTAACATAATTAGTTCTGAAAGAATTTTTACTATGATGGAATATATTACTAGTAAATTACATACATACATACATACATGCACAATCACGATATGTACCCAGAAGGGAGTGGCACAAACTCTTTTCATCATTCCGAAATTAGTCGCCTCCAAACATTCATATTCAAACAAGTAACTTTCGCTTTATCCACAATCATAATTCCTCTCATACATGCTTTTTTATTCCTACTACTTGAAAACTTTTGCTCACGCAAGCGACTCTCTTAATTATACCACTCCAATTACTTATCGGACGTCCACGCAAACGTATATCATCAAAATCATTCAAATAAATCTTTTTAACCAAACGTTTATTAGACATTCGCTCAACATGTCCGAACCATCGTAACTGACTCTATAGCCCGGCAACTTTTGCTACAACATTTTTTTCAATTTCACACTCATCGTACACTAATCTATTTCGTACCCGAGCTAGGCATAAATTTATTCCATGGTTACTTATTACATATTTTATCTGGAATTGGAAGTACCGGCACCTAAACTTCTAATATTTATTTCCTTTACATTTATAATACTTCCCATATATTGTCACGTTTTGACGTATTATACCGAATAAACAAATTATAATTAAAAGAAAGAAGCTTTAGATTTAAGTTTTGTATAATTTATAATAAAAATTTAACATTTCGATATGCTGCATCATCATTAGGAAAAAATATATAAATGAAATAAATAATAAACAAACAAAACATAGAAACAAGTTACTAGGTAATAAAATATAATTAACTAGATTACAAACTTTATAAATTATTAATTAAAGGAAGTTTTTTCATTTTAATTATAATTCTGAAAGATTCTTTACTATGTTAAATTATTAATTGTTGCGGTTAAAATGATTAAGTACATTGTCTAATTACTTCAGTACTTTCCTTCTTTGAGGTTTACCTATAAAAGTAACCTGCGGCCTGTGTCCCTAAATTGTGTCATTAAAATAGTCAACCATCAGTCAAAATCGAGAGAACAGAAATTAATTCAGTGGATGAGTCTACTACAGAACAACATTATTTAATACGAACACTCAATACCGGCCAATTTATTGTAGTAACGTACAGTTGTTCAAACATATACTAAAGGTATACATAAATTTTTTTGAGCTTGCGGGCGTATCAAAGTTTTAATCAAATAAATTGAGTGTAAGCATTGGCCGCATCCAATATATGTATAACGTTCTATCTCTCTTCGTTTCCCCCTATGTCACTCTGTCTAGCGCGTGGCTATCTCGTACAAATCTAGAGGGCGATAATTAACGCATCAGATAGTATAAATGCGTGTTAAATGCGTACGCGTGCTAAGCCAAAATGTGTGCACGCGTGTGTGTTTGTAGGTATTGCGTGAGTGCTTATATGTTGTTACGGGTGACTTAAACAACAGGAGTGTATTATTTTGGTATTGATACTTTTTTTCATCCAAATTGATTCTTAGTTGGGTTTTACTTTTTTATATTACCGCATTTTGGATCAGTTGTATAAAACGTTGTTAATTTAATTAACTAGATTGTCAACTGTTTTTCATATCTAGTTGTCTGGTTAATTGTTTGATTAAGTTAATCAAGTTTAATGCAACTAGTTGTAAGACATCTAAAGTTAAAAATTGAGTAAACTTGTTTTGCGTACTTATAACTAATACTTAATCATACTGTAAGATTGAATTACATTATACTTTTTTCGTCTAGATTCATACTAGATTTCTAGTTCAATTTTCGTTCAAGTTTTGTTCAATTTTCATAATTTTTTCACAATCGGTCATGTATTGTCGAGTTTCTTCGATTTTTTCCGATGTATTGCTAGTACGCCAACTTAAAAATATAAAGTACTTAATTTGACAGATACTAGGAAACTTGAAAGAAACTTGGATGCAAAAATCTGATTTACATTATACTAGAACTGACTATCTGTACTTGAACGAAACTTGAACTAGAAAGCTAGTATGAATCTAGACGAAAAAAGTATAATGTAATTCAAGCTTTAGTTAGTCGCGTGACTACAAGGCGATTAACGACGCTAATCGCCTATTAGTCGCGCGACTAAGTTGGCACATGCTACTATCAACTATTTTTAAGTTGTTCAAAAAAGATTTTAAAGTACATTTATTCTTGATTATATCAATTTTTGTAAATGTGAATATCTCAATTTGATCAAATTTTGGTACAGATTCATTCACTGGATGTGGTAGTTTACTGATGTCACTTTTATCTGTTTTATAAAATACATATTTCGCAACAGAGATCTACTTTTTGATACGACAATATATTTGAATATTTTTTCGAGTATCTATTTTGACATGTATGTACTAGTTATGTTTCTATGATTACGGTAAATTACAAATACGTATCATGAAACTGCCAACGTAATATGATACTTCTATGATATTGTATTTTTAGTGACCGTCATATCACATATGATATGGGAGGTATTGTAATCGTACCGAATTTAACATATCCAAATTTTTACAAATAAGCACGAATTAGGCTAGGCTTAGAGTAACAAGTGTAGTGCAAATTTGGCTGAACGGATTGTTATAAAATTTCATATTTAAGCTTAGGAGCTAAATATCTCAATTTGGTAAAAATCTTCCAATTGGAAGTGGTAATTTATTGATGTCACTTTTATTTGTTTTACGAATATCTCGCAACAGAGATATATTTCAATAAAATTTATTTACCAAAACTGCTAAACAAGTTATAAATAACAACTTTTATTTAAACAATAATTTTCTTGTTATTTTTCATATTTTTGATATATACAGGGTGTAACAGAATAACTATTCCTAATTTTAACTGGAGTATCCTGGGCTCAGAATATGAAGATTTAATGCAAATCACTGAGATAAAATGTGGCTCCTTACTGAGCTACAGGGTGTTTTATATAAAAAATTAAAAACGATTTTTGCCCTGTACTTTAAAACTATTTGACGTATCCTTATCATACTTGGCAGGAAATGTAGGTACCGTACACCATACTAAATTATGATAAATAAAAGTTTCTGGCTACTGCCAGTGGCGTACAACAGGGGCAAGTGAGAGGTTGATTCTTCCTAAATTCTAAGCCACTGGAGGAATTGTCATTTTAGCACAATTTTTCGATTCTCCAATACTTGTTGTGTAAAAAACATACTCTTCCTTTGTAACGATAACGTCACTGTTTTTCGAGATATTTAAAGTTAAACATAAGCTGCACCCTTGGGATTTTTTCAAAATTTGCTCAAAAAAATCTGAAAAAATTCAGTAAAATAGAGAAAAAAATTAGCTACATAATAACTAAGTAACTTTTTTCTCTAACTCATTCTGATTTGGCTGTAAAAATTATTGAAAATAAAAAAAATAAAATGCAAAAAATATTAATTTTCAATAATTTTTCCATCCAAACCAGAATGAGTTGGAGAAAAAGTTACTTAGATATTATGTAGCTAATTTTTTTCTCTATTTTACTGAATTTTTTCAGATTTTTTTGAGCAAATTTTTAAAAAATCCCAAGGGTGCAGCTTATGTTTAACTTTAAATATCTCGAAAAACAGTGACTTTATCGTTACAAAAGAAGAGTATGTTTTTTACACAGCAAGTATTGGAGAATCGAAAAATTGTGCTAAAATGACAATTCCGCCAGTGGCGTAGAATTTAGGAAGGATCAACCTCTCACTTGCCCCTGTTGTACGCCACTGGCAGTAGCCAGAAACTTTTGTTTAACATAATTTAGTATGGTGTACGGTACCTACATTTCCTGCCAAGTATGATAAGGATACGTCAAATAGTTTTAAAGTACTGGGCAAAAATCGTTTTTAAATTTTTATATAAAACACCCTGTAGCTCAGTAAGGAGCCATATTTTATCTAAGTGATTTGCATTAAATCTTCATATTCTGAGCCCAGGATACTCCAGTTAAAATTAGGAATAGTTATTCTGTTACACCCTGTATATAATTCTGTAAATAGGTGACATGTTTATGTTAAGAAAATTTTGTTTTTAGTTACCATGACTATAATAGTTGTTGTTATACAAATTTGTCGATTCTGTGGTGGCCATTGCAAATTATTTTTATTCTAGCGTTATAGACTAAGCAATATTTCAAATTTTGTGGTTTAGGATATTTATCGCAAATTTATTATATTGTTTTTATATCAATTTGTTACTTTCTTTGCAAAATATCATCTAAATTGTTGAATAATAATTCAGGCATAAATTGATAATTACACTGTAAAAAAAAATAGCAAAATTACAGAAAAATAGTAGTAAAATTTTGCTATAAAAAATCTGTAATTTTATTTTACTATAACTATTCTGTATTTCTACCTCAAAATTCTGTAATTTTTACATAATTTATAATTATCTCATAAAGTAAGTAAAAATGATCTAATTAGTAGGTAAAATTGCTTACTTTCTGCAAATTGTATCACATACGTAATGTAGAATTACATATTGTTTGTATAACTTCTTAAATTATGTAAAATTACGGCTTGTATATTAATATCTGTAATAATTCATCAAAATAATGAAACTTAGTACATATTTTGTGTATAATAAAATATTTTAAGTGTAATTCTTTTCAAAATACATCCGTTATATAAATTTACAAATGTATGTGATTATACCAACAATAATATTACAGAACTAAACAAATTTTATTGATTAATGGAAAATTTCTGATTACAAATTTACTGAAGTTATGTAAATTTACTAAAAGAGACTTTACTAAAAATATCATATTAAATATCATATTAAATAATGTTTGTAATAGTTCTGATATTATGTATTTTTAAACAATTATTTAAAATTACAGCAGTTGAGTAATTATACCTAGAAATACTGAGCATCATAACATAACAAAAAAATCTTTCAGAACTTATTTTATTAAAATAATATGTGATTAAGATTTAACTGACTAATTATCCGATAAATTCAATTATTATTTTTCGTATTTCGAATTCGAAATTATACGGTTCTGTGTAAGCTATAAAACAAAAGACTCTCCTAGTGACGGACAGGTTACCCTAATTCAAGAGGGGGCACTCTCGAAAAAATAAATTTATTAGAACGACATGTGTTCAGGCAGTTCAGGGTCCTATTCTTGACTAACATATTAAAATGTGATCCACCCTTATTCAGGTAACATATAAATAGAGATGGCTGGTGGCTATATAAGCTCTTAGCCCCGTTTTAATTATTTTATTAGTATTTTATGGGGTTCAGTTATCGCCTGTAAAAATCTCGCCCTTTCGCGTTATTCAAATAACTATAGTTTGTTATTAAAAGGACACGAATAAAATTTCACTTCAATTTTAAAACACCCTATTTTCGTTTATGAGCTTTTGAATTTACATAATGATTCCATTTTTTTAATGATTGTAATATCGATATTATTGATTTAATTATGATTAAATTATTAGGTAAAATACACGCTGTTGTTTGGATGCTACAAGATTGTTATGAGTGATGTTTCATTCGTTTTTGGTTCCTGATTTTTCTCTTATAAATTTCGAACTAAAAACTCATTTATTTTTGTTAATATTTTACAGTATACTCAGATTACTGATTTTTATAGGCCATGATGCTGAGGTCTGAATCTAATCCAATATGACGTTGAACAAATGTGGATGTTTCTCGAATTTCGGATCGTATAATTTGTAAAAGACATTTTTGTTTAAAATGGTTGAGAAATATGCATATGCATATTTTATAAGTTGAGATGTAATTTAATTATTTTTTTTAATTTCGTTTTATTAAATCTTTTTCGAGTATAAGTAATTAAATAATATAACATAATAATTATTATTTTATTCAAGATAATTATTTCAGAAAATAATAATTACTTTGTTCAGTATTTAATTTATAAATTATTTTCGCTTTTTATAATATTATTGTTTAGCTAAATAGCAATAGCAATTCAGGAAAACACAGTTAAAACAAGTCAAACTGAAAAGTATTACTCAAATATTGACAATATTTGTATTTTGGCGCTATTTGGATTAGATTCAGATCTCAGCATCATGGGCCGATGCAGTGCAGAATCAGCTTCACTTTTTGATACACTATGGCCTATTCAGTAGTATATATATATATATATATATAGAAATTTAATGTAAATGATGGGTAAAACAGCCGATGTGGTTTTTTAAAAATCAAATACTCATTTGAAATTCACAAGCTTTCGGTACAATTCGTGCCTTTTTCAAGTGTGTGTTTTCACAGAGGATTTTTTGGTGTGTTGTTAAAATTGTTAAAATTATAAAAACCAAATACATATGTATAGTCAAAATTGTTAAAAGTTAAAAAATAAATAAATATATAGGACAATAGTCAGAGAATAAAACGTAGAAACACCTTGCTTTTTTCTTATAACGATAAAGTTCGTGGTGATCGTTCTTATTTTGAATAATGTATGTAAAAATTTTTTTAAACAAAATTTGCAAAATTTCCATCAGAACCAACGAACACATTTTGTGTTCGTTGGTTCTGATGGAAATTTTGCAAATTTTGTTTAAAAAAATTTTTACATACATTATTCAAAATAAGAACGATCACCACGAACTTTATCGTTATAAGAAAAAAGCAAGGTGTTTCTACGTTTTATTCTCTGACTATTGTCCTATATATTTATTTATTTTTTAACTTTTAACAATTTTGACTATACATATGTATTTGGTTTTTATAATTTTAACAATTTTAACAACACACCAAAAAATCCTCTGTGAAAACACACACTTGAAAAAGGCACGAATTGTACCGAAAGCTTGTGAATTTCAAATGAGTATTTGATTTTTAAAAAACCACATCGGCTGTTTTACCCATCATTTACATTAAATTTCCATATATTCCAGCCATAAACATTAACTTAACTATATATATATATATATATATATATATATATATATATATATATATATAAATCAGTGACCCATTCATAGCAAAATTTGGCAGTTTACTGCCGTTCTATTAATCCAAGAATGTCTTGTTTGTTTGATCACAGTCATCTATCAAATTCCATAACTATGCATGTATGGGGATGTATTTCTACAAATGATAATTAATATTTGTTTATCATTTCATTTCTGCAATTCAAGTATTTACTGTTGGTTTAATATTATAATCAATAAATGTTTTGACGTTCCTAAGAAAAAGATTAGAACGTTTGTTCCTATATGGCAATTTCTTTTCTGCTGTGTAAAGTTAAGTATTTCTGAGTTAAAAGTTTGGGCGATGTAAATATTTGGCGATACGTAAAATTGCGTATGATGCATATGATACAAACGTTAAAAATATACATTTAGTCACGTGATTTCTAAGTTATGCTCTGTCTGATTGGTTGGATTTTCATATTCAAAATTCATCATGTACCAGTGCCTAAATTTGTAAATATTAAATCTAAATCATAAATCTCAAATTTGCAAATTAAATTTCATTGTGCACTAGACTTAAATTAGGGTATATAGGTATTAATTTTCACTGAATTATGTTTATTAGGTTAAAGAATTTGGGGCTAACAGCGAGTAAAACACTTTGTATTATTGATATTGATTGACATTTGACAATACGGTAAACGTGATAGACATTATTTTGAATTGCCTGATATCTGTCTGTCTATTAAATACACTGAAAAATAGAAAAATAGCAAATTTATAGAAAAATAGTAGTAAAATTTTACTATTAAAAATTATTAAAAAATATTCTGTGTTTCAAAATTCTGTAACTTTAACATAATTGATAACAATGACATAAAGTAAGTAAAAATGACCTAATAAGTATGTAAAATTGCTTACTTTCTGTAAATTGCATCATATATATAATGTAGAATTACATATTGTTGGTGTAACTTCTTAAATTATGTAATATTATAGCTTGCATATTAATATCTGTAATAATTCATCAAAATAATGTGACTTAGTACATATTTTGTGTAATAATACTAATAAAATATTTTAAGTGTAATTCATTCATTTCAGAATATATTCTTTATGTAAATTTAGAAATGTATGTACGATGTACCTAATTGTATTAACAATAATATTACAAAACTAAACAAATTTTTCCTATTTATGAAACATTCGTGACAGAAAATTTACTGAACTTTTGTAAATTTACTAAAAGAGACTTTACTAAAAAACTCTAATATTACATATATATCTACTTTTTCATTCCGTTGGTAATATCATTGAATATACATATAATCTTATTATTTATTCAATGGTAATATTATATTACTTAATGTTTAATAGTTCTAATATTATGTATTTTTAAACAATTATGTAAAATTAGAGCAGTTGAATAATTATACCTGGAAATATGGGGAATCATAGTGTCTCATGGTTTGTAGATAAAATTACATATTTTGTTTTTTAGAGTGTAATCTTGTCGGCAGTTGTAGAAAACAAACTTTTTGTGGACACCGTACTATTTTAAAAAAAGTCGTTTTTTCCATAATATTATTATTATTTGATTTTGATATGAGAAAAAAACGTTAAATGAAAATATACGAAGTTTTTTAATGAAATGGTTAACTCGGTTGTTTTAGCTAGTCGAAAAGACTAGCTTATAAAATCGTCAATACGGCTGGCTGGCTGGCTGGCTGGCCGGCCGTGTCCAAAAAATACGATAAATATGAGTGTTAATTATAAGTATAAAGGAGAGCTCGTAGAAAGCTGAAACTTGGCAATTAGATAGTTCATACCAAATAAAAAATTAAGTTCAATTTTCAGACCACAGTGTTGCCAACTTTCCGAGAAAAAAATTACTAAAATTTTTAATACGAGTGTTAATTATAAGTATAAAGGAGAGCTCGTAGAAAGCTGAAACTTGGCAATTAGATAGTTCATACCAAATAAAAAATTAAGTTCAATTTTCAGACCGCAGTGTTGCCAACTTTCCGAGAAAAAAATTACTAAAATTTTTAATACGAGTGTTAATTATAAGTATAAAGGAGAGCCTGTAGAAAGCTGAAACTTGGCAATTAGATAGTTCATACCAAATAAAAAATTAAGTTCAATTTTCAGACCGCAGTGTTGCCAACTTTCCGAGAAAAAAATTACTAAAATTTTTAATACGAGTGTTAATTATAAGTATAAAGGAGAGCTTGTAGAAAGCTGAAACTTGGCAATTAGATAGTTCATACCAAATAAAAAATTAAGTTCAATTTTCAGACCGCAGTGTTGCCAACTTTCCGAGAAAAAAATTACTAAAATTTTTAATACGAGTGTTAATTATAAGTATAAAGGAGAGCTTGTAGAAAGCTGAAACTTGGCAATTAGATAGTTCATACCAAACAAAAAATTAAGTTCAATTTTCAGACCGCAGTGTTGCCAACTTTCCGAGAAAAAAATTACTAAAATTTTTAATACGAGTGTTAATTATAAGTATAAAGGAGAGCTTGTAGAAAGCTGAAACTTGGCAATTAGATAGTTCATACCAAATAAAAAATTAAGTTCAATTTTCAGACCGCAGTGTTGCCAACTTTCCAAGAAAAAAATTACTAAAATTTTTAATACGAGTGTTAATTATAAGTATAAAGGAGAGCTTGTAGAAAGCTGAAACTTGGCAATTAGATAGTTCATACCAAATAAAAAATTAAGTTCAATTTTCAGACCGCAGTGTTGCCAACTTTCCGAGAAAAAAATTACTAAAATTTTTAAAAATTTATTACGGCTATGTTGTTTAACCGATTTTGTTCAAATTTTCACAAAAAATTCTTCTGGTATTCATATAAATTAGATAATTTCAACAAAGTACAGTGCTGCCAACTTTCTGAGAAAAAATTACTAAAATTTTTAAAAATTTATTATGACCACGTTATTTAACCAATTTTAATCAAATTTTCACTAAAGATTCTCCTGGTGCCCGCATAAATTATGCAATTTTAACAAAATACAGTGTTGCCAACTTATTGAGAAAAAAATTACTAAAATATTAAAAATTTATTGTGGCTACATTATTTATCCGATTTTAATCAAATTTTCAGAAAAGTTTCTCCTTGTGCCCACGTAAATTATAATTTTATTAAAATACGATGTTGCCAACTTTCCGAAAAAAAAATTAATAATTTTCTAAAAATTTGTTATGCCCGCATTATTTATCCGATTTTAATGAAATTTTTACAGAAGATACCCTTAGCGCCTATAATATTATATATTAGCAAAATACAATGTTGCCAACTTTCGATAAAAAAATTTTTTATCCCTCTATCTTATCATTTATGTGATAATGTCAAAGTGGTCTATATATGGGTTTACCCACATACTTCTAATCTTGTATTTTGGCTAGTCGAAAAACTAGCTTATAAAATCAAACCACATTCGACTAGCTCCATTCTCGCTTTGCGAGAATATTATTTCATATAAATATGGTTATCAGACATTTTAATATTTTTTGTGTGAGTCTGTCTATGAAAATGTTGATTCGATTTTGTTTTTGCTTTTGTGTCTGGGTAATGAATGTGTTGTTTCATTATTGATATCTTTTTTTTTGTTATTAACGTAATTGTCATTATCAAATTAATTAATTAATTAATTTTATTATTTTCTGTTTTTCATCTGGCATGATGCGTTATTGGATCGGTTTTGGAAAATGTTTTCAAAAACAAACTTTTGACAAATTAATTAATTTATATTTGACGTTGTTTTAGCATATATTATTAGCTGTAGAAAAATAACAAATGTTTATAAATACATATATTTATATTATGTATTGAAAGTATACATTTTTGAATAATTATATTCATTTTTGTTTATGATGTATTTATAAAATTTTGCTTAATTTATATTAAATTAGAATGTTTTCAAATAATACTAAAATTGTAATAAAATTGTTTTTAAATACTTGTTTATTATATTATATTCGTATATAAGTACTGATACAAAAGAACTTGTACTTGTTTTATTTTACATTTTTTGTATTTATAAATTTACTTATATGAATAGTTACTGTTTTAAGGCGTTTTAAGGTTTATCGACTCGTTGTGTACTATCGTTTCCTAAAAGGATACAGAGAAGATCGTGTAGTCTTTTGACTTGAAATTATTTGTAGTTTACATTTTTTCATAGTACTTTTTGTATATGTTTTTTTCATTCTCTTCTCAAATTCACAAGGGTCTTCCAGTAAAAACAAAATAGATATTTTTTAATGTAAATCAAACCTTTATGCTAAATAAAATGACACGTATTTTTTAAATGTTTACACTAGGTGTTTACGGTTTTTTCTGTATTTTTTTAGGAGGCGATAATACACCTCAAATGGAGTTGATAAACCTTAAAACCCCTTGGTAAAAGTCGTCTCATAAGCGAGATAATATTTCTTTTATTTTTTACATTAAACGATTAATTAGTTTTAAACTCTAGTAATCTACTACTTAATCAGCATTATCCACTACAATAGATTTTCGAAGTTATCACGACTGACCATAGAAATAGTAAATATACTAAAAGAAGAAGCGACAATACCGTGTATTTTGTCATTTACTATATTGCTAGACAAGGATAGAATATAACCCATCAGACCCATCTCTAGTCGTACAAATGAACTAAATTTTTAAAGCAGAATTTGGATCCTAGTAGCTTATATTTAGTTATATATATATATATAAATATATAGAAATAGAAAAAAAAACATATTTAATATTTATTACATAATATATTGCGTAAAAATGAATGATACATTCGTAATACAAATAACATAAATAGATCAAATAAATATATAAATTAACTATAAGATTTAGCATTTTAAAATATACATACAACTATCAAATGAATTAAACAGATTGACCAAAATTTTACATTATCTTCATACTTATTTGATTTTGACAATTCGTCGCGAAATTCAATGTTTTAGCGAGAAAAAACATTCATTTTTTTCAAAGCAATCTATTGAAATATATTTTTTAAAATTTAATTTGTACGACTACAGATGGCACCACGTTATTTAAAGTGATATTAAAAATGTAATGCTATTGTCATGCCCCTGCGACTGACTATGTGATATTAGAAGTATTTTGTTTTATGATTGACAGATTAGATAATTAAAGTATAATTTTTTGAGATACAAATCGTTTTATTTAATTTGTAAATTTCTAATAAAATTTTTCGTATTTTACAATGAAAATATATAATTAACCATTATATTACGTATTTATTAGTTTACCTTAAAAATATCTATTTACCTGCCATACTATTTTTCAAGTAATATTTTAGCAAACATAAAAATTACTTCCTGATTAATTTTTATTTATAAAAGAAATTTATCTATTTGAAAAATATTATAGTTATAAAACTAATTATAATTTTAGTTAAATCGTAAATTCTACAGATACACTTTACGTCACCATAAAATTTACGGACAATTCGTAGCAATTTACAAAAATCTGTAAGTTACACTTATACTAACACAGATTTGTCACATGTATACAGTAACCATCTATCGGAGATATTTGAAGATCTAATGGGTATGAACTATGAAGTCATATGTTGCGAGACAGAGGCAAATATTGTTGCGTGACCTACGGAGATTCTGTTTCTTACTTGCTACACTATCTGTCTCATTCTAACATTATACTTGTCTTGTTGTCTTTATAATCAAAAAATTTCAATTTTCTTTTTCGAACTGGTTTAGGATAAATTATTCAATACAGTAAGTACATTATAATTTTATATTTATTAAATAAACTTATAGACTTTCTTTAATACATTATTATTATGCTTTTGTTGACCTATTATAATGTTTAGCGTTAAATTGGCACATATACTATTAGAACTTTTTCGGAATCTATAGTCATCTATTTACATATTTTTCAGATTATTATTATTATGGCTTTAGCTTCTGTGTGAGTTATCATTACCAACTTTAAAATTAGCGCGAAAACTTAATTTTCTATGAATGGCACTAGATAGAAAACAGTGACGCCATATATTTTCTACTCAAACTACAGAATCACCTTTCAAATTTATTTTAAATTAGCACGAAAACCTAATGCAAAAAATTTCCTATAAATGTCACTAAATAGAAAACAAACATGTCATATATTGCGTTCACGCAAGTTACAGAATCATCTCTCAGATTTACCCAGAATTAACCTATTAAATTATTTCTGATTATATTAAAAAAATATAACAACTTAAATAGTTAAAAAATATATTTTAGTTATTTCAACAGATGACGTTAATAATTTGCAGAACTTTTGGAACAAACATGTAAATATTTTCAACAATAAATTGATCTAAATATACATACAATTCTTGTATCTTTCCGTATATGAGAATAAACACATATTATAGGTTACTTTTACAGTAGCTCGCTTATAATAAAACAAAGCCAATAGGAAAAATAAGTCGAGAACAGAAACAACATGGTACCTTTCGTATATAATTATAATTAACAGAATTTTATTCTGAGCGATGTAAAAAGAGTGTAGCGCGCGAGCAGGGTAGAATAGAAGGCGGTTTGTAAGCCTTTTTCGTCGCTATATTTCGTATAAAATTCGACGATATTTAATTCTCATATATGAACCATATTAATTACAATTTTAATGGGGAGTAATTAAAACGCGCTATCGTGTTTTATACTCATTCACTCGTTCGGCGGCGGCGGTTGAACGCACCAGTTTCAAATAGAAGAGCAAGTATAATGCATGCAGTCAGAACTGAACGCTACATATGGGGATTTATTTTGGTATTTAAGGGGTACCTATATATATATATATATATCTTTTTCTACCTAAAAAATCGACTAAATTTATCATTTTTTTTTCTGCGAAACTATAACAGATATCAAACCACGATTTTATTGGGGCGAAAGAATAGACTTTGAACTTCTTTCAGGAATTTTTATTTTTACTTTTATTGGTAATCGACCGAGTTCTAATCCTTTTTTCGAAGCTCTGCAAAACCGGACGACTTTGCTGTAACAATGATATCATCTGAAACAAAAATCTAATTTTTTTTCCAAAAGTCGCCGTTTTGTCCTGAATAAATATTTTTTGAAAAAAATCAGTCAAAAACTAGATAATATATCATACTTCAAGGGTGCCTTTCGATTTTTATTTCAGATAAACAAGGCAAGAATTATTATTATTACCGTGACCCCGTCTGGTTTTGCAGAGCTTGGAAGAAAGTATTAGAACTCGAACGATTTCCAATAAAAGTAAAAATAAAAATTCTTGCAAAAAGTTTAAAGTCTATTTTTTCACCTCCAAAAAAATTGCGGTTTCATATCTTTTATAGTTTCGTAGAAAAAATTTATAAAGTTAATCGATTTTTTTTAAGTTTTGGTGCCTACGTTGATGTATGTATGTAACGAGATATTCTTTAAAAACATAAGTAAATTATCACTTGCGATTAGCAGATCTTTACCAAAAGTTGATCAAATTGAAATATTCATCTCTAAACCTTCAATATGAAATTGTATAATAATCCGTTCAGTCGAATTTGTTCACAGACCGACAGACAAACAGACATCACACTAAAAAGTTATTTCGTGTTACCATAGCTTAATTCAAGCTAATTTGTAAAAGTCTTAATATATCAAATTGGGTATGATTATAATACCTCCCTTATTATATAACGGACGGTAGAAAAACAACAACTAGTACGATTAACTATTTTGCAATAATTTTTCTAAACAGTTTTCGGTCATACAATTAATTTAAATAAAATGTAAATAAACTATAAACTCGTGTATACTCATCCTGTAACGAACAACCACTGAGTTTTATACGATCGTCGGCTGTTATAACGGAGTATATACAAATTAATATGTATCGCACACAGACTCGGTTGGAAATGAGAGAAATTCAAAATATAAGGTTCACCGTTTCACCCTAATATAGATACATTTATACAAAACATATATCATACATGAACACACACACACTCACACACGCACACATTGTATAATATTATTCTCAAATGGAATAAGAGAAAAAAATATGTATAAAATGATGATTCTTTTTATTGTTTAAGATATTTCAGACAATAGATGTTCTTATATTTATTGTATTTTAGTTTTTAGTTCTGTAACAAATACAGTTTTTAGTTACGTTTATGAATTTTTACAATTTGCTTTCATTGCATGTACATTGTTTATAGTTTATAAAAATGATATATTATGTTATTTCTTACATTTTTAATACAATATTACAGAACACTATGTGAAGATATGATGAACTGCATTGTAACTTTTTGAAAAATAAATTCATCACATTGCATTTGCAACATTTGCAAATAATTAGTAACATTATTTTTGTAAATGTTTTATATTAGTTTACTGTGGAATATTATAAGCACGGAATGTATTTTCTGTAGTTAATTTAATATGATAAAACATAAAAATCATTATTGAATTAAAAGATGGAGTCGGACTTCGATAAAAAAAAATAGGAGATGGACAAAAAAATTCGGTCGACTCCGATTTTTTTACATATGTATAATTGTGTATTTGAGACAGTTTTAGTCATTTCATAAATCTTTTTCAACGTATAAATTATACTAATAATAAGTATTTAACTATAAATATATTGAAATTATTTACTGTTGTTTTATTGAAATAAATAGGCATATACGACAGATACAGAAACAAAAATTGTATGTAGCACTAATGCATATCACAGCATAATAATTTGCAGTTGCTTCAAAATAGAGCCGTGAGAATAATGCTGCATTGTAATAGATATGAACCTATTAACAATATGTTAACAAAACTAAAATACTTAAATATTAAATCTTTTTTAAAAATGTTTGCAATGACTTTTATATTTAAAATACAATATGATTTGCTTCCCAGTTATTTAAGTGGCAGTCTGAAATTTAATAGTATTGTGCATAATTATGATATTAAAATGCAGATAATTTTTATATTACTAAAAAGACTAAAAGTAGAATAGAATAAATTGCCGAAATATATTCAAGTTTTAAAAAAATGTAAAAACTTTTAAGTTTGACATTATTATTATTTTTTTACTTTAATAAAGTTACTGCAAGTTAGTAATGAAGTTGATAATTTGATGAATTATAAATGTCACCAATTATGTAAATATTATGCTACAATAGTAAAAATCCTGTAATTTTTATAATTTTATAAATATGTATTACAATGTAATTAATTAGCTAAAAAGTTAAATAAGTTTGATTATTATTATTATTATTATTATTATTATTATTAGCAGAAAAAAAGTTCATATCAACCTCTTAATTTCTCAAAAATGATATATTTTATCAAAAATTATTACGAAGCAAAAATTTTGTTTAGCGTGTTCAATTAAGTACTGTAAATTTTAAAAAAAATTGTTATAGCTTGTTATTGTTTTCTTTATAATTTTTGGTTGAAAGAATTTATATGAATGACTTTGAAGCTATACGTTTGAGTGGACGTCTGATGAGTAGGTAGAGTGGTATGATTGAAAGTGTTTTCCGTGAGGGAATAGAAAAGCATGTACGAAAGGTATTATAAAAGTGGATGAAGCTAAAGTTGCTTGTTTGAATAGGGATGTTTGGATTGTCACACTTTTGGGTACATAGCGTGATTGTGTATGTACGTATGTATGTAAATAATTAAATTTTTAATATTATAATTTGCAGCTTTAATTTAATTTTAGTTTGGAGAGGCCTACCTCCCTTGCTTCCCCAGAAAAGCCGCCACTGATTTATATGTAATGAGAGATATGTTTTTATAGAATTTTTGTTATTAACTCATTATATGTATAAAGTTTAATTAATTATTTTATTTTATATTTTTGCATTTGTATGTACGATTTATATGTATATATATATATATATATATATATATATATATATAAATATATACGTGTATTCATATGCACGCATAAATGTTGGTTGATAATTAATTTTTCTATATTCGTCATTTGTATTTATTTTGTAGTTAAATTAATTCATATTTGAAATAATAATATTTGATGTATATCTACATTATAGTACATATTTTTATTTAATAATTATATTTGATTTTAATTTATATGTTTATTCAGTGTACTAATATTTTATTTTATTGATTTTAATTATTTATTTTGCGTAGCAAAAATTGTGTAAAAGCTACGTTATAAAGATTATATTTAATAAAATATTAGCTTTATTTCTCTCATTTCCACAGCAGTCATTTTCCGTTTATGCTTTTGCAATTAAATATAAGCGTGGTTTTTAAAAAGTTTTTTTTATATATTTTATTTTATTTTTTAATTAATATTTCAATTTCAATTAATTTAAAATAACTTTTTCATATTTGTAAAATCAAATGTATTTTAATTAATTATAAAATTAAACAAATTATATACATGTTTTAAAAATTTCACTATGTCTAGAATATTTTTACCGACTGTCATATCACGAATTTGGCTTATAGTTAGTAACACGAACCAACTGTCTGTCGGTCTGTGGGCACGTGTAGAACAAATTCGGCTGACCGAATTGTTATAAAATTTCATATTTAAGCTTTGTAGGTGAGTAGTAGTTTACTGATTTATGAGTTTTACGAATATTTTCCAAGCGATATATTTCGAAAAAAAAAAAATAACAAAAGTTGCTAAACAGTTTATAACTTACAAGTTTTATTTGGAACATTTTTGGATAGGGCTAACTAATTTTTTTAAATAATTTTTCATATTTTTTTATGATATGCATATAATTTTGTAAATAGGTGTCATAATTATGTCAAGACAGTTTTGTTTTTGGTTACTATGACTAGAGGTAGTTATACAAATTTTTCTATTTCATAAATTTATTTAATACTACGACTGACAGAAATCTGTCAGATTCTTAAAATTAGAATCGAAGTATAAAAATAGCTAAATATAAGGATTACAGTGTAAACTAGTATTAAACCAGGACCGAGAAAGCCATTTTTTTTTTTTACCACTTTGACTGCAAGGAAAAAGTGGTATAGCGTTTGGTACGGTGTTTGTAACATTTTCAAAAAAAAATAATTATGTATAGAAATTCTTCATATAGCATCTAGATGACGAATCTGAACTTAGTTAATGTGGGTGTATGGATGTGCGTCGTCAGCTCGCTCGCTCGGTCGTCAGACAAAATTTTGTGATCGCAACTACACCTAGACGGTTTAATAGAGTAAAAAATTACTAAAGTTTAAAAAAAATTTTTGTGTCCCTAAATTATGTATCCGATTTTGATCAAATTTTCAGGAAAGATTCCCCTAGTGTTCATATAAATTTCGTAATTTTAATAAAATACAGTGTTCCCAATACCCAACTTTCTGAGAAAAAATACTAAAATTTTTAAAAATATATTATGGCCATGTTGTGTAACCGATTTTGTTCAAATTTTCACAAAAGATACTTTTGGTATTCATATAAATTAGATAATTTCAACAAAGTACAGTGTTGTCAACTTTCTGAGAAAAAAATTACTAAAATTTTTAAAAATTTATTATGACCACGTTATTTAACCGATTTTAATAAAATTTTCACTAAAGATTTTTTTGGTGCCCGCATAAATTATGTAATTTTAAGAAAATACAGTGTTGCCAACTTATCGAGAAAAAAAATTAATAAAATTTAAAAAAAATTCATTGTGGCTACATTATTTGAGGCGTATAGATGCAAAACTCACTATTCGATAAAAAGTGAAAAATGAGATTTTGTGCGATTTGGATGTAGAATTTTACAAGGAATACGATATTTAGGTTAGTTAGAAAAAAAAAACTCAGTATTTAATATGAGAAACACTCTTTAAAGTTTAGTGTTGGATGCAAAACTCACTACTTGCGTTGATAGTTTAGATGCAAAAGTAACTGTTTGCTTTCCACCAATAAAAATTTTATTGGTGGAAAGCAAACAGTTACTTTGTATGAATTAATGATGTATAAAACCAATGATTCACGATTTTAAATAAGTATTGCCATTTAGTAGCAAGATTTTATCATCAAAATACAATTACACTTAGCTATAACAGTTTTTTGCAAATATCTCAGAACTTAAAATTTGCAAATAGTGAGTTTTGCATCTATACTACTCATTTATCCGATTTTGATCAATTTTTCAAAAAAGTTTTTCTTAGTGCCTACATGAATTATAATTTTATTAAAATACGGTATTCCCAACTTTCCGAAAAAAAAAACATTAATAATTTTCTAAAAATTTGTTATGCCCGCATTATTTATCTGATTTTAATGAAATTTTTACAGAAGATACCCTTAGCGCCTATAATATTATATATTAGCAAATACAATGTTGCCAACTTTTGGTGAAATTTTTTTATATTCCTATTTCTTATCATTTATGTGATAATGTCAAAGTGGTCTATATATGGGTTTACCCATATACATCTAATTTTGTTAGTTTGGTATTTTTTTCTTTACAATAGATAATCAAGAGTCTAGTACAATTTGTGTGCCCCCTTGGTTTATTCTGCACAGCAGAATTCAATCGAAAGTGTCCATCTATTGCAAGTTAGTGGTCAATTTCTAACATGCCAATACAGTTATGATGATATACATAATTGTGTTTTGGTGATGGTGGCGGTGATGGTATGACTATATACTATATTTCCTTTACTTCCCCACTTCCGTCCTTCATTCATTTGGCGCGTCGCGGCACTGACCGTTGTTGCTATTGGCGTAGCGTGGCGTCGCTCTCGACTGAAGTAATTTGTGTGTTATTCTATGGGCTCATACACACACACACACACACACACACATAACCACCGGGCTTAATGATTATACATTAGTTTCAGATGGCCAGAGAATATTATCTAATGAGAGCGGTTCACTTTGCTATTTGCTCTATTATGAATTGTTCAGATATACAATTATGTATATGTTATGTTATAATAAAAAAAAACCACTTGATGTGGTTGGTACTAGATGAAACAATTTAAAAAATTAATAAGAAATAAAAATAATGATAAATATTACTACTATTATTTATTTAAAAAAGAAACACTTGGTTAGTTTTAGAAAAATATTTTAATTCCTCAACGATCGTTTCAAGCTTGCGGTCATTATCAGAAGTTACAAATGCTGGTTGTAGGGTTTTGGGTGCTTTGGGAACTTTTGCTAGAAATGTAAATGTTTCCAAAGAAGCCCGTTTGAGTATATATATAATGCAGTTTTGGTGCCTACGTTGATGTATAGGGTAGTGAATGTTGAGTTTGCTTGCAAAAGCATAAACGGAAAATGACTGCTGTGGAAATGAGATTTTGTACGTGGGGTATGTGGTGTAAATTAGGGTATTGTAACGCGGCGAAATTTAGAATTAAATATCAAATTAATTAAACAACAATTAACGATTTAAATTTAGAAAACTTTAATTATTCCGTGATTTTAGGACCCAACTACGTTATGTAAATGAATAACAAAATTTAAGTAACCCCAGTGAACTTTAAAAGTCGCCGAACTGCAGACAGGAGAGTACATAAAATGATTTGAAATAAAAGTCACATTTAGTTTAACTATGTCGATTTATTGTGCATGAGAAATTTGTAAAATTATATAATTATTTAAATATTTCAATATTTTTAGTGTTTGTCTGTATTTTGTTTACAATTTCATTAAAAGATTTTGAATAAATTGTTAGTGGCGGCTCGTCAGTGCATCTTGTGCGCAAATAATAAATTCGATATAAAAACTCTAATAACAACGTAACTCAAAGAATCCTTTATTATACTTCGGAAGGTGTAGTGTATTCTGTGGGTGACCACAATTCAAATGAACGGGTCGGACACATACTCAAAGAGATATGCTGTCACTCATGAGGGTACGGATCACTGCCGACCAAGAGCTCGTGTATTAGTAATCATGTGAGAAGTATGTATAAAGTACTCGCATCTAAATGCCCGAAAAATTCTAGATTTTAATCCGACGAGGTACCAAAACCAATGTACAATAATTATTAGTTATTTGCCAAATAATATGTAATTTTATACGTGTAAATGTAAGTGTATTTGGAAATGGGGAGTGTGAATACATTACGTAATTGGTGCGTGATCGTCTAGTGAAATCATGGTCGAATCGGTGTCTCTCGCGGCTTCTGGCTACCCCCAACCAGACGCGAGTCGCCCGGCGTTGCAACGCTGGCTCGGCGCGTAGAGTGTTGGCGTATCGGTTACTGACGGCGACGATTGCCCGCTGACTGGGTGAGCTCTAGACTATTCCCACTTATGTATCTTATTTCTGAGAGATGACAAGGTTACCTAGTATAATGAACTATACCATGGGCCAAGCTTCCCTGATTCTGATTCTAGACCAGAATGCCCGCTCATGAGATCGGTCAGCCCTCATATACTCCTAGTCCACGTTGACTTGCAACAAAGTTCGCATATACAAATTCATTAGTAAGAGCAGGACATAATAACAAGATATAATATTTTACCAATCAAATTACACTTCTAGCATCCTTGTTGAAGAGTACTGGCTGAAAATGACATCATAATTTTCTACACCCAATAATATTAACTTTTCAAACCTATCTTACAAATAATCGCTTTGCATTGGCTAGGATAGGAGATAGTAGGATGTGCCCAAAATCAGAAAAACAAATTCTTAAAAACAAAATTGTTTTCAAAATAAAGTACCCCAAACAATAAAAGAATTGGGTCAACCTTTCATGTACGCACGTGTTTATACCTAAACATAACAAAACCATAAATGACCCTTAAAGAAATGTATTTCTCAATAAGCAAAACAACACAATAAAACTAATACCAGATGTGGTTTTTAAAATATAAGTAAACAAGTACAGTCGACATAATTATTATCGAAACACATTCTTAAAAAATATTAATAGTAAGATAAATTAATAACATAAAAAATTAAAAAATTAGGTACAGATATTTGCCTCGTTTCATTCGCCCCCTTTGTTATTCACTGAAATGAAATTGAATGTTAATAACAAATCTAACTGGAAAAGAAAAACAAATAAATATCTGAAAAATAGAGATGAAAAAATTATAAAGTACAATTAGTATTCTTAATTCTAAACCACATATGTACTAGACGCATTATTGAAATTATATCTAAATTAAACCCAACTCATTAGACACAAATTTTTTCCAAACTTTATATTATTAAACATAGCCCAAACCTACCTATCACATTTAGCAAATTTTTCCTCTTATATTCTTTGTCGGAAATAGAATATCTCTTATAATATTTAAATAAAATAACCACCGGCGAAAATAACAACCAAATTCTTAATAACTAATAATAGAATGTCAAACATAATAACACAAAACCCTTTATATCTTATCATCTAGCCTGCCTGTCAAATATTAAACTTTAAAATTTACCAAAATTTTTTCCTCTTATATTCTTTGACGGAAATAGAATATTTCTTATAATATTTAAATAAAATAACCACCGGCGAAAATAACAACCAAATTCTTAATAACTAATGATAGAATGTCAAACATAATAACACAAAACCCTTTATATCTTATAATCTAGCCTGCCTGTCAAATATTAAACTTTAAAATTTATCAAAAATTTTTTCTTTTATATCAGTTACAGCCTCAATTCATACCATAAATACCCTTAGTCTAAATAAAATATCTCTTACATTATCTTAACGAACTATACACAAGACGAAAGTATTAATAGCCAAAATCTTAACAACTAACGATAGAATGTTAACCATAATAAAAAACCTTTATAACCTAAGATCTAGCCTACCTATCACATATTAAATGCAGATACCTTTTGTTTTCTGATATAACTTATATAAAGTCATAATCAATATTAAAATACAATAAATACTCTTAATTTAAACATTTTATATTTTATACTATTCACATAAACAAACAAATCCAAACCATCGGTAATCAAATTCCTAAACAGATCAAAATATCCTAAATAAAGTACATGTAATACACTTTCGATTTCTACCAAAAATATGTGTCAAGTTTAAATATCTGAAAGAAATATTAATCTTTACGTGCTTGCTATCATAAAATTTAATTAAAATAACTTTCTGTCATCGTTCTCCAGTCACTAAAATTAGTATAAGCAAAACCATTACAAATATTTAATTCTAGCATGATATACATACATAACATTAAAATATATGCCTATTTTTTTTTGCAATTTCATACAAATCTCTGTCAATACCTAATAGTAACTAATATAACCAAATCTATATAATACGCACATACACACATCATTGTAATTTTTTGATATAATTAATTATAAAATTCAGTAAAAACTAGTAAAATTCAGAGAATTTTCAGTTAAAATGTAATTTGAGTTTGGTATCCCCTGGTCTATACTATGCGTTGTCTTTTGTAAGTTGCAAAGAACCATAAAATAATAAACCGCAGAAGGGTAGATGGGGGCTATGACCTATGAAACAAAATTCTATAGCAACCTACCATTGAAAATGAAAGTGAAATTCATTTCTTATACACACAAAATAAATATTACTATCTCTGTAATATTAAAGTCAAAATTAAATACGTATTTTTCTTAAATTAAAATAAATATCCACGCCCCCAGTACGTTGGAACCTATCTCTGTAATTTTTCTAAATAAATCACATAAATTATAACATTTGTTGATCTATTGGCCTGCCTGTCAAATAAACAAAATATAAATTAATATTAGTGTTGTATTAGTTTGTTCGTTCTACGCCCCCATATATTCAAACTACTGGACCCAAACGTGGCCGTGTGTCTACAAATAAACAGTTTATAAATAATAAAATTATTTCCTAATAAAATTTCAAATCATTCTTTAGTACTCAAAATGCTTGCATTCGGGCTTCAAAAAACTTTCAATCCTGGTCTCCGGTGCCAATTGTAACGCGGCGAAATTTAGAATTAAATATCAAATTAATTAAACAACAATTAACGATTTAAATTTAGAAAACTTTAATTATTCCGTGATTTTAGGACCCAACTACGTTATGTAAATGAATAACAAAATTTAAGTAACCCCAGTGAACTTTAAAAGTCGCCGAACTGCAGACAGGAGAGTACATAAAATGATTTGAAATAAAAGTCACATTTAGTTTAACTATGTCGATTTATTGTGCATGAGAAATTTGTAAAATTATATAATTATTTAAATATTTCAATATTTTTAGTGTTTGTCTGTATTTTGTTTACAATTTCATTAAAAGATTTTGAATAAATTGTTAGTGGCGGCTCGTCAGTGCATCTTGTGCGCAAATAATAAATTCGATATAAAAACTCTAATAACAACGTAACTCAAAGAATCCTTTATTATACTTCGGAAGGTGTAGTGTATTCTGTGGGTGACCACAATTCAAATGAACGGGTCGGACACATACTCAAAGAGATATGCTGTCACTCATGAGGGTACGGATCACTGCCGACCAAGAGCTCGTGTATTAGTAATCATGTGAGAAGTATGTATAAAGTACTCGCATCTAAATGCCCGAAAAATTCTAGATTTTAATCCGACGAGGTACCAAAACCAATGTACAATAATTATTAGTTATTTGCCAAATAATATGTAATTTTATACGTGTAAATGTAAGTGTATTTGGAAATGGGGAGTGTGAATACATTACGTAATTGGTGCGTGATCGTCTAGTGCAGGGGTCGGCAGTCTTTTAAGTTAGAAGAACCAAGTTGTTAAGGAAACAGGATTACAAAGGTATCAGAGAGCCATAGGTATATATATATATATATATATATATATATATATATATATATATATATATATATATATATATATATGTGTGTTGCGATTGAGAGGAACATGTGTGTGTTTCTTGTGAAACTGAAATTGATGTCTGAAGAGCCGCAAACGCCTGTGCAAAGAGCCGCATGCGGCTCGCGAGCCGCGGTCTGCCGACCGCTGGTCTAGTGAAATCATGGTCGAATCGGTGTCTCTCGCGGCTTCTGGCTACCCCCAACCAGACGCGAGTCGCCCGGCGTTGCAACGCTGGCTCGGCGCGTAGAGTGTTGGCGTATCGGTTACTGACGGCGACGATTGCCCGCTGACTGGGTGAGCTCTAGACTATTCCCACTTATGTATCTTATTTCTGAGAGATGACAAGGTTACCTAGTATAATGAACTATACCATGGGCCAAGCTTCCCTGATTCTGATTCTAGACCAGAATGCCCGCTCATGAGATCGGTCAGCCCTCATATACTCCTAGTCCACGTTGACTTGCAACAAAGTTCGCATATACAAATTCATTAGTAAGAGCAGGACATAATAACAAGATATAATATTTTACCAATCAAATTACACTTCTAGCATCCTTGTTGAAGAGTACTGGCTGAAAATGACATCATAATTTTCTACACCCAATAATATTAACTTTTCAAACCTATCTTACAAATAATCGCTTTGCATTGGCTAGGATAGGAGATAGTAGGATGTGCCCAAAATCAGAAAAACAAATTCTTAAAAACAAAATTGTTTTCAAAATAAAGTACCCCAAACAATAAAAGAATTGGGTCAACCTTTCATGTACGCACGTGTTTATACCTAAACATAACAAAACCATAAATGACCCTTAAAGAAATGTATTTCTCAATAAGCAAAACAACACAATAAAACTAATACCAGATGTGGTTTTTAAAATATAAGTAAACAAGTACAGTCGACATAATTATTATCGAAACACATTCTTAAAAAATATTAATAGTAAGATAAATTAATAACATAAAAAATTAAAAAATTAGGTACAGATATTTGCCTCGTTTCAGTATGAAGAGTGTAAAATTGAAAGAAATGTTGCCGTGTTAGTCAGTTAAGATGGTTCGGACATGTTGAGCGAATGTTTAATGAACGTTTGGTTAAAAAGATTTATTTGAATGATTTTGATGGTATACGTTTGCAGGTGGACGTCCGATGAGTACTTGAAGTGGTATGATTGAAAGAGTGGCTTGTGTGAGCGAAAGTTTCGACGTAGTAGGAATAAAAGAGCATGTATGAGTGAGGAATTACAAATGTGGATGAAGCGAAAGTTGCTTGTTTGGATAGGAATGTTTATAGGAGATTGATTACGGAATGATGAAAAGAGTTTGTGCCACACCATGTTGGGTACATGGCGTGATTGTGTATGTATGTATGTTATTCAAGTAATACAACATTTAGAAGAAATGAGTCAGATAAATCTGTATGTTCATTAACAAAGTTTTCCTTCAATGCAAATACTTTGTTAATAGCTAATGATTCTACAAATTAAGTTTATGACTTTTCTTTTGAATCGATAAAATTTTAAAATATTGCAGTTTTTATTTAATATTCTCTAATTTTTTCACTATTAACTTTAGAATATACTATTATGTAACTTGTTTTTAATTTTCCTCATTTGAAGCAATAATACATACATTCATATATGCATACATGCCCTATCACGCCATGTACCCAAAAGGGTGTGGCGAAAACTTTTTCCTCTATCCCGTAATTAATTTTCTTCAAACATTCCTATCCAGACAAGCAACTCTAGTTTTATCCACTTTCATGATACCTTCCATACATATTCTTCTGTTCCTATTACTTTCGCTCACGCAAAACACATTCAATCATACTATTCTACCTACTCATTGCGCAAACGTATAGTTTTAAAATCATTCAAATATATTCTTTTAGCCAAACGTTTATTAGACATTCATGCATGACCGAATCATCTCAACTGGCTAACACCAACTGCTGCAACAAGATTGTTTTCAATTTTACATTTTAATCTATTTTGTACCCGATTTCTTCTATAGTTACACCACATATACGCCAGGTAAAAATCTCATAATAAATTTTATTATTTACAAGGTGACTAATGCTACTTTATAAAAAATATAATATATATTTAAGTAATTATGTAGGTAAAATAGCAGTATTTTGTAATTTTTACTGTGATGACTGACGTAATATTATATTGTTTCTGTAAAATTACATCAATTTTTTACAGCTTGGTTTCACAATCCATAAATTTTTGTGCATCAACTTTTATAAAAATGAATGAATAAACTTTCTTTTCGTTCTCATTCTCGTTACCAGGTCCGTTCTCGGGTGATTGTGAACTTAACTTAAGACAGGTTACTCTATAACAGGAGTGGCCAACTTTTGTGAAGATAAGATCTATTTTTATCTTAAAAATGAGTCGCGATCGACTTGTTGTAATAGGCGTAGTGGTGAGGAAGAGGTGTAAAATACATACTGTCAAATATTATGTTTATACACTGTGTTTGTAGACAGCAAAATATATGTTCAAAACTATTTTTTATTTTTTATATCACTTATTAAGTGATCGACCAAAATTGGCTTCGCGATCGACTTGTTGGCCAACCCTGTTATAGATAGTCTAAATATGTAATTTCTATCAATACATATTTTGATTATTTAATTATTTACTAATAAATAATTAAAACAATTGATATTGATCACTTGAATCTAATTTTGAATTTTATTTATCTGAAAATTAAACTTAATAAGATTAATTAACTAATGCACGTAGATAAAACTAGATTTCTCATAAAAAGTCAATTAAAATTAATTGTTTATTTACAAAAATTGTAGTTTTAAAGCATACTTGTTTTCCGTGGTGGATATTTAATACCAAGCATTTTTACCGAAAGTCATATCACATATAATAAGAGAGGTATTGTAATCACACAAAATTTGACATATTGAGATTTTTACAGATAAGCACGAATTAGGCTTATATAATAGTAATACGAACCAACTGTTTTTAGCGTGATATCCGTTTGTCGGTTTCTGGACACGTGTTCGGTAAAACGAATTGTTATAAAATTTTATGTTTAAGCTACGGAGGTCAATATCTCAATTTGATTAACTTTTGGTAAAAATCTTCCAATTGGAAGTGGTAATTTACTGATGTCACTTTTATGTATTTTATGAATATTTCGCAACAAAGATATATTTAATATATATATATATATATATATATATATATATTTAACACAAAAGTTGCTAGAACTATAGTTATTATAACTAACAACTTTTATTTGGAATATTTTTCGATATAACCAAATGTTTTTTATAATTTTTTATATTTTTATGATATAATATACAGGGTGTAACAGAATAACTATTCCTAATTTTCAGAAATGATATAGTGCACTTAGAGAAACATTTTTTATTAATAAACTAGTGTTCGAAAATTTCTCGGTGTCAAGATATACTAGATATCGTTAAAAACAATTTTGATTATTACAACGTCAAAGAGTAGTTAAGTTAAAGAACATTTTATTAGAAATAATATTAGTACATAAAAATTTATAAAAATTGTTCGAAGTTACGACCACCATTTTCGATACACAAGTTGTAACGATGTACAGGGTGGGCAAATTTGGATGTTTTCATAGGGGAACTCGGAAACTATAAGAGATATGAAAAATGGACCGCGCATCCTCGATCGCTTTTTTTGAGAGAAACTCGATTATGAAAACAAAAATTAGCTATCGTCTTTCGTTTTCGAGTTATGGCGAAAAGTTCGCTTTTCTTTTGATAAATGGCGATATCTCGATGGTTTTTTAAATTAGATGAAAATAATTTTCACATTCTTAAGGCACTTTTTTGAGTAGAATGAAATGGTTTTAACGGATATTATAAATCTCCGTTAATTCTCGGGTTACAACATAAAGTTGTGTTTTTACAATCGACTGCCGAAAAAAAAAAAAAAATTTCCGGACACTAGTTTATTAATAAAAAATGTTTCTTTATGTGCCCTCTATCATTTCTGAAAATTAGGAATAGTTATTCTGTTACACCCTGTATAATTCTGTAAATAGGTGGTATATTTATATCAAGACTGTGTTTTCATTTTAGTTACCATGACTACAGTAGTTGTTATACTATACCATAAATTTATTTAATACGATGACCATCGGTTCTGTGGTGGCTACAGCATATTTTTTTGTGTACTGTTTTTGAGCGGTTTAAGTAAAAACTATACATCTTAAAAATACATACAAACATACATACACAATCACGCCATGTACCCAAAAGGGTGTGGCACAAACTCTTTCATCATCCCGAAATCAGTCGCCTCCAAACATTCCTATCCAAACAAGCAACTTTCGCTTCATTCACATTCATAATTCCTCTCTCATACATGCTCTTTTATTCCTACTACTTGGAAACTTAAAAATAAGAACAAAAAATAAATGTAACACATTCAGTTTAAATTAATATGGCATGAACAACATCCCAATATATAATAAAATAATTGTGCCGCTCAACTAGATTGTTGTCAGCGCACTACATTTATATACCCATATATTGAGTCGTTCGTTGGACTAATATTGCATCGGGCGTCCCGACGCGAGACGTAGTCGCAACAAACAAACAGCGCTCGGCCATTTACGGCCGAACGACGACGCGACGCTCCGACTATAGCAACTAATGAGTGTGTTAAAATCACATCAATCAATGGTCACATAGCAACGCCAACGTTCGGCCCTCACGGCTGTATTCCCTTTCCGATATCTCTCTCTCGACTCGTATGCGATATATGCCCTGTGTATGAATGGCTACTTTCCAATATGTTTGTACTATACCGTCTCCCCAGACGGACAAGAATATAAAGCAATCTGCCGGCCATATCATCTAGTCTATTACTTTTTCGTTGTGTATTTAATGTATACACCGTACATATTAATAAAGTTTAGAAATATACAAAAACGGATCCATCATTTATTTTGGATTTTTTGAAAAATATGTGTCCGCAACAATTTTTATTCTAGAGATATTTTTATTGATAATTCAATTTTAGTGACATTGTGATATGCTGACATTAAATTAAATATTGAAAATATAATGTTTTATTTGACTTTAATCTGGTTAGAAGTTAGTAAAAAAGTCAATCTTAACGTTAGTTCACACGGTTGTAATTGCTATGTTCAGACACGTAGCTCAAATACAAAACATGTTGAAGTTAATATTGAATTTATTCGTTTAATACAACTTATTTATTGTAACTGACAGTTTGGAAAATTATATAATGAATGTTGAATTAATAATTCAATAATAAATTTAATATTATTAATTGATTTATATAAAATAAAAAATAGTATATTTTTTAACTGGCTCTATTTTCTACAAAAACGATAATTATTGTACCGAAAAAATACCTGAGATATAATATCCTACAGCCAGTTAAAAAATAGACTATTTTTTATTTTATATAAATCAATTAATAATATTAAATTTATTATTGAATTATTAATTCAACATTCATTAATTATAATGTTATTAAATTCCCTATCAGGTTCGTTATTGTTTTAACAATGACGCGTTTCGACTTTTCAGTCATCTTCAGATTTTCTGATCTTGGTCTGTGTTGTGGCTCGAGTGAAGGTGGCAGCAAAAAACATAACTACAACATCAAGTGTATTTAATCTGATGTCTTCAGCGATCACAATGACAAACTATTACGTAAAGTTCAGTTAATTGACATTTGCATTATTGTATATTTTCGCTTGAATTTTAATTTGATTATTGAAAATGTGTGAAGGACCAGAAAAAATGAAATGTGCACCGTCGGATTTGTTAGAAACTGCATGTTCGATCAAAGAAATACTGTCAAAATGTATTTAATTTATCGTCTCCGACTGCTATATTAAAAATGGTTAAATCAAGTTAAGTTAATTGACAATTGCATTGTTTATTTTTGCTTGATTTCCCTGTATAATTGTATAAATATTTATAACTATTAGCTAATGTAAAACTTCTCTTTAATATATTCATATTTAAATGAAAATCACTTTATTTGCATATATACATACAAATACACATGTGAAGTTAATTTCTAATTTATAATATTCAAATGATTAATTAATTTTACGCCATATTATTATGCTTTAGTTTATTATTATATAATATTTGTATATTAAATATAATATAACATTATACGTATTCAATTTATTCATATAATTTAATTGAGTAATATATCAAATGTTTATTACATATTATTAATTTCAAAACTTATTCAAAATTATATTATTAAATTACAATTATGTATTTTCTTGTTTTGTATATTTGTAATATTTTAAAACAAGGCACAAGTATTGTTTATGTTAAATATTTAATGTTAGATAATGTTGTTGTCACAACTTTTAAAATTTCTTCTAAATAACATAATAAAAACTCTTTCAGAATTCAGTATATTACAATAAAACGGCTTTAGGTTTTACTTTCATGTTAATATTTATTAATAATCTACGTTTCGACGAACTCAAGACGTACGTTTTCATCAGGAAAAAATGATACAAATGATATTTACAGTAAGTAAACAGAAGATGGAAACAAGTAACTAGGTAACAAAATAAGTAACCAGATTATGAAAATTATAAATTTTTAATTATAGAACACTAAATTTTATTTAAATCAGTGCCTGTACACTGTTTTCATGTTCTGTTCATTTATAGTATGATTATTAATAAATATTAATACAGAACTAACACATGAAGCTATTTAATTTTTTCTAACTACCTTAAAAAAATTACTGAAATATAATAAGTCTTAATATGTTTTTAGATAGTAAGAATACAGATATGAGTAGTATTATAAATGCAAACTAGGTGAAATATACGGCGTGAACATATATATATATATATATATATATATATATATATATATATATATATATATATATATATATATATATATATAAGTGAGAATTAATGGTTG
The DNA here is from genome assembly GCA_963966155.1 of Clivina fossor. NCBI lineage: Eukaryota > Metazoa > Arthropoda > Insecta > Coleoptera > Carabidae > Clivina > Clivina fossor. The sequence goes on from OZ014555.1 coordinate 29,150,245, forward strand.
TAATGAAACAATATCAGAGTATATCAAATATAAGCATGAAATAATTATTAAACTGAAAATGAAAAAACACATATCACCTCGACCTGGGATCGAACCAGGGACTCTTCACTTGCCGGGTGAACGCTTTACCACTGAGCTACCGAGTTGACAACAGATCTTAGTGACAGAATTTAATCATTTATAATTTCAGTTATCAGTACAATGCTTTTTTCATAATTTTTATAATCCGTACGTAAAGTCACAAATTCTGTAATTTCTATACATACGTTATAACATATGAACGTTGAAAGAATATTTGAAGGTTAATGCCGCCGTGAGCTATTAAAATTATATATAAGTGAGAATTAATGGTTGTAATGAAACAATATCAGAGTATATCAAATATAAGCATGAAATAATTATTAAACTGAAATAATATTATATAATATTAATAGCTCACGGCGGCATTAACCTTCAAATATTCTTTCAACGTTCATATGTTATAACGTATGTATAGAAATTACAGAATTTGTGTCTTTACGTACGGATTATAAAAATTATGAAAAAAGCATTGTACTGATAACTGAAATTATAAATGATTAAATTCTGTCACTAAGATCTGTTGTCAACTCGGTAGCTCAGTGGTAAAGCGTTCACCCGGCAAGTGAAGAGTCCCTGGTTCGATCCCAGGTCTAGGTGATATGTGTTTTTTCATTTTCAGTTTAATAATTATTTCATGCTTATATTTGATATACTCTGATATATATATATATATATATATATATATATATATATATATATATCATATATATATATACAGGATGATTTATGACGTCGGGGAAAAACTACACCGGATGATTCCTATGAGTAATCTAAATAAAAAACATCAAATAAACATATGTCCGAAAATGCTTTCCAACGGAACTGTAGCCGTTAGAAGTTTATTACATGTAACATCAATCGCGCGTTAGCCTTATTTATTATATCAGGAAAAAAAAAACAAGTCATAAACTTCTGAATAATTGTAAAATTACTGATTGATTTTCTAACATTTTATTTAAACACTAGTTAACCAATTTACTAGTTTATAAATTTTGTACACACATAAATAAATATTTAATAAACAATTTACAATAATTAAAAATCGAAGACAATTTTTGTCGGGACCCAGTAAGTCATAACTAGTAAATTGGTTTACTAGTGTTTAAACAAAATATTAGAAAATCAATCAATAATTTTACAATTATTCAGAAGTTTATGACTTGTTTTTTTTTTTCTGATATAATAAATAAGGTTAACGCGATTGATGTTACATGTAATATACTTCTAACGGCTACAGTTCCGTTAGAAAACATTTTCGAACATATTTGATGTTTTTTATTTAGATTACTCATAGGAATCATCTTGTGTAGTTTTTTCCCGACGTCATAAATCACCCGTATATATATATATATATATATATATATATATATATATATATATATATATATAATTAATAAAGTGATGACAACTAGTATTATAGATTTGTAGATGAAGATTATAGGAATTGTAGTCAAAGTGGATAGATGTTTAAATAAAAATTTCATAGAAGATTTTTTTACCAAGCTTTCGGTGGAGTATGTTTCTAACATCAGGGTCCTCAAATACTTATCCAGCCTAATACTACGTTGTGATGTATGGTAATGATAATGAATGTTGGATTTGGCTGCAAAAGCATTTAAGGAAAATTACTGTGAAAATGAGATTTTACGGTTGTATGTGGTTTAATTAGAAGAAATACGCTACGAAATAGATTAGTGTACGAAATATATTAGTGTGAAATTGAAAAAAAAAAATTGTTGCAAAAGTTGATATTAGTCAGTTGAAGATGGTTCGGACATTTTGAGCAAATGTCTAATGAACGTTTGGTTAAAAGAATACATGTGAGTGATTTTGAAACTATACGTTTGTCAGTGGACGTCCGATATGACTGAAATGATTAAGAGTGTTTGGCCTGAGCGAATGTTTCCAAGTAGTAGGAATAGAAGAACATGTATGAGAGGTGTAATGAATATGGATGAAGTTAGACTTGCTTGTCTGAATATAGGTACGTTTGGAGGAAACTGTTTTCGGAATAGTGGAAAGAGTTTGTGCCACATTCTTTTGGGTACGTGGCGTGCTTTTGTATGAATGTGTATTTTGGATAGTTTTAGATACACAATTTTTTTATTAATTTTAATGAATTTGAATTTAAATGTACTAAATAAAGTACATTTATAATTTGAAATGATTTTAAAACAATAAAATACTATTAATACAGATGTAAAATAAATTGTAATAAACAAATGTAATTTATCATAAAATATGTATAAAACATATTTATAAAATGGAAAATGTTTTAATCTCTCTGAAGTTGAACTAATGTAATTTCAATACAATTTTATTAATTTTTATCGGTAATTAAACATGATTGATGTGCGCATCGTTAAACAAAACATACATTTATTTCAAACAAAAAAAATATATATATATTTTAATGCAACGGAATTAATTAAAAAATGAACCATAGTAATTTAATAATTGAAACTCACTAAAATTAAATAATTGCATTGATTCATATCATCACTTATCCAATTATAAATAGTTTTTTTCTTATTCTTGGATTAGTTATTCCAGGAATGTGCTATTGTTTTTTAAGATGTTCTAAATTTATTCTCGAGTTTGCGGGATCTACTGACGGAAGCAGATGGCATTAATTTGATATGTTCGATCATTTTACTATCGTTAATTTAACCGAACCAGCACAATTTGGTCTTGATAAAGTAACTTACGTTACATTAACTTAGCAAAAGCTAAGTCATTGAATAATCACAACTAAATCAAGTTTTAACGTATCAAGTTTACAATATTGTCATCATGAATTTTCATTGTAAACAATTATTACATATTGTTATAATTGAAATTTGATTGGATTGTTTACTACAATTCAGTATTTATTAAGAGATAGATTTCAGGATACAAAAATAAAGTTTTGCAACTTTACATTCAATTATCTCCGAATTTGACTGCACTGCACTCACGAAATACTGAGGATGCCATCTACGATGTATGGCAAAACGAGGATAGATCGACCATGGCATAATTCGAAAAAGTTGTGTATATGCAAATAATATAATAATACAATATTTGAATAATAATGGTATTCTGACCTGTTACCAATCTGGATTTAGAATGGGACACAGCTGCGAAACGGCTTTACAACTAGTAATTAGCGAGTGGAGGGATGCATTAGATGAGAATGAATCTGGCTTAATTTTTTTCATGGACTTAAAAAGGGCGTTTGAAACAATCAATAGAGAAAGATTAATTAAAAAATTAAGTAACTATGGTTTTGGGGGCACTGTTCTACAATGGATAACTGATTATCTAGAAAATAGAAAGCAAAGAGTAAAATATTTAAATTCGTATTCGAGTTCAATGGAAGTGAATGTGGGTGTGCCTCAAGGTAGTATACTTGGACCACTACTTTTTGTTTTATATATTAATGATATAGGAGATAATATAAAGTTTTGTAAATATCATCTCTTTGCGGATGATATGATCATATACATAACAGGTACAAATATGGATGATTATGTTAAAAAGTTAAATGAAGATTTGTGGACTATAGATAAGTGGTTAGGTTATAATAGTTTAAAATTAAATACAACAAAATCAAAATTAATGTTTATAGGAAGTGATTCACAGTACAAAATTTATTTAGAAAATAATTTAGATGTAAGTATAGCAAACCAAAGAATAGAATTAGTAGATGAAATAAAGTACCTGGGTGCAATTATTGATAGGAAGCTTAAACTTAATGCTCATGTTGATTATATGTGTAAGAAAATTTCGAAAAAATTAGGTGTAATTGGCAGATTAGGGGATTCTATTTCGTTAAAATCAAGAAAATTATTGTATAATACAATTGTATTACCGCATTTTTATTTGTGTCAACTATATTATTTTCGATATCTAAAAGTGATTTATATAGATTACAAAAACTACAAAATTGGGGGATGAGAATCATATTAAAGTGCAATAGGTTTACCAGTACTAAGTTAATGCTGAATAAATTAAATTGGATAATGATTGAAGATTTTATTAAAATACAGGCTTTAACATTTTTACAGAAAATTAAATTAGATCTTGTGCCTCAGTATTTATCAAAAAAGTTAACATCATTTAGTAAAATTCATAATTACACTACTAGAAATAGAAATAATTATAGTTTGTCACATAAAAATAAGTCATCTACTAACAATTCAATTTTTAATAAAGGTATAAATGAATATAATAAGTTACCATTAGAGATAAAAAGTATTACTAATATAAGGAGGTTTAGATGTAAGTTGACTGAATTATTTAGAAATGACTGATTTTGATAATAGTGTATATACACATTTGGGAATATTATTGTGTTATAATTTTTGTTTTTTCTTTTTATATATTTTTATTTTAAATGTTTATATTACTTATGTATATTTGTGAATAGCTGTATTTTTTTTTAAGCTAAATAAACGTCTATTATTATTATTATTATATCAGTCTAGAAAATTTTATAAATTCAACCAACTAATCTTTTGGCTTAACCTAATGTTAATGTTATAGGGTCTTGCGATTATTAACGATTTTCTAACGCGTGTTGTGCATCTTGTATAATTTTATACGTAGGGTATATCGAAACGTCGTTTTTTTAATTAAAATTTATACAGAACTTAATGCTAAAGTCTTTTTATTTTAATATAATGAGTTCTGAAAGATTTTTTAATGTGATAGAAAAATAAAGTTTAAAATTAATAAGACTGTTCGAAAACCTAAATAATTCCAGTATAAGTTTTCTTATGTTTCGTGAGATTTAAAAAATAGAGAAAATAATAATTTCTTGTGTTTAATATGTTCAAATTAATTTTAAATTTAATTTAAGTTTCAATTATTTTAGTATCTTAATAACTAGAAATACTTTTTGATCTAATCGAATACTAATTCATAAAAGTTATTTATTTATTAATTATAATGTTATTAAATTCCCTATCAGGTTTGTTATTGTTTTTAGCAATGACGCGTTTCGACTTTCCAGTCATCTTCAGATTTTCTGAGCTTGGACGGTGTTGTGGCTCGAGTGAACACAGACCAAGCTCAGAAAATCTGAAGATGACTGAAAAGTCGAAACGCGTCATTGCTAAAAACAATAACGAACCTGATAGGGAATTTAATAACATTATAATTAATCATAACGCAGGTTCAGGACCCAAGAACAAAAGTTTATCTTTTGACATTAATATTATTTATTTATATTTTTTTCGATTTATTATATTTTTCAGTTATTATTAATAATAATTTATTTATCACTAGAACCGTAACATTACAAATTCGTGTATACAATTTAAACATTATATTATAGGCTTATATTTTGTTCATAAAATTTTTATAATGATTTTTTATAGTATATATGTTAACTCAAAGTTCTAGCTATGTAAATGCCAAATTTACAAGTTTTTGGTTTATTAATTTTATTTAAATTGTATGCATTGTTGATAATAATAAAAATGCTAGGAGAAAAAATATGATTTATTGTCAAAAATATTTAGTGAATATTGTTGAAATTTTAAATTGAATTCAAATTAATAATGAATTATTGCCATAGTGGAGAATACATAAAGTATGTTTAATAAAATTTGGGCAATTTATATAAACATATATAATTAATATTAAAACAAATCAAATCACATTAAGCGAATGAATACATATCTATCTCTAAACGAATCAGGGCTATTATGTACTCGTATACTAATAAAATGCTTTTAAATCGTTTAGAATTGAATGTAAAATATCAGAATAATTACATAGAGAACGTGTCTGTGTGTGGTGTCCACATATATATATATATATATATATATATATATATATATATTGTACACATATAATATTAATAACGAACAAATTAAATAAATTACTAATTGCAATAAATGCTGTCATATTTAATATAATGATTACACTATAACGCATAAATTACACAAACATTTATCACTTTTATACAAAGTTTCATATATATTGTTTTATTTCTATTTATCGAATATAGATTTGGATTTATCGAAGTTGCTGGATATTGCTGAAACTTATTATTAATATTATTTTTTTTAGTTTTATGTAGGAGGCCCTTAGCGAAATTACAGCAAAATAGTAGTAAAATTTTATTATAAAAAATCTGTAATTTTATTTTACTATAAATATTCTGTATTTCTAATTGTATTTAATTATTTTAAAACAAGTAACGTATATATAAGTAACTAGATCATAAGAACTACAGATTTCTAAATAATTGAAGAAAATTTTTATTTAACTCAGAACCTTCACAAAGATTTATGTTATTCTTTTCTTAACAAACCTCTATTGTTTCTTTTATTAATCTGCTGCTAATATTGATTGGTCTAGCAATTATTACTGTATCTTCAAATTTTACATCATGAAGATATTCTATTTGGATGATTTAAACAAATTTAGCTTGTATGTTTTGTCAATGATATTTTTGTTTTTTCAAATTTTTTTTTTTTTATTATTGGTTTCTACTTGAATTATATTGATAAAATAAATTTAATTTGCACTTTTAATAATTTTAATTTTAACATAGTAAAAAATCTTTTAGAACTCATTATATTAAAATGAAACTGCTTTAGATTAAAGTTCTGTATTTTAAAGTACTGAGTTAAATAAATTTCGGCTTTTATTAATTAAAAATTTATAAAATTTTATAATCTAGTTACTTTTTTGTTATCTAGTAACTTGTTTCTATGTTCTGTTATTTACTGCAATGTCATTTATATCATTTATCCTGATGAAGACCGACGTTAATTTTCATCGAACCGTCGATTTTAAATAAATATTAATACAGAACTTTAACATAAGCAGTTTTATTTTAATATAATGAGTTTTGAAAGGTTTTTTACTATGTTAAAATTAAAATTATTTAAAGTGCAAATTATTTTTTTCATCAATTTAAATAAAGTAGAAACCAAAAAAAAAAAACTTAAAAAACAAAAATATCATTAAATTGCTTACATTAATAAGACAACTTTTTTTAGTTTGACCAATGTCTTAACTAGTATATTTTTAAAATTTAAATGCTTAAGCATTTATCTTGCAATTAGACATCCTTATATTAAATTTATTTTTTTAAATTAATATTATTAATATAGATGAAAGTTGTCAAATCAACATACGTACTATCTTTTACACATTAATTAAAACATCGATTTTTGGAATTCTTGAATTCGATTACCGGATAACTTTAGACGATAAGTTAAAATTAATTTAGTTATTTATTTATTTAAATAAAAATTATCCAAAAGGCATACTTGCCTATTTAAACGATACCTACAAAATAGAAATAATTTTCAAATAAACTTGGTTTGTGTTTCATCCAACTGTTTTTATTATCAATTTTTAAAGTGGAAAAAACTGCTAATGATATTACTAAATGTCGTATTCATAGTAGGTAATTAATCGAGCACACTTTTCGTGCCGTAAAAAGTACAATTAATTGGACAACTAACTAACGAACGAACGGTTACGCTATCGAACCACTAAGCATCAAGCCATACTACTATTATAACTAAGAGAGCGCTGTTAACATAATTAATTGCCAAAGGTATTGCCTCGGATTACCATATTATAACACTGAAGCTTATTTGGGGGCCATTCTACCTTTACCATTGCTGTTGGCTGCTGCTGCTGTTACACTATTTTGTTAATTAATATCATTCTCATCTAGTAATAGTTGTAGGAAATGACCACAAAAATGTGTTGCTTTCTTTTTCTGAAATTTGTTCACTCATGTGAATATGAAATAATGTATTTGATTTAAATTTAAATTGATAATGGAACAACTTTGTTTTAAAATATTTCTATTTTGTAAGTAGAATTTAAATAGGCAAATATGCTTTTTTTATAATTTTTATTTAAATAAATAAATAACTAATTAACATATCGTGTAAAATTATCTGGTAATCAAATTCTAGGGCCCGTATTCTCACCTTATTTATAAAAGTGATTTTTGCCAAAAGTACTTTTGACGTTTACTTAAAATTATTTATTAAGCACTTTATAATAGTTTATTTAAATTTTATAATACCGAATATAATAAAAATGATCAAAAATAGAAAAAATTATTCATATTTAATCAAAAACAGAAACAAAAAGTTATTTTGAAATTAATGATAAAAGCACTATTTCACGAAAAAGTGAGGTGAGAATACGGACCTAGATTTCTAAATATCGATGTTTTAATTACACTCTAAAATAAAAATGTAATTTTACCACTATATTCAACGTGCATTTTCATTTAGAGTAAATACACAGAATATGGAAACAAGTTACTAGGTAACAAAATAAGCAACTAGATCAAGAAATTTATAAATTTTTAATTAAAGGAAGCCAAATTGATGATTGATGTTATCTGACGTTTGTAGTTATATATTTCACGTTTTTAATAAATATAATTTACTTTTAAAATATATGTAATATGTACTTACAAATAGTATAATTTTATTTTTAGATGCAATGTTCTACTAAAAATTAGCATAATTTTTAATTTGAATACATTTTTAATTTGACGGTTATTCATATAACATGTTTTATGATAATATATCATGACTATCAAAAAAAAAAAACAGTTGCCAAAATTATAAATGCATCATGATGCATTATAAAAATGTACTGCATCACGATCTGCAATACACATTTAGAATTTTAAATTACGGAATTTTTTGTTTTATTTTTTCATAAATTAAATAATTTAGTAATAGTAATTAGTCTTTAACAATCCAATTTGTGAGTTATATTATATAATTTTAGTAAAATTTAAATTTGATAGGACTTCCAGGATTAACTAACAATAAATTTTTATTTATATTATTGTGCATTTTTAAATAAATGATAAACCTGTTACATGTTTGTTTATTTCAAGTGTTTTAATTTTTGCAAATGTAATTTACAAATGTTAATTTTAAATTTACAACTGCAACTTATTTGTTTAAAATTAATAATACTTGAAACATGAAATCAAGAAAAAAATTGGAATTAAATTTGATTCATAAAAGTTGAAAAACATGAGACATTATTTATGTAATAAAAATATACCGTGTCAGTACCAAACACTCCGTGAACAAATTTTTGACAATTTCTTTCAGACGAAAAATACTGGACAAAAACTTCCGTGTACAAACCACTCTGTATAACTGTTTTTTTCCAAATAAAAACCCTTTATGATTAGGTCATAGCATGTTCAGTAATAGCAGATTTATCTGGATGATTTAGACGTATTGACCTCTTATTTTTTGTCAATTTAGTAGAAACAGTTCTACCTGTCTGTTTTGTTTTAATATAATGACTTTTGAAAGATATTTTTTTACTATGTTGTACCTATTATATTTTTTTTGAAATAACAATAAAAAAATTTGTTGCATAACTATATTATTGCATTGTGTGTTTAGTATCATGAAAGATACTAAATTTAAAACTGAAAATATTTATACAACTAAATATAAGTAACTAATATAATATAATTTACTATAAAAAAAATGAATAATTTATAGAAAACATAAATATATTTTTAACGAATTAATTTGATAATTATGTAAAATTAATTAATTTTTACAAAATATTTTTTTCGTAAATGTTATGATAATATACAAAACTGTCATATCTCTAATTTGTATGTCCTATTTGTAAAATAGTCATCACATAAAATATAACTTACAAAACACAACTATTTCAAAATTAACATAAATATATAAAAAAATTAATATATAATTAAAGTTCTCTAATAAATTACATTAAAGAATGCGACAGGCATTTACCATAGATTAAAATCATTTAACTTATCTAGAAAAAAAAAAAGAAAACTAAAACAAATACTAGGCCACCAATTATTATAATATCCTAGGTTTTAATTATGAATTCAAATTAATCGCATGATTTATTTACGTGGCACACGATCAAAGGGGATATAGCGTAACAAAAGATATTCTGTTAACTGCATTTACAACGGGTGAAACGCATCAGAACGCAGGCATGTGCACCAGCTGACACGTGAACCTATATGCAAATTAGTTCCCGAAAAAATGTTAATTATTCAATTTGTATGTTTATAAATACAGGGCTTTGCGACATGAACGCGAGTCAACCGTGTAAAACCCGTTAGAGTTTCAATTTTTTATCGCTGGTCAAAATCGGAGACGATATTTTACATTTATGCAACTTTGGTGGTCACTAAATGTTTTAAATGCGTGCATGCATTAGTTTCGAGTTATTTTCGGAATTACATTGCATTAAATGCAAATTTTACTAAAAATATCGTGTCGCATAACCGGGGGTTATTAACCCTCTAATATAATGTAATTAATTTGGTAGAGGTGTCACTTTATTTGTTTCAGAAACAAGAATAGAAAAACTTTTGTCACTGAAAGACAAAATAGTATATTATTCAACTAGCCTGTTATGATGGTTATTACTGACGAGGATACAATGTATAGTTCAAGCTGCAGACAAATGTAAAAAAGATTTAAATAAGTAATAATTATGAAGGTTGAAGAAGAAGGATGATTAATAGTATTATTGTTGTAGGTAAGGATATGAATTTTGTGTTGAATATTGATAAGTACAAAGTATTAGTTATATGACGACGAATTTGTATCTGTTGATGGTGCACGTTTAGAGCAGATAGATAAATTAGGATACTTTATTGTCTAAGGATGGTCGCTTTGATAGTGGAAAGGTTGAAGGTTTTGGGTGCTTTGGGTATTTTTGCTATTTTTGCTACCAACATAAATGTTTCTGAAGAAGCCCGTTTGAGTATATACAATGGTTGTTTTGGTGCCTTCGTTATTGTACGGTAGTAAATGTTAGTATGGTTATAAAAACATAAAAGGAAAATGACTGCTGTAGAAATAAGATTTTTACGTAGAGTGTATGGTGTAACTAGAGGGAATCGGGTACGAAATAGATTAGTGTATGATGAATGTGAAACTGAAAAAAATGTTATTGCAAAAGTTGGTGTTAGTGAGTTGAGATTGTTCGGTTATCTTGAGCGAATATCTAATAAACGTTTGGTTAAAATAATATATATGAATGATTTTGAAAGTATGCATTAGTCTGGACGTCCCATAAATAGATGGACTGATATGATTGGGACAGTTTTGCGTGAGCAAGCGTTTCTAAGTAGGAGGAATATAAGAGCATGTATGAGAGTATCATGAATGTGGATGAAGTTAGAGTTACTTGTTTGGATAGGAATGTTTGGAGAAAATTAATTTCAGGATAGTGGGAAGAGTTTGTGTCACATCATTTTAGGTACATGGCGTTATTGTGTGTATGTATGTATCTACAAACCGTAGGCAAATGTAAAAATTGATTTGAATGAGTAATAATCATTACATGCGAGAAGAATGCTAAACTTCTGCAACAACTATATAATAATAATAATAATGTTTATTAATTATCAAACAATTTACATGATAGGTCATTAATACATTTCTATTATACATTACAAAATTCAATTACTAATTTATTTTACAAAATCAAGTTATAAAATTAAAATAATCTTCAAAAGAATAAATAGTTTTTTTCAAAGTATATCTTTAGTGCGCCTATTAAATTTTTTACTGTTCAAGAGTTTAATGTTATTGGGAAGAACGTTGTACAGTTTCGGTCCCCAATACAACACTAAATTTTGACACTTGTTTATTTTACAAAGTGGTATCGACAATTCAGATTTTTTTCTGGTGCTATAATTGTGTTGTCAGAATTTTTCAGGTAAAGTGTCTTATTTGAGTGTATATATTTGATACATTCATGTATAAACATGCTTTTATTTTCTCTCTCTTGAAATATTCCTTGCAGCTTTCATTCCAATTCAAGGAATATAATATTCGTATTGCTCTTTTTTGTAGGATTAATAATTTTTCTGTACTTGCAGAAGAACTCCATATCAAAATTCCATAATTTAGACAGCTGTGAAAAAATGCATAATAAGCAGTTTTAGCACAATCGTACGAGGCGATTTGTTTAGTTCTGCGTATGCAATATAGTGCTGTTGTCAATTTTACTTTTAAATTATCAATTTAATGGACAATAACCTCCTACAAAGACTCTCTACATAAATTCTACTGTGCGCAAACCCTCCTCGAACAAAAACCTTTTATCTGAAAACAATTTTAAGTTAAAATAAAAAAAAGCTTCAGGTTTTAGTTCTGTTTAATTTTAAATTAAAATTTATAAAGCTTTTTTATATTAATATAATAAGTTCGGAAAGATTTTTTTATCATTGTAAATTAAATGAAACTTTATAAATAATTATAAAAGATCTGCTGTGGCATGAACAGTATTAAACAAATTTATAGAATAAAACATGAACAAAAAGACATTTTTTCCGTAAAAATAACGCCACGATGTTACCAAGAACAATTTGTATTATCTAATAATTGATAAACTTAAATATGAGCATATTACCGTTTCACTGTTGGAAAGGATACTCATGCAATTGCTAATCATAAGTCCATAAGTTTAAATAAACTAAAAATTAAAGAAACAAATAAAACAAAAAACGATATAATATTAAACATTTTTTTAATACAATATTACCGAACACTATGTGAAAATATGATGAAACTAAATTGTATCTTTACGATAAATAAATAATTTAAAATAATTAATAATATTATTTTTGTGAATTAATATACAATGTAATATTCTAATCACGGAATATATTTTTTATAGTTAATTTAATATGATAAAACATAAAAATTGGTGTCGGAGTTGGATAAAAAAAATTCGGAGTTGGAGTCGGTGTCGACCAATTTTATTTTTGTCGACACCAATTCCTATTAAATAGTCTTATGAATTTTATATACAAATCTATAAAAAATAAATGTGCAGTAAATATATTTGACTATTTTTTACCAATATCAACAACATAATACAAAAATACAAACATTCCGAGTAACAGATTTGAAAAAAGCAAAATAGTTCAGATTGTATGAAAGCGTAAAAGAATCACATTCGAGACCTTTATAAATGAGTTTATATATACGATAGACGAATCCGTTTATCGCCAGTTCATTTGTTATCCGATGCCTTTTTTAATGCGTTTTTTATTGGAGCTGAATCTCTCTCTGAACTATTAAGGGCCCATGTAACCCGAGCACAGAGACCGAACGAGGACCATCCCTCTCTTGACAATGGAACAGTGGTTCATTTTAAGGGCTTTTATACAGCACATAACATACACACACACAGTGGAGCTAAGTGTAATATTACATTATACGTATGTATGTCGTCCGCTCTTTCATCATTAGGTTACAGTATTAAGGGACTGCGTTTTTGTCATTTAATATTCTACAACTTTTATTTAACTAGTATTTAAGGATGGAATTTGTTCGATATTGCATGGTTTTGGGTGCTGTGATTTCAGCAGTGGCGTTTCACATGGATATTTTTTTGGTTTTGTACGTGTTGAAGTGTCAGTTATTACTAGGTATATAATACTAGATTCGTCATAAGTAAAAAAATAATTATTTAAATAAAAAAAAATTTAATATACCACGTTTTTAACACTAAAAAGTATAAAATTATTTCTCCTAGAAATAATCAGGCATTAATTAAACAGAAATGGACACAACAATCTGATCAGCTCTTTGTTTTAAAAATATCAGTAGTTTAGATTACTGTTCGGAAATCGTAGCTGTTCTAGGCGAACGCACGACTTGCAGATTCGAAAAAATGCCTATATGAAACTATTATTTCGATACATAAGGTGAGGGCTGGCGCACGAGCAATAATAATGATATTATTATGATAAATTTAAATTTAATAATTATTTATCTATATAAATAAAGAAACAACTTATGTTTAGATATATGTAGAACTTTTGTATTGATTGTATTCTGTATTAGTCTTTAAGCTCCTGTAGTACTATATATTCTTTTGTCTTGCTTTTAATCTATGCAATTTTAAATTTATTAAAAAAAAAGGCAAAGATATTATACTACGAGAACAGAGCATTTATAATAATACATAATATCAACATAATTTTTTTATAGTTATTGAGATTTTCGTTAACAATTAATTTTTTTACAAAATTAATTATACATACTTATATACATATACAATCACGCCATGTACCCAAAAAGGTGTGGCACAAACACTTTTCCTTATCCCAAAATCAGTTTCCTCCAAACATCTCTATCAAAACAAAAATCTTTAGCCATTCATAAATCCTCTCATACATTTTTCCTCTTATATTCTTACTATTTGGAAACTTCCGCTCACGCAAAATACTCTCAAACTTAACACTCCAACTACTCATCAGACGTCCACCAGCAAACGTATACCTTCAAAATCATTCATATAAATATTTTTTTAACCAAACGTTCATTAGACATTCGCTCAAGATGTCCGAACTATTTTAATTGACTAAATCAACTTTTGCTACAACATTTTTTTTTCAATTTCACACTCATCATACACTAATCTATTTGTATCCGATTTCTCCTAGTTAATTAATTATAAAGTGTTTTAAAGAATACTACTCGACTCTTTAGATAACTATTAATATTATACAATAATTTCGGTGTTGGTGGATAAACTTGGTATAAGAGTTAAAATAAATAAATATACGAGTATATGTTACTGTTGAATCAAAAATTTTATTAAAAAAAAAACCGTAACAAATGTTACATTGAAGATAATTTTTGTTAAAAATTTATTTATATTTATAAATTTTATTATCATATTTGGTATAACAGCCCTACTAGAGCCTTGACCGCAAGTGCCAAATTACTTGTTCCGTGATCATTCATTTAGAAAATTTTCAAAAATGCAACTCGTGCACTCGCATAGTGCAGCGACGAATTTTGACCAGTATCTAAACTACTGATATTTCAAGACAAGTAATTGATTAAACTAATCTGTCCGATTCTGTTTAATTAATGCCTGACCCTAGACAATTTTTTTTATTTTACAACGAACAGAAACGCCGGTCTGCGGATTCGAACCATGGTTTACAGTTGTACCTGACGCTTGAACACGCTCGTCTATCGCGCCAACATTTTTTATTTTATTAGAATAACAATAATGAAATCATCCAAAATAGAAACATAATAATTGTTACATTTATGATAATTTTTGTTAAAAATTTATTTATATTTCGTTTTAATATATTAAATATGGATACGCCACTGGAATTAGGGGTAGGTTTTTATACATATATATATATATATATATATATATATATATATATATATATAATCTGATTTCTATTATATTTTAAGGGCGGGCAGTCAGTGTTTAACTAGAAATTACTTCTTTTTAAGTTGAATAGAAAAGGGACAATTTGTGAATTTAAGATTTATTATACGAGTAGTTTATTTCTGTTTGTGACAAACAGAAGTGTCAAATTATGAATTTGAGATTTTGTATTTGACACTTTTTTATATACATGATGGTGTTTAGTTTGTGGCTTTTTTCAATTTTTAACATAAAGACGTTTTGTATAATATGACAAGATTCTATTTTAATTTTTTTTTTGTATTAGAAATTTCACACACATACAAAAAATGTATTTCAGAAATTTTGTCATTTTAGACGTTTGTGTATTTAGTGTGATCTTTGTAACAAGATATAAGTTTCAAATATTATCTTATTTGACACTTTAAAACGTACATGTTTTGTACATTATATATTTTTTCAGATTTATCTTAAATGAAATTTAGTAAAAATTTAGATTTGTTAAAATTAGATTAAAAAACCATTTGTGAAATGTGAATCAAGATTTTTGACAAGATATGGATATACTTTTATCGACCATCATATCACATATGATAAGGTAGGTATTGTAATCATACCAACTTTGACATATGGTAAGCACGAATTAAATTTATAGTAACGCGAATCAACTGTTTTTAGCGTGATGTCCGTCTGCCGATCTGTGGACGAATTCTTATAAAATATTTAAGCTTCGGTGGTAAACATCTCAATTTGTTCAACTTTTGGTAAATATCTGCCAATCGGAAATGGTAATTTACTGATGTCACTTTTATTGTGTTTTACGAATATTTATATATATTTCGAAAAATTTATTTAACAAAAGTTGTTAAACAAGTTATAGTAACTTACAACTTTTATTAGAAACATTTTTCGATACAGCTAAACAATTTTTTTATAATTTTTCATATTTTTATGATATACCTATATAATTCTATAAATAGGCGTCATATTTTCTATTGTATAAATTTATTTAATACGAGAACGATCGGTTCTGTGGTGATCTACATTTTATCTTATTTAGTAAACAAATTAATATATCTAAAATATTTTGTACAAAGCTAATTATAGTTATTATTTGTTTTTCTTTTTAACAAAAGAAGTGTAAGTTTATAGTACTTTTCTAATTTGTCAATATTATATAGTCTCTCGAAATTTGTATTTGCTGTTGCACTGTTACTTGAAATACGTTTTTAACACAAATGGATTCGGTAGTAAAGACCATCAATCCAGTGATTGCTTAGATATTACTTTTCAAAGTGTTTGTGGACGATACATCACAAACATCTATGCCCCAAGCGGGATTTGAACCCGGACCCGCACAGGTACGAACGTTGTCGCACAAACGTACTAAACCGCTCGGCCATGCCGGCCGGCTTGAAACACGTTGTCTGTGATATGTTTAATTTCGTTAGGCAATCTAATTATCATTAATTAATTTTATTTTTTGTCGTTAAAAATAAATTTTAATATTGCTTTCGTATTTCTAACATTTTTAACAGCAATATATAATATTAATTGATAACGGGATTGTCTAACAAAATTAATTAAATAAATTTTTATATATTTAAGTTAGTAGTGATTTGAATTTGAAAATATCAACACGTTGTTTTTTTGCTGCATTTTATATCAAATAATTTATTTAAACTAAATAAAGTAAATTATTCTTAGATTCATTTTAGAATAGTAAGGTTTTTATTTTAAATAATATATAATATTTCAAAATGCATTAATTGATTTGTATTAATAATATTTCTAACTATTTGTGAAAAAGTGATTAATCTAAATTTTGAAAGTGTAAATGTTGAAGAGTGAAACGAATACTTCAGAAGCCTTTAGTGGAGTTCAAGTATACTATGAGGAGTATAAAGGAATTTGGTTGAGGTTAGAAATTTTTATTATTACATTTATATATTTTTTATAATCACAATGGCCCGTATTACGAGCTCAGTTTTAAAATTGGTTTTAACTAATACATATTTGAAAACAATGCAACCGCTATACAACAGGAACTAAACTAAAACACCCAAAAACCGAGCTCGTGTCAGCCAATGTGTTATTGTGGAATTATTCAGTTATTATATTTTTAGATAACGTGTATCAAGGAATACTGTGATAGCAGATACAAATTTCTAATTATAATATTGAGAAGTAGTGAAAATTTATACATATTTTGCTAAAAAGAATCGCTCTTATCGTGTAGGCACGTCATAATCTCGAGGAAAACTTTTCAGTATGAAAATTTCTAATGGACAAAAATATATTCTTTCCATTCTACAGGCAATTAGCAAAATTTGCTAAAATACATTCAAATATCTTATTTTCAATTTTATTTATTCTTAAGATAAATAAAAAATCAGTTGTGATTGGCTAAAAATGTATTCTCAGAATAAATGACAACGTTTTATTGGCTAATTTTAAGTTTATTCCAGCATTTGGAAATATTGGACCTTATTTGAATAAAGTTTAAGTTAAATATCTAAAAATACATACATACACAATTACGGCATATACTCAAAAGGGTGTGGCACAAACTTTTTCCACTATCACGAAATCAGTTTCCTCCAAACATTTCTATCCAGACAAGCAACTTTTTAGCTTTAGTCACATTCATAATATCTCAAATTCGATAAAATTTATAGTTGTCTTCTTATAACAGCTATTCGAAGACACAAATATTTTGTTAATAAATGCATTTAAATATCTTAAGCTATTTTAATTTAATTGCTTTAATTTCTTATATTAATATCATGTCCAAATTTTGTAAACGAATATTTTGCACAAATTTAATTAAACAATTATGAATTACTTTTTTAAAAAATCGCTATACATACAAAACCACACACTAACTCACAAAAAAAAACCTAAAATTAAAAAGCCATGTCGTAACATAATGCATTTGGTGGTGCGTTGTTTAGCCAAAGGGCTGAACCACGAGATAAAAATCAAAAGATGTTTATCTATGTATCGAGGGCTATGGGCATAGAGGGCTGTTAGGTTAATACATATACATATAAGAGAAGAAGGGTCTATTAAATGATTATCTAAGCAAACAAAAATCATCTATTTAATTAGTTCGGCACGCTTCAACACCGGAAACGAAACGTTTTTCGACACACGTCCGGTTTGCGGGAACAAGAAAATTTTAGGGTTGGCTGATTGTGCCACTACTATTAGTGAAAACGAGTCAAATATTTTTTTTGTTTTTTCAAAGTTTTAGTTTATTGAATTTTTCTGTTTAATAATTTGCTCAAACATATAGGAGTCAACAAAAATTATGTATTATGTAATTATAACAAACAATAATAATAACAAAGTTTTCTATATGTAGCCAACTTACGCGGACACACTGCATATATATATATATATATATATACAGTGTGTCCCCGGATTGAGTTCACTATAGGTGTAATCGGCAAAAAATTTAAGAATTTCATTTTCGTGTTTTGGGATTCCGCCCTGCTTTGTCTGAAAACAATTTCAAGCATATTTTTAGTTTTTTAAAAATCAAGGCGGCCATGAAAAATGTAAAAAACTATTTTATATTCAGGTAAACGGCCTTTTCTGTCAATGTTCTTGACAAAAGTTGTTGAGAATATGAAATTATGGCTCTGTGCAAAATTGCAAAAAAATCAGTTTTTAAAAAAAAGTGTCTGGACATAACGCCGACTGGACAAAACGCCGACTGAGGACACTACGCCGACCGTTCATTCGCATTTGCGCAAGCTAAATAAACAAAAGGTTGACGCTTGTACAAGCCAAAACGTTGAGGGTTGAGTAAAATCGGTCAATACATCAATCTCATGCAAAATATCTATCAATAACAACGATTAGCAGTCGGCGTTTTGTCCAGTCGGCGTTATGTCCAGACACTTTTTTTAAAAACTGATTTTTTTGAAATTTTGCACAGAGCCATAATTTCATATTCTCAACAACTTTTGTCAAGAACATTATGCCGTATTATTGACAGAAAAGGCCGTTTACCTGAATATAAAATAGTTTTTTACATTTTTCATGGCCGCCTTGATTTTTAAAAAACTAAAAATATGCTTAAAATTGTTTTCAGACAAAGCAGGGCGGAATCCCAAAACATGAAAATGAAATTCTTAAATTTTTTGCCGATTACACCTATAGTGAACTCAATCCGGGGACACACTGTATATAAATATATGTGTTAAATTTATTTATGGAGAAAAAATGTATGGGATTTAAGCCTTTTGAAATATATG
This sequence comes from Clivina fossor, assembly GCA_963966155.1. Lineage (NCBI taxonomy): Eukaryota > Metazoa > Arthropoda > Insecta > Coleoptera > Carabidae > Clivina > Clivina fossor. Next base: position 29,169,789 of record OZ014555.1, read on the forward strand.
ATAAATTAGAATAAATTAAATTTGGGTTTAATGTGGAAATGATACGTTTGGTAAAAAAAACTTAAATTACATAAAATACTTGTCATTTATATTTAATTATTTGTGTATTTATTTAATTTATAAAACAATTTATTTTTGGTTTCATTTAATGAAATGGTGTATGAAATTACAATTCCTTTGGGAATCATGAATTAATTCGTTTTTGACGAGAAATTACATTTGCTTAACTTATTCCAGTCAGTCGTTTACGAGCTACGGGTTATCAGATCTTGAAATAATTAGTACAGAAAAACTAAGACATTTGCAAACATGAAATATTTAGTTCTTGTTTCGTATGAAAAAGCAAAATGAACAAGCTTTCGATGAAATCTTTTCGAACTCATTATACTAAAATAAAAAAAACTTTAGGATTAAGTTCTGTATACAATTTTATTTAAAAAAATCTGGTATTACACAACATACTTTAGAAAATCTTCATGATGTAAAATTCGAAGGTACTATAAAATCGTAGATTGATAAAAGAAGCAATAAAAATATATAAAGGAAAAAAATAACATCAATCACCGTGAAAGCATGATTTAAATAAAATTTGACTTCCTTTAATTAAAAATTTATAAATTTTATAATCCAGTTATTACTTATTTTGTTACCTACTAACTTGTTTCTATATTTTGCTTATTTATTATATATCTCATTTGTATAATGTCGAAATGTCGATTTTTAGTTAAAATTTATACAGACCTTAATCCTTTTTTTATTTTAAATTAAATAGTAGATTACATTGCAATGTTTAATAATAATAATAATATTTGTATTTTAAATATATGTATATAGATAGTTCTAATAGTGGTGGAGTATTGAACATTTTATTGTAATAATAAAAAATGATATTGGCAAATAGTGAAATAGTTATATAGGTGAGCGAATGTGAAATTCTCGTAAAATTTAATGTTTATTGAAATGTGATAGGAAAAGCTTTTTATAGTGCAATCTACCAAAAATTACGTTCATCGGCAAACTATAGCTCAATTATACCAAATAAAGTTTTATTACTTTAATTAATTTATGATATATGATAGGCAATTATACTATTTCCATTTTATATACCTACAATAATACTCAATACTGATACTATATTGTAAACTTTATTTTAACTTTTCGAAATATGAACTTTATATTTGTTCATTGTGCACATTAACATTTTAATACGTTCAAAAAATGTACAATGTATGATAAATTTAAAAATTTGTTTCTATTTTACTATTAAGTACAATTAAGATAATTGCACAATATATTTAAAATTAATTTTTCTATTTATTCTAAAGTTTTCTTAATTTTGTTAGCGTATTTTTAATAATATATTCCGAAAAGATCTGCTGTAGCCACCATAGAAGCAACCGTTATCGTATTAGATAAATTTATAGAATAGAAAAGTTTGTATAACAAGTACTTTTGTAATGGTAACTAAAAAGAGAACTGTCTTGACATAAAAATGCCGCCTATTTACAGGATTATATATATATATATATACAGGGTGTTTCACAACTTAGAGCAAAAAATGAAAGGGTATATTCTGTACGACGTGCTGATCATGAAACAAAAAGAATTTTTTTAAAATTCGCAAAGTAAAGGGTAGTTTACTTGAAGTAGACATTTTTTGAACCACTGGAGTAGCATACGTCATAGAAAGAAATATTAAATGAAATTAATTATCAAAGAAACATTATGTAATGTTAGTTTTATTTAGAGACAATAATTGTTTTGAATACAAAATAATTTATAATATTAATGCATTGTATTATTTAATATCAAGATAATTTGGGAAATAACATACCTGAAGCGCAAAACTACAAATACTGTTCAAAATTTGCACCATTCATCCCTACACACATTGCAGCACGTTGAATTAATGACCTAGTACAGACTTGACACGAATTTTGTTCTCGTATTATTTCTGCTGAATTTTCTATTCTCTGCCTAAGTTCTTCTTCGTTTTCCGGCGCATTTTGGTTGTCGTAGACGAGGGATTTAAAATGACCCCAAAAATAAAAATCCAGCGTATTTAGGTCAGGGGATCTAGCAGGCCAAGCTACAGGTCCACCGTGACCAATCCACCTGTCCTCAAACACTTGATTTAAATGTTCTCTTACATTTAGAGCATAGTGTGATGGCGCACCATCGTGCTGAAACCATGTCTGCTGACGCACATTTAAAGGCACATTTTCAAGAAGTTCTGGCAAAGTATTTTGTAAAAACAATAAATAATTAGCTCCAGTCATCCTATTTGGTAGAATGTACGGCCCAAGTAATATTCCATTAACAATACCTGCCCAAACATTTATCGAAAAACGATGCTGAAAACTGCCCCGTACAACAACGTGTGGATTTACTTGACTCCAATAATGAGAGTTATGATAGTTATGAACTCCCTCCCTCGTAAAAGTAGCCTCATCAGAAAATATGATGTACGAGGGGAAATTCGGATTTTCAGTGTGTTTTTGTAAAAGCCAGTTGCAAAATCGTACTCTAAACTGATAGTCAGGTTCTGTTAGCCCCTGTACCCGTTGAAAATGGAATGGGTGGTAGTTTTGATCTCTTAAAATTCGCCATACTGAACTATGTGATACTCCTAATTGTTGAGACGCTCTTCGGGTACAAATAGTTGGTTCAGCATGTACAGCATCTAAGATATCATTAACCATATTGTCGTGTTGATGCTGGCGGCCACCACCTCTCCCACGATTAGGTTGCACATATCCTGTGTCTCGAAGGCGCTGGACTATCCTCACAAACGAACGGGGAGTGAGTAATCGGCGTAAAGGATAACGTTCAGCATACAGACGTCGTGCCAATAACGAATTTTGCCGTGCTTCGCCATAAATTAACATCATGTCCACTAATTCACTGTTACTAAATGCATTCATTTTAACAAAAACTACACTACACTGCTATTCACTGTAAAATGAGAACAGTGCACCAGCAAAGATAATAATAATTAACAGCAATGTCGACGAAAGACTACCTACCCACTACCTATCAAATTAAATTAAATTATTAATTAAACTATTACACATTTTATTAGTATTAGATATTACGTAAACAATTACTTTTATTGTAGACGATTTGAAAACAATTATTAAAAATAACTATCGACCAGTGGCAAAAAAAATGTTTGCTTGAAATACGATGCAATTTTTTTTGCAAATTTTAAAAAAATTCTTTTTGTTTCATGATCAGCACGTCGTACAGAATATACCTTTTAATTTTTTGCTCTAAGTTGTGAAACACCCTGTATATATATATATATATATATATATATATATATAATATATATATATAAATATAAAATTATAAAAAAATATTTAGCCGTCTCGAAAAATGTTACAAATAAAAGTTGTTAGCTATATCTTGTTTAGTAACTTTTGTTAAATACATTTTTTCGAAATGTACTTATATCAGTAAATTACCAATTTCAGTTGGCAGATCCTTATTAAAAGTTGATTAAAGTGAAATATTTTCGCCTAATTTGCTTTGCACGTGTTCAAAGATCTACAGTCTACAAATGGACGTACAACACAATAAAAATAGTTGATTCGTGTTACTATAAGCCTAATTCGTCTGCTTATCTGTAAAAATCTCGATGTCAAATTTGTTATAATTACAATACCTCTCTTATCGTATGTGATATGCCGGTCGGTAAAAATTTTAAAAAATACGTAAACAAAATAATAAATTTAAAACAAATTTCATAAACTTTCAAATGAAAACTATGCTGCCGTTATTTTTAACGGAAATGATACAGAATACACCCGTAAGAGTGTTAATTATACAATTATGTATATATATATATATATATATATATATATATATATATATATATATATATATATATATATATATATATCTTTATTACGTAAAGTTCAAAGCCACTATAATAATTGCAAGACCCAACAATATTAATAGTAGATTAATAGTAGAGAAGTAATAGAAATTTTTAAAGAAAGCAAATAACTAAATTATAAAATTTTTATATAATTAATAATTTAAAGATACGAAATTTTATTTAGATCATTGTAATATAAATTTATATAGAAACAGATAACATCAATCAGCGTGCAGGCACTGATTTAGATAAAATTTACTTATTTTGTTACCTAGTATCTTATTTCTATATTTCGTTTATTTATTATATATGCCATTTGTATAATTTTTTTCTGATAATGACATACACAGAGTATGTCGATACGTCGATTTTTAATTAATTATATCTGGTATCTAAAGTTTATTTTCGTTATTTATGATTAAAGTAGAGCTGTTTAATCAAAAAAATTATTCAAAAACGGCATATTTTTTACATGTTTTAATTAAATATAGTATAAATAATTACAATATTAACGGTAGTATCAAATCGAACTGATTATTAAATAACAAAGTTAGATTTTATTTGTATTTATATTATTTAGATTGTAGGCAATGTTTGACAGTTTTTATAAAATGTTACATGTTACAATTTTACATAACAATTGTTTCAATTTAACGAAAAATTTGATATTGAATTATTATTGAAATATATTAGATAAAAATTAATTTTTTATTTATATTTACTTATTATTTGCGTAATTAAAAGAATTACCGTATATACCTGAATATAACGCGATATTTTTTGACTAATTATTTCCCGTTAAAAAATTATCCAGGTCTAGGTAATAATGGAATGTAACAACTCTTGAATTTTATTTTCTTTGAATTCTTTTACGAAAAATGAATGGATCGCCTTAAATTCGGATATTTTTTTTCCTAAATATTTTATGAAAAATTTCGGTGTCGCGTTAAATTCGGAGTCGCATTATATTCGGGTAAATACGATATTTTTATTATAATATGAATATATTTTAAGAACAATATTTGTATTTAGTATTTATAAAAAAGTATTTATATATATTTTTCAAATAGTATTTGTATTAGTATTTTATCCGGCTCTGCTTTCGTTAGCACTAATATTATTTAGGAAATTTCTGTAAAAAAGTGAATTGAATGTAATATAATCATTGTAAAAATTTTGGGTGTCACAGCTCCACAATAACGCCGACACGTGATGTGTTTTGTTTGACACAAATTCAGGGTTGTATTCTTTTTTTTATTGTTGAGTAACATTGGTGTTTTTCTCGACAGGGTGGCAAACAACCACCCGCCCTTGCATCACACAATATAATTCTATTATATTATTTGTATTATTACGTTTGCGTGACGGAGAAACTCATATCAAATCTGACCTCAATCTTTCTACATTTCTCCTCAAAATTTCACTGTTCCACTGGACTCTTATTTCAACTTTATAAGACACCCGCGGTCGTACAAATATAACAACGATAATTAACTCACTTTGAAACCTGAAAATTACACGCTACGTTTAGTTGAACTGAGCTGTTTAGCGTTGAAGTGCGGAGACACGGGGCACTGCTGATTCAATTGTCTATGCTATGAAGTGAGCGATTTTTTATTGTGTTAAAGTGTGAATATGTCGCGATTTCTATACACATGATGAATATAGGTATTTGCTTATTGTATGATATGGCAGCATCTGTAATTATTTATTATTTTCTCTGTTAGGAAAAAGGTATTATTTTTCTGGTTTGTAAAAGTAGATGAAATTTTTTTTTCTTTTGTGATATTTTATTGTAATAATAATACTGTGTTTGCACCTATATTTTATTTTTCATACAGAGTACTTCATAAACAACTGATTATTTTTAAAGGACAATAAAATATAAACAAAAGTGAGAAATAAGACATTTATTAGCTTGATGTATTTAGTTAGGTTTAGAAGATATGACAATTAATAATACGAGGTATACTTGTAAAGTAATGAGACTGATAATATTTATTAAAACTGACAAATAGAGAAAAAACTATGTTGATTCTAATTTCAATATGTTTGTTGTGCCTATTTCATAAAACTAAAAAGTATATTTTTATAATTGTATCTTTTAGGAACACGTTACATAAATAGAAAATATTAATCCTTATTTATAGGTCCTATAAGAAGCACTTAGCTATCATATCACAAAATCTTACTTTCGAGAAAATGATGTTTAACTTTTATGGATGCAATTGTTTATAGTAAGGATTAATTAGAATTTATATTTCCAAAACTATTAAAATTATAACATCCACGATTATTAAAATAGATAGAAAACAAACAAATATTTTGCTAAAATAACAAAAAAGAGATCGACTGACGATTTGATGAATATATCAATTTATTGTTATTTTTTATTACATTTTTACACAAAGCTAAATAGAACTCTTGAAAATAATAATAAATAATTTGAAATATACATTAAATTCAGCCATACTTTGGCCAACGAATAATTCGGCTAACAAATATTTTTCTACAATGTTTTTGCTTTGGGTAACAAACTTATTCGATACATTTCATTCCCTAGATGGAAATATTACAAAAAAAAATCATAATGAAAAAGAATACGGTCGATTTAGTGTTCTTTTATTTGTTTTTGTGATGTGTGTAGAATTAGTAATAATAAGTAACTGATAATTTTTAATAAAAATCATAAAAAAAAGCAAAATTTTCACAAGATCGAAATATAAGTACAGGTGACTGACAAATAATTTGTACTACAAATCACTTTGTTGAGCAAATAGAATTTGTTAGCCGAGGTACTACTTTGGTGTTTCTATCTAGAAAGGGTCTATAAATACAAATTATTTTATTTTTCTACAATAAATTATTTTGTTTAATCATAAAAATATGATATTTTATCTAAGAAAATAAACTAAAATATCTTGATGAATACTATGAAAGTTCAATAAGATATATTATTAAATTTAAAGAATTATTATAAAATTAAAGGAAATACAAATCGTCAGTCGATTTCTTGGTTGTTCCATACTCCAAATTAAGTTATTGCTTATTTTGGCAATATTTATTTGTTTTCTATCTATTTTGACAATCGTGGAAGTTATAATTTTAATAGTTTCAGAAATATAAATTCTAATTGGTTCCATCCTTACTAAAGACATATCCACGACTGTCGAGTGCATCGAACTTTGTCAGTTTTTCAGCATTTTTAGTCGTCGTTCAAAGTTCGATTGCATTCAATTTTTGTTTAAGCTGCATTTTTACGAATAAAGTTTAGTCAACTAAATTATTTTATTTTAGTTACGGACAGACATTCAGAAGAACAACATTAAACTTTAAGTTACGTAAGTTACATTAATTATTAGCATTAGTTCATATATTGTAATAATGTTAGTTTTTTGTAATACATTTTGATAATTAATTTTATTTCATTATCTAAATAAGATTATTTATTAAATTGCTTTCGTTCATTTTTGTTAAAATCGTTTTTAGTAAAACTTATAGATTGTTATAGAAACTCTAAACATTATTTTCTCGAAAGTAAGGTTTTGTGATTAGAAACAAACGAGAAATCGACAGATAAAATATTAAAAAAAATACACAAAAATTTGGGAAATTCAATTAATTTTTAACTTTATAGATATATATTTAAACAGTTATCTAAAAAACAGTTTGAGAATCTCAGCTTATATCATCTAAATAATAATAATAATTGAGATTGAATTTTATGTGTGTGTGTGTGTGTGTGTGTCCAGCACACAGAGTGCACCAGACAAATTCTGATCGCTTTGATTCGATCTGGCCGAGCAATGCTAAATCCCCCGGTTAGCTCTCGACAAACCCTTAAAGGGATGTAATTCGAATCACCGAATCACAGCCCGGGAGCCCCATTACGACGGCGTACCAATCCCCATTGCACCCCGCGTCAATTCGTGTGCGCGTTTTTTCCAACTCTGGCTGGCAGCTTTGTCCCGCGGGCAACAGATGAAGTCGTCACTTTTGTATAATACGCGGGGACGCTGCTATGAGATTGCAGGATCTAAGTGACTGATAGATAGATAGATAAACGAATTGATTACTTTTTAGGTATATGTTTCAAAAAAGCAAAGAATATAACGAAAGTTTAAAAACTTTTCTGCCATTCAATTTCGGTGAGTAATTGAAAGAATCAATTCAGATCTTCGATATACTATATCAGCTTGACTCGATCGCAAAGAGGGAAGATTGCTTATTTTCATTTTTGTATTCAAGCTAAAGTTAGATGTTTATTTTACTTCAAATTAAAAGTATACATTGTACTACAAATCAGATATTATAATTTTTTAGACAGATTTGTATATTGAAAAACAGATAAATTTAATATATCTAAAAAAAATGTATATAATTATATATGCTATTTTTATTAGTTCTTAATTTCATTCTATTACATCATTTTAAAAAGCTTACTTTTTTATTATTTTAATTTAAATTTATTTTTTTACGTACTAGTGAATAAAAGTTAATTTTTTAAACCCTAGTGCATAAAAGTGTAAAAAAAGAATGGGAGCTACTGTGGATTAAGGAGTTAAGCAATTAAGGAATTTCTCTCAAAAATATTTGCTAAATTATCTTGAACAAATTAATATAATGACTATAAAATTTTAATACTACATCTGAAATTAAAATTTTAGCTTTTTCTGTTTAACTTCGGAAGTTAACTGCCAACTATTATTTCTAACTGTTTTTTTTTTACCGACCAGCATATCACATATGATAATGGAGGTATTATAATCATACTAAATTTGACATGTCGAGATTTTTACAGATATACACGAATTAGGCTTATAGTACCACAAATTAACTATGTTTAGCGTGATGTCCGTTTGTTAGTCTGTCTGTGGATATGTGTAGCACAAAGTCGGTTGAACGGATTGTTATAAAATTTTGATATTTATGCTTCGGAGGTGAGTATCTCAATTTGATCAACTTTTAGTAAGACCTGTCAAACGGAAGTGGTAATTGATTGATTGATGTCACTTTTATGTGTTTTACGAATATTTCGCAACATAGATATACTAAAAAAAAGTTGCAAACAAGTAATAACAAACAAATTTTATGTGGAACATTTTTTCGATAGAGCCAAATAATTTTTTTATAATTTTTCATATTTTTGTGATATATAATTCTGTAAATAGGTAGCATATTTATGTCAATATAGTTTCGTTTTTAATTACTATAGTAGTTGTTGTTATACAAATTTTTCTATTCCATATATGTATTTATTTAGTTCTGTGGTGGCTACAGCAGATTATTTTGTATAATAACAATAATTTTAATTTTATTTTTTCTAAATATTTATAATGAATTTTTGTTTTGTTTGCTTTAACATTAGATTTTTTTAAGCTTGTTTAAGTTTTCGATTTTGTCTTTAAGAATTCGATAATAATAGCTGTGTTTTTTTTTTACATTCCACTCAGATCAGCAAATCTTTTAAATGAGCTGAGCTGAGCTGAGTTTTGCTGAATGAGTTGTATTGATAAATAAAACAGTTTATTTGAAAGTGACGTTTAAAATCTAAGTTCCACATACGAGATACAACCTAAAATATTAGATGTATTTGGATTGTTTGTGTTGATAATTTATTGCAACTTGCCGCGGATATCTAATGTTTGATTTCAAAATAAAATATTCAAATATAAATGTCAACGTATCAAACACGTTATCAAATCTTAAACTAGGAAAATTTGATATTGCGCATGTGCGCTCACTTGAATCTCAGCTAAGCACCAGCTAAATATGCAACTCAGTATCGATAAGAGGGGAAGCAATTCACTCAGTTCGAACTCAGTTACGAGACGATAAATAAAACAGCTATTATTTCAAGGTTACTGATATTTGCTGATCTGAGCTGAGTTTTTCGGTAAAAAAACACAGGTAATATCACTTTTTTTTAGATACAGCACAATTTTTTTCCAATCGCACAACGTCTAAATATTTTTTGTACATTATTTCATACAGTGACCCGAATTTATTTGGAAGTACAATAGAAATAGCGGCTCTACTGAATTTTCGATATAAGAAGGGTCTTTTAATCACTCATAACTAATTTACTATTTTATATTTATATTTCAATACCAATTTGATATTTTTAAATTTGTAAATAAATATTAGATAATTAAGATATCATATAAATTGTTAGTTACAATGATAGAAAAGAGAGAGAGAGAGAGAGAGAGAGAGAGATACGTAATGACACTAGTAAACATAACATTGGTAAATATTTGTTCACAAATTATAAACAAATTTTGATTGTTTAAAATGATCTTTCTTTACTAAAGAAATTAAAATTGCCGCATTTTCCAAACTGATGAAGAACTAAATAAAACTATAGAAATAAATAAAAACAACAATAAATTCTATTTCCATCTATTTATTTCACAGTAACAGCGTAACTACACAGTTAATTATTACATTGAAAGTATCCCCGGCCTAATTCACATAAAATTTATGTATAATACCAAAAAACCGTTCACACAATTTTACCAAGATTCAAACACAATTTTTATATTTAAAACTCTCTTATATATATAGCGATATTATTTATTTAGCCAAAATGCCTTTCAATAATAGTAATAAATTTATATGAATTTAGGCCATATATAATTTTTAGCTAAAAGATACCGACTATTTTTTGTTTATTTGGTAACTTTTCCTTACTTACTCACTAAATTAGCGTAAGTTTAATTTTTTTTAATTTAGAAATTTTACACAAATATGTACAATGATTAATGCATAAATTAAATAAATATCTTTGTTTCGATTAAGTACAATTAATTAATAACAATGTATTTACAAAGCAAAGCGGCGGATTTGTTAGAAATTCACTGCGGCGAAGTTTATAGTTTTTTTTTTTGGTAATTAAAAACTTTTAAAATTTGAAAGTCATATTATGCACATATTTTCTCAAAAACAAATCACATTTTCACAAACACACATATTTTAATAATAAATAATGTTTTTTGACAGAGTCAATTCATTGATTGAGTTTCAAATCGAAGATAATTTATTTGAGAGGTATATAGCATTTCAATTTTTAGTACGAATTTATTAAAAGAAATATAACTAATTGATGCACAGTAATTATTTGCTAAAATAATAAAGTATTGTTGTTTTATTGCTTGTGTAGTAAATTGTTTAATTTAAGGTATTTAAATGAATAAGTATGTTATACTACACTTTTAGAAAATAAAATTGTAATTTTTTTTTGTATGACAAAATATTTTAAATGGTTTACTAATTATTAATTTCGCTAATCAAGTATGAATTGCACAAGTGTTAGAAGAATTTATCCAATTTTATATTAAAATAAAACGGTTTTGGATATAGTTCTGTATTAATTTTTATTACTAATCGACGTTTTGACGTATTCCATCTACATCATCATCAAGAAAAATTACACAAATTACAGTAAATTACTAGGAAACAAAATTAGTAACTGTATATTTTCAGATTTGTATATTTATAATAAATAAGTTAAATTTTAATTGCTTTCCGTTAAACTTCCCTGCTAAAACAAAAAGTCGTATTTGCGCTTTAGAGTTAAGAGGTGTATGAGCTTGAAGGAATTTTTTTTGTCATTATTCCACTTGGGTTTTCATATGACTGACCCAGAAATTTATAATTGTAATAAATCGTGTAGAAATTCACTTAACAATTGCGACGTATCTACAAAATTGCTTATATGTTAAAACAATGTTTATTTCAGGGTGTGCCGGGAGGCGTTAAACCACCCCGGAGTATGCCGAACTCTCCCTCCCTCTAGAGCACGTCGAGTCAAAAAATATCAATGCAGACTTTTCAAATATTTCTGCAAAATAAGCCGAAACACAACTAAGCAACGACAGCGTAGTGTGTGCAATTAAATGTTATTCTTTATTATTATAAATGAAAACTTATATTTATACGTAATTTTGTATCTGTTTTACTAATAATAATTTTTAAGTTAATTTTAACCTTTTCCTCTTACATTTCTAAGACCAGCGCCGTCAGAGATTTAGGTCTGAAATAAACACTGTTGAAAAACCTCTATTATCTCAAAAATACGTTTTTGCAGATACGACTATTTGCTTTAGATTGAACCTTAAAAAGTTTGCTTTTAAAGATTATTTTTCAATTAACAAATAACGTACTTGATGTTTCATTCTTCACAATACTTTTTTTGTTAGGTTGTTTGTTATTAGTTGAAATATAATCTTATAAACTTCGAATTTCATGAGTACATTATGTAGTATTTCAGAATATCTATTGAACTTTTAGTGATTTATTTTGTTCAACAGGAAGTTTTTAATATATTTGCATTATTTTTATTTTATGTTAATTAAATTCCTTCAAATAATAATAAAACATTTCAGCTTTTAAATAAAATAAAGAAATAATAATAAGTAATAATGTGCATCAATTGGTTATTCCATTATTTGAAATTTAAAATATGATTTTTTGTCATTTTTCGTGAACAAATTTCCATTTTTATCATATCACTAGAAATCTTCAGTAAAAAACGAATCGTTAATTTCACACCAAGCCAGACATAGGCGGTCTACTGACAGGACTTGATGGTAAACTATGTTGTACGGCCGCTGCTACTGCCGCCTGGTGGTGATAATATGATAACGAACTTGGATAGGCAGTTGGTGACGTGACTACCGTTGCACCGCTGCCCGTTGCCGTTTCCCTTGTTGCATCCAAATGATGATGCAGACCCAATGCATGATTCTGATCGAAAGGATGTCGTAAACCACTTGTAGAATTTGCGTTCACCGATGCATCGTGATATAAAATAGGAACTCTGACTAATCTTTGAGCAGCATGCGCCATATTTGCTGCTTCAAGCTCAGCAGCCAGTTGCCGTTTCCATTTATTTCTTCTGTTTTGGAACCAGATCTTCACTTGCGTTTCGGTTAAATGTAAACTAGCAGCAAGTCCTGCCCGTTCTGATGAAGATAAATATCTCTTCATATCGAATGTCGATTCCAATTGAAACACTTGCGATCTGCTGAAGACAGTTCGGGTTTTCTTCTTTCTCTTATTGGCTAGTGAATTTCCTGGGCTCATGTTGGGATTTTGAGATTTTTTGTCTTTGTCGTTATCGTAATCACTTTCTTCTTCTTCGATATCTTCATCGATGACCATGTTGTCATTTTCGCGATATGGACTTTTCGAACGCGCATTGAGATAGTCTTGGCTGATGAATGCTGGATGGTTTGATGGGTGAATGTTGTGATTGTGTGGACTGCCGGGAGGTGAATTTATACGATGGTGGTCCGGTGTTTCGGGTCGGGAGTTTCGTTGAGGTTCCGAAACGCTTCCGGGACAGTCACGTGGTGAGGCAGGTGGGGACTGATCATCGTTGGTTGTTGATTCTCCTGTAAAAGAAAAGAAACTTGTTTGTTATCTATGAATATCATTTTATTTTTTGTATATTTTTTAAAAGTTTTTATTTTAATAGTATACGTTTTTTTTTTCTCTTTAAGTGGGAGTCTATACAAAGTAGACACACAAAAATTAATTTTTATTTAAACAACTATCAACTAAAACAATATTTTAAGTTTATACCACTATAGAGACATTCTTTTATTTTGTTTATACAAAGTTTAAAGTTTTTATTCCTAATAGTCAATTTTATGTAAAAATTTTAAAAAATTTAATTAATTGAAAAACTTTGGTCAAATAGTTTATAGTAATTTATAATACTCAATTTTATCAATAACAAATAGTTTATTCGGTAGTAATTTCTGCATTATGTGTATATACGAGTATGTAGTAATTTAATTTTTTAATTCTAATAAATTTCGCATTTACAATTTTTTATATGTACCTACATTTAAAATTAACAATTCGTCATACAAATATAAATATTTTGGCTACGCAACGTTACAATAAAATTTACAATATAGATAACTAGAGAGCGAAGAATATGAGGTTAGTCGCGCAACTAAGCTGGTATATATATATATATATATATACTACGACCCATTAAGTTTAGGATGAGGCTATTTATACATACGGTATGTATACGCAATTGACTATTTATACATACTAAAAAAAACAAAAAACCTAAACCAACCTACTAACTTAACCTACCCTAAATAGCCAATTTCGTAAAAATACTGTATGTATAAATAGCCAATTGCGTATACATACCGTATGTATAAATAGCCACTTTCTTAAGTTTAATGCTACAACGACTACTCGTATAAGAAACAACTTGAATAATTGAAAATAATTTTAATTTTTAATTTAAAAAGTCTTTCAGGGCTTATTATATTAAAATAAAACGGCTTTATCTTGTAGTTCCGTATTAATATTTACTAATAATCGACGTTTCGACGAACTCAACGTACATCTTTATCAGGAAAAATGATACAAATTACATTATACAGTAAATAAACAGAACACAGAAACAAGTTACTAGGTAACAAAATAAGTAACTATTTAAATTTTTAATTAAAAAGACGTCAAATTTTATTAAGAAGTCAACACGTCTAAATCATCCAGATAAATTTGCCATTGCGCAACATACGTTAGAAAATCTTTATGAATAGAAGATACTGTAATAATTGAAGACCCATCAATATTAACAGTACATTGATAAAAGAAGCAATAGAAATGTATGAAGAAACAGATAACATCAATCAGTGTGAAGGGATTGATTTAAATAATATTTGGATTCCTTTAATTAAAAATTTATAAAAAATATATGATCTAGTTACTTATTTTATCACCTAGTAACTTTTTATGTTCCGATTATTTATTGTAAATGATATTTTCCTGATGAAGACATACGTTGAGTACGTCGAAATGTCGATTATTAATAAATATTTAATACAGAACTGCAACTTGAAGCCGTTTTATTTTAGTAAAACTTTTGTTTGAAATATTTTTTATTATTTCTAATAATAAACAAAATATTTAGAAAATCAAGTTAAAAGAATACCCTATATCCAGGGTTGGGCTGGCTCACCAGGGCACCGGGCTTTCCCCGGTAGGCCGTCATCATTATGGGCGTCGACCGGCAATTGTCAAAAAATTATAACCGATCTCTGAGTATTACAAAAATTTAAAAACAAATTATACCAAAAACATATATATGTATTGAATGACGGTATATATAATGACGTTATTAATTAGATCCTATTAACTTTCCCAAAATCAATAGTGGTAATATTTTCGATAAAACTTTTGAATTAATGACAAATTTAGTTAATAGAAAATTAAACATAAATATTAAAAAAGAACAATTTAAAATCTGAGTTATTAGATTTTTTTCAAAAAACTGGGACACATTTATTAACATCTTAAATGATGAAAATGAATATATTTTATTTATATTGAATGATTGTATGAGAAATCACAAACTTCTTTAATACGTTCTCTTTCTTTCTTAAAGCAGCTAAAGCGATTTCGTTGTAGGTAATGTCTTCAAAATTCTGTCCTTTATTATTCAGTAAGTAGAAAAACTCATTTATTCAATCGTTTTGTAACTTAGATTTAAATAAATAATTATATTTAATTTTATATGTGTTATTTTTACAATTTTTCTGTCTCATTTTCATGTTTATTAGAATAAAAAAATATAAAAACATAACGTATTGGATGTAGGGTGGACCTATACTGTAATTTTTCCCGGGACTAATTTTTTATCCAGTCCAAACCTGCCTATATCTATACTATATTTTTTTCCTGGAAGTAACAAAAATTGTTTAACAAAAATAAATAAGACTGTGAGTAAACAAGTATTGAGTGTAGCTTGAGAACGATTGCTGTCGCTTAAACCAGGACAGTTGACGGGTTTCAAGCCATTGGAAGCTAAAATAACGCAAAGTTAAATTCTCTGCGTATATATACTGGTTGCTGGAAGCCGTTGGAACGTCAGACGACAGTTTCTCGTTCGAGTGCTTTTTAAGTTTTTGATCTAATCGATTGTAAGCCCTACAAGTAGGGATTAGGCCCTTCACTGGTGTGACAGCCACAACACACATACACACACACATAACTACAAAGATAAATCAATGACAAACGAATGCGTTCTTAATCGTCTTAAATTTGAAAAAAAAAAGTTCAATTGGATTTTTTCCTCTGCGTGTTATTCTCAAATGACACGCGAAGAAGATATTGTTTCCTTTTTTTTATTTAGATTTTTCCGAGGGAGGGTTGCGTCTGCAGAAATGATTTTTAAATATTTGATAAGCGAGTTTAAAAGCATAATAAATTGATGGCCAAGAAAGACGGATTATTTTTAAAGATTTAGAGTTTATTTTTAAAATGCGCAGAAGTGTATTGACGATAAAATTTTTATAAAATATTCTCTTTCGTATATTAGCATTTTTATTTATTTTTACTAAGTTAAGAATATAAAATGAATAAATGAAATATTTTTGTTTCGTTAGAGAAAATTATTAATAATATTATTCTAGATTTTAACGATCGATTTCATAATAAACATTTTAATTAAAGTCGATTGTTAATCGACAAAAAAAGTATCGATTTATTATCAGCAATAAAAACTACACTGTAAATTTTTTTAATAAAATTTTACTATAAAAAATCTGTAATTTCATTATATCATAAATATTCTGTATTTCTAACTCAAAATTCTGTAATTTTTAACATAATTCATAATAATCATATAAACTAAGTAAAATTGACCTAATAAGTATATAAAATTTCTTACTATCTGCAAATGCATTACATACTTAATGTAGAATTACATATTGTTGGTATAACTTCTAAATTATGTAAAATTATAGCTTGCATATTAATATTTATAATAATTTTTTAAAATAATGATACTTATCGTTAGTACATATTTTGTGTAATAATACTAATAAAATATTTTAAGTGTAATTCATTTATTTCAAAATACATCCTTTTTATAACTTTAGAAATGTATATAACTATACAAACAATAATATTACAGAACTAAACAAATATCAGCCATTTATGGAAAATTCCTAATAGCAAATTTACTGAAGTTCTGTAAATTTACGAAAAGATAGTTTACTAAAAATAAAAATTGTAATATTACATACAAATGTACTGTTCCATCCCGTTGATAACATCATATTATATAATGTTTGTAATAGTTCTGATACTATGTATTTTTAAACAATTACGTAAAATTGCAGCAGTTGAGTAATTATACCTAGAAATACTCATGGTTTGTGTAGTTAAAATTACATATTATTTAGAGTGTATGGTATTAGAAGTTTAAAATCGACATTATTTAAAGTTTTCATTATAAAATCGGCCGTAAATCAAGTATGAGTCGAGTCAAACAAGTCAAGTCAAACGAATCAAGTACGATGCAATTAAAAAGTAATACTTTCAAATCAGGGTTCGATTATCCTTTAGCTTAAAAAGATTATAACCTTAAGCCCTTCGATAAATTCAAGAATATTTTTTAATATTATTATTTAACGTAGTATAATAGTTACTTATTTTGTTACCTAGTAACTTATTTCTATGTTCATTTGTATCATTTTTGCTGATGCAAATTTACGGTGAGTAGGTCGAAACGTTGATTATTAATAAATATTAATACGGAACAACATCCTAAAGCCGATTTATTTTAGATTGATTTTCAATTAGATTTTTTGTTTTGTTTTTAACATATTCTTAAGTATATAATAGACTTTATTCACAAAATAAAACTTATAATAATAAAATATAGACTTTTGTGTCGCCCCAAAATTTTTAATAGTCTTTAATTCGGTCATGTTTCGAGTTAATGTAATTGAATTTCGTACTATTACATAAATACTCTTTATTTTATAATATTAAGATTTTTTAACTAGGAAATTACAGAAAATTGAGTATATTTAAATAAGAATGGTCCGTATTCCCACTTCTCTTTTGTTTATGAAAAAGTGCTTTTATTTTTCACTTTAAAATAAATTTTTACTTCTACTTCTTATCAAATATCAATAGTATTTCTATGTTTAATATATTTTTTTTATATCTAATATTATAAAATTCAAGTAAACTAATTAAAATTGCTTAATCAGTAATTTAAATAAACGTCAAAAGTACTTTTGACAAAAATCACTTTTAAAAGTGAGGTGAGAATACGGGCCAATATTTTTTACCTAAAAAAATATTAATTTAATATTATGACTTTAAATATATAAAAGTAAAATTAAGAAATTATAAGTACAATGTAAAAAAATTCGTTAATTTTACATAAAAACCTAGGGCAACTGATTTACACCAGTTTAGTATATAAATTTCACAGACGTCAATATTTTTACAAAATGTATTTAATATTATTAACAGATATTTTAGGAAAATTTTTACATTATACTTTAATATTTACATATAAATAATCTGTATTTATCATAATAGTACATATCTTGTACTATTTTTACAAATACAAATAATAGAAAATATTTTAGTATTTTTACAGATTATTTATATATAAATACCGAAAATATTACATACGTTTCGTAAAAATACATACTAAAATGGTGTAAATCAGTTGGCCCAGATTTTTATGTAAAATAACCGATTTTTTTATTGTCCATCTTTTATATTTTCGTTATATTTTAAATTTTATTTAAAAAAATACATTTTATGACTATAAAAAATACATACCATTAGGACTAGGTCGATCTTGTGCAATTGGCGACGGATGCATTCTTCCCCAGTACCATGGCAAATTTTTATGGTCTGGTCCCGGTGCATATAGAGCTGCATATCTTGAACTAGCCGCTGCTAATGCACCAAAATGCGTCATTAAACCTAACCTAAAACACAAGAAAAAATATTAACATAGTAAAATATTTTTCAGAATTAATTGTATTAATATGAAAACTGTTTTAGGATGAAATTCTGTTAATTATTTATATAAAAACGACGTTTCGACGAAATTGGACGCTCGTCTTCATCAGGTCAAAATTTATCAATGAGATTAAAGTAAATAACAGTACATAGCAACAAGTTACTAAGTAACATATAAGTAACTACATCAGAAGAATTATAGATATGTAAGTAGAGAAAGCCAAATTTTATTTAACTCAGAGCCTTCACAGTAATTCCTGTTATTCTTTTCTTTATAAATCTCTATTGGTTTTCTTATTAATCTGCTGTTAATATTGATTGGTCTAGCAATTATTACTCTATCTTTAAATTTTACAACATGAAGATATTCTAAAGCATGTTTAACAATAACAGATTTATCTGGATGATTTAGACGAATTGACCTATTATGTTCTATCAAAAGTCAATTCGTAATTTAAAATCGACGTTTCGATATACTCTACGTATATCATCAGGAAAAATTATGTAAATGACATATATAATATAGTTACTACGTAGGTTACAAAATAAGTAACTAGATTATAAAATGTATAAATTATAAATTAAATGAAGCCAAATTTTATTTAAATCAGTTACTAGTCACACTGATTAATGTTATCTTTTTCTTTATAAATTTCTATTGCTTCTCTTATCAATTGTTAATATTGTTGGGTCTTACGATTATTATAGTATCTTCGAATTTTACATCATGATGATTTTCTAACGCATGTTGTATAATTTTATACGTGGAGTATATCGAAACGTCGATTTTTAATTAAAATTTATATCGAATTTAATCTTAAGCCTTTTCATTTTAATATAATGAGTTCTGAAAGATTTTTCAATGTGTTAGAAAAATAAAGATCAAAAATAATAAGATTGTTCGAAATCACCTAAATAATTTTAGTATAAATTTTCTTATGTTTTGTGAAATCTAAGAAATGCAGAACATAATAATTTCTTGTGTTAAATATGTTTTAAATTAATTTTTCTCTGAGATTTATTTCAAATGAAATGAATGTAAATCTAGTATAATTGGATTAGCTTGTGTAAAGTTTAAAGTTGTAAGACTTCGCGATCTAATTTTCCTTCTTAACTATTTATGTAATGCAAAAAAGATTAGACGTTTTACGACTAAATAATGCAATACGAGTACATCTTTGCAATATACTGTTTTATTTATTTATACATCTAATTCGTTTAATACGAGATTATTAATTAACACTTTAGCGTTTTATTAATACTTAAATAGATGGTTTTAATTTATTAAATTGATTATTGTACACTATTATTAAAATATAGTCTCTTTTTATTTTTACCACTTTGACTGCAAGGAAAAAGTGGTATAGCGTTTGGTACGGTGTCTGTAACATTTTCAAAAAAAAAAAATTGTATATAGAAATCCTTCATATAGCCTCTAGATGACGAATCTGAACTTAGTTTATATGGGTGTACGGATGTGCGTTGTCATCTCGCTCGGTCGTCAGACAAAATTTTGTGATCGCAACTCCTCCTAGACGGTTCAACCGATTTTAATGAAATTTTTAGGATAAATTTGTCTAGTGCCCAAGATGGTCATGTGGCTTTGGTTTTTTCCAGTGATGCCAATTTTCCGAGAAAAAAATTACTAAAGTTTTTAAAAATGTATTGTGACTACATTGTTTATCCGATTTTGATCAAATTTTTAGGAAAGATTTCCCTAATGCCCACATAAATTTCGTAATTTTAATATAATACAGTGTTGCCAACTTTCCGACAAAAAAATTACTAAAATTTTTAAAAATTTATTACGGCCATGTTGTTTAACCGATTTTGTTCAAATTTTCGCAAAAGATTCTTCTAGTATCCATATAAATTAAATAATTACAACAAAGTACAGTGTTGCCAACTTTCTGAGAAAAATTTAAAAAAATTTATTATGACCACAATATTTAATCGACTTTAATCATATTTTCACTAAAGATTATCCTGGTGCCCGCAGAAATTATGCAATTTTAACAAAATACAGTGTTGCCAACTTATCGAGAAAAAAATACTAAAATTAAAAAAAAATTCATTGTGGCTACATTATTTATCCGACTTTGATCAAATTTTCAGAAAAGTTTCTCCTAGTGCTCACATAAATTATAATTTTATTAAAAAACTTTCCGAAAAAAAAATTAATAATTTTCTAAAAATTTGTTATGCCCGCATTATTTATCCGATTTTAATGAAATTTTTACAGAAGTTACCCTTAACGCCTATAATATTATATATTATCAAAATACAATGTTGCCAACTTTCGGTGAAAATTTTTTTAATTTCTATTTCTTATCATTTATGTGATAATGTCAAAGTGGTCTATATATGGGTTTACCCATATACTTCTAATCTTGTTATTTAACATTTTAAAATTTTATTTAAATGAGCTTTAAATATGAGGCATAGTTTTTACTTTAAAACAGGGGTGTTGGAGTCGAAAAAATAATCGGTCAACTCCGACTCCAACTCCGAATTGTTTTTATTTGACTCCGACGACGCTGGATCCGACTCCACTTTTTAGTTAGAATATGATTTTTATAATTTATCATATTAAATTAACCACAGACAGTACATTCTGTGCTTATAATATTATACAGTAAATTAATATAAAACATTCACAAAAATAATCATCATATTTTTGCATAGTGTTCAGTAATATTGTATTAAATATTATATTATTGTCTTCTGTTTTGTTCATTTGTTTGACTTTTAGTTAATTTACATTTTTTTTGTTTTGACTAGAGAATGAATAACGGTTTTTTCCAGCAGTGAGACGGTAATATGCTCATATTAAGTTTATTGATCATTAGATAATGCAAATTGGTAGTGGTAACATCGTGGCGTTATTTTTAGTATTAAAAATAGAGAAAAATAGTCTTTTTCTTGACTTGGTTTTATATTTGTTAATTTTTTGCTTCGACGAAAAAAGACGAAGTAGGAGTTGCAACAAAAAAATCTTCTCCGACTTCGGCAAAAATTCATCGACTTCTCAACTCCACGACTCCGACTTGATACAGAATATGAAAAATATTAATTTTTAAAGTTTGAAAATGATTGAAAAATTAAATGGTTATTTCTTATTTAATTTTTAAATTTTAATTCTTGTTTTAAATTAGAATAGAACTTATTTTAGTTTACGTCTAACAGCTGTGCGTATATAGAAGAATTTGTTTAGTGGCCCATTGCAAAGAGGCCAAGTTCAACATAATACAGTACTTTTCAATATTATTTATTTATGTGAGTTTATCTCTTTGGACGGACTTTACCATGTCAATTTTTTGCCACTTTGACTACAAGGAAAAGTGGTATAGTGTTTGGCACTGTGTCTGTAAAGTTTTCAAAAATTAAAGAAATTGAAATCCTTTATATAGCCTCTAGATGACGAATTTGTGTCGTTTGCTCGCTAATTCCAATTTTGTGACCGCATCTTCCTCTAAACCATTCATTCAATTCGCACCAAATTTTTAGGTTATATTCAGTTAGTGCTCAAGATAGACATGCGGATTTACTTTTTCTAATGTTGCCAACTTTCTGAGAAAAAATTACTATAGTTTATAAAAATTCTTTATAACCACATTATTTATCTGATTTTAATCAAATTTTAGCAAAAGATTCTCCAAACTGCCCACATAAATTATGTAATCTTATTAATGTACACGGTTACCAACTTTCCGAGAAAATAATTACTAAACATTTTTAAAGTTTATTATCTATTTAATTTTATCAAATTTTTACAATAGATTCTCCTAGAACCCGTATAAATTATATAATTTTTAGTAGTAATAATACTGTGTTGTCATCTTTTCGAGAAAAAAATTACTAAAATATTTAAAATTCTATTTTGGTTTTACTATTTATCTGAGATTAATCAAATTTTTATAAAAGATTATATTAGTTACTCATCTACTTCTAACCTTGTTTTTCTAATAATTAGTAGGTAGATGGTAGATTTCTGTAATATTATTTGTTTGGAATTGTAAACAAATTTTATAAATATTTTGTATGTCTTAAAACTTGAAAATCAAATTAATTTATATAGGAAAAATATTTAAATATTTGAAATTTTTATATATTAAGTAATATTAATTTGTAATAATTATAGTAGTAATTATTTTATAATATCATTATCATATTTTCATATATTATACGTTTAAAAGTTTTGAAATAAAAATTACAAGTTACCAAAATTCATAAAATGAGTTTATAAATATGTAACACAATTTTTGCTTGTTTTGTAATGAGTCACATGTTTAAAATTTTCCAGTACACTTTCTTTTTTTTTCAAAATAATACTTATATGATATACGCAATTCTAAAATAGCTATACTAACAAAAACTACTAAACTGTTTTTTATTAATCCGTTTTTATAATTTTCACATGATAATTTTGCGCTATACTTGACTCACAAGTCGGTTTCAGGGAATATTTATGCAATCACTTAAACTTATTGTTTCCCTATTGGTTATTATAAGGGTTTTCGCACCCTTTCTTGGTTCAGTAAATAATATAAATACAAAAAAGTACCTCACTTCAGCTACAACAACATGTAACTGAACATAAAAGGTAATATGTATGCAGGTATGTAAACGTACCATGTACAATACATATATACACAATCTAGCCATGTACCCAAAAGGGTGTGGCACAAACACAAACATAAACATTCCTATCCCAACAAACAACTTTAGCTTCATTCACATTCATCTAATCTATCTCATAGCATGCTTTTCTATTCATATTACTTGGAAGCTTTCGCTCACGCAAAACACTCTCAATCATACCACTCCAATTACTCATCGCACGTTTACACAAACGTATACCTTCAAAAACATTTATATACATTTTTTTAACCAAACGTTCATTAGACATTCGCTCAAGATATCCGAACCATCTTAACTGATTAACACCAATTTTTACTACAACATGTTTTTTAATATCACGCTCATCATACAATAATCTATTTCGTACTCGATTCCTCCTAGTTACACCATATACTCCTAAGGAAAAATCTCATTTCTACAGCAGTCATTTTTCTTTTATGCTTTTGCAGCCAAACTCAACATTCACTACCATATATCAACGTAAGCACTAAAACAGTGACTTTTAGTATAATAGGAGTATTCAGCACTTTTTAACGCATTAATCATTGAGCTCAGGTTATATTTGAACCGAAAATATCATTAAAATCCAAACATTGCCAATTTTATCAAAAAAATGTATTTGGAATTTTGTGCAATGTAGATATAAAATTTTCTCAGTTGTTCAAATAACAATTGCACCATAATCTATCATTTCTTGTTGTTTTATTTTTGTTTAAATTATAATAAAAAATTTAATTGCAATTAGTTTGTTATTACATATTTTATTAATATCAAAATAGCAGAAGATTTTATTTAAACTTTCATGTGCAGAACAAAAACTAGTCTTATAATAGATCAAAGATCAAATATTTTTTAGATATTATATATATATATATATATATATATATATATATAATTCATTAATCTGGTTAGTTGATAGATATATCATTTAAATACAGTAAATTTAATGATATAATATATAATTACTAGTAATTAAAAATTAATTATGTGTCCAACGTCGTATTATTTGGTATTGTGAAAAAATAAAATAATTTTTAGATTACTGACATTAACTTATTAACTATTTTTTATTTATATATATATAAGAATTCAATTTTAATTATTGACGTACAATTTGTTATACATTTAATAGTATTTTCAATCTTAATTTCAAAACTGTATTGTATTGGATTGGTTTTTTCATTGTGGACAAAATTTCTAAATATTGTTTGATTAAGAACACACAGAATTCTCTACCATTGTCAGCCTGATGAAGGAGGCAATTAACCTCCGAAAGCTTGCAACGTATACAATGAATTGAGTTGTTAATATCATATTCTGTATTGACTTCTAATCCCAATAACATCCTTATCAATATATATATATATATATATATATATATATATATATATATATATATATATATAAACTATGTAGACACATTGTATATATGATTTTGAGACAGATTGCATATAGTTGAATACGTTGCATATTCGTATATATAAAAAAAACACGTTGGCTTTAATTAATATCGGTTTTAAGATAACGTAACTGTCATATGATCTGGACAAAAACACCCAAAAACCGAGCTTGTAATATTAAGCATTGTATATAATTTTATTTAGAAACATTGCATATACAATTATTAAAAAACACATTATATATAATTTTTGTTAGATACATTTCATATACAATTCTTAAAAAACACATTGTATATAATTTTTCTTAGACTTATCGTATATAATTTTCTCGTACACTATATCTCCGTGAAATAATACAACTTATGTAATGATTGTGGAGAAAAATACGTTACTTGTATCGCATTTAAAAAATATAAATAGCAGGTGGCTATGAAAAAAAATGAATGTTTGTTTCAACTGAAATATTGGATTTCTTCTTCTGAAAAATGTCAAAATAATATGTAAATGATGATTAATACCTCTCATTCAGCATCCTAGCTACAGTTCAGTGTGCATAATATTTGCCATCTTTTACCGAACTCAATACCTAATAATAATTTTAATTGCAAGCGTTTCCTGTTTGTAATAAGTGTAATAGGACAATTTATGAGAATATATATATATATATATATATATATATATATATATATATATATATATATATATATATATATAATTTGTAGAAGGCCCGAAGAAGGAAATATAATTTTTCGAAAGCTTGCCTACGTAATAAAAATTGAGTTTTTGGCTTAAATCCCAACTCCTGGCTGCAATACCATTAGTTTTTGTTACTATATATATATATATATATATATATATATATATATATATATATATATATATATATATATATATATATATATATTAGTAACCCATTAAAATAAAGTCATTATCGCTGTTAAATCAAATATTAAAAACTTTTAACTCAATTAACCAGTTTTAATAAAATATAAAGTATGTTACAAACAGCCGTAGCCGTATTAATATTTATTAATAATCGACGTTTCGACGAACTTAACGTACGTTTTTATCAGGAAAAAAGATACAAATGATATTAATATAAACAAGTTATTTATTTTGTCAACTAATAACTTGTTTCCACGTTCTGTTTATTTATTGTAAACGTCATTTATATCTTTTTTCCTGATGAAGACGTACGTTGAGTTCGTTGAAATGTTGATTATTAACAAATATTAATACAAAACTACAATTTGAAGCCTTTTTTTTTAATATATTTAAAGTTTTTCGTCTAAAATATTTAGGTTAAATTACCAAAGTATAAATTTACATGTTAAAGTTCTATATTTGTGAGTCGCGGTTATCAGTATGTATAATGTAGAATTGAAATAACAAGCATCATTAAAACAAATACATTTGGAAAAAAGCAAATTGGGAAATTATATCACACAGAAGTTTTACAAAACATCGAATAACTTTTTAAACCACTCAGTACATACAAAATATTACCGAAAACTAAACCATTATTTTTCAGAGGGATCTGTTAAAAAATATTATTCTTTCATATAGAGAGCGAGCGAGATTATACATATACCAGATAGATACATTCGTAATAAAAACAAAACAGACACGATAACCAAAAAATCAAACAAACAAAAATAACAGAAAAAAAAAAAAAACAAATAACAAGTTCGAAAGAGGTATTTTGTTGTTAAACGCTTGTTGTTCGTGGTAATTGTGCCTAAAACGATATTATTTGTAAAAACGTTCAACATTTTTTTGTTGTGATTCGGTTTGGCGAGAGAAGATGGGACATGTTTATGGGGTTATCGTATTTTCATTCCGTTAAATCGAAACTCGACTAAATAAATCACACAAATTTCAAATATATTACTACCTTATATTGAAGACAACTTTAGACGGAAATAATTTCTTAATAATTTATGAATAACTAAATGAAATAAATCATAGATTTATTTCACCAAATATTTGGGACAGATTTTCTCATTCATGTCATCTACACTAGTAAACCAATTTACTAGTTATGACTTACTGCGTCCCGACAAAATTTGTCTTCGATTTTTAATTATTGTAAATTGTTTATTAAATATTTATTTATGTGTGTACAAAAATTTATAAACTAGTAAATTGGTTTACTAGTGTTTAAACAAAATTTTATAATAAATAAGGCTAACGCGATTGATGTTACATGTAAATAAACTTCTAATGGCTACAGTTCCGTTAGAAAGCATTTTCGGACATATGTTTATTTGAAGTTTTTCATTTAGATTACTCATAGAAATCATCCGGTGTAGTTTTTCCCCGACGTCATAAATCACCCTGTATATATATATATGTATTTTTTATTAGCTTAATGTTATTATTTAATTAAATATTATTATTATTTACATAATAAAAATCTTTCAGAACTCATTAAATAAGATAAAACTACTTTAGGTTCAAGTTCTGTATTAAAATTTATTTATAATCAACGTTTCGACGAAACTCAACGTCCGCCTTCGTCAGAAAAACTCTTCCAAATGACATTACAGTAAATAATAGAACTTAGAAACTGGTTAGGTACTAGGTAACAAATAAATGACTAGATCATAAAATTTTATAGATTTTGATTAATGGAAGCCAAATTTTATTTAACTCAATGCGTAGTTATTTATTTGTTACCTAGTAAATTATTTCTATGTACTGTTATTTACTGTAATATTATTTCCTGATGTAGATGAGCGTTGAGTTTCATCGAAACGTTGAGATTATAAATACATTTTATAGAAAACTTGAAACCAAAGCAGTATTATTTTATTATTATTGATAAAAGTTATGTTATATTTGCAAAACTGGTAATAGAGGCGTATGCAGTAATTTTAGAAAATTGGATCAAATTTGTAAACAGAATAGGACAAGGAGTTGAAACTAGCACTGTCTCGGTCAACTCGGAACGTATGGTAACCCAAAACATA
The DNA here is from genome assembly GCA_963966155.1 of Clivina fossor. Taxonomy (NCBI): domain Eukaryota; kingdom Metazoa; phylum Arthropoda; class Insecta; order Coleoptera; family Carabidae; genus Clivina; species Clivina fossor. The sequence continues at coordinate 29,197,496 of OZ014555.1, forward strand.
TTTATCCTCTCCAACCGACAAAATAAAAATAACGAAGATAAAAATCATAAATGATGTTAATGCCTAACTCAAACTTTATTTTCGAACAATATTACCGATGCGTTTAACAACCCTTTTAGTTGTGTTTGGGGTGGTGGGTTTGGTCGGTTGAAATGATAGGGCTAAATATTTTTGTACTGATTAAAATCTGAAAATGAACGTTGAAATATGTTTACAATTGTAACTTGTGTTCTGTTCATAAAGGTGTTTGCTTTTTGTAATTTTAACATGGTTTTATATATATATATATATATATATATAAATGTATATATTGTTTGAATATTATACATAAATAATAAAATAAAATTTGTTTATTCGAAATGTTTTAAAATTTAGTAAAAAAATTTGATTTTTATTGGCAACATATTGTCGTATTCATAGCCCCTTTTAGATCACTTTTATGTTATAAGCAGTCAAGATTTTAAAATTAATTTTTGCTTTTATTATCTATCAAATATAAATTAGTTTTATAAATTGAATACTTTTTATTATACAGGGTGATTTATGACGTCGGCGAAAAACTACACTGGATGATTCCTATGAGTAATCTAAATAAAAAACCACAAATAAACATATGCCCGAAAATGCTTTCTAACGGAACTGTAGCCGTTAGAAGTTTATTTCAAGTAATATCAATCGCGTTAGCTTTATTTATTTTATCAGGAAAAAGAAAACAAGTCATAAACTTCTGAATAATTGTAAAATTACTGATTGATTTTCTAACATTTTGTTTAAACACTAGTAAACCAATTTACTAGTTATGACTTACTGCGTCCAGACAAAATTTGTCTTCGATTTTTAATTATTGTAAATTGTTTATAAAATATTTATTTATGTGTGTACAAAAATTTATAAACTAGTAAATTGGTTTACTAGTGTAAATAAAATGTTAGAAAATCAATCAGTAATTTTACAATTATTCAGAAGTTTATGACTTGTTTTTTTTCCTGAAATAATAAATAAGGCTGATGCGATTGATGTTACATGTAATAAACTTTTAACGGCTACAGTTCCGTTAGAAAGCATTTTCGAACATATATTATATATAACGTATTTAACATTTTAAAGTATAAATAATGCTAAAAACACTTGTAATATTCTAAAATGGGCTATGATTACGGGCCTTTGTCTAAATAACAAAAAAAAAAAAAAATCGGATAATCGAAAGACAGAAAAATAATATCTATACTTTATTTCAACTAATGAGTTAGTAGCTTCGCGTAGCTCCCGCGCAGCTTAGAGGGAAATTTGAAATATAATGGTTCGTTAAAATAAAAATTTTTGGATTCCGTAAGAGATTTTTCTACGCATATTGCAACGAAACTTTTTACGAAATCCAAGAATTTTCATTTTAACGAATCATTATATTTAACGAAAATGTTTATGCATACGGTCGTATGTGTAGAAATCCGCTATACACAGATTCCTAGACTAAATACGCAGATATGATAATTCATCTGTTTGTGTTCTTCATAATGTAGATAAGATATTCGCTAACAAGGGATGAGTGTTTGAGCGACGGATTGTTTAAAACCGTCTTGTGAAATTTCCACCCTCTTAGGCTTGGGCCAATAGCGTAAGACATCTTTAGCTAGTGCGCAGCGCAGCTATCTCACTGACTCTATGCTTGAAATAGGGTTTAGTATGAAATATATACAGGGATGGGCTAATATGTAGGTACTTTTTATTCGTAAAGAACTGTTTTTACATTAAACAAATTTACGATTTTTTATATAAAAAATGTATAATATGTAAAAAGGATATTTATATTTGAATCACATTTATTTGCATTGAGTTATTTTAATTTCTACATAAATTTTTCGAAATTGAGAAAAAAAAAATAATATAATACAATGTTAAATATAAATGTACAAATATAAAAGAAAAAAATTATTAAGACGATATATGAGGCGTATAGATGCAAAACTCACTATTCGACAAAAAGTGAAAAATGAGATTTTGCGCGATTTGGACGTAGAATTTTACAAGGAATACGATATTTAGGTTAGTTAGAAAAAAAAACTCAGTATTTAATATGAGAAACACTTTTTAAAGGTTAGTGTTGGATTCAAAAATCACTACTTGCGTTGATAGTTTAGATGCAAAAGTAACTGTTTGCTTTCCACCAATAAAAATTTTATTGGTGGAAAACAAACAGTTACTTTGTATGAATTAATTATGTATAAAACCAATGATTCACGATTTTAAATAAGTATTGCCATCTAATAACAAGATTTCATCAATTTAACGTTAATTGGTACTAAATATAGACCTTTTCAGAAATATGATGTAATTTGTTAATTTATGTATATGTAGTAATTAGTAAATAAGTTATTGTAAAAATAATGCACAAAGCGTTGTTAATTTTTTTCACAAAACGTGTATCGTTGTTTAATGTGTTACAAGTTTAACCAATTCGTTAATTTGCCAACTGACCAACAAATGAGGCGGTTTGAAGATGGTTTATAATTTAATTGCCTAGTTTTTAGCTACCTAATTTTCAATAAAACTTGAAATCAAAACGAGATATTCGAATTATGTAAAAAGCAAACGAAAAATTTTGACTTAAAATAAATATACCGTGGCGTTAAAATGGTTTGGTCATCGAATGCTTAATAAACGTTTGGTTAAAAAAATATATATTAATGATTTTGAAGATATATGTTTGTTGGATGATTAAAAGTTCTTTGCGTGAGCGAAAGTTTCCAAGTAATAGGAATAGAAGTGCATGTATGAGAGGAATTATGAATATGGATGAAGCTAAAGTTGTGTGTCTGGATAGAGATGCTTGGAGGAGATTGATTTCGGGATAGTGGGAAGAGTTTGTGCCACACCATTTTGGGTATATGGCGTGATTGTGTATGTATGTATGTTTCACAGTATAAAATGGTAAAAAATATATAATTTACGTATAGTCTATATTTTGCACAATTCTTCTCTAAAAATATTACTAAATGTAATTAATTATTAGTAATGGAATCATTTAATAGTGAGATACCTATATCTTCGATATATTTTTTATTTATTACGATATGTGGAATATTTTAGTGTTTAAGGCGTCTAGGTTTCCGGGATCCTTTTCCAGAACTTACGCTAGTGGTTTACAGGTAAATTCTCATCTAAAATCATACTATTTAATCAGTTCGCTTTAATGATTGAAAGGCTCATTAAAAAATGAACTTCATCGAATCTCAAGTCGCAGGTGTGTGTGTATGTGTGTGAGTGCGCGCTGGCGAAATCAATATTTCAAAAGTTGTTCCCCAGGTGTATATGTAGTAGAACATCGTTGGCTGTGGATGCGCTGTGCTGCGTGCCGTCTTGATTCGCATTAAATTTGCATCGAGTTAAGTGTTTCTGTCGAAACGATGCGATGCGCCTTAAACATCCATCCCCAAGATCGTTTGTTGGCTGACTCCTTCCGCCTTTCCGCTTTGCTCTTTTGGGCTAGAGCACACGGGAAGAGCCCCAGCACTAAGCTGCTTTGCCTCCCGCATAAGTGCCTCTGATATCGGTTCGATGTTTAGTCCCGCTAAAGCGCATACTGTTTTACATTGATCGATACACTATTGTTGTTTTATATCTGTGCAAAGATGCATCCAAGTTTGTTTTTCGAACTTTTATTTCGTTATTGAGTGCATATTTAGAAGTATTTTTAACATGTAAAAATCATACCTTTGTAATTTTTTGCTTTTCTACTTATTTTAGGATTTAAAAGTATATTATGTTACGAGAAGTAGAAAGCGATGATTATTATATATAGCCTAAAAATTTGTGGCCGATGCAAAGCCAAGGCCAAGCAATTTGGGCGAAATACAAAAAGAGCTTTCTATTCCGAGTAACATATACGAATTTCTCTTCAAGCATTCTGAACAAGAAACTAAACTAAAAATAAATAAAAATACATGCCAAGTCCTTAGTAACAGCTGTAGAATAGTATGTACATATATTATATTTGTGAGAATTAATCTTTCTTTTGTCGAATATACAATTTCTGACCACCCTGGACGGTATATATATATATTGCAGTTCCTGCACTTTTTCACACATTTTTAATAATCAAATTAAAATTCAAGCAAAAATAAGCAATGCAATTGTCAATTAACTTTTGACCTAATAATTTTTAATGTAGCTGTCGGAGATGACAAATTAAATACACGTGACCGTATTTCCTTGGTTGAATATGCAGTTTTTGACTACCCTGGACGGTGCACATTGCATTTCTTGCACTTCTTCACACATTTTCGATAATCAAATTCAAATTCAAGCGAACATAAACAATGCAATTGTCAATTAACTTAACTTGACGTAAGAGTGTTACAATATGGCCGCCGAAGATGTCAGATTTTACACTTGACGTTGTAGACTACAACTAGTAGTTATGTTATATTATTGTACTAGTAACATAATGACCTCTTTCTTCATAGGCAATAAAATAATGTAATAATAATAAGAATCGAACAATATTGATTAAGTAGTACTTAGATTATTATAGTTCAAAACAAATTTCGTCTAATGTAAAAACTAAAAGAATTATTATCTCGTTTATCAGACAACTTTTACTAAGGCGTTTTAAGGTTTATCGACTCCTTTTGAAATATACTTATCGCCCCTTAAAAAGATACAGAGAAGACCGTAAACACCATGTATAGGTACTGTCTTGCTAAAGTAAAAAGTCGTAACTGCAAAAATGTAGTTTTGAGATGATAAAGGTGTTTCAATTTTCGTTTATAAACAGTTCTGTAGATTACGTTACATTTGTTATGTGAATTTTGATTTGATTTATAATATTTATGACTTTCTGGCTTAGTAATCTGATAGAAAATGTTTCACGCATATACACCTTTTAACTAAAAAACATAATTCTTGCAAATACGATGTATTATTGTGTACAAATAAGGTTTTTATTTACGTTGAATTTGATGTATGTTGCAATTAAAAGCATAACTTTGAAATACTAAAATAATACCTTTACTAAATTGAAAAAGAAAAATAACAATTTTTTCTTATATTTGTTCAAGGAAACTTTCATTGTATGAAATTGATTTAAAGCAATATTTGTAAAAGTTCAGAAAGTAAAATTATTTTTGTTTTCATCCTGTCAAAATAAACTATAAATTTTTATTATATTTTAAAATGTTACGTAGTATCCCACAGTTTAAAAATTCGTATTTTTACTTAAAAAAAATTATAAAATGTATCTAATGATAACTGAATCAGTTTACGTATATTGTCATAACATTAATTAATTTTTTTTAGATTTATTTAGTAAACATATTTAGTAATTTTTAATTTCTCGTAACAATATTCTTTTTAAATTATGATACATTACTGTTTATTTTTGACATATAAAATAAATTTATTATATAATTATCTTTAACAGCTTTTATTTATATATAATTGATATTCAGAAACTTTTAGTGATTTCAAAATATAATACTAACCTCAAAGTTATATACACATATATATATATATATATATATATATATATATATATATATATGTATATATATATATATATATATATATATTGAAATGTGATTTTTACTGTTGTAACGTATTAGAATGAGAGTATATCAAATATAAGCATAGAATAATTATATATATGTATATATATATATATATATATATATATATATATATATATATATATATATATTTGTTTTTTATTGATATTCTATTAAATATAATAAATACTGAGTAGAATATATTGAATATATAATCTTATTATTTATTCAATGATAGTAACCATACATTCATTTTACAGACAATTATCAAATCATTTACATAACTATTATAGAGAAAAAATTGAGATATTTTTAATTTTTAAAAATTTTCAATTTATTTTTGAAAATCAGATAATTTAATACTCGTATAGAATGCAACGCGAATTTGTCTGTATATTTGCCATAAATTTAAAAATGGTGTTTTTATAATCGTTTAGAGCATTTTTTTGATAGTTTTAGGTTAGGTTAGTGTTAATAATTAATAATAAATAAATTTTCTCGTATAAATTATTAATTTACGGTTGTTTTTTTAAATTTTGCTTCTATTGATAACACTTTGATACTAACATTGATCCATATTCCCACTTTACTTTTTAAAGTAATTTTTGTCAAAATTACGTGTGATAAGTGTACGAGTACATATTTAAAATTACTTATTATATATTTTAAAAAAGTTTATTTAGATTTTATAATATATATTTTACAAAAATTTGAAATAAGAATAGTGGATGTATTTGATGAAAAATAAAATTAAAAAAAAACATTTTTTTATTTAAAAATACCATAAATGAACAACATGCTGGGCAGTAGCCTAGTTACTTTAGTAGCTTAGCTAGCTAGCTTAGTTGGTATTTGTTGATTGTTTAGTTCTGTAATATTATTGTTGGTATAATTATACAGGGTGATTTACGAGGTCGGGGAAAAACTACACCAGATGATTCCTATGAGTAATCTAAATAAAAAACTTCTAATAGGCATATGCCCGAAAATGCTTTCTAACGGAACTGTAGCCGTTAGCAGTTTATTACATGTAACATCAAATTTATTTTGAAAAAAAATTACTAGATTTAACATAGTTAAAAAAATTTCAAAACTCATATTAAAATAAAAAACTCTTAAGTTGAAGTTTTTTTTTATTTTATATTAAAATTCGACGTTTTGATATTCTAAACGTATATCATCATCATATTCGATCAAAAAGCAATTAAAAGTACTAAAGCGATATTTATCTACTCAATCCAATAAATGAAATATTACACTGTAAAAAATGCAATTTAAATTTATGTAATTTTACATAGTTTTTAATAGTAAAATAGCAACATTTTGTAATTTTTACAATAATATTATATGTAATATTACATTTATTAAAAAAATACAGTCATAGAATATGTAAATTTACATCGATTTTTTTACAGTGTATGTCTATACTAGTTTGATATGTTATATTTTTATTTTATTTTCAAGAAATATTTTACTTAATTGATATGCTTAATCTTGTTTAATTTCGTTTTTCGTTTTTATAAACAAAACAATATGTATATACCTGTAGATAAAGAAGTATCATTCTATCACTTTCTAACTCATTTATCTTATGAGCATAACGACAATTTTAAACAATTAAAATATTAGCCAATCAGAGATGAGCAAACGTATTGATACAAGAAATTATATGTTTCTAACAAATTTAGTTGTGAAAAATGTGTGTTTGCTGTAGGACTTCCTGACAATTTTCGGTGTTTTTCATAAAAATATTTTGTAAAATTTAGTGTATTAGTTTTTTAAGACTATATTTAATAACTATAAGTGTATTTTGTTTGTATAAAGTGAAATAAATATTCTAATTGAGAGACAATTAACATAGTGGAATTTTATATGATAAAAGTGGAGAGACAGTATTGAACTGAACATTTTTCAAATTGAAATTGAAGTTATAATTCTGCAATTAAAGGTAAATAATAATTTTGTAATATTATCAATTTATTCGAAATACATTGTGATTTATGACGTCGGGGAAAAACTACACCGGATGATTCCTATGAGTAATCTAAATAAAAACATCAAATAATATGTCCGAAAATGCTGTCTAACGGAACTGTAGCCGTTAGAAGTTTATTACATGTAACATCAATCGCGTTAAAATAAAATACTATAAAATCTTGTTTCTACTGATAATATATAATATACCTTCAAACAATAACGACGTAAACATAAATAAAACATGATATTGTTTTTAGAATATTTCTTAATAATGTAGTATAAATTTGTTAGCAAGATGAGATCCAAATGAGAATTAGTCAGTAGTTGACATATCATATTTATTATTATAAATTACAATTCAAACGTTTCGGTCTTTTAATAATTTAAATGGAAACGTTGAATAGACTGATTTGAAAAATATTTTATATTTGCCAAAACTAATAACTAATATTTTTTAAACGAAAACACTCAGACCCGGTATCATAGACGCTGGTTAAATTTACTTTAGAAGTAAATGTATTTAATCTGTAGATTTTTCATATTAAAAAGAGACAATAAATTTAATCTAGTAGTATTAAATAATAGTTATTATTATTAATAATAACAATAACCTGATAGTAAATTGTTGAAATAACATTTGTTTCCTTGGCTATTTAGTAGGAGAATAATAAATATTTACTTGTGAAGTAAATTTATTTATTTTTTATGAAGCTGGCCCTAAATGAAAGGTTAAAATACATGTGGATTTTCTTAGATAAAATCAGTTTGTTGACATCGTGCTATATGGTATGACATTTGCGTTAAAAACATAAGACGACAGAAGAGAGAATCAGTAGTCAACAACACGGAATAGTATCTTAATCCCTTTCAGCTACCCAGGAGATCAACGTAAATGTCTCTAATCGTTTCATCTTAAGACAGCTAAATATACTAGATTTAAACTTTTGATTTTTTGATTGACATTTTCTTTATTGTTTTTCAATTAAAATTTCATATATAAAATATACCTACATTTATAATAACATTGAACAAATAAATGTTCATAGTGTATTGTGAAATAAAATATAAAAATCTCAACATTTTGAGTATTATTATATTAATTTTACAAATACACTATAAATATTTATTTGTTCAATGTTATTATAAATGCTTAGTGCATTATTGTATTTCGTGTTTCAATTTATTTGGCATAAAAGCTAACCACACAATAACACTTATATTAGTTGTCTTCGGACACTGATCAAACTGGCCAGTAATTGATGCATTAGCTTAACAAGCCGATCTAATGATTGAGTAACTTGTGAAATTTTTGAGAAAAATAAAATCTCAACATTTTGAGTATTGTTAAAATATAGATTTACTGATTTATAATATTTAGGGTTAATTGTATAGAACATTGTTTATTAAATCAGTGGTTAAGTGTGCGTTTAGTTTTTCTAAAATATCTTAAATACTTGATTTTATTTACAATTTAATCATTTTGTTAGCTGATAGATTTAAAAACGTTTTATATAATCACATTGATATGATGTTAAAATACTAATGATCAGTTTTATAATATATTCTTTAGCTGACAATTGATTAAGTTATAACCAACCAGTTAATGAGGCGTCCTCAAAATTCTTTGAGATTTAATCGCGTGGTAATCATTGATTAAGACAAATTACAACTGCATATTTTTATGAAATTCTTGATATAGAATTATACATATATGTACTATTATATTACCAGTTCCCATAATTCCTAGGTACAACATAGGGGTTAAATGCCCGAGAATCTAAACATATAGTTTCTTAACAATTTTTACTTGTATTGTCTATGGTGTCGGTCGTTAACCTACAGTCAAGCAAGAGATTTACAGCTTATAGTGGGTTCCTAACCACTCAGATCCGATATATCAGTGCAGTGGTACAAGATTTTAATACCAGAAATAATATTTAATTTAAATTCTGGTATGAGCTCGGCGTGAACCAGATATCTTTGGGGGTTCGAGTCCAACACGCTACCACTGGCTTACGTATATGCTATATATATAATTTCATATACTTTCATAGATATTATTTAATTTTTTTCTAAAAATATTGAAGCAAAAATTTTCGCGTAAGAGATGTTTTCAATATTATACTTGTCAGAATGCAGATTCACTTACCCTGATTATATTTCTGCTTTAGATCCAAGGTTTTCACTTTTAACTCAAAAGTGAACATTTTTGAACTGCAGACTTTATGTATTTCTAATAAAAATTTAAAAAATAGTAAGGAAGAGTTCAACAATTTTAAAAGATTTGTATAAAATTATTTACTATTTAGTTTAGAAACATAGGCACATATTTCCACCTCTTTTGAAAAAGTGCGTTTATTTTTTGCTTTAAAATAAATTTTTACTTGCACTTCTTATGAAATATGAATAATATTTTTATTTTTGGGATATTTTTTTATATCCAATATTATAAAATTCAAATAAACTAATTAAAACTTCTTAATAAGTAATTTTAAGTAAACGTCAAAAATAATTTCGACAAAAATCACTTATAAAAGTGCGGAATAAATGTAAATGTGAAATTATTAATAATTTTCAGTGCAAATGCAGTTTTATTTTTAAACTAATTTTATGCAAAGCTTACTAAATAATTGTACTATTACTTACTAATATTTTGTCTTCTGTTAAAAAAAATTTGTGAACACCTTGTATATAAATTATTTTATATAAAAATTTATTTACAATATAAATTTTAGAACTTATTATTTATGGGAATAATTTAAAAATATGTCATTTTTATCAAACGTACATAATGATATTTTTCAAATAAAAATGGGGTTGTATATTGTATATACACATACATGATAAAACTCAATGTTTATCAAAAATAAAATAAATTTGAGTTTTTTTTTTTGTATAACAATCAAAAATTACATTAAAAACCTGCTAACAAAACATACATTTGTTATAATAAACAGTAACTGCCATAATTCCCCAACAATTTAAAAATACTAAAAATAAAAAAAAATCCACAATCACAAATGTGTTTGGGGTTTACAAAACAAAAGACAACATCTATAACAAATATTGATTTAAAAAAATACATAATGAATACAAAAAATATGTATCGAAATTTTATTTATCGTATTTTGTTCATTATACAGGGTGTAACAGAATAACTATTCCTAATTTTCAGAAATGATAGAGTTCGCTTAGAGAAACATTTTTTATTAATAAACTAGTGTCCGAAAATTTCTCGGTGTCAAGATACACTAGATATCGTTAAAAACAATTTTAATTATTACAACGTCAAAGAGTAAGGTTAAGAAACATTTTATTAGAAATAATAGTGCATTAAACTTTATAAAAATTGTTCGAAGTTACGACCATCATTTTCGATACACAATTTGTAACGATGTACAATCGACTGCCGAAAAAAAAAAAAAATTTCCGGACACTAGTTTATTAATAAAAAATGTTTCTTTATGTACCTTCTATCATTTTTGAAAATTAGGAATAGTTATTCTGTTACACCCTGTATAGGGTGATTTATTGATATGGAATTTTTATTTTATTAGTTATATAAGAATACCTATTTTAAAAAACCATTTCTTTTAAACTTAATAAAACTTATTTATTTTAAATAGTAATTTCTGTTATTGTTATTTAAGAGTCTATCCACTTTCAACACTTTCAGTGAGATCAGATGATAGGAAGTGGTCTAAAAATTGGTTACAAGATTTGACCGTGACAACAGTGACAACCTGTGACAACAGTGACAACAGTGTGAGTTAATATAACCGTTGTAATAAGTAACTAGATCATAAAATTTATAGATTTTTAATTAATGGAAACCAAATTTTATTTAACTAAGTGCTTTCGCAGTGAATGATGTTATTCTTTTCTTTATAAATTTCTGTTGCTTGTCTTATCAATCTCCTGTTAATATTGATTAGTCTAGCAATTATTACGGTATCTAATATAATACTAATAATACTATAATACAATATAATAATAATGTAATACTATATTATACATAAATAAAATTCATTAAAAGTAAAATTCTATCAATAAATAATTAAATATGTAAATACACTTTTTTTTAGCTAAATTTATGTTATAAATATAAATACATATGTCTAAAGAAATATAATTATACAACTTTCCAAATTTTGATTCTACATTTTAAAAATTAAATATTTCATTAAAATATTCTAGAAATATGCTACTACTTTGTTTGATTAATAATCATAAAAAATAAATGATATGTGATTCCATTTGAATAACTCACATTGTATATATTGAATACGTGAGAGTGAATTTTGAAATTCTGGTTGGAAAATGCATTTTGAATATATCGATAAACATCGGTGTATGTGTGTGTGTGTGTGTGTAATGTTGTTAGCGATAATAAATTTTGATCATTTGAACATTAGTTGCATCGCTGTATAAAATGTAATTCGGGGTATCAATTGTTGTAGCAGGAATTGTAAAAGCATTTTGATTTGTGTTAAACATGCGAGTAATTTACAACATTGCCCGTAAGCTACTGTTTTTGCTGTCACACGATTATAAACATAGAGAGATATTGTATATTATTATGTATATTTAATCAAAAATTACACTAAATTACACGACACATATTTGCAATGCACGCGCGCACACACACAACATTATTAATTTTAAAGGTTTCCTTGTTACAATCACTGTTTATTCAATTACATATATAAATAAAAAGGATTTTTTTTCAAGCGTATTATAATATTAATATTACGTTACTATATTGGCTATGTAGAAGGAGGTCATTATGTTACTTGTATAATAATGACATAATTATACAGCAGTTAGTTACTATATAAATTACTGGTTGTAGCACCAAAACATAACTACAACGTCAAGTGTATTTAATTTGATATTTTTGGTGGCCATATTGAAACACTATTAGGTCAAGTTAAGTTAATTGACAATTGAATTGTTTATGTTAGCTTCAATTTTAATTTGATTATTGAAAATGTGAGAAGAAATGCAAGAAATGCAATGTGCACTATCCAGGGTTATTAAAAACTGCATATTTGACGATAGAAACACGGTCAAGTGTATTTAATTTGACATTTTTGGTGGCCATATTGAAACACTATTAGGTCAAGTTAAGTTATTTGACAATTGCGTAGTTTATTTTCGCTTGAATTTGAATTTGATTATTGAAAATGTGTGAAGAAGTGCAAGAAATGCGATTCGACCAAACATAGACTAATTCCCACAGTTTACGTAACAAATATAAATAATATATACATACTATACTACAACTGTTAGTAAGGTTAAGGTTATTTGACATTACTTTTATTTACTTTTAGTTTAGTTTCGTTTAGAATGCTTGGAGAAAAAAATGGTACATGTCACTCGAAATAGGAGTCTCTTTTTGTGTTTCGTCCAGATTGTTTGGCCTAGGCTTTGCGTCAATCACAAATATTGGGCTTCACACAATAATCATCGCTTTTTACTTCTCGTAACATAATATACTATTATTTGTAGTTTTGAAATAGTTTCACAATACAGCTTAATCTTTAACTTTTTCTATTAAATAGAAGACACATTTCATTATTTTGAAATTAATTTTTGTGTTTTAGTCGTAATGTTATACCTATTGGCTTTCAACTACTATTTTACTATACTTGTAAAAACACAATAAAACTTGTTAAAAGAAATTTCTTAATAATCTACTAATAATGTACTGTTTCTAAGTTTATAACCAGACCAGAGTTGTAACTAATCTAAATTAAAATGTAAAATCTTTAATCTTATCCAGATTATTTTATCTTTATAGATCTTGATCTTGATCTAGATCGTATATAAATGATCTATAGTTAGGTTTTCGATAAATTGCTTTTCGGTGAATTGGTACTTCGGTGAATTTGTTTTCGATGAATTGTTTTCGGTGAACGGTTTTCGGTGAACGGTTTTCGGTGAATTGTCCGCGACCCGCGCACTTGCATTGCAAGTTATAACTTGAAATTTAGTTACATTTAATAGGCACATATAGATTTGAATAATTATTATTACCACGCTTGTATTAGCTCACTCTGTTGTCACGTGTTGTCACCGTCAAATCTTGTAACCAATTTTTAGACCACTTCCTATCATCTGATCTCACTGAAATTTTGCATGTAGTTTTATTTCAGGAGACACACCATATTTTAACAAAAAAAAAACTTGACATTTAAAACCGATTAGAAGATATGACAAGACGACAAGACTAAAAAGCAGAAAAAAATATATATATAAAAAAAGTTTTCAAAAACCACGCTTATATTTAAATGCACTAAAAAGAGGAAACTAAATTTTTTCCTTGTTATCCAAAATTTTTAGAAAGAAATGAAAGCGTGGAGCGCCAGTAAATTATATATTTCGCAATGATGATTAAGTGCTCCACGTTTTCATTTCTTTCTAAAAATTTTGGATAACCAGGAAAAAAAATATTTTTCTCTTTTTAGTGCATTTAAATATAAGCGTGGTTTTTAAAAAGTTTTTTTTATATATATTTTTTAAAAGTAAAAATGAAAAAAAATTAGCTTTAACTGTACTATAGATATTAATATCACACTAATTATATAAATAAATAATTTGTTTTACATTTTACTGAATTGGGGCGTAACATCTTTTAAATTTGAAATTAAAAATTTTTGTTTAATAAAGTTAATGCAAATTAATAATTAAGTAATTATAAATGTCACCAATATTGCAAATATTATGTTACATTTGTAAATTAACTGAAATTTTGTGTATTATAATATAATTTATTAGCCAAAAGTTAAATAAAGTTTGATTCTGTTCTATAGAATAAAATCCATGTGCTCGTATCGCTTTAAACTCAGTTTCAAAAACAAGTATTTTAAGAAAATAATCTTATATTTACAATTAACAGATAATAAAATTACAGAACTACCATTTAATACAAGTAACATCCTTATTTAAAAGCCATAAGAACATAAAAACGTTTATTTCAGTCACATGGCGCAAATAATTAACTTTAAAATATATTATTTTTGACAACTTATCTCAAAATTTGATCAACAGGGCACGAGGCAAAGCACACTGCAGCAATTATGTTCAGTGAAGCAAAAATGTGTCCAATCTTTAAATCTTTTATAGTATAAAATACATGGTGGCACGCCACTGGAATTAACAACTTCCGGCCCGTGTTGGCTAATAATGTTAAAAATGTTAATTATTTTACCGGACCATTTGAAACAAAATAAAGACGATTAATTTCGCTTTTTATTTTTTGGACATTTCGATATTTAGAATTTTAAATTCTTTATTTTTTTTTTAAACATTATAATGCTGTAATTTAATATTTATTTCTTGAATTTTAAATAGGAATGGCATTTAACTTGTATACATTTCTTTTTCGTGCATTAATTTAAATAAATTAAATTAAATTAACCGTAATCTTGTTTTATGATAAACATCTGTGTTACATTTTAAGTAAATATGTGTTAAAAATTAATAGGTTGTTAAAACTTATTAATGATAATATTATATTACGGATTAATTTATTTTAAAAAAATAATTTTATTGAAATATTTTGTATTATTGTACTACTGAACTGATATGAGTGGTAATCTGTAACTGATATCGGCTGCGTATGAGTTGTTACGGACCCAGTGTATATTATGAAGGAGATTTGTAAAGAAATAGATTTATTTTTATGTTTAACCGTCTGAGTGCCACGGGTTTTTGCTGTTTCCTCGTCCAAAAGTGCCAAGGAGCGCTTTTGCGCTTGTCTTATTTCCTATTCTACATTATTTAGTTCATTATATTATTATAGTAATCGCTGTATAAGGATAAAATGTTTTCACCTACAAAGTGTAATATTACTCCAATTTTATATTTACATAAAATGGAACGGTAGCCGTAAAATCAGGCATCGACAGAAACCGAGCTTGCGAGCGTTGACAAATTTCGAGCGCAAAATCGCAGCTTGGCACTCAAATGGTTAATCTTATAAGCTTATAAGTTTTGGTTATAAATAAATTACATAGATAATAACTATATAAACAAAATAAAAGTATAGGTATACTTATTCTTAAATATATATATATATATATATATATATATATATATATATATATATATATTTCATACTTTTATAATGCTGAAAATAAAAGTATGAAATATATATATATATATATATATATATATATATATATATATATATATATATATATATATATATTTCATACTTTTATAATGCTGAAAATAAAAAGTGAAGTATAAGTACTTTATTAAAAAAAATACTGTTAAGTGAAAAATAATAAGAAGAAAATAGACCAAAGTTAAAAATCTTTGCCTGCATTCTCACCTCACTTTTAAAAGTGATTTTTGTCAAAATTACTTTTGACGTTTACTTAAAATTACTTATTAAGCAATTTTAATCAGTTTATTTGAATTTTATAATATCAGATATAAAAAATATATCAAGAATAGAAATACCGCTCATATTTGATAAAACTTAGAAGTAAAAATTTATTTTAAACTAAAAAAAATTAAAGCACTTTTTCATAAATAAGATAATACGGATCCTTAAATTTTATTTCTATCATATCATTTAAATAAATTGTTTTTCAATACATAGTTGATGGAAAACTTTGTATATTATATATATATATATATATATATATATATATATATATATTTTTTAAGTGAACATACATATATAATTCCATGCTTCACAGTTCACAGAAAAATATACTAGATATAGTACGTTAGTTGTCATCTACACTTTAAAAAATTGATGTAAATATAAATATTTTCTGAATGAAATTGTAATATTACAGCAATTATCGCAGAAAATATTATCAAAATGTGTTTTAAGTGCCAGGGATAATATACCATACTTCGCTCTAAGTTTCAGCGTAAGTATGGATTTTTAATCCATATCCATCCAATACGCAAAATGTTGGAATATTTATATACATTTTTTTAAAATATCTTCAGATTTGTCTTTGTGGCACCTGGAGTCATTTTTAATTCTAGTTTGTATTTATTATAATGAATTAGAATTAAAAACATTCTTCTTATGCTACCTAGTAATTTGTTTTCATGTTCTATTTATTTACTGTAAATGTCATTTGTATCATTTTTCCTCATGAAGATGTACGTTGAGTACTAATAAATGTTAATACAGAACTACAATCTAAAGCCGTTTCATTTTAAAGTACAAATCTTTTAGAATTCTTACATTAATTTAATTAAACTTTACATTCTCTAAAGAGTATTTATTTACTGTAATGTCATTTGTATAATTTTTTCTGATGAAGATGTACGTTGAGTACATGTCGATTATTAATAAATATTAATACAGAACTACAACTTAAAATCATTTTATTTTAAAGTAAAAAATCTTTTAGAATTCATCCATTAATGAAATTAAACTTTTCATTGAAGTTATCTAAAAAGTATTTATTTATTGTAAATGTCTTTTGTATCATTTTTTCTGATGAATATTAATATAGAATTACAATTTAAAGCTTTTTATTTTCAAGTAAAAAATCTTTCAGAATTCATAGATAAATGAAATTAAATTTTACGTTTAAATTCTTTAAAAAGTATTTATTTGAAATCGATATTTCGGTATACTAATCGTGTACTTTTGTCAGGCAAAAAATGTAAGTAAATGATCAGTAAATATATATATATATATATATATATATATATATATATATAAACGTAATTAACTAAAAATTATAATTTATTATTTATTTATTGATATATATTTGTCTTACCTTGACAACATGGCACTGTCCGTACAATTAACACCGGTGTCCAAGATTTGCGGCGATGTTTGTACACCCAAAAACCCGTTTTTTTTCGCCGTCGGTTCAGTCCTACTTAAAATACTCGAAATAGAAAAATTCGTCGACGTACCGCCAGTTTTTGAAGTGGCCGTTGTTTTTACACTATCACTTGCACTATTTACTGTTTTAACAGTCGCCTCATTATGTTCGTCACTTGTTTTAATCAACGGAAAACAACTGATTGTGTTCGATGGTGCCATGTGATTGATAACACGATAGCTATCCGCTGGTTCCGGCGAATTATTACGACTGTTCTGACTGGAATTCTCCGGACTGGAAACTACATTCACTTCAATCTCGCGTACATCTGATTGTGAACCCATATTTAAATGCATCCGAATAAATCCGATTAACACATTTTATATTTGTAATATGGTGTTACAAATGCGCTTTGAAATTTTTTCGCCGTCTAGGTTATGAGAGTGTGTGTGTGTGCGAACAGTTCGGTGTTTTCAGCATAAACTGAAGAAATATTAGCGAGTTGTACCTAAAGGGCGGTAAGATACATGGATCCACCCATTTTGACGACAGAAACACCCCTAATGCCTGCCCATCTTTGTCGCACCCATTCAGGTTTGGTCATATAGCTGTCTCGCTTCGTTGGTATTTTATAGCGCGCAGGAAAAATTACCGGAAAATAGTCCCTGATTTTCCGAATCGTCTGAGCGTTTAGCTCTAGCGAGGTGAGGTATTGCTACAACCCTACACACCAGATTTTATTACTGGCGCTTTTTCTTTTCTCTCTTTTCTTTTTTTTTTTTTATTTTTATTTTGGTTGAACAGAAATGGTTTAGGTAAGGTGGTATATGTAATAATTTCAGTTTTTCATCTCCGCTGAAATAAGAATGATGGTGGTAGGTGGAGTACGGGGTAAGGGATGAGGAAATATTTGTGGATGAAATTTTATTGGTAAATGCTCGGAGAAAATTAAGTTTTCTCTCGCGACGTTCTAACTAGTTTTACATTACCTGTGAATTTAAATGAAAAATTGAATTTTATTTTTCATTTTAAGACATTTATATATCTTACTGGTTTATGGATGATCTTAGAAAAATCATTTAATTTTTATATCTTGTGAAAAGGAAATAAAAAAGAACTTATTTCTTAAAAAACTATAGATTGTATTAGTAATATTATATTGTATTTTATAATTTGTAATTTTTTGTGTTGTATTTTATTAAATTTTATTATAGATAAAAGTATAGTTTATTTTTGCTTTACTTAAATTAGTGTTTTTATCAAAACAATAATTACAAATTCGTTTAAATACTCTATAAAAACTATGGTAATAAAATACATACAAATTTTTATATATATATATATATATATATATATATATATATATATAATAGTTGAATAATTACACATCGAATTTAATTTAATACTCTGCTGACAGGCAACAAAATACTCTTACTTATATATATATATATATATATATATATATATATATATATATATATATATATATATATATATATATAACAAAATTGAATATATTTTTTTATCATGTTAAATAATATATTTATTGTTGTTATTCATTATTCAAAACAGTAAGTATTTGAATCATTACTCAACACTTTTTGATCAATTATATTTGTGTAAAATTCATATTTAACACTTTTTAGTCAATTACAAAATTGCATTTAAAATATCTAACGAGTTAGTGTTGTTTATCATATAGTTGTATACAAAAAAAATATAAATAATATGCTATTCGCATGTAATGATTATTATTAACTCATACGGATGAATTATGGCACGCATCTTTCTTTTCATAACTTATAGATAAATTATTATTTTCATGTTTGTTGCTTGTTTGCTGGTTGTAAGGTTTTGGGTGCTTTGGATACTTTTGCTAGAAATGTAAATGTTTCCAAAGAAGTCACACTGGCTGTTTTTGGTGTCTACGTTGATGTATGGAGTAGTGAATGATGGGGTTTGACTGCAAAAGCATGAAAAGAGAAATTACCTACTGCTGTTGAATTGAGATTTTTCATGGGTTATGTGGTATAACTAAGAGGAATCGGGTACGAAATAGATTAGTGTATGGTGAGTGTGAAATTGCTAAAAAATTTATGTTGTTGCAAAAGTTGCAGTGTTAATCAGTTAAGCTGGCTCGGACATCTTGAGACAAAAATTTATATGAATGATTTTGAAGGTATACGGTTGGCATGGACGTCCGATGAGTAGTTGGGTTGATATGATTGAGGAAGTGGCTTTCGTGAGCGAAAGTTACTAACGATAAGTAGTAAGAATAGAAGAGCATGTATGTAAAGTTGCTTGTCTAGAAGGAATGTTTGGAGAGGAAACTAATTTCGAGAGAGTGAAAAGAGCTTTTTGTGTATGTATATATGTATGTTTGTTGAATAAAACGAAAAATAATGTATCTAACAGTTTTATTTTTTTAATAAATTATTTTAAAATAAAACGGCTTTAGGATTAAGTTCTGTAATTATTTTATTTAAATATCGTCGTTTTGATATACTCTATGTATATCTGATGAAGATATACATAGAGTTTTTCGATATCTCAATATTTAAATAAAATATTTATAGAACAATCATAAAGCCATTTAATTTTAGTATAATGTGTTTTGAAAGATTTTTTATTATGTTTAATTATTTTATTTTCTTGTACTAATTTTTTTTTATTCGAAAATATGGCAAATATGAAATTAAATATACTACACTATTAAACCATGGTATAAAACAATTATCAAATTACTTTTGTATTATAAAATTAAATTATCTCTACAATGCGTTAATGATTAACATATTTTTAAGCAGTTATAATTTATTTATGTAGAAAATTTTAAGTTTGAAATATTATTCATAGCACATACACACAATTAATGTAATATTATAAGACGCATTTAAATAATTCTAGTTTCGTTTTTTCTGACAATAAAAGAAACTGGTCCGAATTTAAGCAAAACAAATTATGCTTACCGTATTATAAGCGCGCTTAACAAAAAAATGAAAAGAAATAATCTTTATTAAAAACCGGTTCAAATACCGTTGCTTACTTGATTCTGTCATTAAAATTATCTATTTACATGTCATGTAAATTTTTATATAATGACGACATATTTTTCGTTAACAAAAAATAAATAAATGCTAATTTCTTTCTCTCTAAATTTCAATAAAATTTGCTTGTTTCTCTTTTAATTCGCTTACATATTTTCTTATTTTTCATGTACACTGTAAAAAATGTAAAATAAATTTATGTAATTTTACATAACTATTAACAGTAAAATAACAGCATTTTGTTAATTACACTGTGATAATTGATGTAATATTATATTTTTTCTAAAGAAATACATTCATAGAATATCTAATTTTAAATTATTTTTTTTGTAGTGTATATAAATATATTTGATAGAAAGCACATATAGTATAAAGTATGTAATCTTCAGAATCAATGTATAAAATTTTCTGGGCTGGTATGCCGTGGTCGGTTTATCCTCGTCGCAGACGTTTTGCCATACATTGTAGATGGCATCCTTAGTGCTTGGTGACTGAATACAGTATGTATAAAAAATTAAAAAGATTTCGGATTTAGTTCTGTATAAATATTTTAATATAAGTATATTAGGCTGGTTCTTATTTTGGCAAAGTCCGAAATTTGTTGCTCCCACCTACCAAAATTATTTCAAATAAATAAAAAAAAATGTCCATACACTTCCCAGACCTGTCAGATAATATTAACCTGTGCCTGTTGAATGCTCAAAATTTGAATTTAGCTTAAATGGGGAAATCGCTTTTTTGGACATTTTGGGATATAACTTTTATTGTATTTACTTTAAAAATATTTCAAAATAATTACCAAAAAGCTAATGAAATATGCGTTTTAGTAGTCCAAAATTCATACCATTCCGATGATTATTAACGGAGTGGTGTGAATTTGAAAAATATGATTTCTGACTCAGAAAAAAGCTTTAATGGTTAATAATTCTTAATCATTATATATATATATATATATATATATAATATATATATATATATATATATATATATATATATATATATATATACCGGGTGATTCAGAAACAAACGGCATTCTGTATATGGCGTGCTCTTCTCACCAAAATAAGAAGAAAAGTTCTTATAAACAGGGGTCCTTCAATAAATAATATAATGTAATCTATGGTAATTAAATCATTAATCATTAAATAATTAATGGTAATAGCACTAAACCGGGTAACTATTATTGTAATATTTTATTTACACATATTTGAAGTTAGGTATGTGGTAGAGCTATTCTAGAATTTAACTATCGTAGATCGGTATTTTATGAAATAACTAGCTAGTTCATGGAATATCGAATTATACGCTTTAATGCTGATATATGCACTAAAAGTTTAGAACTATAGGTATATAATTTATTTGATATAAGTTTTACAATAAGCGTTTTTAGTTATTATTTTTTTACGAAAAAGTGCTTTTATTTTTAATTTTAAAATAACTTTTTGCTTCAGTTTTTCATCAAATGTACATAGTTTTTCTATTTTTGATAAATTTTATTATATATGATATAACATTTAAAGTATTTTACAGCGTTTAATAAATAATTTGAAGTAAACATCCGAAGTACTTTTAGCAAAAATCGCTTTTATAAATGAGGTGAGAATACGGGCTTTTGTAATTGGAACAAGGTTTTTCTAAAATAAAAATGAAATAAAAAAAAAAGAAGGACTGATAATGTAAACATCTTATTATCTTAGAATTATTATTACAAAATAGATATTGTTAATAAAAATAGTTTCACTATAATACTATTTCAAGAAGGAATAAAGACAGACAAGGAGAAGACAAAAAACTATCTACATAAGCAATGGCACGTGTTAAACGCGAGGTAAAATTACGGGAAAGCGAGAGCCGAGTAAAACGGCTTGGAAAATTATCCGCCGCGGCTGAGAGAGAAAATCACTCCTTCAACACACTGCTGAAGTCTGACAAGGACAACACTATCTCGCGTCAGACAAGAAAACAACACAGAGTGTGTGTGCGTTGATGCGTATGCTTCTCTGCATTCCAACATAGACAATCTCTCCCCCTTCCTTCGACAACACATTTATTTTTCTCTCAAACCCCACTCCAGTGGCATTCTTATACCGGTCCCCCCACTACACACTGCCGTGCCGACGAGCCAATCGTTTCGCGTGAAAACTACCCCCCCGTTTATCGGCGGCCAATTGCCTGCGAGATTTACAAGTCAATATTTGCCCGTCTGCTTTGTGACGTTGAGCGTCTCTCGCTCTTTCGCGTGCGTTCTCTCTCTCTTTCTCTCTCTGGGGGCACCGCGCTCTCTTAGCGCGTCCGACGTATATGTTGGTAGGTTGTTGAGTGTTGTATAGGTTGTAAACGGGTGATTGTTACCTTGTGACGTTAGAGAAGTAGTAGTCGGGCGGGGGGAGATTGTAGAGAGAGAAAGAGAGATATAGAGACAAGCGCCCCGTTGATAAATTGGCTATTGCTTCATTGTATGCTTGATATACAGGTTGTTTTGGGAATATGATGATTTTCAGTTTCAATCGTTTGCTTTATGCATTTATAAAAATGGAAATAACAAAATTAGTTTTTTTTTGTACCAGAATAAAGTTATAATGTTTTACTTCAAGCGTGTTATAATATTAATATTACGTTACCATATTGCATATGTAAAAAGAGGTCATTATGTTAGTAGTATAATAATGACATTATTATACAGCAGTTAGATACTATATACACCACCGGTGGCAGCACCAAACATAAATACAACGTCAAGTGTACCTATTTAATCTGACAACTTCGGCGATCAAATTGAAACACTCGACCAAAGAAAAATTAATTTATTAATTAACGTTAGTTCACACGGTTCTAATTGATAATATTGAATTTATTTGTTTAATACAACTTATTTATTGTAACTGACTGTTCTGAAAATTACATAATGAATGTTGAATTAATAATTCAATAATAAATTTAATATTAGATATTAATGGATTTATATAAAATAAAAATAGTATATTTTTTAACTGGCTCTAATTTCTACAAAAACTATCATTATTGTACCGAAAAAATACCTGAGATATAATATCCTTTGTAGAATAATATGTATTTTTTTGAATTTTTTTGTATTTTGGAAAATAGAGAAAAAAAAATGTTTTTTTCCAAAAAAAAACACAATTTAATCGACGTTTCAACAAACTCAACGTCAGGAAATGTCATTTGTATCAGTTTTTCTGATGAAGACGTACGTTAAGTTCGTCAAAACGTCATTTATTAATAAATATTGATACAGATTTTCTCCATATTAAAAAAGTTTTTTAAAATAATATTATCTGAATATTGATACATTATAATCATTATCATAATTTTCTTAGAATCGATAAAAATATTTAAAAAAATAAATTTATTTTACTAATACTTTTACGTTTTTTTTTTTTATAAAAAATATATTATTTAATGTGTATTTTTGTTTTAAAAATACATATAAATTTTTTTTAATATTATAAACAACACTCAGTATTTAGCTTGCAGAATTGAAGAAGGAAAAGTTTGTTGACGTGTATAGTGACTGCAGCGGCTTGACTTGCGCGACATCTAAGTTGTTATTTATCAGGTGCTATCATCTTGCTTTTATCGCACACTAGGAATTTATCGATTTGCCAACATTATATTGTCTTATATATATAGTTTGTTGTATTTTACAACGTACACAAAAGGTTAGGTTTTACAGATACGTTGTCTTAAACATATATAATATAACAAGCTTAAATTTACTTACGTAATTATTAACATATTTATAAATAGGAATGAATGGTGTAGATTAATTTCAAATTATATATGGACTGTTTATTTGTGTGTAGATACAGTAAGCAATTTGTTTTCTGTAAAAATTTGCTATTTTTGTGTAACTTAAAATGACAAATTTTCTTCTGAGTAAATTTAGGATTTATTTAAAATGAATCCTTTGCCTGACTAGAAAAAATTGTACTTGGATCTTGGTTATTGAATTCTTACTATAATAAAATATAACTTTAGTTAAATAAAATTACAAAATAATTACATTTAAATTTAGCGACAAAAATATGAATTCAAAATGTAGCTTGAAACTGAATTCTTGTTCGTATCTTACTTATAAATATTTGACTGCTCACCGTAACTAACTCAGTAATCCGTTTTTAAGTTACATTTTGGCCATAAAACTGAATTCTGCTAGGTGGCAACGTAAACATAAATATCAGTTCACTGTGCAATCGAACTTTGAACATCATTTCAAAATACAGGGTGATTTGTGACGTCGGGGAAAAACTACACCGGATGATTCCTATGAGTAATCTAAATAAAAAACTTCAAATAAACATATGTCCGAAAATGCTTTCTAACGGAACTGTAGCCGTTAGAAGTTTATTACATGTAACATCAATCGCGTTAGCCTTATTTATTATCAGGAAAAAAAAACAAGTCATAAACTTCTGAATACTTAATTGTAAAATTACTGATTGATTTTCTAACATTTTATTTAAACACTAGTAAACCAATTTACTAGTTATGACTTACTGGGTCCCGACAAAAATTATCTTCGATTTTTAATTATTGTAAATTGTTTATTAAATATTTATTTATGTGTGTACAAAAATTTATAAATTATTAAATTGGTTTACTAGTGTTTAAACAAAATGTTAGAAAATCAATCAGTAATTTTACAATTTTTCAGAAGTTTATGACTTGTTTTTTTTCTTTGATATAATAAATAAGGCTAACGCGATTTATGTTACATGTAATATACTTCTAACGGCTACAGTTCCGTTAGAAAGCATTTTCGGACATATGTTTATTTGAAGTATTTTATTTAGATTACTCATAGGAATCATCTGGTGTAGTTTTTCCCCGACGCGACGTCATAAATCACCCTGTATAATCGATAGTAGCTCAAAGTTCGATTCACTAAAAATACTTAGCAAACGTTTACGTTAAAAATTAGTAATTAATATTTAAAAAGAAAAGTTTCTTTGTGGTTTTATAAAGTGACTTCATAGAACATAAACTGACAAACTCATTCAATAGAACTTAGAGTTATGCAAAAATATTTCACTTTTTTTGTTAAAAAGTGCTTTTATCATATAGTTGAAAATAAATTTTTTCGTCTATCTAGTATCATATATGGATAATTTTATATTTTTAATATTTTTTATTGTATCTGATATAATAAAATTTAAATAAATTATTTTAAAACGCTTAAAAAGTTATTTTCAATATACGTCAAAATTGCGCTTGTAAAAAATCATTTTTTAAAATGAGATGAGAATACGGGCATATTTGTTTATAAAATATTTTAGGTCCAAATTTTCTTCAAATGTTTATAACATGAGTTTATAACAAAAGTTGTGAAACTTTTTGACATTTTAATAGTAATTATGTGCTAAAATTGACAAGATATTTTTTTATAGCCAAGCTATATTATTTCATGAGTTGCAATACTTGTTAATAAATAAAATAAAATTTTAATAAAAACTTAAGTAAGTAAACAAATGTTACTGTATTTTTTTATTATTTTTTATTTGATTAATTTCTTATATAAATTTTTGTTTATAAAAACTATACAACTAATACATTATTAATAAAAAAATAATTATGTTACATTAAAAAGAAACTGTTTTATATCTCAAAACTTTGCTTTGGCCACCACAGAATCGACCGTCATCGTATTAAATAAATTTATTGAATAGAATTTGTATAACAACAACTACTGTAGTCATGGTAACTAAAAATTAAACCGTCAACATAAATATGCCCACTTGTTTATAGAATATATCATAAAAATATGGAAAATTATAAAAAATGTATTTAGCCATATCGAAAAATGTTTCAAATAGAAGTTGCTAGTTACTATAACTTATAATTACCACTTCTGGTTGACAGATATTTACAAAAAATTGATCAAATTAAGATATTTACTTTCGAAGCTTAAATATGAAATTTTATATTAATCCGTATAGCCGAATTTGCTTTACAAGTGTCCACAGACCTACAGACGTACATCACGCTGAAACAGTTGATTCGTGTTACTATGAGCCTAATTCGCACTTATCTGTAAAAATCTCGATATGTTGATTTTAAAAAGATTTTGATATTTTTAATTAAACTTACATACATACATACACAATCACGCTATGTACCCAAAAGGGTGTGGCACAAACTCTTTTCATCATCCCGAAATTAGTCGCCTCCAAACATTCCTATCTAAACAAGTAACTTTCGCTTCATCCACATTCATAATTTCTCTCATACATGCTCTTTTATTCCTACTACTTGGAAACTTTCGCTCACGCAAGCCACCCTCAATCATACTACTCCAACTATTCATCGGACGTCCCCGCAGGGCTTTTGATTTCGTGACCTGGTTTTAAATGGTTTTTAATGAGATTAAGGAATTTTTAATTAAACTTGAGGTATTAAATTTGATTTTTGCATTATTCTGTCTTGAAAATAAAAAATAAATATAATGTGCTAGCCACACAATTCTGTTACATATTTATCGTATATTTATAAAAAAAAAGTAAAAAAAATCCTAATTCTACTATTGTAAAAGCTTAAAATGGTGTTAATTCAGCGAAAAGTGCGCTTTTATGTTGCATGAATAATGCATAGACTTAAATGCTATTTTGTTTCGCTTTTGTTTTTTTTTCCTCCAATGCAATTACATAAGCTAAAGCTGATTTTAAAAAAGTTTACTAGCAAATTTTTCCATCTTTTTATCAGTGTAAATTAATTATTTATCTAAATAAAATAACAA
Organism: Clivina fossor; assembly: GCA_963966155.1. Taxonomy (NCBI): domain Eukaryota; kingdom Metazoa; phylum Arthropoda; class Insecta; order Coleoptera; family Carabidae; genus Clivina; species Clivina fossor. The sequence goes on from OZ014555.1 coordinate 29,224,632, forward strand.
GGAATAAGGAAGATAATTAATATAATAAATTTTACTATGCATAATAATTACGTATTGTAGAATCAAGAAAAAATATATACTGATAATATACAAATAGAAGGAATGATCTAGTCCGATTATCTTAAATTCTGTTGTACTCGTACGATATTCAAAAAAGTCTAAATCTATGACATTATCACTGTGTGTGTTTATATGAGCTTATAATAAATAGCTTTTTTAAAAATGAAACTACTTTAGGTTAAAGTTATTTAGGTTATTAATATAGATTTGTAATCGACATCTCAACAAACTCAACGTCCGTTTTTATAAAAAAAAGAATATGATACAAATTTGTATCATTTTTCCTGGTGAGGCGAAAGTTGAATAACTGTAGCTATACATGTACCATTGACAAATTTCTGCGATTACAGCACCATCTATCACCAACTAAAAAAAATAGAATAGAAATAGAGTAGAATCCAAATCTGCAATCAAAATTGGGTGTTTCTATTTAATATTTCAAAGTTTTGAACCCCCCCCCCCCCTGGGGTTGAGGAAGGAGAATCAAGTTTGGTATCATTGAATAACTTTTTTGAAAACATAAAATACGTATTTTTTTATTTATCTAGAAACGGTCGAATAACTCTAGAAATACATTTACCATCGATAAATATATATATATATATATATATATATATATATATATATATATATATATATATATATATATATATATATATATATATATATATGTTGCAGTATGCCCAAACTCTATGTATAATTGAGACTCTTTTCTCAATAAATAAACTTACAAAGCGTTTAACAATGTTTTATGCATTCGGCTCTACGTTTGTAATTTTTTTGTTGAAAAATAATTTAGAAAAGCATTAAAAAAATATATTTAAAAATTCATTGCGATGCTACTTTAAATATTTTTTCAAAATTTAAATTCAGAATTCTTCTAATACTTGCATACTAACTGTTGTTACATAATCGCATTGACACAATAAGGTATAAGGGCACTAAAGCAAATCTTAAATCTTAGAATGCAGAAAATTTCGTACAAAGCTCGGTGGGGCGAGGGGAGTTAGTATACAACTTAGCGTATACTTAGTGGCGGCTACTTTACACACATAAGTAATCTTTTGACACAATAGGCGTTTGTTAGTTAGCCATGCGTAGCTAAGAGGTCGTTAGTTAGCAAAACACTTCTATTGTTACCTATTGTGTTGACAAAAAGGTCTTAAGTACACCTTAAACCAACAATCTCTTGATCCTGCTAAATTTATTTCGTCCTCTTAGAATGTGAAGTAGTCGTATATGCGCGCGTGAAATTTAGGATATGTTAGTACAAAAATATATCTTAAATTTATGTAATTTTAAATAGGTTTTAACAGTAAAAATAACAACATTTTGAAATTCTTCTGTGATAATTTACTGTAATATTACATTCTACATTACATTCACAAAACATGTTAAATTATATAATTATTTGTAAAATTACATAAATTTTTTACAGTGTAGATTAGTAGGTAAAATGCTTAACAAGGCTTTTAAAAGTGTTTTGTTTTTCAATGTATTTTTCAAAAAAGCATAAAGTTATTTTTCTGCTCCTATTGAATAATATACGCGAAATATATTAAGTCAAGTTCATAATTTGTAACCGTTAGTTACAAAATCTTAACTTTGAATTGGATTAGACATCGTACAATTTGTTAAATTAACAAAACAAAACATCTATGTGAGGCATCCATCATCATTATATGCCTGCATACTCTTGGAAAGTTGCTCGTATTTAATTTAAATATTCGACCATCTCATGTAATTTCAATTTATTTTTTTCATTTTTCTTTTTGAGCTCTTTTTTTTTTGTTTTTATTATTCATCCATCTTTTTTCATTTCTTTGAATTTAAATTTGAAATAAAATATATTATGACATACTCTAAAACAAAATTATGTAATTTTTATCTACTAACCATGAGACTCTATGATGCCCAGAATTTCTAGGTATAATTACGCAATTGCTGTAATTTTATTCATAATTATTTAAAAATACATAATATTTGAACTATTACAAATATTATGTAATATGATATTACCAACGGAATGGAAAAGTAGGTACATATGTATGCAATATTACAGTTTTTTAGTTAAAGTTTCTTTTAGTAAATTTACAGAACTTCTGTAAATTTGTTGTCAAGAATTTTCCATAAATAGGTAATATTTGTTTAGTTTTGTAATATTAATGTTGGTATAATTACATACATTTCTAAATCTATATATAAATGATGTATTTTGAATAAACGAATTACACTAAAAATATTTTATTAGTATTATTAGACAAAATATGTACTAAGTCTCATTATTTTGATGAATTATTACAGATATTAATATACAAGCTGTAATTTTAGATAATTTAAGAAGTTATACCAACAATACATATGTAATTTTACGTTAAGTATGTGATGCAATTTGCAGAAAGTAAGCAATTTTACATACTTATTAGGTCATTTTTACTTATTTTATGTGGTTATTATAAATTATGTAAATATTACAGAATTTTGAGGTAGAACTACAGAATATTTATAGTAAAATAAAATTACAGATTTTTTTATAGTAAAATTTTACTTCTGTAATTTCGATTTTTTTTTACATTTCATTGTTTATATATAATCTTACAATATTTTACTGAGTGCAAAAATATGCTTTAAGTTTTGTTTTATTTTATGTAATTGTTGAAATATATGCCATGTGGAGACTAATTAATTGTCTTCGATGTGAATCAGGTAAGTTAATAGTATCTTGTGAGTCATCATGAATGGAGAAAGCAAAAGTTGCATAAATGTCGGAATAATAATGTTTAGCGGAAATAAATTTCTGCATACTAAAAAGAATATGGATTTTTAAATATAGATTTTTTGCACGCCACGCGTTTTACTTTCTGTAAGTGACGTCATAGTGTTTTTCGAACAGTACAATGTGTAACCTTACTATCATCTCTCACTGTATATGTCAGTTTATGGAGCAGCGTTGTAATCATTAAATCAACAACATCGTGTATGAAATAAATTGTCTTTTATAAAAACTTACTTCTGTAATATCAAAAAATAACTCGCTGAATACTTGCTGATACTCTACACTGTCCAAAGGGTACAATTTTACATAAAAACCATAGTAAAAAAATTACCAATTATTTCAGCAAAACCGATGGTTTACATGAATTTTCTGTAAAAATAATATAATTTTGAAATTTTAAGCAAAATAATTAATTTACTATATTATATATGTTGTTTACCGAAAAAGTAACTAAATTTGCATAAAATCTAGTATTTTATATTTATATTATATAAAAAATTTCTTATGACATCGGTAAATTTTCATTAAATTGATGTAATATCAGTTGTTTCGGGTTTTTCTATAAAATTACCTAATTTTTTGCAGGTATTACATCATGACGAACAAATTCAAATCTGATATTCAACTTTAAAATTTACTTTCTTATTTATTATAAATAATTTTTTTTTGAAACATATACTTACGTGGTTATTTTAATGTATATTTTTGATTAATTTTTTTTTCAAATATGCAACGATTTCATGCTAGCCAATATGGCATATATAAATGTCAGGTGTTTTATAAAAACTATTTCACGTTAAGAAAATTATCAATTTCTACAGATATATCAATTAATTGATAAATATAAAACTGAATCAATCCAATCATAAATCCAAGTATTGAAAGGTACAGTCACAGTCTAAACGTCCAATCACTTCATATCTAGTTTTCTGGTCGAACGCTTAATCCGACCAGCAAATGTTGACAAAATACTTTTCGAGGTAACACGTAAAGTATCTGGTCGTTGCGCGCTGCGCCAGGCGGGTTGGTTCATTATCGCCTCTCGACTCGCACGTTCTCTCACTGCATTTCGCTCTCTCTCTCTTTCTCTCTCTCCGTTTTCGATAATTGAGAGGGCACTTAAGACGCTCTATAACGTATAAGAGAGATTAAGGGGGTATTAACTGTTAAGCGCACTAGAAACTGTAAACTGAAGCACACTCGTTTTTAAACGGCATAGAACCGGATTCAACAGCCTGGTATACATATACATACGGTATATGTAGGTATAAGTGGTGTATGGAGGGTTACACCTTTTGCAGATAGTTCAATGATTTTAGGTGAACTAAATTTTAGTTTTGTTAAGTAGAATGGTATACGGAATAAGGTATAAACTGAGGATCAGTTCAGTAAAACGGTGTTAACATATAAGTGGTCAAGTCGATTAGATTGGCAACTGTTTTCGTAAGACATTATTGACTGATCACTTGACAAATTTATAATAATTAATAAAAACTTATTATTTGATTATGTTTTGTTTTTTAAGTTTAATTATCCTTTACGTAACAAAGATTTGTCTGATGCACCATTATATGTTATATAAAACAATTACTATTTTATTTAGCATTGAACATCATATATATTTTATTTAGCATTGAACATCATATTGAACATCATATATATTCATTATTTTTAATATTATTTACATGATTTTAAAAAATTAAAAAAAAAGTAGGTACATGGAGAAAACATGTGGTCTTTCATTAATTGAACTCATTTGTTTAAATAAATCAATCTTTGTGATATACGAGCATTTGATAATTGGAATAATGTCAATAATGAAAAATAATTGTAATTGGACAACTAGTTCAGAGAATAATTGTTATTTGTTTGAACAATTAAATAACAAGTGGAGTTAGTAATTTTTTTACTGTAATATCCGGTTACTTGGTTACTGTATTGTTGAAATTATATATATATATATATATATATATATATATATATATATATATATATATAAGTAAGAGTATTTTGTTGCCTGTCAACTATTAAAATTTATATATATATATATATATATATATATATATATATTATATGATATAATATATATATATCATCACCATTCTGTTTTCAATAAATATCAGTTTCGAAATAAATTTCTACAGAATACTATGATATTCGTGTAGTACTTGGTTTTAATAATTAAAAAAAAAATTAAGCGTTAAAAAAATAAATAAATATTTGTAAAATTACCCACAGATAAACTTGCAATTTTTGTTATAAACCTGCATTTATTGTACCAATTTAAAAGAAAAAAAAGTGTGAAAAAGAAATGAAGAATAGAAAATCTTTTGAAAATAAAGACTAAATGTTTGCCACTTTCATACAGAATAGAGATACCTTGGTAAAAGCTGTTTGTCGGATTTGCTTTTAAACACGATTTACTATTAGTATAAGCGATTTTACAAGAAAAAGGGAATATTATAAAAAGAATTTGGTTTGATATATGGCAAAAACCTGATTGTAAATACACTCAGTAAAATTTAATTTTATATTGATTATTATAAAATGAATTAAAATAAAACACGCGGATTACTTTTTTACAATAAAAAAGAAAAATCTTTTATTACCCAATTTCGGCAGTTATGTCATTATCAGAAGAAATAATACAAAAGTTTTACAAATTTTGTGAAATGTATCCGTAAATCAAGAATTTATTAAGTCTGTGTTTATTCCATACACTCAATTCAATTGAATTTAATGATTATTACGTCTATTTTCAAATTTCTTGTGCAGTTTTACTGAAGAAAATTTTTACACACAAAAATGAAATACAAAAACAAACAAAATTGTGTTAAAAAGAAGAAAATCTTCAGTTTTGAATGGAAATAAATAAAATTTCACAAAATATTTGTATTGTATTGACTATAGCAATAAGCTAATAATCTAATGAATATATAAAATTAGTTAATTAGATATACTACCAACTAGGAAAATTTTTGCTTGGACACGAAATAAGTTTAATTTCAATTTAAACTTAATATTTTTTACTTTGTCGTTTTTTCTCAAATTCAATTTTTTTAATGCCACTGTATTGCGTATATTTATCTTAAGATGTATCTCGTTAAAATCTGTTCAGCTATTTTAATATGGTGTCTATACAGACTCTTTTAAATATTTATATGTTTCTACAAATACAGTGGGTGATCGGTTTCTCATAATATTGCCAGATTTTCGAATATTTTTATTTTTATTTTAATTTATTTTTTTATAAGGGGTTTGGAAAAGTTTGTTATCCGAACATATGTTTTGCAGTCCGCGAACACAAAAATCTTTCGTGAAAGTCCGAACTGTTCGTTAACCGATTACCCACTGTATATATACACAATCATGTTATCTACTCTTAAGATTGTGATAACAAACTCTATTCTCTATTCAAGTCGAAATTAATTTCTGCCGAATAGATAATCAACTTTTGCTATATCTACATTCATTATATCTCTTTTATTCTATTTTAAAATTTTAAATACTTTTATTTTCACTAAAATTTGATCAAAAAATATTGATTTAAGCTCGTTTTATGCTGACTTTAAACGATAAATTTTTCTATACAATAATGTATAGTTTTTTGTACAAACAAAATTTTCTGATAGAAATCTGTACAAAATATTGTATACAAAGGCAAGCTCTATTTTTCCGTGGCAGTCTATATAGAAAAATGTATGAATTTGAACATGTCCTATTTTTCATATAATTTTAGATCCCGATCTAAAATTATCCGGATATCTGGATAATTAGGTTTTCGAATATCCGAATCTCAGATCCAGATTTCAGATCTGATAGTGTCCGAATCCATGTGTTTTATATTTTTATATAAAATTTTCACGCATTATACAAATATTCAAGCATTTTTTTTTAATATATCTATATAAGCAAGCTGTCATATTGAAATAAGTGTAAAATATCATGTCTTTAAAGAAATAATACATTTTTAAATGTTTATTAAATGGAATGAATATTGAAGACATTTTACAAGCTGTAAGTGTGCGATGGAATTTATAAGTATACAACTATACACGATGTATTTAAAATTACATTACATATACAATATATTTTAGATATAAATATGTAATGTGTCACAGAAATAAAAATACTCAGCTATATAGAATGTGTCTAAAGAATTTTATAGTATACAATGGTCCGTATTAGGAGCTCGATTTTAAAATTGGTTTTAACTAATACAGGTTTTAAAACAATGCAATTTTTGTAGGAACAGGATTAAACAAATGAATTGAAACACCCAAAAACCGAGCTCATAATACCAGCCAGTGTGTTTAAAGAATCATATATGCAATGTGTCTTAAAAATCATATATACAATTTAATCCAAATTTAAAATCCGGATATTGGATACAAATTTCAGATTTGGATATTGGATCCGTATCTCAAATTATCCGAGAATCGGATATCCGAATTATTTTGGATCCGGATATCTGGTTCCACTGTAAAAAAAAGTATATAGAAATTACAGAAAAATGGTAAAATTTTATTGTAAAAAAACTTTTATTTTATTTTACCATAAATATTTTGTATTTCTACATGAAAATTCTGTAATTTTTACATAATTCATAATAATCACATATAAAGTAAGTAAAAATAACCTAATAAGTATGTAAAATTGCTTACTTTATGCAAATTTCATCACACACTTAATGTAGAATTACATATTGTTGGTATAATTTTATAAATTATATAAAATTACAGCTTGCATATTATAATATCTGTAATAATGTATCAAAATAATAAAATTTACAATTAGTACATATTTTAAGTGGAATTCATTCATTTCAAAAGTTATCCTACAAATAATACTAAACAAATTTCACTTATTTATGGAAGATTTCCAAAAGCAAATTTACTGAAGTTCTATAAATTTACTGAAAGAGATTTTATTAAAAAAAAACTGTACATATGTACTTTTCCATTGCGTTTGTAATATTATATTACATAATGTTAGTAATAGTTCTAATATTATGTATTTTTAAACAATTCTGTAAAATTACAGCAATGTCTCATGGTTTGTAGGTAAAATTACATATATTTTTAGAGTGTAGTAAAAAAATATAACCGTCTAAAGTTGGCTTTAGTATTTAGGTTGTTATTTAAATACATAAATAAATTTAACGTATTATTTTCAATATGAAAGAGTTTTACAATGAATATGAGAAAAAAATTGCGATTTAAATGAAAGCCATATAAAAGCTATAGCGCAAAAGAAGAAATCGGATGAATGGGAAATGAACATCATAATATTTTGGTGTGCGAAAGCAAACAAAAGAAATCCGCCCGCCTCGCCCGTTTGTCGAGTAATAAATAATAAACATGGTCTTTTCACAGTCGACCGAACCAATTTTCTCTGTACAGACTCTCTCGGCTGCTGCAGCAAGACGAACAGCCGATCAGAGAGAGATTCAAAACTCTTGAATGTACCACCACCAACCCCACTTTCCAAATGCTTTATGATGGGGCTAGATGAATCGGTTTGCTACACGGGGAACGAATCCATGGGCATAAAACTGACTGCTGACTTGTGAGCGAATGCATTGCCATGTGCATGCCTAAAAAAATCTAGAACTTGATCAAATAAAACGAAAACGGTTGTCAGTTATGCAATATGATTTAGAATACATAAAAATACAAATTTAGAATGCAAAAAAAAAAATATTTTTTTAATCAAATTTAAATGATTTTGCACTTTTTATGTACTAATATTTGTCGAAAAATCCGATTATATTTGTAAATGTGATTATTTATATTATTATATTATTATTATTATTATTATTATTATTATTATTATTATTATATATATATATATATATATATATATATATATATATATATATACAATCAAGTCATGTACTCTTAATAATAATATGATATTTAAGTATTGCAAATCACTGTTACAAGAAATTACCTTTATTTTTATTTTTGTATATTTGTTTGATATAATACGAAGGAATTAATTAAAAAAAAATTACTTACGGCTCTAGAATGGTGTTAATTCATTAAAAACATACAATAAAATGTCTGCGTGAATATATGTACAACAAAATTATTTATAATAAATAAGAAAGTAAATTTTCAAGTTGAATGTCAAATTTGAATTTGCCCGTTATCTTAATTTTTTTTATAAAGTTTTATGAATTTTGATATATAATTAAGTATAATTTAGCACAAAATATCTACATGATGAAAATATTGTGATAAAAAAAATATTTGACTAAAATTAAATTGGAATGGAATAATAATGACTTAAATGATTTTACACAAATGTTAACAAATCAACATATTAAATTAAACTAATTTATTCTTTAAAATTATTTTTATATTGAATTAGCTTAAAAACTACAAGCAAATATAAATTCTTTTTTGATTGTAAACAAGTGTGTCATTTGCTATTAAACTAAAGTAGTAGATGAAATTGTTGCAGTCCATAAAAATACTTGTAATGATTTATCAGTATCAAATTTGGTTTAATTTGTTAACTAACATTAACTATGAATTGTTCTATTAATAAAAAACAAAAATATAATTTTCTGATTTTAGCGTTTTTTTCCGATGACCACAGATTTGACATACGATACTATCAAATCCGAAAATCTTAGTGCAAACCTTGTAGATTTGTTTCCTATTTCTATTTCTGTATGCATGTGTGTGTGTGTGTGTGTGTGCATGTACGATAGATTTCCGTTGCAGCCGATGATTAAAAATCAACTTCAAAGCCATTTGGGGGTGCGTTGCGTTTTTTTTTACTATTCTACTTTCTTTACTCCTTCGTCAACGCGTTTCTCTTTCTATTCTTCTTTTACTCACGCTCTCGTTCGTTCACTAGCTGGAGTAATAAATGACAATCGGAGACAACTAACAATCGCACCCCAATTTGCTGTTCATTGTTGAAGGATTTCTTTTTACTCAATTCAACCAACACTACCATAATGGACGGAACGCTTTTTTTTTTAGATTTTCATTTATTGCTTTACAATCTCGGCTACTAGTTAGATTAATTTAAGTAATCGATTTTGTATTTAAAGAATGATAACTTGGTGTTAATAAATTGATGAATTGGAAATAAATTTTGTAATTTTACTTTATTGGTATTATTATTAGATAATACTCTAAGCGGAACATGGTAATAAATACTTGAAACATTGATAATATAGTTTATTGAAAATTTTTAATATTTTTTCTTGTGTTTAATATTAATCAAATTTTGTTTACATGCATATTGAAAATAAAACTACTTGTTACATTAAAATTTATACATATAAAGAACATTGCAAATATGTATGTTTGTATGTATACAGGGTGTTTGCAATCAAGGTATTTTATTTTTAAGGGGTGATACTACAGGTCAAAACAAGGCGATTAACGCCAAAACACCTTAGTAAAAGTTTTCTAATAAACGAGATATTCATTTTTTTTTAAGTAAAATGGTAGCATATGGTATAATTTTTATTATCCAGCTCACAAAAAAAATTATTCTTCATAATAGTTTTGGATTTGCTTGAAACGAATAAAAATGTAAAAATATTCCAGGTTTTAAATACAGGGTGACTCGGATTTGCTGATTTGTGTTTCAACTTTTAGGTAAAATACCCTTATTTAAAAAATTTGAATAATTTTATTTGAATATTATAAATAAAATACTTATCTTGATTTGTGTCATTAATAAAAATATTTAAATAAAGTATCTAATATCTCGTTTATTTGAAAACTTTTGCTAAGGTGTTTTAACAATCGACGATCGGCACAAATTTTTGTATGTAAACTTAAATTGTAATCCTAAACATAATATTCAAATAAAATTATTCAAATTTTTTAAATAAGGGTATTTTACCTAAAAGTTGAAACACAAATCAGCAAATCCGAGTCACCCTGTATTTAAAACCTGGAATATTTTTACATTTTTATTCGTTTCAAGCAAATCCAAAACTATTATGAAGAATAATTTTTTTTGTGAGCTGGATAATAAAAATTATACCATATGCTACCATTTTACTTAAAAAAAAATGAATATCTCGTTTATTAGAAAACTTTTACTAAGGTGTTTTGGCGTTAATCGCCTTGTTTTGACCTGTAGTATCACCCCTTAAAAATAAAATACCTTGATTGCAAACACCCTGTATATTATATATCCGGTTTTAAAATGCAACTTGAAAGTTAGTTATAAAGTTGAAATTTAGCACAGAGCTGTGTAGTACAACTCCAATGATAAAAAAAAAACTGGAGATAAGTCTGCGTGAATCGTAGGCGAACATTGTAAATGAAAAAAAAAATCTGTTCGATTATAACTTAATATCTATAGAACAGATTTTAATAGGAGTTTTATTAATAGTTGAGATGTTTTTAGAGAAAGGTTTTGCTATAAGACAATGCAGCATGAGCCGCAGACAAACGCTGAGAACGATGAAAATTAATCAAAAACTCTGTTCGCTTAGAATTTGACATTCACTGAACGATGAAAATTGACCAAAAACAGTACTCGCTTATAACTTGAAATCGACGGAATAGATTTTAATAGGAGTTTTATTAATAATTGGGTTGTTTTTCGAGATGGGTTTTAGTATGAGACGATAAAAGTTGATCAAAAACTGGAATTATGAATACACATATTGCACAGTATAGATATTTGTTATGTTTACAAGTTTTTAAATAATACATTAAAATTATTTGTATCTATATCCAGAGAATGGAGATAGAATGGAGATAAGTTATTCTCTAATATTGTGTTCTCTTTAAAATACCGTAACGAAGTATGGGTATTATGCTAGTATTTTATACAAGTTTGAAAAAAAATAATAACATATACAATATGGCTTTAAATAAAATGAGATAGCCCAAATGAAGTTGAATTATGATGAGGAAAAGTGTAAGGGTTTATTAAAATCCAATAAAAGCCAAAAACAGTAAAAAAAATTTAGGTATTTGTATGTTAATGAAAAATTGTTAAATTAACACAAAATTTGTAGTTAAAATAACACACATTATATTGTGTTGAAATCACGAAATGTTAAAATATATTTTTTAACATATTAATTTAATTTAATTTTTCATCAGGAAAACTGATACAAAAGATATTTACAGTAAATAACAGAACATAGAAAATGTACATGTAAATGTCATTTGTATCATTTTTTTCTAATGAAGACGAAGGTTGAGTTCATCAAAACGTCTATTATAAATAAATATAAATATTAATACAGAACTTTAACTTTAACTTTTTAACTTTAGTTTAGATTACATTATCATCATCATTAAAAAACTTTTTTCTAGAGCTATCGAAATTTACAATTCATTTGAAAACTCAGTATCTTTGTTCACCAATCAAGATCCAGAACAAGCTTCTCCTTGATCTGTTTTCTTCATTTGTTCGAATTTCCAATTTATTCGACTATCAACACTAACGTTTTCGACAAGCTTCACCGTTGGGCCCCGTTCAGACAATTACAAAAATCATTGTTGTCCCGCGTATTCTATGTCGTTGATCAATAGAGATCTAGAAACAATGAAGTATTTCAGGCGCGTGTCTGTCTTTTTCAAATGAAATCTTCGTTTTCTTTATATTAAAGTGAGTCCATCGCCCACAGCGATTGCTGATTGGTTTGTGATAGCTTTCGTTTCGTAAGTTCGGATGACGTAGTGTCTTTTGTTTGCCGGGAACTGTTTGCAATTAGTACGCCCACTGTTCTGTATTACATTGGTGAAAGAGTATTGTTTGAATGGATCTTACTCACTTATCATTAAAGACAAGAATAGTATTTTGTTTTGAATTTGTTTTCAGTTAAACTGCAGTTGTATTACATTTATTAGGAATTTGGAATAGAAAAATTGTTGAAATTTGTTGACGAAAAGATTTTAAGATATTTATTTTACAACTTAGTGAGGAATAAAGTACGCTTGTTGCATGGGACTGAGGGTTATTTTAACGAAATTTTAGCGCTGCACAATTTTACTGAACTGTAAAAAAAGTAGCGAAATTACAGAAATATAGTAGTAAAATTTTACTATAAAAAATCTGTAATTTTATTTTAACATAAATATTCTGTATTTTTACCTGAAAAAATTCTGTAATTTTTACATAAAGTAAGTTAAAATAACCTAATAAGTATGTAAAATTACATATTGTTGGTATAACTTTCTAAATTATGTAAAGTTACAGTGTGCATATTAAAATAATGAGACTTGGTACATATATTTTGTGTAATAATACTAATAAAATATTTTAAGTGTAATTCATTCATTTGAAAATACATTCTTTATGGAAAATTCCTGACAGCAAATTGAAGTTCTGCAAATTTACTACAAGAGACTTTACTAAAAAACTGTAATATTATATACATAAGTATATACTTTTTCATCTTGTTGGTAATATCATATTACATAATGTTTATAATATAGTTCTGATATTATGTATTTTGATTATGCTAAAATTACATCAGTTGAGTAATTATATCTAGAAATACTGGGCATCATAATGTCTCATCGTTTGTATGTAAAATTATATAATTTTGTTTTAGAGTGTACTCATCGTTAAGAGGATGTGCAACACATATACCAAAATTTTGAGGGACGTACCACAAACGTGTAGATGAAATAAAATCATCATGTATCTCGTACATTGTTCTCAATAAATCCGCTACATTGGCTATAAAGAGAGAGAGAGAGAGAGAGAGAGAGAGACTTGCTAAAGCCAAAACAAATCTCGCCTGTAGTTTGTGTATAGTGATTTGTGTTTAGGTTGAGAGCCAACCACCAGTTTAATTACAGGACGATTTAGATTAAATGTGCGCGGTTCGAATTGAGTAAAACAAATGAAATTGTATACGTTGCCCTGGTCCATGTTGTGTTATCGGCATAGTTATGTAGTGTATATATTTTGTCATTCCTCTTTGTAATATTATTACTATGTGGGCTATTGGCTATAAATTATATCCATCTTGATGTAATTACTTTGCTGAGACCATCAAAGCGTCATTGAGATTAGTTGGTTTTGCAAATCAATTAGTTCAATTATTTTGCGATTTTATTTAATAATAGTTGTGTTAGGGGTGCATTCTATAAGAATTTAATCTAATAAGTTCAGTGTTGCCAACTTTCCCTAAAAAATTACTAAAATTTAAAAAAAATTATTATGGCTACATTATTTCTGGGAAAAAATTTTTTGGGAAAAATCTCAACATTAGAATATTATTATATTAATTTTACAGATACACTTATAAACGGTTTTTGTTCAATATTACATACATACATACATACACAATCACGCCATGTACCCAAAAGGGTGTGGCACAAACTCTTTTAATCATCCCGAAATCAGTCGCCTCCAAACATTCTTATCCAAACAAGCAACTTAACGCGCTTAAAAAATGATTTTTTTTGGACCACCCTAATGTACATAAACATTTTATGTTATAATATTGCAATAGTTATTATATAATAATATTTTATGCATTATGGAGTAATATATAGAGTAAGTTTTAGTTTATGTTAAATTCATGCTTTGTTCTAATCTTTAATATACTGTACGATGCACGCAAATATTATGTTAACAGAATAATTAATATACATTTTGTAATTATTATGTGTATTCGTGTTTATTTTGTAATAAATTTATCATATATGCCAGTGATTCCCAAAGTGTGCGCCGCGGCTCCCCGGGGCGCCGCGGTGCCGTCATAAGGGCGCCGCGAAATATTCAATTAAACAATTCGGCAATTTTCTTGGAATTTCCAATTCTCGAATTTTTGCGCCAATAATCGTGTATGCTGTCAAAATTGCAAGAATCTAGCAACTTTCGAGTTTTTCATTGTTTTCTTTCCAATCCGCATCTTTTGAAACGGCTAGGGTGTGGCACAAACTCTTTTCATTATTCCAAAATCAATCGCCTCCAAACATTCCTATCCAAACAAGCAACTTTTGCTTCATCCACATTCATAATTCCTCTCATTCTAGTCTCAATATTGATATTACCGAAACAGTTGAAATTAGATATTTTATATTATCCCAAGGAAAATAGTAAGTATTTTTTTTTAATTTTTTGCTGTTAAATGGGTAAGTCAAAAATTTAGAAAAAAATTTGATGTATTAAGGGCGCCGCGGAAAAAATCCGATTATTTAGGGAGCCGCAAACCGAAAAAAATTGGGAACCTCTGATATATGCAATAATGTACTCATTACATATAGATACACATTTGTATAAAGTATTATTTATTTTGTAAGGTTTGCCAAAAAATAAAGCTTCTAAATTCATATCTTACTTTAAAACTATTTTATTCATTTAACAAAGTTATAAAATTTTGTTTTCGAAACATCATCTAGTATATCTGCTCGGTGATAAGAATTATATAAACTAAAATATGTTTAGATAAATTTCGTAAAAAGGAAAAAAACACGTTTTTATGTCGTAATACTAATTATTTATTATCTGAACAAAATTTAAACAAAAATATTAAAATATGCCGTATCTTTATCTTCATGTAGATTGCATTTTTATCTGTCCCAATATTGACTGCAAAATAATAACTACTGTACTTTTAACTTTTTAACAAAAAATACATCAGTGTAACATCAGAATAACTGTTTTTAGCGTGATGTCCGTCTGTCGATCTATCTGTAGACTCGTGTAGGTCAAATTCGACTGAACGGATTGTTACAAAATTTCATATTTAAGCCTCGAAGGTGAATATCTAAATTTGCTCAACTTTTGGTAAAGATCTGCCAATCGGATGTAGTCACTTTTATTAACTTTTATTTGTAATATTTTTCGATACAGCTAAATATATTTTTTATAATTCTTCATATTTTTCTTATAATTCTGTAAATATGACAGTTTTGTTTTTAGTAATTGTTGTTATACAAATTATTCTAAACATATATCATTGTAATTTTTTTGTAAAATTATGTGAATTATGTGAAATTATGTAAAATTACATAAAATTATAAATAACTTTTATTTAATTATTTATAGTAAATTTCAATAAAAATTTGGAAATTAACAGAAACAAGTAAAAATAAATAATATTATCTGTAACAACTACAAAATCCTTGTTTTTTATTTTATGAAATATTACATATTACTAGTATTAGCACATATGTCTGTATGTAAATTTGCTTTTTTTTCTGTAAATTTTTATAATTAATGAAGTAAAGTCATTTTATAGTAATTTTTACTATAAAAATTTATATATATTTACAAAACTTTTTACAGTGTACTTATAAATTGTGACAAAAATAATATAGTACAATAAATTGTTCAAACTGCAATAAGTTTCTTGTTCATTCAGCATTCGATGACATATTTAAAAAAAAAAAACAAAAAACTAGCAACTGTCATTGAAAGAGTTATTCTTGTATTTGTTCCGGAGATAACTATCCGAAAAATATGAAAAATAATGAGATTATCGTTGAATGTGTATGCGTTATGACACAGTCGCGTCCAGGTATACATACATCCGGTCACTGTATAAAGAATGCATATATATATTTATAAATCCAGGGATTATTTATTGAAAATTATGGCCAATTTTCGGATTTCACGGAGCAACTGTCATATTGTCATCGCGTTTACCATAGGGCACATATACAACGAAAGAGAGACCGGGGCCACGATGATGAAAACAGAACCAAACAAACAACAAAAAAAGAGTTATATTCACTTGTCATTTGAGTTTTGAGTTCATTGGGTGGGCCTCGGGAGCCCAGTCGGGCTATGCGCGCTCGTATTTCTCAATTACTTGCATTTCAAATGACAGAATATGAAATGAAAAATTATTGTACAAAGAGGCAGATGTTACATACGCACACCGCCGTCATATTGGAAAATCATTACAATTTTTTTTTACTCTTTGCATTCGTAGCCTGCCTGTGCCTCTGCCTGACTGCCTGCCTGTCCGTGATTTGTTTCGATATTTAGAGTCGGTAGCTTTTTTGAAATTTTTTTCCTGGTAAAATATTCGGCTTGAAATAAAATGTTTCTAAATTACGCTTGGAAGTTATTCGAGAAAAATCTTTTTTTAAAATGTTCAAACGAAAAACATATCAAAAACGAGAAATTTTAGTTACTGTATGTATGTACATACATACATATATACACAATCACGCCATGACCCCAAAAGGGTGTGCCACAAACTCTTTCCATTATCCCGAAATCAGTTTCCCCTAAACATCCTTATCCAAACAAGCAACTTTAGCTTCATCCACATTCATAATTTTTCTCATACATGCTTTTTTATTACTACTACTTGGAAACTTAGGCATTTGTTCAAGATGTCCGAACCATCTTAACTGACTAACACCAACTTTTGCTATAACATTTTTTTTTATTTTCACATTTATCAACATACACTAATCTATTTCGTACCCACGCGATTCCTCTTAGTTACATCACATACCCCACGTAAATACTCATTTCCACAGCAGTCATTTTTCTTTAAAATAAATTTTTATTTAAAATAATTCTTAATTAATGAAAGCCAAATTTTATTTAACTCAGTGCCTTCACAGTGATCGATGTTGTCTTTTTTGTAATGTTTCTTTTATAAATCTGCTGATAATATTGATTGGTCTAGTAATTATTACAGTATCTTCAAATTTTACATCATGAAGATATTCTAAGATAAGCACATAGATAAATTAATATTAATAGTATATATATATTAATAGTATATATTCTTTGGATAAGCAATCAGATAAATTTGCTATTGCTGAACATGCGTTACAATATCTTGAAGATTTGAAGATAGAGTAATAATTACTAGACCAATCAATATCAGCAGCAGATTGATAAGAGAAACAATAGAAATTTATAAAGAAAAGGATAACATCAATCACTGTGAAGTGGCACTGAATTAAATAAAATTTGGCTTTCATTAATTAAAAATCTATAAAATTTATGATATAGTTACTTATTTGTTAGCTAAGTAACTAGTTTCTATATTCTGTTATTTACTGTAATGTCATTTGCATTATTTATCTTTGACGTGGAGCGCTACCGAAACGTCGATTTTAAATAAATATTAATACAGAACTTTAATCTGAAGCAGTTTTATTTTAAGCTATTTTATTTTTTAGTGATTTTTATGTATAGACATTTGATTCCAATAGATATGCTACTATTTTATAAAATATAGATAAATATTTATAAGATAGGAAAATTATAGCATTTGGTAAACATAATTAAGAATGATACTAATTAAAATATGAAATATCCACATGTTACAGTAGAAATATTATAAACGTGGGTCATCTTTTTATGAATAGATTATAATGATGTGTGTTTTTTGATAATTATCTAATACACACCTGCATAGTATAGCATAATATGGTAGTATCATCTTTTTCATTAAATATATTTGCAATTTAAATTTTCACTATATATTAATTTAATAGATTATTTAATTAAATTAAATTTATGATTTCTTTATGTATAATGAATAACCAGTTTTAAATATATTTTAAATAAATAACAATATTATTTGATATAAATTTAAAATTATATATATCTATATATATTATTTGAACCGGAACGAAAAATATAACGGTTTAAAGCCCTGATATTTAATCTACACAGATCTAGTCTATCAAAACCGTTTATTTATTTTTGTAGATTATACTTCAAAAAATATAACTTTACAAATGATAATTTACAAATTACACGACGAAAAAAAGAGGGTCTATTTTAAAAGCTAAATCAAGCATCAAATTTTTTACATTTGATTTACTCGTACGCTACGTTTCATACACATGATACTGTACCCCTTTCTTTTATTCTGCATTTTTCCTCATCTACCATCCACGCTTCCCTTTCGGTTTACACACTTTCGAAACGAGACAGAAACGCAAGCAGAAAAGCATTGATACTACGCAGTCGGTCTATTGCAGCCAACCGATGAGCTAATGCCCGCGGAACTTTCGTCGAAAAAAAATAACCGACTGTCGAACGTACGGCGTAGTTTTTGTTTTTTAAGGCTAATTTATTTTTATTCAAAACAAAAAAAAATTAACGAATTCGACGTATATTTTAGTTTCATCGTTCCAACTGCGACGTTAATGTGGGTAGGTATGTGCAGAGGAACAAAAAATGTAGACTATCGACTATTGATTACACGTAGATTTTGTATGAAAAAAAATAATATATATATGGAAAAATTTGAGACCAATATTGCGTGAGAAAAGTTAAAGATAAAATTCGAATAAATAATTTAATTGAAATATATTACAAGCAGAGCTGTGATGGATCTAGATCTGAATGTAGGATTTTTGATCTGATCTAGATCAAAATAGGTTATATTTCTGTATTAATATTTATTAATAATCGACGTTTCGACATACTCTACGTACATCATAAGGAAAAATGATACAAATGACATGTACAGTAAATAAAAAGAACAACAACAATTATTAATTAAAGGAGCCTTTACACTAATTGATGTTATCTGTTTCTTTATAAATTACTATTGTTTTTCTTACCAATTGACTGTTAATCTGCTAATATAAAATTACAATTTCAGCTTGAGTTCAAGTATAAATTCTACTTTTGTTTTATTAACTCCAATATAGTAAAAAATCTTTCAGAACTCATTATATTGAAATATAACAGTTTTAGGTTTTTAGTTCTGTATTAAGTTTTATTAATAATCGATGTTTCGACGTACTCTACGACATCTTCATCAGAAAAAATGATACAAATGTTATATACAGTAAATAAACAAAACATAAAAACAAGTTACTAGGTAACAAATTAAGTAACTAGATCATAAAATTTACAGTAATTGATATTATCTTTTTCTTTGTAAATTTCTATTGCTTCTCTTATCAATCTTATTATTTTTTTTTTGAATTTTACATCATGAAGATATTATAAAGCATGTTGAATAATAGCAGATTTATCTGCATGGTTTAGACGTCTTGACTTCTTACGTCAATCTAGTAGAAACAGTTATAGCTGTTTGTGCAACATAAATTTTACCGCATGGTGTTCTATAGGTATAGATTGAACCAAAGATTGAAGAGGAATAATAATTTTTACATTCTTCAACGTGCGTTGCAATTTCATATGTGATCAATAGGAAACTTTAATATTCTTTCTTGATAAAATTCTACCTATTTTATCGGTAACATTTTTCACAAAAGACAAAGAAGCGTGAACTATATTTTATTTTAATATAATGAGTTCTGAAAATTTTTTTTTACCACGATCTAGAACGTTTTATCTTTATATATTTTGATCTTAATCCAGATCATCTACAAATGATCTTCGTTTATTAGGTGCGTAGATTTGAATCATTATTATTATTATTATTATTATTTTTAAAAAACATGAAAAAAATTCAAGCTTTAGGGAACTAATATTTGTACTAGATATTATTATCACATTCCCTGCTTGGAATAGAAAGCTCTTTTATGTGTTTTGCCCAGATTGCTTGTAATATCAACACAATATTTTTATATTTTTAATTACACAGTATTTTGTTTTTGCTTAAATCTCCAATAATTTATTTTGATGAACTAATTATATCATTAATTAATTTTGTTGAAAGAAGAAAAATGCATTGACTTTGCCGGGGTTTGAACCTGAGACCTTTTGTTTTTGCAGCAACTGCGCTACCACTGCGCCATAAGATCTCAACGACAAGGTAATGCATTTTCTATATTTGTCGCAAAAACAAAAGATCCCAGGTTTAAACCCCGGCAAGGTCAATGCATTTTTCTTTATTCAACAAAATTGATTAGATCATCAAAATAAATTAATGGCGATTTAAGCATAAACAAAATACTAAAATATTAATGTCAAAAGATAAACTTTTGTTCTTGGGTCCTGAACCTGCGTTATGATTAATTATAATGTTATTAAATCCTCTATCAGGTTCGTTACTGTTTTTAGTAATGACGCGTTTCGACTTTTCAGTCATCTTCAAATTTTCCGAGCTTGGTCTTGTGTTGTGGCTCGAGTTGTGGCTTGGTTCACTCGAGCCACAACACAAACCAAACTCAGAATATCTGCAGATGACTGAAAAGTCGAAACGCGTGATTGCTAAAAACAATAACGAACCTGATAGGGAATTTAATAACAATATAATTAATCAAAATACTAAAACCTAATATATAATATGCTATGTGTAATTAAGAATATAAGAAAAATATACTAACATTACTAGATTTATAGACACATCATGTGATGTACTCGACTGGATTCAATCATGAGTTTATCATGACCAGTTAAAATATAGAAAAATGCATTTACCTTGTTTTTGAGATCTTGTGGCGTAGCACAGTTGTCGCGAAAGCAGAAGATTCCGGATTCAAACCCCAGCAAGTTTAATGCATTTTTCTTTGTTTAAAAAAGTTAACTTATTTAATTAGTATATCAAAATAAATTAATGGCGATTTAAGCAAAAACAAAATACTATAAACTAATAATATACTACATTATTTTCGAAGAATACAATATTATGTATTAGTAAAACATTATTGATTTTAAACAAGTTAAATAATATGAATTAACAATTTTCATGTATTTTATATATTATATATATATATATATATATATATATATATATATATATATATATATATATATATATATTATATATTCTTGCACATGCTCATTTTTATATACATATAAATTTTACAAATAAAATATCTTGTAACATGTCAAAACAATTTAGCAACATAAAATTTCTTTTTCTTTTGAGTAGATAACAAAAGAATGCCGAAAACAAAACCTAAATCGTTGGTAAAGGAAACAGTTGCATGTAACTAACCGTGAGATAGTCGATCGTCGGCTGTTTTTCTTTCGACAAAAATCTAGCGTCAGTTATAATTTCATAGTTGTACCCGTTTATTTCGGACTAGTGCACAAAAATTATAACCGGGCATATTTACTTTTACATAATTTAACATACTGCTTTTACAAAAATAATATAAGTTAGAAACAGAAGCTATAAAAGGATAAAAAGGAATAGACTTATGTAAGATTAGACGATTATGGTAAACGGTAATTTTTCGCTTGTTTAAACAGCGTTTTCGGTGGCGCCAAGTTTTGTCCTGTACTGTCTGTGCTTATTCGAACGGGTAAATTTCGAAATTCGGCAAACTTTAACATAGATCTTATCTACGGGTTTAAAATTTTTATGCTTCATTTGGTTGTTTGTGGGCGGTACTTACTAGTTATCAGTCTAGATAGATATTTAACAAAAATTGATCTATAGAATTAAATTAATTTGTGAACAAATAATTATTAATGTGGAAGTGAGATTTTTACGTGGGTATGTGGTGTAACTAGGAGAAATCGCGTACGAAATAGATTAGTGTATGATGAATGTAAAAATGAAAAAAAAAATGTTGTAGTAAAAGTTGATGTTAGTCAGTTAAGATGGTTCGGACATGTTGAGCGAATGCCTAAATGTGAATGTAAACACAAACGTGTTTATAAACAAAACTTTTCTCTCTTATTAATATAATAAAACAATGTGCTGTGTTTCCCATATATATTATGGTTGAGCTGATAATAACTTAAATCGATTATATAAAACATTCTTCAAAACATGTTTCTTTAAGCTTATCAGAATATTATTATAATATTATTATTGCCTATATTACTAGTACAATAATGCACATTATTATGCAGCAGTTAGTTACTATACACACCACTAGTGGCAATACTAAACTACAACGTCAAGTGTAATTAATCTGACATCTTCGGCGGCAATATCGACAAATTATTACGTCAAGTTAAGTTAATTGGCAATTGCTTTGTTTATTTTTACTTGAATTTTAATTTGATTATCGAAAATGTGTGAAGAAGTGCACGAATTAGCAATGTGCACTGTCAGATTTTTCAGAAACTACATATTCGACCATAGAAACACGGTCAAGTTTATTTAGTTTAATATCTTCGACGGTTATTTTAAAAATTATTAAGTCAAGGTAAGTTAATTGACAATTACATTGTTAATTTTCGCTTGAATTTGAATTTAATTATTGAAAATGTGTGAAGAAGTACAAGAAATGCAATATATACCACCCAGAGTGGTTAAAAATTGTATATTTGATCAAAAAAATATTAATTCTCACAAATTACGTAACACAAATAAATATATCACTTGGAATAGAAAGATTTTATTATGTTTCGCCTAGATTGCTTGGACTCTGTTTTGTCTCGGTCACAAATATGTAGTCTCATAATCTTCTATTTCTCGTAACATAATATACTATAGGTGAAAAATTACCAGTTAATAAATTGCTTTAAAAACAGTAGTTAACGACAATGTAATTGCATAATTATATAACATTGTAAAAAAATCTTTCAGAACTCATTATATTAAAATAAAATAACTTTAGGTTATAGTTCTGTATTAATATTTATTAATAATCGATCTTTTGACGAACTCAATGTACGTCTTCTTCCTGATGAAAACGTACGTTGAGTTCATCGAAACGTCGATAATTAGTAAATGTTAATACAGAACTATAATCTATATTATATTCATATAACTTACTTTTTTAAAATCTCAAATTAAAACTTGAATAAATCAAATAAATTTTTACATAATCATTTAACTTAGTACATGAATTTAGTTAGAAAAAGCTTCCATAGCTCGTTTTGTGACAGGGCGTATGTGCGAGTTTTAGGGTGGAAAAAAAATCGAGCAGGAACGAGGGTAGCGGCAGGGCAGGAAAAGCTGTAGAAAGCCGTAGTCCAATGACAGGTCTAAGCCCGCTAAGCCGGGGTTAGGAAAGAAAGACTGCTAATAGAGCTTTCCGGTGCCAGAAAGCGCCGCGTCGCGCCGCACCACGTTGAAAGCACCAGCCGCCGTTCCTGCTGTTACTGCTCAAACTCAATTCATGATCCAATAACAAAAGACAACGATATTACCGACCGAGCGACCGGCCATAGATGGACAAAGAATAACAGAGACAGACAATACATATAGCATTTTTCTCTATACTATGCTGGAGTTGATTTCCGATATATACAGACTGTTTCAAATTTAAACGGTCTGACTTTAAACATTAATAATAAATAAAGAAATTTTTGAAATTCAATTAGGAAATATTTATATGATTTGTAGTATAATTTAAATATTGTCTACCGCATATTTTTATTTTGTAAAGTTTTGTGCAATACCTTGTGGTTTTCGTCTTGTGGAACCCTGAAGAAGTCAATAGTAATTACCAAAACATTGGAATTGTAAACAATAAATATTTTTCAACTGAATACCAATTATTTTTTAATTAATCTTAAATTATTCGACAATTTTTAATCTAATTAATCATAAAACTGAAAATTAAAAAAAATTTACTGTGTCCACTAAAGAACCGACCGTTATCGTATTAATTAAATTTATGGAATAAAAAAATTTGTGTAACACAACTACTAAAAAATAAAACAGCTTTAGGTTCAAGTTCTGTATTAATATTTATTAAAAATCGACATTTCGATGAAGACGGATGTTGAGTTCGTCGAAACTTAGATTTTTAATGAATATTAATACAGAACTTAAACCTAAAGCCGATTTATTTTGTATCATGAGTTATGAAAGATTTTTTTTTACTATGTTAACAACTACTGTAGTCATGGTAAATAAAAACAAAACTGTCTTGACATAAATGTGCCACCTCCTATTTACAGAATTATATATATATTATAAAAATATGAAAAATTTTCAAAATATTATTTAGCCGTATCGAAAAATATTTATTTGTTATTTATAACTTGTAAAACACATAAAATTAATATCAGTAAATTACCACTTCCGGTTGGCAGATCTTTACCAAAAGTTGATCAAGTTGAGATTTTCACCTCATACTTACTTACATACATACACAATCACGCCATGTACCCAACAGGGTGTGGCACAAACTCTTTTCAACATTCCGTAATCAGTCTCCTCCAAACATTCCTATCCAAACAAGCAACTTTCGCTGCATCCACATTCATAATTCCTCTCATACATGCTCTTTTATTTCTACTACTTGGAAACTTTCGCTCATGCAAAACACTCTCAATCATACCACTCCAACTGCTCATCGGACGTCCACGCAAACGTATACCATCAAAATCATTCAAATAAATCTTTTTAACCAAACGTTCATTAGACATTTGCTCAACATGTCCGAACCATCTTAACTGACTAACACCAACTTTTGCTACAACATTTTTTTCAATTTCTCACTCATCATACACTAATCTATTTCGTACCCGATCTCTCCAAAGTTTAAATATGAAATTTTATGATATTATTTGAATTTTCTTATATTATTTAAATAATAATTTTTTGTTGTTTTTGTAAATATATTATAAAGTTTATATATTGTTCTTTGTTCAATGTTTTTGATAACTTTCTAATTTTGTTTTTATGAATATTTGTATATTTATATCATAAAAATAAGCACAATTAAGAGTCAAATATTTTAAATAAACTACTTTATAAAATAATCTTGACTTATTAGAAAAAAAATCTACAAATACTAATATTAATATCAAGCTAATAATCCAATAATAAATTAAAATAAATTCATTTTTTCAAAAATTATCCTTACAATTTTAATATGTATAGTTATTATTAAAAGAGAAATGGTTGCTTTGGAAATGAGCTTTTTACGTGGCGTATGAAGTGGAACTAGAAGGAATCGTGTACAAAATAGATAAGTATATAATGAGTGTGAAATTAAAAAAAATGTTATTGCAAAAGTTGGTGTTAGTCGTTAAGATGGTTCGGTCATCTTGAGCGAATGTCTAATGAACGTTTGGTTAAAAGAATATATGTGGTAGATTTTGAAGGTTTAGGTTGGCATGAACGCCCGATGAGTAACTGGAGTGGTATGATTGAGTGTTTCCAAGTAGTAGAAATAGAAAAGCATGAATAAGAGGTGTCATGGATGTGGATGAAACTAGAGTTGCTTCTCTGGATAGGAATATTTGGAGAAAATTAATTTCGGGATAGTGGAAAAAATTTGTGCCACATCCTTGTTGGTAAATAGCGTGATTGTGTATATATGCATATTTAATTTCTAAATAAAGATCAATTCCGTACTTAAGGAGCAAATTAGATAAATTTAGATGGATAAATTATATTTAATTTTTAAATAAAGATCAATTCCGTACTTAAGGAGCAAATTAGATAAATTTAGATGGATAAATTATATTGTGAAATTGAGTATTGAAACGGTAAAGTTGTTGGAGGAGAGCAACGTGAATGTTTCTAAAACGTTATCATCGGATTGAGGTAGATGAAGAAGTATGTTGGAAGTCAGTTCATGTATAAATATCTTTCCGTTTCCGCTCCGCTCCGTCTTTAATGCAACGGGACTGAATGAATAAGTTCAGTTAAAGGACGATGAAAGCGCATGAATTAAAATATATATTCCTTTTCGTTGAAGTCAAGTCGACCGGACCAGCCAGCGCTCGGAAGATCCTTCAGATGATATCTTTTACTTTGGTCGTTTGCTAAAAACCATCAACGTTGCGCTTGGAATTTTACTTCCGAATTATATTCGTCGTATCCAGAGATCAGTAGCGTAGAATTTCTTCTATATTTATATGTGTAGTTTAAAATAAGTCCAATTTTATAATCTTATTGATTGATTGTAACTGAAGACCAGTAGTTAGCTAAAAAGAAAAACACTTGATTAAAAAAGTATAAGCCGTTTTTAGCGCTGCGGCTGAGGTCTGAATCTAATCTGATATGGCGCTGAACGAATATTGAGGTTTCTCGTATTTCGGAACGTACGATTTGCAAAAGACATCTTTGTTTAAAGTGGTAGTGAAATGTGTATATTGCGGCAAATCCACGAGGAAATAAAAATCTAATGTTTCATAAGTAAACAGTCATATTAATATGCTGTGTAATTTGATATTGGATCCTTGATAGCAAATGGTAATTGTAATTGCTTGAAATGTCAGCTGGGACATTAACTAACTATTTGAAAATAATGACAAAAAGAAAATATATTTTAAAAATTATGTTTGGTTCCGAATTATAACCTAGCTTTATAAGTGTCAACAATTGACAGACTATTTCTGTTAAATATTTATTCAAACCTCAGCATCATGGCCGCCGCGTCGTAGAATTGACTGCACTTTTTGGTACGCTATGGCCTATCCAGAAATATATATATACATATACATATATATATATATATATATATATATATATATATATATATATATATATAAATCAGTGGTGCTTATATATAAAAATCTCAAAATGCTAAAATTTAAACGCTATATGAAACGATTAGTAAAAATATATGTTTGAAAACATTGGATAATCTACCTGTTGAGTAAAATATTTAAATAAATATAATAAATAAATTAAAGATATTACAATTAAGTGACATCTTATTTGTTAATAAAAGTTAATTTTTCAACTTGTATCTTTGTAATACCAGGTTAGGGGCTGTCAATAAACTGATTATGTATTTTTTTAAGATTTTAAATTTTATTGTCAGTGCTGCGGGTCATTACCCTACAACAAGTAAAAAAGTTACTGCTTATATTGGGTTTTGGACCACATAGACCCAGGCGATATCTGTTCAGTAATACGTTCTTTAACACCTAAAATAATATTTTTATTTAAATTTTGGTATAAGTGCGCCGTGAATCACAGACAAATAGTACTCGTTACCAGTGGCCTACAGCTTTCTATTTTAAAGAGGTACGCTTAATTGTACATCTTGTTTCAGCAACGCAGAAATCAAATTACTATTTTTATATAAGATTATTAATAACCTGTTAGATGTAACAATGCTTCTGAATTTGTTGGATCTCAACGTACCGTCTGTGAATACACAAAATCCTGCAACATTCAATATTAATTTTGCTCGCACTGATTAATATAAGTATTCTTCAATTATTTTTATCTGCAAATTTTATAATTATTATCAAATTAGGTTAGATATATTTCATATGTCCCATATACAATTTAAAAATTGTGTTAAAGATTTGCATCCATATATTGATAATTAATTTTAACTTTGTTTAGTATAACTGGCTAATTTCACATTTGTATTTATTTTCTTTTGTTATGTATTCAAATCTATAATAGTTTATATATTTTTCTTTGTATCATTAAATAGTACTCTGTAATGAGAATGTAATTAATTCTGTTGAGTAATAAATAGTAATTATATAAAATTATAATTACTAGTAGTGTATATTTAATAATGATAAAAGTAAGGCTAATTTCTGTAAGAAAAAATAAATAGGCGTACGCCACTGTCCAGCAATGATAAATCGGCTTGTAGTCGCGAAGAACGTTTTTGTATGTCCATCGTAGTAATTCTAAGGGGTTGTCGCATATATTAAAGTGATTACTCTTCTCAAGATGATAAATCTTTTCAACACTGATGCAATGTCGCCGCCGCTAACTACGCTAACTACGTAAGACATCAAAAGTTTGAATTACAGCCGAATCGCTTTCAATTTCAATCTTTGATCATACATACCTATTTACTTTGCATTGCAGCCGAGATTATTAAAAAAACATGATTAAAAGAGATTAGCTGTTTTCTGTTTTGTTAATCGTATACAAATGCAGTTTTTATACGCATTTCTAGACAAAACTTATACAATTAACATGAAAAATGTACTTTGCTTACACTAATTGTACAAGAGAATCTGTAGATATCTTCACGCTGTGAAAAAATGATGTAGGTAAGAAATTATTGCTAACACGTGTCTTGCCAACTTATTATAATGCTAATTTTTATATCAAGTACATTTAGTTTTATATATTGCAAAAATCTGTTATATTCACCACAAAATCGAAAGTCATTCATAAATATATCTATTAAATAGAAAAATTTGTATAACAACTACTGCAATCATGATAACTAAAAACAAAACTGTCACAATGTTTTCATAATGGAGGTGAAATTTAAAGTTACTTTTAAATAAGATACCCAAGTATTATATGTATATTCGACAAAAAAATCGGAAAATATTTTTAGCTCTTAATTTTAACAATAAACCGAGCCTATAACGCCCTGTTTGCCATTCTATAACATGTTTGCAGGCGATGTTTACTAAAGTAAATTTAATTTAATTTTTGTAAAATTGTAGTTGAAATTATGTATATATATATATATATATATATATATATATATATATATATATATATATATTGTGACAAAAATAATTTTTGTCACGCGGCATATACATATACATATATATAATTTGTGATATATAAGTGCGTCAGTAATTGAAATAATTGTAAATGCAAAATTAGCGCAAAAGACAATTGTTAGTTGTATAATTAAATATGTAACAAGGGAAACTCGTAGATAGGCAACTAATTGCGATTGATATATAATATATTATATAGGTATATATATGAATGCTAAATTTCAATTTTAAATATGAAAAGAAAAATAAATAATATAAATATAAAATATTCCTTTTGAAATTCAATATGATAAAATCTGCTTGTAAATACGTAAAAAGCTTTTAGATTTATGAGAAGCAATATTTGTAGTAATCTTTTATTCATTGAGATATGACCACGATATTTATATATGTATAAACAGGCATAGTATGCATATCTATCTTTTCAATACATGATATGTGAAAATACTTTTATGTTATCAAAAGATTTTCCGATCGGAAAAAGCTCATTTTTCCAAACATACCATTTAATATGTCTGTGTCTACATTACATGAATATATGCGCGGCCATATAGATTTTGCTAGTTTTTTTTTAAATTTTGATAACTGGCTACGGTCAATAAATGTACATAAATATTAAGTTTTTAATTTTTCAACCAAGAATATACAAATGCACGTACTACTTTGAAAATATTGGATTTTATATCTAAATTATTGATACATTTATGAATATAATATAGAATTGAAAATTTTCAAATTAGGTATACACACATAAATTTATGATAATAGTTCTGTGAACAAAATGATTAGAATACTATATTGTTTATATGGCTATGGAATAGTAAAAAAAAAATTGACAATTGCATGGTTTTTATATACACCACGGTTTCCTAGCAAACGCTGCATAAAATACGAATACGTAGTTAAAATGGTTAAAGTCTTAAAGAGTTGTAATTGATGAAAAATGCATAGCTCGCGGTTATAAGTTACAGACAATATAACACACACACACACACACACACACACACACACACACACATTTTGACACGAAATTACTACATAAGTTTTATGTAAAATTTTATGGTAAATTATTTACTTGAATATCTACAAAATCGTAATATTAATATAACAATTACCTATAATATCATTTATTAAATTATAAATTTTAATTTTTCTACCAAACAAAGTTACATATATTTAGTATACGTTGTTAACTAATCAAACTTTTATATACGAAAATTTATTGTACCGTGGAAACATGATCATTGTTTTGTAACAAAAACTATTAGTTTGAGCCGTGAAGAAGATTTAAAAATAAATCGAAAGCTTCGATTGAAACTTAAATGAATTTTATTTAACAACGTTCCGAGTAGACTAATATACCTAATTATTGCTACACAAATATGTATATATGTAACAAAAAACAATATTCAAAAAAAAATTCAATTTATTATTACAAATATGTTTTAGCAATGTTTATAACATTAATACCAAAAAAAAAAAGGAGAAAAAACACATTCGAAAAATAAGCTAGCAAGCAAGCATCATGTAGCAAAAATGTTTGTGTATTATTCGAATAAACAAAAACATCGAAATACTTGAAAACATTTCGGTAATTTTATGTATAGCCTTTTCATTTTCATCAACAACAGAAAATCATCAGCAGCAGAAAACATAAATATTGTAATAATACTTCACTTATATGCAAAAGAGTTTCCTTGCTTACAAACACATATATACAAATATATTTATAAGGTACGACCAATAGATTTTTGAACTGATTCAAATAAGAGTAAATTTTAATTACATAGACATATAAATTACTCAGCATAATTAAATATAATAAAAAAATTTATATTATTTATTTTGATAAAAAAAAAACCTAAATTCAGGGTCGTAACTGCAACCCTCAGATATGTTTACAAGTTTTGAAATAAGTTGTATCTCCCAAGCAGAGAACGGGTAAATTTGCTGAATTTGTTATTCTCTAATATTGTGCTTTTTTTAATTGAAGTTAAAATAAGTTTAAAGTAGTGAATAACTTAGCGAGGCATGGGCATTATGCTAGAAATTTCTAAAAGTGTGTTTTACTTTAGTTTTGTTCATCAAGTATGAGTTGTTTACACAAAAATCTTTCAGAACTCATTACATTAAATAAAACTGCTATAGGTTAAAGTTCTGTATTAATATTTATTTATAATTGACATTTCGACGAATGCAACGTCGGTCTTCATCAGGAAAATTGATACAAATGACATTTACAGTAAATAACAGAAACATAGAAACAAGTTACTAAGTAACAAATAAATAACTAGATCATAAAATTTTATAGATTTTTAAGTCAAATTTTATTTAACTCAGTGCTTTCACAGTAATTGAGGAGCAGACTTTTACATTCTATGCGCAAGAACGCGTCTTTTAAGGAAAATCCGATATATTGAAAGTTACTTGGACATTCACTACGCTCTTTTATGGAATTTGGACAAAACGAATTTTGAAAATCTGCTCTCCAGTTGATTTTGTCTTTATAAATTTCGCCAATCAATATTAACAATAAACTGATAAGAAAAGCAAATTTATAAAGAAAAAGATTATATCAATCATTCTGAAGGCACTGAGTTCAATAAAATTTTACTTCCATTAATTAAAAAATATATCAAATTTTATGATCTAGTTACTTATTTGTTACCTAGTAACTTGTTTCTCTTATGTACTGTAAATGTCATTTGTAATAGTTGTCCTGATGAAGATAAATATTAAATACAGAACTTTAATCTACAGCAGTTTTATCTAAATTAATTGTTAAGGTTTAACTACAGATTTATCCGCTTTTAAGAACTATTAAAAATTTTATAACTAGTTTATGAACTTATTAGGCAACACTTTTCTATTTGAAATTCAGCGCAGCGCGATGAGGCTGTTTGCTTTCGCGCGTCTCTTTGGTAATTTAAAACGTGTTTGGCTTGCGAACAAATCGCCAACGCATTTTCCAATACACTGATTTTATTTGCGGCGACATGATTTCTTTAGGGAAATTACAATGCCTGATTACCATTTCGTCGTACACCAACAATACGACAATACCTATGGCAATGCCAATATTTGTCGTTTTGTATTTCATCATACTTCAGGTTTATGCTGCTGACACATCTACCTCGCTTTTTTGTTTGCTTGAGCACAATTAGACAGCTTTTATAAACAGAAGTATTGAATGATAATATAGTAAAATATTTTTCAAAACTCATTTTATTAAAATAAAAACTGTTTTAAGATTAGATTCTGTTTAATTATTTTATGAAAATGAACTGTTTCTACTAGATTGATAAAACATAAGAAGTCAATTCGTCTAAATCATCCAGATAAATCTCAACTCTATGCATCTATAAACTCAATTAATGATTGTATCGTTTTACAGCATGATTTGAATAACATCAACTCTTGGTGCGCTGAAAACGGTTTATTTCTCAATATTAGCTTTTCTAGAAAATCTAACGTTATTACATATCAATATTCTTGGTCCAATACACATTTAGACCGTAGATAATAAAAATCTTAAATCTAATATAATAATAAATAATAAAATAAAATGATCTTAACTTAAGATTGAATTGATAAATCATAAATATTTATTTTTATATTTATTTAACATAAAGTAAGATGCAATATATATGACGTTATGTTCCATAAATAATAAATAGGTGCTGCAAACTTATTTCTTTTATGAAGTATTTTAATATATAATAAAAAATATATAAAAGACTGAATTCCGTCAATTACTAATTATTTATTTTATAAGATATAATGTCACTATAAGTTAATTAAGTTAACTGACAATTACATTGTTTATTTTTGCTTGAATTTGAATTTTATTATTGATTTGTCAGAAAATCTTCGACGGCCATATTGAATATTATTAAGTCAAGTTACGTTAAATTAATTGACATATGCATTGTTTATTTTTTTTAATTACCAAATTATTATTACAACAAATTACATATATAATATATGACAGATTAGACAAAGTTTTGATAAAATAATTTAGTATACTTTATTAAGTTAAAATTTTAATATTTTTATAAAAATCCTATTATCAAATGGAAAAATTACTTTTAAAATACGATAAACATTATAAATGTATTTGATAATAAATAATTATTTTTCAAACCATTACATATAATTTGAAGTATATAAAGAGACATAAAATTAATATAAAGATTTAATTCAATAACAAAAATGAAGAAATTTATTAACATTGCCGCATTAATTGCGTTTACTTGTAAGTAGAATATATTTCTTTAAATTTATACGTAATATAATATACTATTTTTAATAATAAAATTTAATATATTATTAAAACAAATTTTCCGCATTAATATAGGTATATTTTTTTAAAGATGTTTCTCCTATTAAAAGATGGTCAATTTCCCTATCAAGTATCACTGAGATACTTAGGTATCCATAGTTGTAAAGACAGTATTATTAATGACAATTGGATTTTAACTGCTGCTGATTGTGACATATTTTTATTTACCAAAAAAACTGTTTTGTCAGAACAATATTTTGAAAACTTGGGCTCAGTTGTACCAAATATTGTTAAATGCTTTAAATAAATTGAACAATCAATATCAGTCATATCAGTCTAGTTGCTTAGTTAACTCACTGATTAAGATAACAATGTTTTATGCAACAAAGCCATAATAATTTTCTGAGTAACACAGTCGTGATTGACATAAAAAAAAAAACATGTTAAAAACCTGCTGTAGTCGTCACAGACTCTCTCCACAGTTACATAAACAAAATATTTTGTAACAAAGAAATTATTATTGAAAAAGATAGTAACATTAACAATTTATATTTTTTTGTGACCATGGGAACGAATCTACATAATATGTTAAAATAGAAAAAAATTGCACAAATATAAAAAAATTATAAAAATTGTATCAAAACAATGTCTCAAATAAAAGTTGTTAATATAACAACCCCCGGCAAATATTTTTTTCAAAATATTTCTATGTTACGAAATATTAGCAAAAGACATGAAATTATTATTAGTAATATTTATTAATAATCAACGTTTCAACGTACTCAACGTACGTCGAAACATCGATTATTAATAAATATTAATACAGAACTACAACTTAAAGCCGTTTTATTTTAATATAATGAATTCTGAAAGATTTTTACTATGTTAGTATTTAAAAATATTTTTAAAAATTTGTTTAATCGAATTTGCTGGCTACCGACAAACAGATAGACAGAATAATGTCGGGCTAAAAATAGTTAATTCACATTATAAAAAGCCTAATTTGTGCTCATCTGTAAAAATCTAAATAACTTATAATTGATATAATTACAATATTTTTTTTACTATATTTTAAATAGTATAACTTTTTAAATAAATTTTATGTTTACTAACAATACAATAACTTTAAAATTATATTTTAGTGAAAACGTAAAACTTTTAATGCATGCAGTAGCTGGTAGCAACAAATTAATATCACTTGGACGTTGGTATTCAGTAGACAAAATCATCTATCATAAAAACTACAATGATCTTAATCTTCAACATGATATTGCATTGATTAAAACAAAAACCGTCATTAAATTTACGAATAAAATTCAGCCAATTCCTTTAAATACAGAAGACATTGGTACTGGTAAAGATCTTGTTCTAAGCGGTTGGGGTGTTACTGACTATATCGAAAATAATATACCAAATAATCTTCAATTTGTCCATTTAAAATCGATAACATCTTTGCAATGTCAAATAGCACACGCTAATGATGTATGGTCGGTAAATGAAGCTCAAATTTGCACACTGACTGATAATAATAAAGGTGCTTGTATTGGGGATTCCGGTGGACCACTAGTTTGGAATGAAAAATTAGCTGGAATCGTTTCCTGGCGAGTACCTTGTACAGATGGATACCTCTATACTAGAGTTTCTGCTTATGTAGATTGGATTAATAAAATAATTAATAAATAATTTTAACAAACTGACTTGGTTTTAAGATAATGAAACTGTTACAAGAGCAAAATTTAAAAAAAAAAACACCCAAAAACCAAGATTCTAGTATTAGCCATTGCATTTATTTACTATTAATATCAAACAAATAAAATAATTATATAAAAAAAAGTTGTAATATTTTATTTAAATCATTCAAATAAAAATTTATTACAGTAATATGTCGTCAGTCGATATCTTGTTTGTTTCATACTCCATTTTTGATCAAATTGAATTTATTGGTAATTTGGCAATATTTATTTATTTTCTATCTATTTTAACAATCGTAGTTGTTGTAATGTTAAAAGTTTTGAAAATATAAATTCTAATTTGTTCCAATATCCTCACTATAAACAATTCAGTTCAAAAACTTTAAACATTATTTTCTCGAATGTAAAGTTTTGTGATATAGAACAAACAAGTAATCAACTGACAATATATTACCATATTTTTATATTTATTTTTTATTACGTTTTTGTTTTATCTATAGTCAAGTGTAATTAGTTTTATTGCATATAGTTAATTAATATTGGGTACATTTAATATTTTCAAATCAAAATAAAATTAGATGATATTTATTTAAATAATAGGAGTAATAAATAAAAATAAAAAGTTTTAAGTTAAAGTTTTGTTATATTTTAATTTAAATTCGATTACACATATGTCAGCATTAGAAAAATAAATACCTATTTTTTTTTTTACCATTTTTTACAAAAATAGTACACTTAATTTATAAAATTTTATTCTTATACTTCTTAATTTTATCCTTAAAATTTACACTTAAAATTTCTCCGTAATAAAATACATAATTACATAAAATTGTGTCTAAGTAAAAAATAAAATAAATACCTGTAATATTACATAATAAATTACAATTTTAATATGATATATCCATACTTTCCAAAATGTTAATACTAAAACTATAGTTCGAACCAGCTGGCAGACGATTTTACTGGTAATAAAATAAAATATGCCACAAGATCAGTTATAAATTAAACAAAATTTTATCGAAACTCGTCACTGCTGCTACGCGAACGCGCCACTTGTAATTCCAAAAAAGTGTCTAAATGAATGATCACGAAACAAGTACTTCGGTACTTGCGTTCAAGGTTTTCCTATAGAGCTGTCGTACCAAATATGATAATAACACTTTTCGTAAATTCTATATTTGTTTTATAAATATTAATTTTCTTAGACTTTATTTTTTATTTTAGAATGAACAAATTCAATGAATCTAATTTCTAATTCATAATTTTAAAAATGATTAAAAAAAAATTATCGCTAAAATTATCTACTGAATTTTAGTATATAGAGTGGAAAAATTAAAGTAAAAATAGTCATATCAAAATGAAGACTTTCGTTGTTTTGGCTGCTTTCGTCGCTGATGCCTGTAAGTATATTCATTATTTTATTCTTTAAAATATTATATTAACGGTTGATTTCATAATAAGCAATAAAATAACTAATAAATAATAAACTAAAGTCAATTTTAAGCTGGAAAAAAACATTGTTTTATACTCAAACAACAAATAATTTTTCCAGTTAACAAAAAAGCATCGTCTTATTTACAGCAATAATAATTAATGCTTTTTTCCCGACTTATAGTCCACTTTAGTTATAGTGTTTATTATACATAAATGACTATAAATCTCATTAATTATACTTCAAAACAAATATTTGAAAACTAGATTATATTTTTTGCAATATTGTACAATAGCTTGATAAATATATTCAAGAAATATTTATTGTTTTAAAATTTAATTTGTGTTAAAATAATTATTCATTTATGTTATATTTAATTGAATAAAAAAACAATAAAAATTTATAAAAAAAGATAACATCGATCAGTGTGACTAGTAACTGAGTTAAATAAAATTTGGCTTCTTTTAATTTAATAGTTTATAAATTTTATAATCTAGTTACTTATTTTGTTATCTAGTAACTTATTTCTATGCTTTATTTATTATATATGTCATTTGTATAATTTTTTTTTGGTAGTGATACATGTAAAGTCCAAACGTCGATTTTTAATTAAAATTTACACAGAACTTAATCCTATAACCTTTTTATTTTAATTTAGTGATATGTTTATAATAACATAAATATTTTCTTCAAGGCGTTTTTCCTCTTAGCTGGGGAATTATTGGTGGAAATACTGCCACTGATGGCCAGTACCCTTACCAAATCTCTTTGAGATACCTCGGTAGCCATTCTTGTGGTGGCAGCATCCTTAGTGAAACCGTAGTCTTGACTGCTGCTCGTTGTGTCTATGGGTAAATATTTTTATTATTTTATTGTTACTTATATATTAAATTAAATATTCGTAAAGTATTGCGTATAAGTGTGTATGCTTCTACACAATGGGGAAGTTTAGCGTATTTTTTTTATTTCTTTATTTGGTTGGACCTGGCTTAAAAAGTGATGTTTAATTTATCATTTTTCTCGAAGATGCCCAGATTTCCTAAAAAAATGCAAAAACATGTCGTGATGACGTCAGTAATGCCATCGCAAAACTTATGTCGACATCTGAAACAGACGCACATGTATTGCCATTGTTACCGATACAAGGTATTGGCTGGGCGTAACCGAATCAACAAAAATCAACATTTACTACGACATACGTTTTCAAAATTATATCTCACCAACTCCTCTGCGCTTGCGCACACTAGGCTTGTGACGTCAGTAATGTTCTTACAAAAATTGTTAATAACAAATAAATGAAACAATTATTAAAAATTTTAATGGCAGTTTCTGTTATTATTTTATATATATATTTGAGAAAAAATAATTTTATACGCAATTTCAATCACGCTAAACTTCCCCATTTTGAATAAATTGTAAAATTGTATTTTTATTGTTTTAAAATATACTCGTAACGTGTGATAAAATATTTATTTATTTATATAACATTTAATTCTAATATTTTTTTATAATTAATACATGCCAACCATATTTTGTTAATCAATAATTAATAATTAGTTGTTCTTAGTTTAATAATAGTTTATTTTTTGATTATTTTGAAATAATTTAATATATTCTAAATCTAACAGTAAAAATATTTTAATTTTTTTATCAATAATGTAAATTTTTCAATTGTATTAGAGTTAATAAAAAAAGATAGCTACTAAGATTTTAGTTCGTTTATTTTTAATAAAATTACGCCAAAATATTAAAAATAAAAAAAAAATTATCAAATAAACGGATTTAAACATGAAAAGTTGTATTGTTTCTTTTACCATAATTTTTGTTGGTATTTTTTGAATAACAAAAATCTTACAAATTCATTAATTTACTATGAATAATTAATCTATATAGCCTTATGAATTATTTAATAAATACTAGAAAAACATAAGCATCCTATAATATTAAAAATTATTTCTTTCTATTCGTATTTGTTTAAAACTAAATTTATTCACTTTTTTTTCAGTCTAAGTGCCAGCTATTTGTCCGTTGTTACCGGCAGCAATAAATTGAACGATGGTGGTGTTTCTTACGATGTCGCTAACTTCACCTACCACAGTAACTACTCCATGAACACAATCCAAAATGATATCGCTGTATTGAAACTTAAGAGTCCAATTCAATTGAATGAAAATGTTCAACCAATTGCTTTGAACAGCGATGCTATTGGCGCAGATGAAGATCTTGTTCTCATCGGATGGGGTATAACTTCCTACCCAGGCGGCAGCACACCCAACGATCTTAAATCGATCAAATTGAAATCGATCACATCATCTGACTGCAACAGCAATTACGCCGGAACTGGATTGTCTGTTGATGAAACTCAAATCTGTACCCTCAACCAACGTGGACAAGGTGCCTGCTATGGTGATTCTGGCGATCCTCTTGTGTGGAACGGTAAAGTTGCTGGTGTTGTCTCTTGGTATCAACCTTGCGCTCTTGGATATCCAGATTTCTACACCAGAGTTTCCGCTTTCAACGACTGGATCAACGAAAACTCAAACTAAAATTATTTACTGAAATAAATTAATTTAACTAGCACTTTTATTTTTTTAATTAAACTTTAAGTGTTTTCCTGTAAACAAGTCTTTCCAAAAATTAAATATATATTATTTTTGATATTTAGATCTATACTTTGTATTGTAATTCTTATTTAATTGGTAATACAACTAACTAATGATTTTGTGTGTACATACATAGTTCTATATTTTACAACAGAATTACAATAACTTTTTTTTAGTACTTTTATTTCATTTTAGAAAGAAAAAACTATAGACAGGTTATGTCAATATTAAAGCATTGAAAGAAGTTGACGAAAGATCTATAAGCTAATTTTGGGGCATCGACCAGTTAAATTATGTTCCTCTATAGGAAGTTTATGTTTTATGTTTAAAGTTTCTTATTATTTCGATTAAAATTTCTCCGTAATAAAATTTATATTTATAAACATTTATTGTTTACGTAATGTAGTTTGTAAAAATTAATGAGAAAACATAGATTTCAAGTTTATACATATTTTTTTTAACGTATAACTATTTTAACTATTAGATTCTAGTCACAGGCTGAAATTAATTTTTCAGTTCGGCAGTTGTGGGTAAGATTGTTTAAGGTAGGTAAATAATGATAATACTAATTGAGTTTCGATTGTCATATGTTTTTGACATTTATTGTAATGACATAGTGGTAATGGCTACTATGAAAGAAAACAATATTTGATTGCTAGGCAACAAAATGCGGTTAATATGTGTACGTACTGAAAACGATGCTGGCTATACATGTTTTTAATGCTGTTATTGTAAAAGTTTTTTATAAATTTGATTATATTATTCATAAAACAAATCATAAAAAAACTCTTTCAATACGTGAGACATAAAATATATTAATATGCCTTTGTTTCTTTATTAATATATGTTTATAAGTATTATTGCAAAAAAACTGTTAAGTAATTAATAATTATTTACCAAACTGCTTCTTTAAATTTTTCCGACAGAAAATATATTTTAATTTATTTATTATTATTATATATTAATTAAAAATATATAAACATGTTTATATAATTTAATTAAAATTTCACAGAAAAACAAAATTTGTTATGTATGTTACTTATTTTAAATAATTTAAAAATTATGGCCCGTATTCTCACCTCATTTTTAAAAGTGATTTTTTTGAAAATTATCTACTTTTGACGTTTACTTACGTAAAAGGTAAGATAAAAATTATACGTTAAAAATTGTATATATATATATATATATATTTAGTAATGTATTCTTCATTATCCATTATTTTCGTATCTATCGTTTTTACGTATCAGGAGGACCAGCTACATAATTGCTATCTTAATTTATGAGTTAACTATAGGCAAATAGATTGTCAATTGTCTATAGTTATTATAGCTATTATTATTAATTATACGTTAAAAATAATATACCGGGTGTTCGTTCGTTAAGTTTGTATGGGCGTTTAACATGTTGTTTCGATAATTTGCGATATTCTTCTTTCTCGAGTAAAATTCGGAAAAATACTTAGAGTACTTTTCGATAGGGCATAAAAAATTCTATAATTTTATTTTAGTTTTAATTTGCTAGCATATGCCGTTTGGGCGCTAGAATTTTTTTTGGATTTTTTGGTTTTTATTTTTTTTCTCGAAAACTATAAGCGTAGCATGGAAACATACGGAACAATGAGTACGATAATTGAGTAAAGAAACCATTATTCTAGGATGCATCGTTTAGTAGTAAAATATTAAAAACTGAATTTTTTAAAATTTGTCGAGGGAATTTTTCAAAATAAGACATTTTTCAAAATTTGCTCAAAAAAATCTGGAAAAATTCAGTAAAATAGAGAAAAAATTAGCTACATAATAGCTAAGTAACTTTTTTCTCTAACTCATTATGGTTTGGCAGGAAAAATTATAGAATATTCTAAAATGTTTTTTAGAATTTTCAATAAATGAAAATTCTAAAATATTTTTTATAATTTTCAATAATTTTTCCTGCTAAATCAATATGAGTTAGGGAAAAAATTTACTCAGTTATTATATAGCTAATTTTTTTTCTCTATATTGCTGATTTTTTCAGATTTTTTAGCAAATTTTGAAAAAAGTCTTATTTTGAAAAAAATCCCTTGAGATATTTTCAAAAATTCAGTTTTTAATTTTTTTCTACTACACAATACATCGTAGAATAATGGTTTGTTCACTCAATTATATTACTCATTATTCCGCATTTTTCCCTTACCATGCTTATTTTCCTACACCTCATAATTTTCGAGAAAAAAAAATAAAACTAAAAAAAAATCGAAAAAAAATTCTAGCTCCCAAACGGCACATGCTAGCAAATTAAAACTAAAACCAAATTACAGAACTTTTTATGCCCTATCGAAAAGTATTCTAAGTATTTCTTCGAATTTTACTCGAGAAAGAAGTATATTGCAAGTCATCAAAAATGCATGTTAAACGCCCATACGAACTTGACGAACGAACACCCGGTATATATATATTTATATTTAGTAACGTATTCTTGATTATCAATTATTTTCGTATCTATCGTTTTTACTTATCAGGAAAAGCAGTTCATAATTGCTATCTTAATTTATGTGTTAATTATAGGCAAATTGATTATCAACTGTCTATAGTTATTACTTTGAATTTTTTACAATATTTATAAAAACAAAAATATTTCAAAATAGAATTATTATTTTTAAACGGCAGAACAGTGTTCTTTGACCACTGGGTACGTTGAGTATCTAACTGTGTATCACTGATTAGGACTTTATCTTTTGCTATTGATGATGAAAGCTTAGCTTTGGGAATACGTATATAGCTTTTCTTGTAATTTTTTTTTCTTATAAGAGTAATTGAATTTATTTTCATTATTATCCAATCGGGTACAAAATAGATTAGTGTATGATGAGTGTGAAATTGAAAAAAATGTTGTAGCAAAAGTTGCCGTGTTAGTCAGTTAAGATTGTTCGGACATGTTGAGCGAATGTCTAATGAACGTTTGGTTAAAAAGATTTATTTGAATAATTTTGATGGTATACGTTTGCGTGGACGTCCGATGAGTAGTTGGAGTGGTACGATTGAGAGTGTTTTGCGTGAGCGAAAGTTTTCAAATAGTAGAAATAAAAGAGCATGTATGAGAGGAATTATGAATGTGTATGTATGTATGTATTATCCAAGATATAAATAAAAATGACGTATAAATTAAAAAATTAACACTTGACTACATACATTATATTTTGTAGATATAGCTAAATTATTTGCAAGTGAATCATTTTCTAATTAATGTAAAATATATTTAGTAAATTTTCGATAACTCGTTTGTATTTTCTTCAAAATACTGTATCAATTATTCAAAAATTGTTGTAATATTATTTGTAAATATAGTGAACTATAAATACTTGGCGTCAGATATTACCGAATATAATACTAATTTCGATGGTTTGAATCCGCTAGCCTGCATTTCTGTTCGTCGTAAAATAGAAAATCAGAACAATAGTTTGATTAACTGTTCGTATTGAAGTCAGTAGTTTAGATTACTGACCGGAACTAGTCGCTGCTCTACGTAAACGCACGACTTGCTGATTCGAAAAGGTGTCTAAATAATACTTGGGGTCAAGGAACTGTCGTACCGGTGATGATACATACATACATACATATATACACAATCACGCCATGTACCCAAGAAGGTGTGGCACAAACTCTTTTCATCATTCCGTAATCAGTCGCCTCCAAACATTCCTATAAATACTTTATTGTTAAATTAACTCATTAAATACGACCAACTTCAATACGATCAATTTTTGTAAATGAACAATTAAATGGAAGAAGAACCAGTACTGTAATAATAAGGACACATTACTCTTTCGTTTATATATAAAAGTGCATCATCCCTTATTGAATGAAGAGGGTCTTTAAACGTAATTAAAGTATTATTTCGTACCGCCCCGTATTTTGTTTGTCGATTGCACGGTAACATATTAGGGCTTTTTATAAGCACTCGTCCTGATAAATCCTTTCCGACATTACCAACAACGAACACGTCGATTTTTTAGGCGTGCAACTGTAGCCCTATTAGGATTTAAGGTAGTAAATACAGCAGGGGCCTATTAACAGTAACTACCCCTATTTGACGGTGGTTGGCACCCCCGGAGGAAAATAGGTTTGATAACGTTTAGCCGGGAGAGATGTCAAATAATAATGTGACACATTTTATGGATCTGGTGAATCTTTGCGCGCTCATGAGCTGTAAAATAACAAAGTGACTCCTCTTCTCAGATTTATTACGTTTCGCTTTGGAAATGCTATTTAACGTTTATGACATATCTGAAGTTATTTTCAGAAGGTAATTCAAAATGGTTTCGTACAGTTCGTATAAAGACATAAAAATGATGAAATTGTTACCAGATTTAGAGGTGTTATATTATCGTACTTCAATTTTAGATGCTTTAACAACTTTTTTTGTGGAATTAGTTATGCCCGGTTTGATTTAATTGATTATTAAATTTGAAGAAAAAGTAGTTAATACGGAGTTAGTTAACTCGTTTACGAAAATGACAAATTATTAATGTTATAATAAAACGGCTTTAAGTTTGAGTTCTGTATCAATATTTATTAATAGTCGACGTTTCGACAAACTCAGCATACGTCTTTATCAGAAAAAAAGATACAAATGACATTTACAGTAAATAAACCGAATATGAAAATAAGTTACTAGGTGACAAAATAAGTAATTAGATCAAAAAAATTAAATTTTTAATTAAAGAAAGCCAAATTTTATTTAAATCAGTGCCTTTACACTGACTGATGTTATCTGTTTTCATAAATTTCTATTTATTCTCTTATCAATATGTTGTTAATATTGTTGGGTCTTGCAATTATTACAGTATCTTCGAATTTTACATCATGAAGATGTTTTAACGCATGTTGTATAATAGCAGATTTATTTGAATTTATAAATTTTATGATCTAGTTACTTATTTATTACCTAGTAACTTGTTTCTATGTTCTGTTTATTTAAAGATAACTGTACTGATAAAGACGTACGCTGAGTCGAAACGTCGATTATTAATGAATATTAATACATAACTACAACCTAAAGCCGTTTTATTTTAATATAATGAGTATTGAAAAATTTATAACATATTAAATTATTAATGTACTACACTACGAGTGAAAAGTTATTAAATTCTTATTCAATATTCAAAGATCTCTGTCCAAAGATTATCCAGTTAGGTTAAAAATTAAAATTTCAACTGCGCAAATATTTAGTTTCTGCTGTAGAATTAGAATCCACACTAGTCACTGCACATTTTGCGCCTAACTGCTGAACGTTACAATAAAGTCTGATGCAACTCTAGCATAAGACAAATAAAATAAAACCAAATTCTAATTAATAAAAAATACGACATATTTACTTTCAATCATCATAATAAATGACAAGAAAATGTGTCAACAAAATTAATTAAGCAAACTTAAATGCTAGAAGCTTATATATCTGTTAATTAGAAAAACATCGTATTGAATCGTTGACAAACCTGATATTACAGATTGAAGATGAGTCGGCCGACGAGACCCAAAGGAGTCAGATAAGCTAAGGTACTAGCACGAAATACCTAAAATCAAAGTTCGCTCTCTTCTCGAACCCTCGTAC
Source organism: Clivina fossor (assembly GCA_963966155.1). Lineage (NCBI taxonomy): Eukaryota > Metazoa > Arthropoda > Insecta > Coleoptera > Carabidae > Clivina > Clivina fossor. Next base: position 29,269,231 of record OZ014555.1, read on the forward strand.
AAACCTCTGGTGTCTTTAGTACCGACACCCATCACTTCCCAGCTTCCAATTATTGCCATCAACTAATCGAAACACACCCTTCGATTAGGGGGGCCAGCTTAGCGGCTTTGCAGGGCTAAGAAAATTTCGGATTGTGTTTCATAATGGGGCATTATGCTAAACTAGCTGGGAGAGTTTTCTTTAATTTGATAATTAATTATTATTGTAATTGTTATATTGATTAAACAATATTATGTGTAATGTTCAATTACAATTTTTAAAATAGTTTTTTTTTTTAATATAAAATTAACAGTATACGTATTTTTTTATAAGAAAAAAGAAAGAAAATGTTAGTTTGCTTTTTGAAAAGGAAAAAAATGAATTTTTAAGAAAAACGAAATACTATCGTAAAAAGAATGTTTTTAGGATCTCAATAATAAAAAAAAAATTATGGCAACCCATTTAAAAAAAAATAGTTGAATGTCGCCATTTTGAAATAATTCGTCCAATTGAAAATCTGATATCACCATCGTGCAGAGAATGTCCTGAAACATATTACTACCAAATATTTTGAAAGTAGTACCTATAGTGTGGCTAAAAAATATTAAGGTGCTTACTCTGAAACAGGCTGTATATATACACATACAATCACGCCATGTATCCAAAAAAGTAAACTATTTCGTACTCGATTCCTTTTAGTTACACCACATATTCCACGTAAAAATCACATTTTCACAGCAGTCATTTTTCTTTTATGCCTTTGCATTCAAACTCAATATTTACTACTATACATCAATGTAGGCACCAAGACAGCATTGTATATACTATAACGGGCCACTTTAGAAACATTTACATTTCTAGCAAAAATACCCATAGCAACCAAATCTTACAACCTTATTTATAAATATTTTATAACAAAGATAAACATCAAGAGAAAATATTTTAAAATAAATAATCTTTAAGATCGACTTAAGAACTTGCAATTAACCGATTGAAGTGGTTTTTTTTTTATTTGATTATTTTGGTTTTTACTAGGAATTGTAATTGTTTCCAAAGGAGCCCGTTTGAGTATATACAATGCTGTTTTGGTACCTACATTGATGTATGGGTAGTGAATGTTTGGTTCGGCTGCAAAAACATAAAAGAGAAATGACTGCTGTGGAAGTGAGATTTTTACGTGAGGTATATGGTGTAACAAAAAGAGGAATCGGATACGAAATAGATTAGTGGTATGATGAGTGTGAAATTAAAAAAAAAAAATGTTGTAGCAAAAGTTGCCATGTTAGTCAGTTAAGATGGCTCGGACATCTCGAGCGAATGTCTAATGAACGTTTAGTTAACAGAATTTATGATTGATTTTGAAGATATACGTTTGCGTGTACGTCCGATGAGTAGTTAGAGTGGTAGGATTGAGAGTGTTTTACGAAAGCAAGAGTTTCCAAGTGGTAGGAATAGTAGAGCATGTATGAGAGGAATTATGAATGTGGATGAAACTAAAGTTGCTTGTCTGTATAGGGATGTTTGGAAGAAACTGATTTCGACACGCTTGGGTACATGGCGTAATTGTGTATGTATGTATGCAAAAGTTTCCCTATTATCAAAATTTAATCACACCACAGAAATTCAAATTTTAAATTATACTAAAAGAATCACAAACAACATTTACGAACAATAACGAAATACGTCGAACAGATACGAATACAATCCTCAATCTGTCCCTATCAAACAAGGGACTGGTCACCCTATTATACAGTATATTAAAGAGGCAACGAAACATGGCACTCGAAACTGTAAGAGAAAGAGAGAGAGAGAGAGAGATATACAGCATCACTTTGGCGTTCCTAATGTCATAATATAGTTATACGGCATTCACCATCAGACAAAGATGGAATGCGAGCAAGCACGGGGCTTTTGAGCAATGTTTATTGCCATTTATACACTTGGCGAGAGAGAGCAAATTTCAAGAGAGGGGTTTTGGTTATAACGAATTCAGTTAGAAAGCCCTCTCGTTCTATCAACATTAGCCCCGTCGAGAGTGGTTACTTTTGGTTTTGGGCTGTCTGTCGGTATGTTTGCCACCACTCGTTATAACACCGGGGTAAAAGTAAATATGTTTACTTTAGTTTTATTAGACAACCTAGGCAGCTAGGGGTAGTGACGCACGCCATTTTATTTTGCCGTCTAATATGCTTTCGTTTGCGGTTAATTTATTCATATTATTATTTGGGTTTTAGGAATTAGGCAGGACCGAAACGGAAAATTTGTCTGAAGAATTTGGTAAGAGTATGGTATAATCGCAAATTTTAACATAATTTTATTGAACGCCAATTTATGAATCAATCAATGAATGAATTTATCAATCAGTGTAAAGGTACTGATTTAAATAAAATTTGGCTTCATTTAATTAATAAATTATAAATTTTATGATTTAGTTACTTATTTTGTTACCTAATAACTTGTTTATTTCAGTGGTGAATTTCCGCACAGGCGGTGGGGGCGAATTTTATTTTATATTTATTTTTTTTTACACCGATTGAAACGACCAAAAATAATTTGGGGCTTGGACTCTTCTTCCAATAATTGTATTTTTAAATTATTTTTATATTCCGTGTTCGTAATTTGTTTACTTTTTGTAAAGAAATATTTTTTTTTGCCATTGGGAGTCTCTCTTAATGGCAGTAGTTTTTTTTTTAATCTTTACTCGTATCATATATGATTTCAAACATACTATTTGCATCAGTGTATATCAATATTTCTGTATTATTTCCAATTTCGTATTCTGTTAATTCTTTAGCTTTATTATTTCCAATAGCATCCAGACAGGGGCGATGGGGCCCCGGAATTATTTAATGCCTCCGGCCCCTTAAACGTTAAATCCGCCACTGGTTTATTTATTGTATATGTGATTTGTATAATTTTCTTGACGATAATGTAGGTAAAGTACGTTGATAGGTCGATTTTTAACTAAAAATTATACGAAACTTAATTCTAAAGCCTTTTTATATTAATGTAGTGAGTTTAAATGGGCAAACTCATAGAATTCTTGTGTACTCGTAAATTTTGCATATTTAATATACACTAAAAGCTTTGATATCTAACATAGTAAAAAATCTTTCAGAATTTATTATATTAAAATAAAAAAGCTTTAAGATTAAGCTCTATATATGTATATTTTATTTATATAACGAATTTTCGATATACTTTACTGATGAAGATTTACGTCCAGTATATCGACATGTCGATAATTAAATAAAATATACAGAACTTAAACCTAAAACTTTTTAGTTATTTTAGTTTCTAAAAACTGATTAAAAAATTTTAGAGTTAGATATATTATTTGTTTTATGAACTTATCTTACTGCCAAATGTAATTTGTAGTCTAAATCTAATCTTATAAATAACTACTATTTAAAATGTAAATTTTATGTAGATTTATTTTCTGTTAAATTTTAACAGTTTACTATATTTATTTTATCTAAATAAAGATATAAGTAAAATTAATAATGGTTAATTTTCATTTCTTGTAATCAACTTCAAATAAAATTTGTATTTCAATTGAAAATATGGGTACATAATCACTTAAATCATAAAAAAAAAAGAGTTCGAATTTAGTTTTCTGTTGATTTCTTTCACATTTAAAACATTTTTTAATAGAAAATAAAATTTTCTTGCATTGTGTAAGTGTAAGTTTTATTTATATGTCATTTTTTATGAGTTCTGCATTATTTATAATATCTTATATCTAAATTCCCTCTACATTGATATTCATTCCAATTCTATAACGAAGTTGCTAAGTTTTAGCAACGTTGCTAATATCCAATAGAAATAAATGTAGTAGCTGTCATTTTTATTTTTTATTTTGTGTCAACTAATATTATTGGTTAATGTGTGTTAGCAATTATTAGGACTAATAACTTTATTAAAGAATTAAGATGAATGTTTGTTGGCAACGTAAAAAATATATGCAATTTTACAAGTTTTGTTTGTAATTTTACGTTTTTTTTTTTAATAAATGTAATATTACGTTAATTATCACAGGAAAATTTCAAAATGTTGTTATTTTTACTGTTTAAAACCTATATAAAATTGCATAAATTTAAGATATATTTTTTATTGTGTACGTATATTTTATATAAGTTTACTCACTTTTTCGGTAAAAATTAATTATTTTACTTAAAATTACAAAATTATATTATTTTTACAGAAAATTTATGTAAACCATCATTTTGTTGAAATAATATGTATTTTTACTGTGATTTTTATGTAAAATGACAATTTTTTTACGGTGTAGGCCTAACAACTTCTTTAGGTATAGAATAAATTACTGAATATTTATAAAATTAACGACTAATTGATTTTGTTATCTAAATTTATCCAAATATCACCAGTTTGAAATTTAGAAAATCCTGTAAAATAACAGAATAAAATATTTGCAAATATTTACATTTGAAATTTAAATAGATTATCCATAAAATTATGTATAATATAACATTTTACGGTCAAACCATATTATATTCGAAAAACCATTTATTCAATTCAAGCATGAAATCCATCTAAAGCACTCAGTTTTTCACCAGCAAAAAAGCGAGCACACACACATTATACACACGAAAAGCTTTTCTTCTGTGGAGTCGGCGATTTCAAAGACGAAAGGCAACACACACACACATACATACGTTATAGATATAATATAAAATGTTAGCCAGTAGCAACATACGAGAATGAGCCCCCAGACCAAGAACCCAGCGTATTATGATTATGAATGCTTTTGATTCGTACGGTACACAATACACAAAGCTTGTTATGTTGAGTATAATGCCATTTTAGCTTTAGCCCCGTGTGTTGTAGCGAGTCAGTCGGACCGCCGCTCTAGCTGTCTCACTCGTTCCTCTTACCGTGGAAAACGAATACACAAAACATTGGGAACGAAGTTTCGTTAATATCAGACACGTGCTAGATCGACAGCGAAACTTGTACCAATTACCGGGCATAATGTATATATATCGTACATTCATTCTATTGCTACTTGATATGCGCTGCTTTTGGTTATTGTATTACTTTAGGAGTGTGCTTCATTCGCGGGATAAAGAACAACGTTGTGTTTTTGTGTTTTACTAAATTTAATTAATAGTTTGTTGGTAGATATTTCTAACTTTCTGCACTCTTTTTTTATTCACGAGAATCAAGAAAAGTTTTACGGAAATGTTTACTTTGTAAATTAAAAAGCAAAGGAAAATATTGGGTTGGTGAATAATTATCAGGCGTTTTTGTAGACGGGTTATTTGTTAATAAAAATTCAAAATTATGCCAAGAATATGTAAATCTACATTAAGCAAAAAGTAAACAATTTTATATACTTATTAGATCAATTTTACTTACATATTACAAATTACAAAATTTTGAGGTAGAAATACAGAATATTCATAGTAAAATAAAATGACAGAGTTTTTTTTATAGTAAAATTTTACTAGGAGAATTATTTTTCTGTAATTTACAATATAGTAACTTGTTTTTTTTTTGTTCCATTATTTACTGTATTTATATCATTTATCCTGATGATGACGGACATTGAGTTTCGTCGAAACGTCGATTTTAAATAAATATTAATATTAAGGTGACTAATCGTCCTCCTTTAGAGAGAATAGTCCTTTTCGATATTTTAAAACTAATCTATTAATATCTGTGTTCAGAGATGCCGCTTACCGTAAAATTCAATATGAAGGATATTTCTTGCTGTGAAAATATTTATTCAATGAAAGAATACACGTTTAATTAAATAATTAAAAAGGATGTAAGCCTAATTAGTGCATTTTTATTTGAATTAATAAAATGTTTCATTTTTTTTTCTTAAAATTTTTCGTCCTTCTTTTCATTGTAAAAAAATTTATCACCTCATTAATATAAAACTTTAATATAAAGCAGTTTCGTTTTAATATAATGAGTTCTGAAAGATTTCTTTACTATGTTAAAATATATTTTTTTTTTTAAATAAATTATCAAAATATTTTATCAACATTTCAAAAAGTTTTATTTTTGAATATAAATAACAGTTATCTACAATTGTGCACCAGTAAATAGATTAATATTTAGAACACTCAACATATATACTGGAATATTCACTATGTTACTCCTAAAATAATCTAGAAGCAAACTCTACCCTTAAATAACAAATAGTGATCGTCCACCTCTCTTATTATGAAGGGATGGCGAGGAGTAGACACGTATCGTCTCTTTTTGCTTAGTAGATAAGTGGTATTTTGATCCGACTATACAGATCCTATAGCTCAACCAGCGTCATTCTATTGTTAGTTATTGTATCATGTGACTAAATATGACCATATTTAGTCTTTGTATTCAACAAGAGCTTTATACTGTCCATAATCATTCGCGTTGAATTGATAAATTACTTGCACTCGAAATTGTATTTTGAGGCCGCGCGCCGGATTAACTTCATTTATGGGTACATGCTTTAATTATTTTTTATTATCGGATTATGTGCCCCCAAGATATATACGTGTACACTCGATTTTTTATTATGGTTTACGGTTTTTTTTTTTTTGTTAGAGGGTGAGATTTTCCATTTTCTCGATTGATGAGTTTGTATCAAAAATGTGGTAGAATCAATTATTGGTCACAAATATTGAAACGGTATACAAATTATTTATATACATGGTGTCTTTGAATTAAATCGTTAAATTTTCAATTTTTGAGATTGAAGAAAAATTTATTTAAACATATGATATACTTGTGTGGCGGCCCATAAACGATAAATAGATATTTATTTTTCAAGAAAAACATATCAATGAAAATATACATACACATATAAAATAATATCAACAAAAAATATTTATTTTGTTAGAAGTAATATATATATATATATATATATGAGTTAAGGATAACGGATATGCGGTATTATTGAATAATAAATCTGTTACATTTATTCAATTTATTGTAATTTCCAATATTTTGTTTCCAAAATTGTTGGCTTCATCAGGGAGAACACTAAATAATAAGATTGAGCATGTAAACATTTAAATAATAAGTACAAGATGAGAAATATAAATTAATGAAAACTTACATGTATGAATAAATGACTTAAGTTAAGCATAAAATTGAAATACCATATATACTCTGCTTAAAATTCATCAATGATACGGAAAAAAACATTATGTAATAAATAAATAAAACAACAATACTACAGCGCAATTTCAACAAATATATATATATATATATATATATATATATATATATATATATATATATATATATAATTTTGTGTGTGTGTGTTTAAGATAATCATTTAAACGTATTTGTACGGTGGTATTTATTAAATACTTATATATTTTTTTAAATTCAGTGTTGAAAAGATTCGTTCCACTGTACAAGTTGTTACCGATATAGTTGAAATTAGCAATAAAATTAATAATTATTTGTACACGTTAGGGCATAAATTAAGGTCCCCTTTAGCGTAAATAGATTGAGACTGATAAACAATATCGATTGGCAAACAATTTAAAATTACCCAGTATTTATAAACAAAATAAATGTTGCTATTTTGATTATTACTTTTAAATTTAAATTTAAATGACACTTTAATTTAAAGAAATTTAGGTTCTGAACATTCATCTTTAAACATTAAACATAACCATTTAAAGGATTTTATTTCTATATTGGCAATGTATATATTTCATTTCTTACCTTCCAAAATCATATAGATATAAAAAATTTGCAATTTTTTATTCATATTATCCATTATTCATGCAAATATTTTTCACACTAATTCTATCAATTTAACGGGTCTAATCTCAAATTTAGCAGTTAAAGCACCTCCGATGGCCATTTAAATTTTTAGGAATTTAAGCTAAAGATTTAATCTTAAAGTATTTAGTAGTGGCCAAAATTGCAATTCTTCAAATTTAAAGATTTAAACTATATGAAATGAATAAATAGTGGCAAATATGCCATTTGTACTTAATTAAATAAAAATGAAAATTAATTATAAACTTAATTTATAAAAAAATAATGTTGTCAAATATTTTTTTAAAATAGAAATTACCTTATTTTTTATTTATATTTTATTTCATTAATTTTTAAATTCTTCTTAAAGTTTAAGGAGACGCATATGCCCATAATACCCGTCTCTTGCTACGCAACTAATAACATCTTATAATTAATAAGAGTATGACACAAAAATTATTTAATTAATTAAACATTAAAATTTATTTAATTCGAAAACAACAGGTATATCAATAGTACATTATTGTAACGGAACATTAAATTTGAGAATGTTTTATTTTTCATAAAAAAAAAAACAATAGAGATACGAGATATAATATATAAAATCATTGATTGATTGATTGATAAAAGTGATGTTAATTAAAAAATACTTTAATCTGATTTCGGTTTTTATTTGTATTAAGAGAAAATTGACGAACAATGTGATCCAATACAGAACAATAGAAATTTTTTTAAATTTTTATGTTTATATACATAAAAATTTATCTAAAAACCAAATATATACAGAGTGTTTACTGTAACTAGATTACTAATTGCTAAATTTTTATGTTAACAGTCGGAACATTGATATTTCGTTTTTGTTTCTTCTATTGTTAAATTAATATAATTACTAAAAAATTACAATTACTGTCAAAATCAATCATATAAATTTTTTTAATCAAACGTTTATTAGACATTTGCTTAAGATGACCGAAGTTTTTGAACTGACTAACGCCAAAAAAAATAAACCATGTAAAAGTCTATTAGTAAGGTAATTATTTTGGTGTGATCTGTCATGCGACGTAACTGTATAGCGTATGTGGTGTAATTAGAAGAAATCGGGTAAGGTAAAACCGTCAAACATTGACACATCTTTAGTTATTAATTTTTTTAAATTTTATTAAGATTTATAATTTATTTTTTCTTAGCAGAAAAATTAGCTTCATATATTAGTTTCTAAAATGTAAAGTAATTTATTGATTATCATAAACGGTATTGAAAATATTTAATATATATGTATATACCATAATTAGTCAATGTTACCCTACATGTGGGTAACATTGACATGCCTTGTTTTTTCTTGCTTTATGCATTGAAATGGCAATGTTACAATATAGGAATTTAATTTTGACATAGAACTTTCTTTTTATAATTTGACAATTTTAAATTTATTTAAAAAAATTGGTCAAAAGTGCATTTTTATGAAACGAATTATTTCTTTAGTGATAAATAATTCTTCTATTCTTATTATAAGTAAATACTAGGTAGTAAATAAAGGAATAATAACATAAGAGTGAACTTTATTGTAATTTTAAGAAAATTTATAATATACATGCAATTAATTAACAATTAAAGAATTTTACTCCGCATCGAAAAAATTTGTTTGAAAAAAATACATGTCACGACGAATTCGTGGTTGAGGCAGCACGCGTACTATATCTGTAGCAAGGACGTAACTTTTGTCTGTAATGTCCGGAAAAGTAAAATGACCTCCTCGCTTTCTTAAAAAAAACGAATTGTGCATGAAATGATACGCGAATTGCAGGTAAAAACCTCTTAGAATGGAAGTTTCAAACACGAATTGTCACCATATAAAAAACAACACGTCGGTATCCATACGCCATAAGCCCTAAGCTTCGAGCAACGAGCGATGGATGGTGATATTATCTACAGTAGTCATATACATTATTTTTAGAGCTAATCAACAGCGTTCTGTGACTTACTATGAAAATTTTAAAAGCCATTTTCAAAGATGTGTCAATGTTACCCTACTGTCAATGTTAGCCTCCTTTACCTTACGAAATATATTGGTGTATGACTGTGAAATTGAAAAAATCTTGTAGCAAAAGTTAGTGTGTTAGTAAGTTAAGATGGTTCAGACATTTTGAGCGAATGTCTAATAAACGTTTAGTTAAAAAAATGTACATGAATGATTTTGTAGGAATACGTTTGCGTGGACGTCCGATGACTAGTTGGAGTGGTATGATTTAGAGAGTGGTTTGCATGAGCGGAGGTTTTCAAGTAGTAGAAATAGAAGAACATGTATGAGAGAAATTATGAATGTGGATGAAACGAAAGTTGCTTGTTTGGATAGGAATGTTTGGAGGCGATTGATTTCGGGATAATGAAAAGAGTTTGTGTGCTTTATTCTTTTGGGTATGTGGGGTCATTGTGTATGTATATATAAAATATTACATAATCAAAGTAGCCTATCTAAAACAATGTCTTATCGCTTATCTATAAAATAAGATTTTTGACATAACAATTTTTCACAATCAAAATTACTTGTTCTCAATTGCAAAATGTGCGACAATTATCAAAAAAAACAATTAGAACTATACACAAAGCAAGGTCACTCTGGAAAAGAACCCGTTCTGCAAGATAAAAGTTGTATTTGCATCAGTGATAAATATAAATATAATTTTGATCACCGTGATATCGTCATTGCAAATGGTGTTGAAATGGATAAATCGAATGCTGAAGACGAAAACGATGTACTGAAAAATGTTTGGCAAAATGGAAAACCGCCACTGGAAATTTCAAGTAGTAATCCTGTTGTTTCAGCACGACAACTGTCATTAGTTCGGGCGCAGATTTATGGAAAATTGCATAAATAACTCATATAAAATTAGAATGTATCAAAATTGATGTTAATAAAAACGATAAGATTGTTTTAATCAATCATTTCGTTTTCCCGGAGTCATCAGTCTGAGTCTGATGATATTCGAGAAAACAAAACAATTGTAAAAAAAATAGTATATTATTTTTATTTGTTTTAATTATTATTTAACATGTTTCATCAAGTGTCCAATACTTAATCTGTGACTAATATCAAAGTTAATTGTTTTTATTAATTCTTTCTTGTAACTAAAAGTTTTAAAATGTATTTAACTTATTATATATTTATATTTTCAAATATTATAGGTTATGAGTAGACCTATCCGTGTCTGAAATTTTTTTTTTAATGTTTAATCCACTAACAGAATAACCGGTTCTCGGATTTCGGACAATCCAAAGTATGTGTTGGAAGGCTTCTTTATGAATATTCTTACAAATAAATTACAGAAGATTTTGTCAATTTTTTTTTTTATATTCGCGTTTATAGCATCAATTTTTTATATGTTTTCAAATACAGTAAAGAGCAATTATACTACTGGAAAGTGTATTTCTTGAAATTTTCAACAGTATTTTGTTTTTCAAAAAAGTCAAATTTTTACCCATTTTTACCTAAAAAAAATGGCTTGAAAGTGATCACGTCAAAATTTAGATTTGCCAAAGGTGGCAGATAAAACTCGCGTTCTTCATTTCTGAAACAAAAATAAATTAGATGTTAGTACTTGTAACACATGTAACTTTCGTTTTAATCCACAAAATGTATAATTTTTACATTTATTTTCAAAATGGCGGCCTTTTTAAAAAAAGTTCCTAAATTGACCCGTTTTTGTTTTGTTTATGAGTAATATTAATATTAAAGAACATTGCAAATTGCATAACCTAGTATTTTAAACATTTATAAGCGTTTTATTTATTTAATTTGAATATTATGTAATATTTATTAGATTTTAATTTAACTAGCCATAAAATTCTTTAATTAAACATAATTTATATATACTTAAAAAATATGCTAATTACAAGTTAAATTTCACAAAAAATTAACAAAACCTAAAAAAAATTTTAGATATTTTTTGAGTAAATAATCTTGTTTATGATTAAATAGTTCTCCTAATTGAGAAAATTCTCTTCATAATACGAGATATAAATAATATTGTAACTAATAGTAAATTTTCTTATATCATCTGTAATAAAAAAATTTACAGTTTTCCCCATGAAAATATGTCCTTTCGGAAAACTAAGTGTATGATTTTGTTAGACATACGTAGCGATTATCTTCTTCTTCTCACTACTGATATGACAGATTAATTTGTATTATGATGTATATCTTGGCTTACAATTAGTTCTGAAAATTTGTATCGCTTATACATAATTATGAATGGCGAGAACTATAATTCTTTTTACTTGATTCTGAAATTTAACTCCGAAAGTAAATTGTTTTTTAAAAAAAATTTTTTTTTTCGTATTTATAATTTAACTAATAATTTTTGAACAGTAAACATTAATATAAAAACTAAAGTATCATATTCAAATATCTTTCAGAACTCATTGTATTAAATAAAAATTATTTTATAATTAGATTGTGTTTAATTATTTTATAAAAACGACGTTTCGATGAAACAGAACGCTTGTTTTCATAAGGTCAAAAATTTATCAATGACATTAAGGTAAATAACAGTACGGAACAACAAGTTACTAGGTAACATATAAGTAACTAGATCATAAGAATTATAGCTTTTTAAGTAATGGAAGTCAAATTTTATTTAACTCAGTGCCTTCACAGTGATTCATGTTATTTTCTTCTTTATAAATCTCTATTGCTTCTCTTATTAATTGGTTGCTAATATTGATTAGTCTAGCAATTATTACTGTATCTTATGTATAGCATATATGTTAAAAAACATCTAAAAACTCGATGCTATAAACGCAAATACCTTCTTAATTCTTAATAAAAAAAACTGACACAATCTTCTGTAATTTTTTTATAAAGATATTTATAAAGAAGCCTTCCACCACATACTTAATACTTTGGATTATCTGAGGTTCGAAAACTGGTTATTCTGTTAGTGGATTAACCGTGCACAGAATTAAACATTTAAAAAAGTATCTTAAATAAATTTGAATTAGAAGATTAAAAACCTCAAATGTATAAATACGATTAGTTAAACAACGAAACAAAAAAACCAGAAATTTACAAAACGCTAAACAAAATAAAACTCGAAGAAAACCAACATAAAAACGAACGAAAGAATCTAATCGGAAAAAGAAAAGTCTAAACACTCGAAACTTTAGCATCTTTTATAGAGAAAAAGCGAAACAAACCAACTACAAACAATCCAATGAAGTTGAAGACGAGAACCAGGACGCGAGACGAAGCAAACAATATATCGGGAATGAAAATGAAAGAAAGAGATAGTGAAGAAAGTAAAGCCAGGAAAACCTACTAATGGCAAAACGTAAACGCGAAAGATACTTAGCAAATTTACCAACGACACAAGCACAGTACTGCTACTGTTAACAGTGTAATCTCGCGACGGCATTCGTAATTACTACGACATAAACTGTGTTTAAGACAAACTCCACCCCCTACAGCTATATCAGGGCAGGCCTAATAAGTTCTTGAACTTTATTTCTCAAAAATAATTTGAAACAAAAAATATTTAGGTTAAACACAAAATTATAACGTCATTCATTTGGTTATGTGATTATGAAATTGATCACACATATTTATTTAGTTTCTATTGAAATAAATGGTTAGTACATACATACATACACAATCACGCCATGTACCCAACAGGGTGTGGCACAAACTCTTTTCATCATCCCGCAATCAGTCTCCTCCAAACATTCCTATCCAAACAAGCAACTTTTGCTTCTTCCACATTCATAATTCCTCTCATACATGCTTTTTTATTCTTACTACTTGGAAACTTTCGCTCACACAAGCCACTTTCTCAATTATACCACTTCAACTACTCATCGGACATCCACGCAAACGTATACCATCAAAATCATTCAAATAAATCTTTTTAACCAAACGTTCATTAGACATTCGCTCAACATGTTCGAACCATCTTAACTGACTAACACGGCAACTTTTGCTACAACATTTTTTTCAATTTCACACTCATCATACACTAATCTATTTCGTTAATTAACTAAATTAATTAATTAGGTTAAAATTAAAGTTAAACAAGACTGAAAAGGAAAAACTAAAGTAAAGTAGTGAAGACAGTTGACAATGTAACTGCTTAGTTAAGTCATTAATTCACCTAACAACATTGTATGCAATTGGCCCCAGATATTACAATAAGTATTTTTTGAAACAAAAAAAATCATAAAAATACACGTTACAATATATTTATCTTTAAAATCAGCTTTAAGACAAACACAAAAAATTGATCTGAAAAATTGTTTTCCACTTTTTATTATTTTATACTTCTTTGTGTTATTAATTTAATTAAAGGTGAATTTTGCTTTATCAATTTAACAACTTTCTAGTGATAATTTGTTTTTTTTTTATCATGCTGTTATTGTTTGTAAAAAAAAAGACAATTGTTTAGTATAATTTTAAAAACTGCTATTGAACTGCATGACAAGAATATTCAGATACAGTGACGGCGCTAGACTTCGAAATTTGGGAGTCCAGCAAAGCCCAAAATGTTTTTTGGAAACCATACATTTTTTTTTGAAACTAGGTAATAATTTTTTTATACGGAATGGTAAAGTATGGTTAAGAGGGTCCCCCCCCCCCATCCCTAGCGCCACCACTGTCCATATACCTATAATAATTACAATAATATGCTATACTATGTTCATGGATTACTAATATCATTTTTCAAACTTCTGTTTATTTATAATATGTGTGTTGGTTTTTTATTATCTTTTCTTGATTATTTTCTTCTTTTAAAACTAGATCATAAAATTATTGTTTATTGTTGAGTACATGAAGTTTGAATCAATAGATCATAAAATTTTATTTTTTTTATAATCTAGTTACTTATTTGTTACCTAGTAACTTTCTATATTTTGATCATTTACCAGAAATGTTATTTGTATTATTTTTCCTGATGAAGATGGACGTTGAGTTCATCGAAACGTCGATTATTTATAAATATTAATACATAACTTAAATCAAACTTATTTACTTTTTTTTTTCAAATAAATTGAGAATTATAAAAATAAAAAAACAGTTAAATTCTTTTTAATATTAACTAATTTTAACATAGTAAAAATCTTTCAGAATTCATTATATAAAATAAAACGTCTTTAGTTTTAATAATTAACGTTTCGACGAACTGAATGTTTGTCTTTATCAGGAAAACTGATACAAATGACATTTACCAAACAATATTAACAGCAGATTGATAAGAGAACCAAAAATATTTATTAAGAAAAAAATAACATCAATCACTGATTTAACCGTTTGGGTGCCAAGCAGCGATTTTGCGCTTTTCTTTTACGCTCCCTCTCATGCTCGGTATCTGTCAATGTCCGACTGTACGGCTACCGTTCCGTTTTAAATAAAAATAAAATTAGAGTAATATTACACTTTGTAGGTGTAAACTTTTTATTCTTATAAACAACGATTACTATAATAATATAATGAACTAAATAATGTAGAATAGGAAATAAGACAAGCGCAAAAGCGCTACTTGGTACTTTTGGACGGGGAAACAGCTAAAACCCGTGGCACTCTAACGGTTAAATAAAATTTGGCTTCTATTAATTAAAAATTTATAAATTTTATGATTTTATTTTGTTACTTAAATTAATATTACTTAATTAATTATGTACTGATTTTTTACTATAAATGTCATTTGTATCAGTTTTTCTAATGAAGGCGGACGTCGAGTTCGTCGAAACGTCGATTATTAATAAAAATTAATACAGAACTTTAACCTAAAGCAGTTTTATCTAAAGTAATTATTTAGGTCTTATTTTTTATATAATGAGCTCTGAAATATTTTTTATTTATTAGTTTACTAAAACTCAAAGAAACAATTAACTAGATTTTTTTTACATGCAATTCTAATTGTTCTTCTAATAGAAAGTGAATATTAAAATCAGTCCGGAAATGTCTTGAGTAGATAATAATGTAACTCATTCCACTTTGTGTTGATGTTGTAGATGTCTCGACGCGGAAAACAAGAGGTAGCGCTCCGGCAAACATTAATTCATTAATTAAAATACAGCGGAAAGCTAAAGTCTGTGAAACCGGAGTCACAAGATTTTCCGCTTTTCTTCGCATTACCAAACCAACCACCTCTCCCCCCTCCCTCTCGCACACTGTTAAGATTGCAATAATTAACTCGAAGACACCGACTCGACTGTGTTGTTTTCTGTGTTTTATGTAATACTCACCACACCATCAACACTCAGTCACGCCAACCGAGAGGAAGATAAGATAATGAACTTAGCTAATCAGAGTTATGCTTGCCGGTAACGACGTCAAACTTTTCAGCAATTATTTCTTTGTCTGCAATGCAATGCTAACAGCTTTAGGCTTTCATAAATTCGTTAAAATAAATGATAAGGTGTATGATTTATTTTTATTTATTTACTCTTTTTTCTTTTAAATAAATTTAAGAATTATTAAACAAAAAGTCGGTTAAATTTTTTTTAATATTAACTAATTTTAACATACAATATGTTCTATTTTAGTAAGTCTATAGGGTATCTCAAAGTTTTGTTTGTTTAAGATAGTTTCTAATCTTTCAGAACTCATTATATTAAATAAAAATGCTTTAAGTTAAAGTTCTGTATTAATATTTATTAATAATCGACATTTCGATGAACTGAACGTCCGTCTGCATCAAGAAAAATGATACAAATGACATTTATACTAAATAACAGAAAAATATAAATAAGTTACTAGGTAACAAATAAGTAATTAGATCAACAACAACAAATTTCTTCTAAAAATGTATTTTGGAATGAATGAATTCTACTTAAAATATTTAATTAATATTATTACATGAAATATGTACTAAATCTCATTATTTTGCTGAATTATTACAGATATTAATATGCGAGCTGTAATTTTACATAATTTAAGAAGTTATAGCAACAATTAGTAATTCTAAATTCAATATATGATGCAATTTGCAGAAAGTAAGCAATTTTACATACTTATTAGTTCATTTTTACTTACTTTATGTGATTATTATAAATTATGTAAAAATTAGAGAATTTTGAGGTAGAAATACAGAATATTTATGGTAAAATGAAATTGCACATTTTTTATAGTAAATTTTACTACAATTTTTCTGTTCTATTTTTTTTTACAGTGTTGATGGTACACATCTACATGGACATCCAATGATTAAATGGATAGGTTCGATTGAAAGTATTTAACGTGAGCAGATGTGAATAAAGCAAAAAGTAATTTCTGTTTATATAAAATAAACTTAGACCACATTTTTATTGATAGATGTCATGATTGTGTAATGTATGTTTTTTTTTAAAAATTGCGTTTTGTTTTCAGAAAATTAATTTAAAATTTAATTAGCATAACCACAGCAAAAATAAAACGCGAATATTTTCCTCGGTAAATTAAATAAAAAGCGAAAATAATATAAACATAAATTAGCGTAGACTTTTTAAAAGAAGCAACCGTTTTAATAAATAAATAAACATAGAGAGGCCCGGCGAGCAATTCGCGCGCACCACAGCTATAAGTTTCAGCGCTCATTAAAAATGAGAAATACTCATTTCGTACATAAATATGCCCAACGCGAGAACGACCAATTAAAATTATAAACGGGAATGTACGTATATGTACTCGGGTACCTCTTGAAACAGTTGGAAAATACTATACGGGCATATTCGAGCGAAAGAGATGGCGCAACAAAGTTTATATAATTAAGTGTAGTGGGTGGAAAGAAGATGGGGAATGAAATGAAACACACAACGGAAGCGAACGCGAGTGTTAATTGCGAAAACGTGTCGCTAGTGTTGCACCATGTGACCACTCGAATACGACAGGAACGGTTTGAGAATAATTTCGCACTATATTTTACTTGTTTAGTTATCAAATTTTGTTACGGTTAATTCAAATTTATTTCACGTAAATTATTTCTATATAATATTCTTTTTTCAAAATTTGACGTATAATTTTCGCATATTACATTTATTTTATTTTATTTATTTAGTTATAAAATTTTGTTGCAGTTAATTCAAATTTATTTCACGTAAATTATTTCTATATAATTTTTTTTTTTCAAAATTTGACATATAATTTTTGCATACTTATTACATTTTTATATTTTTTCGTACTTCCATCAATAAGCAATATTTCCAAATCTATATTTTAGTTAATAATAAATTTTTAAATTTATCTATAACTCCAATAATTTTCTTTTAAAATTATTATGAAAAACCCATATAAATGAAAATATTAAACACATATATCATTAGCGTATTAGAGTATTTACCATTAATAACTATTAATTTTTTTTATGCTTGTTTAAAACTGCCGACTGTTCTATTTTTTTAACGTAATTTGTTTTTTATCAATAATTGCATACTTGAAAATGACAGCTGATTAGTTTCAGCAACTTGTAACTTCTATAAGTATCATTAGCTACTTATATTGTATTATTAGCTTTCTTTTTATTAATACACTCATTAAAAACTGCAAACTATTTTTTTTTCAACCCCAACTTTTTTAATAACTGAAAAATTTTTAAAATGACATCTGATTAAGTAGATTTAGTAACTTCAACTTTAGATATTTTATATTATTATCTTCATAAGGTAGTTAGGTCGTCGTAGAAACTAGTCAAAATCAGTCCAATTTTTGTTGTCAATAGAATAAGTTAAATTTGAGTTAAAACGTTTTAAATATTTGATTATGAATTTAAATGAAATATTTTATCAAACAAATAATTGCATTTCATAAGTCTTTTTAATTTCATACATATGACTATTATAACCATAACCTTTGTTAGGTTATGGCATTCTAACCCGATTCTAACCAAAAATAATTCATTGAAAAGGAAAAATAAAACAAAAAATTATTATAATATAATATTGTTTATAAATACGAAAACTTAATAAACTACTTGAAATAATACAAATCTCTTATTTATCAATACCATTTTTTTTTTCAAGAATTAAAATGTTAAAATTCATTTTTCTGTATTTAAATTTTCCACGTTCGAGTTGGCAGTCCTGCAAAAAAAAAGTTCCTTTTAATCGTAACTCTGTCACACATTTTCTGCTATTGCGGAATATTTACATTGGTAAGGTAGGTTTTTGAATATGCGTAACGAAACCTTAATGTTTGGTCTTTTAAAATATCATTTTCTTTTATTTTATTCAACGAATTTTAACGACGTAATTTCAATTTTTCTTAATCTGCAATGCGTTTTTCTATAAGAGCCTGTCTTAAAAACCGTGAACTTTAAACTCATTTTTTTCAAAATTTAGTACGGTAAAGTTATATTTTCTTGATACCGTCGAAAATAAAATTTAATTTTCTATCATTTGACTTAATTGTAGTAAAAAATCAACTACCTTACGGCCACTTTAGACGGTAATAATTTGTTAATAATGTAAGAATAATTATTTGAAATAAATCATCATGGATATATTTTCACTAAATATTTGAGAAAGATTTGTGAGGACATGCGTATTCATGTCATCTATCACTGCCACCAACTGACAACAATTAGCCGGAGAACCTGGCTGGCCATGGCAGTTATTTGTTTGACAGTTGGTAGCAGTGATATATGACATGAATACACATGTCCTGACAAATCTGTATCAAATATTTAATGAAAATAAATAAAATATTAACAAATTTAAAGTAGCTTTTAGATAATTAGTATATTTTTCATTAACAAATTAAACTCATATACAACCATTTTATTAAATTTTATTTACACAAATTTTTCATTTTTTTGAAGTAGTTTTTTTTTTTCAATAAGTGCATAAATTTGGAAATCGTAACTGATTAGACTTATCAACTTCAACTTAATTTTTTTTTGTCTTTAGATTATTTTTCTTAGATTATTAAAATATTTTTCATTAAGGGAGGATCCCACCCTAATACTTTAAAAAAATAATTTTTTTTGCATTTTCGGAATATTGTGCAAAAACAATTTTTTAATATCAAACTTTTTATGAGGTTACAACGAGAATTTTTTTCTTCCTTCCTCTTGGTGATTTTTTGTAATTCCACAAAAATTCTACGCTTAGTTTTAGATATTATGCTAAAGTTTCAGAATTGCAAATTTTTTCATTCCCCGATATTTCGACACTTCCTGGTATATGCCGCCGGCGAGGTACAGATTTTTGTCGGCCATCCACGCGTAGGAGTGTCTATAGCAAAAAAATTAATATTTTTGATTACAAAAATTATTAATTATAAATTTATGGTCATATATTCCTTAATTACATATATAAATAAAAACCCGAAGTGTTTACGTTATTGCTAATACCCGAAAAAATTACACAAATCGCTAATTTTTCGACTATTCAGAGTGGGAGTCTCCTTTAATAATATAAACTGATATACAAACATTTTATTAAATTTTATTTATACCTATTAAAAACTACAGAAAATCTTTACAATGCAATTTTGTTTTTCAAAAACTTTTGATAAGAGACTTTGTACTTATTGCAAGTAATTACAGTTAATAATCTAACGTTTCTAAACGATTTAGTCATCCCAATAACTAATTTAAATTAGTTACAAATTGAAAAATCTTAACATACTTATTGCAAGTAGTTTGTACGATACTCGATACAATTAAATAATAATTATTAGTGAATTTACATATTTATTATAAATAGTTTCATAAATTTTGCCGGATTATTTTTGGTATGTTTTTATGAAATTCCGTCTCTGTATCTCGCGCCAACTCCAGTAACAGAAACTAAACAAAAGTCCTGGTTTGTTGCGCGCGCTGAATCTCAGTGTTAATTGCGTTTGGTTTTTAGTTAATTATACCGTACGGACCTCACCATTTTGCTCTAGCTAAAGCGAATAGAATAGGATAGGATAGCAGCGACGCTTTCATGCTTTCAGACTCTCTGGTAATTCTATATAGAGTGTACCAAACAGCAAGTAGCTTTTATTACTCTCCACGTTTTATTCATTCTATCTCTCTCTCTACCTCTTGATGTCTCTGTCACTTGTCCCTCTCTTTCTTTCTCTTCTCGCTTAATTTGCTTCCACTAACAATACGATTATTAAACACAGTCGCACTACCCCCGACTATATATTATTATGTTGTATGGTACTAACTGGATGCTGAATTGAAAAACTTCTCAAGTAAACGTTGTTCCGGTTGAGAACTTTTCAAACCTTTTTGTTACTGTTTATTGTCGCGTGTTTGTTTTTCTTTTGTTTTCATTTTGTTTTAATTTGATTGGTTAATGATTAGAAATTTGCATTTTAAAGGTACAGTTCGATTAAAAAAAAAGAACATATTTGAAAAACAATTGTAAGATGTACAAATCAAAAAATTTGAGAAAGTAATAATAAAATACATACGTCATAGTTAAATCTTTAAAACGTTGCAATTTAATGTATAAACAACGTTACAAACTAGTTTACAAAATAGATAAATACTTAATTTTTTTCTAGTGTTTTTTTTTTATTTGACAGTTGAGTAATTTACTATACTTATTTTTATTGATTCTTTTTATAACAAAAACGTAAGAAAAAATGTCAAAAAAAAATTGGTTCAACTCAAAGATTTCTATTCGCTAAAATTGGATTCTTTTATAGTGTTCAGGCACGAATTTATAATTCTAACAAAATTCTAAGATTAAGAACAATTATAATTTCTAGCGCGATCTTAATTTTTGATACCATCTCAAGTTTTATATTGATTACACAAACATCTTAGTGTTCTTTTTTGACAACACATAAAATTGGAAACCTTGTTATTTATAAATATATTACTGTTTAACTTGAATTACATTAAACTTTTTTCATCTATTTTCATAATAGATTTTGCATTTGATTTTCATTTAAATTTTGTTTAATGTTTATACTAGAGTAAGTTTTATGTGTTATAAAATAAAACAGTACTTGTTATTATATCAAGGGAATAGGATAAAAGGTTTATTTGTTTCTAATACGTTATATTACTTTCGCATTTTCTTGGTGTTATTACAATTACGGTTTTATTTTGAAATACAAACTAAATACAGTTTTTTTAAGCGTATCAAATCGACAATTTACAAATCGAACCACTTTTGAGTGTCAGACTTTTGAGTGTCAGACAGATCTGACAATAATAATAATAGACTGGAAAAGTAACTAGAGTATGAAATTTATAAATTATTAATTTATTTAAAACACTGATGGATGATATCTTTTTTTTTATAAATTTCTATTGCTTTTCTTATCAATCTACTGTTAATATTATTGGGGTCTTGCAATTATTTTAGTCTTAGAATTTTACGTAGTAAAATAAATACAATTTTGCGCGAATAAATTAATTCAAAATAAAATTACACATGTTCATACTTATTCACAGTTTTTACAAAACATAGATGTCAAAGTATAGATTATAAATGATTATTTTATATTATCATTTTATAATTTAACTTTATCCTCAATTATTTTTGGTTATGAAACTAACATATATGAAAGCAAGAATAATATCAGTGTATACAAAGATAGATATAGTAATATCTTTAAACTATCCATCAGATAATGGTAAAATGGTTTGACAAACTACAGTTGGGTGTGACATCTTTAATTTGCTCGTGAAAATGCAAACCATTGTTTAATTGTACATTATTAATGCATGATTGTCGAAAAGTTACTTGACAAAAATAAAAATAAATTTTGTGGCTTTCTCTATTTAAGGAAAGCTTATGACAGTGTTTCTCGGGAAATCTTGTGGAATATACTTTGCGAGTGTATGATGTTAATAGTAATCTTTTAGGAACAATTCAAGCTCTGTATGATGGAAGTGAGGTTGCTGTACGAGTTGATAGTTGTTTAAGTGATATAAGTGCGAAACAAGGCTGGGAAATATCTTCTTGGCTATTTAATTTCTATATGAAAAGCCTTGTTTGGTGAAGATGGTATACATATAGGTGATTATGTTTGTACCTGCTTTGGCGTATGCTGATGATGTCTGATGAGCCACTGAGAAGAATGATTGATAGAATTAATGTTGTAGGTAATGATATGAGTATTGTGTTGAATGTTGATAAGTGCAAATTATGAGTTTTTGAGAAGGGTGACTTGATGATTGAATGTAATGTATCTGTTAATGGTGCACGTATAGTGCAGGTGTATTTGGGTAGTTTATTGTCTTAGGGATGGTCGCTTTGAACGCGTGATTGAAAATAGAGTTTATTCTGGTTGTAACGTTTGGGTATTTTCGCTAGGAAAGTAAATTTCTCTAAAGAAGCCCACTTGAGTATGATTTTATGTCTACGTTGATGTATAGCAGTGAATGTTTGGTTTGGCTGTAAAAGATTAAAAGGAAAATGTCTACTACAGAAATGAGATTTTTACATGGCGTATGTAGTGTAACTAGAGGAAAAATTTTGTTGCATAAGTTGGTGTTAATCAGTTACGATGATTCGGACATCGCGAGCGAATGTCCAATGAACGTTTGGTTTAAAAATTTATTTGAATAATTTTGATGGTATACGTTTGCGTGAACGTCCGATGAGTAGTTGGAGTGGTATGATTGAGAGTGTTTTGCGTGAGCGAAAGTTTCCAAGTAGTAGTAATAAAAAAGCATGTATAAGAGGAATTATGAATGTGGATGAAATTTGAATGCTTGTCCGGATATAAATGTTCGCAGAAAATGAATTTCGAGATAGTGGAAAGAGTTAGTGCCACATTCAGGTGCGGCGTGATTTAATCCAAAAAAGACAGAGTTCTATGGCATTATAGTAATTATAGATCTATACAGAATACCAGCATTAATCTTAGATTTAGTTGCAAAATATTTGTAATAAAAATTTATCTATTAATAATATGATTTCTTTTTTTTTCGAACACAGCTTGAAATTCACTTACGTTACAACAATACGTTCAATAGGAAACGAACAAAGTTAGGTAGCGATGCGCTTCTGTTTTTTTAAGGTGTAACCAATACGTAACGCATCAAGTAAAATAGAACAAACAATAGCTCATCGGCCAATCAGCAGGAGCAACCGGCTTTTGTTCGGCATTCGACTACAATGCATTTTCGTTCTGAAAACGTTTCGTATAAAACGTTGCTTGCTTGTAACTCGGGATGTTTTGTAAACTTTTGTTGTGTTACGATAGATATAGTAAAAGTACGATGTACAATATATATATATATATATCGATGCGTATTGCCCTGGGAAGAAAATACTGGATCCAATTAACGGTTTTACTTGGCAACATATAACGTATGTACGGTACGTACGTTATTCCGTGCATTTTGCTCCGGGCTGGCGCGTACGCTTTTTCAACGATCAATTTCTTTATACTGCCGGTAATTTGTTACTCGAAACGAACAAAACTCTATTCTGTTATGTTCTGTACCAATTAATTTATGGTAAAGGAAAGTTTTCAAGCTTAAAATTTAATTGATTTTATCATGATATCGTCGATGATATAACAATACAAGAATATTTTTTTAATGGTTACTTTCTGGAATATCGGATCAAGATAAAAACAAAAAACAACAACAAAATAATGATAACAATATTTGTTTCTCTGCACTTTACTTATTTTTCTGGTTTTAAAATTCAAAGTAAAACTTTTATTTTTATTTAATACAATTTTGCCTAAATATACACAACATTGTTTTTGTAAAAACGGCCTTAATAAAATAAAAAAACTTTCCTTAAACAACAAACAATAATTTAAAAAAGCTATATACGAAAACACCACCGAAAGCTTGACATAGAATCTTAATAAATTAGATTTTGATTCGAAAATTTTTGACTATCTTCCCATAAAATTCAATCCATTTTATTATATTCTAGCCGTGATTTATATATATATTTCCATAGAATTTATTATATTACTTACCTCAATTGAGGTTGTGTACAAATATTGAAATCTTTACAAGAGATAATGATAATAATATTTTATTAACTTTTTCATTAACATACAAAAAACAAGTCACAATTTTAATATAATACATACTCGTACTCGTATAGAATAAAAAATAAAATATCGGATATTGACTAAGAATGTTTAAAAATACATATGTAAATTATTATGTCTTATTAGTTTATGCGAATATAAATTTTAATTTTAAAACTAAAATTTTAAAAGTATAAACAATCTCGAAAAACTTACACAGAATTTAAACTAAATACAAAAAAAACACATCACCGACTGCAATTTTATTCCAACTAATTTAGAGGCAAATCTGAAAATCTACCCCAGTGTCAGCATTGGACAAGAGCAAAGCACGGGATACATATAAACTGCACGCGGCGGTTAAGTTTTAATCTCTTACCGAAATTTTGCATAGCGAAACTACACTCCGGTTATTTACAAAGAGATTTAGGGATTAACCGTTTGAGTGCCACGGGTTTTTGCTGTTTCCCCATCCAAAAGTGCCAAGGAGCGCTTTTGCGCTTGTCTTATTTCCTATTCTACATTATTTAGTTCATTATATTATTATAGTAATCGTTGTTTATAAGAATAAAAAGTGTACACGTACAACGTGTAATATTACTTCAATTTTATTTTTACTTAAAACAGAACGGTAGCCGTAAAGTCGGACATCGACGGCAACCGAGCTTGCTAGAGCGCTGGCAAATTTCGAGCGTAACAGAAGAGCGCAAAATCGTTGCTTGGCACACAAACGGTTAATATTTCAACCTACAACCATGTAAAAATCGGACTAGCGCGTGTCATAATTTATATATGTATATTTATTATTATGTAAGTTACAGCTAACACCTAACAGCTACCTATATACTTTTTCTTATTTAATACACCAATGCTATACGATCATATACCTAATCTAACCTAACCTATTGTCTATTTTTATAATAAACATGTGGTTATAATTGATAGAACAATACAATATTAATTACAAGTTCACATATTTAAAATTGCTGTGTCAAAAAATAATTTTAAAAATATTCTAGAGAATAAACGAAAATATATATTCCAAGACTCTTATAATCCGATAATCTGTTAGGGTCGCATGCAGTTTCGTTATTCAAACTTGGGATTTTCGACGGCGGCGTGCAGTTTATGTGCTCCGAAAGCACGTTCCATGTAGCATAACAACCCCTATGCGAAGATTCCGGCGTATAAGAGAGTACAGGAGTATCTTCCGTAACAACAGCGAACGAGCGTAAGAAAAGCAGAAAACGTATTCATATCTTGGTATACGTGGCGGTACGATATGACCGTACACCCCAAATGCTAATGTTAATACCATAACCAACGACTTTCAGAGGGTTGGTACGGCGCCAAGAGCAGAATAAATAAGATGGTCGCCGACGGCTAATAATGTTTTGACTGTCTGTGTGTCAGCCGGTGAAAATTCACAACTGAAAATGAAGTTTTAACCGAGATACAGAAAATTATACAGGGTGCACGCACATCAGAAAGTATTTCAGTCAGATTTTTAATAATATAGATATTTTAAGTACGTTTGTGAAATATATGAATTAAAACTTTAAGAAAGAAAAATTATATGAAACAAAAACAAAAAAAAACCTCAATCAAAATGAACAAAGAATTATAACTTGTACAGCAAAGATGCCTCACTCGTAAAGAAAAGTGCTAAAATTAATGAGTTGTTATATGCAAATGTATTCAATTATTGAAAAAACTGAAATTGTGTTGAAAGTATGAAAATATGCTACTAATTTAATAAATACATTATATTAGCTCAAACTTTTCTCGTTTCCACGCAATTTTTGTTTTTTTACCGACCGTAATATTACATATGTTAAGGGAGGTATTTAATGATACCAAATTTGATATATTGAGATTTTTATAAATAAGCACGAATTAGGCTTATAATAACACGAATCAACTGTTTTTAGGGTGATGTCCGTCTGTCGGTCCATGGACACGTGTGGCGCGAATTCTGCTGAACGGATTATTATCAAATTTTATTCTCAATTTGATAAATTTTTAGTAAAGATCTGCTAACCGGAATTGATAATTTACTGATGTCACTTTTATGTGTTTTACGAATATTTCGTAACAGGGAAATATATCGAAAAAAATTATTCTACAAAAGTTGCTAAACAAGTTATATCTGACAAGTGACAACTTTTATTTGTTACATTTTTCATTACGGAGTAAATAATTTTTTATAATTTTTCATATTTTTTTTATGTATATAACTCGGTATATTGGCGGCATATTTATGTCAAAACAGTTTTGTTTTTAGTTATTATGACTATAGTAGTACAAATTTTTCTATTTCTTAAATTTATTTAATACGATTCAATGATATGAATTAAATAATAAGATATGATAAATTTGAGACTTTGTTAGAAGATTAGAATAAGGAAGTGGTATATAAAAAATATTTGTACTTTTCGTAGAGGATGGTAGAAAAACTTGTAGTTGAGAGAAAAGTGTAGTGTCATTGATAAAGTTATTAATTAACTTAAACAGAAAAATCGAAGATAAAATAGTTCTGTGATATTGTAGAGAATAAAGTAAAAGTGAGTAGGACTCATGTTAATTGAATGTTAAATTTGTATTCAAGTGATACAAATCTGAAAACTAAAATTGAAAAGGTTAACAACTTAATAGAATATTAATTATAATATTATTAAATTTCCTATCAGGTTCGTTATTGTTTTTAACAATTAATATTAATAGAATATATTAATTGGATATTCTTAAACAATTTTGTTCGTAACAAAAATGTTTTTTTAATGAATCTGCCGCCTTCAATTTTACTATACAACCAAATTTCGTGTATTATGTTCAAAAACAAATAAAAAATATGCAGTATATTAAAATAAAAATATTCTAAATGGGAAATTTAAAACAAGGACATATTCAGACATATATTTTTCAAAATATTAATACATAATTTTGCATTTTTACTATCACACCCTATAAAATGAAGAAACATTATATAGCAACGCGACTATGCGGAAATTTACATACAGCATACGAAATTTTATCATGATGAATCTGAGGAAATTAAATGTTTTAAGTTATTTTACTTGGCTTTACTTTATGCTACATTACATACTTCTCTCCGTGTAATTTAAGAGTTAAGAGTTTTAATGGACTTTAGTCCTTGTTTTATAATTGTTTGACTAACTAAGACATATAATTATACCTTGCAGTTTATATCACTTTTACATTTAGAATTTAATACAATTTTTGTAATATTTTAAAAAATATTTTATGTTTCATTTTTTGTTTTTCAAAATTTTTAACTTAAAATACATGAACTGCATATCACAAAATGTTACTTTCGAGAAAATGTTATTTAAAGTTTTCTGAAATGAATTGTTTATAGTAAATATGAGATTTTATAATAATCCGTTCAGCCGAATTTTGCTCTACACGTGGTGACCACAAACTGACAGACGGACATCACGCTCAAATACACTGAGAAAAATAGATATTTAAAAAATTGGATAATGATAAGTAGATATTTATTTGAAATATACGAGTATGTTTAAAGTATTCACAAATTTATACATTTTTAAAATCTACTCACATATATATTTTAATACTATATTAAGAATTAAGACTGTAATACTATATACAAATTGATGGTATTAAATTTTAGTTTTTATTATATTTATAGTTAATTTTTAAATATACTTATTTTGTTATTTTTAATATCTTGTGTTTGTGTCACCTTTTTAAATATAAATAGCGTTACGGTAACTATCCATTTTTCTCAGTGTAGTCGATTCGTGTTATTATAAGCATAATTTGTTGTGCTTATCTGTAAAAATCTCGATATGTCAAATTTGGTATGATTTCAATGTATTTCTTATCATATGTGATATGACGGTCAGAAAAACTAATTACTATTAAGAACTGGTTAAATTTACTTACAAAATGAATTAATTTATAATTCACAATTAATCTTGTAAAATTAACAACGTAATTCACAAATTCACAATTTTTTCCTCAGTTAAATGAACTTCCAAAACATTAATTCACAAGCATTTTTATTAAATGAACAGAAAAATCAAATATTTCATGTTATATCATAGTTAAGCCTGTTTTCATCTGAATTAAGCTTTTTCCATGTAAATTAAACTTATACATATATAAAAAGATTTATATTATTTACATATGTTCAATGCCTTAAAATAAATTAATTTACAATACATATATTCTTTTAATTAATTAATGATTCGGGCTGTTTAGATTATTTTATTAATACGTTTTTTTTTTGCTCTAAGTCATCAAAAAAAAAGACAGCACACCTAGAAAACATCAAACATAAGGGCCAGTGTAACAATACATAAGGGTTGTGTAACATTCACAGAGGGTATACGTTTAGGGCCAAGATAGCTTTAGTGTGCGAGCTAGCAAGTCTTGATGACTTGTTTAAGAAGTTGGAAATTCTTGCAGCTTTGCTACGGTGAGAGAGAGGTAATCACATTACTTCTTGAGCCGAGTAGTAGCGGCCCCCCGTGAGTGAGTGTATTCCACTTCGCAAACCGCACTCGTACCCAAACAAGCTACACAACAAACTGACTACTTTGTGACCCCTCAACAAAAACAGAAGAGGAAACTCAATAAAACAACGAGAGGATTTTTACACTCTATCCGGACACGAAATGGTTTAACCAGTGATTCCTAAACATTTTCTTTCTTCCCTTTTAATCAGTCAGCACGTGTAATAGGGTTTGTCTCTCAACTATGAAATCTTCATCTACTTGAGTTTTCATATTTTCTTTATATGCTTGTGTTACTCTGCCCTGCTGAAGTAAATGGTTGTGTCTTCAAAAATGTAGTTTTCAGATAAATAAGTTTTTTTTTTATTTTATAAATTTTATATTGTTTAACTATACTGCCCTTTGTCCTGAAATGTGGACGCAAAGTAAGTAGGTATTATTAATATTATATAGAATATTTTTCTTTTTTCTTTTGTAAAATAATTATACTTGATTTCAGAATATTTTTTATTATTTGAGCAGAAATAAATGTGGTTCAAATATTAATATCCTTTTTTACATACTACCTATACGTTTTTACGTAAAAATATTGTAAATTTGTTTAATGTAAAAAAATGTTTTTTTTTATGTGTAAGAAATGATGTATAATACATGCTGTATTATACATGCTGCTGGCTAGCCAAGAAACTACAAGAATTTTAAAGCCACCAATAATTATTAATCTCTCTAATTGACAAATGTTTGTATGTTTGTATGTATATATGTTTCTTCAGCATTTCCTCCTAAACCTCTGAACCGATTTTGATGGGAGTGGTGTCATTTTCATTGATTCATTCCCTATTTGAGAATAGGCAAGTTTCATCTTTCTACGATTTCATCTTGGTTCTCAAAAATTTGAAAAATTATTTTTATAATGCAAATGTCAAATGACAGCTGTGTAAAGTTATGTACACTACTGATAGAAGTGTTGCTCTTGAGTAATATATAATAGTGCAATTGATATTTTGTAATTATTATATTATTATTATTTGTTTATTTATTTAATTTTTATTATGTTTATATTATGTTTAATTACTATTTTCGACTTCAAACGTGACCCTTTAAGGGTCACGGATTTCCTAGTTATTAGTTTATTTCTATAAAAAAAGACAAATTTCTCCATATTCCGTTTTTTCCTACATTAAAAAAGTTCCTACAGTGCAATTATAACAAAATTATTCTAAATTTCATTTAAATACACTAATTAGATTTTATATAGAAAGAAAAAGTATTTTATTTATCACTAGCTGACCCGGCAGACGTTGTCTTGTCTTTATTTTAATGTAAATATTAAAATTTTTTATGATTTTTTTTTGTATTAGAAAAACAAATCAATTGCATTTTTCATGTTATAATTTATTTGGAATCATTTTCTTTCACACTTTCCAATATTTTTCTTGGGCCCCAGAAACCTTCACGGGAGTGTACTCAACAACTTTCCAAAGTTTCATGGCAATCGGATGAATGGTGTAGTAATGCATAAAGGACAAACAGACATACACTCGTTTTTATATATAAAGAAGAAGATGAATAAATATAAAATATTTCTAATTAGAGCGATATAATGTTTCCTTATAGAAATTAATACGCATCACATGACATTTTTATGGTCCTCTTGTTTGATAAACTAAAACTTATTCAAAAAAATTATAACGCGTATAAACACAATAAATAAATACTCACTAGTTGTCCCTAAGTATCCATACCTACATAAATATATTACTGCTATGCAAACAAAATAAAATCAGTGCCGTAGAACATTATTTTCAGTAATACAAAAAAAAATGTATAATGAGTGACCACAATAATAAGAAAACTGTAAATAAGTAGTTTTTAATTTATGAACATAATGTAAAAAAAAATAGGAGTAAACTAAGTGTAGAAGGCCAGAGAATAATATAAATTTTAGAAATATATTGTTTTCTGGTTTTTACCAGAAATATTACAATCTTTTGTATTTTAAATGGAACATATTTGAATTATATACACATTTAAAAAAATCCATATAATATTACAGACACCATCTAGTAAAAATTACATTACAATTACAATTTTTCTAGAAAAACAATTAATTTACACAAATGATTCATATATTTTTATATATAAACAGTTTATGTAATATTACATGGATTTTTTTCAGTGTAAATACACAGATGAATTCAACTGCTTTTCTATAAAAATAATCAAAAACAAATTATACACAGTTTGCACTTATGAGTACCAAAACAGAAAAATGTGAGTGACTAGATCTATTTATTTTTTAAAAAAAATTAATAATCTCATTACCTATGTTCTATTTAAAGTAAAAAAATTATATCTTCTTAGAATTTTACAGGTGATGGGCAAAATTTTAAGAGCTCTAATTTCGAGTATATTTAATAACGGTTCTCTATACAAGTTTTACTGAAAAATACATGAATATTTTTATATGTTAAATTTAAGAAAAAAATAAAAAATTCAATTTCTGTACCTTTTGATTACTAGTCAAATTAATATTAAATGAAATATTTATCATTTAAATATCTACAAAAGGAACAAACTTTTCATTTACTTTATTTCATTATGCCCGATATACGAATATAAAAATTTGAATATATTTACTTATAACAACTAATTTCATAACTAATCTAACTTTGCTTTGTAAAATGCTATATTTAAAATGTATAGTTTAAGGTTCTAATCTCGATCGGGTGAAATAATTTTTTATCATATTACATATGATAATTGAAATCATACTAAATTTGATATATCGAGATTTTTACAGATAAGCATGAATTAGATTTATAGTAATACGAATCAACTGTTTTTAGCGTGATATTCTTCTGTCGGTCGGTCTGTCTATCTGTCTATCTGTCTGTCTGTCTATCTGTTGACACGTATGGAACAAATTTGGCTGAACGAATTGTTAAAAAAAATTATAGTTAAGTTTCGAAGGTGAATATGTCAATTTGATCAACTTTTAGTAAAGATCTGTCAATCGAAAGTAGTAATTTACTGATGTCACTATTATGTGTTTTACGAATATTTGTCAAGACAGTTTTTGTTTTTAGTTACCATGACTACAGTAGTTGTTGTTATACAATTTTTTTATTCCATAAATTTATTTAATACGATGACGGTCGGTTCTGTGGTGGTCACAGCAAATTTTCTCGTTTAATATTAATAAAAATATGTATCATTTAAATATCTACAATTGGTTTTAATCGAAAAATAAAACTTAACATTTAATTTACTCACATATATAATCATTTAATCTCAAAATTTTAAAGATATTTGAATAAAATTATTCTAAATTTAGACAAAGTCCGATTCAATAGACGATAAATAAATTAATTTTTCAAGTAAATTTAAATCTACCTTAAAAATAAATATTATTTCAACAATTTACTACCAGATAGCTTTTATTAATAAAAATAACTATTTTCTGAAACAACTAAATTAAATATATTTCCTCTTTTTAATAAGAAAATTTATAGAGTAAATACATTTAATTCTTAAGTAAATTTAACCGGCATTTATGAAACCAGGCAATAATCTTATAAATTGAATAATTAATTTACCCACAAGTTCCGCCACTGAAGAATTTGGTAGGCAGTGGCGCGCAAGATTTCCGCATAGAAGTTTTAAATATGTGTGTGTGTATATATAAAAATGTTGAAAAGCTGATTAGTTATGGTGCCGTAAACAGAGATTATTTTCACTACAGGGTGTCGCTGTTTATACGTGCTATGACAATACGAACAATACAACAATAGGCAGACGAGCTACTGTTTGTTTTGCACATTTACAAAAGGCTTTAGCTTGAGAAACATTTGCCGCTCACCTAACTTTAACATAACAACTATATGTACTCGGTTTTATCGTTACCTACCTATCTATGAAGAAGAATTAAAAAGGATATATTTTGGTAAAAATGTTTCAAATAGAGTACTTTTAGAAAAATTGTTTTGTTAAACATTAATTTTTGTATTTAAATATATTTTTATTATAATTTAATATACCAAGTTTTGAGAATAATTAAATTGGAAATTTAGGATTCGTGTTATTTTTCTTTTTCTTAGAATTACAATTAACATGCGTCAACTGATCGTTTTTTTTTTTAAAGAAAATGACTTAATTTTGATTTTGGAATAATGAATTTCGAAAAGATCCTATCTTGGAGGATAAAACGTTTGCAAACATGTTTCAAGTAAATGATTAAGCCAGTTGATTACACAAGACGTGTAGTTTTTGTTGTGAAAATGTTAATATTATTAGAAACTTTTATTCGTATTTTGAAAAATATTAATAAAAAAAAATTATTTTTTAAATTTTAGATACTTAATTGCTTATTTTGTATTATTCTTGCAAAAAATATAAATATTATATAAAAAATGAATATTTTACATAATTTTGAAATGGTCGTCCCGTTTTGCAAAAATTTAATTAGGTATATCTACTATTTTTACAATGCATAATTTTTTTTTTTAATTTTATATCTTTTTTATAATTTGTATGCCTTTAATGAATTATATTTAAAAAACATTTTTTTAAATATTCAATAGTTTGGATTAAGTTAATTTTTAGCATCTTCAAAAATTTATTTTCCTGAAATAAATCCTTTTCGAAATTTTCGATTCAAATCTAAGATAGACTAAAATAAATAAAAATCTGCTGTGACCACCACAGAACCGATCGTCATCGTATTAAATAAATTTATGGAATAGAGAAATTTGTACGTATAACAGCTACTGTAGTCATGCTGACTAGAAACAAAACTGTCATGACATAAATATTATGTCACCTTTTAATGGAATTATATATATATATATATATATATATATATATATATATATATATATATATATATTATATATATATATATATATATATATATATATTATATATATATATATATATTATATATATATATATCATAAAAATAATAAAAAATTATTACAAAAACATTTAATCGTATTGAAAAATGTTCCAAATAAAAGTTGTTAGTAATAACTAATTTAGCAACTTTTGTTAAGTAATATATCTCTGTTGCAAAATATTTGTAAATCACATAAAAGTGACACCAGTAAATTACCACCTCCGATTGGCAGATATTTACTATAAGTTGGTCAAATTGAGATATTTACCTCCGAAGCTCAAATATGAAATTTTATAACTATCTGTTCAGCCGAATTTGCTATACACGTATCCACAGACAGACCCTCTCTTATCATATGTGACATGGCAGTCGGTAAAAATATACTGGAGTGTTCTAGCAAGTGTTTATTTATCTAAAAATAACACTGTATTTACGATAATCACATGAATTTAATTTTAGGTTAGGTTTAATTTATTAAAACTATTTTACATGTAAAGAGTGTTTCGCAAGAAAATGCATTTCTAATTAAAAAATACATATAGAATTTTTTGTCCATTCTAATCTCCAAACATACAAGAACCTAGGCTGATTAACAATGCATTATTCCGAGTGAAAAAGCAGAAGCATGAATTAAAAAGAAATTCTTTTTTTGAGTGACAAAACATATACCGAAAAAAATGCATATATTAAACGCACCGTGGGCGAAGCCTCTCTATATGTTTTATATTACATTTTTTCCTGTTATATGTAGGAATACATATATCATACATAAAAGGCTACTTTGCAGTTTAATTAAAATAAGTACTTGCGCTCTTGTACCGGAGTGAGTGAGTATGTGTGTGTGTTAGTTTGCATCATCGTACAAGCCGTAATTAGTATTAATTAATAAGCGTTAGGTTTTGCTTCTAGCTTGCTCATTTACACGGCTAGATAATAGACTCATAGACTTACCGTAAAATACTTTAAGGATGACGCGTCTCGATTCTGCGTAACTGCTAATTTTTGCTTATATCAAATAGAAATATTTTTTCTATTAAAAAAACATTTTTTTTTTATTATTAATTTTAACATTTTTCTTGCGTAAAATATCTGTTTCTGGTAATAGTACAATTATGTCACTCTGCTAAAATAGTAAAATCATAGAATACATTGAGAACAATTGAAGTTGTCGGCTTGGATAAAAAATTAGGCCTGGGAAAAGTTACAGAGTAGGCCGACCTTACATCCCAAAATTGTTCAAATACGTTATGTTTTTATATTTCTTTATTCTAATAAACATAATGACATTACAGAAAATAAAGAAGCATTGAAAAAAATGACACATATAAAATTAAATATAATTGTTTATTTAAATCTAAGTTAAAAGTCGATTTATAAATGACATCTTTATTATCTAATTTTACTAAAATATCTTTCTCGCATGACATGAGCATGATAGACTCGAAATTATCCTGACTTAAACAATTTCGCAATCTGTTTAAAATGTATGCAATGAATAAATTAGCGTATGTCAATGTGTGTGGAGATTAAATTTTTGTAAAACTGAAAAACAACAGACAATGCAATTTCTACAAGTATTACTACAGTTTGTTACATTGATTTCATTTTCTTTGGTTTGTTTGTTCGTCATCGGATTTATTATAAATGAAATAAGTTTTATCGAAAATATTACCACTATTGATTTTGGAAAAGTTATTAGGATTTAACCAA
This sequence comes from Clivina fossor, assembly GCA_963966155.1. Lineage (NCBI taxonomy): Eukaryota > Metazoa > Arthropoda > Insecta > Coleoptera > Carabidae > Clivina > Clivina fossor. The sequence continues at coordinate 29,304,977 of OZ014555.1, forward strand.
TACACGACATTCATATGTAACGTCATTCAATACATATCGATGTTTTTAGGATAATATATTTTTTTTTTATATGCCAAAGATCGGTTTTAATTTTTATTGCCAGGTCACGATTATAGTTTATTTTTTATATATGCGCATAAGGTGGTATAATAATCTACAATAAAAAATTTAATATGTAGTTATGTAATTTTACATTAAAATAGTAACAGCATTTGTGGCCAAGGCAAAGTAGAAGCCAAACAATTTGGACAAAACACAAAAAAAGCTTTTTATTCTGACAATGAGTGATATATATGATTTTTTTCTTCAAGCGTTCTAAACGAAACTAAACTAAAAATAAATGAAAATATATGCCAAGTAACCTTAACCAGTTACTAACAATTATAGAATTATATATATATATATATATATATATATATATATATATATATATATATATATATATATTATTTAAATTTCTTACGTAATTTGTGAGAAATAATTTTTTTTTGTCGAATATACAATAAATTTCTGACCACCTTGAACAGTACACATTGTATTTCTTTGCACATTTTCAATAATTAAATTCACAAATTAGTTTTCGAAATCAGTTTCCTCCAAACATCCCAATCTAGACAAGCTACTTTAGCTTTATCCACATTCATAATTCTTCTTATATTATAATTGAAGCAATACTTTTTTATATGCTTCACATGTTAATTATACAACTGAATGCATCCATCAACTTTTCTTAGCATTTATAATAACAATAATGATAAATGATGGGGGGTGGGGTATAGTTAGCTAGTAGCATGAACTGTGGTCCAAACAATGTAATTGCATTGAACCGCAACTCTCAAGCGTCATATGCAATCAGTACAATCCATCAAGCAGAACCCAAGTCCATCTATATGTCCGTCCAACTCCGGGTCTCTGGTCCGTCCCTTTCGGCTCTATTTAAAGTCTTCCAGGACAACGCCAAATATCTGCTAACCTCGTTCGTCAATCTATAAATGTCGCGCATCATTACCCATCTCCGCTTCCTCTCTCTTTCTCTCTCTCTCTCTCTCTCTCTCTCTCTCTCTCTCTCTTTCTGTACCAGACGGTGAACGCAAATCATGCGCTCCATGACTCTAAGCACAGTGCTAGGTAATTTGCTGGCCAGATTTAAATTGTAAAAAAAAAAGATAAACTGTCATTTATGAAATAATAAAATTAAGTAAAAAATTGTGATTAAAACAGTAACAGAAATTTTTTTTTCGGTATAAGTACACTATAAAAAATTTATTGTAAATTTACATATTCTATAAATGTATATTTAGAGAAAAAATATAATATTACGTCCATTATTGTAGTTAAAATTACAAAATACTGCAATTTTACTGTTAATAGTTATGAAAAATTACATAAATATATATTATATTTTTACAGTGTACTCTAAAATTGTCAGAGTTATCCTAATTTTTAAGTATAATAATAATAATATTTATTATAGCTTGCACTAATAGTGAATAAAATAAAAAGGTGATATTCTTATGTACAAACCAGTATTAAAATAACATAATATACATATACGAGAAATATATAATCTTAACAAAAATTAAATCATTTAAATATAAGTCTTTTTAACTCTCTACAAAATATTTGATAATTACAGAACTTTAGATTTTTTGATAACGTGTTGTATTTCACTACTGCTTTAAAGAATATACAGTTTTGTATTCGTTTATAATTTCTGGATTCGAATATAAAATTTAAAAAAACAAATGTGCAACGACCCCATTATTTTATTTGTAATCCAGTAAGCAACTTACATTCTACCGGCCGGAAAATATCTAACAGCGCACACAATCACCAAGGAGTTATAAAATCAAAATTTCTGCCGTATTAAACATTGGCGCTCTGTTGCGGGGTCGTGTGGGAATAAGGCTAGTCTATTAAGGGCATTAACGCTGCCCTTACGCCAAGGGAGCATACATCTGTTAATTTTTGCACCACTACCATCCCCTGTCTTTGACACTACGTACCAGTTTCAGATGTCAATAGATTTGAAACAGGTTCGGCGTATAAACAATACGAACAATACGAAGCAAACTAATCGTGGTACAGCGACAAGGTTCGAATAATTAAAATGTATATATTGTGTTTTGACATCTGGTTATCTACTTGGAAATCGATTAGAGTGCTTTTTTGAGGTCTGTATATAAATGGGCAATGTAAATGTATAGCCACTTCGATGAACATATTTTTATATACTGAATTGGATGGATGTGTTTTATAAGGGGGGAGTTACATGTAGATTAATATAGATGTTATTATCAAAATGAACTGGTATTAATAAAAGTCAAACTTTATTTTTTTCAAAATATATCATTTAGTTTTGAAGTGTATGTTACTAATTTTATAACATGTGTTCTTATTTTTAGTGTTTATTTCTATGTAGTTATTTTATGTAAAGTCTCGTTCAGACTCAAATAAATTTTTCATTTTAAATAGTAAAACATTGGATTGTGAAATATAAAACGAACATAACATTTTTTTGTACATTGTTGATGTTGGTCCATTGGTACCAGCTCAAAAAATTTAATTCTAAATTTACAAAATAAAATAAGGAATATACATAAACTTTTTTGGTTTTACTTTTCATAGATTTACTTGGGTTGGGTGGTTTTTTTTCAAAAAAAAACACAATTTTTGATGAAGAACCCAAAAATACAAAAAATTAAGAGTTCTACTTAAATTTTTAAAACTATTCCTCGTTCCATCTCCAAGCAGGGATGGGGGTGGTTTTTCTTGTACATGGTGGAATACATCTTTTAAATTATTGCACAACCTGCGTTAGAAAATCTTCATGATGTAAAATTTAAAGATAATGTAATAATTACAACACCAATCAATATTAACAGCATATTAATAAAAGAAGCAATACAAATTTATAGAGAAAAAGATAACATCAATCACCATCAATCATTAATTAAAAATTTATAATCTAGTTACTTATTTTGTTACCTAGTAACTTGTTTCCATGTTCTGTTTATTTACTAAAAAGTCATATCTATCTCTTTTTCTGATTTAGATGCACGTTGAGTTCGTCGAAATGTCGATTATTAATAAATATTACTACAGAACTAGAACCTAAAACGTGTTTCGTAACTTTTTAATTCGAAGTGTATTTCTCGAGATATTTAATCGTTTCCAGACTTTTGCGCTATCTTGTATATATATAGATTAAATTTATAAGGCCTTTTTAAATGAGAGGCCCTAAACAAAACTTGCCTGACTTATGTGTAAATGCAGCACTAATTACTAGTTTCATAATAGTGAAATAAAATCATAGTTTTTTTAAAATTGAAACCTGAAACAGACTCTAGCACATTCGTTTTCAGTGCACAATTTGACAAAACGCGAACAAAAATCTTATTGTCTTTCGCCAAACTCCGAATCAAACGAACGAAGACAAAATACAATAGAACGAAAGAAGGCAAAATCGAAACTTCATCTGTTTGTGTATATCTATATATTTTGTGTGTTTCGATAGGAGGCAAACGAAAATGGCATATAGCACGTCCTGCGGGAGCATGCGGCCATCTTTCTGTTGCGAAAGGTGCAAATACGTACGCCACGCTGCGCTGCCTGCTTGATCAGATACCGAGAGTTGGTCATAAATTATGCATGAGATTTGGCGCGCGTGAGATATCCGTTTGGATATTTTGTTAGGTTATTTGAAAGTCTATTACAAAATGCGGACGTGTGCGCCCTGTCGGCACTCGCCTTGATACGATGCGATGCGATGTGACTTCAACTTCAACGCTTCGGTCGTGGACCGCAGAAAAATAATGCCGTTGCTTCGCTATATTTGTTGGATGATATTTCTATTATCTGACTGTTTGTTGCTGGATTTCATTTACATATACATATATACATATATATATATATATATATATATATATATATATATATATATGTAAATATAAATGTATACTTTATATTGGGTAATTGGGTTTATTACTTTTAACAGAACGATCGAAGAATTTGATCATTCAATATAGTATTAAGGTGGACCAACGAAACTTATATTAACATTAATATTTCCACTAATATTAGCTCTAAAACTAAAAAAAAAACATTTATGCAAACTTTCATTAAGCTTGTGTAGTTGATTAGTTTTGAAGTTTCAATCGACAGTAGTTAATCTATAAAAATATTGAAAGTCTTTTAAAAATATTTCACACGTAACTAGATCGACAAAATTGGCAAAATTATATCTAAATTTCGTCGAAAACCGTCAACTATCTTTCCAATTTACTCCATCTCCAGTCCTCTCAACAACAAATGTATTATTTTACAGTAGAGCAGAAAGGACAAAACACGTAGTCGCTTCCACCATCACAACTAGCAAACCCGTACCCGATTCCCAAGGGAAATATACCTGCCTCGACGAGGCGTGAAACTCACCCGCTACACACATTCGCGCGCGTGGTGGCGCGCCGGCCGATTCCTGCCCTCGCCAGCGCCGCAGGAAAATCACACACACACACACATATAGAGAAATACCAGATAAAACGGTGCGGGAAGGCGTTGATACAGAACGAATAACAAGATGAAATATTAGCTAACTTTTCGTATGGACGAGCGCTGTCATTTATTTTATGTAAATTTCCATCAAAACTTTGTCATTTGTTATATATATATATATACCGGGTGTCTACTTTTTTTTTGTTACATAGGGAATACAATGCTAAAATTTTCATTTGGTGATAAATTTTCCCCTAATTATTATAGAACAAAAGTACAAATACAAAAGTTGTTTAGAATTCAAAAATGCATCAAATGATGCCAAATTTATCAATATAGGATGTTCCGATCAAGAATTAGAAGCAAATTAAAATTTCCATTTTTGCGCTCTTTACATCAAAGTGCCATGGAAATTAAACAAATAATTTCATTTCTTCTGGAGTTTGAGTTTGACAGATCGTATTTATTTTATTGTTACGTTCTGTATTATTATTATTATTATTATTATTATTATTATTATTATTGAAAATAATGAATAAACTTAATGTAAATGAAAAGCTATTAAGTATAAAAAGTATTAAGTATTTATTATTTATTACAATGAAAGGGTATTTTACTCGGCTGTACACTACGTACTAGCTGTGGTTTTAAATTGTGAATGTCTCCATTATAATTTTAAGTAATTGTTTAATTTATTTATTAACTTCAAGTTATAAAAACAATACATTTGAATTAGATGACTGGCATTATGCCTAATATATTTATTATAATAATTTAAACTTATCCCTGAGGATGCTGTAAGTTGTGCAGTGAAACGTCGGATAAGAGTTTAATAAATAGTAAATAGCTGAACTCCGTAAAACTTTCTTTATTTATTACAATATTCAATATACCTATAAAACAGAAAAATTCATGAATACAAGATATAGGAGAACAAAAACGAAACTAACAATTTAAATTAAATGTTCAAATAAATCGCCATTAACTGCCAAACAATAACCTAATCTGTTATAAAATTCGTGACGTACAGAGCTTAATTGTGTTTGTGTTATATTATTGCACTCTTCAACAATGGCATTTTTCAAATCAACAAGATTTTTGATATGTCGTTTATAAATTTTCTCCTTCAAATATGGCCATAAAAAGAAATCGCACGGTGCTAAATCGGGCGATCTAGCTGGCCAATTAATTGGACCACCTCTACCAATCCATGAATTTGGAAAACATTGATCCAAATATAATTTAATGTTGCAGCTGTAATGTGCCGGACATCCGTCTTGTTGATACCAGACAACATTATCTTGAGTTGCACACTCTTCTAACTGCGGACCAATATGATTTTGCAACATATCCAAATATTTTTCGTTGTTTAAATTATTTTCAATAAAAAATGGCCCAATTATACACCTGCCAAAAATTCCAGCCCATACATTAACTTTTTCTGGATATTGGGTACGTGTTGCTACCATTAAATGAGGATTTGTTTGGCTCCATATTCTAAAGTTTTGTGTATTATGTTCGCCGTGTAAAGTAAACGTAGACTCGTCAGTAAAACAAATAGATTTCAAGAAGTTTCTGTCTAAATTGGATTTTTCCATAATAATGTTACTAAATTCGCTTCTAGCCATTTTATCCGCTTCAAATATCTCTTGGTGCGTGGAATATTTATAAGAATGATATTTTTCATTTTTTAGTACCTTATGTATTGTTGAAGGATGCAAATTTAATTCAGCACCAAGTTGACGCACACTAACATTTGGGTTTTCCGTTACACACAAAAGTATATTCAATGTATTTTCTTTAATTGCATTTTGATTTAAATTCTCCTCCTGATCTTCTGCGTTGATTTTTCTACAATTTTTACAACGTTTTAACACACTTCCAGTTTCTTCGAATTGTTTAATTATCCTACGAATAGTCATAGCGGAAGGTATGGGACGGTTTTCAAAGAAAGCGCTGAATAAATGTCTTACTCGTCGTATCGAATTTCCAGTAAAATACCATTTTACGCACTGAACTTTTTCATTTACCTTAAGTTTATTCATTATTTTCAATAATAATGATAATAATACAGAACGTAACAATAAAATAAATACGATCTGTCAAACTCAAACTCCAGAAGAAATGAAATTATTTGTTTAATTTCCATGGCACTTTGATGTAAAGAGCGCAAAAATGGAAATTTTAATTTGCTTCTAATTCTTGATCGGAACATCCTATATTGATAAATTTGGCATCATTTGATGCATTTTTGAATTCTAAACAACTTTTGTATTTGTACTTTTGTTCTATAATAATTAGGGGAAAATTTATCACCAAATGAAAATTTTAGCATTGTATTCCCTATGTAACAAAAAAAAAGTAGACACCCGGTATATATATATATATATATATATATATATATATATATATCATTCTAGCTTTCGCTCTTCGTTTTGCATTTGCGATTGGGTTTTTTTGTTCATGAAGTTATCAAGGTTTTGTACACAATTCACAAATATTGAAAATGATATATATTTTTATATAAATAACTATATAAAGAATTTTGTATATATATATATATATATATATATATATATATATATCTACATAAATAATAAACTATTTTAATTTTTGCTTATTTTTCAAAGTCTTACAGAAAGAATGTAAATTAAATTTACCAGTTTTTCAGAAAGTGTAATTAAAATTTATTTTTATCTAAAAGAATTAATTTTGAACTAAGTAATTAATACTAGACATTTAAGAGCGATTATATAACAGACTGATATAAGTTCTTTATCGAAAAAAGAAACAACGGGTTCTTTTTCTTTTTTAAGCATATCAAAATATCGATATTTCGTTACTATATGTAAGAAGGAGATCATTATGTTACTAGAATATAATGTGAACATTATTATACTAGTAGTTAATTACTATATATATATACCAAACAAGATAGTCTCTATAAGGTATATATCTATGATGACAAACACGAAGGGCTATATTGAAAATTAGTAGGTTATAATTGATAATTCTATTGTTTATTTTATTTTCAATTTAGATTTGATTATTGAAAAAGTGCAAGAAATGGAATTAACACCGTAAGATTTGTGAAAAATTACATGTTCACTAATCATATATATATATATATATATATATATATATATATATATATATACGGGGTGATTCAGAAACAAACGGCATCCTGTATATGGCCTGCTCCTCTCACCAATATAAGAAGAAAAAAAGTTCCTATAAACAGAGGTCCTTAATATATACTTTTTATTTGTTACTACAATATCACATTCAAAAATAAAATAGTTAGAAAAATTGAATTTTTCAATATATATATATATATATATATATATATATATATATATATATATATATATATTAATTAAATATTTAAATTAAATATTATTTCTGGTAATAAAATCATTTACCACTGTGATAGAACCCACTATAAGCTGTAAGCCCCTTATTTGGCTGTGGGCTAACGACCCGCACCATTAACAATGCAAGTACAAATTGTTAGTGAACTATATATTATTCAGCTATTTGAGCATGACCGCCTGAAGAAAAAATAATATGTGTCACTCGGAGTCGAATGATGTTTCTTTGTTTCGCTCAGATTGCATGGTCTCAGCTATACCACGGCCGCAAATATCTAGACTCAACACAATAAAGATCGCTTTCTAATCTTTGTAACATAATATACTATTAATTACTTATGCTGTTTTATACTGCCTATATCGCGAGATGCCGCGGTATTTAGTTTGAGCTAAAATATTGATATTTAATCAGCTTTTTATAGAATTCAAATATCTTATTTTGATTTCGAATTTTATTAAAAATTATGTAGTTACTACATTTAGGGGGGTCCATTTTAAAAACTTTTGGAAGACCCAAACTTTTCAGTTACACAAGTGAAAAGTATAGACTTAAACTTTATATAATGGAAATTATTACACAAATTTTAAATATATTGTAAATAATTATATCATTATTTTGTAATTTATGAGTAATTAAAAAATTAAACAAGAATTATGTTGCCAACATTTATTGTCAATATTCAATACAGATTACATTAGTTCAGTTGCATAAGAAAGTCCAAAGTTCCAAATTATGTTTGACATCTACAAATAAAAATCAAAACTATATTAGTATTTATTGACGAAATTGTTAAATTATTGTATTACTTTTAGTACAGTTATTGTTCTGGATTTGGGGCATTTCTTAAAACTCTGGTAACATCGCCTAACACTATAAAATGAAATAAATAATAAAATTATTAATATAATTGTAATTATTATCATTAATATTATATATATATATATATATATATATATATATATATATATATATATATATATATATATAAACAGCAACTTACATCCAGGAACTGAACCTGTTATATTACTAACTAGGTCCGTCAAATTGGTAACAACGTCTAAAAGTTGGCATTCCTGATAAAATAAAATTAAAAGTATTATAATGTATATAAAATATAAAAACAATCGTTAAAATAAAATAATTTAATGGTAAAATTTATTCTATATCAAAAACTCAAAAAGTTATTACCGTAAATAAATTGGCTAAACTTTAGGATTACCAAATATATTTACTTCAAACTTTACATACTGTTACTTTTACCCATTTTATTTATACAAATCGCAAAATATTAGTGCGAAAATGATTTTTACAACGTTAAAACTTATTTTAAAAACTATCGTTTTTAACATAGATTATACGTAAGATAAATTGCTTGTACGTGACATATGTAGTGGCACTCATTGCAGGTTAGGTTAAGTGATGAGGTTAATTCGTTTAAGAAAAATTTTAGCCACGTAAAGAATTCTTAGCTATTTTTAACGTAAAATTTTTAAATGACAGTGCATGCTAATAGTTGTGTAGACATGGAAAAATATAACAGCAGTTTTTCAACATTCAACACGTTAAAAACGAATTTTCAAAATCAGTTTTAATTTAATTTTGTGATTTATATTCATAAAATGTGCTGCAAATGTGTTTGTAAAGTGTAAATAAATATTTACTAATAAATTAAGTGCGCATTACCTTACCAATCACTTTTATGTTGATTAATCAAAAAATTCTGTCAAGTTGAAAAATACCAATGTTTATATTTTACTTATATTGTAAACAAAAGTTTTCCGTTTATTGAATAAGTTAATAATTTAATGTTACTTATTTTTAATTTACGTTACACAATATATTTAATATAACTGATTCTTGGGTGTATTTTGTACCGTTTCCGTTAAAAATAACGGTTCGTTAAAATAATAATAATTCTGAGATTCCGTAAGAAATATTGTTGGTATATAGCAAGATTTCTTGTAGAATCTCAGAATTATTATCTAAATGGACTGTTATTTTTAACGGAAACTACCCAAAATACTAACAAACTGCTAACTATAAATAGTATATGTGTCAATAACAATTTAAAAAAAATCTTATCTAATTCTATTTATCTATTAAAATAACAGTATATTAAAATAAAAAGGCTTTCAGATTAAGTTTTGTATAAACTTTAATTAAAAATCAACGTTTTGAAGTACTGTACGTACATCATCATCATCAAGAAATATTATACGAATCACACATACAATAAATAAACAGAGCATAAGAATATAATAAAATAAGTTACTAGGTGGCGTATGTAGTATAACTAGAAGGAATCGACTATGAAATAGATTAGTGTATGATGAGTGTGAAATTGAAAAAAATATTTACGCAAAAGTTGGTGTTAGTCAGTTGACATGGTTCGGTCATCTTGAGCAAATGTCTAATGAATGTTTGGTTAAACAAATATATGTGAATGATTTTGAAGGTATACGTTTGCGTGGATGTTTGATGAGTAGTTGGAGTGGTATGATTGAGAGACTAACCAATCTTAAATATACCAATCTCTATGTATCAAGATATACTACACAGATTTACAATTTCATAATTCACGATTGTGAGACATGAACAGTAATTAGAAATATATTTAAAAATATTGCGAATTAATACTAAATTAATAATAAACAAAATAAAACTTACCGCATATTGGATGATACAGACAACGAAAACTATGGCAAAAATAATTGCAAAATTCATTTCGAATGTTTTAAAGTTTGAATTTGGTATTTCAAAACTGAGTGATGCTTCAATCAACTAAATTTCGTCTTTTTATACAAAATTTTGCAAAATAAACAACGCGTCAATATATTTCACATAAAAATAATATTATTTTTTTGGTCGTCGCATATAAAATTTATTATATGATACGTAATAAAAACACGTTTTTTACATTTATTTTTGTAATTTTTTACTTTTTAAATTCGGTGTCTCTTTTAATTTATATTTATGGTTATAGATCATTAATTTGTGACACAATATAAAAATTTTCATATACACCAAGTTTGTCAGTAAAGTACGCGCTATTGTTAAATGTCATAGTGTATTATTTAAAATTTATTGCTGGAACTCGAATTTTTTTTATATTTATTTTTCATTGATAGAACATAGAGAATAAAAGTTTAATACATCAAATATTATTTTTTTAAAAAAAAAATATATACATTATACTCTAACAAACTGATACATCTTTTTCAATTTTCATTTATTTCACTATTAATTTTTTAATTTTTATATTACAAATTCACATTTTGGAATTAAATAAATATACATGAAATATAAAGTTAGAATTCACTGTTTTATTTTATTTATTATTTTATTTCTTACATCTAATTAATTACATATTTTCATATATTGTACAATGCTAGAATAAAATAAATTTTATTGCAGCGTTGTGGAATCTACAATACGTGTAAAAGAGAAAAGCGGTTAAAGCCATATTAGATTTTAAAATTTGCCTATGCCTACATAGTACAATTTTACTATAAAAAATCTGTAATTTTATTTTACTATAAATATTCTGTAGTTCTATTTCAAAATTTTGTAATTTCTGCACAATTCATAACAATCACATAAAATAAGTAAAAATGACCTAATAAGTATGTAAAATCGCTTACTTTCTGCAAATGGCATCACATACTTAATGTAAAATTATATATTGTTGGTATAACTTCTTAAATTATGTAAAATTACAGTTTGTATATTAATATCAGTAATAATTGTAAAATATATCCTTTATATAAATTTAGAAATGTATGTAGTTATAACAACAATAATATTAGAAAACTAACAAATTTTACCTATCTATGGAAAATTTCTGAGAGCAAATTTAGTTGAGTTCTGTAAATTTACTAAAAGAGATTTTACTAAAAAACTGTAATATTACATATATATATATATATATATATATATATATATATATATATATATATATGTACTTTTTCATCGCGTTGGTCATATTAATGTTCGTAATAGTTCTGATATTATGTATTTTTAAACAATTATGTTAATATTACAGCAGTTAACTAATAAATAGTTGAAAATAATACCTAAAAATACTGGGAATCTTAGTGTCTCATGATTTGTAAGTAAAATTAATAATATAATTACAATATAAAATGTATCCAGTAAGCAACAAAATTCATAATTTTGTTATTTAATGTTTGCTGGGACAAGTCGATTTTATTTTTTAATTAACCACCTTAAGGCATAAAATTTTTACTTATGACGTCATGCATTTTTGCACAATGACGTCATCATTGGGTTTTTTAAATGGCAACTCCAATTTTTTTTGCTGGTTTTTATAGATGATCCAGCTACTTAAATGATGGTGTAAAAAACTTAGTACCTTAGATAACCATTTTTTTGAGAAAATAACACACTTAAAAATTAAAAAAAAAATATGTATCTATATAACCTAGATTGCTTTGAAAAAACGAATAATTGTTTTTTTTTTCGTTGAAATATTGAAAAAAATATTAATATCATATATGAAAATGATGAAAATCTATAGATTTTAGTCCGAGAATGCTGTACGAGATAAATTTTCATCATCATCAACTATGTCTAAGTAGTTCGAAGTGGTTCTAATAAAAACGAACTCTATGATGAGTTTCTCGAGCATGTAGACCTATGGCCTGCTTAAAAATTACTGTAACTGATTATATATTATTTTGTATAAAAAAGTATTTAATATTAGAAACTTACAGAATATTGAAGAAAGTAGATTATAAAAATAATAACAACGAAAATTACGTACTTTATTAAAATTAAATGACTTTAGTATCTAGTTCTGTTATGATTTTTATTAATAATGATCAGGAAAAAATTACATTAGGGTACTTACAAACGATTATTGATAAATAATTACAGAAATAAATCCAAAAGCCTTTTTATTTTAATATAATGAGTTCAGAAAGATTTCGTACTATGTGTATTTTATTATGAAATTTTGAAAATTTAAAATTGTCACCAACATGAGTAATATATACGAGTATACACAAATAATTTACTCACTAAAGTCCTGTCTTTTATAGTAAATTTTTGCCATTTTATATTCATTAAAAAATATAGTTTTTTGTTGTAATATATAACGCATTAACGTTTTTCTGTTCCGAAACGAAAATGTTTCATTTTTTAACTAAATTTTCAAATCAGAGCTTCTCAAATTTTTAAATAATAAACTCCCAACAGATATAATTTATAATCCTATAACAGTAATTTGCAAAACCCGTATTCACACCATATGTTTTTTAAATTGTAAATCTTCTTTACCATACTATCCAACATAATATACAGATGTAAAAAAAGTATATTTTGATATAAATAAATATATAAATAAATAAATATGGTAGTGAATTTTGGGTTTGGCTGCAAAAGCATGAAATAAAAATTTCTGCATTAGTTGAAGTTATTAAAAGCTAGTTGTATGAAATATTGTTAAAAACATTGTCTATAAACTGACCAATCTTTCAGGTATGAAGTTTTTCCTTTATATTTCGGGATTAGAGAACAAAAACATATATATATATATATATATATATATATATATATATATATATATATATATATATATATATATATATCATAAAAATATGAAAAATTGTCAAAAAATGATTTAGCCGTAGTTGTTAGTTATAACTTGTTTAGCAACTTTTGTTAAATAAATTTTTTTCGAAATATATCTCTGTTACAAAGTATTCATAAAACACATAACAGTGACATCAATAAATTACAATATCCGGTCGGCAGATTTTACCAAAAGTTGAGATATTGAGATAATAAATTGAGATATTCGTCTCCGAAGCTTAAATATGAAATTTTATAAAGTTTGAACTACATTATACTTTTTTCTTCTAGATTCATACTAGATTTCTAGTTCAATTTTCGTTCAAGTTTTGTTCAATTTTCATACTTTTTTCACAATCGGTCGTGTATTGTCGAGTTTCTTCGATTTTTCCCGATGTATTGTTAGTACGCCAACTTAAAAATATAAAGTACTTAATTTGACAGATACTGAAAAACACATTTAAACAAAAATGGATATACAGGGTGTTCGTTCGCTTGGTTGATATAGGGCAATAACATGGGATTTCGATAATATGCAGAATACTACTTTCTGAAGTAAAATTCGGAGAAATACTTAGAATACTTTTCGATAGGGAATAAAAAGTTCTATAATTTGGTTCTACTTTTAACTTGCTAGCATGTGCCGTTTGGGCGCTAGAATTTTTTTTAAAATGTTTTTGAGAATTTTCAAAATTTTTCCTGCTAAATCAGTATGAATTAGAGAAAAAAGTTACTTAGCTATTATGTAGCTAATTTTTTTCTCTATTTTACTGAATTTTTTCAGATTTTTTTGAACAAATTTTGAAAAAAGTTATATTTTTAAAAAAATTTGAAATATAACTTTTTTCAAAATTTGCTCAAAAAAATCTGAAAAAATTCAATAAAATAGAGAAAAAAATTGGCTACGTAATAGCTAAGTAACTTTTTTCTCTAATTCATACTGATTTAGCAGGAAAAATTATTGAAAATTCTAAAAAACATTTTAAAAAAATTCTAGCGCCCAAACGGCACATGCTAGCAAGTTAAAAGTAAAACCAAATTATAGAACTTTTTATTCCCTATCGAAAAGTATTCTATGTATTTCTCCGAATTTTACTTCAGAAAGTAGTACTCTGCATATTATCGAAATCCCATGTTATTGCCCTATATCAACCAAGCGAACGAACACCCTGTATATAAGATTGGCACAATTGCGTGCGCATGCGTATAATGTATCAAGTATGAAACTTGAATAGGAAAATAGAGCATGTTGTATATTTCTATACTAGGAAACTTGAAAGAAACTTGGATGCAAAAATCTGATTTACATTATACTAGAACTGACTATCTGTACTTAAACAAAACTTGAACTAGAAACCTAGTATGAATCTAGACGAAAAAAGTATAATGTAATTCAAGCTTAACAATCCGTTCAGCTAAACATGTGTCCACAGACCGACAGACAAACATATGTTAAATTTGGTATGATTAAAATACCTCCCTTATATTATGTCATATGACGTTCGGTAAAAACAATTGATAAAACTAATTTACGTTAATATATATTTACATAACATTAATTTCGTGATAAGTAAAATAGTTAGAATAAACTTTTGTAGTTAAATATAAATAAATCACTTTGAGAAGCTCTGTTTTAAATAGTACAGAAAAATAATCTGTTGAAATATTTTTGAATTTATTTTAATTTTTTATCATAGATTTGTGAAAAGTATATTTGTTATTAAATGCACGATTAACTATATAAATTTATATGTAATGAAATTTGGAAATACAAAAAAGTTAATGTATTATATACAACTATTACAGTGAAAAATTATATTACTTATTTTTTTAAATTTTAATATAAAAGACAGAATTTAACAACAGTACATCACACTTGTATAGCAATTCAAGTTGAAAAGCAACTTCAAATTTAAAAAATTTCAAAATGAAATACGCAATTTTTGTTGTTATTATTTTTGTAATCTGCTACCTCCAGTATTCCGTAAGTTTTACATTTAAATTATTCATTTTTAATAAAATATAATAACAATTGTCAAAATTTGCATCGATTCAATAAAAATAGCAAAAAATAAATATTCAATTTTGAAACAAGTAAAATTATTGAATAAAATAATAAATTTAAAATAAATTTTTTTAACCACAAAAACGGAAATAAAATTAGAAATTAATAATAAGTAAAATAAAACTGATCGAGGTTGAAGTTCTTTATTAATATTTATTTATCGACGTTTTGACTAACTCAACGTACGTCGTCATTAGGAAAAATGATTTGTATTATTAAAATATACGAATATTAATACAGAACTTTAACCTCAAGAAGTTTTATTTTAATATAATGTGTTCTAAATGATTTTTACTTAACTGTTAATATTTAATGTAAATACCAATAATTTATTTCTTCCAAAATATATACATATATATATATATATATATATATATATATATATATATATATATATATATATATACAGTGTGTCCGCGTAAGTTGGCTACATATGGAAAACTTTGTTATTATTGATTTTATGAAAAAAAGTTATTTTTTATAAAAAGTTCTGCATGTTCTCTAATTCAAAATTCAACCATCAGATATTAAATTATATCAGTCGTATAAGGTGTGTCAAAAAATATCATTTTTGTTCAAGAGTAAAGTACCTTCATTTTTGACAATATCGAAAATTTAAAATAAGAAAAGATGTTATGGATTAAAAATAATTTTTAAATATTCAATATTGTTTATTTACAATTAAAAAATATTATTTTTACATAAATGTAATGTTATCGCAGAGAAAATGTAAAAATAATATTTTTTAATTGTAAATAAACAACACTGAATATTTAAAAATTATTTTTAATCCATAACATCTTTTCTTATTTAAAATTTTCGATATTGTCAAAAATGAAGGTACTTTACTCTTGAACAAAAATGATATTTTTTGAAACACCTCGTATACGACTGATATAATTTAATATCTGATGGTTGAATTTTGGGTTTGAGAACATGCAGAACATTGAGAACATGATTTTATGAAAAATAACTTTTTTTCATAAAATCAATAATAACAAAGTTTTCCATATGTACCCAAACTTACGCGGACACACTGTATATATAGATAGATAGATATATTTGTCTAATTGTCTAATTTACATTTGACAAATAGCTTCCTGTCAATAAATTAAGTCCAAAACTTATAAGAATAATATTTATTTTGTCTCATTTGATTTTTTATTGAATTAAATACACAGAAATGAAAATAATTATAAAAATAAACTATTCAGATAAATTTGCTATTGCTCAACATGCGTTAGAATATTTTCAAAGATACTGTAATAATTGCAAGACCAATCAATATTAATGGCAGATTGATAAAAGAAGCATAATAGAAATTTATAAAAAAAAAAAATAACATCGATCAGTGTGACTAGTAACTGATTTAAATAAAATTTGGCTTCCATTAGTTAAAAAATTTATAAAAAATTTATAATCTAGTTACTTATTTGTTACCTAGTAACTTGTTTCTATGTTCTGTTATTTATTTTAAAAATCATTTGTATCATTTTTTTCTAATTGAAACAGTCGTTGAGTTCGTCGAAACGTTGATTTTTTTAATAATTATTAATACAGAACTACAAACTAAAGCCGATTTATTTTAATATAATGAGTTCTGCAAGAATTGTAACTATATTAAATTAATAATTATATTTCTATTAATTAAAAATATATTGTACTATATATTAGCAGCACTGTGTACCTATTTCTATATCACAAATAATTGATAATATTTTTTTTATAACAACTCATCTAACAAGTTTGACTTCTACTATATTTAGATATTTTAATAAAATTAAATAATACTTTCAGGAATGCAAATTTTTACTTCCAATTCCTATGGAAAGTCCTACCAATTTAACAAGTTTATTTACTAATATATCAGGTGGTGAGTACCTAATTTTTTTGTTCTAAAGAATAATATTATTAAATAATATTGTTATTAATTTTACTCTGCAGCAACGGGCGATATTACTAGAATTTTAAGAAATGTTGTTCCTGAATTTGAAAATCTAGAAGAATAATTAATTTATGAAGATTGAAAACACATAATAATAAATAAATAATAAATTTTTTTATTAACTATGAATAATAAATATTGAACATATAATTTTTCTGTTGTTTTTAATCGACAAAATCCTATTCTACATTAAGTCTCATTGAGACTATTCTATTAATCACAAAATTAATGTTAGATTTTAGCACAGGGCTAGTGGTCCTTAACACGTTGACTGTCATAGTAATTTTCAGAATTCTGTTCTCAAAAGCCAATTTAATTTAATCATATTATGTTATCATACTATAGGTATATCATATTATTATTGTTTTCTATTCATTTAGTAATAAATTTTCTGTTTGTTTAAACCACTCTTGATTTTTTTTTCAAGAAGCCATCTATCCATATACAAGTTACGTGTATATACTACGAATAACTCGTAGCTGCACGAATATGGCAAGTCAAACAACCACGAGATAACTCGTAGTCGGCGCCCCAGCTAAGTACGCAAACTACGAGTTATCTCGTAGTTGTCAGTCAACGTGTTAATCAAACTGTACTTATACAAACGCAAATGTACAAATTTAGTTTATCAGTTGTTCGATTTATTTGTAGCTAATATTTGTAATTAATATCTTTCAAACTTTATAATATTTTCATAACCTAGTACAAAATGCAGGTGAAAACCAGTACTGGTAGCATACGACTAAAACATAAATTTAATTTTAAAATAAGTAGAAAAGTCGTCAGTCGATTTCTTGTTTATTCCATACGCCATTTTTAGTCAAATTGAGTTATTGCTTATTTTGGCAATATTTGTTTGTATTCTATCTATTTTAGCAATCGTAGGTATTCTAATTTTAATAGAGTCGAAAATGTATTTTATAGAACTTTATAACTATATACTTTCTATACAAGTTTGTTACATTTAATAAAATATTAATAAAAAGTACATATTTTTAATAAGTTTAGATAATCAGAATCGAATTAAAAATCAAAAACTGAAAGAAAAATATTTTGGCGGAACGATAATCAAATAAACAAAATTAACGGCTTAGAACACTGTTCAAAAATGAAATAAGTATTTCATAAAATACTTCTATCTGCAAACTAATTTATTTTTCTAGCAAAATATTACTACAACATAATTTGGCAAAGCGAAAAAACCAAAACAGTAAATTTATCCAACATCATAATGTTACGCCAACAACAAAAAAAAAGCAGTTCGTGCCAAACAACTATATATCCCGCCAAACAATAGCAATATTCGACAATAATCGTTTCGGTTCGTATATGTTCGTGTTTCGCGCTGGGATACTCATGTATTGGAAAAGTATAAACACCGCTAAATGACGCACATAAATTTAATTAACCGAAAGATAAAAGCCACAAATAATAAGGCTTTACTGCACATCGTGCTTTGTGAAAAAAAAAAATACGTCAGTCACGCAAAAAGTCAACTAAAACGTGTAGCAAATTACATTAAAACGAAGCCGATAAGACAATATGTCTGACTGGCGCTCGCGAGCTGAAAATTTCCCATTAAGCAAAAAGGTTTGCGCTCTCTCTTTTTTTCTTCTGTTGCGTTCCCTGTACTGTTTAATATACATGATAAAATTATGATATTATTATAATTTATATATAGAAGGACTCGTTTGCCTGTTGTGTATACCATGAAATCACTGGAATTATACATGTATTGTAATGAATTTTACTCTTCAGAGAATTTTTATTTTAATGATGTTAAATTAATTTTCAAATTAATTTTTTTTTTTTTTCAAGTTATATTATTTACTTAAAATGTAATTAAATATACTTAACAGTGACACTCATTTCTGAAATGAAACACTAACGGTCGGTTTTATAATAAGCGCTTTAACTAAAGTCGACTTTAAATCGATAAAAAGTACTAATTTCAAATTCTACTGCCAAAATTATCATTAATGTTAATGCAGCCATGCTTTTTCGGTCAACTTTGCAAACTTCAAATTACATAATTATTTATTGTTGCCAATAAAATAATGTTTTTTTGTCGGCTTAAAGGCTACTTTAGTAAAAGGGCTTATTATGAAACCGGCCGTTTATTTTTCGTGATGAAGATAGACGTTAAGTTTGTCGAAACGTCGATTATAAATAAAAATTAATACAGAACTTTAACCAAAAGTATTATTATTTTAATATAATAAGTTCTGAAATTTTTTTTTTTTCTATATTAAAGAGAAAACAATAAATATATATTCAATATTCGAAGATCTTTGTTTAAAGATTGTCAAAGAATAAAATTTTAACTCTATAAATATATAGTCTTTTTTAAATAACACGAAAGAGATTTAAAAACTTAAAAAAATACATTTAACTGCTTCAATAAAAGCAATGAGGACTTGACATGTAAAAAAAAATTTAAGTTTATTCGATTTATCGAAATAAAAATAAATTATGCACAAATATAAATATATTTGTTATAAAATTTATTTGTTATTAATATTTGCAAATTTTTAATTTTACATGACGTCATGGCTTCATACATTTTAACTAGCACTTCTATCGTAGAATATTGCAACTAATAATTAATATGGCATTAATAAATTTCTGTACACAAATGATGAACTATATCTAAAACGGGCTTTAAAAATAAGATGTCTGGAAGCTGAAAATTTTACAATTCAACTAACCAATGACAATCTAATGAAATGTGATAATAAATAATATCTGCTAGAGAAAGACAAAAGAAACATTAAATACGAAATTTTACTGTTAAAACCAGAATTGAGGTACAAAATATAAATAATTAAAAAATGTATAATCCAAACTTAGTACTTTTAAAATTTAATTATTTTTAATCATAGAAAATGTATGATATTTTATTTACAATGTAAACACTAATTAACGCAGATATATAAAAAATATAAAGCAAAAATTATATATGTTATTAAAGCAAACTTTTAATTAATTTCATTGTTAAAACAAAATCATATTTAAAATTTTTTATTATTTAATTAAATTTATAATGTTTAACATTAAATATAATACTCATACAGAGAGTTTTAAAAATTTCCGAAATATATGCGGAAAATTTTTAATAGATAACAAAAGCATTGTTATAAAATATATAATTAGCTATGTATTATATTTCATACATATTCTATGTATTTATATATATATTTAAAATTAAATTGTATTTGAATACTTTTTGAAATTAATTATAAATATCAATAACAATTTTATTACAAAATATAGTGAATAAAATAAGAGTAATTATGTTTTTTATCCTATTGATTTTTTCTTTCACATCATACACAAAGTGTGCTTAAAGTAAAAAATATGGTGTTGCCACCACAGAACCACTGGTCATCATATTAAATAATAAATATACATATATACATACACAATCACGCCATATACCCAAAAGAGTGTGGCACAAACTTTTTCCATTATCTCGAAATCAGTTTCCTCCAAACATCCCTATCCAGACAAGCAACTTTAACTTTATCCACATTCATAATCTTCTATTTCGATATTAGAATATTCGGAGCGTATAAAGTGCACGCCGCGTTCAGAAATTCCAAATTTGAATAACGAAAATGCACGCCGGTCAACCGCTAGTCGACCCAACGGATTATCGGATTTTAAGGGTCTTGGAATATATTTTCGTTTATTCTATAGCATATTTTTAAAATTATTTGACACAGCAATTTTGAATGTGAACTTGAAACTAATTTTGTATTTTGTGAAAAAAAAAAATATAAATGCAGGATGATTTTAGGTTGAAATCTTAATCTCTCAATTTCTTTGGAAATAACCGGTGTGCACTTTCGCTATGCAAAATTTCGGTAAGAGATTAAAACCCAACCGCCGCGTGCAACTTTATATGTCGCGATTTTTAAAGAACAAGGTAAAAATAATAAAAATTTTAGTCAAAGGTGACATTAAAAGTGAATTACTAATATTAACTTTACCTGTCAAATGTATTACATTAAAATATGTATCGAACTTTAACCAAATTTTGGGAAATGGCAAAATTAAGGTACTTTACTTATTATTATTTTTAAATATTTTAAAATTTTGAAAATACTATATATGATAGAAAAATCTTTCAGAAATCATTTTATAAAAATAAAACGGCTTTAGATTATAGTTCTATATTATTATTTATTAATAATCAACAGTGCATGATTTACGTATAAGCTACACAAGCCCCCACTTTCTTGGGGGCCCCAAAAAAAAATTGTTCGAGTGAGCACTCCTTATAACATGTTTTACGAGATTAGATAATAAGCATTTGTAAATTGTGTCTTTTAAAAGAACTTTTGTTTCTTTTTACCAGAGTTTGTATTTTAAGTGTCAATATACTTCTTAATTTTTCAGTTTAAACCTCTAGGACTCTGAAAATCATTTTTGTCACTGACATAGAATATCTGGACTTATAAAGGCCCCCCAATATCTCAAATAGCTTATAGGGCCTTATCAAGTCTAAATCCAGCCCTGATAATCAACGTTTCGACGAACTCAACGTCCGTTTTTGTCAGGAAAACTGATACAAATGACATTTCTGGTAAATAACGGAACATAGAAACAAGTTACTAGGTAACAAAATAAATAACTAGATCATAAAATTTTTACGAGTTAAATAAAATTTGGCTTCCATTAAAATTTATCTCAGTGCCTTCGCAGTGATTGATGTTATCTTTTTCTTTATAAATTTCTATTGCTTCTCTTATTAATCTACTGTTAATATTGATTGGTCTTGCAATATTAACAGCAGATTGATAAAATTTAGATAAAATTTTGCTTTCATTAATTTAAAAATATATAAAATTTTATGATCTAGTTACTTATTTTGTTACCTAGTAACTTATTTCTATGTGCTGTTATTTACTATAAATGTCATTTGTATCTTTATTCTTGGTGAAGACGTACGTTGAGTTTGTCGAAACGTCGATTATTAATAAATATTAATACAGAACTATAACCTAAAGCTGTTTTAGTTTTACTGTATATGATATCAAACTAATTTTTGCTACAGCTTACTTTTGATCAAGTTTCTAAAATTTTGGCTTATTTTTGAATTTAAATAAAATTTATTCCTTTTATAAAAACAAACATAAATTTATTAATTTATTATTAAATATTAATTTGAAATTATGAATATTTATTTTTTATGTAATTTCAGACACACATGCGCACAGTGTATACTTGTATATTAGTTCGCTTGTTTCGTGTATAAATAATGTTAATTAAAAACATGATAAATGAATATATAGTGTAATTAAATTCGTATTATGCTAATTAAAAATCGTATATTACGCATTCATATTTTATTACAGAAAATAATTACTACAGTTAACAAACACATCAACAACAAAAAAAATATCATAATGATATGAGAAGTGAACCGAGCTTAAAAAGTAAATATTAAATATATTATAAAATAATGTTTTTCAAACTAACACACGTAGACGGACAAGCGCAAGCAAAATATGTATTTTACTCAATTAAATAGGTTAAAAATTAAAACGATGTTTTCAGTTAATTATAATGAAATATCATTTCCTCTTTCGGCTTTTGTTGTGTTCAGTCCAAATAAAGAATAAAAATTTTCATATTTAAATAAATATATGTTAACGAATATACAATATTATACTAAAAATCATATGGTATAAATATACCAACGTAATAGAATTCGTAATTTTTGTTAATTTTATTTTCTGTGTTTTCATTAAAATGTAATAATTAAAAATTAGTTTTTGCAAACTAAATATATAAATATTTACGTATGAAAAATATTTTATTATATTTGTTTCAAATAAATATATAGTGAGTTCTTTAATTTTTTCATTTCGAATACAGCAACATAACGAAACAGTCGTGGATATTTAATATTTAGCATTTTTCGGAAGTTAGTACATTGACATATCCACGACTGTCGAGTGCATCAAATTTCGTCACTTTGTCAGCATTTTTAGTCGTTGTTCATAGTTCGATTGTATCCGATTTTTGTTTAAGCTGCATTTTTATGAATCCAGTTTAGTCGAAAACTAAATTATTTTAATTTAGTTACGAATAGACATCCACAAGAACAACATTAAATTGTTAATTTCGAATCGACGTTCAAAATAATAACATCTGTTTTAAGTTACGTCAATTATTAGCATTAGTCCGTATATATTGTAGTAATTTCAAAAATTTCATAAATCAGACAAAATATCATACTACAAGGTTGCCTTTTGATTTTAGTTTCAGTTGAATAGGGAAAGAGGTTATTATTGTTACCGCATAGCCGTCCGGTTTTGCAGAGCTTTGAAGAAAGGGGTTTTCAACAAAAGTAAAAATAATTTTTTTTTGAAGAAGTTCAAAATCAATTCTTTTACCTGGAAAAAACCACAGTTTAATATACTTTATAGTTTCGCAGAAAGAAATTCATAAAATTAGTCAATTTTTTTGGGCCGGGAAAGGTAGGTATATATACCCCTTAAAATACAATACATGAGTAGTCATAACGGAAAATTTTGATCAATAAAACATTTGACATAAAAATTACAAAAATAAAACATTTGATGAATAAAAATTTCAATCATAAACTCAAGCAAATTTATTAAAACAAATGAATTGAGAATTTAAATTAAGCTTTGAATCGTGCAATAATTCATCCAGTAAATTTAACATAAAATGTACAACATACTAGAAAACAACATTTCTGTAGCGAATAAATACATACATTCTAACCTAACCTAACCTAGTAATGGCTGTAGAGCTAGCCTAGAGTTGTATACCACATCTAAAACGTAGAAACGCGCAAAGTCCGAATCGTTTCGGTCACGCGACACACGCTATCTAAACCGATTCGTGATTGGCCGACTACCGTTCCATTAGCTTAATAGCGTCAATTGGCCGACCAATAGCGGTAGCGGTTAAACCGATATTAGCGCCTAAGCGCGCACACACACACACACACACACACACACACACACACACGCACGCACGCACGCACTCACACAACGCGAGAACGCCAAACAAAAACGTTTTGTCCGACAACTCAAACGAATTCACGTTTCGCGTGACAACCGGCTATTATCATTTTCATATTTAAACAAAACAGAGAACAACATCAAACAACCGTTTTTTACCGTTTCGTCAGCGAGGAATAGACCAGTGATCCTGAACCTTCTTTTTCTAACTGCATATCATCTTAGCAAAAAAAGAATGGTTAAATTATAGTAATTTTTTTTTACGTAAATCGCCATTAATTTTGATAAACTAATTAAAACATTAGTTGATTAATGAAGAAAAATCCCTTGCCGGGATTTCAAACCGGGACCTTCAACTTTTGCGACTGACGCGCTAACCAACTGCGCCACAAGATCCCAACGACAATGTGATGCATTTTTCTATATTTTAACTGGTCATGATAAACTCATGAATTTAAACCAGTCGAGTAAATCACATAATGTATATGTATATAAATCTAGCAATGATGGTATATTTTATATTCTTAATTTCACATGGCGTAATATTAATACGCTATGTGTAATAATTAAGAATATAAAATTGCTAAAGTTAGATTAAAACAAAAATTTGGAATTTTTGTATTAAAAAAAATTATCGGTGGTAATATGAATCATCATAGTACCACGACTAGACGCCATTAGCGCCGTTAATCGCTTCAAAGTCTGGCTCTACTAAATTGATAAATAATAAATACAAGAAGATGTGTCAAGGGTATTAGTTCTATATTTAAAAGCAATCGGAGCAATGCCAGGTACTTTAATTAATAAATAGTTGTTTTAATATATATATATATATATATATATATATATATATATATATATATATATATATATATATATAATTATTTCGTCGGCGAGGGCAAAAATTTGAAGTTTCTGATCGGAAAAGTTCTTACGCAAGCCGATTCGAATATTAAACAAAATCTAGAAGGCGCACCGAGCACTCTCAAAAATGTCATTTTTTTGGACTTTTTTCATATAATGGCCTAAACATATATCAACATTTTATTTGACCAAGCCGTAACTCTGCACTATAAAATACAAAAAAAAAACTGCCAAGGATTGGTTGAAAATTACCGAAATTAGCATTTTTGTTGTAATGTAAAACAGCTTTTTCAAACGCTTATAACTAACCATCAAATACGGCTCGTTGGAAAAAATGTCACATTTTTATGTGGACATAAAAACACAGAGTTACGGCTCGGTCAGATAAAATGTTGTTATATGTTTAGGTTATTATATGAAACTGTAGTCTTCGGGATTTTTTTCAGATTTTTCAGTCGTCACCGGTCTCACAAACTTGATTTAAATGGAGAAAAAACAAAAAAAGATACTTCTCTGATGTTAAAAAAAGCATGTTTTTTTGCACAAAATACGTTTTCGGCACCATATAGAGACCTCAGAAAATTCTGATACTTTGCAAATCTCATTTTTTTAACATTTACGACAGTTTTAGAGGGTGGGACGAAAAAAATATTTTTTAAAACCACCCAAATATATATATACAGTGTGTTGACCGTGACCACGGAACATAGGACTTTAACATGTAATTTCGATAAATTGCGATATACTACTTTCTCGAGTAAAATTCGAAGAAATACTTAGAATACTTTTCGATAGGGCATAATAAGTTCTATAATTTGGTTTTAGTTTTAATTTGCTAGCATGTGCCGTGTGGGCTCTAGAATTTTTTTTTTATTTTTTGGTTTTTATTTTTTTTCTCAGAAACTATGAGGTGTAGGAAAATAAACATGACATGGAAAAATGAGGAATAATGAGTACTATAATTTGGTTTAAAAAATTTTTCTACTAAACGATGCATCCTAGAATAATGGTTTATTCACTAAATTATAGTACTTATTATTCCGCATTTTTCCATATCATGCTTATTTTCCTACACTTCATAGTTTTTGAGAAAAAAATAAAAACCAAAAAATCAAAAATAAAAAATTCTAGAACCCACACGGCACATGCTAGCAAATTAAAACTAAAACCAAATTATAGAACTTATTATGCCCTATCGAAAAGTATTCTAAGTATTTCTTCGAATTTTACTCGAGAAAGTAGTATATCGCAATTTATCGAAATTACATGTTAAAATCCTATGTTCCGGGGTCGCTGTCAACACACTGTATATATATATATATATATATATATATATACAGGGCCGGATTATGGCCTAGACAAAAAAGACAAATGTCTAGGGCCCGCATACAAAGGGCCCGGCCTGCAGTCGGTCAAATTTCATTTTTATGTATTTTTACGCAATAAAGTCCTATTATTTTTGTCCGGAGAAAAAAATGTCTAGGGCCCCACAAAAGGTTAATCCGGCCCTGTATATATATATATATATATATATTTATATATATATATATATATATATATATATATTTATATATATATATATATATATATATATATATATATATTATACATTGTTACTGTTATCTTTTATTGATTAATATTGCATTTTACTGACGTTCACCTTCATATTTTTTAAAAGACTTTAGCCTAATTTCAGAAAGTATATGTATCCTTGTGGCTTAATTCTTTAGGAAAATTTTGGTTGTAAATGTCATTTGTATCATTTTTCCTGATAAAGATATAAGTTGAGTACGTCGAAACATCGCTTATTGATAAATATTAATACAGAACTATAACCTAAAGCTATTTTATTTTAATAAAATGAGTTCTAAAAGATTTTTTTACTATATTCAAACAATTAAGTTTCAACGAGTAATTGTATACTACAAGTGTGAACAAATGCATTTAATTTTAGTCTTAATTTACGCACAAGCAGAAGAATTTGACCAATTCAAACGCTTGACACATTTATAGTTTCTACATCAAGTGTTTGGATTGGACAAATTCTTATGCATTTGCTCGTAAAACTCAGAAAACAGCAGTCTGAATGAGACTTAACGATCGAAATTTCAAATTCGCTATGAAATTTAACCGCTGGTTAAGCAGCACTGGAATAAATAGAGGAGAGAACAAAAGTAGTTGAAGATGCGAACGATAGATAGCAGCACTAATGGTATGCATGCGCGCATTATAAAAGTGGATGATCCTCGGAGTATTTTTAATGTTTATGATGACTTTATGATGACTTTTTTTTTTTCATGTGAGGGTAAAATGTGCGCTGTATTTAATGGTTATTACTTTAGGTTTAATTTGTTTAATAAAAGAAATGAGCAAATACCGCTCCTACACAGCGCACCAATGCGCGCACTGCCGCACACGATTTACCCGCTCGGGAATTAACGGTTTTAATTTTACTAGGTTTTTCTTTTTATCTTTTCTGCTTTTTCCTGTCCATTTTTATGGTTGCCTATAGTTCTTTGTTTATCTTTTATAACTTTGTCCATTTTACTAGTCAATAGTGTAAATTATCAAATGGTTTTCCACTTTAAAATATTAGCATTTACATTTAAAAAAAAGCGAAATTACAGAAAAGTAGTGGTAAAATTTTACTATAAAATATGTGTAATTTTATTTAACCATAAATATTCTGTATTTCTACCTCAAAAATTCTGTAATTTTTACATAATTCATAATAATCACATAAAGTAAGTAAAAATATCCTAATACTTATGTAAAATTGTTGGTATAATTTCTTAAATTATGTAAAATTACAGCTTACATATTAATATTTGTAATAATTTATCAAATAATAAGAATTAGTTCACATTGTGTGAAATAATACTAATAAAATATTATAAATGTATTTTAATTATTTAAAAAATCAAAATTAGAAGTATATGGGTAAACCCATATATAGACCACTTTGACATTTCTCAGAAAGTTGGCAACACAATATCTTTAATAAAATTTTAATTTATGTGGGCACTAGGAGAAACTTTCCTGAAAATTTGATCAAAATCGAATAAATAATGTAGCCACAATAAACTTTTAAAAAAATTTGTGATTTTTTCTCTCTCGATAAGTTGGCAACACTGTATAATTTATTGCATAATTTATTAATTAGTACGAACAATTTATTAATTAGTATAATGTTTCTTTGTAAATCAGACAAAGTTTTATACATCAACAAAAAAATGTGTTTTTATTATTTATAACTTTATTTCATTTTAACTTGTAACAATCAAAAATAATTTTGAATCTGAATCACCATGTCCAATTTCATGAATTCTACATAGAGATATGTGTTTGTTTTCGCGAGCTTCAACCACTAATACTAATCTCTTCGAACTTTTCCCTGAAGATGGCCTAAAATAAGGCCGAAAGCTCGGAATTAAATTCAAATAAAGTTTTGAATTATTTAGCCCTATATTGATGGTTGATATCCCAATATCTCCTATTTTCTAAATATAATCTTACGGTCAAAACCTTACATTTATATATATATATATATATATATATATGTATATATATAATATGTGGAACCAAATAAATATTTCTGGAGTTTTTAGAGATATCTCGAAATGGAATTTGGTGGGTAAATATTACAGTAAATTATGTATTTGAGTTGGATGTTTTTAACAATTTTGAGTTTCCAGTTTGATCGGAAGTAATTTTATTATCATAAATTTCATTTAAAAAACAAACACAATTACGCAAATTTCTATTATATTTCAATTTATATACATATATAAAAAAATCTTCTTTAAAATTTTTAAAAATATTTTTCTCTTATAATTTTTTATTATAATATTCAGTGTTATCGGTTTACTTAAAAATATTTAAAAAATATTTAGATTTATATTGACTTCATAGATTTATCATGTTTCTGCATTTTAATATATTCAAATAATCAACATCATATTTGGTACGACAGTCCAAAGAGAGTCTTGAAGGCAAGTACAAAGTACTTGTTTGGTCATCATTCATTTAGACATCATTCGAAACTGCAAGTCGTACGTTTGCAAATAGCAACGGCAAATTAATGCTATTTTAAGACAAGCAGTTGATTAAACTTGGCTATCAACCAATTTAAATTTGGTTTTTAAATGGATTCAATCAATTATTTTACATAATTGTTTAAAATAATGTAAATAAATATAACAAAAAAAAACGGTAAAACTATATATAATGGTTGTAAATATTTCATACTTAACACCAATGCCACCTATTTTGAAAAAGAATAACTGAAACTAAATTCTAGTTCGAAATTTAAAGATCCGAAATCCGATAAAAGTTTTTCTTTTGAAATGTAGAGGGTAGTCGAATAGATCCCACCAAAAAGTTGTTCCGAAATTCATCGCTACGCTTTACGTTACAGCTTTCACTTTGAGCTTCCTGTCTAACAATGCAGCGTTGAAAAAGAGATGTCGCTAGCAATGGTAATGGCAAATTTAAACTTCTATTTACATAATAATAAATACAATATTTTAATAAATATAAATAATAGTTTAAACAATTTTCTAATTTTATTCTTTGAAAATATATTTTCAAAAATGTTGTAATTATTATTTTTATGTATGTTATAATATATTAATAATAATAATAATATTATATATTAATATTATAATAAATTATACTATTAAGTATTATTATTTAAAATGTGAAAGTTGATATAATTTCTGATTTTATTGAAAATGATATTTTGATATAATTAGTTTATATCTGCAAAGTTTATAATATTATTTTTATAAATACAAAGATTATTTAGAGGGGCCCTAATTCTGCAGACACCCGATATGTTTAATAAAAATAAAAATTATTATCATAATTTATTTCATAACAGATTTAATTTCTTTATAATTCAATTTATAAAATTAATAAGATATATATTTATGCCCATTTTTTAATAAACAATTTAACTAAAGTCTACTTTAAGTCAACTAAAAAATATTGACTTTAAATTCTACTGGTATAATTATTATTTTTGTTAACAAAACAATACTTTAGTGATAGTAGAATTATTATTATTACCAATAAATCGATGCTTTTTATAGAGTTAAAATCAACTTTACATAAGGTATTTACTATGAAAACGGGCCATAAGATTTTCTATAAAGTTTAAATTTATATAGTAAAAATATTTCATAATTCTTTCTCATATTTGTCAAACATTTGATATCACTTAATTTTATATTAAAAATAACAACTGTGTAAATAAATGTTTAAACGAAAATAAGGCTTTGGGTGCCTTGGGAACATTGCTAGGAATGTTTCCAAAGAGGCCCGATTATGTATATATAATCATTGAATATATAATAAAATTATATGTATATTCAATGATACAATGTTGTTTTGGTATTTTTCGTTGATATATGGTAGTGAATGTTGGATTTGACTGCAAAAGCATAAAAGAAATATGACTGCTGTGGAAATGAGATTTTAACATCGGGTATGTGGTGTAAATAAGAGAAATGATGGGTGTGAAATTGAAAAGAAAAAAAAAATGTTGTTACAAAATTTGCCGTGTTCTTCAGCGAATGTCTATTGAACGTTTAGTTAAAAGAATTTATATGAATGATTTTTGAAGATATACGTTTGCGTATAGATGTCCGATGAGTAGTTGGAGTGGTATGATTGTGAAAATGACTTGCGTGAGCAAAAGTTTCCAAGTAGTAGGAATATAAGAGCATGTATGAGAGGTATTATGATTGTGGATGAAGCCAAAGTTGCTTGTGTGGATAAATGTTTGAAGGAAACTGATTTTGGAATAATGGAAAGAGTTTGTACCACACCCTTTTGGATACATTGCGTGATTGTGTATGTATATATGTATGTATGTATGTAAACGCAAATTTAAATAGTCAATCTTTCATCATCATTAAACTAGAAATAAAACAAACACAGATTAAATATAAATAATCTTACTTTGTTAAATAAATAATTACGTATTTTATCACTTTCACGGAAAATGACTGCTGTGGAAATGAGATTTTTACGTGGGGTATGTGGTGTAAGTAGGAGAGATCGGGTACGAAATAGATTAGTGTATGATGAGTGTGAAACTGAAAAAAATGTTGCAGCAAAAGTTGGTATTAGTCAGTTAAGATGGTTCGGACATGTTGCGCGAATGTCTAATGGACGTTTGGTTAAAAAGATTTATTTGAATGATTTTGATGGTATACGTTTGCGTGGACGTCCGATGAGTAGTTGGAGTGGTATGATTGAGAGAGTGGCTTGCGTGAGCGAAAGTTTCCAAATAGTAGGAATAAAAGAGCATGTATGAGAGGAACTATGAATGTGGATGAAGCGAAAGTTGCTTGTTTGGATAGGAATGTTTGGAGGCGACTGATTTCGGGATGATGAAAAGAGTTTGTGCCACACCCTTTTGGATATATGGCGTGATTGTGTATGTATGCATGTATGTATGTATGTATTTTATCATAATCAGTTTACAAACTTTTTAAACAAACAGTGTACAATCTAAATAATTTAATAAAATTTTGAAATCGTATCTAAAAACCTGCAATTTATATATGTATACGTAAAAAACATCAGACAGTCGATCATAAAAACAAAACAAAAAATATAATAAAAAATACACACACGTACATGTATCAAACAATTGACGTATATGCATTTCGCAATTTTCATCCTGAAAAATGCCGTAGCATTTCGACATTGACAAACAACAATATTAAAAAAACAATATTAGCAATCGTTTGTTTCATAAAACAAATGAAAATTTTTTAATTGGCCGTCCCGTACAGAATCATCTGATGAACAACGAACCTTTCTCGAACTGATAAAAAATACGCACTTTAAATTTTGTTTTAAAAGTTTTAATGAGCTCATTTATTGGCGTTGGCAATTTTAATTCTGTTTTTAGTCAGTCTTTATTTTCAGCTGTCAAATGCATACAGTATTAATTAAAAAATTCAACCCTCTGATTTTTTATTTTCTATATATTTTAATTGGAAGAAAATTTTTATCGCCATTTTATTTATTTTTATCGTCGAAATTATTAATTGGCAAACTACGCTTTCCTTTGATTCAAGAAATTTTAATTTTAATATTTTACTTGTTTTTTAAAAAATTATTAATTAAAAATATATCAGAAATTTATTATGTTAAGTGAACAGCTATTTGATTTGCTTCAATAAATATAATTATTTGAATTTATTTTTAATAATTGTTCATTTAAAAATATTTTAGTACATGTTATTTTTTTAATTAATTTCTCAACTGCTACAGCTCATCTTAGATGGTCATTATTTGTGAACAAATATTTATAAAAAAAAATCTTTTGTGGCCATCACAGAACCGATCGTAATAGTATTAAATTAGTTTTTGCAATAGAAAAATTTGTATAAAAACTACTCTAGTCATCATGTACAAGAAAAGAACACATTTCTAATAGAAAAGAAATATTTAATTAGTAAATTTTTACTTTTTATTATAATAACCTGAACCAGTGGCGTAGCCAGAAACTTGCGATGGGGGGGAGGGGTTACTAAAAAAATGATATAATATTAATCAATAAAGATAATACTATAATTTGTATAAAAACTAAAGAGCAATAAAAATTATTTTTATAA
Organism: Clivina fossor; assembly: GCA_963966155.1. Taxonomy (NCBI): domain Eukaryota; kingdom Metazoa; phylum Arthropoda; class Insecta; order Coleoptera; family Carabidae; genus Clivina; species Clivina fossor. The sequence continues at coordinate 29,337,944 of OZ014555.1, forward strand.
AAATGAAAGTAAAATAACATATTTTATATTTCACATATGTATGTTTTTGGTAGTTCGGGTTCTTGGGGGGGGGGGGTTGAACCCCTATCACCCCCTGGCTACGCCACTGACCTGAACAAAACAGAATACTATTTACTTTGACTTATTTTTAAAATATACAGATCTTGGATATGCCGTAATTTTAAGTTTGTGCTCATACTCATAAAAAACATATGATTTATATTACTTATCAACAAGAAATTTGACGAATGCCAACAACAAGCTACCTAGTGCGGTAATAACAAAAGTAATATTATACATTATTTACGTTTTTTACATACTTTATATTTTTACGCATTTTTTACACGTAATCGTAAAAAAAAAAACATTTTTTACGCGTAAATGACCACCCTTGGCTAAAACATAACACTAATTTTGTGATAAATAAAGATGTCTAAATATGCCTTAAGTTTAAATCACAATCAGTTTTCTATATTATATCTTGTAGCTATCGTGGTTGAATTCTGCGTATTTACTTATTTTATCATTTTTATGAAACTACTATATATATTATATTAGGGTGGACCTTAAATGGGGTGAAGTCAAATTTTAACCGGGCCGCCTCTCAAAATGATCCCAAATTAAAAAAAAAAAATTGTAGTAAAATTTTTTCCGCGTAATATTAAGGTTTAAGGGTGCCGAAATGCACTTTTCTACTTTTTATTTACATTTTTTGGACAATTATTTTTGGTTATTTTTTTATGGTGTGCCATTAAAAAATACATTTAGTCCTAAATTTTTACCCTCCTACCACCAACCCTTATTTTTTAACATTTAACATTTAACATTTTCGGACATATGTTTATTTGAAGTTTCTTGTTTAGATTACTCATAGGAATCATCCGGTGTAGTTTTTCTCCGACATCGTAAATCATCCTGTATATAAGTATATACAGGATGATTTATTAGTAATTAGAAATATTTTAACTGGAGTATCCTGGGCTCAGAATATGAAGATTTAACGCAAATCACTTAGATAAAATGTGGCTCCTTACTGAGCTACAGGATGTTTTATTTAACAATTTAAAAACGATTTTTGCCCAATACTTAGAAACTATTTGACGTATCCTTATCATACTTGGCAGGAAGTGTAGGTACCGTACACCGTACTAAATTATGTTAAATAAAAGTTTCTGGCTAGTGCCAGTGGCGTACAACAGGGGCAAGTGAGAAGTTGATTCTTCCTAAATTCTACGCCACTGGCGGAATTGTCATTTTAGCATATATATATATATATATATATATATATATATATATATATATATTTGTATAATTTACAGGAACGTAAAAGAGCCCCGTATGATGAACTACATGGCTGGCGTGTTCACGGATGGATTCTATTATTACCAAAATTAGATGTGAATGAACCAACATTTATTGAACCAAGTACTGGTGAATATTATCCAATATTAACTAAAGTTTATACAAGCTTAAAAAGCGTATGGTATACAGAAAATTATTGTGTAAGCTCTCAAAATTTATCTAATTATATATTTAATAAATCTTAAAATAAGAAAACTTAGTAACATTTTTGACATCAGTAATTTTTTTATGAACTTTATAAACAGTTTTGGGACAGATAAAGAAAAAAATATAAGTTAGATAAAGATACAGTATTTTTTAATTTATTATTTAGATATCACAACAAAAGTGTATCTTGAGCGAATGTCTAATGAACGTTTTAAATTTTGTTTTGTTAGGTAAATTTGCAAGATTGTTCGAAAGGTATGGGTAATTTAAAATTCGATCTAACCGATTTAAATTGTTGGGAGCATATATTCCCGGGTGAACCAATACGGCATCGAATACGTCCACCGGATGCTGACGATACAGATGAAAGTCCCGGTATGGATGAGAATCATTTCGATATGCCCGCGCCATGAAGTGAAGCCATCGACCTACCGCATGAGAGTAAGTCGCCACAAAAATTATATTTTCTTCTTTTTTCCTCGATTTTGGCCACCTGAAATACTCGTAACTTCTCATGATTGTTTTTCTCCCTACTTTCTTCTCTTGCATTCTTTCTTCATGTTGTTTCTTTTTTTCTTCCGTCCATTTGGTTCCTGTCTTCTTTTTTTTGCCTTTTTCTTGAAAACCCTTGAAACCTCTGGAAAGATAGAAAAACGCAATTTTGTCGCTTATTTTTATTACTGTAAAATTTTCAATAAAAGTTTTCTTTTTTAAATATTGTTGAGCAAAAAATCAAAAACTATCATTATGTGAAAGATAAAAAAAATCGATTTACGTAGCTAATTTTTAAAAAGTATTTAAATTTTAAGTCCTATCAAAATTATTTCTTAATGGAAAATAATCTATATTTTTCTTCTGAATTTCTTTTAGGAGCTGCATCAACAATGTCAACAAAAACGCAAAGTAGATGAAGATATCGATTATCTAGCACCATATCTGGTACGTTTTAGTGGTCTGCAGCACTGAAAAACTAACCAAAGACGAAGCATTCGAGATACGCAACGCTTGTCTTAAAGAATTTAAAGAACTCTTGGTATTTCGTGCTAATAAGTTACGACAACAATTCGATAAGGTACATACATATTTAGTATCATCTTGATTTTAGTCTTAAATCATCATTCAGTTTTTATTCTTTGCTTTCTTTCGTTTAAACTACGGTTGTTGCCGTTTTCTTTTTTAAGTATCGTTTTCTTTTTTTGCTATTATTTAAATGCTACTGCTAATTTTTAAATTTTGATTGTATTTTTTTAAAAACTATTTCGATTGTTATGTTAATCGTTTTTGTTCGTCTTTAAACTACTATTTTTTTCGTTCTTTTTTTTGTAATAGTTCTTTAAATTATTATTGATATTATTTAATTTTTTCGTAAAATACTGTTGATTTTTTCTACGGTTATTTGTCTATATATATATATATATATATATATATATATATATATATATATATATGTTTAGTTAAAAATTTCTGTTTTAATTTATTCGATGATTGATTTTTTCCAGATATACAGCGAATTCCAAAAGAAACAGAATTGGTTTGCAGTCAATGTTAGTATGGTGAATGTGGATGATGAAGAGAAGCTATTAAATGAACTTGCTGGATTGAAATATATGCTACAGTTGGAAACTGTTTGTTTGCTTAGATTTATCACCATTCAGGTACCTTAACATTATATTATTTCTCCATTTTATTACCTAATTCAGAATGAAATTTTTATAAATTCAAATTTGCGATAACAAAAGAGAGAGAGGTTTTACTTCAAAATTAACATTTAGACTATATTTTTAGTAAAATTACATTAACAAGGCAAAAAAATCTTTCTGGGCCTAGATTTTTTGCAACTTTAATTTCTATAAGATTTTATAATCTACAAGAATTCTTAAGGGGCCCATTCTTGGTTGGAAGCCTGAAAACTAGGTTAACTTTGGGATTTTTTTGTGAGAAAATTAAAAGTGATAGAAACATGCGGTTTCAACAGTTAAATTTCTCTATTCTTTCTTAACAATTGACAATTTTTTTGAACAAAAAATTTACACAAACATGGCCGCAACGACTGCCATATTTAATGTAGATCCACCGGAACAATGGTCCACTGTGACAGTCCTCGGGCCGCTATTAGTAATATAAAAACAAAAAAGTTCTGAAAAGTACATTAAATTCCCTGGATCCTGAACCTAACTTCAACAAAATTGGTTGAAATTTAACAAAATGGCGACCGTTTGAAAAAAGTGACTTTTTTTCACCTGTTTTTCCGTGTTTGACCCGTAATTAAAAATAGTAATTGTAAGTTTTCTGGCAAAACTTAAGTTCAGGATTCAGCAAATTTTCTCTAGTTTCTTGTACACTTGATCCGAAGTCAATTGGTTGAAATGTTTAGCCGGAATCCATGATACAATGAAAAAAAAGTGGTTTTGATGAAAACGCATTTAAAATTTTAGCAATGGTTTCGACTGTAATAACCGGTTTTTTGTCCGTCAACAAATTTTTAGGGTTGTATCGAAATTTTCGCCAACACCTTGCAATTATTTTCTTTGATATATTATACAGATATCACAGTGTGAGACAACTACTGCTGGATATCTTTAGAAAAATTCTATTATTTAAATAGTAGTCGCAAGCCAAGAAGCAATTTTTTGTAAATTCTACTAAAAATTTTCCTCGAAAATAAATCCAATGTATCACGAGGAAGTCGTCTCTCCTTCCGTAAATCAAAGATAATATGATCTTAATATTCTCCTTTTATTACGGCAATTATTTATATATCACAATAAAACATAAGGTCATATCTTTTAATAGTTTAATAAATAATGTAAATATAAATAGTTTAATAAATAAAGCAAAGAACGTAAATTTGTAAATAAATTACATATCTATATTTGTTTGTCAATACACTGGACAGATAATTTTTTTATTAAATATTACTCAAGTGACAGCGATAGAAATTATAGGGTCAAGAATTCGAAATTTGTACCTCTAAAAGAATGAATTCTTATAGAATTTGAAATCTTGTAGAAATAAACTTACTATATAAACACATTTTATCAAATGAGATTAAAGTTTTGTTTTATTTTAATTGAAATTTGACATTTACATCAAACATGTACACCTTTATCAGGAAAATAGACAAACTTATTTATAATTAAAATAAAACAAAAATTTTACAAAGAATTTTTTTTCTAAATTACAAATAATTCATATTTTATCTAATCTTGATTTTTATCTATTTTAATTTACAGATACAAGGCATAAGAAACCTATCTATTCAACGACCAAAGATATATATATATATATATATATATATATATATATATATATATATATATCTCACACATTTTTAAAAGCTTTCAAGCTTGTTTCTAATGTTATACAAAATTGCTATTATTTGATGTAAAACTGCAAATCAATAAATCTATATTTAATAATTGATATTAAATTGCGAGAAATTTTTTTAGAAATGTATTTTTTATTGTTCAATAAAGTTCTTAAAAACAGATGCTGTTGTATTTATTTTTTTCCCATTCCCTCCAAAATTAGTTTACCCCCTAAAACCGGGAGAGAAAGTTTGTGGTTGTACTAATTTTAATTAATTACTAATAATTATTATTAATTACTATTAATTAATTATTATTAATTACTATTAATCTGTAATAAATCTAAAATCTTTAATCGCAAATATCTCAAAAACGGCTGGGAATTTCGCAAAAATAAGAAAATTTGCACCTCCCCTAACAGACCAACACCCCTATAAACTAGGTACGTACTACAACATATCCAAAAATCAACCCTTTAGGATACCCCCTTATTAATTAAGCCAACCCCAAAACTGTGATAAAAATATAAGAAAAATCTCAATTTTTTCTTGTTTTTCTGATAAAATTTCGTTAATATGTTTCATTTTTCGCTTTCCTGATACAAATCTTGCATTTAACGCTTTCCTGATACAAATCTTGCATTTAACGCTTTCCTGATACACATTTCGTTAAAACCCCTTGCTGGCAGAGCCTATAGGCAACCAGTTTAACATCAATGCATTGCGGAAATGTATCAAAATGTATGTATCAAAATGTATCAAACAGACCAACACCTTTATAAACCAGGTACGTACTACAACATATCCAAAAATCAACCCCCTAGGACACCCCCTTATTAATTAAGCCAACCCCCAAAACTGTGATAAAAATATAAGAAAAATCGCAATTTTTTTTTTGTTTTCCTGATACAATTTCGTTAAAATGTTAAAATGATACAAATCTTGCATTTAACGCTTTCCTGATACAAATTTCGATAAAACCCCTTAGCTTATACATTCCCGCAGTGCATCGATGTTAAACTGGTTGCCTATAGGCTTTCCCTTAGCAAGGAGTCACTACATTTTTTTTGTGTTTTATTTAAGAAAAAAATTAATAACAAATATGGTTTTCTACCAATTCTTTAAAGAATAATATTAAACAAATTTTTATAATTTTGAGAGATTTGCTATTTTTTTAATATTTGAGGAACTGGGGAAAAATCAAATATATACAGTTATTTGTTTAAGGACTTTATTGAAAAATAGAAAAAAATACATTTATTACAAAAAAAATAAGTATAATACGTATATAACTTTATTATTTGGTTAATCACATTGTTAACTATGGGATTATGTTCGCAAAACACACTTAATTATGTTGTTAACTTAGCAATTTAATTAGCTATGTGATTAGATTGTCAAAACACACTTTAATAATTAAAATGTAGAAATTTCATAAAAATAAAAATATAAAAATACAAATTTCTTTATATAGGTATATATTTTTATTGTAATACATACCTGTGCGTATATAATTTTACAATAATAGAAGTTTCTCTTTTTTATTTAATTAAAGTACATAGATATATAGGAAATACAAATTATAAAATATAAAAGCGAGATTTTATGTTTTATAAGTAATAAATAAAAATAATTGTGCCCCCCAGATAAATGCAAAAAAATCTTTGGTTAGGGTAATAATATCACACACAAGGCACACTTATTTCGAATTTATTTTGTAACTTTTTAATCAAATATCTTTATCAAAACATTTTTCAGGAACAATATAATACTAATGTCTATTATTTTTAAAATTAAAAATGTTACAAAATAAATCTATTTTCTATAACAAACATGAATTATATGTGTATAAGTTATTATTGTGTTTCAAAACAGGGGAATATATTTTATATAATTTCGGTTTTTGCAACAGATCTTATTTTACTAGCATCATTATCTTTTTTCTTTGCGAACGATATAAATACTTGTTCTAAACTTGTATCACTGATCGCGTAATCTTCGACAATTTCTTTATTTGCTTTCAGTTCTTCCATGAAATTGAATATTTCCGCTAAGGATGCATCGGATTCGTTAAATGGTACAATAACATACCCTAGAAAAAAAAAGTTATTAAACAATTAATCTACTCATAAAAATAACATAGAACCAAATTGTTCATGAGTGTTACTTGGTGGTGAAATTAATATAATAATATTCTAAAGTTGAGACTTTTTCCCCGAATATTACATCATATTACAATATTACAAAGCTACGCATCAATGACTGGCCCAGTTTAACCATAGACACGTGTTTCAATCTTTAGAATTTTGAGAAAAAGTCTCAACTTTAGAATATTATTAATCTACTCAGTTTAATAGTTTTTATATCTATTTTTCCAGGAACAATATAAACGTTTTATGGACTCTATGAAATCGAAAAAGTAAACTGTATTTAACCGGGAAGCTAGTCAAAGATTAGTTGTATTATAAATCAAATTCTTATGTAAGAATTCTTTGTCGAGCTTCCGCTGGTATTTTCAGGACCTGGACAAAATTGTTTTATATTTTCGATATATCAAAATCACCACCGAAAGCACGACAAAGAATTTTACATAAAAAATATTGACTCGTATTTCCTCATCTCTTTTGTTTATGAAAAAGTGCTTTTATTTTTTTGGCTTTAAAATTATTTTTTACTACTACAATTTATCAAATTGATATATTTAGATATATTTTTTTTGCATATCTGATATTATAAAATTCAAACAAACTAATTAAAATTGCTTAATAAGTAATTTTACGTAAACATCAAAAGTACTTTTGATAAAAATTACTTTTAAAAGTGAGGTGAGAATAATTTTATTCCTTTAATAAATTTCACAGTCAAGAAAATATGATAATTATTATAATATAAAATATATAATTTGTTTTTTAAAACTATTTTATACAATGTGTTTTTAAGAATTATTATATAAGAAATGTATACAAGAATGTCTTTTCTAAAATATATTATTATATTTTTAATAAATTTATATTTTGATGAACCCTAATTAAATCATTATAGTTAATTTTCTAAATAAACCTTGCCGAGAAAATCTAAGGCAACCAGTTCAACATTGTTGCATTGTGGGAATGTGTAAGCTTTTTTTTTTTAAATAAATTCTAACAGAAATTATTGATCAATTATTTTTTGTTTCTTATAATTTCATTTGTATTTTAAATATTTGTCTAAAATCAAAATGGAACTAAACTGAACTAAAAAAAAAACAAACAAAAAATTACAAACCGTGTGTTCGTCTTTAAGTATGCAAGTATATTTGTTTTCAATAACATTTTTAGTACTATGAAGATGAGACACGGCAGCTGCATCTGTTGTATCTGCAACTGATGCGATAGCAGCACGCAGCTTCACCATAATAATGAAATCTTGTCCGAATTTATTCTTTAAATAATGTATATTCCCGATGCATTTCATTTGACCGTCAACCATAATTGCTAAACGATCACAGAGTGCCTCGCATTCATCCATACTACAAGAAAAGAGAACATAGGACAATTAGAATTTTTTTAAATTGGTATTACGATGTAATAACAATATACTAATAGCCAATAACTAAATTACTAAGTGTAGGTGCCTGTGAGAAATAAGAACAATCGACTGTCCCGATTTTTGTAGCACGGCCAAAATATCCCAGAGATTTCTACGCGCAACTGGATCTACACCACTTGTTGGTTCATCTAACATGATCAAAAGTGGATCACCAATTAATGCAATCGCTGTACTCAATTTTCTTTTATTGCCACCGCTCAAACTACCGCATTGCACATTCTCATATTGTTTTGATTCCTGAAAACAAAATTATTATCTCAAATAATATTGATCTATTTGTATAATAAATTAATTTAAAATACAGGATGATTTATAACGAGTGTGTATCAAACTTCTAACACAGTTTGATAGGAAAGTGAAAAATGCTTTTACTATCTTTAATTTAAAAAATTGTAAAACTGATTTGTAATTTAAAAAGTTTTAGCTTCAAATTTTGTATAAATAAAATTATTAATTTAAATATTCTGACGTATGAAAATTGTTTAAGTAATATTTAAGTACATTAATCGTCATTTATTTATTACAATGAACCAATTAATCATTAGTTCATTGTAATAAATAAATAGCGATTAATGCACTTAAATATTACTTATAAATAAAATTGGACATTTCACAATTCAATAAACATCAAACTTTAATAAAATAATACAGAATTATAATCTAAAGATTATTAGTTCGTATATTATATTTTATTAAAGTCGATGTTCATTGAATTGAAACGTGCAAATTTATTAATCTAAAGCCGTTTAAGTTACAGTTTAATTTTAATATGAGTTTTGAACTATTTTTTTTTTGTTTTTTCAACTGGAACTTACCAAATTTATGAATCCATTTATTGACATGTTTATAGACTTTACGTGGTTGAATTCCACGCAATTGTGCAAACAAAAGTGAAATTTAATGCATCAAATTGTGGACAATATCCAATTTTCTGTATATACTAAAAAAGAGAGATAAAGAGAGGAAAATAAATCTTATAATACGATTAACATAAAAATATATATTATAAATAGCCGTACAGTCAGTTTATTTTTGTCCAATGAAAATCCCATTATATTGGCATATCCAGCCGACGGAAAAATATCACCAGTAAGCATTTTAAATGTTGTTGTTTTACCAGCACCATTTATACCCAACAATCCGAAACATTCACCAGTTTTAACACCGAAATTTAATCCACAAACAGCGTAAAAGTTTCGGAACCATTTTCGTAAATTACTGACTAATAGCACATCAGCTACCTCAGTTGTTCCTTAAAAATTGTACAAATTTATTAATCAATTCTTCTCTCTCTAATTTAAACAAATAAAAACCAAAAAATAACCTACTTTTATTACTGTTCACTAGACGTTTTATTTCTAAAAAAAATGCAAAAAAAAAAATAAATAAAATAAAACAAAACATAAATGAGAAACTCTGGATAAATCTCACCATTAATTTGTGTAGTAACTCCTTTCTTCATCCAATGAATTATCGACATTATCGACATTCATATCTAAAAATCGCTCTAATAATCGACGCGGATAACCCGAATCGATAAATAAAAATAGAGCCGAGTATAAAATTATATGTACGGTTATAAATATTACATTGCGTTTTATCGAATAATTGCCATCGAAATAATTGTAAAATGTTGCACATTCGGAACTATCCGGTTCTGAAAACAAAAACAAATCGATATTTCTTTCCCCATTTTTGTAATTCAGGCTTAATAGATAAATTTAAATGGCGCAACAACTTACTGCAGCAAGGATTATCACCGAAGGTACAACGAGCTTTCTTACTACTCGCATCCATGTGATTCCAAAAATAAACTTCATTCGCACGCAATGTAAACTGATAGATGCCATCAGTAAATGCAAAGTTTGGAATAAAGAACAATATAATATAAGATGTTATATCTCTTGCGGTTGCGTATGATTTATCCAAATGTTCCAATACTATCACTGCTACGGTTGCAACTGTGCCTAGAGAGAAAGAAGAAATCATATTTGAAAAATAAATTATCTTATACTTTTATTTAAAACAAAATGAGTATAAATCATTGGGGGATCGTTTGTACAGTTTTTTCTTAATTTATTTCTATCACAAATACACATTAAAATAATTATGTAAATATTATGTTTTAAAGCGAAATTATTTATAAGAAAATCACGAAATAATATTTCACAACCATAAAATTTATATGAATTTAAATTTCAAATAAAAATACTATAATGAGATTTGAAATAACTAAAATAATATGTTACGGCATAGTTTTTAAGTAATCTTTGAATATTTTGCCTTAAAATCAATAAATTTTACAAGTTCATCACCGTTTTAAGTAACTTTAAAATCTATTAGAAAATTAAAAGATAGATATATTTACCAAATAAAATCTGAATTCCCATCAAACAATTCATACTGCTTAAAGCTGTCGGTCGATAAGTGAATAAATAAGAAAATGGCATTGCAGCAAAACCGTAGATGAACATTAATGAAGACAGTACATCTATAATAAAAACAAACAAACTATATATAATTATTCCAATTTTTTTTTCCTTTTTGACTTTATTCGAAATTATTTTTTACTATTTATTTAAATGTAGAAACCGAAGTTGAATAATTATTTATTATTTGATTACTACTTAATATGCGGCCGAATATTTGTTTTACTTAAAAACAAAAATAATTAACTTAATAAAATACGAGAAATATGTAAAAGTCCAAAAAATGGTATTTTTGAGCGCTCGGTGCGTTCTCTAGATTCTGTTTAATATTCGAATCGGCTTGCCTATGAACTTTTCTGATCAGAAAACTTTTTTTGCCTTAGCCAACGAAAAATAAATAATTTTTATATTTCTAAAAAGACTAAATACTAATAATATATTCCACAATGGATTACTTGAATATAATAAATTACCGAAATATATTAAACATTCAAAAAATTTAAAAACTTTTAATTTTGAAATTAAAAATTTGTACTTTAATAAAGTTAATACAAGTTAATAATTTGATAAATTATAAATGTCACCAAATATGTAAATATTATGTTACAGCAGTAAATTTCCGGTAATTTTTATAATTTTGTAACGTAATGTAATTAATTAGCTGTAATTAAAAAACTAAATAAAATTTCATTATTACACATATATAATATATATATATATATATATATATATTTATTAAGAATAAATAATCAAAATTTAAATATTCATTTACTCGTGAATCAAATAATTGTACTATATTTCATGTATAGATCAACAATAAATATAACAACATATTAAGTTAATTAGTTGAGAGGGAGATCAGGATACGATAGAAATCCGCACATAAATAAATTTCACGGCTTCGAAGCAAATACCCTTAAATCCGGTGGTAGTTAGTGGTTGACGATACACGACACGGCGGTGTCTCTCTTACGGCCGTAACCGACACAGACACGCAGTCTCGCATCGCATACAAAATTTTCGAAATGCTAACTAATAAGAGACATATGTGTCATGTGTGAACATGTGAAATCTGTAATCGATTTCGGTGTGATAGAGACAAATTCAAAATGACAGATTGATAAAATTAGTATAAAAGTTGTAACCTAATAGGGAAGACAATATACAGGGGAGTTAAAAAAAGGATCACAAACACTTTAGGGATATATATATATATATATATATATATATATATATATATATATATATATATATATATACCGGGTGATTTATGACGTCGGGAAAAAACTACACGGGATGATTCCTATGAGTAATCTAAATGAAAAACTTCAAATAAACGTATGTCCGAAAATGTTTTCTAACGGAACTGTAGCCGTTAGAAGTTTATTACATGTAACATCAATCGCGTTAGCCTTATTTATTATATCAGAAAAAAAAAACAAGTCATAAAGTTTTGAATAATTGTAAAATTACTGATTGATATTCTAACATTTTATTTACACTAGTAAACCAATTTACTAGTTTATAAATTTTTGTACACACATAAATAAATATTTAATAAACAATTTACAAATAATTAAAAATTAAAGACAATTTTTGTCGGGACCCAATAAGTCATATCTATAGTAAATTGATAAACAAAATGTTAGAAAATCAATCATGTAATTTTACAATTATTCAGAAGTTTATGACTTGTTTTTTTTTTCTGATATAATAAATAAAGCTAACGAGATTGATGTTACATGTAATAAACTTCTAACGGCTACAGTTCCGTTAGAAAGCATTTTCGGACATACGTATATTTGTAGTTTTTTATTTAGATTACTCATAGGAATCATCCGGTGTAGTTTTTCCCCAACGGCAACGTCATAGATCACCCTGTATAGGTAATATCAAATCTAATTTTTAATGGTAAATTAATTATTTTACTTAAAATTATAAATTCATATTATTTTATAGAAAATTTATCGTTTTGCTGAAATAATATGTAATTTTTTTTACCATGGTTTTTTATGTGAAAGGGCAACTTTTTTTACAGTGTACCCTTTATTCAATTTCAACCAAATTTTCAGAATAGATTCTTTTATGGCCACAAAAATGTGAAAATCTTCTAATTTTGTTAATTTCCAATTTTGAGAAAAATGTAAATAAAAAGTTTTATATATATTTATAAGTTTTAAATTTGTATAGTGATTAATTTATTATTCGCAACTCAAACTAGTTACATAAAAATAAATACCCGTTTTAGGTAAATATCTACTATAAATAACCGAGTATTTATCACTGATTATAAATACTCGAGTATTTTACATTACTTTTTATACCGGTACTTACATTAATAAAATTTATTTTAAAAAAATTATATAAAATTTCATAAATTTGATATTTGTCTAGTGGAAAAAGCAAACTTAGAAATGAACTGTCAAAAATTATTAATTTTTACAAATAACAACAATTTTATAATAATATAAAAACTGTTTTAGGATAAAATTCTATTAATAAAAACGACGTTTTGACGAAACTGAACGCTCATCTTTATCAGGTCAAAATTTATCAATGAGATTTACTAAATAACATGTATAAGCATTATATAAGTAACTAGAGTATAAAAGTATTATAGTTTTTTAATTAATGGAAGCAATTTTTTTATTATATTTAACTCAGTGGCTTCCATTGATTAAAAATGAACAATTTTAGATACCTAGATACTTTAGATACTTTAGATACTTATATGTTACCTAGTAACTTGTTGCTACATACTGGTTATTTACTTTAATATGATTGATAAATTTTAACCTGATAAAGACGAGCGTCCAGTTTTGTCGAAACGTTGTTTTTATAAAATAATTAAACAGAATCTAATTCTCAAACAGTTTTTATATTAATACAACGAATTTCGAAAAATATTTTACTATGTTAACACTCTTATAACTTAAAACTTTACAATAAATACGTTCAAAATAACCAAGTTAAAAAAAAGTCTCATATAAATGAAATCAATTTGTAAACGTATCGAAATAAATCTATAGCGATCAATTAATCATTGGGTGTGCACGGTGGCAGGCAGTGGCACAAGCACAAAACGCAAACCGACTGTCTCTCTGTACGGATGTGGTTTGTAGTAGATAAAGCCCTTTTTCCATGTTGCGACCACATGTGAGAACATCCCATTCCGAAAGTCACAGCTAATTTATATCACACACACTTTACCGCTACGAGAACTAATACGCCGATGAAAACAATGGAATCACGACAAATGTTTTTATACGATAGTTAAAAAAAAATATTCTTTTAGAACTCATTATATTAAAATAAATAAGGTTCAGGATTAGGTTCTCTATATATTTTATTTAAATATCGATGTTTTGATATACTCTATGTATATTTCTATTAGAAAACAATAATACACACACACACACACACACACACATACAAGGTGTTCGTTCGCCAGGTTGATATAGGACAATAACATGGGATACTGATAATATGCAGAATACTCCTTTCTGAAGTAAAATTCGGAGAAATGCTTAGAATACTTTTCGATAGGACAGAAAAAGTTCTATAATTTGGTTTTAGTTTTAATTTGCTAGCATGTGCCATTTGGTCGCTGGAATTTTTTTTTAATTTTTTGGTTTTTATTTTTTTTTCTCTAAACTATGAGGTGTAGGAAAATAAGTATGTATGGAAAAATGCGGAATAATGAGTACTATAATTGAGTGAAAAAAATCATTATTTTAGGATGCATCGTTTAGCAGAAAAAAATAAAAACTAAATATTTGAAAATTTCTCAGGGGTATCTTTGGGATTATTTTCAAAAAAGACTTTATTCAAAATTTGCTCAAAAAAATTTGAAAAAATTTAGTAAAATAGATAAAAAAATTGGCTACATAATATCTAAGTTACATTTTTCTCAAACTCATTCTGGTTTGGCAGGAAAAATTATTGAAAATTCTAAAAACCATTTTAGAATTTTCAATAATTTTTCCTGCTAATTCAGTATAAGTTAGAGAAAAAAGTTACTTAGCTATTATGTAGCCAATTTTTTTCTCTATTCTACTAAATTTTTTCAGATTTTTTGAGCAAATTTTGAAAAAAGTCTAATTTTGAAAAAATCCCTTTGAAAAATTTTCAAATATTCAGTTTTTATTTTTTCCTGCTAAACGATGCATCCTAGAATAATAATTTTTTCACTCAATTATAGTACTCATTATTCCGCCTTTTTCCATACCGCATGCTTATTTTCCTGCACCTCATAGTTTTTGAAAAAAAAAACCAAAAAATCAAAAAAAAATTCTAGCGCCCAAACGGCACATGCTCGGAAATTGAAACTAAAACCAAATTATAGAACTTTTTATGCGCTATCGAAAAGTATTCGAAGTATTTCTCCGATGATTTATTTAGATGCATTGTATACAGTATATCTGAAAAAGTTGGCAACAAATAGACAATTTTTTTATTATTAATTTTACAAAAAAAAAATTATTCTCTATAAAAATCTCCGCATTACATATAAATCAGTAATCTAGAATCAAATTTGTAAAATATTTAGTGGTGTACAGGGAAAATCAAAAATATTGGTTTATGCTGAATAGTAAAGTGCTTTTAAATTTAAATACAGGACAAAATGTTAATTGAAAATGTTGATAGAAATTAAAAATTTTAATTTTTTAATTTTCTGACCAAGAAATGTATACATAGGTATATATTACGTTACATAATATTAAACACTAATTATATTCCTCACTTGTAACACCAGCTAATCATATTCTGCTGTAAGTGTGTTTTTGTTCAATTGTTCTGTATATTATATATATATATAAATGTATTTTTATGTATAAATATTTATATCTATTGTACAGTCTTGAAAAAGGCAATAGTAATTGTCGAAACGTTGGCATAAAAGAAAAGAAAAATATTGGCTGAATTCCATCTATTACTTATTATTTATCTTAACTCAAGTTATCTTTAACTCTGTATTTAACTCTTTACTGTGAAATAAACTTTCACATTGAATTTTGAGTTCAACACATTAATTTGAATTAAATTTTAACTGGCATTTACAAAACTAAATATAAAATTCATTAAAATTGTACAGTATTTTTAAACTAATGAAAAAATAACAAATTTTTATGGTAAATAACTGTAATACAATAAATTTATGACCTTTTACTATCACTAAAATAATAAATTTTATACTCTAATTAATTAATCAATTAAAAAAAGTGATAAAATTATTTTGTATAGTTTTCATATAGTTTTACAAAAAAAAAATTTACAAATTTTAATATATATATAATGTTTTATCAATGCACAAACTATAAATAAAAATACAAATAATTTTTGAATAATATTCGCGATAATAAAAAAGAAATATTAATACCTTCAGTTTACAAATTTACAATTTTTTTTAACCTTGATAATTTTTTTTTTTCATAGAAACGACTTGCATGTAGTGAGTCAACTAGTACAAAAATATTAATTTTTCTATTTCTTAAAAATAGATCTAGTTTACATATATTTCTAATAACTAATTAATAATCTTTTCATTTGACGTAACAAAAATATAGTTTATGATATTAAATTACTTTAAAAAAATTGGTAAGTAAGAATTTTAATTTTTTCAATGTGTAAATAAATACAAAAAATAAATAATAAACAAAAAATTAATTTGATTTATAATCAATTTCGGACCAATTTTGAGAGCTTGGTGCTAAAAACCTAGAGTTAGAGTTTTCAGCTCCTTTGAAAAAATCACTTTGAAGTTGCATAAATCATAAAACCAGTACTACAATTTTGACTAGCTTAGTTTTCAATAACATTTAAATCGGTGCCATTTCTCGAAACAATTTTAAAGAAATATATCAATTTAATTGTTGCTGTTAATATTAATGTTTTACTGGAAGAGTAAATAAAATTAATGTCAGGTTTATTATAATTCGGTTCTAGGTAACCATCAAACAAGTTTGGGATAAGTTTTGCAATTGTTATTGTGCATACGTAGCATGGTAAATTAGCTAAGTGCGCATACCTCAAATAGTAACAAACTTATTCCAAACTTGTTTGAAGGTATCCTGAAATAAACCTGTCGTTATCTTCTAAAATTTATTGTTCATCGAATTTAATTTTACCTAGCGCATGTAATATTTAACAAAAAAATATGTAAAACTAATTTGCTTCTTATATAAAATATTTATATATTTTAATGTTTTATTACATAAAACAATATGTATTAACTACACCCCCCCCCCCTTCAAGAACCTGAACGACCAAAAACATACGTTGTGAAATATGAAATATGTTATTTTACTTCCATTTTTATAAAAACAATTTTATTGCTCTTTATTTTTTATACAAATTATAGTATTATATAATTATAATTATATAATTATAGTAAGAAATTAAAAAATTACAATTACAATTGTAAAATTGTAAACACAATTATAAAATATACAGGGTGATTCAGGACTATTGTAACAAACTTTAACAGCTTATTCCTGAGGTCATTTCGAGCCAAAAATGTCATATAAACATAGGTCCTATTCCTTCTAGTTGCCAAAATACAAGAGGTTGAAGTTCTATAAATAACACGAAATTTTCTAATTTTTGAAATCAAGATACTTTCGGAAAACAAGAGTTTTATTGAAAAGTCATACCTTATTTGTCTTAATTAAAAATTGTTATACTTTTGATTGTATTTTTGTATAGTACTGCTGAATATGCAGATATGATTTTTATTTATGGATTATGTAAGGTAATGACAAATAAAGTATGACTTTTCAATAAAACTCTTGTTTTCCGAAAGTATCTTGATTACAAAAATTAGAAAATTTTGTGTTATTTATAGAACTTCATCCTCTTGTATTTTGGTAATTAGAAGGAATAGGACCTATGTTCATATGACATTTTTGGCTCAAAATGACCTCAGAAATAAGCTGTTAAAGTTTGTTACACTAGAAATTAGAAATTAGAAGAAGAAATTAGAAATTAGAAAATTTCGTGTTATTTATAGAACTTCAACCTCTTGTATTTTGGTAACTAGAAGGAATAGGACCTATGTTCATATGACATTTTTGGCTCGAAATGACCTCAGGAATAAGCTGTTAAAGTTTGTTACAATAGTCCTGAATCACCCTGTATATATAATTATATAAAATTACATAAAATTATAATTATGTACAATTATATATGTAAAATTATAATTAATTTTTCTTACATTATTTATTATAAATTTCTATAAAAATTTTGAAAATTACAGAAAATATAGAATCCATATTTTATCACTTATGTTTGTATGTAAATTTGTTTTTTTTTTCTGTAATTTTTCATAATTAATACAGTAGAATCATTTTACATACAATTTTATAGTAATTTTCACTATAAAAAAATATTTAGTTACATTATGGATATATGCATATTTAATTTGGATTTGGATTTAATTATTATAATAATTTTGAAACAAAAAACCAAGATTCGTGTGTTTATTTTATTTTTTTATATGCATATTTGTATAATTTATAAATATATTTCTTTGTTTTCAGATATACAACACATAAACTAAATAAAAATCGTACATGAATCCGTTTTGTGTTTAAAATAAAAATCATTACAATAAAGAAAAAAAAATGACACAGAATGTACTTAACATATCAAATGCTGATCCAACTTTAGAAAAAAGACATTGCAACAAAAAATGCAGTAAAATATGTTTGGTTATTGGAATATCGCTGCTTTTAATATTTTATTTATCATTTGGTTTTGTATTTTATTGCGCTAACAGTGTAATGATTGATCATTTAAGTCATAAACATAAAAATGATAGTATTTATCGAGGCTAAACTTATAAATAGTTTTTCATATTCGCATCAGAAATTACCGATGGCGGCGCTGCGTTCGTTTAGCGAAATACTGTTAAAATACTGCCACATAAATTTTGAATATTTTATTTTTTATTTTTCTTAACAAATAAATAATTTCAATAACATTTACAGTCAAAATTTTTATAATGAATAGTAAGTTTGAAACTTTTTTTCTATAATAATTATAATAACAATTTTCTATTTCATAAGCGTGTAATAATTTATTATCATACGTACATTTGTACATTTTGACATTCAAGAAAAATGTATTGTTTTACATATTTATATACACTGTAAAAAGATTTGTAAATTTATATAAATTTTTATAGTAAAAATTATTATAAAATTATATGATTTTACTTCGTTAATTATGGAAATTTACAGAAAAAATAAACAAATTTAATGTAGTAATATTTCATAAAAAGAACATACTTATAGATTTTGTAGATTTTACAGATAATATTACTTATTTTTACATGCTACATAAAATGATTAATGTTTCTGTAATTTTTGGAATTTTTATTGAAATTTACAATAAATAATGTAATAAAAGTTAATTATAATTTTATTTCATTTTAAATAATTATATATATTTTACAATTGTGATTACAATGTTAAAATTGTTAATTATATTTATGTAATTATAACTTGTACTTATATTAATTATTACTCATTTGTATGTATGTATGTAATTTTATATCAATTACCTACCAAGTAACATAATAAGCATTTTCTGTGTGACATTTGTGAAATTTGTATGTAATTTTCATTAATTTCTTAGTATTATAACTGTCATTTATGTACAATAATACATATTGTTTTATGTAATAATACATTAAAATATATAAACATTTTACATAAAAAGTAAATAAAGAAAAAATAAAGAAATTACGTAAAAATATTTCAATTTTTGACAAAATTTTCAAAAACGATTTTTGTATCGTTTACAACATTAAATTCAGCGCATCAAAAACTATAGATTTCAAGGAAAAATTATGCATTTATAAATTTTAGCTTTTTGCGAATATAATCAATCAAAATCGGACTAAATAGGCAGTAACATCTGTAGCTGATAGATTTTTAATTGCGCAATTGGTCGTGTATCTAAAGAAAATCATTCTTAAAATGATAATACATAACATACTAATAAAGTCTGCTAGTATAGAAAATTTTTAAAAAAATTAACATTACGCAGTCAATTTGTTAAAAAAAAAAAGATTTTTTTTAATTTTACTCAATGCAGAAGAAATATGAAAATGACATTTGTCATTTAGAGAAATAAATAGATCAAAAGTGGGTAGAGATATAGTAGTAGATAAAAAAGCGATTCATTTCATATGCAATGAATGCTGATCGTCGGTAATTTGGCAATTTGTTAGTCGTTAACATTCTCAGCTGTGACAATCTGTCATTTGACGCTCGGCTAGTTCACAAGTCGCCCGCAAAAACACATGTCGCTACTGTCGCTCTCGGCATATATATAAATAAAGATGTTGTTAGTTAGCTACAGCTAAAAGGAACTCACTCGACTTCTCACCACCACCATGCTAACCGAGTTAAAAATAGCCGGGCTGGTTATTTCTCATCAAGCGCGATATTGAAGTATATTATATGTATACTTTACAGTCACTCACAATATTCGTCTAATCAAAAAGTTATCGGACTAGTTAAAGTACGCTACATAAAGACTCATCCTGACTTATACTATTTATTTCGAGTATTATATTTTAATCAAATGTTGAATTATTTTTTCTATGATTTCATGAGTTATTTAATCATTGAATCGACTTACATGCATCAATGATTGGCCAGTTTAATTATAGACACGTGTTTTAATCTTTAGGATCTCGTCAGTATGGTGCTTTGATCAGTGTTCGAAGGTGACTAATGCAGATTTTAGGTTCGGGCTTGCTTGATTATAAATCAATATTAATACAGAACTTTAACCTATAACAGTTTCGTTTTAAATAATACTTAAAATTATTTGCTCAAACATATATTATTTGTTTACTATGAAATAATTCTTTGCCTGCGGCATATTAATAAACAAAAAATTAAAAAAATTATCAAAATGCCGGATATAGGAGTTAACAACAATTTTAAAACAATCTAAGAACTAATTGAGCCAGCTCTATTTATAAGTATAGAGAACGATTATGATAAAAATATATGTAGATAAAAGCAATGCTTTGTGTATTGTATTTTCTTCTTATGTACATTGAATGTATCATTACCGAATCTTACATACCTGATCCTTTTAACTTTAGATCCTATTAGCTCACTGGTTAACTATAATGAAGCTTTTGTTTTAGTTCATTTCTAAAATTGTCCTAGTGCAAATTAATCATTTCGCTTTGACGAAAAAATTCTCCTAATAATTATAGTAAACATCTTTCAGAATTCATTATACAAAATAAACCTGTTTTACGTTTAAAATCTGTATATTAATATTTATTAATAATCGGCGTTTCGACGAACTCACGTCTTCATCAGGAACAATAATATCATTGTATTATTTATCCTGATGAAGACGGACGTTAAGTTCATCGAAACGGCGATTATTAATAAATATTAATATACAGAATTTAAATCTAAAGTTGTTTTATTTTTCTCCTAATAGAATGTAATAGAATAAAAAAAAACAAAATTAAATTACAATAAAAACTAAAAATTATAGTAAAATTAAATTAATAATATTAAAATATTTAAGTCGACAGTAAAAAAAAATTACGGTGTTCGGTTCCCTCCAATCACTTCCAATCGGATGAGACCTAAGTGATCCAGCCCAGTAACAAAGTCAGTTTTCAATAATCAAATTAAAATTCAAGCGAAAATAATCAATGCAACTGTCAATTAACTTAACTTGAGGTAATATTATTTAATATGGTTGCCAAAGATGTCAGACGTTGTAGTTATATTTGCTGCTGCCACCAGTAAGTGTATATGATAATCAACTGCTGTATAATAATGTCATTATTGTACTAGTAACATAATGGCATCTTTCTTCATAGGTAATATGGTAACGCAATAGTAATATTGTGATATGCTTGAAGAAAAATTATTTAATAGTACAGTGGTATCTCAATATACGTCCAATTTGGAATACGTCCTGTTTAGGTGAAGCTAATTTTGCTCGATATTTTTTGCGCAAATTTATATTAGCTGCATTTTTTTTATCAAAAATTGACTCATCTCAGTTGAAAGTGAGTTGGAAGTAAAGTAAAGTGAGTTGAGTTACTTTATAAAAGAACAAAATATTCAAACTCTAGCAAGAGAACACGAATAACTGACAGAGATCGAAATACTTTGACATCTTTTTTTGTTGACGTTTGTTTTTATAATCAACCATAAATTTGTGAAACAAGAAATACATTTTTGATAAATTGTACATTAAAATTAAAAAAATAATTTTAAATATCATTCAATCATTCAATTTCGTATGACTTTTTTCTCGCTAGCCTTAAAAATAGCAAGATTGACACAAACTTAATCTCTACTACTTAACTGAGTATCTCACTTCATTTTGAGATTATTTTGCGGGTGCAGCAGAATCGGTAAGAGGGGGGGGGGAGAAAGTATCCAACTCAGTTTGTCGTGTTTTGCTACAACATTTTTTTTAATTTCACACTCATCATACACTAATCTATTTCGTACCCGATCTCTCCTATTTACACCACATACCCCACGTACAAAATTTCATTTCCACAGCAGTCATTTTCCGTTTATGCTTTTGCAACCAAAACCAACTTTCACTATCATACATCAACGTAGGCACCAAAACTGCATTATATATACTCAAATTAGCTTCTTTGGAAACATATACATTTCAAAATTTCCAAAAAAATAAATATACATATTGCTAGTATAGAATAGAATTCTTTAGTTACGCTTAAAGATAAAAGTTCGTAATTACTTTATTTAAATTTTTTTGAGTTAAAGTATCATTTAAGCGAAAAAAATTTAAATTTAAATGTGATAATAAACAGTGTTACTGAGTCTGCTTTAAATTGACAAAAAACATTGACCCGTATTCTCACTTCACTTTTTTTGTAAAAAGGTGTTTTTATCATTAATTTTAAAATAACTTTTTGCTTTAATTTTTCATCAAACGTAAATAGTTTTTCTATTTTTTAGTCATTTTTATTATATTTGGTATTATACAATTCAAATAAATTTTTATAAGTGTCTAATAAAAAATTTTAAGTAAACTTTGAAAGTACTTTTGGCAAAAACCACTTTATAAATGAGGCAAAAATAGAGGGCCCTTGGTTCTAAACTCTACTGGCAATAAAACGATGCTTTTTTGTCGACTTTTCAAAACAATAATAAGAATATAATAATACTCAAGAATATTGAGATTTTATATTTTTCCCAAAATTTCACAAGATACTCAGTCATTGAATCGGCTGTTAAGCTATGCATCAATGACTGGCCAGTTTAACCGTAGACACGTGTTTCGGTCTTTAGGACCTCATCAGTACGGTGCTGTGATCAGTTGCTGTGAGGCGACTGATAACCGATGTTAATTCTGGCTGCCTTTTATAGCAAGTACTTCAAAGCGATAACGGTGAGAAGTAAATAAATACCACCAACGCCATCTATACAGTAATGCGATAAGCAATTATAGTAATAGACCTTGAACAAATAAATGTTCGTATTGTCATTGTGAAATTTAATATAATAATACTCAAGAATATTGAGATTTTATATTTTTCCCAAAATTTCACAAGATACTCAGTCATTGAATCGGCTGTTAAGCTATGCATCAATGACTGGCCAGTTTAACCGTAGACACGTGTTTCGGTCTTTACTGATAAGGTCCTAAAGACCGAAACACGTGTCTACGGTTAAACTGGCCAGTCATTGATGCATAGCTTAACAGCCGATTCAATGACTGTATCTTGTGAAATTTTGGGAAAAATATAAAATCTCAATATTCTTGAGTATTATTATATTAAATTTCACAATGACAATACGAACATTTATTTGTTCAAGGTCTATTACAATAATAAGAATAATAATCATGTTATTAGAAATTTGAGAAGTTAGAAAAAATAATTGTATTGGGAGCAGTAATTATTATTAGTGATGAGACAATTCGAATTAAAAATAATCGATCATTAGTTTATAAAAATCATTCGAGTTATTTCGAATTAAATTGAAATCATTCGAATGATGAACAAACAAAAGAGTGGCAGATTTCCATAATAATATGCAAAATAGATTATAAAATTAAAAAACATTTAATTATTAGAAATCAGTGCTAGTCAACCTAACCAAGTAGAAAAAAAATTATGAAACTACGTGAACTAAACAAGCTAGTTTGACTGATAGATGATGCACTTATGCCCGTTTTACACGACGCAACTTTCTGTGGGATTTTCTTGCGCAACAAAATTGTACAAGAAAGTTGCGCAATAAAATTGCAAAAATATATGTACGTTTTACACAATGCAAGAAAATTGCACTGCGATTTTGGTTATTTCATTCCAAGATGCCAACTAATTAAAAAAATAACTAAACGTCAAAGTATATCATAACTGTATAACCTTCAAAATAAACACACGAAATATATAAAATAAATAAATAATTTTTATTGTAATTAATTTTTTTAATGTATGATACACCTCATAGGAAAATCAAATATAAATAAAAAAAATACTGGTATTGTGCCTTTCATAATAAAAGTTGGTAAGACTGAAAGTTACTAAAAAGTAACTAGAAATTGCAAGGCCATGCAATTAAATTACAGAGTGTTCTAATCCGTGCAACTTATCGCCGCGACAAAATTGCGTGTGCAATATTCTGTATTACACTAGCAATTTTCATGTGCAATTTTGTTGCGCAAGAAAATCTCCCAGAAAGTTGCGTCGTGTAGAGAAAAGAAAATGGGAATATATAACTAATAAATAATTTTATTTAATTTTAATTTTATATATAACTTAAAAGTAATAAAAAAAAGCAGTGTGAAATTAGTTAAATACTGTAATTTCAGTAAGGTTATTTTGTTGTACATCAATTATATACACTTTTTAGTTTATTTAATAAATAATTAAAATAATAATTTATTTAACATATAACAGAAATTTAAAATATTGTTATTATTTTAATATTCAGTTATTAAAACATGCATTCTCATATCGTATGTAAAACGTTGCGATTCTGATGCAATTTAACGGTTTTAATATAACTAACAAATAGATTCATTCCTATCGTCATTCAAATGATCATTCAATTATAATATTTATTCGAATACCGATCATTTGATTATTAAAATCATTCGATTATATCCAAATGTTTCCAAATATACAATGCAGTTTTGGTGCCTACGTTGATGTATGGTAGTGAATGTTGGGTTTGGTTGCAAAAGCATAAACGGAAAATGACTGCTGTGGAAATGAGATTTTTACGTGGGGTATGTGGTGTATATAGGAGAGATCGGATACGAAACAGATTAGTGTATGATGAGTGTGAAATTGAAAAAAATGTTGTAGCAAAAGTTGGTGTTAGTCGGTTAAGATGGTTCGGACATGTTGAGCGAATGTCTAATGAACGTTTGCAATTTGAATGATTTTGATGGTATACGTTTGCGTGGACGTCCGATGAGTAGTTGGAGTGGTATGATTGAGAGTGTTTTGCGTGAGCGAAAGTTTCCAAATAGTAGGAATAAAAAAGCATGTATGAGAGGAATTATGGATGAAGCAAAAGTTGCTTGTTTGGATAGGAACGTTTGGAGGCGACTGATTTCGGGATGAAGAAAAGAGTTTGTTCCACACCCTGTTGAGTACATGGCGTGATTGTGTATGTATGTATGTATGTACGTATGATTATATCTATTATTTCCATAGAATTTATAACCAATGCTTTTTTTACTTTAAGTTGAATTTAGTTAGTTTATAAAAATGGGCTTTAACTTTTTATACTATTGTGTATTGCATATAATTAATTAAAAAAAATAAATTTTAATTACAAATACAGAAATAACTCAAAAAGGAAAACACAACAAACAAATACACGCACACACACACACCCCAGAGTATATATTCAAAACTTATTTTCAAAGTCGAAAAATCTGTTTTTACAGTTTAAAATAGCCAATTTGTCTCGGCAAATTGGTTAGAAAAAGACAATCTATATCTAACGCATCGTTCCGACAGAGACGTGAGAAGAAAACGGAAGTATATCTCGCTATCTTCCTTTCACCTAATAGACAGAGAAAACAACATCGGCCCAGCATCTCAGCGGGTAAACACGGTAATAAAATGAGCGGAATAAGGTGCGAGAAAAGGACAGACACCACCCTCTGTGCATACCAAACTAAGGAGGGTACCATTCGACAAGGACAGCCTGATTGGGAAGCGAACGTTTGTTAGAGTGCGATAGCAATAGTATGATTGATTGGTATAGTATGACAGGCAAAGTAGTAGTTTACAAGTTAATTAAGTAAAGTGACGCTAATGAATTACTTGTGACCGAATAACCGGGTGATTAGTATAATTTAAGGGTTACTTTAAAGCTAGATTACGATATTAATTAACTATATTATTACCTGGGCCGAGAAGATAAATATTGAATTTACGACCAACCGCTTCGCCATACACTTATATGGGTTCATTTTATATTAAGATATAGGTTAATCTCTATGTCTATAAACGCCTAGTATACAGTGGAATCTCGGTATACGAGCTTAATCCGCTCCTGATGTTTGGACTTATACTGAATAGGACGTATACCAAACCAACCTTTCCCATAAGAAGTAATATAAAAATGATTAATCCGTTCTCATGTAAAGAAAAACTTCTCCTGATATGGTATATTATTGGAGTTGTAAAATAATTTAAATTAGTTTTATGTTGCTTTTTATTTGCCTTTTTGTAATTAATGAATAATAAAAATAATAAAATTTTACTTAAAAATTAAAATCAGAAGAAATTTAACAAAGTTATAGATCGTGGGGCACCGCGAAGGTCTAGTACACCACCGAAAGAGCAGTACAGACACCAACAACGACTCTTCCCACCAGAAATTACATAGTTTCAAACCAAATGAACTCAATAGCTACAATACTATAAGGATTCCTTATAGTATTGTTAGTTAACTTATGCCGACATAAACATCAAAAAACTATGTAATTTTTCGTTTTTCGTGTCTACTAGTCAAAAGGACAAAAATGGAGTTACGACTGTTTACCTCTCAGGTACAGATATATATATATATATATATATATATATATATATATATATATAATATATATACATACTCAAATATAATCATAAAGGAATAATCTGAAAATGAAAAAATCATATCGTCTCAACCTGGGATCGAACCAGGGTCCTTTCGCTTGCCGGGCGAATGCTCTACCACTGAGCTATCAAGACCCTGGTTCGATCCCAGGTTGAGACGATATGATTTTTTCATTTTCAGATTATTCCTTTATGATTATATTTGAGTATTAACTGTATTTAAATGATATATCTATCAACTAACCAGATTAATGAATAATATATATATATATATATATATATATATATATATATATATATATATATATATATCTCACAAAAATATGAAACCTTATAAAAAAATGATTTACCTATACCGAAAAATCTTGCAACTAAAAAATAGTTAGGTATAATTTGTTTAGAAACTTTTGTTAAATATTTTTTTCAAAATAAAACTGTTGTGAAATATTCATAAAACACATGAAAGTGGCATCAGTAAATTACCACTTCCGGTTTGCAGATCTTTACCAAAAGTTGATTAAATTGAGATATTCAACTCCGAAGGCTTAAATATGAAATTTGAGAACAATCAGTTTAACCGAATTTGCTCTGCACGTTCTTTTGATATGTGTTACTATAATTCTTGCTTATCTGTAAAAATCTGTCAAGTATGTCAAATTTGGTATGATTACAATATCTCCGTTATTATATGATATAACGCTAAATTGTCTAAATTAACTATAAATTGCTAAATAAATAATTACTAGTAATATATTTATTTGAATGAATATTCGAAATTATCTTTTTTTTTTTAAATATTTATATTTTAAAATATTTACCTAAAAATTATTCTATTTTATTATATTTTCTTATCAATTTTATATATTGAAATATTTTCAAATGATAATATAAATTTGTATGTAGCATATCACGCATGGTTGAATGTAGATACTCAAAACTTCCTTCCCAATTATATTTATTTGAGCCGAGTGTGACAAGGTTTAAAACACATTTTGTTTGAGTTTCGTGAAAATCTTATTTTGAAATGTATTTCAAAACATTGCATTATTTGTTCGCTTCTTGAAATAATTGCTTCGGTGTAATGTAGCAATAAATATTAAATGTCACTTTCTTTTAAACACAAACCGAAAGTTTTTCATATTTTTTTTTATTTGCTGACTTTAAAATGAATAAATCATGTGTGAATTTTTAATATGAACCGTTTTATTTTTACGTTTCTAATATAAAATAGAAACTCGTAAAATATATTATTTTATAATTTTTTTTATGAACAAGTTTTTTCCTAGTAATCTTCAGGGATTCACGACCGGTATCCATTAAATTTATAGTAACTATAAATTATAAAATTTATAAATGTTTAATTAATGGAAGCTAAATTTTATTTAACTCAGTGCCTTCACAAAAGAGAAAAAAAGATGACAATCACTGTGAAGACATTGAGTTAAATAAAATTTGACTTTCATTCATTAAAAATCTATAAATTTTATGATCTAGTTACTTATTTGTTACCTAGTAACTTGTTTCTATGTTCTATTATTTACTGTAAATGTCATTTGTATTATTTTTTCTGATGAAAACGAACGTTGAGTTCGTTGAAACTTTGATTATAAATAAATATTAATACAGGCCTAACGCAGTTTTATTTTAAATAATACTTAAAATAAATACTTAAAACAATACTTCTTTAATATTTAAAACATCAACTAAATTTTTTAAATTAATTATTAAATTTTTCAACAAAAAAATAAAACTGATTAAAGTTAAAGTTCTGTATTAATATTTATTTATAATCAACGTTTCGACAAACTCAACGTCCGTCTTTATCAGGAAAAATAATACAAATGACATTTGTAGTAAATAAACATAACATAAAAACAAGTTACTAGGTAACAAATAAGTAACTAGATGATTTTCTCAAAGAATTTATTTTATTTTAAATAGAATAAAAAAACATAAAGTGATACTACATTACACTGTAAAAAATTTAACTTAAATTTATGTAATTTTACATAGATTTTAACAGTAATAGTAACAACATTTTGTAATTTTACTGTGATAATTTACGTAATATTACATTTTTCATAATAGAATACAATAATAAAATATGTAAAATTACATAATTTTTGTACAGTGTAGATATCAAGATATGAGTTTGATTTGAACTAATTCGGAAAGCTAAATCCACACTACTCAAGCCTCGAACAATTCTGAGCTGATTCTATATCTAATTGCTAATAATTGTAGCAAACACATGAACAACAAAGATTTGATCTAATATTTTTTATATTTATCTTTTAAATATTTTAATAACTGACTCTTTTTATTAACAACTATCAAAATTTTTTATATATTTAAATCATAATTCACTTGTTCTATTATTGTACACATGAAAAAATTCTTGATATTCATAAAGGCAAAGTTTTGAAAAAACCTCACAAATATTAAAAAAATATACAAATTATTTCATATGCTTACCCTTTTTTACAAATTGTTTTCTTTGTAAATAAATTGTGAACAGTATACTTTCTGATAATAAATAATTAAAAATTATATAAAACTAAAAATTTCAAAACAAAAGACACTCAATGAACACAAATAATATTATAGATTCTATTTTGACTTTCTTCGAATAACACAAAACAAATGAATTTACACAATCACGCCATGTATCCAAAAGAGTGTGCTACAAACTCTTTCTACTATCCCGAAATTAATTTTCTCGAAATATTTCTATTCAGACAAGCAACTCTAGCTTCATCCACATTTATGATATCTCTCAGCTCTTCTATTCCTACTGCTTGGAAACTTTCGGTCACGCAAAATACACCCAATCATACCACTTCAAAAATTAACATAAATATATTTTTTTTTTAATCTGAACAATTTAACATTATTTTCTCCAATATTAATTTTCAAAGGAAATCACATAAAACTCATTTATTTTTTTCTCCGTTTCCAGTTGATGGAAATGGAATTTAAAAGTAACACATGTATATTTGTGGTTGATAGATATATAATTTGGATAGGAACGTATGTCAGGAATGTTAAAAATCCTAATTGGAGTTTAAAATTAGTCGTGTAGCATCATTTGTTATCGCCATAGTTAACTATACGTCTTACGCATACACACTTCGAAAAGATGAACGACAGAAATTTCGTGTAATCTATTATCTTTTAAACATTACGGAGATTAATTGGATGCTTAAAAATATTGTTGAAAATATTTTGAAATCTAGAAAATAATTAATTTTCAACAGTCTTTGTTTAAATCTATTACGGTCGTTAATAATTTCAAATAAAGTAAAATAATTAAATTAGACATTTTAAAATGCAAAACTTTAATTATTGTTTAATATTTTTACAATAGTTAAAGTAATTATTTTTTTTTTTTAAATATAAAGAACATTCTAATGTAGAAATTTTTCCCAAAATTATTCAATCATTGAATCGGCTATTAAGCTATACATCAATGACTGAGCAGTTAACCATAAACACATATTAACGTGTCTAAGTAATCATATAGACCAGTGGTTCTCAAACTTTTCTAATTTTGTACCACAAAATATAAAACAAAAAAAGATGTTCCACCATAAAGCCAATTCGACTTAATAAATCAATGCACTCTAACTGGAGTGTTTATAATCAAAGGATAAAACCCTTTAAATTTATATTTTTAACTACATTCGTAAATGGAACTTTTACATTACCATAAAAATTAAAACAAAATGTTAAAAGAAGCACAATTTTACATTTATTTAATTTTTTCTGTAAAAATTGCACCACTAAACATATTAAAATGTACCACCAATGATACATGTACCACAGTTTGAAAACCCCTGATATAGACAATAAAGATTTGATCCGATATTCTCTATATTTGTGTTCTACAAATACTTTTTCTACGATTATAATAAAATGTATCATACATGTATCTGTCATTTATTAATAAATCTAGTCTACTGTCTGCGAAGTTTTGTTTACCATTAGTTGCCATAGCGCAATATATCTATTGTACATGGCAACAGCCGTCAACATGGCAACGCGTAAATAATTCAAATAAACAATTATTATATTAGATAACTTTGAAAAGCCAAATGCCATAATGGATTGCAATATTATAATTAGTTTAAAATATTATTCATATCAAATCTAAAAATGTTACTTTCTGAAATAGTACAGGAAATTAATGTGTTACTTTTATCAGATGACTTCCTAAGTTTATTTTTTTATTGTTGTAAAAACTGCAGAAATTATTTTTTAAGTATATTAGTTCTAATAAATAAATTTCACCAAATTTAAATTTGTTTTTCTAGTTGTTTCTATTTTGTTACCTAGTAACGTGTTTCTATGTTTTGTTTGTTTATTATTTATGTCATTTGTATGTTTTTCTTGATAATGTTATTCGAAAGGTCGAATTTTAATTAAAATTGCAAAATATTAAATATATGTTTTAAATTTTATAATTTTTCTGATATGAATGTCCGTTAGTAATATTTTTAACTACTAGTAATTATTTAAAAATAAAAAATATGTATAAAATATAAGAAAGACAATAACAACAACCCATATTGCAAATAATTCTATTCTATTCTATTGTATAGTTGTAGAAAAAGTATGATGTAAAACTCATTCACAATTCTACAATATATTATATACACTGTTAATAATTAGTTTAAATTTACATTATATTCATAGAAATTTTACAATAATTTTTGTTGTAATTTTATATTTACTTATAATTTATAAAATTACAAATGAAAAATATAGTAAAATTTCTATCAATATCAATGTAATCAATATCAATTAATTTTTTACAGTGTATAAAATATCATAACCTATATTAAAAATATACCAAACTAATAACAAAGTAAAAAACTTGTAACAAATTAATAGATGTAATGTTACTATAATGTGGAATAAAATTTGTTCTAAATTTATTTAGGCCAATCATTAGTAATATAAACTTATAAAATTAATATTATATGCTTATTAAATACCTATTAACATTTTATTACAAACTTGACATGCAATTTAACTAACTATCTTTCAAATCACTTTTACAACGTTAAACAAAATTAACTAAATCTATATTTTTTTTCTTGTCGAAATCAATGGACAGAATATTTTTTAATTTACCGACGGCGGTGTTTTTCATTAGTTACGTATGTGAAATAGGCACAAATACTCGTGCATTCCAATCTTTTATTCATCAATAAGTTAGTTTCGATTTAGTCGGAATCCTATACACAAATTAGCCACCGTTTCTATGTATGCAGGACCTAAATAGAAGGAATAAAAGAGAGAGAGAGAGAGAGAGAGAGAGAGACGCAACGATGTATCGTATCGTATCTCACATATATCTATATAGAGTGAGCTAAAAAGAATCCAATCAGAGTGGAACAATTGCCATTATCTGTCGATTTTAGCCTATAGTCTGATCCGGATTCAACGGGACACCGTTAAGCTGCTAGCCAACCAATACTACAGGACCGTACTCATACTAGATATTCCATATGTTAAGTTATAATATTTTGTTTTTGTTTAAATCGCCATTGAGTTATTTTAATGAACTAATTAAATTATTAGTTAATTTTGGAATAAAGAAAAATAACTTGACCTTGCTGGGGTTTGAATACGGAACGATTATCTTTCGCGGCTGACACGCTAACCAACTGCGCCACAAGATTCTAACGACAAAATAATATAAATATAAATCCTTGTTGTTTGATTTTGTGGCGCAGTTGATTTAAAGTACACTTAGGGCAGACTGAAATTGAAAGTTCTAGCACTTTTAGAACTGAACAGGTAGTAGATTAATGGTAGTATAAATCCCAAAGATTCCTAGTTTGCACTGCACTCACACCAGAATTTAAATTTAAAATATTAGATTTATTCGCGGAATATGTCCCTGACTAGTTTTTGACAACTACGCATGCGCGTTTCAATTTGGAGCGTTCACAAAGACTCAAAATCGTATGCCAAAATTGTACGTACTTATCAGAAACTAGTTAAAAATTCACTCCGCGAACAAAGCTATTATTTCTGATGTTAAATATCTAATATCGTCTGTGTCTGAGTGGGTTGGAACCCACTATAAGCTACAAGTTTCTTACTTAGCTGTGGGCTATAACGACTTGCACCATTGACAGTGCAAATAAAAATTGTTAAAAATTATGTGATCAGCTTTCCGAGTATATAGTTCCACTTATAAATTATTGGAATTTATATAAGTTAGCTGACAACTGATATTACGCATCATGCCTTTATAATGCTATTCAGTAGATGCTTATACAAGATGTACGAGTAAAATTATTGTACAAATTCTTCCAATTCAACCAGAAATCACTAGACTTTCATGCAAACGTATACCTTTGATTTTGTTTACCTACTCATCATACTCTTATCAAATATCTATTTAAAAAGGCAAAAGTATCTTAACTAACTTGCATTCATTTAATTGAGCCATTAATTTTGAAAGTGATACAAGTTTCGAGATATCAAAGATTTTGCATTTCAATTTATATCATGCTAAATATATTTAACTAAACTTATTTTAACTAAAGCACAGTTAATTTTCATTTTCATCATTTTTTTGAATATTTTTTGTAAATAAAAAAAAATACCTTGTATTTCTAATAATAACAAAATTAATGATGTTGTCGAAATTTTTTAAAAGTATTAACTTATTTGTCAAAACTTTCCATCAAGTGTTTTTCCTTTTTCTTCTACTCCTTTTTATATTTAAATCTAGTGATATCCAAATTTATTATTCTCCATCTTGCAGCTGTCGTCTTTTGCAGAAGTCGCTTTTAGTTTAATAAATTAAACTACCAATACTAATAAAATAAAATAATTTCCTTTAAACCACAAAATAATTTTAAAAAGCTAAATACGTATTTCGAAAGCTGAGCTTTCATAATCAGTAGCAAAAGTTAATACTAAAGTTCTAATCAGTGATCTAAGATTACACAGAGTACTCAACGTACCCAGTGGTCAAAGAACACTCAGTTTTAACTTTTGCTACTGATTATAAAAGCTTAGCTTTTGAAATACGTATTTAGCTTTTTTTCATTATTTTATGGTTTAAGAGAAATTATTTTATTTTATTAACTTTTCGCCACAATAAGATCATATTTTTATTTTTATTTATTACCAATACTAGAAAATTTTTTTCTTTAAATTTGTAGCCCCGAAGACCCAAATAAAAAAAACTTAATTAGAAAACTCGAAAATCGTCAATGCGATGTTTAGTCAAAAACGGTCCTGTATTGGAACATCATTCCCCCGGCCCCGTTCCGTATGACTTAAACGAATCGAATTTATTTCTCTCTATTTCGTTGGCCACACAAAAGCGAACCGAGAAATTAGTTAAAAAGAATACAAGATTAACCGAAACGTCTGGCAAATACGAGAAACCAATTATTCAATCTTTCTTTATACATATAACTAATACCATTTTCTGTCTGCAACTTCGTATATCTAGAAAGATAAATATATAATGTTACGCTTTGGTTTACACACACACACACAGAGAGAGAATTATATCGTAACTACAGTGTATGCTTCGTCATCGATTGGAAATGAAATCTTATTGTGTGATTTTCGACGACTAGATTCATTGATGAAAATAATTGTTAACAAAATTTTAGGTTTTCATTACTTTGAATGTGATTCCTGAAATGATACAGGAAATTAATGTGTTACTTTTGTCAGATGGCTTTCGAAGTTAAATTTTTTGTTGTAAAAAAATGTAGACATATGCAGAATTTATGTTTTAAATATATTATTTAAGTATATTAGTTTTCCTAATAAATAAATTCCTCTAAACTTAAATTTTTATCATATTTATTTTCATTGTTTAGTTACTTGTATTTATTTAGCTAGTAATTTGTTTTTATATTTTTTATTTGTTTAGTACATCGAAACGTCGAATTTTAATTAAAATTATACAGAGCTAAAATATTTGAAATATATTATAAACTTTAGTTTTTTTTTTTGATATAAAAGTCAGTTAGTAATTTTCAGAAAATAAGTAATTAAAAATAAATAATATGAATAAAATATAAGAAAGACAATAACAACAACGCATATTGCATATAATTTAACTTCAAATTAAACCAATTAACTCAATTTTATATTTATAAAAGATTAAACATGTTTTAAAAACATATTAACAACATTAACTTTTCAATAGACTCTACAGTAATTTTGACCTGAGGAAGGAACAAACTGGTTCCGAAAGCTTGTCAATAAATATTAAATGAGTTACATTTAATTACAGCACCCGTTTTGACTGCTTTTTCTCGTAAATTTACTTTTCATTTAACTAAATACCAGCCGTATATTCCTTACTACTATATATATATAAGTGTGTGTGTGTGTGTGTGTAAAAAATCATTATCAGTCCAATGTGGAAAGGTTCTTAAATAAAACTCATTTAAGTTTCAAAGGAGAGCTTTCGATTTATTTTTTTAAATCTTTTTCATAGCCTAACTAACAGAGTTTTTGTTAGATTCCATAAAACATGTGTCAAAAATAAACCACATTTATTTGTAAATATATGTTAAATAATATATGTAAAAATTGTCAAAGATATTTTTCATAATTTTCAAATAATTTCAAATAAAATATATAAAAATTATGAAAGATATTTTTCATAATTTTTTATATATTTTATTTGATACATTTTACAATTGTGATTTACTAACCAAACTTTGAATTTACGGAAAATTATTGTATCTATGACATATGTTTTATGGAATGTAACAAAAACTCTGTTAGTTAGGCTATAAAGAAGATTAAAAATAAATAGAAAACTTTCTTTTGAAACTTAAATAAGTTTTATTTGAGAATCTTTCCACATTGGACTGATATACCTTATAATTTCATACATAAATATCTTACCTGTAACTAGTTAGTTCAATTTTATACATATATATATATATATATATATATATATATATATATATATATATATATATATATATAGATGTCTGTGGATAATGGGTTTTGCAGTCAGAAAATTTGGGATAGATGTTAAATAAAACTCATTCAAGTTTAGAAGGCAAGCTTTCGATTGTATTCAAATCTTCTTCAAGGCCTCTGAAACATTATGGAAAAATGCAAAATACATCGTAGTTTCTTTATATTCTTAACAAATAAAAAACAATATGTGAAATTTAATGCAATAACAATATGTAACGTCCAAATGTATAAAAATTGTACAACATAAGTTAGAAATGAAATAACAATAAAAAAAAAAAAAGACTCTGTTAGTTTCGTAAGTTATTTTTTATTTTTTTTATTGTTATTTCATTTCTAACTTATGTTGTACAATTTTTATACATTTGGACGTTACATATTGTTATTGCATTAAATTTCACATATTGTTTTTTATTTGTTAAGAATATAAAGAAACTACGATGTATTTTGCATTTTTCCATAATGTTTCAGAGGCCTTGAAGAAGATTTGAATACAATCGAAAGCTTGCCTTCTAAACTTGAATGAGTTTTATTTAACATCTATCCCAAATTTTCTGACTGCAAAACCCATTATCCACAGACATCTATATATATATATATATATATATATATATATATATATATAACAAAAATATATTAGTAAACAAAGATAGCAAAATAATTCTGATATAATATTGCTACATAATAAGTATCAAATTGTGTGAGATATAATACAAATATAGTTAAATTTATCTGCAGGACCTAGATTCTAGAATCTCCTATAATATTAGATTATATTCCACCGTATCACCTTACTGTAGCAGTACGATAATAAAAGTGATCAACCCCCCGAAATATAATCTAAAATAGGGTGAAAGGACACTTGGGTGTAACACAGTTAAATAAGCAAGTCGTCACACCTCCACCCAGAAACGAGTTTGGGGAATTTCGCGTTTATTTTCCCGAATACCGGATGAGTCGCGGATCGCATTTTAGCACTAAACACGTCTCACCCCTCACCCTTCTAAACAAATTTAAGGCTAGGGCAGCATGCATATTCGTGGCTCATACCGCGCGCCTCTATTCAAATATAAATATTTAAGTGGTTCATAACAGTTTGTAGTTTGGGTATGCGAGCACAGAGGTCTCTAGCGGCACCCAGCCGCCATGTTGCTTGATGGCCGAATGATGATTGTTTTATAAATTTTTGATGCGGCAAGTGCTCTCGTCTGAGTCCGACTCAAATCAGAGTTTATGGCCGGGCGTCATAATGTTCGGAATATTTTATAGATACATTCGGTCGCCGAGCGAGCGGGGTAATACGCACGTATTCGCTTTGAATTTCGTATGAAATTCTGAAGTAAGGTTAGGTTAGATTGTTCCATATAGAATAAGTGAGATTATATGTGGTTTGGGTTTTGCAGTTTGGATTATATATGGAACAAAACGTATTCACACACAAATAGCCGATTTTCTAGATGTTTCGTATTCGGTTATAACGATACGCTCAATGTCTTTTGCTGGATTTAAAATATGTTTTAAACGCGATTTCTTTGCAATATGTATTTGCCTTTGCAATAGTCGAATTTTTACTTCATTTTTAGAAAGACTATTACGAGAATTTTTTTAATACTATGCATAAGTCTCATATCTTATGCCTTATAAATAGTTCTTCTGTAATTATTATTAAGAAAAAAAATGAAAATAAAATATAACAAAATGTTATATATTAACTCATTTTCACCGAATAAATTAAATAATATACAAACAGTTTGTTAAATTATATGAAGCATTCAATATAATGACATGTTCAAATATATATAAAATGTTTTCAATATTGACAGTACAAAGATTTAAATTCTTTTTTCAAAAGTTTTCAAAATTAAATATAATAACTACCATAGTACAAACAAAACTTTGAAATTGAAATAAATATAGTAAAAAATCTTTAAAAATTCATTTAATAAAATAAAACTGCTTTAGGTTCAAATTTTATATTAAAATTAATGTATAATCAACGATCTTGTCGTAATCAGAATAAACTGATACAAATAACAGATCATAGAAACAAGTTACTAGGTAACAAATAAGTGACTAGATCTAAAAAATTTATAGATTTTTAATTAATGGACGCCAAATTTTATTTAACTCAATGCCTTCTACAGTGATCGATTATAATTAATTTTAATACAGATCTTGAAACAAAATCAATTTTATTTTGAAATAAATATATTTATATGAAAAAATAATGATCAATATTAAATTGAAATATTGAATATTTCATATGTTTTTATTATTATTTTATTGAAATATTATTTAAAAAGAAAATTACTTCTAAGCAATTGTTTTATAAGTATTCAAAAAAAAATTAATTAAATCAATTCTATCAATTAGTATGACTCTATGGGTCGAATAAAGATTTTTTTTATTTAATATTATAAGTAAATGATGTTTAACTTTTGCTTAAAAATACTTCTCATTTAAAACCAATATTAAAAAAAAAACTGCAAATATATCATCATTAAATTTTTTTTAGAAAAATATTAAAAAACATAATTAAAAAATAATAATCTATAAAATTAATGCAAACAAATTTTTCATAGATTTTTTTGAACATTTGTTTTGATATTAATTTACTTTTATTGTTAATACATAAAATATTAAACATTAAACGTTCCTTAAATAATGTCTATGATCTTCTAGTTGACATAAGATCAAGCAAAAATAAATGGGTCGTAGAACGTACCAAGTTAATTGCGTGACTTGTAATTTTACATAAATTATAAAGTAATTTTTTAAATAATTTTTACTATAATACTTTAAGTAATATTACATAAAAATAAAACAGCTTTAGGTTATAATTATGTATTAATATTTATTAATAATCGACGTTTCGATGAAGTCAACGTCTGTCTTCATCAGGAAAATGATAAACAACAAAACATAAAAACAAGTTACTTAGATAACAAAATAAGTAACTTAGATCATAAAAGTTTTTTAAATTTTTAATTAAAGGAAGCTAAATTTTATTTAAATAATTACCGTCACAGTGATTGATGATATCTTTTTTTTTTTAATTAAAATTTTATATATTTTTATGACATAGTTACTTATTTTGTTATCTAATAACTTATTTCTATGTTTTGTTTATTTACTTTAAATATCATTTGTATTTTTTTCATGATGAAGACGAACGTTGAGTTCGTCGAAACGTTGATTATTAATAAATATCAATACGTTACTATAACTTGAAGCTGTTTTATTTTAATATAATGAGTTCTGAAATATTTTTTTAATATCTTAATATTATATTTTTCATAAAAGAATTACAAATTTATAAAATATATAAATTTAGATAATTTCTTTAGTATAGTTTCAAATAAAATAATAAATGACTTGCAAATTTAATTTAATTTTATTATATTTAAACAAATATTAATCGCATATAAATATTTCAAACTATTTGTTATGAAATTGTTGCCACTGGTTTTTTAATTAACATATAACACTCAATTTAAATATTGTATTTATTTGCACACAAAAATAATGTATACAACGAAGCATATCGTGGTATTGTAATGGTTGACAGCGAACAACGGCTATGCTATATCTATCTCATTCAGCGTCAGCGGCATGTCCTGCGCTGCGCACACATTTCGTTTTAGGCAGTGTTACCAATCGTAGAAAACTAAACTTTTAACATACAAGTGTGAAGTTATCAATTACTTAACATGCCGCCCACCTTGAAAGATTATTTCAATATAAAAGTAAACTAAATAATAGTATTAATAAGAAGACAAATAAAATATTTTACATATCTCAAATGTAAGTACAACAAAGTAAATATAATTATACATATATGCAAGATAATGTTTATACTAATCACTAGTAAAAGTGTCAATAGGGAGAGGGCACACTTTTGTCACTGCACGTTTTAGAACAGAATTGCTTGTTTTAACACTTACTACCCGCACAACACCATCAGAACCTGGGTGTAGTTGGGTGATTCGGCCTAATTTCCAACAAAAGGGAGGTAAGTTGTCCTCTTTTAAAAGAACTAGCACGCCAATGGATATGTTTCTTGAAGTAGTCTTCCACTTGACTCGCTGCTGAAGTTCCGTAAGGTATTCTTTAGACCAACGGGCCCAAAAATGTTGTTGCAATTGTTGTAGATGTTGAAAATTGGATAGTCTGCCAGTATTTAACTGACGTAAATCGTGGTCAGGAATTGTTGACAATGGTCGACCAAGTAAAAAATGTGCAGGGGTCAAGGGTATAAGATCGTTGGGGTCAGAGGACATAGAGGAAATGGGTCGGGAGTTTAAAATGCCCTCAATTTGTACAGTAATCGTCAAGAAATCCTCAATAGTTAATATTGTGTTACCAAGAACGCGCTTCAAATGAAACTTGATTCTTTTGACCGCCGCTTCCCATAATCCCCCAAAATTTGGTGAATGTGGTGGTATAAAATGCCATGTTACCCCTTCGTTTATAAAAAAGTTATTCAGGACAGTGGTATGAAGCTCTAAAAATTTTGAAAGTTCCTGTAGTTCATTAGATGCACCTACATATAATTTACCGTTGTCCGAATATAAATGTTTAGGTTTTCCCCTTCTTGCAATGAAACGCTTGAACAGAGCTATGAATGATTGACTTGTTAGATCCGTAACTATTTCTAAATGCAACGCTTTAGTAGTTAAACACACAAATAAACAGATATACACCTTAAAGTGTTTTTTGCCTCTACCGCGACGTTCCCGGATCAGAAAAGGACCGGCGTAGTCTGTTCCCGTTATCACAAAAGGCAAGGATTGTTGTACGCGATGCGTTGGCAAATCGCCCATTTTAGGTGTAATTGTTCTTGGTTTTGCGCGAAAACACCGAATACAATCATGGACGGTTTTTCGAGCAAGATTTCTTCCATTTATGACCCAAAATTTACTACGTATTGTTGATAATAATAATTGAGGACCAGCGTGACATAAATTTTCATGGTCATCTTTATAAATTAATTTTGTTAAATCATGTTTCGCTGGTAATAGTGCGGGATGTTTAACATTAAAATCTAGTTGCGAATTTTTTAATCTTCCACCAACTCTCAATATTCCAACATCGTCAATAAATGGAGCTAGACTAATTAAACTACTTTTGGAATATAATTCTTTATTATTCTTTAAAAGCGCTATTTCTTGAGAGTAATATTCTTGCTGAGCTAATTTAATTAGAACATTAGTGGAAGTATTTAAATCATCTACCGAAATCGGACCAATTATTTTATTATTCGCGTTTTTACAATTATAAACAAATCTTAAACATAAGGCAGTTATACGTTTAAGTTTGTTCAACTTAGAAAATCGATTAAATAATAATGTATTATCATAAACCGGCACAAAAAAGGAAATTTTAGTTTGTTTGTACTCCGGAATTTCTGATTTTTTAATTGTTACAGGAATCGGTTCTGGCCACGCAGCTTCTTTTAAAGACAACCATTTTGGACCATTCCACCAAATGTCTTCACTCGCTAAGTGCTCAGATTGAACACCCCTTGAAGCTAAATCGGCTGGATTATCTTTAGATTCTACATAGCTCCACTTTTTCAGATCGGTATTAAGTTGAATTTCAGATACCCTATTTGCAACAAAAGTTTGCAACGAACTACTTTCGGACATAATCCAACAGAGTACAATCTGAGAGTCAGTCCAATAAAAACAATTATGGTGTATCGTGATAGCTGCTCGGACTTTTGCCATTAATCTACTCAATAATAAGGCGCCACATAATTCTAATCGTGGAATTGAAGTAACTTTTAAGGGTGCAACCTTGGTCTTTGCGCAGAATAATTTAACAAAAATATTACCGAAACTGTCTACACTTCTAGCATATACACAAGCTGCATATGCCATTGTTGAAGAGTCGCTGAACCCGTGCAAATCTAATCTAACACATGAGCTACAAATCACTTGGCGTGGAATGGAGATTTTATTCAATAAATAGAGATTCGTACGCAATTGTAACCATTTACCTTTGAGATCGTGTGGAATTTCATCATCCCAATTTAATTTATAGCACCATAATTGTTGCAAAATAACCTTACTAATAATGATACACGGTGATACTAATCCTAGTGGATCGAAAATTTGAGAAATTTCTGATAAAATAGATCTTTTTGTTACCTTTGATGAATCGTAGTTTTTAATTTGATAACCCAAACAATCGTTTTTTGAATACCATTGTAGGCCTAAGGTTTTTATGCTGTCGTCTCCGAAACTTTGTAAATGATGTTGAATGTGATCATTGTGATCGATAGATTTTAGTAGCTCCGGTTTATTCGATGCCCATTTACGTAACTCGAAACAACCGTTTGATAAAACATGAGTTATATCTTTGCACATTTTAATAGCGTCATTAATTGTTTCTGCACCAGATATTAAATCGTCAACATACATGTCGCGTTTGATTATTGCCGAAGCCTGAGGAAATTGTACTTCACTTTTATCTGCTAAATAATTTAGACATCTTATGGCCAAATATGGAGCTGACGTTGTTCCATAAGTTACCGTATTTAATTCGTAAATATTTAACTCGTCTTCCCTATTTGACCGCCACCAGATTCTTTGAAATCTCCTATCTTCGGGTGCAACTAAGATTTGTCGATACATTTTTGCAATGTCCGACGTAAAAACAATATTATGTTGCCTAAATCGTACTAAAATATTTAGCAAATCTTGTTGAAGAATTGGACCTACGTATTGTAATTCATTTACAGACCAACCGCTATCGCTAGCAGCAGATCCATCAAAGACTACCCTAAGTTTCGACGTTAAACTATGTTCTTTAACCACACCATGATGGGGCAAATAAAAGGAATTGTTTCCGTTTTCTGGCATGCATATCTTTGACATATGCCCTAATTGTTCATATTCTTTCATGAATTGATTATATTGTTCTCTTAAATCGTTATTTGAATATAATTTACGCTCTAATGAATAAAATCGTTTTAAAGACGAATTTTTAGAATTACCCAACTTTTCTACAGATTCTTTAAAAGGGATACGTACTACAAATCGTCCGTCTAAATTGCGCGTAATTGTATTTAAAAAATGAGTTTCACATTGTAATTCGTGCTTAGTCATTTTTGGGGCAGTAAAATTTTCTTCTATTTCCCAAAATTGTTCTAATCGAGAATCTAAATTTACATTATTTTGTACAAAATTGCAATATTTATTACTATTCGCGGGTAAATCTAACGGACCTGCGATGATCCAACCAAATTGTGTATTTTGAATCAAAGGTCTGTTTTTTCCTAAATCGATTTTTCCTGCACGAATTATTTCCCAAAAAAGAGAGGAGCCTATTAGCATGTCTATCTCGTTTGAAATATTAAAATCGGGATCTGCTAGATTAATATTATTCGG
Source organism: Clivina fossor (assembly GCA_963966155.1). Taxonomy (NCBI): domain Eukaryota; kingdom Metazoa; phylum Arthropoda; class Insecta; order Coleoptera; family Carabidae; genus Clivina; species Clivina fossor. The sequence continues at coordinate 29,381,252 of OZ014555.1, forward strand.
AATATTAAATAAATTAGAATCAAAACTTTGAATCGGTAAATTATTGCTAATTGTTGGAAGAATGTAACAGCACAATTTACGTTTGAAGTTATTATAATTGGATTTAATCTGAATTTCACATTTAGAATTGATTTGAGACGGAATATTATTTATACCAGTAATAGACAAATTTGCATTCGTTGGTATTAGACCTAATCGTTGTTGAAAAGATGCGGTAATAAAATGTGTTTGGCTGCCACTATCCAATAGTGCCCTACATAAATGGTTTTTTCCTAGGGAGTCAATAACAATGACCTTTGCCGTGGATAGTAAACAGTTCGAATCGCTAATAGCAATATTCTTGGAAGAATATTTAACTTCTGATGTCGTATTTTCTGACAGCACTTGTTTATCGTGATTTGATGTCTTTTTCTCATAATGCAATAGCGAATTGTGCTTTTGGTGACAAATTTTACATGCGCTATGGTTGCAGAATTTTTGAATGTGACCGGTTAGTAAACAATTTGTACACAATTTAAGTTTTTTGACTTCTTGAATTCGAGAATCTACTGGCAATTTCAAAAATTGTGAACAGTTGTAAATTGAATGCTGTCCATTACAAAAATTACAACTTACATTATTACTGACAAAAGCGACATTACGATTATTTTTAGAATTTCGGTTAATCTCACGAGACTCTAATGTCTCCAAAAGATCGGCTTTAGATTTTAAAAAGGCTTTAAAATCCGCTAACGTTGGCATTTTACCGTCAATTTTATATTCCTCCCAATGTTTTAAAGTATCTTTGTCTAATTTGTTGCTAATTATGTAAATAATTAAAATGTCCCACGAGTCAACAGGTAAATTTAAAGATTTTAAAGATTTAATGTGCTTAGAAATATCGTCAAGCATTTCTCGAAAAATAAATGAGTTTGGTTTGTTTACTATAGGAAGATCAAAAATAGCTTTTATATGATTATTTATTAATAATTGATTATTATTGTATCTGTCGCATAGAATTTCCCAGGCGGTGTTATAATTGTGAGCAGAAAATTCTAGCGCTTTAATCGTTTGTAACGCACTACCTTCAAGTGAGGCACGTAAATAGTGAAATTTCTGTATGTCTGTAATTGATGCATTATGAATTAGCGATTCATAAGTATCTTTAAACTCTAACCAATTTGTGTAGCATCCTTTAAATTTTGGTAATTGTATTGTTGGTAATTTAATACCTTCGAATTGATGAGTTACTACAGTATCTGCTCTCGACGTTTCCCTACTCGCGGTTTCCTCGTTTAAGAAATGCGAATATTGCGTTAAAAAGCGTTGCACTTTTAAAGTAATTGCACAATAGCTTTCATAAAATTGCTCGCGTTCTAAATATTCCTGTTCAAGCGTTTCATCATCACAAATACACTCTATTTCTAACTGAATACTGTTAAAATCGTCTAATAATTGCTGCTCTTGCGCTGATCGCAATTGCAGTTGCATTATGTGATCTTTAGTAATAGAAATTGGAGGCAATAATTCAAGATCAGTAATACATTTATTAAAAATTGTTAAGCGACGCTTAATCGAACTACGTTTCCTTTTAAGCGTTTTATGTTCGGCCATAATGCCTTCAAAACACTAAATAATTGAAACAAAAGAAAATTGTAAACTCTATCAGATTACTGTACAATCGAAGAAATCTGTGAAGGAAAATGGAAAAATGGAATGCACACTTACTTAGTAAATCAGTAGCTCTATGCAGTTGCAAAACTGTGTAGTCGCCCCTCGAATTGTAATCTTGTTCACGTACCGTTGCTGAGTTACCAGCTGGGCCGCATGGAGTTGGAACGTAGCGTTCAAAATGGCGGAGAATTGGCTTGGGTATTACAAAGTAATACTAAATTGTAGAAATCCGTTGAAATTGCGTAAAAACAAAGTTTTCTTGTAATTACTATATTTTGCTAACGATTTAGCAGTAAATTGTATAGTATACACTCACACTTGCACTGTGAGGTAAATTGTAATTGTACTTCGTGTATAATAATGGCGATGGCGTGCACTTGAATAGTTTTACGTTGTTAATAAATTGTCATCGCAGCTTGAAGGACCAGAATGTTATGAAATTGTTGCCACTGGTTTTTTAATTAACATATAACACTCAATTTAAATATTGTATTTATTTGCACACAAAAATAATGTATACAACGAAGCATATCGTGGTATTGTAATGGTTGACAGCGAACAACGGCTATGCTATATCTATCTCATTCAGCGTCAGCGGCATGTCCTGCGCTGCGCACACATTTCGTTTTAGGCAGTGTTACCAATCGTAGAAAACTAAACTTTTAACATACAAGTGTGAAGTTATCAATTACTTAACACTATTTTAAAATCAAAACCATTAAACTTTTTCCAAAAATTTGAACCTTTTCTAAACGCTTAATAAAATTACAGAAGATGGCAAACAGACTATTATCATTAAAAGCTGTTTTATGAATACAGTCTGACGTATTTACAACACTTTTAACATTTCTAAAGTCTGAAACAACACGAAAAGCATCACAGAGATGGCAACATCACACAAATGAGAAAAGATCAACGCACACAGGCAGTAGTCCAATAATGTAATATCTCATTCTGTAAGGGGAAACGTATGTTCTCATTCAACTATAAATACACTCGAATAAATCTATCATCAAATCGCTTCGTTTCGGCTAACTAGCGGTGCTTTAAACGTCGCCATCTACCAAAAATTATTAATTTCCGGTGACAAAAAGTCGTTCTAGTCTTTGCCAGACGTATTTTATTTAACTCGCTTTTTATTCGAGTTTCTTTTAACTAATACGTAATTATAAAAGATACATAGTCGACTGTGACAAAACAAAAGAATTTTTTAGTCGGTATATATATATATATATATATATATATATATATATATATATATTTGTTTGAAATTTATTTTTGTAATTTTTCGATAAAATATTAATATCAAATGCTTTTATAGTTTCGTGAATTTCACAGTATTAAAAAAATGAAAGATTTTTTTTAGATAATTTTAATGGTGACAAATTTATAGATCAAATTTTAAAGTTGTTTTGGCATAAATAATAAGGACGATTATTATAGATTTGTTTCTGAAAATAAAATGGTATTTTAATTGGATGGTTTGTTAGTTATATGTATAATACATTTTTAAAATATTTTTTATAAATTTTGATTTCGTATTATACTATAATATCTATACAGAAAAAATAAAATAACTTTTTCGTTTAATTTAAATTAGATGATTAAATTTCAGATAAAAATAGTTTTAAAAATCTTTCAGAACTCATTATATTAAAATAAAACGACTTTGGGATATCAACAGAAATAATAAACAGAACATAGAAACAAGTTACGTACTTGGTACTTGTTTCTATGTTTCTATTATTAAGCATATATTTTTAAGTTACTAATAATAATGTCAAAAACACAAGTCAATACATTTTTTAATTTTTTAGTAAATACTGTCAATTTTGAATGTAAGTGTATTTATATTTGAGGTGACCAGTCAAATAAAGTTCTTTACGATTTACTTCCGATCACTATTCAAATAGTCTTGACTATATATCTATAAGCAAATAATTCGTTGATCGAAACAGGAACGTATTTCAATTTATTTTGATTGATATAATAGCTTAAATAAATTTTCATTCAAAATGAATTTATAATTTATTAAAATACGTATATATTTTGAATTATTATTGGTCTAAACTTTTAAAAAAATTATTTAAAATTTGAAGTTATTTGTAATGATTGCTTTAGGTTCTAGTTTTGTAATAATTTATTACTAAATCAACGTTTCGACGAATTGAACGTGCGTCTTCATCAAGAAAAAAGATAGAAATAACATTTATAGTAAATAAACAGAACGTGGAAACAAGTTACTAAATAACAAAAACTAGATTATGACATTTATAAATTTTTGATTAAAGGAAGCCAAATTTTATTTAAATCAGTTGCTAGTCACACTGATTGATGTTATCTTTTTCTTTGTAAATTTTTATTGCTTCTCTCTCAATCTGCTGATTGATTGGTTTTGCAATTATTATAGTATTTTCAAATTTTACAACATAAAGATTTTCTAACGCATGTTGAGCAATAGCAGATTTATCTGGATGGCTCAGACGTATTGACTTATTAAGTTTCTATCAATCTAGTAGAAAGAGTTCTACCTGTCTGTCCAACATTTGTAAATCTTACCGCATTCGCACGGAGTTCTATATATACCCGAAGAATAAAGAGGAATAATATTTTTTACACTTTTCAACATGCGTTGCAATTTCATGTGTGGAAAATAGGAAACTTTAATATTCTTTCTTGACAAAAGGCGAAGAAGCGTAAGTTAGGTTTTCATTATCAAGCAAATCTTCAACAACTCTAGATCTTCTCGCTTGTATTGCTTTCTTGATAAAATTTTTATCATAACTATTTATTAAAAATATATATTCAAGCATTTTATGTTTAACTTGAAGTTTGTCTTCATGACAAATTGTACTACGTTAAAATGTTTTTTTATTTAAATAAATTTTATAGCTAAATATGAAAATTATATACATACATACATACATACACAATCACGCCATGTACTCAACAGGGTGTGGCACAAACTCTTTTCATAATCCCGTAATCAGTCTCCTCCAAACATTTCTATCCAAACAAGCAACTTTCGCTTTATCTACATTCATAATTCTTCTCATACATGCTCTTTTTTCCTACTACTTGGAAACTTTTGCTCACGCAAAACACTCTCAATCACACCACTCCAACTACTCATCGGACGTCCACACAAACAAACGTATACCATCAAAATCATTCAAATAAATCTTTGTAACCAAACGTTTATTATACATTTGTTCTACATGTCCGAACCATCTTAACTGACTAACACCAACTTTTGCTACAACATTTTTTTCAACTTCACACTTATCATACACTAATCTATTTCGTACCCGATCTCTCCTATTTACCATGTATTAAAAATATATGTTCAAGCATTCTATTAAAAGATTAGAAAATGATCTACTGTGGCGAAATTTAAATAAAAATAATATTATAAAATTAATATTATAAAAAATCCCAAAACCACACTTAATAGCAGTTTAAGTGTGGTTTTGGGATTTTTTATAATATTAATTTTATAATATTATTTTTATTCAAGCATTCTATGTTTATCTTGAAGTTTGTCTTCATGACAAATTGTACTACGTTAAAATGTTTTATATTTAAATGAATTTTATAGCTAACTATGAAAATTACATGTTAATAAATTCAAAAAATTATTGATTTTTCCAAAATAGTAAAAATATGTATGTGTTAGTGCGTAATCCGTTCCTGTATGTATTACAGAGAGAAACGGTCGGTTCTTGGGCGTTGAGCTGTTACCGCACATCACTCGCCGAGTATAGCCTGTGGGCTATGTAGGTAAGTAAGTAGCAGATGTGTCAATTTCATTTCAATCAGTGCATAATAGGGTCCGTAATGGAATCAGCCCTCGCTCTATTTGCCCATACTTGAGCCACATCCATTTCTAACCAACACACCCCCACCCCCCCACCCTACTTCACCAAACACCAATACGTCTCAACGCTCTTGTCATGCGATGCCCGCTCAGACCTTTTCCTTTTGCCCGCACAGACAGCGTATATCAAAATGTTACCAATAATTCAATCTTAAATCTTATTGGAAACCTAAAACAAATCCGTAGCGCTGAAGAATATAAAGAAATAGTATATTAGGTTACGATTAGTAGAACGGAATGATTATTTTGTTGGTCCCAGATATTTGTTGCTGAGATATTTTATATGTTATCTAAAAGCAGTCTGTCGTTTTTATTATTTTGTGTTTATACGTGCATGCATTTGCTTGCATTAAAAGATTTTTCCACAACATTTGCAATACCTTTTTTCAAATGATTTAAGTAACAAAAGAAAAATTAAGTAAGTAAATGAATGAATTACAAACTAAACTTGTTGACTACGAAAATAAATGGTTCATATGAATTTTTTTCAGACACACCTTAAAGTGCATTTCAGTCAACAATAATTATTATTCACAAGAAATTTTTAAGGTAAATTAACTTTAAAAGGTTAGTCTTTTATTCATTTTGTTTTTCGAATTTTTGGAAGAAGATTTATCCAGTGCTCCACTGTTCTCAAGTACTTAATTCGAATTTAAAATATTTATTGTTAATTCTGTACTTTAATATGTTGTAATAATAATAATTTAAATAACTTTATAAATAATTGTAAATTTACCAATTAATATTTAGTAAATTAACAATTTTGCTATGATTTTCAGTTAGTGTTTAGCGATTTTTAACAGTACGCAGAAAAAAATTTGTGGACATTATATGGACTAAAACGTACAAGAATATTGTAAAAAATCAAAAAAAATTCGTCGTTTTTTTTACAATATTTAATTTAATAATATCTACTACTTATTAATTTTTTACTGCAAGTGTTGTACAAAAACCAAATTCTTGCAAATGGTTGTAAGTTTTAGAATAAAATATTTTGTAATATGATTTACAAATTTTTTTTGTGTACTTTGCAGTAAAACAATTAATAAGCAGTATATTAATATCTTTAATTTTGTAAAAAAAAAACAATTTTCTGTTTTATTAAAATATTGTTTTAATTTTTCAAATAAATATCTTGTAGTCCATATACATATAATGTCCACAATTTTTTTTTTATATACGTATAGTTTCTATTAGAAACATTTGCAGGTGCACTGTTTGAGTGAGCGGTCATCAATAGCGATAGCGACAAATGTAGGGTGATCTTTTTACAAAATAGCTACAAGCTTCTAAAGGATACCAAATCGTTTATAGCCATGCACCACTACTGTGTGTGTGTGTGATCGATTTAAATCTTTCGCCGCTATACAAAAAAGAGAAAGAAACATCCAAATCTTTCACTTTTTCAAGATTTTCAGCAAACAAGCCTAAAGCATTAAATAAATATATTACATCAAATATTCATTATTGACTTTTACTCAAATTTATATGTACTCAAATTCAAAAATTTACTTCGCTCTGTAGAAATCAAATGTTTACCTACTTTAATATACCAATTTTTTTCATCTTTCGTTCAATATTAGAACCGTTTAACATTATTTATTTCTTATAAAAAATTTGTAATTCTGTAATGTTGAATTAAATTTTTTAATAACATTTTATTGGGAAGCTTTCCCGTGCGGAAGTTTAAATCGTACTTAACCCATTTATGCCCATAATTTCGAAATTGGGATCAAGCAATTATTTCCACATTATTGAAATAGTTAAATTCGAAAAAAAATCTGCTGTACTCATCACAGAACCGAACGTCATAGTATATTAAATAAATTACTAGAATAGAAAAATTTGTATAACAGCTACTCTAGTTATTGTAAATGAAAACAAAACTGTCTTGACATAAATATGCCACATAGTGATATGAATCCTGAATCTAGGTGGACAAAATTTCAGATGATATATAAAACGAAAAATTGTGTAAAATATTATGTTTTTTGGGCTCCTAAATGTGATTTTGATCTTATAACAATAATTTTTTTATAATATCATTAAAAATAGAATTAAGGAGTACTTCTATAACTACATTGTACAATGTATTAACTATCTTAGAAAGTCTGGATTCATAGCAACTTTTCGGAGGCATTTATTTTAGAAACTTTACAATATAAAACCGGATAAATTTGCGGTATTATCAGATTCGGAATTACATTTTGAAACGTTCAATATATTTAGTTTAGTTTTTTGTTCGAATTTTGTTCAATATAATTTTTTATTTAATGCCATTTGATTTAAAAAGAAACGACATTTTGTAAAAAGCAAAAAATTATAGATAAAAAGGTAGCAAAAAGTAGCAAGAAATTTTTGTTTCAACAAACGGACAAATCACTAGGAAACTTTTGTAAAGCTATATAGTTATAAAATTATATAGTTATTTTATTTTAAAGCAATTAAAAACTCAGGCCAGTTGAGGAAAATATACTGTTAATAGTAAAATATAGGTACTTAATACAAAATTAAATTTCAAAACACTAATAATGAATGTAACATGCCCTCGAAATCTCCCTGGAATTTATTTATACACACACGTTTTTCTGCATTTTTTACAAAAATTGTTGCTTTCTTAATTTTTCCATTCATATGAATAATATTTTTAATATTATAAGTTGTGTATTTAGACTCTTTTGGGATAGATAAATCACCAAATAATAGTTTTAGGCGATTAGAAGTAATTTTTTTTTTTGGGAATTTTGTCCACCTACACTGTAAAAACTTTATGTAAATTTACATATTCTATAAATGTATTTTTACAGAAGAAATGTAATATTACGTTAATTATCGCAGTAAAAATTATAAAATGCTAATATTTTACCGTTAATAGTTATGTAAAATTACATAAATATATATTACATTTTTTACAGTGTAGATTCGGGATTTATACCACTGTGTGCCACCTATTTGCAGAATTATATATGTATATCATAAATATATTAAAAAATTATAAAAAATTATTTAGTCGTATCGAAAAATATTTCAAATAAAAGTTATTAGTTTTAACTTATTTAGGAACTTTCGTTAAATACATTTTTTCAAGATATGCCTCGGCTGGCGAAATATTCGTAAAACACATAAAAGTTACATCAGTAAATTACAATTTCCGATTGGCAGTCCTTCATCAAAAGTAGATTAAATTGAAATGTTCACCTCTGAAGCTTTAATATGAAATTTTATAACAATTCGTTCAGCTAAATTTGCTCTACAAGTGTCCACAGACCGACAGACTTACATCACGCAAAAAACAGTTGATTCGTGTTACTATAAGCCTAATTCGTGTGCTTATCTGTAAAAATCTCGATGTATCAAATTTAGTATATTAATTACAATATCTCCCTTATCATATGAGATATGACGGTCGGTAAAAATTGCTATATTTCTGACTGAAATGTCGATTTTTGATAAAAATTTATAAAAAACCTTTTTTATTTTAATCTAATGAGTTCTGAAAGATTTTTGACTATATGGGCAAATGTACATTGAATTCTAATAAATTACTTAACTTTTTTTATTCCTAAAGTGCAATGTTTTAATTATTTACATATAATTTATTTTGTAATAATAACTTAATAACTTAAATCATTACGATTTTTAATAACTGTATTAAAATTTGAGTGCTTCAATTTTTAAAAAATTGCTTCTAGCTAATTAATCATATACCTATATATATATATATATAATTAATAACAATAATGATAATTTTAGCGCACATAAAAATTAACAAAATGTCTTTTAACAAATTAGTATATAATATAAAACCCATTTCTCATTGTCAATTAGTCTAACTAATTTGTATCGCGCGACAATTAATTTTCCCCTTATCCCGCGCGTTCCGCTTCCGCGACCATTTCTCATCTTAAAGACAACAAACACACACACCACGTTTCGGTTATATTCGTTTAAGTTCGTTTACTGGTGTGTGTGCGCCTATTTACTCGGCTTCCGCCCCTGCGATTTTCTTTTGTTTTCAACCGCATAACAAATCATACTCATAATTACTAAGCAAATAAAACTGCACTTCTACTACCCGGAGCTATCCGGAGCTACCCGGAGACGAAACAAGCACACACATCGCAATTAACCGCCCCCACCCCGTCACCCCGCCACCCTACCACGCCCCCACCGATCAAACAACGAAACAACAACGAATCGCATATTCCTATTACTTTTCATCCAGCCAATAGAACTCGAAATATCCCTACTCCGTATTCTCGGTAGCGCCATGTTTTAGGGTAGGGATAGTATGTTCGGAGAACAGATCTGTATTGGCGGCCAAGTAGAGGTTTTAGTTTGCCGCAAATGCTTCTCTTAGATTAATTCTTTAGGACCAGGGGGAAATGTTTTTCGACCACGTGAAAACATGTGAAACGTGATAGTGACGCCCGAAAAACCGAAAAAAGTGATCTAAGCAATAATGACAATGATGATGATGCAAAGAATCATAGAATCTAGCCATAATAACACACCGGAAACTATTTCGTCTTTAAGCGACAAATTAGAATATGACAAACGACAATCGATAGAAGACAGCCAGCAGCATCAATTGTTCCTGCAACAGAAACGCATCACAGACGATTCGCGCGATGCGGAAACCTGCGATAAAAATAGCGAAAGCGGCGAAGAATTGAATGTCGACGTTGAGAACGACGACACATTATGTCCCGTCGATTTGACACGTAGACAGGACACCGACAAATATACGAATTTCGAAAGTTTAATACCGAAATCGGGCGAATTTAAAAAGAAAATGGTACTGAATGAGGAGGTGATGGAGGATAGTGTGTTGAAACGTTCGGACAGTGTATGCAGTGATCGGAGCCGATCGGAAAGTCCGCGTGACGTGGTTAGTCCGTCGGTCGTAAGTCAGAATCGACGGCTCGCATTTTCCGTTGAAAATATTTTGGACCCGAATAAATTCACGGGCCGGCAAAGTGTTTACAGTGATCCGGGAAGTAATGGACTTGTTAATTGCTGCTGGAAACCACATCAGGATAACGTTAATATTTCATCGGAAATTGACGGATCGGACGGTATGTTTTACCATTTCTTTTCAAATTATCACTAATTGTATTCGTCTTGTATTATTACTATAATTACATTTTCAAATATAATTCAAAATTGTAAACAAACCGAACTTACTAAAGCCCCGATTTAATAAACAATAAATAAATTTACTTCATTCAAGTAAATTTTATTCTATTACTAAACAACCATATTTATTAAATACCAGTTTATTATTAATAATAATAATAATAATAAATATTTTTTTTAATATCATAAGATTAAATTTATTATTTCTTATTTTTGATACTTTCAAAAAAAGCATGACAATAGTTTGTGAAACCAGGCCTATAGTAAAGAAATGAATACTACAAAGTTGAAATTAAACAATAAATTCCATTGTAAAATAATTAAATATTTTATTAATATAATAAAAGAAATTAATATATTTTCTATATGTGAAAATCTTGATATAAACACTGTAAAATGTTTTGTGAATGTAATTTTTCATTTTCATTTTATATTACGTAAGTAATTACAGTAAAATTATAAAAGTCGTTATTTTTACTGTTAAAACCTATATAAAATTACATAAATTTAAGATATATTTTTACAATGAATGTAATTTCATAAATTTGATAAAAAAATATGCAAAAATAAACGATTTGTTAAATTTTTTATAGGTTATAGACATAACTAAATTTTAATATACGTGGAACTTTTTTTAACCCGTCTTGTAATTTAATTTCTATAGAAAAGTACATACAGTAACCTACCCATCTGATATGCTTATATAATTTTATAAACATAAAGGAATATTGTAATATAATCAACTATATACAAAAATTTATATAGGTAGCAAGAAAATTGTTTACAGATTACAAATGAAATAACAACGTTATAGATAATTTTTCTTTAATAATATTTATCAAGGACTAAAAAATATTTTTTATATGTTTTCAACATTCTATAATGAGAAGTTAAATAAATTATTTGTCATCAATACTTATACAATTTAGGGTGGTTCTTATTTTTTTATTTATTTGGAATAATTTTGGCGGGTGGGAGCAACAAATTTCCGACTTTGCCAAAATAAGAACCACCTTAACATGCTAATACTTTTTGTGATGTTTGATCAATGACTTGCAGTAAACTGTGGCGTCGCTAGCGGGAGGCAAAGAGGGATCATGGCCACTTCCAAAATATACTCTAGTCCCCTTCAAATATTTTTTGAGAAAACTGTAAATTATAAATTAAATTTAAATAAGTGTGTACATTTTTCAAAATTTTTGGTTCAATTTTTTATTATCAGTTTGTGTAAATTTTGTCAGAATGGACATAGATAAGTTTTTTAATTTCTTTCAGCCGAAAATTTGTAATTAAACTTGTATAATATGCAAAAAAATATGATATATCAGTGTCTACTACGTGCTGTGAAAGTTCATTGTTTTTTTTTTTAAAAAAAAGAATTGAAAATTATTTAGAGAACAAGAATGTCAAAGAGTAGACAAAAATCACAGCTAAATTAATGAATAACAATGTTGATAAATTTACCACTTAAAATAAAAATAGAAAAATTAGATTTCTATTTTTGGTATGTAATATGTTTATGTGAAATCATTCAGTAATAAATTAAAATAAGTAGAAAAAGTACAAAAATTATTATACATTTTCATAAAAAGGTATTGTAATGTTTATGATTAAATATACAAAAAAGGCATATGTTAATAAAAATGCAATAACAAAATCTATAAGATTTGTGTATTTTATAGTATACAAATATTTAAATTTTTACTTAATTAGTAAATTTAATAAATTTGTTATAAATTAAATTTTATATTCGATACACCACAAAAGGTTAGTTATTTATTGTTCGGAGAAAATTAATACAGGTGAAGAATTCTGTTTTTTAATTCAAGTTTTATAATAACACATTAGTTATTTTACAGATAATTTACGTAACGTTACCTGTTATATTTACGTTACCTGTTCTTATACACTGTAAAAAATTTGGTAATTATACATAAAAACCTGGGGCAACTGGGCACCAGTTTAATATTTAAATTTAGAGACGTCACTGGAAAATTTTTACATTATATAAATATAAAATACGTATATTTTTATGTAGGTTTATTTAATTATTTATTTATTTAAAATTACAAAATAATATTATTTTTACAAACAATAAGTATATCGTTTCGCTAAAATAATATGAAATTGTTTTACTATGGTTTTTATGTAAAATCATAACTTTTTTATATTATATTTATTTGCAGAAACTAATTGTTTTCTTCATACTTACAAATCTTTCAATATAACTTTTTACTACTTTGACTGCAAGGAAAAGTAGTAAAGCGTTTGGTACGGTGTCTGTAACATTTTCAAAAAAAAAAAAAAATTGTATAGAAATCCTTCATATAGCCTGTAGATGACGAATCTGAACTTAGTTTATGTGGGTGTATGTGTGTGCGTCGTCAGCTCGCTCGCTCGCTCGCTCGGTCGTAAGTCAAAATTTTGTGGCCGCAACTCCTCCTAGACGGTTCAACCGATTTTAATGAAATTTTCAGGATAAATTTGTCTAGCACCCAAGATGGTCATGTGGTTTTGTTTTTTTCCAGTGATGCCAACTTTCCGAGAAAAAAATTACTAAAGTTTTTAAAAATTCATATTGGCTACGTTATTTATCCGATTTTGATCAAATTTTCAGAAAAGATTTCCCTAATGCTCCCATTAATTACATAATTTTATTAATTTTCAGTGTTGCCAACTTTCCGAGAAAAAAATTACTAAAGTTTTAAAATTTTTATTATGGCCATGTTATTCAACCGATTTTACTCAAATTTTCACAAAAGATTCTCCTAGTATTCATATAATTTATGTAATTTTAACAAAATGCAGCGTTGCCAACTTTCCGAGAAAAAAATTAGTAAAATTTTTAAAAATTTATTATGACCATTTTATTTAACCGATTTTAATCAAATTTTCGTAAAAGTTTTTTTTAGTGCCTAAATAAATTATGCAATGTTAACAAAATACAGTGTTGCCAACTTATCGAGAAAAAAATCACAAAATTTTTTAAAAATTTATTGTGGCTACATTATTTATTCGATTTTGATCAAATTTTCAGAAAAGTATCTCCTAATGCCCACATAAATTATAATATTATTAAAATACAGTGTTGCCAACTTTCTGAGAAATGTCAAAGTAGTCTATATATGGGTTTACCCATATACTTCTAATCTTGTTTAATAAGAAAGTAGTTTAGTTTTTAAATATATATATATATATATATATATATATATATATATATATATATATATTTGATAATAAATTTTATATTATATATTTATAAATTTTTATTAAATGAAACAAAAGATGGTTTGTAACGAAATAATTAATTCAGGGTAATAATTAGTAAATGCTAATGTGCACTAATAGATATAGAGTTCCTATAGGCAAATTAGAACTCAATTTCATCAATATTTTAACGCAATATTAAATATGTTTGTTTTACGAAATGCAATTTGTATTATTATCTATAAATACTAGAGTATTTACCTTAATATTCTGCTGAATTATATATTAATGCCATATCCATACAGAATATATATATATATATATATATATATATATATATATATATATATATATATATACATATATACACCGCAGCTATAGCTTTATTATGTAAATTTATAGTGTCTGGTTGCACATGCCCAGATATATTTAGTTTCAAATCAAAATTCTTGAATAAATTATTATAGAGATATACACGACTGTTTATAATAGATTTCATTTGAGTAAATATCTACTTATCTATTATAAATTATATGTATTTTATTAACGTTATGTTATAATGTATTATAAGTTATAAATAAATAAATTGTACTATTAATAAACTAATTCATTTGATTTACTGCTAATATTTTCTATTAACATTTAATAACAATTTTGATAAAATTATTGATAATGACGTTACTGCATAATGATTTTAATAATAACGAATAGTGTTTTTTCTGTATGATACGAAATTATTTGTAGTATCATGGTGACTATTTTTTCACTAGTATTTTCATGCTTTCAGTGGCCGAGAAATTTTTAGGCGTAAAAAGCGGCCCAAAATTTTGAAGAGTCTCGACTCTGACGGACTTCTAGACTTACATACTCAAAGAAATAGAGATTCTTATTTGAAACTCTGAAATCTCTGAAGATCTCTAAAAAATTCTTACAGTTCCAATTCTGACAGTTGTTCAATTTTTTCAGAGGTTCTCAGAGACTTTATTGAGATTTTCAGAGCTTAGGCGCGATTACTACTGCGCGATAACTTTTTCTTATAATATCCACCAAAGTTCCTTCAAATGTTCCTAACGTTCCTCAAAATGTTCTTAAATATTCAATAAATAAACAAACATATAGGTATATATATTAATCGATATTTTATTGTCATATTCTTTTTTGTCCATATTTGTTTACATTAAAAATAATGTTGGCAAATTGCTTAAGATGATTCACTATGCAGTAGATATTAAATATATCCCACATGCCTAAAGAGCGGAACGAATAAACTTGATTATAGATTTTCACGGGGAAGGGGCGCAATTGCAACACTTGCCATGGGCGCCATTTTACTCAGTTACGCCACTGCATTCTGTTTACCGACTGTCATATCACATATGATAAGGAAGGTATTGTAATCATACCAAATTTGACATATCGAGATTTTTTACAGATAAGCACAAATTAGGCTTATAATAATACCATTGAATAACTTCATATATTCAATGGTAATACGAATCAAATGTAATTTTTCATAAAAAAAATAATATTAAGTACGTAAATTATCACAGTAAAATTACTGAAATTTAAGATATATTTATTTTCAGTGTAGAGCAAATTCGACTAAACGGCTTATTATAAAACTACAAATTTAAGTTTCGAAAATAAATATCTCAATTTGTTCAACTTTTTGTAAAGATTTGTCAACCGGAAATGGTAGTTTATTGTCACTTTTATGTGTTTTACAAATATTTCGAAACAGAGATATATTTCGAAAAAAACAAGTTACAACTTTATTTGAACATTTTTTTGATACAGCTAAATAATTTTTAAATATTTTTTTTATATTTATGATATATATATATATATATATATAATTATGTAGATAGATGGCATAGTATTTCTATCAAAACAGTTTTGTTATTAATTACCATGACCAGTAGTAGTTGTTATACAAATTTTTCTATTCCATAAATTTGTTTAATACGATGACGGTCGGTTCAATGGTGGCCACAGCAGATTTGTTATTAGTTTGTTTTTGGTATTTAATATGTGGGTATATTAAGGTACTTGCAATATCCAGTAATTTGTTTCATATTTAGTAATGATAAATAATCAAATTTGATGTTTAGAAAATTAAAATTTTTAAGTTATATTAAAACCAATAACAAATAAAAAGTGATAAAAAAAATCACAAAAAATATTATGCAAATTTCTTTTTAAAAATATATTTCTTTAAATAATTGCAAAATAAAAACGAAAACTTCATGCAAAAGAGAATTTTCAATTAAGCAATTTTCGCCCCAATTAACCAATAACATTTAACGAATAAATTAAATATTTTAATGATAATCTATTGTCGTTCTTACTTTTGATAGAAATAAGCAAAAATTGTTTCAAATTAAAACAAAATATCGGAGTAGAAGTGATCAATTAAGTATAAACCCTGTCTGTGCCAAATTAATATTTTACTTTAATAACTCAAAAAGGAATTCAAACAATTAGTATTAACATAGCAAAAAAAACAACTTTTAGAACTCATTATATTAAAACTAAATACTTTAGGTAAACGTACTGTAATGTTATAACTAAAAATTCGACGTTTCGGCACACTATATAGACATACATAATAATGATATATAGCGTAGATTTATTTCATTACTATATGATTTCACTTTAAATTGTTATGCGTTTAGGAATATTTTCACAGAAGAATTTCGTACAATTTCTTTTTTCAGCAGATAGTGTATGTCCCCAAGGTACTTATTTGACAAATCTACACTGTCTGCTTCTTACAGCATTTGAATATTTCATATTAATTTCGACTTTCATCGAAAATTATGTAAATACTACAGTGGTGTTCTAAAAAAAAAATCCTTTCACAAACTACATATATTTCGGTAATTTTATATAAAAACTCCGGAAAACTGTTTTACACTAGTTAAATGTGTAAATTTACAGAGGTCACAGGAAATTTTTTATATTATACATGGTGATTTATGACGTCGGGGAAAAACTACACCAGATGATTCCTATGAGTAACCTAAATAAAAAACTGCAAATAAACATATGTTCGAAAATGCTTTCTAACGGTAATGTAGCCGTTAGAAGTTTATTACATGTAACATCAATCGCGTTAGCTTTATTTATTTTATCAGGAAAAAAAACAAAAAAAAACCAAAAACAATAATTAAGGTACTAATTTAAAGCAAGAACGTCTGGGGGTTAAACTTAAAGTAAGTGTTCGAAGTGTCCTCCATTGGCTAATGCATTTCCATCACAAAATCCATAAATAAAAATTATATCATGTACTGTGAACTCATCCATAATTAATTTAATGTTGATGTCAGAGAAAATTATTAAATTATTAATTATTATTATTATTAAATTATTGCTTTAAATTAGTACTTTAATTATTGTTTTTGTTTTGTTTTTCCTGATAAAATAAATAAAGCTAACGCGATTGATGTTACATGTAATAAACTTCTAACGGCTACAGTTCCGTTAGAAAGCGTTTTCGGACATATGTTTATTTGAAGTTTTTATTTAGATTACTCATAGGAATCATCCGGTGTAGTTTTTCCCCGACGTCATAAATCACCCTGTATATATATAAAATACGTATATTTTATGTAAGTTTATTTATTTTTTCAGTTAATTTATTGTTTATATTTATGCAACAAAATTTGTCTAAGTCACTCATATGATACCAGAAATTATTGTAACAATATACTTATACAAAAAAAGAAAATATACAAATTTTGGCCAAAATGTTATTTTTGATAAAGACATAACTTTGTTCAAATATCATTGCATTTAAAAAGAAATTAGTCATTCATGCGACGGGATGTTCTTGTAATATGATTATATCATATACCTATATTACATATGTATAATAAATGTTATAGCAATAGCTAAATGAAAATTTATTTTATTTATTTATTTCAGCAAAATTTTCTTTAAAAATAACATAATTTTGAAATTTTAAGTAAAATAAGTAATTTACCTTATTATATGTTTTTATGTATTTTTTTTTACCGAAAAAGTATGTAAACTTATACAAAATATGTATATTTTATATTTAGATAACGTAACAATTTTCCTGCAAAAGCATAAACGGAAAATGACTGCTGTGAAAATGAGATTTTTACGTGGGGTATGTGGTGTAAATAGGAGAGATCGGGTACGAAATAGATTAGTGTATGATGAGTGTGAAATTGAAAAAAAATGTTGTAGCAAAAGTTGCTGTGTTAGTCAGTTAAGATGGTTCGGACATGTAGAGCGAATGTCTAATGAACGTTTGCTGTTAAAAAGATTTATTTGAATGATTTTGATGGTATACGTTTGCGTGGACGTCCGATGAGTAGTTGGAGTGGTGTATGCTTGAGAGGGTGGCTTGCGTGAGCGAAAGTTTCCAAGTAGTAGGAATAAAAGAGCATGTATGAGAGAGGAATTATGAATGTGGATGAAGCGAAAGTTGTTTGTTTGGATAGGAATGTTTGGAGGCGACTGATTTCGGGATGATGAAAAGAGTTTGTGCCACACCCTTTTGGGTACATGGCGTGATTGTGTATGTATGTGTCTGCAAATTTACGTATTAAACTGGTGTAAATCAATTGACCCAAGTTTTTATGTGAAATTAGCTTTTTTTCTTACTGTTTAGTTTTAAAATTTAAAAAAAAATGTGCTAACTAAATGCCTTAGTAATTATGATCAATATATACAAAATACATAAATAAAATAACTATTCGTTACAATTAAATATTAATAAAATATTTTTTAACACAACCTATCACAATTACCTATACGTAAGTATACCCCCATACATCTCAATATCATTATTTGATATATTAACACCAGCGCGGCGCAGCGATTGCAAAATAAATCCATTCAAATTTCACTCTGAAATCCGATTGGAAATCAATTGATACGCTTGCCAGCACAGCAATTGCGTATAGCCATGAAATCAATACATATCAACATAGCACACACACGCACACATCGAGACCACAAACAAGTGAAAATCGTAGCAACGTGTTAACCGCATTCATTTGTTCAGGCCGCAACCGCTAAAACAATTGACGATCAAGCCTACGGGGGTTCGTGATTGTCAACGTGTGTTGTTGGCGAGAGATGTGCGCGCTTGAAAAGGTGATATATATTTTGGTGTCAGGTGCGGTTTTGTCGAGAGAGGTACGAAGGATTTTTCTGGCTTCCAGGGGGTTTAGAGTTTATATGCTGGTGGATTTGTGGATTTGCATTCCCCCCTTTCATACTCGGCTCTATACTGTCTGAACCTTGCTATATAGAAATGTGTTTACAATTTAGTTTATTTTGGTGAATTAATTTGGTAGTTTTAACAGAACTTGTATTTACAAAAACTATATCTTAAGATTTTACATAGTAAAAAATCTATCAGAACTAATTATATTACAATAAAACAGCTTTAGGTTATAATTCTGTATTAATATTTATTAATAATCGACGTTTCAACGAAACTCAACGTTTACCATCATTAGGAAAAAGGTGAAAATGATGTTTATAGTTAATAAATAGAATATTTATTCTAAATGTCATTTTTCTGATGATGGTAAAAGTTGAGTTACGTCGAAACGTCGATTATTAATAAATATTAATACAGAACTATAACCGAAAGCTGTTTTATTTTATTTCGTATGATAATTATTTTGAAATGTCATTTTTGTCAAACCTAAAAATGCATTTTTGTATTGTACACTGTAAAATATCGTTATAAATTTATAATAATATTAATAATTATAATGTATTTTTACATTTGTATCTTTATTTTATGTAATTAGACAAACATTATCATGTGAAAATATTAAAAAAATACATATCATTAGTAAAATTACGTTTTTCTACGTCTGTCTACAGATCGACAGACGAACATTACGCTAGAAACAATTGATTCGTGTTATTATATGCCTAATTCTTGCTTATCTGTAAAAATCTCGATATGTCAAATTTAGTATGATTCTTATCATATGTGATATGACGGTCGGTAATAACATGGAAAATCACAATCGTGAATCATGATCGCCAGTCCTGTATATGAAATAAATACAGGCTGGTCCAGAACTATGTACCGTAATTGCTAGAGCTGATAGTACGTTCAAAAATAAGGGTACCTTTTTATATACACTTTTTTCCGAAACTCAATAATACGGGAGATACAACCCTGTAAAGGGGTGAAATAAAAACAATTTTTTTTTTAATATCTTCCAGACGTTTTTGAATAACGGCTTCATATTTTAGGGGTGAGTATATGACATTAGAACAATTAAATTTATGTTACCACTTATTCCATCCCTTATGATTAAGGGGTAGTTTTGGGGGGTACGTATGAGTTATTACGTCATTTTTTTTTAATTTGCAATTATTTAAACAAAATTCTTAAAAACATGATTTTCCAGACTATTCTACGCAAAAAAGTACACTTGTTACATTTTGATAAATATTACCGTTTTCGAGTAATTTAAAGTTAAAGTAAACGTGCATTTTTATGTAATCGTAACAAAATCATTTAATTAGTAAAGTAGGCTTTCGGTTGTATCTCCCTTATTATTGAGTTTTGGAAAAAAGTGTATATAAAAAGGTACCCTTATTTTTAAACGTACTATCAGCTCTAGCAATTACGGTACATAATTCTGGACCATTCTGTATAAATATTTTTCATTCAAGAATACATTTTATCATTGGTATTTGCAAATATTTACTGAACAATATTTTCGTTTTAATTTAGCTTAAATGGTCTTAATTAACAAGACTACTGTTTGTCATTGTTTTCAGAATTAGATTTTCTTCGAAATTATTAAATCATTAACTATATAATTAATAAAACACAGACCGTAATATTATTTTATACATTAATCATCTAAGACGGTAAATTTATTGGCATTTCAATTAAAATTAATTTATTACATTTCATTAATAATTTTCTCCGTACAATATTCTGCAATAAGCGTTTAATTATTATTTATTATTTTTGTATTTAATATTTTTTTGTTTGAAATAACTGAATTAAAAATTAGAATAAAGGGACAGATTTCAATTAAAAAATATATTTGCATATATAACCGATTGGAAATTAATACAGAAAATCCAATGATATATATATATATATATATATATATATATATATATATATATGTATATATATATATATAATATCATTTATAATATAAAAGCATAATGTATGAGGTCTGGCAATAAAATAATGGAAATGAAAATTAATAACTTGTATCTAAAATAATCTTTTGGATTTGTTGAATATTTATTTTTAAGGACTGATTGCGTAAAACATTGTCAAATATTAAAAGTTAACTAATTGTGCGATTTGAAGAGAATTGACAGTCTAGTTACCTAGTTAATAAGACAATTCTGACCACTTTACAAATTTTACTTAACGTAAATCTGAAGCCAACAGAAAATTTATTAACATAATCAAAATTCTTCCAGAACTTATTATATTAAGATAAAAATGCAATTATTGTAAAGCAGCAACTTGTTTCTATGTTCTGTTATTTCCTGATGAATATGGGCGTTGAGTTCGTCGAAACGTCTACTATTAATAAATACTAATACAGACCTATAACATAAACCTGTTTTATTTTAATAGAATATCTATTTGCAAATGAGTTATTAATTTATAAAAATAGCAATTCTGCGTGCGTGCCTATAATGTGAAATCTTATAGATATGACTTTGTACTTATATTAAGGTGACCAATCGTCCTCTTTTAGGGAGGACAGTCCTTCTTTTGTAGGTTCTGTCCTTCCTCGAAAAGTGTCCTCCTACCTGTCCTCCTTTCCGATATTTTAAAACTAATCTGTTAATATCTGTTTACCGTAAAATTCAATATGAATTGTTAGAAAATGATATATTGACAAAGAATATTTATTCAATGGAAAAATACTCGTTTAATTAAATAATTAAAAAGGATGTAAGCATAATTAGTGTATTTTGTTTGAATTAATAAAATGTTTCATTTATTTATGTCGTACTTTTTCTTAAATTTTTTCGTGTCCTCCTTTTCATTGTAAAAAAATTGATCACCTTACTTATATAATAGTTCACCGTATGTCACAACTAATTTTATACATAAATAAACGTCAAAGTTTTATTTTGATTAACCTAAAAAAATAGGCTGAATTGAATTAATTATCATGATTTTTGTTCTTAAATAATAATTTATTTCAATGTATAATAGAAAAATACACTGTAAAAAATTAATGTAAATTTATACTGATATTCTGAACAGCGATGTAGCGAGCGAAACAGAATGTTTTTTTTTTCTTTGTTTTCTAGTAAATGTAATTTTTCATTCGACAGAAAGAAACAAAACACGCTGTTACGTTACATCGCTGTTCAGAATATCAACATTACATTGATAATCGAAGTAATTTTACTGTATTTTATGTTGTAATTTTTGTAAATTGTAGATTTACCAAAAAAAAATATAAAATTGCAACAAAAATATAGTAAAATTAATATGAGTATCAATGTAAATTTACGTTTATTTTTTACAGCGTATATGCATTTTTTTTATAATTTTAGTTTAGGAAGTATAATTTTATTTTTTATTATTATATAAAATTTTGTTTGCTGTTGTGAGTATAGAAGCATTTTTTAATAACTGACATATTAGATTATAAAAGTATAATTTTCTGTGATAAAAATTGTTTCATTTAATTTATAAATTTCGTGTTTACAATTAAAATAAAAAAATTAACCATTATATTTTCAATGAAGCTTGAGCTAGCTTAGCTAATAGCCGATTCAATGACTGAGTAACTTGTGAAATTTTTAGTTTATATTATATTATTTGTTAGTTTATCTTAAGAATATCTATTCACCTACCAGATTATTTTTCAAGTAACATTCCAACAAACATAAAAATGTATTGCTGATTCATTTATGTCTTATTGCTGTATTTGAAAAATGTTATAAATAATTATAATTTTTTAGTTAAACCTAAAATTTTACAGATATACTTCACGTCGCCGTGGGATTTACTGCCACTTCGTAGCAATTTATAAAAATCCGTAAATAATTGTAAAGTTACTGATTGATTTTCTAACATTTTGTTTAAACACTAGTAAACCAATTTACTAGTTATGACTTACTGGGTCCCGACAAAAATTGTCTTCGATTTTTAATTATTGTAAATTGTTTATTAAATATTTATTTATGTGTGTACAAAAATTTATAAACTAGTAAATTGGTTTACTAGTGTTTAAACAAAATGTTAGAAAATCAATCAGTAATTTTACAATTACTCAGAAGTATATGACTTGTTTTTTTTTTCCTGATATAATAAATAAGGCTAACGCGATTGATATTACATGTAATAAACTTCTAACGGCTACAGTTCCGTTAGAAAGCATTTTCGGACATATGTTTATTTGAATTTTTTTATTTAGATTACTCATAGGAATCATCCGGTTTAGTTTTCCCCAACGTCATAAATCACAATGTATTTCGAATAAATTGATAATATTACAAAATTATTATTTACCTTTAATTGAAGAATTATAACTTCAATTTGAATTTGAAAAATGTCTAGTTCAATACTGTCTCTCCACTTTTATCATATAAAATGCCACTATGTTAATTGTCTCAATTAGAATATTTATTTCACTTTATACAAACAAAATACACTTACAGTTATTAAATATAGTCTTAAAACACTAATACACTAAATTTTACAAAATATTTTTATGAAAAACACCGAAAATTGTCAGGAAGTCTTACAGCAAACACACATTTTTCACAACTAAATTTGTTAGAAACATATAATTTCTTGTATCAATACGTTTGCTCATCTCTGATTGGCTAATATTTTAATTGTTTGAAATAGTCGTTATGCTCATAAGATAAATGAGTTAGAAAGTGATAGAATGATACTTCTTTGTTTACAGGTATATACATATTGTTTTGTTTATAAAAACGAAAAAACAAAATTAAACAAGATTACGCATATCAATTAAGTAAAATATTTCTTGAAAATAAAATAAAAATATAACATATCAAACAAGTATAGACATACACTGTAAAAAAATCGATGTAAATTTACATATTCTATGACTGTATTTTTTTAATATATGTAATATTACATATAATATTATTGTAAAAATTACAAAATGTTGCTATTTTACTATTAAAATCTATGTAAAATTACATAAATTTAAATTGCATTTTTTACAGTGTAGTATTTCATTTATTGGATTGAGTAGACAAATATCGCGTTAGTACTTTTAATTGCTTTTTGATCGAATATGATGATGATATACGTTTAGTATATCAAAACGTCGAATTTTAATATAAAATAAAAAAAAACTTTAACTTAAGAGTTTTTTATTATAATATGAGTTTTGAATTTTTTTAACTATGTTAAATCTAGTAATTTTTTTCAAAATAAATTTACTTTATTAGTAATCTAATTTGATACATTTTACAAATGCTTATAAATTGTCTTTTTCTAAAAAAAAAGACTATATTTAATTTTGAAACATTTGTGCTCTAATTGTGTAAAAGATGAAGTTGTGAAGTTGTGTAAAAGATGAGAACATCCTCTATACTTTAATGTGATTGTCTTGTGTGCATTATCACTAAATGCCATAACTAGATGGAAAAGTTTTCTTATACATAATGTACTGCTAATGTCAGTAAAGTTAACAAATTCAAACTATAATATTAAATTTTATTTACTATTCTATATAATAGACATTAAACTAAACGATCATCTAAATATCCCCGATTTTTCAAAAAAAGTTTTAGTCGAATATTAAAATAATAAATAATAAAATAAAATTTTGACTGATGGTTATTTGTAAAACCCTGTATAAATATATATACAGATAACTAATATTATTGGAAATAGAAAATTATCTAAATTTTAGGGCATAACTGACTATTTTATTCAAACGCACATTTTATTTCATAAGATTATCATTAAATTTTTATAATATTTATTTGATAATACACATTAATATTGAACCAATTCTAGTTATTTTTATGCAATACCTTGTACAATGCACAGAGAAAAATGAAATATGTATATAAATGTAGCCGCGATTATAAATATATATCGATATATACTAAACGTATATACGCGAGCACAAATTTACTCGTATTTCCGGCAAATTGGCATGTATCTATAGCTGGAATTTTTCCAGTTGATGACACAATAATATTTACTTTTCATATAATCGTTTTGCAAGTTAATTAGCGACCGATTCGAGCTGGAAAACCGATATAGGCGCGCATATTTCAGTTTAGCAGCAGCCTATATATGTATAAGCGGCGCTGCGGCACTGCTTGCCCGCCTGACAAAACTCTAGGCATTAATACATTTATTTACATTACATTAATTTGTTCAATCGGCTATTGCCATCACGGCTATTGATGTACCATCATTTTACCACTATAAACATTTACCAGACAAAACTTGATTTTAGAGCAAACACTGCTTGCGTCGATGTTATGTATATTTGTTATATAATTTTGTTCGAAATAAATTGTTTAGCTAATTTATTGATTTTGTATAAAGCGATTAACTATTTTTTATTTGTTATTAGAACTGATTTTTGGTTTTGTTTTAATTTTTTTATCAATTTTTTTTTATTTTTTACTTTTGAATGTTTGTTTTAATCATTATTAGATAATAATTTTCAAACTATTTATATTCAAATTTATGAATTATATTTTTCTAGTTCTGTTAAATAATATATATAATATATATATATATATATATATATATATATATATATATATATTATATGTAAAATATAAAAAAAATGTAGCAGGAAAAGTTCTAGCAAGAATTAATTTTTTTTTGTTAATTTATTTTTTGATCAAGTTTATCAAATCTATCGTTAGATCATTACTTGCATTCTTTTTAATATCATTCAAATAAAAAAAATAAAAAAGTTTTAAGATTAAGTTCTGTATAAATTTTTATTAATTATCAACGTTTCAATATACTCTACGTGAGTGGCGTAGCTAAAGGAGGGGGGGGGTCCGCCCCGGCTGACAGCATTTTAGGGGTGACACCTTTCTCGGGATGACACATTTCACCAAGTGAATTATTTTAGTGAATTTGTAATTTAAACACATTTTTGTTCTTATTCAATGTTCCAATTTTTCGTGCAATAAATAAAAATAGGGGTTGGAATTAACTGCACTATAATTTAGAATATATTTACTTTAATTTAAATCATATTCGCTTTGATAAAAACAATTTGCAGTCATAAAAAAATAATTCCACTATAATTAAATTTATTCAACTTTAAAAAAATATTTTAACTTTGAAAAAACATAATGCACAAACTAAATATTATCACTTGCATTAATTACTTTTCACTATAAAACGGATATTTTCCACTGTAAAAATGGATACTTTCCACTATAAAAACGGATACTTTCCACTTTGTTGGCTGTCAATCATTTACGACAGTCGATACCTATCATTTTCGCCGATGAGATAAGCGCCTATATTGAATAATAACATAACTAAATAACCTAAACCTAACCTAACCTACCCTTAAGCCAACAGTGGCCGCAAATGATTGGGTTTCGTAGCGATTATAGTATTCAAATTTATAGTGCAAATTATTCAAATTAAAGTTTAGGTTGTACAAAGTGCAAAGTATCTAATTTATAGTGGAAAGTATCCAAACTAACCAAGTGCATTTATATATATTTCCCTAAACATAGTACATTTGTCAATAATTTTATTGTTTTATGATTGTATAACTTGATTTGATAGGACACCCACCCTAGCTACGCCACTGCTGTACTTATATTATCATCAGGAAAAATATATTATTATTATATTTAAGAAATTTTGATGGTGAAATAAATAAATCACAAATAATGTAGGTATACGAAGTGAAATAACAAATGACGCATATCTAATTTAAAATGCACGCTCAATTATCAAAAATGATTCGTAAATGAATTTAGATATAATTAGAATTTAGAACATATTCTGATTTGTGCTCTGTTAATTAGAACATTAATTTATGTCAAGAGGCATGCCAAAACTATTTAAAATAATGTTTATGTAATGTTCATGTCATCTTAACTAACTATTTATTACATTATATATGTAAATTTTTAATAAATACATTCAGAAAAACGTTATTCTATTTTCATGTAACTATTATCTATAAACATAAATTTTTCTTAACAGTATTTACAAAGTTTAAAATAATGATAAATTAAAATTGAATTTATTAATTGAATATTCTTTAACTTATAATTTTTTTTTTTCATATTTAGGTTATGATTCTACTACAGAAGCAATTTTTTTAATTGTTCTAAAACTAATTAAATTAAATAGGTTTTTAAAATACCATTTTTAAATAAATTAATATTAATTTGTACAAAATTTCATAAGTGTATGTAAAAATTTTGCGAAAAATTTCAACATTATAATATTATAATAGGTACTAATAAAATTCTTTAAAGTAATGGTAAAATCAATTAAAGATGTTTGTCAAATATCGAATAAAAATCTATACAATCTTAAAATTTTTATGTCAAATTCGTAAAAATCACTACAATCTTAACAATTATACTTAAAATTTGTACAATCTGGTGAACAAAATTTGAAGAAGTGGTTTCTCCCTGAGTTGCTCTAAAATTATTTTTTTTTGAAATTTTTACAAAAAATTGAAACACCAATTTATTAAAATTTTACAAAACTTTTTGGTAATAATAAACAAAGATTAACTATTTAAGCCCAGTATTATAGACACTAGTTAAATTTACTTTAAAAGTAAATTTTTCTTGTCAATTAAATAACTTTAAAAATGAATATTGTTTCAATGATTTACTACAGACTGTTTTATAATACCACTAGATTAAATTTATTTCCTCTTTATAATAAGCAAATCTATAAAGTAAATACATTTACTTCTAAAGTATATTTAACTATTGTTTATAATACCAGTTCTTAATAGAATAGATTATTTTTATAATATGTATTATTATTAAGATATGTGTTCTTTTGTTTATGAAAAAGTGCTTTTATTTTTTGCTTTAAAATACATTTTTACTTCTACCTTATCACATACGTGAATAGTATTTATATTTTTGACATATAATTTTATATCTAACATTATGAAATTCAAATAAACTAAATGAAACTGCTTAATAAATAATTTTAAGTAAACGTCAAAAAGTAATTTTAACCAAAATCTCTTTTAAATCTGAGGTGATAATATAGGCCCTATATTTTTATTAATTTTCTGTAAAAAAATTATGTAAATTTACATATTCTATAAATTACAAAATGCTGCTATTTTATCGTTAATAGTTATGTAAAATTACATAAAATTATATTAGATTTTTTTACAGTGTAGCCAATATAAATTAGCGAGTAATTTATGCACACTACTTGTATTTATAAAAATTATCAACAAAATATTTTTTGAAAACTTACAAAAATATATTTTTATACTTATTCATATATTTACTCTGCGCATTTTTCAAATTATGGTATGTATGGTAAAGTTAGTTTTAAAAGTGATTTTTGACTTTTGTTTCGAATTACTTATTAAGCACATTAAAATATTTTATTTAAATTTATAATTATATAATATATCATTTGTATAAGTATTTTTCTTTATTTTATACTGTCTTGTTTATTAGGAAATCTCCTGTTAGACAGGAGAAATAACAAAAATATAAAAATAAAAAAAAGCATATTTTTTCAAACATTATGACCCTTATTCTGACATCATATTTTTGTAAAAAAAAAGTGCTTTTTTAATGAATTCCCAAAAAAAATTTTACTTATGTTTTTCATTAAATATACACAATATTTTTCTATTACAGACATTTTTTATTATATCTAATATTATAAAATTTAAATAAATTATTTTAAAGTGCTTAATTATTATTTCAAGCAAATGTCAAAAATGAAATAATTGCAAGTAATTTCATATATCTATGATATAAACAACACGTTAGTTCAGTACATTCTGTGTTTAAAACACACAGTATGCATCAAGATGCGAGACAATTCTATCGTGAAACCACATGATTCGATCCCGGTTCCGGGGTATAATGACGTCACACAAGACGTCACTTCCTTGTATAAATACTTGAAGCTATTTAACGTCGTGCTTCGAAATTCTCAACGTTCTATTCTCCGTTTCACTTCCCCATTCTCTCATTTCCTTTTGCGTATCTACGGAGACTTCCATTTTCCTGCTATACCAAAACCAAAATCTATCTCTTTTCCACTCTCTCTGTCTCTCTCACACACAACCGTGTAGGGGAGAGGGTTGTAATGTTGTCTCTTTCCCGCTGAGTAGAACCAGAGAACATGTAATTAACAGACTTAGCGTAATTGCCTCGGGGATCGTTAGCAAGCTGTGAACTTTCTAATTAATCCTTTGGTTTCGAGAAACGTTAGACATATTAATTATTTACGTTATGCCTCTCTCTGTTTACTTAATATCTTCGGTTGTTTTGGCTGGCGTTATGCGCCGAATTATTTCTGACTGAACTGAACTGTGCAGCCATATTATATATCGACGAAGATTTTGCCTCCGCGATTTTCAAATGGCGGAACTATGTCGAGCGGTTTAAGAATTCTTGTTTGTCTTTAAGCCCAGATTTTGTTTAGTTTTCTTAAGAAATTTCCAGAGAAAATTACAACTATTTTAGAAGTTTTATTGCATAAAAGTTTTACAAAATTATGAAACTAATTAAATTTAAGTTTTGATATTTTAGCAGAATTTTGAAGGCAAATAGGGATATAATATTCAAACATCATTTAATTTTTATATAACTTTGTTATTTGTAATATTTTCGTTTTTTTACAAAAATAAATTTAAAAAAATAATTATTTGATTGTCTTGGATAAATTATTACTATTAGCTTCAAATTATAACTGGCATGAAGCAGTCTAAATCAAAAATATTAAATTTATAAATCTTGATATTTGATTTCTGTTTTTTTTTTTTTGTAATTAGTAAAAACTTAAAACAATGACACATCATAACTCAAGACAATTTATGTTTGCATTAAAATTATGTTTCAGTGGAAAAAATATTTTCTTTAACAAGTTCTGATTGTAAATTTAAAAATAATTAACATTACTAAAAAGAAATAGACAGGAAAAATATTAAAATTACCGACTCATTCTAGCACTGTAGATTACATGATTTGTAAAAAAAATACAGAATTGAGCTAGATTCATTTTATCATTAAATTTACATACAAAACAATGTTTCTTTTTAGTTAAATAATTACGAAATTTATATATATATATATATATATATATATATATATATATATATATATATATCTATCCGCTTTTAAGGAATTTTCTTTTTCACTTGTTATGATTCACACTGAGATCACTCGTTGGGTCCTTTTTAACTTAAGGTCCTTTCTAAAGAAAATCTACATAATATAAATTATAAATACTGCTTCTTAACTCTTATTTCATTTAATTCTTAAATAAAGTCAAAAATAGGCAAAAATTGCGAATTTTTTTAGACAAATCATGCTTGAAACACGATAAAACCGATACAAAAACATTTGTAAATGTTATGTCACTCATTTTTTAATTATTTCCTATAATATTTTGGAGCGTCGTTAAATTTTTTTTTACTTAATTCGAAATAGATGACTAAATTTTATATATTTCCAATAACATTTTTTTAGTAATCTGAACTACAAAACTAAATACAAATTAGATGAAATTAAATGGTTATTCCAGATAAAGCCTAGATAAATTATCTAAAACTGTAGATAAATCAACAAACAAGAATAGATAAATATACAACAAACTAAACTAAATATCTAATTACATCAGATGAATATACCAAATGTAATAATTTCTTGATTTAAATATTTCATCTAATATGATTAAAAGAAGAAAGAAGAAAAAAGAAAGTTATCTATGTTTTTTTTTTTAACAAAACCAATAAAATATTAGAAAAATTTCTGTGAAATTAATTATCAAATTAATAAAAATTTGTTATTATCAAAATTACTAAGAGAAAAATCGTTTTGTTTCAGGCAAAGAACTGCATCATTCCGAAGAAGACGATGACGTATCAAGCGACATCAGCGACGACATCAAAGACTCGTCGTCGAAAAAGAAAAAATCCGATTCGAAATCATCATCGCAAAACGCCGGCAAACCGCGTCGGGCGCGTACAGCATTCACCTACGAGCAACTCGTTGCGCTCGAGAACAAATTCAAGACCACACGTTACCTCAGCGTCTGCGAACGACTTAACCTAGCTCTAAGCTTAAGTTTGACCGAAACACAAGTGAAAATCTGGTTTCAAAATCGACGAACAAAATGGAAGAAACAGAATCCGGGCATGGATGTGAATTCGCCGACGGTGCCGCCGCCTAATGTCGGTTCCGGCGGTAGTTTTCCGGGTTTTCCCGGCCATCATACGCATTCCGGATTATTGTATCCGCATCATGTACCATACGGTAGTGTGTATCCGTTGCAGGCGACTTCGTCGGGCAGTTATACGCCGTACTTTCATTTGACGAATCATTCGCATAGTTTGGGATCGTGAAAATAAGTTTGCGCTCTCGGTTTTTCGAACTGATTTTTCGTTTCAATCGAATATCGAGTTGTTGGTGCATTTGGAAATTTAAAAAAAAAAATATATTTTCTACAACAGATTTTTTTAATTTAGTATCTAAACTGTAGAAAAATTCGATAATTTTAAATAAAAACCTGGGATAACTGATTTACACTAGTTTAATATTTAAATTTACAGACGTTACAGGAAAATTTTGATTTTATATAAATATAAAATACAAATTATTAATTAAATATTTTTTGAGGTTGGAAATTGTTTTTTACAGTGAATTTTTGTGTATATTTATTACAAAGAACTAATTAAACATTAGTTATTTTTTAGATAAAGAAAAGTATTGACTCTGCCGAGGGTCTAATCCGGGACCTCTGGCTTTTGCGACCATAGTTCTACCACTGAACTATAGACTCTGTAAAAAATTCACTGTAAAAAATAAAATACATATATTTTATGTAAGTTTATTTATATACAATATGGTACGTATATACAATATAATACTTAAAATTACAAAATTATATTATTTTTACAAAAAATTTATGTAAACCACCGTTTTGCTGAAATATTATATAATTTTTTTACAATGGTTCTTATATAACAGTCAACTTTTAAAAAGTTTAAAAACTATATTATATTTCTCAATATATTAATTTAATTATTTGTTCTTAAAGTTATGACAACTACATTATTTTTTAAACTTTGAATGCACAATTTTTTATGTTTTGTGAATGTAATTTTTCATAAAAATTGTAACAGTAACAGTAAAATTAGAAAATGTTGTTATTTTTACTGTTAAAATCTATGTAAAATTACATTTTATGATATATTTTATAGTGTGTTGTTTCCTTTTTTTAAACAATTGATTTTTGAAAAAAAACATTATTTATTAAATTATGATTTTTATTGAGACTATTAAATTATTTCTGTATTATTCATTAAAACAACTTTTGATTTAACGGTCTGTATTATTATTTATTTAAATAATTTATAATTTAAGACTGTTGTAAACTGTAAATATTTTACAAATTGTATATTTTCTAAATTGAAATTGATTGTAAACACAGTTATATATACCCGAATTTAAAACCGATAAATGCGTTTATTTTTATATGAAATCGTATAATTTGTACGTAAATTACAAAAATACTACAGAATCTATAATTTCCATTGACTTTACGACTACTTCATTCGCTCATCAGTTGATTCTAATCAATTTGATTATCGAAATCAAAGTGAAATGAACGTCAAATAAATTATTTTTCTCAATGCACCAACAAAAAGTTAATCTTGCCATCTGTACATACGTAATTAATTTAAATAAATTTAAATTATCAGTTTGTTTTTGTGAGTGAGATTTGTAAGAACCAAAATGTGTTTAGAAAGTATGTAATATAAATACAGTAATTCGGGTCTGTGCAAAATTGACACAAAAATTAAGTTTAGTGTTTATTGAAAAACTATTACAGTTCAATAAATACGAATGTTTTAATTCATATTTTTATTTGTTATGAAAATACTAATAACAAAATTAAATATATTTATTAAATTTTATTTCCAATTTTGAACTGAATAGATTTTAGGACACTAAACAGTAGGATATTATTTATAAATAGTTGTAAAATTGTGCCAAAAATATATATATACACAAAAATTAAATAACCAATTAACATATATCATTGTTTTATTTACTTTTTTGGTTAAATATAATATATTATATTAAATTAAATATAATATAAATGAAAAAGAAAAAATATATTATTAAAGAAAAAAAATTAATTAATTTTATGAAAAACTAAAAGTTATTATTAACAATTATATATTCCAAAAAAAAAATACATAAGTTAATTGGTTATATAATTTTTACACTAGCAAAAATAATTGAAATTTTTGTATTGTCAATATTCTGTCTGTTATTCAGAAAATACTAAAATTGTGAATATAATTTTATTGTACTTAATTTTTTTTTATAAATCATGACAAAAATATCGGCACACATTGTACATTCATAACACATATGTAAAGCACTCAATTTGTAAATAATTATTATTAGTAAATATATAAATAAATTACATTTTATTTATTTCATGTTAAAAATTTTGTCCTCATTTAATAATTCCTTTTCGGCTACATCATAATTGTTGTAACAGAAACTTTGCAAACATAAAAATTATTTTTCCACCGATAACCAACTATATAATAAAAAAATTTAAAAATCAGTCTAAAAATGGCCATCCCGTTTCCAAGTGGAGTGTGAGATGAAAATTTTAAAGAAACAGATTTCTTAATACACTATATAAAAAATAGTGAAATAGCAAAAAAATAGTAGTAAAATTTTACTATAAAAAATTGGTAATTTTATTATACAATAAATATTCTGTATTTCTACCTCAAAATTCTGTAATTATTACGTAATTCATAATATAAATATGTAAAATTGCTTACTTTCTGAAAATTGCATCACAAACTTAATGTAGAATTACGTATTGTTAGTATAACTTCTTAAATCATGTAATATTACAGCTTGCATATTAATTGTAAAATACGCAACTGCACAGAATGACAGTACAAAAAAAGTGACAGTCATAAAAAAAATGTGCATTTTTCTCGGACAAGAAAAGCTTTTCAAAAAACAAATTTTTTGACTTCCAGATATGACAAAAATATTCAGTTTAGCTACAAGCAACTAACTATACGATTATTTATATTTCGTCCATAATAAAATTTTATTGGCGGTCCGACAACGACCCTTTGGTTGGCCGTATAAGTCTCTGGTTTTTTTGAAAAAATTGTTGTTTCATATCAAAAATGTAACATGTATTTTCGACTAAATAAATTTATAGTTTAATAATTTTTATATACTCAAAAATCGTACCGGTACGCGTTTCGGTCGTGAAAAAAGGGCCGTACGACGTTCCGGCGCGTTCCAACCCCACTACATATATATATATATATTACTCCAAAATTACTCCAAATAAATTAAAAAAATTGTCCATACACTTCCCAGACCTATCAGATGAACTTATCCCGTGCCTGTTGAAGGCTCAAAATTTGCATTTAGCTTAAATGGGAAAATAGCCTTTTAGACATTTTGGGATATAACTTTTATTGTATTTACTTTAAAAATATTTCAAAATAATCACCAAAAAGCTAATGAAATATGCTTTTTAGTAGTCCAAAATTCATGAAAATTCCGATGATTATTGACGGAGTGGTGTGAATTTGAAAAATATGATTTCTGACTCAGAAAAATGCTATAATGATTAATAATCATTAATAAAATAAGGACCACCCTAATATATATATATATTGCTAAACCTACTCTTTGACATTCTCCTCTTTAAATAATTTTCAATTTTTCAAAATTAATTTTTCACGAAATGCAGTAGAGACTGGTATATTATTATATTATATTAAAAAAAATTGAAGAATTTGTGTTCTGTACATAATTATTATCAATCTGTCAAAAACAAATAAAGAATAAAATTATTGAATAACTTGCAGACGACTCGAAATTTAATTTATAATTTAAAATATTATTAGAAAATATCCGGTGGGAGTGATAGTCGGAGACCAGAGTATATTTTGGGGGACATTTTTATTTATTTGGTTCTACAGAAACGCCTGATAATTATGCACCAACCCAATAATATTATACATACAAACATACAAATTCACATCATGTACCTATGAGAATGTGGCACAAACACTTTTCATTCAAATAGAAATTAAATTTCAGCATATTTTCCCCTACGAATTAGGGAAACTGATGATGAATATAAGACTGCGTTTTCAATATTCTTTTTCCAAAACAAAAAAGTATAGTATAATTTTAATTTAACACAAAAATTATAACAGTTTAATAGATCTATTATCTACTGCATATTTTTTCTAGAACCTTTAGAACATCTGCAGCAAGATAAACACATCTGGGTGATCAATGGGCTGGGCCAACTATGTATGAATGGATCAAAAAGCGTACCGCTAAGTCTAAATTAGTCTCCGCTTTGTCCAAAGTGTTGACACTTTTAAGCGACAATTCTGTTTAACAGATAAAGTTACACTTAGATCGTATAGTACGTTGACATTTTTTGATATAGTGTTTGTTGATTTTAACCGAAAAGAATTTTGACTAAATTTTCTTACATAACAAACTTTTGTTATGCTTTTTCTATTCGCTGCTACGGTAAAGTTATTTCGATAAATAGAATTTCTGATTTATTAGATCGAAAATTGGCACAATTCTTGGTAAAGAAATTAGTTGAAAATTTTATGGGGTTTGTTTGTATTAGTGATGTGGGTGGTTACAACATAAATTTCACTAAAAGATTCTTGTTAAAATAATTTACGTTTCCAAAAATTGTTTATTATTTAATTTAGGTTGACAGTTATAAATGACAACTTTAAAACTTTGTATTTGTCGAATAATATTTAATTTTGTTTTTATTTTCAGCACGATTAGGAGTAAAATTATTATTATAACCACGCCCTGTACGTTATAGTAATTTAATGTAAAGCTACGCTTCCATCATCAGTGTCAAATTAATAAAATAAGTATCTTTAACCACTAGGTACGTGGAGTATTTGTGTAACTCGCTGACTAGGATTTTAATGACTAATGCTTATTTCACGTTAATGCTTATTTTATTAATTTGGTACTGATAATGGAAGCTTAGATTCCAAAATATATATTTAGCTTTAGTTTTAATTAATTTTGTGATTTTAAAATTTTTGATTTTTTTTACAATATAGTGTCAGATTAAATTTGGCAATTTTTAACAATTTCAGTAAAATATCATCTGTTGATTATTTAAAAACAATTATTTATACTTAAAAAAGTTGTAAACAAATAAATTTAAAAAATAAAAAATATCTGATACATAAAACTTATGCTAAATAAAACTACTTTAGGTTAAAGATTTGTATTAATATAATCGTCGTTTCGACAAACTCAACGTCCGTCTTCATCAGGAAAACTTTATCCTAAACAAGTTTTATTTAATATTATGGGTTCTGAAAGATTTTTTACTATAACAAAAAGTATGTTTTACAAGCATTTTAATAAAAGTATGATAACTGTTAATGTTCTACTCAATATAATACCAAATTACTTTTTAACCTAAATTAAATTTTAAAAAAAATATCTGTTGTGACCATCACAGTTCTTAAAAGTACTTAAACAAAATACGTTCTAACTGATATATTACTATACGTATTTCGTTGACAATTTAATGGCACATATTTATAATTTACCGTAATTATCTATATACAGACAGGTTAAAAATAGATACTTGTTGTTATTAAAAATACGAAAAATATTAAAAATTTATGAAGTTGTATGAAAAAGATGTTATATAATATAGTTATGTGAAAATATAAAAGTTGTTATTTATAATAATTTATAAAGCAACTTTTGGTAAATAATTTTATTTAATATTTCTCTATTGGTGTTGAGAGGAATTATGAATGTGGATGAAGCGAAAGTTGCTTGTTTGTATGTATGTATGTATGTATGTGTTAATCAGTTACGATGGTTCAGTTATCTTGAGCGAATATCTAATGAACGTTTGGTAAAAAGAATATTTGTGTATGATTTTGAAGATATAAGTGTGCGCGGATGTCCGATGAGTAGATGAAGTAGTATGATTGAAAGAGTGCGTGAGCGAATGTTTCCAAGTACTATGAATAGACGAGTTTGTATGAGAGGTATTATGAATGTTGATGAAGCTGCAGTTATTTGTCTTGATAGAAAAGTTTAGAAAAAATCCTTTTGAATACATGGCGTGATTGTAAATGTAATATTCGTAAAACAAGAGTAAACCACAGTAAACTACTACTTCCAATGAATAGATTTGAATCAGAGGTTGATCAAATTACAACTTAAATATAAATTTTTTTAACAATTTGTTCAATCGAATTCGCTAAAAACAAACAGATAAAAGAGCTTAATTTGTGCTTATCTTTTGTGAATTCGAAAAATCAAAATTGGTATAATTACAATACCTCCTTCATGTATGTGACTGTCGGTAGATTTCTTTGGAAATTTTGTCTACTTTTTTCGACAAAGTTCAGAATTTTGTAGACTTTGTTCTTCAATTTTCTATTATTAATTCTGTAATTCTGTTCACATCTTGTAAATCTATTGTATTTTTCTAGTAAATATAAATCTTTTTTTGATAAGAAGAGATAAAATATCTTGTAATGTAGAAGTTTTACGAGATGCGAACAGATTAATTAATATAGAAAACAATTATTTACTTATATATATTTCAGTCAAGTACACATAAGTTTATGTTTAATTTATATCTTAATATTGTAAAAAGCATATAAGTACAGAATATGTTTTTTAATCATCGGCTGCAAATTATAATTAATATGCGATTTATATCGTTCGTATATGAAACCATTTCATATTAGAATGTGTATGCATCTATAATTGAACAAAAACATATCTTTAATTGGTGAATATTTTGACTGTAACAAAATCGGATTAGCATTTTAATGTTGGACGGATGAGCGCGCGTGTGTGTGTGCGCCGAACGAACCTTGAATAGAATTCAATTTAAACTTGTCAAATGTACGAACGATTCTTTTGTCATATAATATTCGTTTAATTTCAATCGTTCATGCCGACTTTCACCCTTTGAATAACCCCCCGCCCCCCTCCCACTCTTTTTCGGTGGAGTTTACCGAGAGGGAGTCAAAATCAAAATTGTGCGCGTTCGCTGGCTTTGTCTCTCTTATGGATCTCGCGAGCATTTGGAATTCGGAAATTTATTTACAAAGCAGCAACGGAATAATTTATTTGTTTATAAAATCGATAGATTATTATTTCATGCGCCGATCAAATTTTTAATGAAGGTTTCGTTTTTTTTTTTCGGCAATCCGATTGATTAAGGGATAAAAGATTAAATATAGTGTGTTTCAAAAGTTAGAAAATATATTTATCTGTAATTTTTTTTTAATAATTAATATATCTACTAATTGGTTTTGTGTAATTAAAATTATAAATCATATTTTTTACGTGAAATCAAAATTTATACATATACATACGCAATCACGCCATATACCCAAAAGGGTGTGGCATAAACTTTTTCCATTATTCCGAAATCAGTCTCCGCCAAACATTCCTATCCAAACAAGCAAATTTAGCTTCATCCACATTCATAATTCCTCGCATATATGCTCTTCTATTCCTACTACTTGGAAACTTTCGTTTTCGCAAAACACCGTCAATCAAACCACTCCAACTACACATCGGACTACCACGCAAACGTATACCTTCAAAATCATTCATATAAATCTTTTTAACCAAACGTTCATTAGACATTCATTCTTTGAAAATTAACTGAGTAAAATTACTATTCTTACACTGTAACAAATTGGGAAAAACATTATTATTAGATCTGGTTTTATGAACGCTGATTAAATTATTTACTTTAGAAGTAAATGCACGCGACGGTTGGGTTTTAAGCTCTTACCGAAATTTTGCATAGTGATTAAGGCATTACGATTTCTAACCTAAAACCAAGTAAAAATCGGACCATTGCGTGTCAATAATTTGTACGGTTACCAGAAATGAGAAATTAGATATTTTGTTTGACTACAGAAAATTATCGTATATCGCAGGGCTACAATTAAAAGAAAAATGTTTAAAACACAAAATATGGTTGCTTAGACAAAAAGTAATTAATAATTTTGAATTTGTGAAATCTTTTTCCATTAAATATGAACCAATAGTACAATATTAATGTATATGTAATATGAACTACGTTTTATTAATATATATAATAAAAAAAAATATTCATTTTTATTGTCTCTGTTTTTTTAATCCTGCATATTTTTTCAATTTCAAGTTTACATTTAAAATTACCTTGTCAAATAATTTTAAAAATATGTTATAGAAAAACAAAAATATATTCCAAGAGACCCTTATAATCCGATAATCCGCAACCGTCGTGCAGTTTCGTTATTCAAACTTGGAATTTTTGACCGGAGCGTACAGTTTATGTGCTCCGGCACATTTATTCGGTAGATTTTCGAATTAAAAATACAGAATAAACTTAATCTATTGTTATTATTGTTAATAATAATAATCTTGTAATAAATTGTTGATATAACATTTGTTTTCTAGGTTACTTAGCAGGAGAATAAAATTTACTTATGAAGTAAATTTATTTATCTTTTATGTAACCGGGTCATAAAGTTATAAATAAAATCAGTAAAATAAAATTTATAATAATTATTACTGCTGTAGTACATATACAGTGTGGTGATAAAGTAAGAAACAAAATTTATAATTTCGTTATTTAATATTTTCAAGAAAAACGCTCGGGCAGGTCAATTTTATTTTTTAATTAGCCACCTAATGTCATAAAATTTTACTTATGATGTCATGTAATTTTGCACAATGGCGTCATTATTGGTTTTTTTAAATGGCAACCCCAATTTTTTTTTGCTGGTTTTTATAGATGGTCCAATTACTTAAATGATGACGTAAAAAATTAATACCTTAGATAACTATTTTTTTTAGATGATTTTGTCATACATTTTGTTATACATAAGAATGCTCGTTTAATTATATCGGATTCTTGTTTATTAATTTACACAAAGTTTTTAATTATTTATCTAAACGTTATTTGAAATAATAATACTATTTCAACTAATTTCTATGTATCAAAAATTTTGCTATCTAACTTTAATTATATGCATCATATTATTACTCAACTTCATTAATTAAAAATTATTAGAATTTTTTTTGCAAATTTACATACTTTATTTAAATCTAATAATCGAATTTGTCCGTAGTATTTCATAAGCATACTGTATATAAAATAG
Organism: Clivina fossor; assembly: GCA_963966155.1. Lineage (NCBI taxonomy): Eukaryota > Metazoa > Arthropoda > Insecta > Coleoptera > Carabidae > Clivina > Clivina fossor. The sequence continues at coordinate 29,421,548 of OZ014555.1, forward strand.
TGTTATATATCATATGCTGATATGATCGTTATGCGATTACAAATATGATATAAAGGTCGGTTATTAATTAGTGTTTGAATTGATCGTTTTGAAAGTTATTCGCTGTGAAATTATCACAAACAGAATTCCAAATATTACTGTGAACTATGTCTGTGTGTATGTGTCTGTATAATGCTACAAATGCTTATATATATGCAACAGTTGTTACTACCTGAAATTCGCTATATAAATTTTGGTTACTACATTCAACGTATATTTCATAATTATTAATTAATTACGTAATCTACTAAGGCCACCACAAAACCGACCATCACAGTATTAAATACATCTATGGAAGAGTAAAATTTGTATAAACACAAATACCGTAGCTCAGGGTCGTTCCTAGGCGTGAAGTGTGCAGTGCGTGAATAACTTGTTCGATTTGAACGACGATGCAATTAAGAAGCGTTGCTCTGATTTAGATATTGCATTGCAGAGTAAATGATGGACTACCAATTTCAAAAGATATAGGATGAAGTAGAGCTATATACCGATTGTTTATCATTCAAGGCATTATTTAATTCTGAGGTTTATAAATGTAAGGGTATATTGGAAAAAATTGTTTGTAACGATTTGGTTTGCTTGTTTCCTAATTTGGCAGTAGCAATTACATTGTATGTATTTAACGTTGTCAGTAATAGTTGCAAGTAGAGAAAGATTATTTTCATACATACATACATACACAATCACGCCATGTACCCAAAAGGGTGTGGCACAAACTCTTTTTATCATCCCGAAATCAGTCGCCTCCAAACATTCCTATCCAAACAAGCAACTCTCGCTTCATCCACATTCATAATTCCTCTTATACATGCTCTTTTATTCCTACTACTTGGAAACTTTCGCTTACGCAAGCCACCCTCTCAATCATAGCACTCCAACTACTCATCGGACGTCCACGCAAACGTATACCATCAAAATCATTCAAATAAATCTTTTTAACCAAACGTTCATTAGACATTCGCTCAACATGTCCAAACCATCTTAACTGACTAACACCAACTTTTGCTACAACATTTTTTTTCAATTTCACACTCATCATACACTAATCGTATTTCGTACCCGATCTCTCCTATGTACACCACATACCCCACGTAAAAATCTCATTTCCACGGCAGTCATTTTCCGTTTATGCTTTTGCAACCAAATTCAACATTCACTACCATACATCAACGTAGGCACCAAAACTGCATTGTATATACTCAAACGGGCTTCTTTGGAAACATTTACATTCCTAGCAAAAGTTCCCAAAGCACCCAAAACCATACAACCAGCAAGATTATTTTCAAAACTAAAAATTGTAAAAAGGTCAATCATGACACAGGAGCGCTTATCTGATTTAGTTCTTTTATCAATAGAGCACGACATATGTGAGAAAATAATTGATGTTGCCAAAGTCATAGACGAGTTTGCTGCGAAAAAAGCTCGTAAAGCGCCATTGCCATTATAAAATTTTATATTAGGAATTGCAAATACGATATATGTTTATAAAATTCATTGTATTTTTTTTTTTTCGTAAAAATAATCCAATAATATAATTTCAGAACTATTATAACCATCTTCTTTAAACACCACCCAAATAACCTATCCTCTATTACTCCAAGCTGATTGAATAAAAGGACTTTAACACGAAAATCATTTAACACACGCTCACTCATACACAATCGGATTCATTTAAAATTACGTTCCAAACACACACACACGAAACTAGACAATAATCGCTATGGTTTCGGGGCGCAAAATAAGCGCAAAAGAAGTATATTTCAGTTAAACGGACTCGACCCCGACTCGAGCTGCGAGTTTGGACCTCTATAATTCAATTTCACGCTTGAATTCGTTGGACACGCGCGCGGGAAGGGCCCAGCGACAGTACTGGGCTGTTTTCCCTGTGCTGTACGGCTTAGCGCCCACCACGAAAAACATCCAGCAATGTCGAAAGAATGGAATAGAGTTGAAGTGCTTTATAAATACGGAAGCTATAAACGCATGAATCCAATTCAGTCGTACAGCGATTTTATGCTCGGTGAATTGCGCAATTGTAATTTACAACCGTGTAATTAATAATATTTGGTTTTTGATTGATTAGGGGAGGGGAGGGGCACTTTCGTTTTTGCATACGTATATGGAATGATGCAAATTTTACTTTTTAGAAGAGATACAAAGCAAAATATGAAAAGATTTTTCTACATATCTCAAAACTAGTTTTATGATATCCAATATAAACTAACCATAATTTTAAATAATAAGGGCATATTAATTTTATATATTATTTATATAATCAAAGCTTTTTAAATGTAATATAATTTAATTAACATAGTAAAAAAATCTTTCAAAATTCATTATATTACAATAAAACGGCTTTAGGTGATAGTTCTGTATTAGTAATATTGATTTCGACGAACTTATTTTTCTTGATAAAAATGTAGATTGAGACGTTAATACAGAACTACAATCTAAAGCCGTTTTATTTTAATTTAATTAATTAGTTTATATGAAACAGACTATTCTGTGAAATATATTCTTGCATGTTATTTTCTATTTTATCATAAAAATTTATTGTAAATGTATTTATGTAGCTAAAAAAAAATTAATGCATTAATAATTGCATATTCATCTTTATTAGAAATATTAAACAAATCTATTTTAAGAAAAAATTTACAATAGTGCAACCTTAAAAAGTTTGACAGATATTTGTAATTTAAGTTTAAGTTATAGTATAAATTTAAGTTGAAATAACTTTACAATCGCAAACAATAATAATAATAATATAACATATATATATATATATATATATATATATATATATATATATATATATATATATATATATATATATATATTAGTTTTAGTGACTGTAAATATTTATATTATTAGTTTCGTGGGATTTTCAGTCAAAAATAAAAACAACTCAATTCAAAGTGCAAGCTTTCGGAAAAAATTTATTTCCTTCATCAGGCAAATGGCAGAGTTAAAATAATTTAACTCTGCCATTTGCCTGATGAAGGAAATAAATTTTTTCCGAAAGCTTGCACTTTGAATTGAGTTGTTTATTTTTGACTGAAAATCCCACGAAACTAATAATATATATATATATATATATATATATATATATATATATATATATATATATATATATATATATAAGAGTATATCAAATATAAGCATGAAATATTTATTCACTGAAAATGAAAAAACTTTTATCACCTCGACCTGGAATCGAACCAGGATCTCTCCACTTGCCGGGTAGCCGCTCTGACCACTGAGCTATCGAGACTGACGCCAGATCTAGTGACAGAAGTCCAATCATTTCAGTATATGCTTTTTCATAATTTTTTTTTTTTCGATTCCAGGTCGAGGTGATAAAAGTTTTTTCATTTTCAGTGAATAAATATTTCATGCTTATATTTGTTCTTATCAACCATTAATTCTCACTCAAATTATATATATATATATATATATATATATATATATATATATATATATAAACTATACTATTTAGCCTTATGGCGTGATTTACTTACTTAAATTTATTATTTACAACTGACGTTATCCGAATAAATACACTAACATCTTTCATACGTATTAATCCAGTATATTAGGCTACAAATTTGCTTAAATATAATCGTAGCAGTATGCAGGTGAATATACAAAAAGTTATGAATACTTTATATTGATTAAAAATTTCAACTTAATCGTCTGTGTATTGTTAGCTCAGAAGGTAAGAGCGCTGGGCCGGAAACATAGTGGACCTGGGTTCGATTCCCAGACGATACAGGTTGACAAATTTTTAATTTAATTTTCAATTAATTAATGTTATCTATTCAATTTAAACTATATATATCTTTTTATTATTCACGTTTTTACCGTATTGTTTTAATCCATATTTAGACTATCTTACTTATTACAGAATTAGAGTTATATTTAGCGCAACGCTAGTGAATCTAAACCAAAATTTTTCATTTGATACGTCCAAAAAGTATTTTTAATCAGAAAAATTTGTTTCAATAAACAAAATACATACATACAACTCACTCAGTATGTATACTCGTACTCGTACATACATACATGCACAAATAATAACCAACAAAATACGTGGTATACATGTGTATTCGATGATCCAATTTTCTTCGTCATATATAAACTGGGTCAAATCGCATTTAAAATTCTACAATTATAATATAAATGGGTGTCATTACAGTGTAGCTAATAACAAAACACAATCGTTTAGTGGCTGGAATCCCCTCGGGCATGCTCGTACGTAATTTATTAATAGATGGCATTAGAATCGCTATAGTCACTATGCGTGTACGTATGTCATTTATTTCGCCGACGCGACACGGCATTGTTAGCAACTAACAAAAGAGACTGCTATTTTCGTTTTATTTTCTAAAGACCCACCATGTATATATGGGTACCCGGGCTAGCCTGTACATGTGGCTACCCTTAGTTTGCTGCTCGGGGACGCAGATATAAGGGGGTTGCAGTACACAAGTAAATTTGATACGTAATGTGTTAGCGATTTGATACAGTTTTTTTTTTTTTTGATGAATTCAGTACCAACGATATGTTTTCATTATTTTCGCAATTATTGTTGACATTTTGTATGATACGGTTGTTTCAAATTTGTGTGTTTGTTAGACAAGTTACGAGTGGAGAAATAGATTGGTCTGGGACTTAATTTTAATTTGGTTTATTGTTTGGAAAATTGGAATTTTTACGAAATGAAAAAGTTATTACCATGTTTAATTGATATTTGTTGGTGCGTCGATTGCCTTAACTAAATACAAAATTAGGGAAAAATTCTGAATTATTTTAATATTTAAATAATAATTTTCTGTTTTTAAACTAAATTTTATATAGATGAAAAAAAAATAGAAGCCAACACGGTAGTCGAGCGTATTTAAGCGTTTTAATGTGTGAAGAAGTGCAAAAAATGCAATGTACACCGTCAAATTTGTCAGAAAATGCATATTCGACTAACAAAATATAAATTAATTCTCACAAATCATGTAACAAATCACGTAAGTGATAGATACAGTTACTACAACTTTCTTTTTTAATAAATTTCGTTCCGTCAACTTTGTCAATAGACAATAGATCAGTTTGCATGTTCTGTTGTATTTGTTTGAACACTGTAAAAAAAGTTGCCATAATACATAAAAACCATAGTAAAAAATACATAGGTATTATTTTAGCAAAACAGATGGTTTACATAAATTTTCTGTAAAAATATTGTAATTTTGTAATAATTAATTTACCACATTATATATAACGAAGAAGAAAGTAACCTTACATAAAATATTCATATTCTGCAAATAATTGTCCTGTGATGTCTGTAAATTTACATATTAAACTAATGTAAATTAGTTACCTCGGGTTTTTATGTAAAATTACAGACTTTTTACAGTGTAAGTATACTTCTTGATACATACATACATACATACACAATCACGCCATGTACCCAACTGGGTGTGGCACAAACTCTTTTCATCATTCTGTAATCAGTCTCCTCCAAACATTCCTATCCAAACAAGCAACTTTCGCTTCATATGCATTCATAATTCCTCTCATACATGCTCTTTTATTCTTACTACTTGGAAACTTTTCGCTCACGCAAAACACTCTCAATCATACCACTCCAACTACTTCTTGATAATATTACGAATTTAGTTTATATTGATTAATTTATATTTTGACAATACAACACCATGAACAAATGCCTCCCATCGCCGCCTAAACAGTTCTCATTTTCAAACATTTGCTCAGCATAGCCAACCACGAAACTGTCAAATATGCTCACATGTACTTTTACTTACAATAATTATAGTATATCTAGATATATCATATAATCAAATTTACCATTATCGACTGAACATCTAAAATTTTCTATAAACAAAAACATTAATTTTAAAAACACTAACTTATAAGATAGAATATAAAACTCTTCCAACACTAATGATAGCTTTTACACAATAAACACCCCCACTCCCTTCCGACCCTCACCACAAATATTGTTTTGAGATAAAAGTGATTCCCAGTAGACATTTGAAAAATACTAAGCACGTATCCCGAATCTTTAGCTCAAGTTATAAATTATAACAAACTAATTTATCGGACGGAATCTCTCCATGGGCTCGGGGCTCTGCTGTGGCTGTGGCATTTCTGCCGGTATAAAATATGACGTGGCGACAATATTACTCGAGGGACATCATTAATGCGGCCCGCAAAGTGTCCGCCAAATAAAATTAATAGTAGATGCCACCCCTATTCTACCCCCTCCCCCCCGTTCCTAGATGTCGTGTCGTTTATAAGTTTGAGTTTTCACAACTTGTAATAGTATCGTTTTACGATTATGATCATGTTCGTATCGCACTGTGTTCTCGCTGTGTGACATCCCTTTGTGAAGGGAGGAGGATTTAACACCCTTTTTTGTTGTTATTGTCAACATGTGTTTGGGCTGTTTGCACTGTTTCTATGTCTATGCATATGTGTTAAATAAACTATTTAAATTTTATTTTGTTTTACGATTGAACTTGTATAGAAATCGGTTGTCGAGAGTCGAAGAAAAAAATTACGGACTTTTTTTTTCTTCAAGCGTATCATAATATAATTAGATTTGTCAAGCGTTTTTTAAACAATATTTATTATGCAAAAAGAAACATAAAAATTAAACAATAACATTATTAAATAATTATTTCGGAGCGTAGTCACCATCTACTTCAATAACTGCTTCCCATTTACTTGGAATACGGAAATTAAAAAGTAAACAAAACAGCTATATTTATTAACAAATAATCCGCCTACAAAAATGCCTGAAAATTATGCACCAACCTAATAAAATTACTTTATCATATTGCCTATGTAGAAAAAGGTCATTATGTTACTAATACAATTATATACATTATTATACAGCAGTTTGTTACTGCATACACAACTAGTGGCAACACCAAACATAACTACAAAGTTAAGTGTAATTAATCTGTTATCTTCGGTGAACATATTGACAAACTATTAAATCAAATTAAATTAAGTTAATTGACAATTGCATTGTTTATTTTTACTTGTATTTGAATTTGATTATAGGAAATGTTTAATGAAGTGCAAAAAATGTGCACTGTCCAGGAAAATCAGAAACTGCATATTTGACTAAAAAGTCACGCTCAAATGTATTTAATTTGACAGAAAATGCAAAACTGTATATGCAAGATTAAAATAACATATGAAATTAATAACTATAAAAAACATGAAATATTTAGAATTATCTATATCTAACAAACTTAAATGGAATGAACACATATCGAATATCTGTAAAAAATTAACCTAGTAAGTTGTTTATTTACTATATATGTACTATATATATGTTCAGTTTGTCGAAACGTTGATTTATTAATAAATTATTACAGAACTACAACGTAAAACCGTTTTATTCTAATATAAGAGTTCTGAAATACTATATAAGTACTATATATATATATATATATATATATATATATATATATATATATATATATATATATATACAGGGTGTAACAGAATAACTATTCCTAATTTTCAGAAATGATAGAGGGCACATAAAGAAACATTTATTATTAATAAACTAGTGTCCGGAATTTTTTTTTTTTTTTTTTGGCAGTCGATTGTAAAAAACACAACTTTATGTTATAACCCGAGAATTAACGGAGATTTATAATATCCGTTAAGACCATTTCATTCTACTCAAAAAAGTGCCTTAAGAATGTGAAAATTATTTTCATCTAATTTAAAAAACCATCGAGATATCGCCATTTATCAAAATACGGAAAAAGCGAACTTTTCGCTATAACTCGAAAACAAAAGACGATAGCTAATTTTTGTTTTCATAATTGAGTTTCTCTCAAAAAAAGCGATCGAGGATGCGCGGTCCATTTTTCCATATCTCTTATAGTTTCCGAGTTCCCCTATGAAAACGTCCAAATTTGCCCACCCTGTACATCGTTACAACTTGTGTATCGAAAATGGTGCTCGTAACTTCGAAATTTTTTTATAAAGTTTAATGCACTATTATTTCTAATAAAATATTCCTTAACTTAACTACTCTTTGACGTTGTAATAATTAAAATTGTTTTTAACGATATCTAGTGTATCTTGACACAGAGAAATTTTCGGATACAAGTTTATTAATAGAAAATGTTTCTCTAAGTGCACTCTATCATTTCTGAAAATTAGGAATAGTTATTCTGTTACACCCTGTATAATATATTCTTATCGAAAATCGAATAACCTATAGTAGTAAAATTATGCAAATATAATAGTATTTTTAAAATAACTCAATAATTACATTTAAAAATATTTTAAAACAATATTATATTTAAAATAAAATTGCTTTAGGATTTAATGCTGTGTTAATTATAATAATCGACATTCTATCAGTTTTCCTGATAATGATGTACGTCGACTACGTCAAAATGTCGATTATTAATAAAAATTAACACAGAATTAAATCCTAAAGCCGTTTTATTTTAATATAATAAATTATGTAAGATTTTTTAACTATATTAATATTATATTTATATAATATACGAGAATATATAATAACAACAATATTATTCGCATATCAGTATCATACTGAAAGGATTGTAACCCCCTCCCTTTAGCAAACAATTCGGAGAGGTTGAGTGATAGGAACCACAAGCACTTGCTTCGAATTTATACGCTAACCGTATAAGAGCAAGGTCTCGTCTAGGCGAGCGAGAAAGATCGAGCGAGCATAGAGCAGCGTGTGCTAGTCGGCTCAAAACTTCTCTCAGAAATCATTAAACATTTAACACGGCCCAACACCCAACACTTCCACGCTTGCTGCGAGCTTGCCAGCTTTCCTATTTCCGCAAACGTTAAAAGCTTCCCAGATTTACCGTATGGAATAACTACACATTGCTTATACTTACGCAATGCTTGATTTGATTTTTTTGTTACTCCAGTGCTTTTCCGTTGTGATTTGTTCGTTGTTATTAAATAGAAGAAAAAATACAATGTTTATTTTAATAATTGATATCTTAAAAATCTCAAAAACATATACAAATATTCAGTCAGAAGCCTACGTTTATCGCGGCATTTAAAACCAGGGCTTCGAACCGTTATATTTTTCGTTTCGGTTCAATTATATATATATATATATATATATATATATATATATATATATATATATATATATATATATACATCGGTCTAGTTCCGGTTTTTGTTCCGGCAAAAATAACGGTTTTTTCCGGTTTTAAATTCAGTTCCAAGTAATTAATTTTTAAATTTTTTCAAAGTTTTTATTTGTGTTAAAAGCTTATTTTCTACCATAATTTAGAATATTTTATTAAATTTTTATTCAGAAGTGAATTTGATAATTTTTTTATAAACCGAAAGTAGTAATTTACTGAGCATGTATGAGAGGAATTATGAATATGGATGAAGCAAAAGTTGCTTGTTTGGATAGGAATGTTTGGAGGCGACTGATTTCGAGATAATAAAAAGAGTTTGTGCCACACCCTTTTGGGTACATGGCGTGATTGTGTATGTATGTATGTAGTTTACTGATGTCACTTTTATATGTTTTACGAATATTAAAAAAATAATTTGTAGGAATCAAACCAAATTTTTTTTTTGTAAAATTATTAGATTTTGGTTTTTCTTTTCCACTATTTACCTAACCTACCCTACATTAAATTTAACCGAAATCTTTCAAAAATACCAGTGTTTTTGTAAAAACAAAAACTGGTTATTTAATATTCCTGCAATATTCTTCTCACTTGCAACGCTAAAATATTAACAGAGTATAAAAATAATATACCTTTTATTAATTAATTAATTTTAATTTTATTTATTTAATATATATAATCACAGACATATACGTAACAAAAAAAATATTTTGTTTATCATGTGATAAAAAAAATATTTTATAAATTTTAATTAAAATATGCAATTTATAAAAAATGCAATTAGTTATTTGTCATCATAATTATGATATATCATAATTGAAATTTGAATATTTGTATGATATGTTGATAAAAAAACGCAAACAAGTACATATAACGATCGTATATATAAAAAATAAAATGAAAATAAAAGAATATCTATAGACATCCGCTGGCAAAACAAATGCGCGCAAATATAGGCAAAATAATTTCCATATAGAATAAAGTCAATTTATCAACAAACACATCCCAGCTAATTTTAATGAAAAATTCAACCAAACGACGACCATCAAAATAATCAAAAATGTGTTATAAACTTTGTCAACTAAATTTATATGTGTAGCCATTCTACACAAAGGTACACCTAAAACAAAACTTAACCGATATAGAAAAAAAAAATTGTTGCAAAATTTTATTATTATATCAACTCCAGTGCAAGGCAATAAGTTCAATTTGGTTAGAAGCAATTTCTAACTTTTTCACTCTTTAAACCAGAGTTGGAGTCATAAAGTCGAGAAGTCAAAGAATTTTACCTGCGACTTTGACTCCAACTGTTTTCGTTAAAGCAAAAAATTAACAAATATAAATGCACATAAACAGAAAAATAATTTTTCTCTTTTTTAAAGCCACGATTTTACCCTAACTATTATATAAATATCAAAAATATTTTACTACAAAATAAAGCTAAATAATGAATTTGCAAATCAAATTATTTTGATTCACCATTTTGTATGGCTTGTGAAATACGACTAACACATCATTATTATCATCACTGGTAAGACAGCCCTAGGCGAGTCTTTTCATTTAGACACTTTTTGGAAATTACAGATCGTGCGTTCATATAGTGCAGCGACTAGTTCCGAACGGGTCCGCGACATTTTGCCGCCGGACATTTTGCCACGGGACATTTTGCCGCCGGACATTTTGCCACGGGACATTTTGCCACGGACCTTTTTGCCGCCGCAAAATTTTGCCGCCGGGACATTTTGCCGCCAGTCAAGTATTAGGCGTAGAAGACAAACACCTACAAACAACCTATTAACCTAACCTACCCTAACCCAACCTAACCAATATTTCATCGAATTATCTCTTCTTTTGTTTTCTACCGAAAGCTACACCTAATACTTGCCTGGCGGCAAAATGTCTCGGCGGCAAAATGTCCCGGCGGCAAAATATCCCGGCTGCAAAATGTCCCGGCTGCAAAATATCCCGGCTGCAAAATGTCCCGGCGGCAAAACGTCCGTGGCAAAATGTCCGGCGGCAAAACGGCGGCGGCAAAACGTTCCGATCCCTTCCGAACAGTAATCTAAACTTCTAATGTTTTTAAAGTAAACAATGAATCAAATTATTCTGTTTAATTAATGCTTGACCTTTAATAGGCTATACAATTATTTTTTATAGTTTACAATTACTTTTAGTACTTTACATTAATCAATTATTTTAATTGAATTAAATGTAATTAAAATTAATCATTATTGTTCTTAACGTAGTTGCTTTCGTTATTATTTTGACTAAAAAGAAAAAGTGTATAATCCTCAGTACGATGTTTGCATTATTTGCAAAGTATAGCTTAAGATTTGACAGCTATTTTTATAGTAGCTTATAGCTATAGCTTAAACTTGTTTTGGAAAAATTAGCTGTAGCTGTAACTTTATAAATTTTTGAAAAATAGCTTGTAGCTGTAACTTACAATTTGCTACATTAATATTATTGAGTAGCTTGTTCAATTCTGTGGAAAATTTCTTATTAGATAGTTTTTCAATAAATAAAAGCATATTTTTCTAATCAAATAGATATTGCGGATATTTTTTGAGTACGCCTTAGTATACATCGTGCTCATTAATATTCATAATAATAATTATGAAAGCTGGTTGATGCGTGCGTGCGGCGCGGCGCGGCGCTGTTGTTTAATCACACAGAAACATCATCAAGCGCCGAGTGCCGGCTGCATAATTCGGCACACGTTAAAAACTAATATGGTCATTTTGCGGAATAGACGGAATATGGAAAACTCGTTTAGGCTACCAAATTTTCCACCAGCACCACCTCATCAAATACACTTTTTCCACATCGATTTTCAAACACCCCTTTCCCCTCCCATATCACTGACACTGATATGTTATTATATATTTATATAAGATCGAATCTAGCATCAATATTGCATAATATTTTTGGTGTAAGAACAATTTACGTTTTTGCTGTTTCAAGTTATCAAAAAAAAAACTTTAATTAATTGAACTACATGTCACACTATTAATCTTTAAACTAATATATACAAGGTGATTCAGAAACAAATGGCAACCTGTATATACCGTGTTCCTCTCACCAAAATAAGAAGAAAAGTTCCTATAAATAGGGGTCCTTAAATGATCCTTAATCATTTAAGGACCCCTGTTTATAGGAACTTTTCTTCTTATTTTGATGAGAGGAGCACGCCATATACAGGATGCCGTTTGTTTCTGAATCACCCTGTATATATATATATATATATATATATATATATATATATATATATATATATATATATATGGCCTGCTGAAGGTATTCAGTTGGTAGCAAAAAATCTTTTTTATTTTCTTGCTTTTAGAATAATTTAAATTACATTGACACTATGATATAGATAATTTTCTTTTGTTTTCCGTATGTTTTAAAGGCATTTGAAGAAGATTTAAAATTGCCCATTAAACTTAATTGAGTTTGATTTAACATCCTTTCCAAAATTTACTTACATATATATATATATATATATATATATATATATATATATATATATATATATATTTATTTATATAAAACATAATTCTGTAAATACATATGTGATCTATTTATGTTAAGATAGTTTTGTTTTTAGTTACCATAACTAGTTGTTTGTTATACAAAGTTTTCTGTTCCATAAATTTATTTAATGCGATGACGGTCAGTTCTGTGATGGCCACAGCAAATTTTTTTATAACAACTACTATAGCAGTTTAAATTTTAAGTTTCAGGACCCAAAATTTTAAAACATATCGCAAATTTGTAGAAGCTATTAACCTCATCAAAATATTTTAATAATTTCTACAAAAAAAATATTATACACGCTTACTCAATAATATTAAATGAAAATATAATTAATCTACTGACACTATTAAACTTTCCATCGTACACCTAATCTTATTTGTGCCAAATTACCCCTCCTTTAACCACATAACATAAAAAGCAATATTACACCCACGGCCCATATGTGTGTGTGTATGTGTTAGGCACCTTCACCAGGACGCCAGAATGCAAATGTGTTTAATACGTCCCTGTGCCACCATATCCATACAATGTTCACATTGTTTTAGTTTAGAGGTTCCATTCATATTAAATGCGCGTCTCTCCCGGTACACATACACACACACACAGTGCTGCCACCTACCAGGCGGCTAAATTATTTATGGCGTTATTCTCGCAGGTGCCATTTTGATGATACGCAACATTTGATAGAAGCATAGGCGCATACCCCGCTTACACATATGTATATAACGGGTGCTCATTCGACGCTTGAATATTTTATGCGACGCCCCCGTTTGCCGCCGATGATATGAGCGTTATTTACATGGATTTCGAGCTCAAAACACCCCGAGCTGCTGATGACGGAATAGGTGACGAACCTAGATTGCGGGAGGGGAGAGGGGGGTGGATCATTTTTGCTAATTACATTTTCAAATTGTTTTTTTATTTTTCTTGTTTTAGATTTTTCTTGTATACTCTGGATCTCAATTTTCTAACTCAATTTATATAAGATTTCGAATTCTACAAGAATTCGGTCTTCCCCCACTTTGACAGTGTAGATTTCAAATTCTACTTCTTTAAAAGCAGTAAAATTCGTTTGTCACTTGTCGTTTATATGTTTTCGTTTAAAGCATAGATTCTCAAACTTATTTGAGCTTATTGCTCAATTATGAATAAAATAAATTTTTAATACCCCCCGCCTCCCTCTTGATAATTTTTGCATGTTGCGCGTTATTTTTATTTTGCCCCCGAAATCTTTATAGCCCCCTATTACCCATCAGGCCATCACGGATTGCCCACAAAGAGGTGATATTGCCCACTTTGAGAATCACGGATACAGTATTTTTTTTTTAATAACATTTACACTTTTTGTGTGTTGTGATTGGCACTTGATGAAACATTTTAAAAGTTAATAATAAATTTAAAAAAAAACACACTGTTAATTTCACAAAAATATTTTAATTACTCAATGGTCGTTTCAACCTTCTAATACAATTAATAATACAATTTAATCAATCATTTTACTCCTATTAATAAACAAAAGTTCGTAAAAATGTTTTTTTTTTTGTGTTTTGACTACTTTGTAAAAAATATATCTTAACATAGTAAAAAATCTCTCAGAACTTATTATATAAAATAAAATAGCTATTAATTAAATAAATATTAATAGAGAACTATATTCTAAAACCGTTTTATTTTATTAAGAATAAATATTTTATTAAAAAATACTGATTTTGAATTTTACTGAATGACTCCATTCTTTTGGAATGCAAAATCACTTTTAAAAATTTAATCTCGAATTTTTTCGCATTCTATAAATTTATAGATTGTTAATATAGTGAAAAAAATCTATCAGATCTATTATTTACTAAAATGTTATTTGAATCAATTTTTCCTGATAAATTAATTAATTCTAATACAGAACTTGAACCTAAAGCCATTTATTTTTTATTTTTTTAGATTGTTGTTATCAAAGAATAAAAACCTAATTTAAATGATTGAAAATTAGGAGCACTTTCCAATGAAGAGAATACACAACAAGAACAACCTCAGAACACTTTGATTGCGAGAGATATTGGTCAAATAGCCTGCGGCCAGGCAAACTCTAAGCTTAGCAATTTAGAAACGAAATACAACGTTCTGCTTCGCACTTTGCATTATCCGTGTGCCGTGCCGTGCCGTGTGAGCGCGGGCGACAAGAGAAAGAGAGAGATTTTAGATTTTACGGCGAGCAGCAGCGGATACAAAGAGGCTAAATGTGTTTTGGTCGCGACCACCGAGCACCTTTTCGTTAAATGGCTATTTTGTGTTAAGTGGTCGCCACGATTTACAAGTACGGAGATTAAGTATAAGCACGCTGCTGGGATATGTTTGGAGAAATAGACGATTTAAACTTTATTTCTGTCGTAATTTCCACCAACAATACGGTATAAAAATGAATCAAAGTTATCATTAAACTTATCGTATGCTTACACAATGAATAAAATTTTACATCAGGTGACGTATGTATAGAGTATATTAAATAAGTTTATGAAATGATGGGCTACCGACATTATAATGATAAAGTGCTAACGTACGAAATATGAATTTTGCAAAATAAGTTTTCAAATATTATTTTTAGTTAAACTCTTTTAAAAATAATATAATATTACAAGAATAATAGTACAATATACATAGTACACGTCGCGTTGTAGAATTACCGATAATATTGTCATTCGAATATTGTTATCATTTTTGAAAAAAACGGACCGAACGTATACGACCACATAAGAAAAACATCGTTTACGGTAATCATGATTTCAATTTATTCTTGGCATTGTTTTTATATGTATGTAAATATTTATTATGAAAATTGACAATTTGGTTGGGTTAGGTGTATGATCCTTAAGTAATGGTGTATTAAATAAGAAAAAATATATGAAGAACATAATTTTATTGTTAGCTGTAATTTATATAATAAGAAATATATATATATATATATATATATATATATATATATATATATATATATACAAATTATTGCCACGCGGTGGTCCGGTTCTTACGTGGTTTTAGGTTTAGGTATATTTGATAAATATTTGGGTGGCTAGTACAAAATAAAGAATTAAATTTTGCATGAGAAAATTCACTTATTTAAAAAATTTATTTATTTAGTAACAAAATTAGGGGAATTAATATGATTTAAAAAATTCCAGGATTACAAAACTTGAATATTGAGTTTAATTTTCTTTGAAATAGTCGCCTGAATGTCATGTATTTTTAGTAAAATTGCATTTCGATAAAGAAATAATTTTCTATAGTCAAACCAAATATCTAATTTCTCATTTCTGATAACCGTACAAATTATTGACAATTTTGTTATTCATAGAAGAAAATGATTGATGAAATTGTTTATTTATATAAAGTGAAAGTGTTACTGATAATTTTAGTTTCATTTACATTTCTCATAAGTTTTCTTTTCATAAAATAGTTTTACCGAAAGATAAGTCTTTCCAGTACCCACAATTAGTACCAAGAAAATATCTGTTACTTATTTGGTTCAAAATCATTATATTAAATTTAAGAAAGGTCCAATAATAAATGCCTAGTATTAATACTAATAAATTAAATATAATTTGTAAAATATAGTAAAAACTTGATTATCCGGAGCGAAAAAATCGGAAAAAATACAAAAACAAAATAAAACTATAAAAAATTCATTATGAAAAACATATCTTAACATAGTAAAAAATCTTTCAGAACTCATTATCTTAAAATAAAACAGCTTCAGGTTGAAGTTTTGTATTAATATTTATTCAAAAATCAACGTTGCAACGAAACTCAATGTCCGTCTTCATCAGGATAAATAATACAAATGACATTACAGTAAACAGAACATAGAAACAGATTGATAAGAGAAGCAATAGAAATATAAAACAAAAAAGCATAACTTTAATCACTGTGTGAAATTTTGCTTTCAGTAATTAAAAATCTATAAATTTTATGATCTTGTTACTTAGTAACTCGTTTCTATGTTCTGTTATTTACTGTAATGTCATTTGATGCTGAGTTTCGTCAAAACGTTGATTTTAAATAGATATTAATACAGAACTTTAACCTAAAGCAGTTTCATTTTAATATTTTATAATTTTACTGTGATAATATATGTAATGTTAAATTTTTTTATGAAAAATTATGTAAAATTACATACATATTTTATAAAATTACATAAATATTTTACAATGCAGCTTGTTCTTCTTGTTCACTTTTCACTACACTTTTGTTAATCTGTCTGCTATAATAACCAAAAATATTATAATATGATATGAAGTAATATGATAGTTTTAAATTACAACTCCCCGCCCACCCTCAAGCGAGGTAATAGTGTCATTTTCGTATCATAGTAAGAGGTAATAATACACAATGAAAAATCCGTCAAGAATTCAATTACAATCTTAAGGCAGTGTAACAATACACTGCGCAATTCGTCCATTTTTTTGTACACTATTATAGAAAAGTTTTCGAAAAATTTATTTACTTTTTTATTTCGTATTAGGTTGGTGCATAATTATTGCTGTTTTTTTCGTTCCGTGATTTTTTTTCCTTAAAAATTGGCGTCATTTCGCGACCTCAACGAACTTTTTGCCAAAGGAACAATCAGCAGAAGTCAAGTTGTTAAATGGATCAAGAAATTCAAATCGGGCGATACAAACCTTGCAAATGAAGAAGGAACATCAAATTTCAACGACCAGGTACTTTTGACATTCGTGAAAAAGGATGAAAGCTTAAAAAGAAAAATGTTGGCCAAAGGCTTAAATTTGGACAATTCGACCATCATTCCATTCGTCGAAGCAGTAATTGAAGTAGATGATGAATATGTTCCTAAATAATAATTTCAAAATGTTTTTGTTATATAAGTATTGTTATTGTTTTTGTTGAATAAAATTTGTTGAAAAAAAAGCCGCAATAATTATGCAAAAATCTATTATAATAACAAACAAAAATAATTAATATGATCTAAAATGAAAAATTAGTATAATAATTATAAAATGTTTATATATATATATATATATATATATATATATATATATATATATATATATATATATATATATATATATATATATAGCTTTACGTTCAAATATTCATAAAATTTAACTGTGAGTGTACAATGTTTAGATAATCTTGAAATGACACCTCTGTCAAGGGTAATATAACTTACAACCACGTAATTTGCTGTAGCATTATACTTATATAATATTGATTGCTTAAGGGTAGCTTTACAAATATCAGTTACATTTTTAATAAAAGCTTACATATTTTAGATAATTTATTTTATTCTCCGATTTATTTATTAAGAGGAATATATGTTTTTATATTAATTTTTTTTTTATAATTGTATGTAAAATTATGTATTAAACTTGAGATTGATAATAAAAAATATATATTGCAAAATATCTTATTCCAATTTTGTTTTAGTTTAAATATAACTAATAATAAATAATATTTTTGATTAAAATTAACTAATTGGTAAGTTTGTCAGATTTCAGTAAAACATAACAATCAAATAAAAATTCAATAATTTTATTAAAATTATTTAAAATATACAATATTATAACTATAAAATTTTTATTTTTTAGAACTTTTATTTGAATATGATTCAATTATAATAAAAATTATTTAAAGAAGGTACATTATATGTATATATATATATATATATATATATATATATATATATATATAATGAATATTTGAATATGCCAATGAACGCCAGATAATAGAAATTACAATTTAGGCTATTTGCATGTCAGGTTATAAAAATTAAGCAAAAAAAAAAAAAAAGAATAAAAATCACGTGATTCAAAACGTTGTGTGACGTAAATCTGTTCTATATACTTAGAACAGAAAGTATAGTTGCATACATTTTGTATTCATTTTTTCATTTCTTTTAGACGTGGTTAGCACTTGTGTTATACTTCTAAATCATTTTTCATTTTGTTTTCTATAATATTAATATATTTATATACATTGACAAATATTTTAGGTTATTATCAATCGATTGCGCCAACTATACTTAAATTTTAAGTATGGTTTAAATGAGTCGACCAGTTTGGTATTTAATATTATAACGATAATTATTTATAATAAAATTTGCTGGCCGATTTTTTTAAAACAGATTAAATATTTAAATAAAAATAGTACAACCGGTCATAAATCATATAGCTAAAGATTATTTCAAGAACTGACTAATGTCACAAAATGATTCTTTGCGGTTCTTTCCTCTATATCACATTGAAAAAATGTCATTTTTTAGATTTAAACAATAGTTATAATACATGAAAACCATAGCCAGTATTCTCACCTCCTTTATTTGTGAAAAAGTGCTTTTATTTTTTATTTCAAAATAAATTTGTATTTCTATGTCTTATCAAATATGAGTAGTATTTTATTTTTGATATTTTTTATCATATCTAATATTATAAAATTCTAATAAACTAATTAAAATTGGTTAATAAGTAATTTTAAGTGAACGGCAAATGTACTTTTAAAATACTTTTAAAAGTAAGGTGAGAATATTTTTGATATTGTTTTTACATGTACTTTAAATAAATTAAAAAATGTAAAACTTCCTTATTAATTATTAACTCGCTTTCATTTCTGTCTATTTGTTTGTACTTTCCAATGATCTATAAAGATAGCTCAGAAAATAATTATTTAAATAAAAAAAATAATTTGAATATACCACGTTTTTAAAACGAACTAAAAAGTATAAAATAATTTCTACTAAAAACGTGGGGCGCACTTCTTACTATTATCTATTACATGCGTCCCACGTTTTTCTAAGAGAAATTATTTTATACTTATTAATTTAAATAATAATTTTTCTATAATTCAATTGCATCTCTATATCGTGTTTAAATCCAAAATGAATCATTGAACAACAATAAGGATTAAAAATATAAATCTATCCCCTTTCTCCTCCATTATCATTATATTTGATCCACATGCGTTTATAGTGAGCTGAAACAGGAAGCGTATCCCGAATTTCAACAGTTGATACTGTTTGCGCGCGTATAGTTAAGTGAAAGGTTAGTTCTGCGCGTAACCTCCTATCCCTTCACTGACATGAGCTTAGAGTTTGGCTGGAGATGAGTGTGAACGCTACCAACGGAGAGGAGATTAGCGAAAGGATTTAAAAGGCAGAGGCAAAATTCACGACACACACACGCACAGGCAGACTAAAGTGATTTGAAGGATCCAGAGAGAGAAAGAGAGAGAGCGATTGAGTTACTTATTTTACACAGACGTGTTGCCGTAGTTCTCACATGATTCCCGGGGCCCTGAGACTAATCTTTTAACAAGGGTTACAAATACCTAATCGAATCGGGATGCAAAAAAAAATTAATACCTATGTATCGAAGTCAAAATTGTACTACATTAAGTTTTATTATTAATACCTTGTGATCTGATTATGCATCGATTTTATGTAAATGTTAATTCACATTAAAATTTAAACCCTTTTTTATAAAATATGTATATGTATTGCAAACATCCTTTTTGGGTACTTGGCGTGATTGTATATATATATATATATTACGAGCTCGGTATTTGGGTGTTTTAGTTCATTTGTGTAGTCCTGCCCACCAGGATACCGGGAATATCCCGGTGGGCCCACAAATATATTTAAATGTTTTTTTTTGTATTTGTAATTACATTGTCAACAACGCAAGTATCTTGTGAGAGATCTTTTTCAAAGTTGAAATACATTTTAAATCGACTTAGAAATTGCTTAAGTCAGAAACATTTGGAAGCATTTATGCTCAAGGCGCGTGAAAAAGATCTCCTGGATAATATTGACAATAATCTAGTTATTGATAGAATGAAAGGAAAAAGTCAAATATTAAAAAAAAGTTGTTTAATTAATAATATTTATTTAATTGTTTTTAATTACTTCACTATGTACTTAATTTTGTTGCAATTATTCAAAAAAAAATCTTTTTTATTATTTTAATAAATATGTTTATAAATTACTAATGTACTTTTTTGTAATTTTTTTTTTTTTTAATTTAATATTGTGGGCCTACGTCACCGATATTTCCCGGGCCTAAATGTGTTTCCAGTCCAACTTTGGTTGCGTTGTTTTAAACCCTATATTAGTTTAAACCAATTTTTAAACAGAGCTTCTAATACGGGTCATTGTATACAGTGGCGTAACTAGCCGTTGGCATTTGGGCAGTTGCCCAGGGCGCAACACTCCAAGGGCGGCAGAATCTTTTAAGATATATTGTAAATAATCCGTAAACTAACATTCATAAAAATTATTTTTAAAATCTACATTAATTTATAAACTGTACAAGTACAACTTTCCTAAAATTCAAATAAAAATATTATAAATTGTTTTCCCAAAAATTTAATCTATTAAAATAAATATTATTTTGCCGAATGTCTTGGTATTATAATGTTGTAATGTTTTCCATCAGTGTACATATGTACACTGTAAGGCGCTGTTCGCTTTTAGGCGCTATGTTTATTTGTTATCAACAATCTCTCGACAATGCACAATCACGAGGTGGTGTTCGAAATTTAACGCAGTTAGTGCAGTAAAAAAAAATTTGGTGTCTATTATTTCAGTTTTAAATGAAATTCAAAATAATTATTTTTTGGAGATGCATTATGTCTTTCTAAATCTTTATATAAATGTTTAAATTCATATAAGTTTGTCGCACTTTTAAATGTATGGCATTTGATTCTGGAGCGAATAAACAACGTAAATTTATCTCTACAAAAAAGGGATCAGGACATTTACAAATCTTCAATATCAATAAAAGGCCTTGTAGATTATTTTAAATATTTTAGAAGTGATGAAATTGATAAAGTTTTCAGTAAGATTAAAGATATATGTGAACAAATAAACATAGAATTAATAGAAAAACAAAAAAAAAAGAAAATGCCAAGCGAGTTTGTTGAAGATGAAATCGAAAACTTAGATGCCGTCAAAATTTCATGTCTTGCAATACTTGATTCCATAATAATGCAATTAACCAAACGATTTGAAAGTCTTAAAAATATTGCAAAAGATTTTAATTTCTTAGCAGCAGAAGCATTTCAAGATATCACCGAAGAAAAATTGGAAAAACTGGAATTATTATGTAAGAAATATTCGGATATTGATGATATTAGTTAAAAAATGAAGTAAAATGTTTTAAACACCAAATTGCTGCCATATTAATAGACAAAAATGTTCGTGAAGTATGTCACCTGGAATTATTAAATACATTGGGAAAATGGGAATTACAAGAATCATACCCAAATATAGAAAAATTATAAGATTATTTCTTACAATGCCAATAACAGTAGTTACAGGTGAAAGAAGTTTTAGCAAATTGAAGATAATCAAAAATTATTTAAGATCTACATCTGGACAAGAACGTACATCTTCCCTAGCAGCCTAGCACTTCTCTCAATTGAAGAGAGTTAACAAAAACCATAGATTTTGATAGCATCATTGAAAAATTTGCTAATACTAAGGCAAGGAAAGTTAAATTTAATTAAACGTTATTATTTTACTTATGCACTAATATAAATAACTAATATACTAAATATATTGTATTGTTCTATAGCAATAAAATATTATAATAAGAAACTTGACATGAACACTGGAAAAAATTTATACATAAATTTAATATAAAAAAATTATAAGATGATATATTTGTATTTATTAATATAATATAATAAATGTAAATGTAAATATAAATATAATAATTTTAAGTATATATTGTTCTTGTCACTTTTATGTTAAATTTAAATATAATTTTTTTTTCTGTGAAATCACTAATTTGTTTTCCTCCATATTTATTACATTTTTAATATTTTTGAGAAAAATTCATGCTGACTTTTTTTGCAAAACAAAAGGGCGCTAAGTTATGTATTTGCCAAGGGCGCTAAAATCCTAGTTACGCCTCTGATTGTATATATGACTTTGAGACACATTGCATATTGATATATAAAAAAACACATTGTACATAAAATTCTTCAGATATATTGCGTATATAAATTTTAAAAAACACATTGTACATAATTCTCTTAGACACATCGTATATAATTACTTC
This sequence comes from Clivina fossor, assembly GCA_963966155.1. Classification (NCBI taxonomy): domain Eukaryota; kingdom Metazoa; phylum Arthropoda; class Insecta; order Coleoptera; family Carabidae; genus Clivina; species Clivina fossor. The sequence continues at coordinate 29,444,373 of OZ014555.1, forward strand.
GTACACTGCATCTTCGTGAAATATTACAATTTATGAAATTGAGAAAGGAGAAAAATATGTTACTTGTGTACCTAAATGGCGTAAAAATATCGCATTAGAAAAATACACAAATAGTAGGTAGCTTTGAAAAAATAAAGATTTTTTTTCGCTGATATATTGAATTACGTTTTCTGAAAAACATGTATATATATATATATATATATATATATATATATATATATACTTGGTGTCCCAGACTACCCGTCCCACCCTTTTATAATCCAGGGACTGAACTTTTTTAAACGAAAGGTTATGAAATCTTAGTAACTTTAACGTGCTCTATCGAATGGTGAGAAAATTGAGCCCCCCCTGCCCCCCTTTCGGGGGCAACTTTGAAATTTTAAATGAAAACCCATATTTTTATGGCAGATTTAGATTCTACGCATTAAAATGTTAAGGGTTTATTTGAAAAAAAAAATTTCAGTGGACAGATGGCGCTTTAGTCGCGAAAAACGTGTTTTTGTTTGGTTTTCATTATCTTTGACCGTTTAAAACCGTAAAACAGATTTAAATAGTAAGAATTTTATAAGTCTAGGCTTAATTTTAAATCTAAAAACACAAAGACATCAGTAATAAACTCGAAACCGAAAACGTTAAACCTAAATCACAGACATCAAAATAAAATTAATGGTGATTTAAGCAAAAACAAAATACTATAACCTAATACATAATACGTAATTAAGAATATAAAAATAAACATTAATATTATTGTTAACAGATGTATTGTATAACTGATGCATTATTGTCTAATAAAATTTTGTTACAAAAAGTAACAACTATTATAATAATAAATCTATATTAACAAAAACAGTAATTTTTAATACAAAACGAATTTCAGTGTATTTGCCATTAAATACAATAAAAATAATAAAAGCAAAATGCATACATATAGGCAGTAGACAATATCCAATTTGAACAAAAATTAACAAGCAGGCCTTCATTATCCGAAAATATGAAATCACATTATAATAATAATGGCGCGGGGCGTGTATGTGTGTGTTATGTTATGTTTTTGATGTTAGTTTCCAATCCGCAATCCCAGTCGTGCCATTATGGGCAACAACAAACGCAAACGCTCTGCCGTCCCTAGCGTCGCGACGCTTATAGCGCGCACACTCGCTTCTGGTCATTAATCATTTTAATTAACTGGTAAACCGGTAACGAGCGGAAAACAAAACACACAAATTTACCGGTAATTGCGGACGAGAATTACACCACCACCCCCCCACACCCCACACCCCAACATATTTATTATATCGTAACGTAGCGTGTATATACGACCGAATTATATGTGCGAATAAATGGGTGACTTTACATTATAACCACTCTATCGTTATTACTTTTTACTTTTATTCTATTTCATATAAACAAGTATATTAATTAAAATGTTGATTGTTTAAAAAAAACAAACCTAAATGTGACATTTTATCAAAATATTCTAATATCCACACGCATTAGATCATTTTTCTAATGTTATATCTAAAAAAAAATTATAATGTTTAGTTTTCGAATTATAGTAGTAGTAGATGAAATATCTAATTGAATAATCAATAATTATTTTTGATAGACACATATAATTAAATATTTTTCTAATTTATATAGATAGCAGTTAAGACAGTTTTGTTTTTAGTTGTCATGACTACAGTACATATTTGTTGTTATACAAATTTTTCTATTCTATAAATTTATTTAATAGTATGACGGTGGAAAAAATTCAAAATAACTTTTTTCAAAATTTGCTCAAAAAAATCAGTAAAATAGAGAAAAAAAAAAATTGCTACATAATAGCTAAGTAACCTTTTTCTCTAACTCATACTAATTTAGCAGGAAAAATTATTGAAAATTTTAAAAAAACATTTTTAAAAAAAATTCTAGCGCACATGCTAGCAAATTAAAACTAAAACCAAATTATATAACTTTTTATTCCTTGTCGAAAAATATTCTAAGTATTTTTCCGAATTTTGCTTCAGAAAGAAGTATTCTGCATATTATCGGTATCCCATGTTATTGCACTACATCAACCTGGCAAACGAATATACATAATACATATATTTAAAAAAAACTTTTAGTAAAGATTTACCAACCGGAGTTAATTATTTGACAAAATTATTAACAAAAGTTACTAAACAATTTTAATGTGAAACATTTTTCGATACGATAAATATTCTTTTTTATAATTTCTTTTTTATTTTCATGCTATATATAACTCTGTAAATAGGTGGTATATTTTTGTTAAAACAGTTTTGTTTTTAATTACCATGACTACAGTATTTGTTTTCTATTAACGGTCTATTCTGTGGTGGCCACGGAAGATTTTTTTTTACTGTTGTAAAAAACACGTATTTTTTGTTACAAATTAAAAAAATTGTAAATAAATGAAAACCATTCTAGTGCAGCTAGTACATACTACGTTTCATTAAATTTTCAAAAAAGCTAATGAATAAAAGCGGAAATAATATTTTTATTTAGTTTAATACATAACAGAATACAAAGTACGTAGAATATATTTTGAATAATAGGAAACTATTTTACATATATATGAATAGGCAAGTGATGTATGGATTCACGTATTGTTCATTAACTATAACTTTCATTAAGCTAGTAATTAATTTAATAACTACCCATCGCATCGTATTTGTTGTACGCAGTGGCGTAGCCAGGGGGTTAGAGGGGGGGAGGTTAAACCGCCCCCCCCCCAAGAACCTCAACTACCAAAAACATACGTATGTGAAATATGAAATATGTTATTTAACTTTCATTTTTATAAAAAATAATTTTTATTGCTCTTTATTTTTTATACAAATTATAGTATTATCTTTATTGATTAATATTATATCATTTCTTTAGTAACCCCTCCTCATGACAAGTTTCTGACTACGCCACTGGTTGTACATATGAGTACAATAAAAGTATTAGCGATACACTCTTCAAATTATAGTCAAAATTTATACTGACATTAGTTAACTGGCAATTAATATTTTCTATATATAGAAAATATATATATATATATATATATATATATATATATATACTTATATTAGAGTATGTATATCAAATATAAGCATGAAATAACTATTAAACTGAAAATGAAAAAACTCATATCACCTCGACCTGGGATCGAACCAGGGACTCTCCACTTGCCGGGTGGACACTCTACCACTGAGCTACCGAGTTGACAACAGATCTTAGTGACAGAATTTAATCATTTTAATTTCAGTTTTCATTACAATGCTTTTTTCATAATTAAAATGATTAAATTCTGTCACTAAGATCTGTTGTTAACTCGGTAGCTCAGTGGTAGAGTGTCCACCCGGCAAGTGGAGAGTCCCTGGTTCGATTCCAGATCGAGGTGATATGAGTTTTTTCATTTTCAGTTTAATAGTTATTTCATGCTTGATATACTCTCATATTTGTTCTTTACAACCATTATTTCTGACTTATATTATATATACTTATATACTTATATCTACAATATCTAATTATACAGTAAAATATATTAATATTAATATAAGATATTAATTTTATCAAGAAAGCAATACAACGGAGAAAACCTAACCTACCCGTTTTTGCCTTTCGTGGAAAATGTTACTAATAAAATAAGAAGATATTTATCAAAAAAAACATATTAAAGTTTTCTATTTGCCCACATGAAACAACAATGCATGTTGAAGCGTGTAAAAGATATTATTCCTTTTCAATTTTCGGGTATTATAGAACTGTATCTATGGAGTATGCACGGAGTATACACGGAGTTAAATAAAATTTGGCTTCTTTTAATTAAAAATTTATATATTTCATGTTCTAATTACTTATTACCCAGTAACTTGTTGCTATGTACTGTTATTTACTTTAATGTCATTGATAAATTTTGACGAGCGTTCAGTTTAGTCGAAACGTCATTTTTATATAAATAATTAACAGAATTTTATCCTAAAACAGTTTTTATATTAATCAAAATATATACTTAATAACAAATTTTATATTAGTGGATCGAAAATATTAAATTAGTTTGAAATTAATTTTGTTTAAAAGTTATTTTATTATTATGAAGTTCTGGCATAATAAAATGAGTTTGGCGTATACGAAATAGATTAGTGTATGATGAGTGTAAAATTAAATAAAACTGTTGTTGCAAAAATTTGTGTTAGTCAGTTGAAATGCTTCGATCATCTTGAGCTAATATCTAATAAACGTTTGGTTAAAAGAATTTATATGAATGATTTTGAAGCTATACGTTTGCATGGACGTCCAATGAGTAGTTGGAGTAATATGATTGAGAGTGTTTTGTGTAAGCAAAAGTTTCCAAATAGTAGGAATAGAAGAGCATGTATGAGAAGTATCATGACTGTAAATGAAAACTACAGTTGCTTGTCTGGATAAAAATGTTTTGAGAAAACTAACTTTGGGAGTTTGTGCCACACCATTTTGGTTACATCGCGTGATGGTGTATGTATGTAAACAATAGAAATAGCTCAGTCATGTCAGATGAATAAAATTTTAAATCAAATTCAAAAAGTGGCAGATAATAATCATTTTTATTATTTACAACTAAAAGGCAAAAACTACTGTTGCTTTAGGTGAAGAAAATTAATTTCTGCACTGTAAAAAATCTATATAAATTTACATTGATAATTTTGGTAATTTTATTATAATTTTTATAAAATACAATAAAAAGTATAGTAAAATTATCATAATTATCATTGTAAATTTACATTAATTTTTTATAGTGTAGGATTGTAAGAATAAAAACAAGGTAAATAATGTTAAAAAAAACTGTGTTATTTAATAACTTATAGTTTCTTAAGCCTGGTTGCACAAAGCATTGTCAAACGCTTGTAGTCAATCAAAATTCATTAAATTGTAACTTACTAATCAATGAGACGCTTGAAAGACATTTGACAATTTGACTTGCCTTGTTAAATCATTGATTAAGTTAACAATGTTTTATGTAACCGGGCCAGTATTTACCAGTATTACCAAAATCGCATTTGTCTTAATATAACAATCTGTATATAAATCGCAATAAAATTATCTATTATTATAATAACATACGACGTGATAGCTATTATAAATGATATAATAGGTCCAGACACATCAACTATATCTTCTCTGTGGAGATGATTGTTCTGCGAAATCCCAATCGTTGTCGATTTATATGGTTGTAACGAGGTAAGTGGATCTATTTCATATCGATAAAAAACTATATGAGAGTGTTCTGTGTGTCTCATCTCCTATACGTGCAGAAGATGGCCCCCTAGATTGCGCGACCATGTCTACCCTCCCCGTATCTATCGCTACGATGACGCAATAAACTATAGCGATCGTAAAAAGTAATTGAGCTGCATTTGAAACAAATATTCCAGATCGTTTCACACGCGATTCTGTCCTACGCGCGAAATTGTGGAATACGGTGTGAGGTTTTACTGAAATGTTTAAAATAGTCAAAAATATTCAGTTAATCGGGTTAACCGATTGATTAATCGCGGTTATATCTAGTTAGTGAAATAGTTAGATTTACTAGTATTCGATTCGCTAGCTACTATAAATTGTTTGTTAACAGGTTTTTTTATATTCGCAATTAAAAATAAAAAAACTAAATTGTTGGAATTTGTTATATACATGTATCGTCTGGCACTTAATTATGGTCAAATAAATACAATATAATAACAATATATTTATTACTAGTAAAATTTATTTCTTTTAGTCACATTAACGGTAAAAATTTAACATCAAAACTTACGTATAATTGTGAAAACGTAGTTATTTTATTTAAAACTAACTACGAATAGAATATTAAGTATTGCACAGTGCACACTATTATTTATTTTGAAAAATTTGCTTTCAGCTGTGAGCTTTAGTTATTTACATCTGTTGAATATAGGTACTCATTGTATTTGAAAAATGTTTGTTAGTTTATAAATTTTTGTACACACATAAATAATTATTTGATAAACAATTTACAATAATTAAAAGTCGAAGACAATTTTTGTCGGGACCCAGAAAGTCATAACTAGTAAATTAGTTTACTAGTGTTTAAACAAAATATTAAAAAATCAATCAGTAATTTTACAACTATTCAGAAGTTTATGACTTGTTTTTTTTTTCCTGATATAATAAATAAGGCTAACGCGATTGATGTTACATGTAATAAACTTCTAACGGCTACAGTTTCGTTAGGCATTGTCCGACATATGTTTATTTAAAGTTTTTTATTTAGATTACTCATAGGAATCATCCGATGTAGTTTTTCCTCGACGTCATAAATCACCCTGTATATACCCGAAAACTGAAGAGGCACAAAATCTTTCACAATCTTCAACTTGCGTCGCAATAGGATATTTTAATATTCATTTTTGATAAAATTCTGCCAATTTTATCAGTAACATTTTTTATACATTTAATAAATATTTAAATAACAGGGAAAAATATATTACTAAATAAAAAAAATAACATATTTTATTTTATATAATAACATACCACAAATAATTCTATATTAATATAAAATTTAATGAAAACACTAAATAAAAACTCAATTAAAAAACGCCGCACACAAACACACACCCACACATATGTATAGAAAATAAACGTTTGTTAACATCAAAGCGGGGGTACAACTTATAAATGAATGTATAATATGTGTATTTTCCATCTTTGTCGTACGCGTATGCGGTTAAAACCGCGCTCCGCCTCGAACCGTACAAAAATGGCTGACTCGTCGATGTTTTAAAAAATAAACGAACGAATATACGTTTCGTGTATACATGTGGTTGACGGTAGAGGGCAGTGAGACGGGAGGGTAGACGAAGCCCTATACAATTTCCCTAGAACAAAAGGCAACCACTGAAAAAGCATTTAATAACAAATGAAAAAATGAACAAAAGCTAATCACCAGAGATTCTTTTGTCGATGTATACCGACCGACGCGGACCCCGACGCCGATTCCTGCTACTAACCGACGCGGTGCGCCGAGACGCCTCCAGTACAGACGCTACGAAAAACAGCGCTACTAGATTTTCGCAAAACTTAGCTACGATACACAGTGGCGGCGAACTTTTAGACAAATATTAATATTTCATTATTAATTAGGCAAATTATTAATATTTTGTAAATTAAGTTTTAAAAATAAGTAAAATATAGTAAACAGATATACATCATAAATTTAATCAAAATTAATGCCAAAAGTAATTGCCACTTTATTTTAAATTATTCTTAAATTTGTCTAAAATTTCAATAAACCATATTTTTTAAATTATTTACAATATTTATAATAACTACTTCAACTAAAGTCGACGTTAAGCAGATAAAAAAACTTTTGATAATAATTTTACGATCGGAAATGTGAAATATGTTTTATTGACGACAATAATTATTATTATAGTCGAATTTAAAATCGATGCTTTTTAATTACTTTAAAGTTTAAGTACTTTAGTTAAAGTATTTATTATAAAACCGGCCGTTAACAAAATGACAAACTTTATATATTTGATTGAATCAGTTCCAGGACGAGCGCTACTGTCTGGTTATAGTGGTAAGTCCTGGTTAAACATAGAGCGATCCTTTAGCTCGACGCTCGCTCGCTCGCTCGCTCGGTAGTTGGTCTCTTCCAATGTTATTTTGTATAGAATATCATCTGGTGCGCCTTATCATGGCAACGGCACATTGTTACCGTTCCCGCAGGACATATAAACACCATTGTTCCCGTAACCATGGTGAACCCAAGCTCAAACTGCTTTCGCTAGCTTTAGCAAAAGCGCCAGCGAAAAGCTCATACCACCACCGATGCATTTTATATATGTATATACATATATACATTCGACATTTTAAACGCTCCTGAGCTTTTTAATTTACGTGTCCTTCTTTCGTCGTTGAAAGCGCACAAGGTTAGATTAAGTAAATTGTCTAAGTTTGTTTATGTATGTATGGAGGTCGCGCGCACTGTATATGGATAAGGAGGAAAATTGTTATAAGAATAAAGTAGAAAGAAGAACAGAAGGCCGGGTGGTAGGAAAGCAGAGAGAGAGAGAGAATGAGAAAATCTGCTAAAGTTTTCATAGGTTCATTTTCTCTGTTGGAATTTTACGAGCGCTAGATATTTTGTTGGTTCGCGCGTAAAGATTAAATATGTAGTGTTTTGTACTCTGTTCTCTGTATGGTTGTATACGCTAGTGTATTTTTGTTCTTACACGCTTTGTTAGTGATATACTTACTTAATGAGGTCATTAGACGTTTCGTGTTATTTATTTAGAATTTCTAAAATGTATTATATCGTAATTTATCAACGTAATTATTACAAAAAGAATAACAAATTTTAAAAATTATTTTTTTTTAAATACTCTCACTGATAAAAAATCTGCAAAATTTCAGTAAAATAATAGTAAAATTTTACTATAAAAAGTTTGCAACTTTATTTTACTATAAATATTCTGTATTTTTTGCTCAAAATTCTGTAATTTACTACATAATTCATAATAATCACATAAAAAAAGTAAAAATGATCTAATAAGTATGTAAAATTGCTTACTTTCTGCAAATTGCATCACATACTTAATGTAGAATTACGTATTGGTGGTATAACTTTTTAAATTATGTAATATTACAGCTTACATATTAATATCTGTAATAATTGTAAAATAGATCCTTTATGTAAATTTCAAAATGTATGTAAGTATACCAACAATAATATTACAGAACTAAACAAATTTTGTCTATTTATGGAAAATTCCTGACAGCAAATTTACTAAAGATCTCAAATTTACTAAAAGAGATTTTACTAAAAAACTGTAATATTACATACATATGTACTTTTCCATTCCCCGTTGGTAATGTATCATATTACATATTATGTGTATAATAATTCTGATATTATGTATTTTTAAACAATTATGTAAAATTACAGCAGTTGAATAATTATACCTACAAATACTGGTCAGCATAGTGTCTCATGATTTGTAGGTAAAATTATATAATTTTTTTAGAGTGTATCTATTGGCCATAGCTCCAAAGGCTTATAGCCAGCAACAACAATTTTTTATAAATTTCCATGCAACATAGTAATAAATCTTTCAGAACTCATTATATTAAAATAAAACTGCTTAAAGTTAAAATTCTTTATTAATATTTATTAATAATCGACGTTTCAACGAACTCAACATTCGCCTTTGTCAGAAAAACAAATACAAATGACATTTCAGTAAATAACAGAACATAAAAACATAGGTTTCTATGAGTAATTAGATATTTTTTTTTCACTATATGTTACATTCTGTATGTTGAATGTTTACTACGTGTTATTGTAAATGTTCACTCAGAATCTACATAACATTTAAACAATTATACAAAATTATATTTACAAATAAATTTCCAGCTATGTTTAGAAAAATATAATCCAAATTATAGCTAATAAAAGTATTAAACTCTATGCTTCGTAAATTAACTAAGTTTATATAATTTAAAAACAAACATAAATTGCAATTTAAAATTCGACTTTAAAGAAAAACAGTTGAACAAAATAAGGAAAAAAGACGAATAAAAAAGTCATCTGAATATAATAATAATAATAATATCCATTTGTATTATTTACGATTATATAGAATTTCATTACGTGAAAATAAATTTGGTTATAAATTAAAATCATATCTCTTCATTTTAAATTTAAGCGTATTTCCGGAGAGAAGTGTCCCGCGCAAAATAAAACAGCAAAACGAAACAACAAAATAAAAAAAAGTGGCAAAGAAGGAAAAAGAACAAAATTGCGATTACGTTGCCGCGGCGAGCATTTTTCTCTCAAAAAAAAAATCCTCGAAGCAAAATTGCTTTTTATATTCGCAAACGGCTCGACATTACACAGTTATAAAACATAATGAAGCGAGTGGGAGGGTATAACCTAACCCCCCACCCCACCCACCCCTTCACCACCTCCACGTACCTCGCTCTACACTTTGCATATTACAAAAGTTTTCTTATTTCGCAAAAGGGAAATAAAATTTTAACACCCAATCCACGAAACTCATGCGGACAAATACACATCGCATCGCGTTCATCTTTCTAGTCTATTATTTTTGTTTCCTTTCCTTTCCTTCTTTGTGTTAACTAGTTGACTAATAAGTTTTGGGAGAGTGGTCATTTTATAATAACTAATTTAGTTTTTTGTTACGGATTATACGAATGTAAAGGTAGTTATTTTGTAAAGTTACGTTCAAAATGGTATCATTTTTTTAATGTTATACACTTGCATGTGTAGCGGTAGTATTCTATATTTTTTTACTAAAGTTGGTCAGCGGACTATATATATATATATATATATATATATATATATATATATATATATATATATATATATATATATATATACAGTGTGTCCCAGGATTGATGTTACAAGAGGTGTAATGGACTAAAATTTTTTGAATTTCATTTCAAGATTCTGGAATTAAGCCCTGCTTGGCGTGAAACGAATTTTAAGAATTTTTTCGTTTTTTGAAAAACAAAATGGCCGTGACGGTGAAGCAAGAACTATTTTCTTTTCAGGTAAAGTACCCTTTTTGTTTAGGATACGACAAAATTTTATTAAGAAAAGTTGTTTATAATGACAAATCATGGCCGTATACCAAACTTCAGGACGATCTACCTACTTTCATTAAACTGTCTGTTTTAGATTGAACAAAATAAATTGTAGGTATCTATTAATTTATTAAAATTTTTATTTGTAGACCATTGAACGAAACAAATAGTATTTACAACAAATTTAACTTACAAAACGTAACACAAGATTGTACTGCAATAAATTATCTATTCAAAGCAACCTCCATCATTTTCTGCACATCTTTCTATGCGACGTCTGAATCCTATGAAACTGTTCCGAATTTCCTCTATGTGTATTTGTGTTACTGCGTTTCTTATCCTTTCTTTTAGGATTTCTCTACTGTTGGGTATTGGTTGAGAGTAAACCAGTTGTTTGAGGCGACCCCATAAAAAGAAATCTAATATGGTGAGGTCGGGCGACCTTGGAGGCCACTCAATTGAACCATTTCTAGCTATCCACTTTTCTGAGAACACAGAATTTAGCCACTCAGCTACGCGTGCTGTCGAATGTGCAGGGCATCCGTCTTGCTGGAAATACATTGCTTGTCTTTCTGTTAGCGGCAAGTCATCTAAGTAGTCTTCCCTGAACTTTTCAAGTAGCTGTAGATAAACATTTTGATTTAACCGTCCCTCTATGAAGAAAGGTCCAATTATGCCAAAACGATATGAAACAGCACACCACACATTCACTTTTTGGTAATACTGTCTTCTACAGTTGATCCGAAAGTTTGGATTTTCTGTAGACCAGTAGCGACAATTTTGAGAGGAAACAACGCCATTGGTAGTAAAAGTTGCTTCGTCTGAGAATACAATGTTTTTATAAAAATTTCGTTCTTGAAGACATTGCTCCCCGATGGTAAGACAAAATAATAATCTACGGCCTTCATCACCTTCTTCGAGAGTGTGCACAAATTTTGGTTTGAATGCCTTTACATTGGTCGACTTATAAATTCTTTGCAGTTCTGATTTACTAATATCGAGATTACGCGAACGTTCCCTTAATGATAGTCTGGGATGTTCATCCACCGAATCAAGGGCAAGAACAGTTGCGGTATCATTTTCGTCATATTTCTTTCTTTCTTTCTTAACGTTACCAACGCTGCCAGTTGCAAGAAATTTTTTAACTATTCGCATGGCAGTCATACGTGTAAGATTGGTGTTGGGAAATTTCTCGTTAAACCGCTGCACCACTACTCTTAGGGCAGTTTGTCCAAGCCCGTAACACTGAACAACGTAAATTCTCTGTTGTAACGATAACATAATCTAGCAGTAATTATACTTTGAACTAAAGGCAGAAACTACAAATTGCAATCTGACAGTACTTGAGATTATACTCAACGATTGTTTTTTCATGGCCTCCCATTGTTATTTTCTTTATTTCACGCCGTTTGGTGTAAATTCCGAATTCGCAGATAACGCTGAGTAATTTTTAATAAATTTATTGCACATCAATGATATTATTAAGCTTCTTAAGTTAAATTTGTTGTAAATACTATTTGTTTCGTTCAATGGTCTACAAATAAAAATTTTAATAAATTAATAGATACCTACAATTTATTTTGTTCAATCTAAAACAGACAGTTTAATGAAAGTAGGTAGATCGTCCTGAAGTTTGGTATACGGCCATGATTTGTCATTATAAACAACTTTTCTTAATAAAATTTTGTCGTATCCTAAACAAAAAGGGTACTTTACCTGAAAAGAAAATAGTTCTTGCTTCACCGTCACGGCCATTTTGTTTTTCAAAAAACGAAAAAATTCTTAAAATTTGTTTCACGCCAAGCAGGGCTTAATTCCAGAATCTTGAAATGAAATTCAAAAAATTTTAGTCCATTACACCTCTTGTAACATCAATCCTGGGACACACTGTATATACATATATATATATATATATATATATATATATATATATATATGTAGATTATGTAAAAATAATTTTTAGTATGCTGAAGATGCTTAGATCATTTTAAAACAAGTTTATTTTGTTAAATTAATCAATCATTTATTTATTTCAATGTTATAATTTTAATTAAAATAAAAATTTAATATAATTTTTAATTAATTTAAAAAATACAGATATGTGGAGTCGCAGTCGCTATCGTGAAGTCGAGAAATCAAGAAATTTTGCTGGAATCGGAGTTAATTCTTTTTTTGTCTGACTACAACTTTTTTTCATTAAAGCAAAAAATTAACAAATATAAATCCACGTGAACAAAAAGATATTTTTTCTCTTTTTTTAATACAAAAAATAACGCTATTATCGCGAACTATTTGTATTATTTAATTATCTAAAAAACCTAAATATGAGCACATTACCATCTCACTACTGAAAAAAACAGTCAGTCATTTATTTGCTAGTCATAATAAAAAATTTAAAGTGAAAGTGAAACAAACACATTTTTAATACAATATTACTGAACACTACATGAAAATATAATAAACTACGTTGTATCTTTTTTATAAATAAATTCATCATGTTTTATATTAGTTTACTATATACATATCTCTATGTAATGTTATAAGCACGGAATGCAATTATCATTTCACTGTGTCAATATGAAATATTTTCAAATAAAACTTTAAATATTAAAAATAATTTTCTTAAGCTGGCCTTACATGGTCAATCAAGAATGATAGTCTGACTGAAAAATCAGATTGTCATTTCTGACTTCAATCACAAAGCCCCTAAAATTATCAGTCAAAATAACAGTTTGATTGAAATAAGTTTAGCTCAGTTAACATTGAAACACAAAAAAGTATGGATCTGGCATAATGTCTAATAGTGAACTTAGTAAAGAAAAGGTTTGTTTAGCCATCGCCCTGTCATTGGGCAGCAGGAAAACAGTGGAACGCGGACTGTCGATGTAGATTTAACATTACTACGTAAGATCTCGCCAACCAATGTTTCAGAACTCTATAAAAATTACTACCGTAAAAAGAAAAATCTTTTTAACACGTTGATCACCATTATTTTGACACCATATTTATGTATACAGTTATGAGAGAGATTCAATATCAGTTCGTGAGATAGCATTCACTCATTCAGACTGTCAGTCTTCCTTCCACTTCTCGTGAATAAAACTCGGATTTCAAAAAATTTGGAAATCCGTCAATTCATTCATCAGGCCATCAAACTTGACCGTTACACCTTCAATCAGAATGTCAATTTTCGGTCTGAATGTCATTCTGAATGATTGTGTAAGACCCGCTTTAGTTCAAAATATTTAAATAATATAAAATATATATATATATTGAAAATAGCTGAAAGTATATGCATGAATTGAAGTTAAATATGACTATAGTACCATGTCTAAAAGTAAAAACTGTTTTCCGGTCGTTTTCCTAGAAAACGGTCTCCGTTTTGCTTCAATGATCGATGATGATTCTGATACTGATACTTGTGATGCTGCTTGATTTCATGCGCAACGAATCGAAATAAAATAACGACCTTATCAAATGTTTTTCACAGTACCTATGCTGCGAACAACGCTTATGTCATTGCATCATAGCATTATTATTATTTGTTTTAGTGTTTTGTGCACAAACCCATCAGGATAAATATATGTATAACATTTCTAAGCTTAATAATGAGAATCCCGATTTACGAATGTTTTGGTTCATTGGTTCCTGATTCCTGTTTTTGTGACTGGTGCAATTATCGTACGGAAAAATATTATTTAAAAAATAATTGTTTCAAATAAAGCATATCTAGGGTTGGGGAAAATCTCAATATATCAATATTTTGATATCTGAACATTTTAAGATTGATGAAATTCTAATTTAAGGTAAAAATATTTGAGATTCTTTCCATATATGAATAAAATAAATAATTAAAAAAACAGTTATTCTAGTTACTGCATTTCTTAAGTTTAAATTATGCTTAAATAAAAAGAGTTTGTATCACAATCTTATAGCGTAATTGTGTATGTATGTATTTATATGTTTTTTTTTCTTCAAGCGCATTAAAATATTGATATTACTAGCACATTCATGTGAACATTACTATACTATAATTACTTACTATATACACCACTTGTAGCAGCATCAAACATAACTACTCGGTCAAGTGTATTTAATCTGACATCTCCAGCGGCCATATTGAAAATTATATAGTGACAATTGCAATGTTTATTTTCTATTAAATTTAATTTAATTATTGAAACTGTGTGAAGAAGTACTCGTATAAGAAATGCAGTACACATCACCAGATTTGTCAGAAATTGCATATTCAACAAAAGAGACATTAATTCTCACAAATCACGTAACAAATATTTATTTACTTTTATTTTTATTTATTGTTAGTTTAGTTTTATTTCTTTTATTTATTTTTTTGGGTTTCGCCCAGATTTTTTAACCTCATCCCGGACTCGACCACAAATTTCTTACCTCAACACAATAAATATCGCTTTCTACTTCTCGTAACATAGTATATTATTATGTATATTGTTAAATTTTACAAATAAAAGAAATGGAATAAAATTTTACAGATAATATATATAGATATGTACTTATTTCATAAGTTTAAAATTATACGTTCAATCGAACCACAAACAAGGACCAAACTCAGAAAATCTGTAGATGACTGAAAAGTCGAAACACGTTATTGCTAAACATAATAACGAATCTGCTAGGGAATTTAATAATATTAAAATTTAAAATTACAATATAAATAAACAAAATCTTAATAAACACTTGATAATGATCGCATGATCGAAACGGGTCGTAGAATAAAGAAAAAAGAACTGTACAGAGGAAACAAAAAACAACAATAAAAATCTTAATAAAAGTTAATACATATTTTTAAAACGAATGTTAGTTTCTTTGATATCAAACTAATGCCAGCAACTCTGAGCATTCTCCATAAATTTATAAAATTTGGCAAAAATGTATAAAATAAAAAACAAACCATTTTTAACACTTATCAATCCAAGAATTTTACAAAGTGATTTGTAGCCAACTCCAAACAAATTTTGGTCATTTCGAAATAATAATATTTATAAATGTTGAGTAAACACAATAAGGAGTACAAAAAAATTTTTATTCATATTTCACTGTTATTTTTACATGATTTTTTCCACAAATGTTAGTTGCATACGCTGCCAAATTCTGGCAGTGACACTGCCGGTTGGATTAGTAAATAAAATTATTTATTAAATTATTACACTTCTCCAAACACAAATTGTAAACAAGATCCTACAATTTCTTTTCAGTTATCCCAAAATTTCCATTTTTTTTCCTTCTGCATTTTAACTACAAAGTAAAACAAATGAGCATCAATGCTTGTAGCTATATTCATCTTGCACGTGCATCCATACAATACCTATATACAGGTAGGTAATAACCGCACATCCCTGCTGCAACACAGTTACCATGGCAACCGATGCTCTCTTATATTCATCGTTGCTGCTGTTTTGTTACCAATTACTCGACCGCACCGCGCGACCAATTACAACCAATCAAACTTTTGCCCCTTAATTATTTTGCAATCCACATACACATTCACGCAGTCACATAGGCGGCATGACGTCTCCCTCTTTTCGGTATACACTGGTCCAGGTTTTTATGCTTTTTTGGGGGTGTCAGCGAAATGGAAAAAAAAAAACGTTAGTCGCTTGCGTTTATATTTGAATTGAATAATGATTGTCCTGTAATACAGCGTTTCCCAAACTATTTGAATTTGTATTTGCCATAAACGGACAATGACTGCTGTGGAAATGAGATTTTGTACGTGGGGTATGTGGTGTAAATAAAAGAGATCGGGTACGAAATACGATTAGTGTATGATGAGTGTGAAATTGAAAAAAATGTTGTAGCAAAAGTTGTCGTGCTAGTCAGTTAAGATGGTTCGGACATGTTGAGCGAATGCGTCTAATGAACGTTTGGTTAAAAAGATTTATTTGAATGACGTCCGATGCGTGGACGTCCGATGAATAGTTGGAGTGGTATGTTTAAGAGAGAGTGGCTTGCGTTAGCGAAAGTTTCCAAGTAGTAGGAATAAATAAGCATGTATGAGAGGAATTATGAATGTGGATGAAGCGGAAGTTGCTTGTTTGGATAGAAATGTTTAGAGGAGACTGATTACGGGATGATGAAAAGAGCTTGTACCACACCCTGTTGGGTACATGTCGTGATTGTGTGATATTTTTCATAAAAATTTGCATTCAGTAATTAATAGCTTAAATAATTAAATTAGTAAAAATAATATATTTATATATATATATATATATATATATATATATATATAAATACATATAAAAATATATTATTTTTACTAATTTAATTATTTAAGCTATTAATTAGTGAATGCAAATTTTCTTGAAAAATATCAAAATCAGATAAACAATTGGTTAAAATTGCTACACATTATGTTAATTGGTGCGTTTAATAACATATTTGTTCTAGAAGAATCACAATAAAACGTTAGAGTAGAACGAGGCGAACGTCTTAGAACTGAAAAATTAACTTTTTCAAGTAAACTAGACTAGGACAGTCAACCATATTATACAGTAATGTGTATAACTATATTAATAATATTCAATGCATTCACTAAATCGTATTTATCATCATATAAATTAATTCAAAACAGGACCGTTAAAAATTTACAATATTTAATACATACGAAACATCTCAATACTTCGACAATAACTGCTGTTTTAAGTCGTTACTTAGAAAATAGTGTAAAGCCTGTAAATAAATAAATATTAAATGAAATTAATACAACTAACGTAGTCACTTTAATTGTCTTTTCAGAAAGTGATTTATATTAATTTTCTGTATTTTATATTTATAATATTTTTAGTATCGTCATTTTTTTTGAAAAAAAAATGTATTTCCCTACCCCATAAAATAACCAAAATGTTTTGATAATATATCGGGATTTGTAAAGTGTTTCGTCGTAGAAAATGTTTAGGAAACGCTGCTATAATAGAATGATGTGTATCCTCTTCTCTTCGCCACCCAACCATCCCCCCCCGCCCCAATTTTTCGATGCGGCACATCGGAAGAATTGGTTTTTATGCTTCAGTTCACTTATTAATTGACAGGTTACGTTTAATGTTTTTTAACTATTGATAAGGGAACGATACACCTGATGGGGATTTGCCGAAAAGGGTTGTAAACGCACTAATTTGAATTAGAATTTTTTTTCAAGTATACGAAGTTATCAACTATAAAATGAGCATTAAAAGTAAGTAAGAATTTTTATTTTGCTTCTTATGTTATTAAATTTTTCATAATATTACATTGTAAAAATTTTTCTGAAATTTTGCAATAAAAGTTATGGATAACAAATATGACCTGAATTATTATGTAATTTTACATAGAACTTATTTTTACATAGCGCATGTAATATGTAACCAAAAATTATGTAAAATTAATTTACTTTTCATGCGAAATATTTATATATTTTAATGTATTTTTACATAAAACAATATGTATTATTGCATATAAATGATAGTTATATTACTATGAAATTAAAAAATTACGAATATAATTGTAAAATTGTAAACACAATTGTAAAGTATATAAAATTATGTAAAATTACATAAAATTATAATTATAATGTAATTTGGAAAGTTGCAGAAACATTATGTACAACTACAAAATCCTTGGTCCGTATTCTTACATCATTTATAAAAGTGATTTTTGCTAAAAGCACTTTATTAAGCACTTTATAATAGTTTATTTTAATTTTATAATACCAAATATAATAAAAATGATTGAAAATAGAAAAATTATTCATATTTGATCAAAAACAGTGGCAAAAACTTATTTTGAAATTAATGATAAAAGCACTTTTTCACGAAAAAGTGAGGTGAGAATTCGGGCTAGTTTTTTAATGAAATATTACAAATTACTAGTATTATCACATATGTCTATTTGTAAATTTGTTTTTTTTTTTTCCAGTAAATTTCCATAATTAATAAAGTAGTCATTTTACATACAATTTTATAGTAATATTTACTATAAAAATTTATATAAATTTACCAAACTTTTTACAGTGTAAACAAAACTGTTTTATTCTTAATATAGTAATTAGTTTTCTAAATACCTCAATTAGAAATAAATGTGATTCAAACATAAATACCTTTTTTTACATATTATACATTGTTTACCTAAAAAAGTAGTAATTTTATTAAATGTAATAAATAGTTTTTTACGCGTAAAAATGTTGTGTAATACATGATGTTATACATGGTCCATTCCTGGGTAGAAACAGCAGCTCAATTTATAGATAAGTTTTCTAATAGCAGTAAATAACATATGCTAACAGTTAATTTTATCTCAAAAACTGTCTCACACAATCTCATATAACTATATTTCTTTTAAAATATTATCATGCTAATAGCCAAGTTTTTCATATTTATGTTATTGTCTAATAATGAGTCATATTTGACAAAAAAAAATTTAGGTTACATAATTATGTAAAAAATTATATTTACAAAAATATAAGTACATAATATATGTGACAATAATTTTAAGAAATGTGATTATAATATACATGCACAAACTGTAAACAAAATAAATCACCTAACTGATACAACCTATATAAATCGAGTAATTGCAAAATTATTTTAGTATATGTTTAAAAATGAAAGTTCTTATAACATTAATATTATTTTGTGCCGTTGGTGGCATATTATGTCAAACAACTTTCCCTAGGTGTGGATATTGTTTTCCAGTATTGCCACCATGTGAACCTGGTTTTCATTATGAGGAGGGCAAGAATTGTTGTTGCTGTGCCACTTGTGTGCCAGATGAAGGTAGATTTATTAAAAAAATTAACATTATTTCAGTTTGTATATAATTAAGCGATCCATACATGCTCAATTTATTGCACAGCTTTAACCGGATAGACCAATATTGCACAGTTTAAACGTAGCGTGTGTGTGTGTGTGTGAAAACCTGAGTAGCATTCAGTTCTAAATTTCGAAGTCATTGAAATCTGTAGGATGTGCGTAAAAACAATTTTAGCGACACCCCAAAATATTATAGGAAATAATTAAAAAATGAGTGAGATAACATTTATAAACTTTTTTGTATGGATTTTACTGTTCAAAGTTCGATTGCATTTGATTTCTATTTTAAACTGCCTTTTTACGAATTCAATTTAGTCGAAACCTAAATTATTTTAATTTACTTACAGATAAACATTCTAAAGAACAACATTAAATTAAGTTACGTCAATTTATTCGCAAAATGCAGGGTAAATTTAAAAACCATAACTTTGCGCCAAAGCATCTCATGTCCTTGAAATTAAGCAGAATCTACGTAGAAATGTTTGGATTTTTACGCTTGCTTGGAAATTTGAATCGAAAATTTTTTTGTACACTATAAGTTTAACAATTTTTAAAGTCAAAACATATTTTTTCTGCGGGGTGTGGCGGAGAGCGGGATGGTTCAAATAGAACATATCTTGCATGACCTTAAAGACAAAACCTCGTATTCTTTCGTACAAAAAAAATTCATTCAATTTAGTTCAAAATTGGCCGAGTTATACTTATTTGAAAATCGGTAATGACTGTTTTATATTTGCTCAATTTATCTTTACCTTGATGATTAATATTTAATTATTACCAAATATGTAGCTACAATAAATCGTAGCGTACTAAACTAAATAAAAACTGTACAATGTATGGAACTAAAACTAAACTATTTGTAATCTGCACAAAATTCGGTACGACTTAAGTGCACAATTAACATTGAGCGTGCATAAACCGCTGCATTAAAAATTTTAAATTTTACGTTATTTATACAAATATATTGTATGTTTCAGATAGTACAACTGTTGTAACAACTATTGAAACAACAACGGCAGATACCAATTCAACATATTAATGTATAATAATATAAAAAATATTATGAAATTTACATGAGAAATTTATATGAACTGTTAAATGTATACTTTACCATGTAAAAATTTTCTTCTACTGTTAAACATTGAAAATATGTAAAATTTAATAAATAATTATAACTTTACCTGTAATACTTTTTCTTCTGTCCTCATAAAAAACTTTTTTATTATTATTTTATATTTTATTTATTTTATATTTATTTTGCACATATTGTGCAACAATTTTATATATTGGTAATGAGAGTAGTAAAGATAATTTGCAGTTGCTTGTAAATAAAATTAAAATGATTAAATGTTAAATTTTTCTTATAAATCTTTGCAATTATTTTTATATTTGAAACGCAACATGGTTTACTTCCAAAATATTTAAGTGGCAGTCTAAAATTTAATAATAGTGTACATAATTATGATGTTAGAAATGCAAATAATTCTTATATTGCTAAAAATACTAAAAGTAGTTCTATTATATAATATATTTCACAATGGATTACTTGGATATAATAAATTGCCGAAATATATTAGACACAAAAAATTTAAAAACCTTTAAGTTTGAAATTAAAAATTTTTACTTTAGTAAAGTTAACGTAAGTTATTAATTTGACAAATTATAAGTATCACTAATTATGTAAATATTATGCTACAGTAATAAATTTTCTGTAATTTTTATAATTTTGTAAATATGTATAACAATGTAATTAATTAACCGAAAAACTAAATAAAGTTTGATTGTTTTATTATGATTAGTAATTAATATTGTTGGGACCCGGTGCTGGCTTGGCGACCACGAAACACTAGTTGTGTCTGTGGGCAAGTGCTCGAGTTCCTAAAAAAGGCGATGCGGCGTGTGTGCGGTGATGTAGCGAGCTAGTGGACTGTATTGCGGCGTAAATATGGAATAAGCGTGCGTAACTTGCTGAATAGAACTAATAAATGATATGCAAGAGGATGGATAAGGATCAGAGACGATCTTCACCTATCCGAGCGATAGATAGGGCTTGTACAAGCAGTGGTAGCTCTAGGAAGAAATGAGGAAATAGGTTGGCCCACAACTGAGGTATAGGAGTGCGGGACGGTAGGCGAGGTGAATTAAACCAATAACTTGTAGCAAGTCAAGTGTCAGCACAATTACTGCACGATTATACTGAATAATGTAAAAGCGACTTACGTTTATATAATGTAGTACAGATCCGTAATGAATATGCGGTTAGATATCTTACAATTCAGCGTACGATTGTGTAGTGATTGTGAGAGCTTTCAAGATGCGTGTACTTCAATTAACGTAAGCTGGTGCTTCTGCGGTGCGTGTCTGGAGCTATGCGTGAATGTGTATATATCGTCAAATCTTCAACGAGTGTTGAGCGAGAATTAGTGTTAATAAGCTTCCAAAACAATTAATAAAGCACAAATAAAGAAAAGAATCTGCAACTAAATATGAGAATAAATGTTGCAAACAAAAGGAATGCGAGCGTGAATGAGAGATGCGAGTGATGCGACAATAATGTGAGCAGAGTACATAAAATGCGTGATAATAATAGTACAAGCGCATAGAATTGGAATAACTCTATGCGTAACAGATATACAAGCGTTTGTAATTGTAAATAATAACATGTAAATCACAAAGAATAAAATATGTTGTACTTTCCTTAAATATTTGAAGGTTATTTCAACACGTGGTCGATCAGCTATGCGAAAATGTGATATCTTGTAATTTACAATCAGTTAATCACAATTAATAGTAGAAATGATATGCTTCTGCGTAATATGTGTACAATAGCGAATGAAAAGCGAATATATTTGATATAGAAAGTAGCGTTGTGCAAGCTAGCGAGATATTTCATGTATGTTCGACAGAATCACATTACAAGTCGTTCGTTTAGCGAATAACGTAGCATAACTTGTATGTTTAGTACGAAGCGACACAGAAATATATAATAATACTTGCGGCGGATGATATTTGATGAGATGAAATGTGCGTTCTTGTTTAACAGCAGCAATGCGTGGAGATGTTGATTCGTTCACGGCCGGATATGAACTCTTTGAATGCTTGCGGATGCAAAGCGAAACTAGTACTCAAAGCGGGCGTCATACGAAGCGTGATAAGAATATGAAATGTGTTGCGATTTGTACGCGCTAGTGGCCAACAGATGGCGCGGCGGTCTTAACATGATAACGAAACTTGAACATTTAAGTCAGACGAGTACATGTCAGTCACTTGCCAACAGATGGCAATGCCTGGTCTGAACATGCCGGCCGGCCAAAAACGGAGTTTTTTAGGATCACAAGAGTGGTCACAGTTTGACAACTGATCTTGTTAATACTCCAGAAGCGGTTCGGACTTGAGCTACTCTAGCTACGTTATCTTCCTGGGTGAACCTTAATGATTCAAGCTAGCTTCCACTGAAGGGGAAGTAGTAGATCGTTTTGAAGATCACGAGTTGATCAGGTTGAAGATTAACGGTAGAGCGTGTCCATTTTAATCTTTGCTGAAGTGTGTTGAGAGATTCGGCATGCCATAGGTTCCAAAATGATTGTAAGACATTTTGTAACAGGTGCCAGCGGCGTAGAAGATTGGTATTTGATTTTCGATATACATGATCTGGTAAGTTGCCCATATTAGGATTGATTCCAATAGGATGACAGCGTAAGCATTTGATGCAGTTAGAAGAATAACTGCGAATCAGACGGCGAGCACCTACAATCCAACATCGGCGATTTGAAATTGCTTGAATTATTCTTGGCGATGAGTGAAGATATGTCTGATGATAATAATCGATAACAAGATCGGTTAAGCGATGATGCGATGGTAGCAGTATAGGGTGTTTATGAGAAACACTTAGGCTGTAGTTTCGACTTCTACTTACTACCTGTAACAATCCACTTTCGTCAATAAATAGAAATAGTTGTTGAATCGGTTGAGAGCATAAAGTTCCATTCTCAAATCTTGCGATGTCATCAGCGAATGCTTCACGGTGCGTAATTTTCACCCATGTGATTGAGGCGTTATCGAGTTCTGATGCTAATAGTGCAGGCGATGATATTGCTTCCTTCAATTTTAACCTTTTGTAAAATCTGGTGCAGAGTGCAGTAATACTTAACAGGTGATTTAAGTTGGAAGATTGATGTAGAAGTTTATAGTCAGCAGGATTGTCTTCCGACGAGATATGATGCCACATATTTTGCAGAAGATTCTGTTGAATTTCAGAAACTTGGCTGGTTACAAAAGTTTTCCATTTGTATGGTGGTGTCCGAACCCATGACAGAGTGATTGTAGAATCGGACGACGCTAAAATATTAAAGAAAGACAATGTTACGGTGTCTAACAAATATTTTATTAAGCGAGATAATAACAAGTGATTTTGTTCTAAGTAATCAGCAATATATTTGCAATATTCCAATTGTAAGTGACTGTCAGATGGTAGGCGACATTGAAAATTATTAAAACATCTAAGAGCGTTCGCGTATGAATTTCCTAACTTAGGAGGATATTCTTTAAGAAAAAGCGGAATCATATAGCGTCCTGAATCTAATCTTCTGTGTTGAGATGAAAAGTTATTATTGGCTAGATGATCTAAATTTGACAGTGTAGCGATCGTGGCAGCGTCTTCACGTTCCGAAATTTCCGATAATGCTGGCGAAAACGGGTTCTGAATCGTCAAACATGTGGTAACGGTTAATGCGGATAGCGAACAGATTGGTCCAGAAACAATCCAACCCAATGAGGTGTCAATAGCGGTCGGACCATTCGCAGTGGTTTGCTTGTGACCAGTGAGAAGATTGAAGTATAAATCAGCACCAATTAACAATTCAATGGGCGCCGGTGTCACAAAGTCTGGATCAGCTAACTGTAGATGTTGAAATTGGCGAAGTAAATCGGAAGAAAGTTGCGCCTTTGGTAAATCTTGGATTATTTGCGAAACAATGACTGCGGAGAGCGTGTATGCTGATGAAGCATTGTGCGAAGAGCATAGCTGAATTATTGTAGTGCCTCGAACGTTGTTCAGAGCTGTAGCGTTTCCAAATCCTGAAACGACGATGTTTGCAGAATGTATTGGTAATTGTAGACGATTGGAACAATTTTCAGAAATGTATGAAGATTCGCTTCCACTATCTAAAAGTGCACGTACTGATTGCCATGATCCTAGTGAATCTTGAATACGTACAATAGCTGTACCCAACAGAACTGCTGAAACTGCCGTGCTGTGCGAAAATGATGAAGTACGAGTTGTACCTGCTATCATAGGCATAGGAGAAGTTGACGGACTGTTGTTGATTGCGTTGTCCGCAACTTGCGGCTGACTTAAAGCGTTTGTTGACTTTTCAACTTGTTCAAAGTGCAGGAGCGTGTGATGTCGTTTATTGCATTTGCGACAGTTGAATTTTGATTTGCAAGTAGACGTAGCATGTATTGCTGATAAGCAGTTACGGCAACAGTTGTTGGTGCGTATCATCTCAAATCGCTTGGTTGGTTCCATAGATTGAAACTTGAAACATTTGTACAGTGCATGCGGATTGGAACAAGCGATACACTTACTTGTGTTTACAGTTGATACAAATGATGATGTGTTGAATGTCGTGCGATTTGTCTTGAATGACGTACGATTTGTCTGGAATGACTGGCGATTTGTCTGATCGGAGGATCGAGATGTATCTGCTTTAGTGAATGGTTTGCCAATACATTGCCACTGCTGAGATTGTATGAATTTATCTAAAAAATCTAAGAAATCAGCGAGATTAGGTAAATTATCTTTAGATAAATGGCGTTCAAAGCTGTTGCGAATTTTTGTGTCGAGTTTAGTGAGCAGAATGAAAGTTAATACTGGACTCCATTCATCGACAGGTTCGTGATTAGCCCTTAATGCTTCAGTGTGCTCTCTGATTGCAGCAATGAATTTTGTGGCGTGATCATAAGTCATTGGAATTGGCTTTGGCAATTCTATTAGCGTTTGAATATGATACGATGATATTAATCTTCTTTGAGCGTAGCGATCAGTTAATAATTGAATAGCGATCGAATAATTATCATCTGTGAGCGATAAGTTCTTGATTAGAGCGAGCGGTTCTCCTTTTACAATAGATTTTAAATATTGGAATTTTTGAACTGGTCGTAGACTGTCATTGTCATGGACGGAGCTGCAAAATATATCAAAAAACGAGTTCCAATTAGCGATCTCACCAGAAAATTGAGGTAAATCCAATTTCGGAAGTTTTGCGTGCGTGTATGACTGTGACAACGTCTGCGATATGAATGCGATATTTGCAACGCTGGTATCCAGAGCCGGTTGCTCGTAGAATGGAGGTTGCGTGAATGCTGCTTGTATGACACGTACAGAATCCATGAAGTCATTATATTCAGCGTAAAGCTGATCCTGATTGGAAATGTTACTTGAATGGATCATGATTTGAGTGTGATGGTCTTCAAACTCACGAATGCGTTTCGGAAGCAACTTAAACTGGGAGCGTGCTTCTATGACCTTTTGTGGATCTGCAACCTGTGTGATTAGAGACTGTAGATTGTCTACAAACAGTTGACAAAACTTGCGGCGTACAGACGGAGCTAGTAACTCAGTCATGATGAGAATGTGATGCGAATTGCGGTTTGAATAAAAGAAAATAGAAATATAAATGCGTTGGCTTCGTATGAGCGTGCGTTGCGAGTTCTTGTAGAACTTGGTATATGCGTTTGCTACTGATGAGCGTGCGTTGCGAGTTCTAGATGAACGTGATTAATGCGTTTGCTGCTGATGAGCTAGTGAAGCGAGTTCTAGATGAACGTGAATGCGTTTGCTGCTGATGAGCGAATGATGCGAGTTCTAGGTGAACGTGATAGCTGCGTTTGCTGCTGATGAGCAAGTGATGCGAGTTCTAGATGAACGTGATATGCGCTTGCTGCAGATGAGCAAGTGATGCGAGTTCTAGATGAACGTGATTGCGTTTGCTGCAGATGAGCAAGTGAGGCGTGTTCTAGATGAACGTAGTATATGCGGTTACTACTGATGAGCGAGTGATACCAGTTCTTGTTGAACGTAGTATATGCGGTTGCTGCTGATGAGCGAATGATACCAGTTCTTGTTGAACGTGATTTGCGTTTGCTACTGATGAGCGAGTGTTGCGAGTTCGAATTGAACTTAGGATATGCGGTTGCTGCTGATGAGCGAGTGAGGCGTCAGCTGATGTGCATTGTATGTGCACAGCGTGGCGACAGCGAAGCGAATTGTGTTTAGAATGCGTAAAATAGCGTTTGATCTTGTTCAGAGCGCAAATGATCAATGATGAAGCCACGTCAAACAAGTTGTGACTTGCCTAGCGGCTATCGAAGGTTCAAATGATGGTGCACACGTAGCGTAGGTTGTAACCTGCCCGTTTCGGTGCAAAGATTCAATGATGGGGCACACGTCAACAGGTTGTGACCTGCCCATCCAATGATCGTAGGTCCAAATGATGGGGCACACGTCACTAGGGTCGTGACCCGCCCATCCGGCTCGAAGGACCAAATGTTGGGACCCGGTGCTGGCTTGGCGACCACGAAACACTAGTTGTGTCTGTGGGCAAGTGCTCGAGTTCCTAAAAAAGGCGATGCGGCGTGTGTGCGGTGATGTAGCGAGCTAGTGGACTGTATTGCGGCGTAAATATGGAATAAGCGTGCGTAACTTGCTGAATAGAACTAATAAATGATATGCAAGAGGATGGATAAGGATCAGAGACGATCTTCACCTATCCGAGCGATAGATAGGGCTTGTACAAGAAGTGGTAGCTCTAGGAAGAAATGAGGAAAGAGGTTGGCCCACAACTGAGGTATAGGAGTGCGGGACGGTAGGCGAGGTGAATTAAACCAATAACTTGTAGCAAGTCAAGTGTCAGCACAATTACTGCACGATTATACTGAATAATGTAAAAGCGACTTACGTTTATATAATGTAGTACAGATCCGTAATGAATATGCGGTTAGATATCTTACAATTCAGCGTACGATTGTGTAGTGATTGTGAGAGCTTTCAAGATGCGTGTACTTCAATTAACGTAAGCTGGTGCTTCTGCGGTGCGTGTCTGGAGCTATGCGTGAATGTGTATATATCGTCAAATCTTCAACGAGTGTTGAGCGAGAATTAGTGTTAATAAGCTTCCAAAACAATTAATAAAGCACAAATAAAGAAAAGAATCTGCAACTAAATATGAGAATAAATGTTGCAAACAAAAGGAATGCGAGCGTGAATGAGAGATGCGAGTGATGCGACAATAATGTGAGCAGAGTACATAAAATGCGTGATAATAATAGTACAAGCGCATAGAATTGGAATAACTCTATGCGTAACAGATATACAAGCGTTTGTAATTGTAAATAATAACATGTAAATCACAAAGAATAAAATATGTTGTACTTTCCTTAAATATTTGAAGGTTATTTCAACACGTGGTCGATCAGCTATGCGAAAATGTGATATCTTGTAATTTACAATCAGTTAATCACAATTAATAGTAGAAATGATATGCTTCTGCGTAATATGTGTACAATAGCGAATGAAAAGCGAATATATTTGATATAGAAAGTAGCGTTGTGCAAGCTAGCGAGATATTTCATGTATGTTCGACAGAATCACATTACAAGTCGTTCGTTTAGCGAATAACGTAGCATAACTTGTATGTTTAGTACGAAGCGACACAGAAATATATAATAATACTTGCGGCGGATGATATTTGATGAGATGAAATGTGCGTTCTTGTTTAACAGCAGCAATGCGTGGAGATGTTGATTCGTTCACGGCCGGATATGAACTCTTTGAATGCTTGCGGATGCAAAGCGAAACTAGTACTCAAAGCGGGCGTCATACGAAGCGTGATAAGAATATGAAATGTGTTGCGATTTGTACGCGCTAGTGGCCAACAGATGGCGCGGCGGTCTTAACATGATAACGAAACTTGAACATTTAAGTCAGACGAGTACATGTCAGTCACTTGCCAACAGATGGCAATGCCTGGTCTGAACATGCCGGCCGGCCAAAAACGGAGTTTTTTAGGATCACAAGAGTGGTCACAGTTTGACAACTGATCTTGTTAATACTCCAGAAGCGGTTCGGACTTGAGCTACTCTAGCTACGTTATCTTCCTGGGTGAACCTTAATGATTCAAGCTAGCTTCCACTGAAGGGGAAGTAGTAGATCGTTTTGAAGATCACGAGTTGATCAGGTTGAAGATTAACGGTAGAGCGTGTCCATTTTAATCTTTGCTGAAGTGTGTTGAGAGATTCGGCATGCCATAGGTTCCAAAATGATTGTAAGACATTTTGTAACAGGTGCCAGCGGCGTAGAAGATTGGTATTTGATTTTCGATATACATGATCTGGTAAGTTGCCCATATTAGGATTGATTCCAATAGGATGACAGCGTAAGCATTTGATGCAGTTAGAAGAATAACTGCGAATCAGACGGCGAGCACCTACAATCCAACATCGGCGATTTGAAATTGCTTGAATTATTCTTGGCGATGAGTGAAGATATGTCTGATGATAATAATCGATAACAAGATCGGTTAAGCGATGAT
Source organism: Clivina fossor (assembly GCA_963966155.1). NCBI lineage: Eukaryota > Metazoa > Arthropoda > Insecta > Coleoptera > Carabidae > Clivina > Clivina fossor. Next base: position 29,473,378 of record OZ014555.1, read on the forward strand.
GCGATGGTAGCAGTATAGGGTGTTTATGAGAAACACTTAGGCTGTAGTTTCGACTTCTACTTACTACCTGTAACAATCCACTTTCGTCAATAAATAGAAATAGTTGTTGAATCGGTTGAGAGCATAAAGTTCCATTCTCAAATCTTGCGATGTCATCAGCGAATGCTTCACGGTGCGTAATTTTCACCCATGTGATTGAGGCGTTATCGAGTTCTGATGCTAATAGTGCAGGCGATGATATTGCTTCCTTCAATTTTAACCTTTTGTAAAATCTGGTGCAGAGTGCAGTAATACTTAACAGGTGATTTAAGTTGGAAGATTGATGTAGAAGTTTATAGTCAGCAGGATTGTCTTCCGACGAGATATGATGCCACATATTTTGCAGAAGATTCTGTTGAATTTCAGAAACTTGGCTGGTTACAAAAGTTTTCCATTTGTATGGTGGTGTCCGAACCCATGACAGAGTGATTGTAGAATCGGACGACGCTAAAATATTAAAGAAAGACAATGTTACGGTGTCTAACAAATATTTTATTAAGCGAGATAATAACAAGTGATTTTGTTCTAAGTAATCAGCAATATATTTGCAATATTCCAATTGTAAGTGACTGTCAGATGGTAGGCGACATTGAAAATTATTAAAACATCTAAGAGCGTTCGCGTATGAATTTCCTAACTTAGGAGGATATTCTTTAAGAAAAAGCGGAATCATATAGCGTCCTGAATCTAATCTTCTGTGTTGAGATGAAAAGTTATTATTGGCTAGATGATCTAAATTTGACAGTGTAGCGATCGTGGCAGCGTCTTCACGTTCCGAAATTTCCGATAATGCTGGCGAAAACGGGTTCTGAATCGTCAAACATGTGGTAACGGTTAATGCGGATAGCGAACAGATTGGTCCAGAAACAATCCAACCCAATGAGGTGTCAATAGCGGTCGGACCATTCGCAGTGGTTTGCTTGTGACCAGTGAGAAGATTGAAGTATAAATCAGCACCAATTAACAATTCAATGGGCGCCGGTGTCACAAAGTCTGGATCAGCTAACTGTAGATGTTGAAATTGGCGAAGTAAATCGGAAGAAAGTTGCGCCTTTGGTAAATCTTGGATTATTTGCGAAACAATGACTGCGGAGAGCGTGTATGCTGATGAAGCATTGTGCGAAGAGCATAGCTGAATTATTGTAGTGCCTCGAACGTTGTTCAGAGCTGTAGCGTTTCCAAATCCTGAAACGACGATGTTTGCAGAATGTATTGGTAATTGTAGACGATTGGAACAATTTTCAGAAATGTATGAAGATTCGCTTCCACTATCTAAAAGTGCACGTACTGATTGCCATGATCCTAGTGAATCTTGAATACGTACAATAGCTGTACCCAACAGAACTGCTGAAACTGCCGTGCTGTGCGAAAATGATGAAGTACGAGTTGTACCTGCTATCATAGGCATAGGAGAAGTTGACGGACTGTTGTTGATTGCGTTGTCCGCAACTTGCGGCTGACTTAAAGCGTTTGTTGACTTTTCAACTTGTTCAAAGTGCAGGAGCGTGTGATGTCGTTTATTGCATTTGCGACAGTTGAATTTTGATTTGCAAGTAGACGTAGCATGTATTGCTGATAAGCAGTTACGGCAACAGTTGTTGGTGCGTATCATCTCAAATCGCTTGGTTGGTTCCATAGATTGAAACTTGAAACATTTGTACAGTGCATGCGGATTGGAACAAGCGATACACTTACTTGTGTTTACAGTTGATACAAATGATGATGTGTTGAATGTCGTGCGATTTGTCTTGAATGACGTACGATTTGTCTGGAATGACTGGCGATTTGTCTGATCGGAGGATCGAGATGTATCTGCTTTAGTGAATGGTTTGCCAATACATTGCCACTGCTGAGATTGTATGAATTTATCTAAAAAATCTAAGAAATCAGCGAGATTAGGTAAATTATCTTTAGATAAATGGCGTTCAAAGCTGTTGCGAATTTTTGTGTCGAGTTTAGTGAGCAGAATGAAAGTTAATACTGGACTCCATTCATCGACAGGTTCGTGATTAGCCCTTAATGCTTCAGTGTGCTCTCTGATTGCAGCAATGAATTTTGTGGCGTGATCATAAGTCATTGGAATTGGCTTTGGCAATTCTATTAGCGTTTGAATATGATACGATGATATTAATCTTCTTTGAGCGTAGCGATCAGTTAATAATTGAATAGCGATCGAATAATTATCATCTGTGAGCGATAAGTTCTTGATTAGAGCGAGCGGTTCTCCTTTTACAATAGATTTTAAATATTGGAATTTTTGAACTGGTCGTAGACTGTCATTGTCATGGACGGAGCTGCAAAATATATCAAAAAACGAGTTCCAATTAGCGATCTCACCAGAAAATTGAGGTAAATCCAATTTCGGAAGTTTTGCGTGCGTGTATGACTGTGACAACGTCTGCGATATGAATGCGATATTTGCAACGCTGGTATCCAGAGCCGGTTGCTCGTAGAATGGAGGTTGCGTGAATGCTGCTTGTATGACACGTACAGAATCCATGAAGTCATTATATTCAGCGTAAAGCTGATCCTGATTGGAAATGTTACTTGAATGGATCATGATTTGAGTGTGATGGTCTTCAAACTCACGAATGCGTTTCGGAAGCAACTTAAACTGGGAGCGTGCTTCTATGACCTTTTGTGGATCTGCAACCTGTGTGATTAGAGACTGTAGATTGTCTACAAACAGTTGACAAAACTTGCGGCGTACAGACGGAGCTAGTAACTCAGTCATGATGAGAATGTGATGCGAATTGCGGTTTGAATAAAAGAAAATAGAAATATAAATGCGTTGGCTTCGTATGAGCGTGCGTTGCGAGTTCTTGTAGAACTTGGTATATGCGTTTGCTACTGATGAGCGTGCGTTGCGAGTTCTAGATGAACGTGATTAATGCGTTTGCTGCTGATGAGCTAGTGAAGCGAGTTCTAGATGAACGTGAATGCGTTTGCTGCTGATGAGCGAATGATGCGAGTTCTAGGTGAACGTGATAGCTGCGTTTGCTGCTGATGAGCAAGTGATGCGAGTTCTAGATGAACGTGATATGCGCTTGCTGCAGATGAGCAAGTGATGCGAGTTCTAGATGAACGTGATTGCGTTTGCTGCAGATGAGCAAGTGAGGCGTGTTCTAGATGAACGTAGTATATGCGGTTACTACTGATGAGCGAGTGATACCAGTTCTTGTTGAACGTAGTATATGCGGTTGCTGCTGATGAGCGAATGATACCAGTTCTTGTTGAACGTGATTTGCGTTTGCTACTGATGAGCGAGTGTTGCGAGTTCGAATTGAACTTAGGATATGCGGTTGCTGCTGATGAGCGAGTGAGGCGTCAGCTGATGTGCATTGTATGTGCACAGCGTGGCGACAGCGAAGCGAATTGTGTTTAGAATGCGTAAAATAGCGTTTGATCTTGTTCAGAGCGCAAATGATCAATGATGAAGCCACGTCAAACAAGTTGTGACTTGCCTAGCGGCTATCGAAGGTTCAAATGATGGTGCACACGTAGCGTAGGTTGTAACCTGCCCGTTTCGGTGCAAAGATTCAATGATGGGGCACACGTCAACAGGTTGTGACCTGCCCATCCAATGATCGTAGGTCCAAATGATGGGGCACACGTCACTAGGGTCGTGACCCGCCCATCCGGCTCGAAGGACCAAATGTTGGGACCCGGTGCTGGCTTGGCGACCACGAAACACTAGTTGTGTCTGTGGGCAAGTGCTCGAGTTCCTAAAAAAGGCGATGCGGCGTGTGTGCGGTGATGTAGCGAGCTAGTGGACTGTATTGCGGCGTAAATATGGAATAAGCGTGCGTAACTTGCTGAATAGAACTAATAAATGATATGCAAGAGGATGGATAAGGATCAGAGACGATCTTCACCTATCCGAGCGATAGATAGGGCTTGTACAAGAAGTGGTAGCTCTAGGAAGAAATGAGGAAAGAGGTTGGCCCACAACTGAGGTATAGGAGTGCGGGACGGTAGGCGAGGTGAATTAAACCAATAACTTGTAGCAAGTCAAGTGTCAGCACAATTACTGCACGATTATACTGAATAATGTAAAAGCGACTTACGTTTATATAATGTAGTACAGATCCGTAATGAATATGCGGTTAGATATCTTACAATTCAGCGTACGATTGTGTAGTGATTGTGAGAGCTTTCAAGATGCGTGTACTTCAATTAACGTAAGCTGGTGCTTCTGCGGTGCGTGTCTGGAGCTATGCGTGAATGTGTATATATCGTCAAATCTTCAACGAGTGTTGAGCGAGAATTAGTGTTAATAAGCTTCCAAAACAATTAATAAAGCACAAATAAAGAAAAGAATCTGCAACTAAATATGAGAATAAATGTTGCAAACAAAAGGAATGCGAGCGTGAATGAGAGATGCGAGTGATGCGACAATAATGTGAGCAGAGTACATAAAATGCGTGATAATAATAGTACAAGCGCATAGAATTGGAATAACTCTATGCGTAACAGATATACAAGCGTTTGTAATTGTAAATAATAACATGTAAATCACAAAGAATAAAATATGTTGTACTTTCCTTAAATATTTGAAGGTTATTTCAACACGTGGTCGATCAGCTATGCGAAAATGTGATATCTTGTAATTTACAATCAGTTAATCACAATTAATAGTAGAAATGATATGCTTCTGCGTAATATGTGTACAATAGCGAATGAAAAGCGAATATATTTGATATAGAAAGTAGCGTTGTGCAAGCTAGCGAGATATTTCATGTATGTTCGACAGAATCACATTACAAGTCGTTCGTTTAGCGAATAACGTAGCATAACTTGTATGTTTAGTACGAAGCGACACAGAAATATATAATAATACTTGCGGCGGATGATATTTGATGAGATGAAATGTGCGTTCTTGTTTAACAGCAGCAATGCGTGGAGATGTTGATTCGTTCACGGCCGGATATGAACTCTTTGAATGCTTGCGGATGCAAAGCGAAACTAGTACTCAAAGCGGGCGTCATACGAAGCGTGATAAGAATATGAAATGTGTTGCGATTTGTACGCGCTAGTGGCCAACAGATGGCGCGGCGGTCTTAACATGATAACGAAACTTGAACATTTAAGTCAGACGAGTACATGTCAGTCACTTGCCAACAGATGGCAATGCCTGGTCTGAACAAATATTAAAATAAAAAAACAATATATTATAATATTAAATCAAAATCTCCAAACCTTGCAAGATCATGGCTTCAATTTTTTTTTCTTTTACAGTAGGTTATAGCTGGTAGCTTAAGCTACTTTTGCAAAATTCGCAAGTAGCTGTAACTTTAGCTTTAAAGATTTTTTAAAGAAAAGTTTGTAGCTGTAGCTTAGCTACATTAATTAAGTAGCTTACTCAGCTTTGATTAGTAGCATGTTTTTCATTATTAAATTAAACTAATAGATATATTTTATTTATACTCAATGAAAACTGCAAATTTTGCACTTTTTAATTCAATTTCATATATACATACATACATACACAATCACGCTATGTGCCCGAAAGAGTGTGGCACAAACTCTTTTCATCATCCGGAAATCACTCACCTCCAAACATTCCTATCCAAACAAACAACTTTTGCTTCATTCATATTCATAATTCCTCTCATATATGCTCTTTTATTCCTACTACTTGGAATCTTTCGTTCACGCAAGCCACTCTCTCAATCATACTACTCCAACTACTCATCGAACGTCCACGCAAAAGTATACCATCAAAATCATTCAAATAAATCTTTTTAACAGCAAACGTTCATTAGACATTCGCTCAACATGTCCGAACCATCTTAACTGATTAACATCAACTTTTGCTACAACATGTTTTTCAATTTCACACATATCATATATTACTTACATAAAAACAAAATTAATTAAAAACAGAGTATTAATGTAAAAATTCTATAAAACAAGAATATTTAGCATCACAAAAACATCTTCTATATACCATTTGCAAAAAGAATAAACTTGTTTAATAAATTCAATCGAGAAAAAAAAACATTTACTCTTAACGAAAAACAATATACAATCATATCTCGTTTACCGTTTCTCTATTTACAGATCGTTCACTTCGATGAAACCGTTCCGACATTAAAAATGTATGAATCCATTTTTTTCGGTTAGACGGATTCAGAAAACCCGCCGCACACACGGCTCACAAACACACACATATACACACAGATACAAACGATACTTGGCAATTATTTTAGCATTACAACCCTCAGTTAACGCCACGATCAATCACCATCAACCCCCAATCAACATGGCTACCGTTATCCAATAACTACCCTCATATATATTTGTTAGAACATTCTACGATTTTCGCTATTCTATTATAACATAATTTTATGTTAATAACATTGTGTTAAAGTTTGATAATTTTCTCATGCGGTTTTGCTATTACACTATAATTAGTTTTTAATAGTTTGTATATACATATTTATTTTTAAAAAAAGCTACGGACCGATATTGTGATTATGATAATTTTTGTAAACTAAGATAAATTCATTTTATGGTTTAATGACAATTATGTATATCCAATATAAAATGAGCCAAAATTTAAAATTATATATTATTTAGATAATCAAATATTTTTTATAATTAATTAATGCTTTTTACTTACTATAATCATACCAAATTTGATATATCGAAATTTTTACAGATAAGCACAAAATTAGACTTATAGTAACACGAATCAAATGTTTTTAGCGCGATGCATACTAAACATATTTTAATTTGATTTTATTTAATTAGTTTCTTTTTAAATTTCTTTAATTTTATTTGAATTAAAATATTTTAATAAATTTAAATTAATATTTAAATATTAATAAATACCGTATTTGCCCGAATAGAACGTAACCCCGAATTTAACGTGACACCGAAATTTTTCATAAAGATATTTATAAAAAAAAGTAATCCGAATTTAACGCGATCCAATTATTTTTCACAAAATAATTCAAAGAAAATAAAATTCAAAATTCTTTATCTAGACCTCGAAGTTAGCGCTAGTCAATTTTTTAAGGGGAAATAATTAGTCAAAAAATATCGCGTTATATTCGGACAAATACATAATAAATTAATTCAATAAAAATCACATTAACATGCATACACAATCACGCCATGTACCCAAAAGGGTGTGGCACAAACTCTTTTCATCATCCCGAAATCAGTCGCCTCCATACATTCCTATCCAAACAAGCAACTTTCGCTTCATCCACATTTATAATTCCTCTCTCATTCATGTTCTTTTATTCCTACTACTTGGAAACTTTCCCTCACGCTCACACTCTCAATCATACCAAATACACAAATCTTTTTAACCAAACGTTCATTAGACATTCGCTCAACATGTCTGAACCATCTTAACTGACTCTTAACACGGGGCAACTTTTGCTACATTTTTGTCAATTTCACACTCATCATACACTAATCTATTTCGTACCCGATCTCTCTTATTTACACTCAGCTACCCCACGTAAAAATCTCATTTCCACAGCAGTCATTTTCCGTTTATGCTTTCGCAACCAAACCCAACATTCACTACCATACATCAACGTAGGCACCAAAACTGCATTGTATATACCGCCATTCAATACATATCGATGAAACAGTCAATACACTTCAGTACCCAACTGAATTTCACTTCAAAACAAACAAAAAAAACTAAATCTGCAGAAGCGATAACGCAAAACAAATGATTGGGGCAAAATGGTTTTCTTAACGCCATGCCATCGCATCATTTCCACATCTCCTCCAACCTAATCGTAAGTCCATTTCAGGGTTGGAAATTCTGTTCGTTGTTGTGCAAGTGCGCGTGGCGCGGGTGATCGCATTCGATTCCATCTCTTTACAGTAACCCCCACACCCCCACCCTCACCCGGTCCCATCATGTTATCTTCGTCCAACATCCAAACACTAGGCATCAATCTATCTCTCTCTCATCAGCCGGAACCGACCGGAGACACTCGGCGAGAGTTTATCCTAATAGGATTCCGTAGTAGTTGATTACCATTTCAATAGAGGGATTTGTCATTTCCAATTAAAGTTGAGTCGCTCTGTATCCTCACGCAGATGTCGCTAACCTTATACTAGTGCTGCCCCGTCTAGGCGATGCTTTTCCGTCGCGGCAATACTACCATTGCGCATTGGGATAAATGAATTTTTTATAGACAAAATGAAACGAAAAGAGATTAGGACTAAATCAGGACTAAATGCTTTGCGACTTGTGTTAATTATTTTTTCAAGATTGACGATGCGAAATTTTCTTTCGTTTTGCTTAATAGATACAATTTGCCAGATTTTCATGACGAGATAAGATAGGATTCTTAAGTTTTGTGATTATAAAATGTAATTTGTTGAATTTGTAATTGTAATTTCTATCAAGTAAATCAGAAAATAAATTGGAAAATTGTCTTTTTATTATATAAATAGATTTCTATTCAAATCATTCTAAAATGTTAAAGCAATTTTTCGCAATCGTGGTTATCTGTGGTTAATATTGCTAAGTTCTTCCAATTCACTGTAAAAATTTTATGTAATTTAATATATTTTCCGTCAATGTAATTTTTTATAAAAAATGTAATATTACAGTAAAACTACAAAATGTTGTTATTTTTATTGTTAAAACCTATGTAAAATTACATAATATTTTACAGTGTACATATTGAACGAGTAAGCAATATTAACTATAGTGAGTTATTAAATGATAAATTTCTTTGAGTTCCAGCCCGAGTGTGTCGCCCGACTGAGATTTGAACCTGTAGCTTTTGATTGCTAATCAAATGCGCCACTAATTGCGACATCGAAAAACCACGCCAAATGACAGTAAATCAGAAAATAAATTAAAAAATTGTCTTTTTATTATCTAAATAAATTTCTATTTAAATCAATTCAAAATGTTAAAACATAAAAATATGAAAAATTATAAAAACATTATGAAGCCGTATCGAAAAATGTTAGCTATAACTTGTTTAGCAACTTTTATAAATAATTTTTTTCAAAATATATCTCTGTTGCGAAATATTCGTATAAAAGTAAATATATAATTTATAAATATTGTTTATGTAAAATAGTTTGATCTAGAGCGGAATTTCATTAATAATATGATTCCGTACTCATCAAATGATAATTTTGTTTCCACTAGATGCTATACGTCACGCCAACCATGGGTGTCTTTTTTGCGGTCGAGTGTACAACATCTAACTCAGTGAAAGATGGACTTTGAATTTTCAAAATATATATATATATATATATATATATATATATATATATATATATATATAATTACAGTTTTATTTTGAACGATTTCATTAAGATATAAAAAATTGTTAAAAATCTGTTTTTTTTTTCATTTACATGTATTTCCCTCTTAAATAGTGATGAATACTAGGGCTAGTTCTGTAATAAAAATAAAATGGCCCATATTCCCACCTCACTTCTAAAAGTGATTTTTGACAAAATTATTTTTGACGTTTACTTAAAATTACTTACTAAAAATTTTAACTAGTTTATTTGAATTTATATAAATTATTTAATATATCAAAATTATTTCATAAATAGAAATAAAAATTTATTTTATAGTAAAAAATAAAAAAACTTTGTCATAAACAAAAGAAGTGGGAATACGGGCCTATCTATTTATGTTACTTTTTTCCATTAATATTTCAATATAACAAAAAAATAAAGCTAGACTAGTTCTTCACCGAGGTGACATATATTTTTCTTTATTTTTTTTTTAAATTGTCATTAATTATCAGTATCAAAGTCTAAATTTCATATGATATTTCACATAAAAAACCTTACGAAACAATACATCGAGAACTAAACTTATTATTTTATTGTTCAACTCAACTTAAATCCGCGTAAAATAAATCTAACCCCCTAATATTCATATTGCCCGTCACTTTACTGTATACGGTGCCTTAAATTGTTCGGCAACATTTAACACGCAATTTATAGTCGAAATCAAATCATGACACATACAGAAAGTAATAATGTGTATGTGTGTGTGCAGAAATTATAAGATCGGTTCCAGGCGAACGACTGACCGGGACCAACACCGGCACACATGCACCCCCAGTGCCTCTAGGGGGTTGCAACTCCCCCCTGATCATCAAGGGAACACGGCCAACGTCGATCCGAAAACCGAACACCAGCTGTGACTAACCGATTTCCACTTATTATCTACGCTTACGGTCTTACGCTAATGTAGTAATGAGCAATTGTCATGTATTCGTATCTGTATGCGATATGTTATGTTGGTGCATACGTTGTTATGTATGTAACAGGAAATGCGATAGTTTAAAGTTTACTTATTAGTAAATTGTTTAATTAAATAATTTTGAATTCAACTTAAATTTTATTGCTATTTACAATTTTACAAAAAGTCTACATCATATAGAAAATATTTTTATTATTGGTCATTCTGAAAATGGTTATAAAAAGGATTTTCGTTACTTGTCTAAAAACTAAAAATGCACTAGTTGGAATTACTAAGATTACTTCTGGTAAATATAAAATTAAACAATGAAGAAAATAATTTAGTTACACTTACTTTATTTGTAAAATTTTGAAAGAAAGTTATTTATAAAAATGTTTAAAATGACATTTAAGACTCTCATTTATTTTTGAATTAAATACGAAATAATTCTTAATTTTAATAATTTTTAATTTACAAAAAATGTATTAGCTGGTTTCAACTCACTTTTTCGTGAAAAAGTGCTTTTATCATTAATTTTAAAATAACTTTTTGCTTCTGTTTGTCATCAAATATAAATAATTCTTCTATATTTGATCATTTTTATTATATTTGGTATTATAAAATTTAAATAAACTATTTTAAAATGCTTAATAAATGATTTTAAGTGAACTTCAAAAGTACTTTTGGCAAAAATCACTTTTATGAATGAGGTGAGAATACGGGCCTATGTTTTTATAACTTAATCAATATTTGACAATATCTCTCGCCTAGATACAGTAGCCCGTATTATAAGCTCTCTTTTAAAATTGGTTTTAACCAGTGCAGGATTTGCGTATAAGCTACACAAGCTATAGCTTAGGGCCCCCACTTTTTTGGGGGCCCCGAAAAAAAATTGTCCGAGTGAGCAAGTGTTCATATATATTTAAACATACTGCAGCATTATTTTCGGGAAGTCCGAGAAGTCCCATATTCTTCACCCAATTTTTTTTAGCGCATCTTCAAAGAAAAACAAAGCGTTTTGTGCCTAAGATTTGCATTACCGATATTACCGGTAATTATGACTACCGAAATTACTGATAAATTTCGACAGCAAATGCTGGTAATTACGGTAATTTTTAAAATTATTTTTTAATAGAAATAGAACGTTTAAAGTATATAAATTCAGTATAATGTTCTAGGTATCCGAAAATCATATTTGTCACTGCCATAGAATATCTGGACTTATAAAGGACCCCATATTTCAAATAGCTTAGGGCCTCATCAAGTCTAAATCCGGCCCTGGTTTTAACTAGTGATGAGAAAATTCGAATAGTAGTCATTCGGATGATGATACGTTTACAATTTTATATGTAATATATTTCTTTTATAATACGGAATACAATTGAAAATAATTTATAAACCTTTACCTTAGATTATTTGTGCATACACAAAAAAAATCAATCTATTTCTCTTTCTAAGCAATATATTTGTTAAACACAAAAATGTAATCAAATTGAAATGATTAAATTTTTCTGTAAAAATTGTTATTGTTATTCTGGTTAAATATTCAACCAAAAACAAACGAAAATTGTCAGATTTAAATAAAAATATATGCAAAATAAATTATAACATTGAAAGACAACCTCGAGGGTATTTTTTTTTAATTATTCGAAATCAGCGAACTATGAAAACTAACTGAATATTAAAACGGGTCTTACACGATCATTCAGAATGACATTTAAATCAAAGATTGACATTCTGATTGAAGGTGTAAGATCAAGACAAGTGTCAAGTGTCAATATAACTGTAATTTTAGTAAGATTATTTTGTTGTACAAGTTACATACACTTTTTTTATAATATGACTGACATTCCTTTGAATTATCATTCAATACCGACCATTCGATTCTTAAAATCATCATCAAGAACAGGACTAAACAAATGAACTAAAAACACACAAAAACCGAGCTTGTAATACCAGCCATTGTTACTTAAAATTTATCATACAATCGACTGTTATTAAAAATTTTATTAAATTTTCAGTAATAAAAGTTTCTTCTCAAATTTATCATATTCAGATAAGAAGAAAACACTCATTTAAATAGAAAGAAATAGAAAGATTTACGCTCCTCACATTTTTAATAAAAAAAAATATTTCAATTAAATAAATATTCCCAGTTTCAGTAAATACCAACAAATTAAAAAATGAAATAGAATTAATTGTAGAAAACTTCATTGCGAATTAAAAACAAATTAAATTGCAAAAAAAAAAGTGTAGCAAAATGACACATTTGTTAGTTGGGTAAGAGAATAAATATCTGGTCGACTAAAACAGGAGCGTTATTTAAACTGGCTGGTGTGCAGAAGCGTCGAGATCAAGAGCGGTTTGAGTGTGTATGTGTGTATGTGTGCGTATGTGTTAGAACCGTCAGACAAGTCTCGTATTTATATGCAAATAGCTTAACTCCATAAGTACCAACCTTGCCAATAGAAAACTATTATTCGCTTAGTAAACCCCAGGCTGCGTCAAGCCCAGCCGAAGTTTGCTCGGCCAAGATATCTTTTTACCAACTACGACTGCACCAAAAATATAAATCGTCGTGTCAAAAGCTGTATATAATAATTTGCTAAATTTATATGTCAAAATACTCATTTTTCTTTACTTAATTTAATATGCAAAAAATATTCACTGGCAAACGTACACCTTCAAAATCATTCATATAAATGTTTTTAACTAAACGTTCATTAAACATTCGCTCAAGATGTCCGAACCATTTTAACCATTTTTTTCAAATTCATACTCCTCATACACCTAATTTATTTCGTACCCGATCTCTCCTATTTACATCTAGGGTTACCACCTCTCCGGTTTTCAACTGAATCTCCGGTCTCCGGGTTATTTGTTGTAATCTTCGGATTTAACTGTTATTTAGATGTAGTAGTCATATAAATTTAAGTTTAAAAAATAAGTAAGTCATTACTTCGATCAGTGATAAATTTAAAGTCAAATCAAAATATTATTTAGTTTAATGTAAGCGTTGAAACGAATTTCAAAATTTTATAATTGTATTCAAATTAAAATGTTTTTATATTTTAAAATAGTAATGTATTAAGTCATTATAATCAAAATCTCCGGGTCAGTTGAAGTAAAAATGTGGTAACCCTATTTACACCACATACCCCACGTAAAAATCTCATTTCCACAGCAGTAATTTTTCTTTTACGCCAAACATCAACGTGGGAACCAAAACAGCATTGTGTATACTCAAATATTAACAATATTATTTATTTGTTAATATAAAAAGCTAAACATTACTCTTCCTTTTTTATTATTTTTCTTGTTTATCAGTTAGCGTGACCGCATAGCATCACCGAAAAGTGACAAATACAGAATTCCAGTTCTCTGTGTAAAACCGTACTCATACGCGCGAGTATGTGTTGCCGACAGAGACAGCTTTATTGCTTCTATTCTAGTATCGAACAAAGATAGATATCATTGGTGTAGAGGAGGGGGTGGGGTGGAGGGTATGTATCTAAAACGCTTTCCATTGATTGCGCGAACGGCTCGCGCTGCAAACAGAGCGTAACTAAACTAAATTGAGATCGTATTAGAAGGTGGGTAGGGTGTAGGTCTTATTGCGCATATAATAGGACGCTGTTTGTGCAGTTTAACCACTTGCAGACGAGACGAGGATAGAGAGCGTAGCGTACCGACGACGCCCGACACCCGACGCCTCCACGAATTAGCATTCCCACTCCCATCCACTTGCACCTTCTACCTGAATTGCGTAAGCAATAAGATACAGCTTACACTGCACGTCTATCACCGTTATTTATTTATAATCAATTTTTAATTACATTGTACATAATATTTATGCGTTTAAATGACGTCAGAACGGCATGCAAAATAGTATTGTACGTGTATTAACAAAGTTATTTATTTATTGTGGGTTCACCGAATTGCACGAAACCAAAGAAACGATTTTCTATAAGAACTCGCGCTCTGTACGTATGAACTGCCCTGGTCCCTGCCTGGCTAAGAACTATGCACGAATCGCAGGTGAGTATTCTAATTATTCCGAATGAGTAATAATTAGTGCTGGATTCGGATCTAAAATTATTCGTATATCCGGATAATTAAGTTTTTGGGTAACCAGATGTCGGATTCGGATCTGAAATTCAAATATCCGGATCTCAGATCCGAATCTCAACTTTGGATATCCGGATCCGGATTTTGGATCCGGATTTCAGATCTGGAAAACTGTAAAACCGTATTAAATAATATAATAATATGACATTTTAGCATTTGAGAAACAAACTTTTAGAGAAAGTTTTTTAATGACAAAACCAATTTAGAAAAGTTTTTTTTTTTTTTCACGTTTTACACATATACGTTATTTAACATTTCAACTTAAAATTAAACAAATTAAAATAGCAAAAAAATTTTTAGAACTCATTATATTATAATAAAACGGCTTCAGGTTATAGTTCTGAATTATTATTTATTAATAAACGATGTTTCGACGAACTCAACGTTTGTCTTCATTAGAAAAAATAATACAAATGACATTTTCAGTAAAGAAAAAGTTATAAAGTGTGAAGATATTTATTTAAATAAAATTTGGCTTTCATTAATTAAAAATTTATAAATTTTATGATCTAGTTAGTTATTTATCTATTAACTTGTTTTTATGTTCTGTTATTTACTGTAAATGTTATTTGTATAATTTTTCCTGGCAAAGATGGACGTTGAGTTCATCGAAAAAAAAAAATAATAATACAGGACTATATCCTAAAGCCGTTTTATATTAAACAAATTAAATAAACTCTATTCATGAATATTTTTAATTTTTTTGTTACGATATATATTTTCTATATGAATTTATAACCATAATCACAAAAAATAGCCAAAGTACAATTTCGGCCGTTTTGACAACTCAAAACAATAATGAGAGGAATTATGAATGTGGATGAAGCGAAAGTTGCTTGTTTGGATAGGAATGTTTCGAGGCGACTGATTTCGGGATGATGAAAAGAGTTTGTGTCACACCCTTTTGGATACATGGCGTGATTGTATATGTATGTATGTATGTATGTAAAACAATAATTGCAGTATAAAGAATTCAGATATTTTAGCGTAATTATGTGACTGTCACAAATTATATGTATGTAGTACGTGTATAATTTTATATATATGTTGTTAGGTCTCTATACAACTTCTACAATATTACAGAAATTATTTTATATTAATTAACATTTACAAATTACAAAAAAAAATCTTAAATTAGTATCCAATGATAAAAATTTTTGTTTCAAATACAGTTCAAAATTTCAAACTCATAGAATTCAGCTTTAAAAACAATATTTATACTTAAGCTAGTACAAAATCTTTCAGAATTCATTATATTAGAATAAAATGGTTTTAGGTTCTAGTTCTGTAATAATTTATTAACAAATCAACGTTTCAACGAACTGAACGTGCTTTTTCATCAGAAAAACTGATGCAAATGACATTTACCGTAAATAACAGAACATAGAAACAAGTTACTAGGTAACAAATAACTAACTAGAATTTTTTACTATATATTACACTCTGTATCTTATTGAAAGTTTACTATATGTTATTCTAAATGTTTACTTAAAATTAACATAAAATTTAAACAATTATAGATAGAAATAACATTTATAGTAAATAATCGGTAATTAATTTATTAAATTCCAACGTTACTTTTTTAATTTATTAACTATCCATTTCGTATTCTTAGGGCCGGAATTTTGTGTTCTGTGTAAGCGCATGAATAACAAACCAAACTATCAAATTAAGAAAGTTTCAAATTCATAGTTAAATTTGATAGATAGAACATATAAATTTAACCACTTGTTAATGTAACCAATACGCAAAATACAGAAAATGTGTCATTTTAATTAAGTATTTCATTTAACTAACTACTGAATAATTTCAACCGAGATTCAAAATACCGGCCCTTAATCAAGTCATAAGTCAAATTCCAACATTCACCCATAATATTTCCCACCAAGCATAACCGTACAACAAACAGGCCTATTCTGAACTCAATGGACATTATTAGGCTGGTCGTTTGCGGTGTACCGCAAACACGTGTGAAGCATTTAAAAAGCGTGAAACACGTGACACCAGCAGGGCACATCCTCATCGGGGCCGACCGTGTTACGTTCCAGCGACGCAGCTCAAATAATCCCGCTCGGAAGAAGAAGAAGAAGAAGACCTCACAGCGTTTCAAAAATACTCTCGACGCGGCCGCAAATTAGATGACAGTTTCGGTGGTGTAACGGTTAGCTGACTGTCATCGCATGCGGTTCGTTTTAGTTCCGCTATGCGCCACCACAATTCCGTTCGTCAAAGCGTACCGCGTACAGGGGGCCACAGCAGCGCTCTCTCGAAACGTTATAATAGTTTGCGGTAAAAATATACCTCTACGTTTTGTTAATGAAATTGCTTGTTTTTCGTTTAATGTTTCCTGGCCGCCTCTTAGTTTAAGTTACTTATCGTTAACTGGGAGCTTGTATAATGTGGAGTTTATAATTGTAGGATGTATTGTAAAGGCTGTCTGCCTTTACAATATGATTATAAAATGATTAAATTTTAGATGATTTGTCTATTTAATTATTTCATCTATCTATTTTATGATAAAGTTTAGAAAAGTAATCCAAAAACATAAATAAATCAATGAACAAGAAAAACTAGAAAAATATCCAATTATATTACATAAATAGACTAAACACAATCATCTATACTTCTCAATTAGATAGTTCATCTAATATGATTAAAATTTTAGATACAATATACAAGTCCGCTTTTAGACCGAGACAAACTAGGCCTATGCCCCATTCCCATCAATTCTAGAAGTCCCCATCGCTTTGAAATTAATTATACATATAGTTAATATGTCGCACTTAGAATTGACGATTATCAATTCAAGATTCATATCTAAATTTATTTATAATTTTACGGATAACATTATCGGCCCTGGAAAGAAATTTTCAAAATTAAAATTAGTAAAAATTGTCTGAAAATTAGTATGACTCAGGAAAAACTCAACAATTTGACCTTATTGTCAATTAAACACCTTTTTAACAATAAAGTTGAAAAACCTTCATAAACCTGGAAAAAACGTGATTTCAATTTTTTTTAACTCACCTAGACCTAACGCAAACTCATTATCCGCATGTTTAACTTGTATTATATTCATCTGGACACAAAATATCACAAGCACAACTTGGTCCGATGCCTGTGAGACAAGTTTTTGGGCGATTATCCGTAAAAAGGGCTAAAAATAGCATTTTTGAAAGCTCGGTGGACCCTCTAAATATTTTTTAAATGGCAAATAGGCTCGTATCAGTGTATTTTAGACAAAAATCTTTGATTTTAGCGCTGAGCCAGCTGTTTCAATTGTTTTCGAAACACCTTAATATATATATATATATATATATATATATATATATATATATATATATATATATATATACTGGGTGTCCCATTTTAATCCGCCACTTGCAATAACTTTAAAATCGTGCATCGGACAAAAAAATGTTCCGGGTAAAAAGTAAATGGTTTCGAGGGGGACATCTGATGCATGGACCCTTGCTCCTCTTGGACCCCGTGGGGGGCGGGAACTTGGGGCAACTTTGAAATCTTAAATAGAACCCCCTATTTTTTATTGCAGATTCGGATAGACCATTAAAAAGTATGTAAATTTTATTTTAAGACTTTTTTTTTTATCTTTGATAGATGGCGCTGCAAACAGCATTGTTTTTCTCAGTTTATCAGTCTTTAATTTTAAAAAAGGTGTAACTAAGTACGATATTCAAGTTTTTTTCAGTTCTGTGGGTTGAGGGGGGGGCAAGGGTCACTGCATCAGATATCCCCTTCAAACCATTAACTTAAAGTTAATGGTTTCGAGGGGGATAACTTTAAGTTAATGGTTTCGAAAGGATATCTGATTCAGTGACCTTTCCCCCCCCCCCTCTTTTCAAAGAACTGAAAAGAACTTGAATATCGTACTTAGTTACAACTTTTTTTTCAAATTGAAGACTGATAAACTGAGAAAAAAAATGCTGTTTCCAGCGCCATCTATCAAAGATAAAAAAAAATCACAAAATAAAATTTACAAACTTTTTAATGGTCTATCCGAATCTGCAATAAAAAATAGGGGGTTCTATTTAGGATTTCAAAGTTGCCCTCCGTTCCTGCCCCCCAGGGGGTCTGGAGGCGGCGAAAGTCCCTGCATCAGATGTCCCCCTCGAAACCATTTACTTTTCATCCGAAACATTTTTTCGTCCGATGCACGATTTTAAAGTTATTGCAAGTGGCGGATTAAAATGAGACACCCAGTATATATAAAGTAAATTTCCAATATAAAAATGTTAAATAGCCCTGACTTATGATCTATAATATTTATGTAATAACTCCAGCTGTAAATTTAGTTACAATTCCAGAAAATTAAGTTTGAATAACGAATATTAAGTAAAATATTACACTGATCGTCAGCTATAAATAGAGACGTAGAACATTAACATACCAGTGGATCATTAAATAAAGTAATGCTAGTGATTAAAGCTGAACTAATGTAATTTGCTGCAGAAATTAGTAAGCGTATACTATGTCGGGCCACGTACAAGCAAAAACTATTTCAAACACATGAAAAGTAAACGGTGTAAGCAAACGATTTATCAAAATTACTATATAAACTACCGTGAAAATTACGACTAATATGATAAATTACTCTGAAGAGTTTTACTTCAAAAAACCTATGAAATTCATCCGTGACCAATTTTTATGAAAACATTCGTTCATTCATTAGAGTTTTGCCAAAAACAAAAATAAAATAAAATATATAAAAAAAGATTTTCATGTGAAAAGATTTTTTCAAAACTGTATTAAACGTAAAATATTTGTAAGGCAATTTATAAAATTGTGTTCTTATTTATTCGGTATTTATAGAATAAAGTTTGAAATCTTACAATTTTAATACATTTCAAAATGTCATTAACATCAATCTGTCAATGGTAAATATTTAAAATATTTCTTATTTATATACCTATTGTTTTGATAAAATATTGTATTGTCATTTAAGATAAACATGCATCAATAAATAAAAAAGCTTTAGGATTAAGTTCTGCATATTTTTTAATTAAAATTATATCATCAGAAAAAAATATACAATTAAAATAAATAATAAACAAGCCAAACAGGTTACTAGGTAACAAAATATTAGTTAAATAAAATTTTGTTTTCTTTAATTAATAATTTATAAATTTTATAATCTAGTTACTCGTATTTTGCTACTTACACTGCAAAAAATTCGATAATTTTACATAAAAATTTGAGGCAATTGATATATAAATTTACAGACATCACAGGAAACTTTTTACTTTATATAAATATAAAATACGAATATTTTAAGTACGTTTACTTACTTTTTCGGTAAAAAAAAAACATGTATAATATGGTAAATTAATTATTTCACTTAAAATTACAAAATTATATTATTTCTACAGAAAATGTATTTAAATCATTGTTTTGCTTAAATTATATGTAATTTTTTTACTATGGTAATTTTTATATAGCATAATAACTTGATTCCATGTTTTGCTTATTTATTATTTATGTCATTTGTATACTTTTTCCTAATGATGATATACGTAGAGTATACCAGAACATCAAATTTTAATTAAAAATTATACAGTACTTCCTAAAGCTTTTTTAATTTTAATATAATGAGTTCTGAAAGATTATTATGTACATAAAATTTGAATTAAATCGTTTCAGTAAAAGTAGGTAAAGAACTTGATTGTAAAATTTGACGATAAACAAACAAATAAACAGAATTGTAAAATTTAATAAAATCTTCATTAAAAAAAATACCACAAGGTTAGGCATTAATTAAACAGAATCGGACGTAAGTTTGATTAACTGTTTGTCTTAAAAACATTAGTAGTTTAGATTACTGTTTGGAACTCGTCGCTGTTCTATGCGAATACACAACTTGCAGTTTTGAAAAAGTGTCTAAACGAATGAAAGATCACGAAACAAGTATTTCAGTACTTGAGATCAAGACTCGCCTAGGGCTATCGCACCAAAGATAATAATGATGAATAAAATCTGTTAATATCAAAAATTTCAAAATTAAATTATTTATGTGAAATAATTTTGAAGCTAGATATATTATTTCATTTATAAACTTATCCCAACTATATTCTATCAAAAAAATGATATTAAACGCAAGAAATTAAAATATTTTAATACAGGCTGGTCCAGAATTATGTACCGTAATTGCTAGAGCTGATAGTACGTTCAAAAATAAGGGTACCTTTTTATATAGACTTTTTTCCAAAACTCAATAATAAGAGAAATACAATCCTGTAAAGGGGTGTAATAAAAACCATTTTTCAACACTTAACACTTTAATCAAACTTAATGAAAACTTACAACTTTCAAAAGAATCATACAATACTAATATTAATTAGTCACCAAAATAATGTTTTACAGCAGATATTCAAAGTGTCCTCCATTTTGTTGTATACACAATCTAATTCTTTTATTTAGTGAACGCATTATTCCATTTAATGTCACTGCATTGTTTTGTAAGATTGTAAATTCTTGCTCGATTTTGTCTCTCAACTCATTTAATGTATTAATTGGAGTGTTATATACGTTTGATTTGATTTGATTAAAAAAAAAATGGTTTTTACTTCACCCCTTTACAGGATTGTATCTCCCTTATTATTGAGTTTTGGAAAAAAGTGTATATAAAAAGGTACCCTTATTTTTGAACGTACTATCAGCTCTGGACCACCCTGTACAAAATATCTGAGTAATTAATCAACAATTATTTAATTAATATCTGCATCTTTACATTTGGTATATATCTAAAGTAATTAATTTAAAAAAATCTATGCACAAGCACAAGAATTTTACCAATCCCAAACACTTAACGTTCAAACTAAAAGTATCAAGTGTTTGGAATGATCAAATTCTTATGCTTGTGCGAAAAACTAAAACGACAGTCCGAATAAGGCATTAGGAACAAAAATAGTCTTTGTTTTAAAGTATATTTGACTTTTATTTACTTTTTAACTATTTTTACAATTAAACGTAGTTAAAATTACTGATAAACACAATACTATACTATTTCATATTTGGTTCTAAAAATAATATTTTTTTATTGTGAATAATGGCAAACAAACATTAGGAAATTCCGAAAACAATTTTAAATCATTATCTGTTAAATATCACTTCATATTATCATTTTTCAATTATTTGACAACTTACACGAGTAATATATAAAATACACCCATAAAGATGACAATTGTTTTTAAAAAAACAATACTTTTGAATTTTTCCATTTCTATTAATATAAAATAATAATAACTAAAATTATTACTGACATGTAAAAATGTGTCTTTAGCATATGAATCTTGTTATATATTTGTTTATATTTTATTTTTGTCATGTTGTCATATCAGTAATATTACAATTATTCAGAAGTTTGTGACTTGTTTTTTTTGTTCCTGATATAATAAATAAAGCTAATGCGATTGATGTTACATGTAATAAGCTTCTAACGGCTACAGTTCCTTTAGAAAGCATTTTCGGACATATGTTTATTTGAAGTTTTTTATTATTTTTTACTCATAGAAATCATCCTGTATAGTTTTTTCCCGACGTCATAAATCACCCTGTATACACAGTGAAACCTCGCTCAACGAGCACTTCCCAAAACGAGTAATTCGCATAACGAGCAAAATAAATTGTAAAAAAATGACTCGCTTAACGAGCGATGTTTCGAATAACGAGTGACGTTGATAAGGAAATCCCCGAGTTGTGCGATGGAACTTTCCTTACAATTTCTACATCAGTCTGTGTTTCGAACTAGTTGCACTAGCATCTTATTGTCGTGTGAGATCACACATTTTTTCCAAACTTTTGTTCAGACATTATTTGTGATTTTTTTGCAAAGTTTAATAACCTTTGTAAAAAGTGCCCCCGAAGAAAATAAAATTGTTGCGATAGAAGAAAAGATAAAGATGAATCCGCTCCTTAACAATTTATATGTAGGTAATTTTCTTTGAATAAACGTTACTCATTACGTTTTTTTGAGTATTTTTTTGAAAATTTCATTTTTTTAAGTATTTTTTTCGGCATGGAACGCATTATTGTATTTTACATTAATTTATATGGTAAAAATTGTTTCGCTTAACGAATGTTTTGCGTTACAAGTAAGACTCCAGAACGAATTATGTTCATTAACCTTAGTTCACACGGTTCTAATTGCTATGTTCCGACACGTAGCTCAAATACAAAACATGTCGAAGTTAATATTGAATTTATTCGTTTAATACAACTTATTTATTGTAACTGACTGTTCGAAAAATTACATAATGAATGTTGAATTAATAATTCAATAATAAATTTAATATTATTAATTGATTTATAGAAAATAAAAATAGTATATTTTTTAACTGGCTCTATTTTCTACAAAAATGAACTTAAAGGTACCGAAAAAATACCTGAGATATAATATCCTATGTAGAATTATATATATTTTTTTTGAATTTTTTCGTGTTTATAATTTGGTCAAAAAAAGCAAACAATGTACTTTTTTTTGGAAAATATTTTTTTTTTCTCTATTTTCCAAAATACAAAAAATATATATTATTCTACATAGGATATTTTATCTCAGATATTTTTTCGGTACCTTTAAGATTGTTTTTGTAGAAAATAGAGCCAGTTAAAAATATACTATTTTTTATTTTCTATAAATCAATTAATAATATTAAAATTATTATTGAATTATTAATTCAACATTTATTATGTAATTTTTAGAACAATAAGTTACAATAAATAAGGTGTATTAAACGAATAAATTCAATATGAAATTCAACATGTTTTGTATTTGAGCTACGTGTCTGAACTTAGCAATTAGAACCATGTGAACTAACGTTAAGCGAGGTTCCATTGTATATATATATATATATATATATATATATATATATATATATATATACAGGGTGTTTCACAACTTAGAGCAAAAAATTAAAGGGTATATTCTGTACGATGTGCTGATCATGAAACAAAAAGAATTTTTTTAAAATTCGCAAAGTTAAGGGTAGTTTACTTGAAGTAGACATTTTTTGAACCACTGGAGTAGCATACGTCATAGAAAGAAATATTAAATGAAATTAATTATCAAAGAAACATTATGTAATGTTAGTTTTATTTAGAAACAATAATTGCTTTAAATACAAAATAATTTATAATATCAATGCATTGTATTTAATATCAAGATAATTTGGGAAATAACATATCTGGAGCACAAAACTACAAATACTGTTCAAAATTTGCACCATTCATCCCTACACACATTGCAGCACATTGAATTAATGACCTAGTACAGTCTTGACACGAATTTTGTACTCGTATTATTTCTGCTGAATTTTCTATTCTCTGCCCAAGTTCTTCTTCGTTTTCCGGCGCATTTTGGTTGTCGTAGACGAGGGATTTAAAATGACCCTAGAAATAAAAATCCAGCGGATTTAGGTCAGGGGATCTAGCAGGCCAAGCTACAGGTCCACCGCGACCAATCCACCTGTCCTCAAACACTTGGTTTAAATGTTTTCTTACATTTAGAGCATAGTGTGGTGGCGCACCATCGTGCTGAAACCATGTCTGCTGACGCACATTTAAAGACACATTTTCAAGTAGTTCTGGCAAAGTATTTTGTAAAAATAATAAATAATTAGCTCCAGTCATCCTATTTGGTAGAATGTACGGCCCAAGTAACATTCCATTAACAATACCTGCCCAAACATTTATCGAAAAACGATGCTGAAAACTGCCCCGTACAACAACGTGTGGATTTACTTGACTCCAATAATGAAAGTTATGATAGTTATGAACTCCCTTCCTCGTAAAAGTAGCCTCATCAGAAAATATGATGTACGAGGGGAAATTCGGATTTTCAGTGTGTTTTTGTAAAAGCCAGTTGCAAAACCGTACTAAACGTACTAAACTGATAGTCAGGTTCTGTTAGCCCCTGTACCCGTTGAAAATGGAATGGGTGGTAGTTTTGATCTCTTAAAATTCGCCATACTGAACTATGTGATACTCCTAATTGTTGAGACGCTCTTCGGGTACTAATAGTTGGTTCAGCATGTACAGCATCTAAGATATCATTAACCATATTGTCGTGTTGATGCTGGCGGCCACCACCTCTCCCACGATTAGGTTGCACATATCCTGTGTCTCGAAGGCGCTGGACTATCCTCACAAACAAACGGGGAGTGGGTAATCGGCGTAAAGGATAATGTTCAGCATACAGACGTCGTGCCAATAACGAATTTTGCCGTGCTTCGCCATAAATTAACATCATGTCCACTAATTCACTGTTACTAAATGCATCCATTTTAACAAAAACTACACTACACTGCTATTCACTGTAAAATGAGAACAGTGCACCAGCAAAGATAATAATAATTAACAACAATGTCGACGAAAGACTACCTACCTACTACCTATCAAATTAAATTAAATTATTAATTAAACTATTACACATTTTATTAGTATTAGATATTATGTAAACAATTACTTTCATTGTAGACGATTTTAAAACAATTATTAAAAATAACTATCGACCAGTGGCAAAAAAAATGTTTGCTTGAAATACGATGCAATTTTTTTTGCAAATTTTAAAAAAAATCTTTTTGTTTCATGATCAGCACGTCGTACAGAATATACCCTTTAATTTTTTGCTCTAAGTTGTGAAACACCCTGTATATATATAAATGATATAATAGTATAAATGATATAATAATATAAAAAGTGCAATAAATTCTCTTGTAATACATAAACAAAATAATATTACTTTTTTTACAATACCTGTATTAATACCGGTATTCCGGTATTAAATTGAAAAATTACCATAATATCGGTACACATTTTTTAAGTGGTATTTACATCTATAAATATGATAGAACTTGCTCGCACAAATAAATTTTATAACGATAAATAATATTTTTGGGTCGATCGATAAAGAATGCCCGATAAAAAATAAAATCCTAATCCGGTCCTGTTCACAAGTATATGTTTTACAGTGCTTTATAAAGTATTTTTTAAATTAAAACATTTTACTCACTACAATCAATATTTACCATATGGTACACCAGCATATATTATTAACAATCAACTTATTTCTCCTTACAATTAAAATTAATCCGAAAAACATTTCACTCGATAAATTTCCGAAAATAAAATTTTCGAACCGAAAACCCAACTGACCATTAATAATGGAACCATTAACATAAATTATTCCACAATTTAAATAACCTGTTATATACATCCCAGACACTCAAAGCAACCAAACAAGAGATGGAAAGAGAGAAACAAAAATATCCTTGGTAAAGACTAAGAGAGAAAGAGAGGCAAACAGAAAATCGTAAACATGACAAAGGAACTTTAGCATCGATGATTGTTAAACAATAAAAAGGGAAATGAAAACTAGCCTAGGGATATAGCGGGCCGGACCGAGGCGTTCATATTTTATACATTTCGTCCTGTAGAGAGTTCGGTCGAGAGAGAGATCCCTTACGATCCCAGGGGATTGCGCCAGCGAGAGAAGGTTTTGCGACTGAAATCCCTGCGGCTTGTTGCTAACTGGACGTCATTTGTCTAACAGCTGTTCACATATCGTCAAATTACGTCATTAAGTACATGCCCCTGTTGTTAAACAATATACGGCAAATACGCCACGGGGAGTGGGCTGGAGCACCCCCTTATTTTCGTCTATTTTTTGTGCATGTATGTATGTGAATAGAGAAGACGATTTTAATGTGATGATAAATATTGTAATGTGGTATAATTGGTATCAATATTTAATGAGTAGTGTAAGAAGGACAAGTACTGTAAAACAGTTCTGTAAACTTTTAAAATAATTTTTACTGCAAGCGTATCAAAATATTAATATTATGTTACATACATACATACACAATCACGCCATGTACCCAAAAGGGTGTGGCACAAACTCTTTTTATCATCCCGAAATCAGTCGCCTCCAAACATTCCTATCCAAACAAGCAACTTTCGCTTCATCCACATTCATAATTCCTTTCATACATGCTCTTTTATTCCTACTACTTGGAAACTTTCGCTCATGCAAAACACTCTCAATCATACCACTCTAACTACTCATCGGACGTCCACGCAAACGTATACCATCAAAATCATTCAAATAAATCTTTTTAACCAAACGTTCATTAGACATTCGCTCAACATGTCCGAACCATCTTAACTGACTAACACGGGAACTTTTGCTACAACATTTTTTCCAATTTCACACTCATCATATCATACACTAATCTATTTCGTACCCGATCTTTCCTATTTACACCACATACCCCACTTAAAAATCTCATTTCCACAGCAGTCATTTTCCGTTTAATATTTTGCAAACCAAACTCAACATTCACTACCACACATTAACGTAGTCACCAAAACTGCATTGTATATACTCAAACGGGGTGGCTTCTTTGGAAACATTTACATTCCTAGCAAAAGTTCCCAAAGCTCCCAAAACCTTACAACCAGCATTTACTCTCCTTTCAATAAACTATATTATTATTATACTTACTATTCTGCAACTGTTAGTACGTATTTTTATTTATTTTTAGTTTAGTTTTATTTTTAAACGCTTGAACTAAAAATATACTATAATATACTAAAAATATCATGAAGCAAAATGTTTTTCAACACAATAAAGATCACTTTCTCCTTCCCGTCTTGCGTTGTCCATCTTGGCCGCAAGTATCTAGGCTCAACATAATAAAGATCGCTTTCTGCTTCGTAACTTAATGCATTGTATTAATTTTCTGGTAATTTAAAAAATATTGTTTTTGTTTGTAAATTAGTAGATAATATTTAGCAGTTTTTCTGAAATAACTGTGTAAAATACACTTTCCATATTTGGATACGACAATCTACATAATAATAATATTATTATAAAAAATACATATATGTACAAAATAAATCATACATTACACGAAATTATCGATATATAAATCGCGTAACGCGTAGGTTATTTTAATATATTTTTGAAAATGGAACTTCTTATTATAATTTTAGTCGTCGTTATTATAATTTTTGTCGTTTGAATGTTGATAAGAATTTGCCTGCTTATGCTGGTGCATTTTTGTTTAACAAATTGCCCAATAATGTTAGGAATTTGCATATTAATAAATTTAAGAAGGTACTAAGAGAGTTTTTGTGTACAAATGCATTTTACAATGTTAATGAATTTACTGATTGTGTTATGGATATTTCTGTTTAACTGAGTTTGTATTATGACTTAAGTCTATGTACATTTATTGTATTCCTGGCTTAAATAAATATTATTATTATTATTATTATTATTTTGTGCCGTAAGCGGCATGTTAAGTCGTCGTCCACCTTGTGTTACTTGTATAAAAGATAAAGGTAAATTTGTCAAAACAGTGACTGGATTCGTATATATGTAATTTAGACTTATAAACACAATATTGAAAAAGTTAAATTTAAAATTATTTTTTTTTGTTCTATTTACTTTTTACAATATGAAATGAAAATATTAAAATTGTTATATAAAATATTATTATTTGAACATTTCGAAATAAATAATTTTGTTTTATAAAATAACTTTGCAACAAAAAGGCTATTAAATTAAGAGAAATTATAAAATTTATTTCTTTGATTCGATTGCCCCCAAAACAAATTTAGACTACATTGAATCAAATCACCAAACTTTAAAAAGAAAATATTTTAAGTAATTTCAATTAACATGTTATGTGTTTTACGTATAACGAATGAAACAACAATAAGTTATAGTACAATATATGTAACACCATGAGAAAATTATGCATTATAATATTGTCTGATATATTATATAGTACAATAAATATATATATATTTGTTTTGTTGAAAAAAATCAATCAAAAATTATTATTATTGGTCCGCGTAAGAAAATTAGTTATTATATTGGTCCGCAGTGCGTTCTTGGTTGAGAAACACTGTATTAGACTGTGGCACAAACACTTTTCATTCAAGCGTTCAAAGGTTCCTATTCCGGTAAAAACATTTGCATTTGCTACATGTATGATACCTCTCATTTTTGCAACAGTAAATTTTTTATCAAAATCAACATTATTACTAATAACGTTAACTATTTTGAAAATTTTGTATACAATTATTTACTATTTGCTTCCGAAACACACTTTTTCTGGTAAAAATTAAAATAAAAAATTATTAATAATGCTTAATTCAAATTGACTACTTTTCCATCAAAAGTTTATACATTTAAATATAGGTTAAATGTTCGAATAAAACTCTGATTAAAGGATTCTATGTAAGCTTTCGGTGGTATTTTCTTCCTTTTTCAGGACATGTTTTTTTAGAAAATTCAGAAACAAATATATAGTAAAAAGATTTTTACGGAATTTCAAAATTTTCATATTAACGAGCCGTTATCATTAACGGAAATGATACAGAATAGACCCGTATGTCCATTAAGTGCAATCGTAATAAAACGGAATGTACTGAAAGTTGAGCCTTGGCTCTCTGGCATCGATGCATCGCTGATTCGTTTCGAAAATATTTGCGTTGTACATGTTGTACTAACACAGGCTCTCCATCTGTAGCTTCTGAAATCAAACCAGCCCAGCAAGCAAGCAGTAGGGAATCAT
This sequence comes from Clivina fossor, assembly GCA_963966155.1. Classification (NCBI taxonomy): domain Eukaryota; kingdom Metazoa; phylum Arthropoda; class Insecta; order Coleoptera; family Carabidae; genus Clivina; species Clivina fossor. The sequence continues at coordinate 29,502,343 of OZ014555.1, forward strand.
TTCGGTGTCTATATATCTCGTGCGTCCACAACTAATTCATTTCATTTAGTTAACAGCTGTTTGCTGAAAAGAAGAGGGAAACGCAAAACGAGAATACATATATATGCGTATACCACGGCAATGAACGTCATTCTGCTTGCGCTACTCTTTGTTTATTTAAAAACAGTTGTTAAATTTTCATTTGCTTTTCATTTCGACTTGTACCCCTAAAATTACCAACCCCCCGCTTCAGAATACTAACATACAATCGTTATTTAATAGATGTAAAGTCACTTTGAACCATTTATATATTAAGCAAATTATTTGTTATTTATTATGTTCTAAATTATACATCGCGTATTATATATATTAGGTTATAGTATTTTGTTTTTTTGCAAAATATTTTCCTATATGTTTTATTTAATCATTTATTTGCTATTTTTTTGTACATGCATATTTCGAATAAATTGATAATATTACAAAATTATTATTTACCTTTAATTGCAGAATTATAACTTCAATTTGAAAAATGTCAAAGTTCAATACTCTCTCCACTTTTATCATATAAAATTCCACTATGTTAATTGTCTCAATTAGAATATTTATTTCATTTTATACAAACAAAATACACTATAGTTGTTAAATATAGTCTTAGAACACCTAATACATTAAATTTTAAAAAATATTTTTATGAAAAACACCGAAAATTGTCAGGAAGACCTACAGCAAACACACATTTTCACAACTAAATTTGTTAGAAACATATAATTTCTTGTATCAATACGTTTGCTCATCTCTGATTGGCTAATATTTTAATTGTTTGAAATTGTCGTTATGCTCATAAGATAAATAAGTTAGAAAGTGATAGAATGATACTTCTTTATCTACAGGTATATACATATTGTTTTGTTTATGAAAACGAAAAAACAAAATTAAACAAGATTACGCATATCAATTAAGTAAAATATTTCTTGAGAATAAAATAAAAATATAACATATCAAACAAGTATACAGGGTGTAACAGAATGACTATTCCTAATTTTCAGAAATGATAGAGTGCACTTAGAGAAACATTTTTTATTAATAAACTAGTGTCCGGAAATTTCTCGGTGCCAAGATACACTAGATATCGTTAAAAACAATCTTAATCAAAACATCAAAGAATAGTTAAGTTAAGGAACATTTTATTAGAAATAATAGGTAGCGCATTAAACTTTATAAAAATTGTTCGAAGTTACGACCACCATTTTCGATACACAAGTTGTAACGATGTACAATCGACTGCCGAAAAAAAAAAATTTCCGGACACTAGTTTATTAATAAAAAATGTTTCTTTATGTGCCTTCTATCATTTCTGAAAATTAGGAATAGTTATTCTGTTACACCCTGTAGACATACACTGCAAAAAAATCGATGTAAATTTACATATTCTATGACTGTATTTTTTTAATAAATGTTATATTACATATAATATTATTGTAAAAATTACAAAATGTTGCTATTTTACTATTAAAAACTATGTAAAATTACATAAATTTAAATTGCATTTTTTACAGTGTAGTATTTTATTTATTGGATTGAGTAGATAAATATCGCTTTAGTACTTTTAATTACTTTTTGATCGAATATGATGATGATATACGTTTAGTATATCAAAACGTCGAATTTTAATATAAAATAAAAAAACTTCAACTTAAGAGTTTTTTTATTTTAATACAAGCTTTGAATTTTTTTAACTTTATTAAATCTAGTAATTTTTTTTTATAATAAATTAACTTTATTAGTAATCTAATTTGATACATTTTACAAATGCTTATAAATTTCTAAAAAAAAAGACTCTATTTAATTTTGAAACATTTGCGCTCTAATTGTGTAAAAGATGAAGTTAGAATAATTGGATCAATTTTACGAATAGATGTCGTGTGTTCTGAGAACATCCTCTATACTGATGGTCTTGTGTGCATTATCACTAAATGCCATAACTAGATCGAAAAGTTTTCTTATACATAATGTACTGCTAATGTCAGTAAAGTTAACAAATTCAAACTATAACATTAAATTTTATTTACTATTCTATATAATAGACATTAACTAAACGATCATCTTATGACTTATGACATCGGGGAAAAACTACACCGGATGATTCCTATGAATAATCTAAATAAAAAACTTCAAATAAACAATGTTAGAAAATGCTTTCTAACGGAACTGTAGCCGTTAGAAGTTTATTACATGTAAATGCGTTAGCCTTATTTATTATATCAGGAAAAAAAACACAAAAAATCTATCTGTCACAATAATTTTCTCTGACACATTAAATTAATACTGGATGAGTTCATAGTACATGAGTATGTTGATATAATTTTTATTTATGGATTTTGTGATGGAAATGCATTACAAGCATCAAGAGAATACCAGCGCCGATTTCCAGGCAGACGGCAACCGAATCACAAAATGTTCGCTAAAGCCTTTCAAAGACTTTTGTTCCCCAAAAAATAGATTTTTTGTGTTTTTTTTTCTGATATAATAAATAAGGCTAACGCGATTGATGTTACATGTAATAAACTTCTAACAGCTACAGTTTCGTTAGAAAGCATGTTTATTTGAAGTTTTTTATTTAGATTATTGATAGGAATCATCCGGTGTAGTTTTTCCTCGACGTCATAAATCACCCTGTATACATATTTGTAACTTATTTGAATCTTCTCGTAATTTTTATATCACTCCATAATTGAGACATATGTCCTATTAAGTGATTATAAATAAATAAATAAATATATGTGTAATGCAAATTGCTCGTTCTGTATCTTATAAATTCTCAACTCACATCAATTTAATTCAATTTCAGTGTGAGGTGAAGTGCAGCGCACAGTATAAAAAGAAATCAGCTTACATACAACACACTTGAATCTAAATATAATAGCGCTGTGCAATTTTCCTAGCATATATTGGATCATAGCGTGTGTGTGTGCGTGTACATCGATAAAAAGCCAGCCCGCTGGCTGCTCTCTCTCTCTCTCACTCTCACCCTTATGCTTGGTGGGTATTCGAAATATATATCTGAGAGCCGGAGTCAGTACAGTACAAAACCAGTGTCAATATTTGAACAAGTTCGCTCCACAAAATTAAGTGGAATTGAAATGGACTCCCAAGGTAAACGCACCAGCGCAACGCTCACAAGTCGAAAGCGCACCGAAGCACAGCAGCCTTAATGCCCTAATGGCATGTTAACTTGTGTGGATGGCACGGACCAACGCACATTCATTTTATATTTGCTAGCCACAAAATCAAATCAAAATATAATTATTCACAAATATAATATAGTAGATTGAAATTGTTATCGTCACTTTTCATATGATATTATTATTGCGCTTCTTGCTTTTGTAAATCTGACAATAAAATAAGTCCGCTTTAAAATAAAACGGCTTTAGGTTGAAGTTCTGTATTAATATTTCGACAAACTCAACGTTTGTCTTCATCAGGAAAAAAGACATTTACAGTAAATAACAGAACATAGAAACAAGTTACAAGGTAACAAATAACAAATTTTATAAATTTTTAATTAAACGAATGTTGAGTTTGTCGAAACATCGATTATTAATAAATATTAATACAGAACTTAAACCTAAAGCCCTTTTATTTTATATAATGTGTTCTAAAGATTTTTTTACTATGTATGTTAAGTTTACTACAGTGAGATAATTTAGGCGCTTAGTAGAATAATGATGACGAGAATTAGTAACTTTATAAGTTTTTGTGAATTAATGCTAAATGTAATAAATACACGTCAGCTGGTCAGGTTTCATTTTATAAATTGATGTTTAATATGCTTATTTTAATGTACATATCAAATAACAGTTGTAAATCTTTCTTAATGATTGCTGCATTGTCCTTTTCTGGCGTTAATTCACCTTTTTCCAGCGTGCATAAAAATCCACCCGTTTTTAATGTCAAGCAATATGCAGTTTCTGATAAATCTGACGGTGCACAATTCCATTTCTTGCATTTCTTCGAACATTTTCAATAATCAAATTCAAATTCAAGCGAAAATAAATAATGTAACTGTCAATTAACTTAACTTGACTTAATAATTTTTAATATAGCCGTTGGAAATGTCAAATTAAATACACATGTTCCTTTGGTCGAATATGCAGTTTCTGACAATTTCAACATTCTGACATTGTAGATAACATAATTTGTCCAAAATATAATAGTACAGGTAACCCTCCTACAACACGGTATCCGACAACACGGTTACATTCTAACACGTTTCGCTTAAATGTACTAACCCTTCTATAACACGGTATCCAACAACACGGTTTCGTTCTAACACGTTTCTGCTTCCAACGCAGTTTTCAGGTTTTTACTTGTAGTAACGTGTATGTACATATGTATATAAGCGCACCAGTTATTTAAAAAAAGTTTTTTATTAAAGAAGTTTTTGTCAACTACGACTTTTGGTTTTACCTGTCTTTTACATAAAAGGCAAACAGTAGTAAGTTCATAATCACCTAATGTGTCTATAAGTGTCTCAATTTTAATCTGTACGACTATTTTCTTAAAAATAGCTCCTTATAGTAATTTTAGTTAACTTATGCCGACATAAACATCAAAAAAACTATGTAATTTTTGTTTTTCGAGGCTACTAAAAAAATGACAAAAATAACTGTTTACCTCTCAGGTACATTTTTAATAAAATTGAAGTTATTTCTATGTATCTTAAAAAATATATGTATGTGTTTTAATTTTTGGAACCTATCTCCTTTTTTTCTATTAGCTCTAAGTCTCACATAACACGCTGTTTTTTTTTTTGGAACCTATCTACCGTGTTATAGTAGGGTTACCTGTATATTATGTTACGAGTAATAGAACGCGATGATTATTGTGTTGAGTCTAGATATTTGTGGCCGAGCAATCTGGGCGAAACACAAAAAGAGCATTTTATTCCGAGTGACATACACGATTTATTCTTCAACCAGAAACTAAACTAAAAATAAATAAATATACATTCCAAGTAAATTTAACCTTACTAACAGTTGTAAATTAGTATGTATAAGTATGTATATATTATTTATATTTATTATACGTGATTTGTGTGAATTAATAATTCTTTAGTGACCTTCTTGCATTTCTTCAGACATTTTCAATAATCAAATTCAAATTTAAGTGAAAATAAACAATGCAATTGTCAATTAACTTAACTTGACGTAACAGTGTTTCAATATGGTCACCAAAGATGTCAGATTAAATGCACTTGACGTTGTAGTTATGTTTAGTACTGCCACCAATCGTGTATACTAGCTACTGTATAATAATATCATTATTATACTAGTAACATAATGACCACTGCATTCCATAGACAATATAGTAACGTAAAATTAATATTATATACGTCTGAAGAAAAATTTTTTTTTTCTATTAACAAGTTTTTAGATAAATTTAAATAAACGACAAAAAACTCAAAATTTCTAACTATGATGGAATAAAATGAGCGAATTTTGTTCCAATGGGCAGATCCATTCGTATTGGTACACTGTAAAAAAAAATTGTAAAATTACAAAAGCATAATAGTAAAATTTTACTATAAAAAATCTGTAATTTTATTTTACTATAAATATTCTGTATTTCTACTTTAAAATTTTGTAATTTTTACATAATTCATAATACCTAATCATATAAAGTAAGTAAAATTGACCTAAAAAGTATGTAAAATTGCTTACTCTCTGCAAATTGAAACACATACTTGGTGTAGAATTACATATTGTTGGTATAACTTAAATTTATGTAAAATTACAGCTTGCATATTAATATCTGTAATAATGGTAAAATACATCCTTTATGTAAATTTCCAAATGTATGTAATTATACCAATAATAATATTACAGAACTAAACAAATTTTATCTACTTATGGAACATTCCTGACAGCAAATTTACTGAAGTTCTATAAATTTACTAGAAAAGCTGCAATATTACATACATATATACCTTTCCATTTCGTTGGTAATATATCATATTACATAATGTTTGTAATATAGTTCTGATATTATGTATTTTTAAACAATTATGTTAAAATTACAGCAGTTAAGTAATTATACCTAGAAATATTGAGCATCATAATGTTTCATAGTTTGTAGGTAAAATTACATAAGTTTTTTAGAGTTTATGACGGAACAATATGAGCGTATTTTGTTTATTAGATGAACAGATCCATCCATATTGGTAAGCCTGGTAACGATAAACAATTAAACAGAAAAGCAAGCTGTGAAACAATTCGAAAGCATTAACAAAAGACGCAAATGAATCCTCTACCTTTAATACAATACGTATAAGCAAATGATAGTCTGTTTTCAGAGTATAGCACATCCCTTTGTTACCGGGCCATTTTCCAGCAGACCTAGAAGCTAGTCTAGGCTTGTAATGGCTAAAGTTAGCCACTAATTAGTTAATCTAGCACCGTTATCAATCCACAGAATAGTGCTGCAAAGGGTAATGGCGGGGCGGGGCGGGGTGGGGGGTGGAAGAGAGAAAGAGGTAAACAGGTGTATTTGTTAGTGTAATGCATAGTATGGTTAGAGTCGGAGGCCATTTTAATTAAGGTAATTACTTCCCTAGTCAGACTGGAATCAAGTTGTGTACACAAATAAATTAACTTTTAAGCGTTTAGTTACGCAACGCTGCCGGTAGAATGCGCGACGCGGCGCGGCGCTTTTCCGTCTTGCGCCGCCCCGTTATCCAAGCGTCTTCACTGCTAACTTGCTTAAGTTTCAGGGTTTCAGCGGTTTTGTTTTCGTCAGTGATTCGCAACTTTTTTCTCGACATTCCCCCAAGCGTACTGACTGGTTTCTCAAGTACCGTTTCAGATTATTATATAAGTAAGTTTTATTATTGCAAAATAGAAATACCAACGACTGTGAGCTTATTTCACAAAAATAACAATAATATTGACAATATTCTAATGTTGAGATTTTTCCCAAAAATTTGACATGGAAAATTTGACCCTTTTAATTGAAATTACGCTACATTGCGTAATAAAATTTGATGTTTTTATTATTGCACTATTTAAAGCTAGTTGAAATAAAAATTTACATGTATTTTTTTTTAATTTCATGCTATAAGTATAAATCATAATATTTCAACGACGACATCAATTTTAAAACTATATTATTATGACTCATATGTACTTTTCCATTCCGTTGGTAATATATCATATTACATAATGTTTGTAATATAGTTCTGATATTATGTATTTTTAAACAATTATGTATTAAATTACAGCAGTTGAGTAATTATACCTAGAAATACTGGGCATCATAGTGTTTCATGGTTTGTAGGTATATATTTTTGTATTTACATTTTGTTCAATTTACTCTTTTCAATGCAATTTTTTGCAATAACTGTACACATTTGAAACTGACAGCTGATCAGATTCAGAAATATTCCATTAAATTTCTTATAAATTTATTAAATTGAACTGTATATTGATTGTAACAATAATATTAGCTATTGCAATTATATTTAATAAATACTAAATTTATATATAGAGTAAAGATTTTGAAAAGTTTCAAATTCAAGCAAAGTAGTTATCAACCGCAAACCGGTAAAAAAAGCGAAAATATATCGGAAAAAAAAGAAAATCGCGCAACAGAAATAAGCGAAATGGAAAAAAAAGTTAACAACATGGGTAGGTGTATGGATACGTCGGTAAGTTCTTTTATAAATAGTTTAATTCCACGAGCAATCCCCCAGCGACTGAACTGGGAAGCAAAACGGCGCTCAAAATAGAGAAAAATCAAGTCAATTTGCAGTTCTTATAAACTATGCACAGGCCGGCGCAGCGCCGCCGCCGCGCCGCGCGTACCAGTAGCGTAGGATGAGTTAGGACACGCCCCCCCCCTCTCCCCACTCCGTCATCACTGCATAGTCACGGCGGTGGTTTGTTATTAATTCATTAGCTAATTACAGAAACGTTCGCTGAGAGTACACACACAGCCAAATGCGTATTACGTTTTCTAACTCGGTCGTAATTCTACCTTATATTTAACTAATTGTTGCATTCGTGAATAATATAGACACGATGGTACCTGACGTCATCAATTATTTCATTTTTTCTTTTCTTTATTTTTCGTGTTTCTTGTTTACCTTTCAGTTTTAGAATATATTGTTAATTTGTTATTTATTTCATCTAATCAATTATGCTACTGTTATAATAAACTAATAAAAGACTTATTGTAAAAACTTAAAACTACCTCATTCAACACAAACACAAACAAGCATCTAACAAAAAAAAGTGTAACAGTCGTGGATATTTGATATTTTGCGTTTTTCGGACGTTAGTACGTTGACATATTCACGACTGTCGAGTGCATCGAACTATTTGCTGCATTCGATTTTTGTTTAAGCTGCATTTTTATGAATCCAGTTTAGTTGAAAACTAAATTATTTTAATTTAATTACGTATCAACGTTTAAAATAAGTAAATTTACTTTAAGTTACTAAAATTATTACAATATATTGGACTAATGCTAATAATTTATGATCATTAGTACAACATGGCCGTACTTTGCTCTAACGTGAGTTTTATTTTTGTGTTTTGGCGATTTGTTATTTGTTGATATTTTTTGTAAACAAATTTATTAAAATAATAAAATAAACTCTACCGTAAATTTAACTATTATTTACATTGATAAATAACTGTAAGTAGCATTTTTTTATTATTATAAATTACATTTTATCAAAAAAATTAAATATTTATAATGTTTGTTTGTGTAATTTGAGGGACGCAGATAAAATTTTGTATGCAGCTTGTGAGTAAACTGGGTTTTATTAAATTGCTTCAAATATTTTCCGAACTCATGTCACAAAATCTATCTTTACACATTTGCTACACAAATAGATAACTATTATTATAATAACATTAAACAAAAATTCATAAGTGTATCTGTAAAATTAATATTCTAATGTTAAGATTTTTACCCAAAAATTTCACTGAATCGGCTTATTTAGGATATGCATCAATGACTGGCCATTTAACCATAGACACATTAAAATATAACTATTATTATATTTAACATTTTGAAATATAAATTATATAACATTTATAAAAACATTTCTAATATTCTTTAAATAAATAATTTAAAATATACTCACTTTTATCTAAAAGAAACTATGAATGCGGGAACTTTATTGAGCACCTCTCATACAATTTTTTCTTACTTGAAAAATCGTAAAATATGAGCAACTACTTTTGCTAATATTTGTAAAGAACATAAAGAAAGAAATTTTAATATGTTAATATATTCATAGCTAGATAAAATAAATGCATGTATTTTAAATAAATTAAAAACGTCAAACAAAAGTGGTAGTTTTAATTAATTGATAATTATAATGTGCAAAATAATCTATAAACAAATATCGTAATTACGATTAATATTTTGTTAACGCATGCATTATTTCATATATATACCTACACTTTTATTTGGTTTAAAAATGATAAATAAACAGAATAAAAATATGTAATTCGGTATTTATTTACATTTAATTTATATGCTATTATAACACAAATTAAATTCTGTAAAAATCCATCTCCTCTTTCAACAGAATCGAAATCAGCAATTGATTGCAAAAACAAAAATATGCTACAGTAAATTTATCACGTTTTCCAACCTCGGATAAGATGTGGAATAGTTAACCATGGAATAAATGGACATTTTTTTACATTACATTTTTCTCCATTTTATCTAGAGCGCGGTTTTCATAAACTCGTGTTAAAAATAATTAACTCGATATTAAATTTTAAAATGTGTTTCACAAGAAAGAGTTAAATTAAACTCGGAGTTAAATACGGTGTTATGATAACTCGTCTGCAAAGGTGGAGTTAAAATTTAAGCTTGGGTTAAAGAGACATTTGCTTATTTAACAAACAATATTATTTGAATCTTTGTAATGTACGAGATTCTTAGTATTATTCTTATTATCCTGTGAAATTTATTTTTTATTGTAAATATTTGCAGTTACACATCATTTATGAAAGGAAATCATTTACTTTGAAATATTACTTCTGGAAATAATGCTTTAATAAATAATTGTCGCATTCAGAAGACGTAAACATGTTTGTGATTGTAAACTTATGTTTATCTGAACAACCAAATTGTCCGCTGAATGCATCTTTTGTGTTAGCGCGAGCGAAAAATGCAATTGATTTTAAAATAAGCGTAAATATAAATCAAAGGTATGTCATAAAAAATACTGATACGATATACATAAATAAAAACAGATAATAAGTAATAATAATAAAAATTATAATAATAATAATAAAAATGAGTAAAAATAATGAATAATAACAATAAAAAAGATTTTGTTATATAAAATGACTTAATGCATATTTAATGACCTGGGAAACAGAGGGAAGTATTGAATTTAACAATAAATTATCTACTGATAAGTAAATATATATAATTATATATATATATATATATATATACATATATATAAGACTAATTGTAAGTCGAAAAAAATAGATCTTGCCGGCTGGGATTCAAAATAAAAGTTTTTGATATAAAAACACGGAGAACATCAAAAAAAAGTATTGTAATCAGGAATTCATGACGTAACTTTATTGAATAGTTATTTTTACTATACACTGTAAAAAAATATATCTTAAATTTATGTAATTTTACATAGGTTTTAATAGTAAAAATGACAACATTTTGTAATTTTACTGTGATAATTTACGTAATATTATTTTTTACAGTGCAGTTTAGTTTCGTTTGAGATGCTTGGAGGAAAAATAATATATGTCACTCTGAGTAAAATACTCTCTTTGTAAAAATAGGTTTTTACACCTCGTAAAATAATATACCATTTTCTATTCGATTACAAGCAAGATTTTATATATTTTTTTGTACTATGCAGCTTTGCAACCAAACCGTTTCGACGAATGTGCTTTATTTTTTCGTAGGTTGTTTATGATAGCGACTGGCATATAATTACCTTCGCTAGTCTAGTTAATAAAGAATGTGTCATATGCAGTAATGAAAATTCCACCAGAAACTAAATTACTTTTAGAGCCGGCAGCGTTTGGGACACAAAATGTACCTAATACACACACACACACATACAAGCGGGTGGCAAAAAAACTCTGGTATGCTTGCGGTGCTCTACCGGTCTAAACTGATTAACAATTCATGTCGGCAAACGAAATTATCAACGCCGAACGATCGGTACGATGCCGGCCGTCCGCAAAATGGCAAAAAAATTGCTTTTAAGTTTTTATTTCAGATTGCTTTTTTCAAATTGCTTCGCACTTCATATTCCGAACTGCTAAAAGATTATAGATATTAAACCGATGCTGAGCGGACAATACAACTGTATTGTTTATGCTTTTAAATATGAATTTGTGCAACTGAAAATGTACAATTCTTTTTTTTTCTACTAATATAGTTATAAATATAAAGAATTCACTTGGCATATTTATAGTTTTACAATTTCTAATTATACTAATACAATAGATTTTTAATTATCCGAAGTGGTAGAAAAAACATTAATATAAACCCTGGATAAATTCCGCATAAAAAAATACAGAAAATTAAAAATCACCGTCTCATTTAAAATACAAAAGTTTTATCATGTAATATTATGTAGTAATGTAGTAATTTTATTTCAACAAACTTAATTTAATTCTTTAACATAACATTTTAATTTAATACCTTAACCTTTTGAATTTCACTATTTTATCGGGTTATTCATTCGATTTCATTAGTTTTAAATTTAATTTTATATAGACAACCATATTTATTTTTAATATAGTAAAAAATATTTCAAAACTTATTATATTAGAATAAAACTGCTCAATCATACCACTCCATCGACTCCACGCAGATATATACCTTCAATATCATTAACAATTTTTTTAAAAAAAAAAAACAAACGTTTATTAAACATTCATTGAAAATGGCCGAAATTAATTAATGTTTTCTCAGATTATGCAAGTGATTTTTTTGTCTCAAATTTAAGCATACAAACCTTATTTATTTTTGTTTTCATTCTTGTAAAAAAAAATATAAAATTTGTAAATCTAATATACTTATAAATGCAGAACTTCATTTAAAATATATATAAATATATATAAAATGTATATATTCGATATATTAAAAAATATACAAATTTGGTGGAGATGCTAAAATATTCTTACAATACTTTTTTCTTCTAAAATAAAAGAAATATAACTATTTTTACCACGCTTATATTAGCTCACGCTGTTGTTGTCACGATCAGTCATATCTTGTAACCAATTTTTAGATCACTTCCTATCATCTGATCTCACTGAAATTTTGCATGTAGTTTCATTCCAAGAGACAACACAATATTTTAACATTTACAAAAAAAAAAACCGATTACAAGATATGACAAGACGACAAGACTAAAAAGCAAAAAATAAAAAAAAAACTTTTTAAAAACCACGCTTATATTTAAATGCACTAAAGAGAGGAAAATAATTTTTTTTAAAAGTGTGGAGCGCTTAATCATCATTGCGAAATATAGTTTCCTGGCGCTCCACGCTTTTAAAAAAAAATTTATTTTCTTAATTTCATATGGCGTATTATATTAGATTTTAGTATTTTGTTTTTTGCTTAAATTGCCATTAATTTATTTTGATGAACTAATTCAATCATTAGTTAATTTTTAAATAAAGAAAAATGCATTGACCTTGCTAGGATTTTAACCCGCGTTTGATCCCGGATTCAAGCCCCGGCAAGATCAATGCAGTTTTCCTCATTTAAAAATTAACTAATGATTTAATTAATTCATCAAAATAAATTAATGAAGATTTAAGCAAAAACAAAATACTCTAACTATTTTTATTCTTACAAAACTTTTTTGTAAAATAAAAGAAAAACAAAAGACAATCATTATAAACAATTTTAATCTTATGACAAAAGAAAATTATGATATGTAATATAAGTCAGTATCGGTATATCTCCGAGTACCTATCACTAATCGTAAAAACTAACTTCACATCTACTGTGCATAGCTGAATCTATCTCTCAATCGAAGGGTTGAGGGAGGGGGGAGGGGTTGCTTCAGCTTCAGCTAGGAGATCGGTTCCGCTTGGGCGGGTACACATTCGGTGGCGGCGTCGTTGTCGTGTTCGCGATTCGTCGACACGGCGCGTCGCGGCGCCCCCGTCGCCTAGCAACGCTATGCCCGCGACTCGCCGCGCTGCGGTAGCTAACAGCATCGCGCACACACACATACACACCGACTAATTATAGCGGTAATTAGGATAAGCTCGTCATGGTTAGTTACTTGTCCCTGGATACTCCAACACACACACACACACAAACACAGTCGCTTGCCGCTGCTGTTATCGCGAGGAAAACCATTGACGGCGGCACACAATATTGCACCGGTAAACATTTTTTTTTTATTTTTTATTTATTTGAAATAACTACATTATTAGTTTATCTTCAGGCTTTCACAGCCAGTGAATTTATAATATTTTCTGGGCTGGTATGCCTCATCGCAGACGTTTCGTCATACATCGTAGATGGCATTCTCAACACTGAGGATACCAAACGTTTGCGATGAAAATAAATCCACCACAATATACCAGCTCAGAAAATTCCATAAATTCAACTAAATTATTACCACTTTGACTGCAAGGAAAAGTGGTATAGCGTTTGGTACGGTGTCTGTAACATTTTAAAATAAATTTTTTTTATAGAAATCTATCATATAGCCTCTAGATGACAAATCCGAACTTAGTTTATGTGGGTGTATGGATGTGCGTCGTCAGCTCGCTCGGTCGTCAGACAAAATTTTGTGATCGCCACTCCTCCTAAACGGTGCAACCGATTTTAATGAAACTTGGTTACACTTGCATCAGTGTCTTCGGATATTGATCAAATCACAATACTAACGAGCTCTTAAAAAACGAAACACGTGTCTATAGTTAACTGACGGGTCGTTGATGCGTACAGCTTAACAAACCGATTCAATGATTGAATAACTTGTAAAATTTTTGGAAGAAATCTCAACATTAGAATATTATTTATATTAATTTCACGATTCACTTATGAACTTTTATTCAATGTTATTATTATCATATAAACGCTTAATGTATATTGTGTAAATGGTGTTGGTGGTATTTATTGCCAGTTAGTTGGTTACACCTGCATGAGGGTCTTTGAACATTGATCAAATCACCATACTGATGAGCCTAATAGGCCGATTTAATGATTGAGTAACTTGTGATATTTTGAAGAAAAAAAAATTCCAACATTATTAATATCGGTATTGTTTGTAAAAAAAAAAATACTGATCCCATGTGCACGTCACTGGCGCGCGATATCCGTGGCTACAGAGTTAACCGATTTGGCATTGACGCGTGTCTGCGGTGCTCTAAGCCGGTACGGTACCGTCGTTTCAAAACCGTTTCGAAGGTGAATCGAACCGTTTCGCTTATAATTAGGTTGGTGTGGTGCGGTGCGGTACAGTGTGCGCGATGCGACGACGAATTATTAGATTGTTATGAAGATGATAATTGCTAAGCGACGTGCAAAGGATCTTTAACCCACCAACGCCACCGCCACTAACACCAGCCGGCATCGACGACTTATGTCGCTCGCTCACTCACTCACTCGCTCGCTTATACCGCAAGGCGTATTCAAAACAAATTGAAAGATGCAACTACTTTCTTTATACGTATACAAATATAATTATAAATATGCAATTATTTTATTATTATACTTTTTAATTATTACAAAACATTGATTTAATAGAATACAGACATTGTAAAAAATAGTAGTAAAAATTACTACAAAAAATCCGTAATTTCATTTTACGGTAAAATGAAATTACAGATTTTTTGTAGTAATTTATGTAGTAAGTAATTTATGGTAAAAATTATACCATAAATATTCTGTATTTCTACCTCAAAATTCTGTAATTTTTAACATAATTCATAATAATCACATAAAGTAAGTAAAACTGATCTAATAAATATGTAAAATTACTTACTTTTTTCCAAATTGCATCACATACTTAATGTAGAATAACATATTGTTGGTATAACTTCTCAAATTATGTAAAATTACAGCTTGCATATTAATGTCTGTAATATTTCATTAAAATAATAAAACTTAGTACATATTTTGTATAATAATACTAATAAAATATTTTAAGTGTAATTCATTTATTTCAAAATATATCCTTTATGTAAATTTAGAAATGTATGTAATTATACCAACAATAATATTACAGAACTAAATAAATTTTATCTATTTATGGAAAATTCTTAACAGCAAATTTACTGAAGTTCTGTAAATTTACTAAAAGAGACGTTACTAAAAAAACTATAATACATACATATGTACTTTTCCATTCCGTTGGTAATATCATATTACATAATGTTTATAATAGTTCTAATTTTATATATTTTAAAACAATTATGTAAAATTACAGCAGTTGAGTAATTATAAATACTGAAAATACTGGGCATTATGGTTTATAGGTAAAATTACATATTTTTTTAAAGTGTATATATATATATATATATATATATATATATATATATATATATATGTTAACATAAATCACGATTGTAATAAAATGAAATGAATTTAATGGTAAGGTAATCAAAAAGGGTTAGCTGTTCGAATCAAACTTTCATTTAAGATTCTATGTCTTGGTGATATTATCCACTTTCTTCAGAACCTATAAATTTTTATTAATTATACAAAGTAGAGTAAGCAAAAAATTATTATTACTTACACGCTTTGTTGGAGAATTGAAAAACAAAACATTAAAAAAAAACATTTGTTTTCTATCGTTAAACGTTTAGTTTGGAACAATTGGAAGAGAACACTCAACGAACTCAACGTTCGTCTTTTTTTTTGTATCTTTTTTCCTGAAGAAGATGAACGTTGAGTTCGTCGAAACGTCGATTATTAATAAATATTAAAATCTTTAAAAGTTTGTCTATGTTGTTTAAAAAAAACTAAATTAATTACATTGATTAAACACTTTCAATTTTTAGAACTTTAATATGTGAATGAAAAACATTTAAGCCTAAATGTAGGACGGAGGACACATATTTACAATAATTGTAAAACTGTCCTATCAAAAATACGATGTCCTATCTAAAGCTATTAAAAATTTTGATCCGATATAAAAATACATTTTGTATTAGGGATATTCACAAAGACAAATAGCTTGACTTGAAAAATAAAATTGGATTGGTTTGATTTATCAAGCCTTTTAAAATTTGTTATTTAAATGCTTGGGCTTGGTTTAAAATAAAACTGCTTTAGGTTTAAGTTCTATATTAATAATTATTAATAATCGACGTTTCAACGAACTAAACGTCCGTCTTCAACAGGAAAACTGATACAAATGACATTACAATAAATAACAATAATAACTTGTTTCTGTATTCTGTTATTTACTCTAAACGGCCGTTGAGTTCGTCGAAATATCGATTATAAATAAATATTAATACAGAACTATAATCTAAAGCTGTTATATTTTAATATCATGAGTTCTGAAATAGTTTTTACTATGTCGAAACAATTACATTTAAAATACATATATCTTAAGTTCTTTTATAATTAATGGTCGACAGTTTAACTTTGTGAAATTCTTTGATAGATAAAAGGTTTTCAATAATACACATTTTTGTTAAATTTCACTAAACTTTAATTCGTTAACAGAAATTTAACAAAAATGTATATTATGGAAAACCTTTTATCTTATGTTCTTTTTCAATATCAAAAGTAACAAATTGCACATTAAACTCTCGCTCTCTCTATTGTTAATAATAATAATAATAATAATATTTATTCAATGCTCAACAGTGTACAACCATTTACAGGACAAAATCATTGAAAAATACATATGTTTCTACATTGTGTAGACTTAATATGTAATAATAAAACATAAAAAAAAATTAATAATACAAAAATATCAAAATAGAAAAATATACATACTATGAGAATGTCTGTGTGTTATTTATGACATACGGAAACATTGAAATTATTGTTTAAATATATCGAAATCAGTATGATGCATCGAACTACTGAAATTGTTACACATTAAAGAAATAGGAGCTTTTCTGAGAATATTACTTCTGTAGCCACTACAATATTGTTGAACAATACTAAACGATATTAGAGTTTAGGTGATCGCTTACGTGTACGCAATATATTGTGTTCTACGAATATTCTATCATCATCCCTCTGTGTAGTTCGGGAGGGGGGGGGGGAGTTTTGGTTGTCAAAAGAGAGAAGTCGTGGGCACCGCTGCCACGCGGATGATAAATTGCATTTCTATTGGTGTGACACACTCACACACACACCCAGTCAATGTTTGACTGGTCCTGTTGTGTTGTGTGAGTGAAAAGTTACGACAGATTACGTACTACAGCCGATGTGCATATTTTCAACCATTATATATAATGGTTTTCACAAAACCGAGATATATGTAGGTATGTATTTGCCAAAAATGTTCATGATAACCATGAGTATAAAAAAAAATAAAAAATAACACAGTAAAAAATCTTTTAGAAATTATTTAATTAAAATAAAAAAGCTTTACACTGTAAAAAAATATATATTCAATTTAAATAATTTTGCATAAGTTTTAACAGTAAACATAACAATATTTTGTAATTTTACAGTGTTAATATAGGTAATATTATATTTTTTATGAAAAATTACATTCACAAAACATGTAACATTACATGAATTTTTACAGTGAATGTTGAGTTTGGTTGCAAAAGCATAAACGGAAAATGACTGATGTAGAAATGAGATTTTGTACGTGGGGTATGTGGTGTAAATACTAGAGATCGGGTACGAAATAGATTAGTGTATGATGAGTGTGAAATTGAAAAAAATGTTGTAGCAAAAGTTGCCGTGTTAGTCAGTTAAGATGGTTCGGACATGTTGAGCGAATGCGTCTAATGAACGTTTGCAGTTAAAAAGATTTATTTGAATGATTTTGATGGTATACGTTTGCGTGGACGTCCGATGAGTAGTTGGAGTGGTATGATTGAGAAAATGGCTTGCGTGAGCCAAAGTTTCCAAGTAGTAGGAATAAAAAAGCATGTATGAGAGGAATTATGAATGTGGATGAAGCAAAAGTTGGTTGTTTGGATAGGAATGTTTAGAGGCGATTGAGAGTTTGTGCCACACCCTTTTAGGTACATGGCGTGATTGTGTATGTATGTATGTATGTATGTATTTATTTTCAACATACGAGATCTTAAGTAATTCATTTTCAAATTAATTCTGTCCAATATAAAAATATCCTTTGTGAATACACATCCTGGCTGAGCAGTAACGTGTGCACATTTCCAACCCCCAACATACCCTTATATATATATATATATATATATATATATATATATATATATATATATATAACCAACCATAACTAAGGGAGAAAGAGAGGAGAATAGATCCGTCTTGTTTACTTTTCGGTTGGTATCGGCGGCCACCAGATAAACGCATGTCTCTGTTATGGTAATAGCTTAGTTTGGGAACACGCCTAATAAACTTATTATTTTCATATTACCACACACACACACACTGCGACTGATGACTGTTTGATTTTTTTGTATACGCTCACGTATTGTTTTGCTAACTTCCGTTGCCAGTCGACGTCCAATACCCGTCACCCAGGCCCGGATTAAAAATCATTTGGACCTAAGACTAAAGAACTACCAGGTTTGAAAAAGCTTAAAGTAGAACAATCAGAATTCTAAAATAGTAGTAGTAGTAATGATGTAAAAAAAAAACAAGACATCAAAAAATTGTAATGAAAACGGGCGTTGAATTTCGTCGAAATGTCTATTATAAATAAATTTTAATACAGAACTTGAACCTAAAGCAGTTTTATTTTGTTTTATTTTTATTTTTATTTAACATTGTTTGTTTATTAAGGTAAGACAGTAAAAATAAAATAGGATACTCTACATGTATCATCATCAGGAAAAAATTATGATGTTGATATTTGTAGAATATATCAAAACGTCCATTTTTAATTAAAAATTTATACAGAACTTAATCCCAAAGCCATTTTATTTTGTGTTTTATGTTGTAGCGAAAATTGCCGTGTTAGTCAGTTAAGATGGTTCGGACATGTTGAGCAAATTCGTCTAATGAACGTTTGGTTAAAAAGATTTATATGAATAATTTTGATGGTATTTTGCGTGGACATTTGATGAGTAGTTGGAGTGGTATGATTGAGAGTGTTTTGCCTGAGCGAAAGTTTCCAAGTAGTAGGAATAAAAGAGGACGTATGAGAGGAATTATGAATGTGCATGAAGCAAAAGGTGCTTGTTTGGATAGGAATGTTTGGAGAAGACTGATTACGGAATGATAAAAAAAGTTTGTGCCACACCATGTTGGGAACATGGCGTGATTGTGTATGTACGTATGTTATAAGTTCTGAAAGATTTTTGTTAAAATAAAAATGTTAAAATTAAGTTACTTTTTGACAGAATAAAAGATAAACTAACAAACCTACTGCAATGTTCATTTAAGGCTACCAAAAAAATTACAAGCATTTTTATTAATGTTAAAAAAAATATAGTAAACATAAGACAATATATGTATAAAAATACACTCAAATACAAATGTCTCACAGTTATAATGTAATAACAAATTGTTTAGTTAAAATTTTCTTGTTTTCATCCAAAGACCGAAACTGTTCTGAGGCCTATAACTATAGTCTTTTAAACTTAAAGAATAATTCGGTCCTGTCCTCACCCCAAAAACAACACAACAACCCCCCCCCCCCTTCCCTTACGGTGTAAACGTGTTACGATTGATAAATATGATAATCAGTTACTGTGTGTTTCTGTTGAATTTTTAGATTACAATTTTTTTGTTATTCGTTATTGTAGATTCATATAGTAAATGAAAAGTATATTTATTATATATGATAGAATGTTATTTGATGTATTGTATTTTTTTTTAGGTGATGTGAGTGATAAAAGCAATGATTCGTTGATTGATTGAATTAATTCATCATTTTTTTTATAATTTTTTTGCTGGATTGTCAGTGAGAATTATTGATAATATTGTTGATTTTGCTAATGAAATATTTGCGATTTTTATTGTGACTTTTATTCTGTTACATTTTCAAATAAAAAATCTACAACATTACATTTCAATATTTTTTTTAATTCATAGGCAAATTACATAGAAATTTTTTTTTAGCTTTTTGCCATTTACGGGCCACTAGATGCCTTAAAAAAAAGTTTGCCCACATTGTAAAAATTTGTATAAATGTATTTTTACAGAAAAAAATATAATATTACGTCAATTATCACAGTAAAAATTGCTGTTATTTTACTATTAATAGTTATGTAAAATTACATAAATATACAAGGTGATTTATGACGTCGTTTAAAAAAAAAAACAAGACATCAAAATTGTAATATAATCAACAAATTAATTTTGTAAGTTGTTTTGTTTTGCGTTGTCCTGTTCACCGTCAGATTTGAAACTAAAATACTGTTGAAATATTTAAGGCAATGTTGCAAGTGACAACTTTGTGATTAATTTTTGTTTTTATATTAATTTTTATTATATTTAAAGAGCATAATTTTAATTTATTTCTATCATATATTTATCAGTCCAACTGGACCCAACATTACATAGGCCCCGGCCTGGCCTAAGCCCGATGACATTAGTCTATAGCACTTATAGCAGTGATGGCGAATCTATGACACGCGTGTCAGTGCTGACACGCGAGCTCATTTTTGGTGACACACATCTTCAAAGATAAAAAATATATGAAATATGAAATATGTAAAACAAGTCTCTAAATGTAATCATTGGTTTCATAATTTTGGTTTTTGTATTTTAAATGGCATTAAACAAATAATTAACTTACAAGAATTATAAATATTTCTATTTTTTTTTTTAGTCTTTACTTTTGTGATGTATGACACGCCACGAAAATTATGTTTCGATTTTTCAAAATTTTGACACACCGAGCTCAAAAGGTTCGCCATCACTGGTCTATAGTAATCTTCATGCTTTCACGACCGATATCTATTGAATTTATAGAATTATCTACAATGTATGGCAAAACGTCTGCGACGAGGATGGATCGACCACGGCATACCAGCCCAGATAATTCTATAAATTCACATTAGTCAAGTTTATGATGAAAGTAATGTGAGTGATATTAAAGATATACATACATCTGCGTGGATGCCTGATGAGCAGGTATGATTGAGAGTGATTTGAAAATGTTTCCAAGTTGTAAGTGTTACGAGTGGCATCATGAATGTGGATAAGGCAAAAGTTGCTTCTCTAGACAGAATTGTTTGGCAGAAATTAATTTCTGCATCAATGGAAAGAGTTCGTGCCACATCCGTATGACGTGCTTGTGTATGTATGTATTTTAAAAAAATAAAATTAATAGTAAATGGGTTTTTTTTAGAATATCTTCATGATGTAAAATCCGAAAATATTGCAATAATTGCAAGACCAATCAATATTAACAGGCAGATTGATAAGAGAAGCAATAGAAATTTATAAAGAAAAAGATAATATTAATCATTGTGAAGGCACTGAATTAAATAAAATTTGACTTCCATTAATTAAAAATTTATGATCTAGTTACTTATTTGTTACCTAGTAACGTGTTTCTATGTTCTGTTTATTTACTGTAAATATCATTTACATCAGTTTTCCTGATGAAGACAAACGTTGAGTTCGTCGAAACGTCGAATATTAATAAATATTAATACAGAACTTTAACCTAAAGCCGTTTTTATTTTGTATAATGAGTTCTGAAAAATTTTTAACTGTGTTTTTTTCTGTTAAATTAATTTTGAACAAAATGTTTAAAGTTTGTGATTTTTTTCTAATAATTATTATCGTTCATGTGTTGCAGCTGTTTATATAATATACATGTTAGTAAAAAAGAGGAAGAATTTTGTATATGAAGTTAGTGTGTGTGTGAGTGTGTTTCTTTGGAGCGTGAATGATGGAAGGGCATCGCAATACCGCAGGAACGTTTCATTTTCCGGCCGAATTCAGATGCCGATAAAAAAGAACGCCGCGTGCAAAAAGCATGAAAACGACTCACTTTGTAACTTGACAAGGATCATTTAACAGATAAAGTCTTGTCGCGAACCGCCCCGCCCCCAAATCGCAAATCCCGCCATATCACACCGTGCTGCCATTAGGTATATTCGGCGCTCATATTTTGCTTATCGAATAAATTTTATTCTTTTACTGCATTCAAAGCATAATTTCATTGACGGAAACATAATAATTTATTCGTAATCTAATCGAAATGAAATATAAAAGTAGGTAATTCAAAAGTAATAAATTACTTTGCCCTGCATTCTCAACTCATGTCTAAAAGTACTTTTGATTAACGTTACATGGAGGGAAAAAAAATCTTTCAAATAAATAAAATAATTTTGATTCAAATAAATATCGTATTTCTTTCAATAGTAGCAAATAAATATCTATTTGATTTAAAGTTATATTTATTTATTAAAAAAAAATATTTTTTTTAAATAAAGAGCTGCATACCTGCATATTTACTCTAAATAAATATTTATTTAAAATAATATGGTAATGATGGTATACAAATAGGTGATTGTGTTGTACCTGCTTTAGCGTATGCTGATGACGTGGTTGTTTTGGCTGAATCTGAAGAGCAACTGAGAAGGATGATTGATAGAATTAATGTTGTTGGTAAAGTTATGAATCTTGTGTTGAATGTTGAAAGTACAAAGTTTTAGTTTTTGAAAAAGGTGACTTGACAACTGAATGTAATGTATATATTGATGGTGCACGTTTAGAGCAGGTAGATAAATTTGTGTATTTGGGTAGTTTTTTGTCTAGAGATAGCCATTTTGATCGTGAAATTGGAAGGAGAGTAAATGCTGGTTGTAAGATTTTGGGTGCTTTGGGAACTTTTGCTAAGAATGTAAATGTTTCCAAAAAAGCCCATTTGAGTATATACAATGCAGTTTTGATGCCTACGTTGATGTATGGTAGTAAATGTTGAGTTTGGTTACAAAAGCATAAACGGAAAATGACTGCTGTGGAAATGAGATTTTTACGTGGGGTATGTTTGGTTAAAAAGATTTTTTTTGAATAATTTTGATGGTATACATCTGCGTGGACGTCCGATGAGTAGTTGGAATGGTATGATTGAGAGTGTTTTGCGTGAACGAAAGTTTCCAAGTAGTAGGAATAATAGAGCATGTATGAGAGAGGAATTATGAATGTGGATGAAGCGAAAGTTGCTTGTTTGGATAGGAATGTTTGGAGGCGACTGATTTCGGGATGATGAAAAGATAAAATAATAAATTCAAAACATTTTTATTTTTTATGTATTCGTCCTCTTAAGCTTAATAAATTTGCAGTTTCATCAATTAAATATTTTTTAAATTGACTTTCTTAAAAAATATACATGTACCATTTCGTTTTTCTTGTAGTCACCCAGTTCGATCTGATGATGAATATAAAATATTCGTAACCAGTATTCAATTAAAGATAATTCTGAACAATGTTTTTTTTGGTTTTTATTAGTTTTTAATAAACCCTTACACTATTACTCATAATAAACATTTATCGAATATTAAATCGAAAACTTAACGAAATATTTTTATATGTAAAATAAAGCACTATCATGAAATAAATCATCTTGGAAAAAAAGTATCCCATATAGAAAACAAAATAAAGCGAAGCTAGATAGGTGGTGGCGATATCCGAGGCGTAAAATAAAAATCGAGACCGGCGGGGCCTGTTTAAGTAAATCTCATTTTCAGCTAACTGGTCCGACTATCAGTGGATGCGAATCGTGAATGCGTTTCGCCTTTCGGGGACACACACACACACACACAGAAGGAAACGAAAGGAAAGCGAGCGAAGATATTATCATAAAGCGATTTTTCAAGTCGCTCTCTCGGTCGAGTCTAGGAAAAAAGTCACTGTGCATTTATAGTCATTTGTATCTAGCGTCGCAAATGGTCCATTTAATGGCCGCTCGCATTTGCCGCCACCAAGAACCGGAAATCAAGGAAGCTTGAAATTGAATCGTTCCTAGAGCTTAAACAGGAAGAAGACATTCACGAGCCAGCCACCCGCCACCCCATACCCCATACCCCATTCCCAACCGACCCGCCAACGACTTTGAATCCTGCAGAGCAGGATATACATGTGTGCTCTGTTAGTTGGTTGGTCAATTCCGGGTGTCGAACGATGAGTATCGGCTTTCTTTTACTAGTGCTGTCTTTGTTGGCCGTAGAAGATGATTCTTATGTCTGTCTTTGTTTGTTTGTTTGTTGTATTGAAGGTTTAGTGATTTCTTTCCCAGCTAAGAAGTTTTTGTCTTTGTTTTTTTTACTATAGTTTTGTTTCTGCTAGGGTTAAAGTAATGCTATCGGTTTTTCGATAATCGTTACAAGGATATTTCTATTTATGGTAGAAATTTTTCGTCATTTATCGATATAATTCTACAGTTTGTACATTATTATATTATGTATTATTCTACAAGCTCTATACAGGGTGATTTATGACGTCGGAGAAAAACTACACCGGATAATTGCTATCAGTAATCTAAATAAAAAACTTCAAATAAACATATGTCCGTAAATGATTTCTAACGAAACTGTAGCCGTTAGAAGTTTATTACATGTAACATCAATCGCGTTAGCCTTATTTATTTTATCAGGAAAAAAAAAACAAAGAAAAAACAAAAACATTAATTAAGGTACTTTAATCTTTCTTTAGTCGAATATACAGTTTCTGATCATCCTGGGCGTTATACATTGCATTTCTTGCACTTTGTCACACATTTTCAATAATCAAATTCAAATTCAAGC
Source organism: Clivina fossor (assembly GCA_963966155.1). NCBI lineage: Eukaryota > Metazoa > Arthropoda > Insecta > Coleoptera > Carabidae > Clivina > Clivina fossor. The sequence continues at coordinate 29,527,188 of OZ014555.1, forward strand.
AAAAATAAACAATGCAATTGTCAATTAACTAGACTTAATGCAATAGTGTTTAAATATAGCTGCCGAAGATGTCAGATGAAATACACTTGACATTGTAATTATGTTTAGTGCTGCCACCAGTGGTATATAGTAACTAACTGCTGTATAATAATGTCATTATCGTACTAGTAACATAAGCAATATGACAATGCAATATTAATATTATGATATGCTTGAAGGAAAAATAGATTATATAATTATTCTTATTGATAGGTAATTTAATAATATATGGAAAACAATTTACTTCAATAAAACTAGTTGCCAAAACTGAAATAGCCATTAAACTGAAGATTTTGATTGCAATTCAGTACAACAAACTACCGACTCGTAAATGGACCTGTTAACTAATACGTTTTATTATCAATTTAAAATTTATTATAGAAAATAAATTTAATAATAAAGTAAAAATCCTTTCAGAACTCATTATAATAAAAGAAAAATGCTTTAAGATGTAGCTCTGTTTTTTTTTAAAAAAAAAACGACCCAAAAGCATTAATAACAGATTAATTAACGAAGCAATTAAAATCATCAAAAAGATAACATCAATTAATGTGAAGACACTGAATTAAATAATAAATTATAATATTTTTGTTACTTATTTACTTGATTCTAAGTTACGTTCCTTTATTTATTTGTCAATTTAATTTTCCTGAAGAAAATTTATGCACAGTAAACCGAAACGTCGTTTTAGAATTAAAATGAACAAAACTAAATCTTAAAACATTTTTTTTTTCCAATACATATATTTCATTTTCAAATTTATGCCCAATAAACCTAAAATTAATTATTAAAATTTACTAATTTGCCTTACATGTGACGTATACGCTTACCTAGAATAAGATGAATTAGGTATGGAGTATAATTTGATTTGAACACAATGAATAGGTTTGTTTTAAATTGATTTAACTCAATAAATATAAAATTTTAAAATGCAATATTTGGAATATTATTTATATTTCGGATAAAATAGTAGAAATTAAAAAAATAATTATAGAAGTCGTATCCCCACCTGAAATTACTAATTGTAACGTTACCGTCACTTAGCATTGACAATAAAGTAAAATCATAGCATTACCGAATGCATGGTTTGTATAAAAGCCAACATACTTCAAAACAAATCTATTGGTAGGTAATATTAAAATATAAATCATCAAAGAATAGATAAATTTTTTTAATTAATTTCTTAATGAAATTTTAAAAGACTACGAACCAAAAACAAAATTTGAATATATTGAAATTCGCATTTGCATGAATGCAGTAGACGGTCGCCCATCAGTAGCTCGAGTCCAACAATAGGTAATTAATAAATCGTCGTGACAATTAAGTAAGAGAACTTAATTAACTTACTAATCGGATCTGGCGCAGTTCAAGGGTCAACCGTGCAGAACACTTCCCGCCATCTCAGCTCGCCCCGCATTCTACTCTCCGCTCGTCTCTCTCTGGCTTCAACATTGGTGGCGAAGCGGGGGGCAATGGCAAACAAGAGCTCTTTTAAAACCAATCCAAATAGCAATGACGACTTGACACTTAAGCACGGCAACCTAGCACAGCGGCCGTGTTAAGCGGGTTGCCAGGCAGCACACGAAAAGGAGTTGGGGGGTCTGCAGACTATTGCAAAGACGAAGAAGAGAGAAGTTTTTTAAAAGCTTATTATCGGATTGCGTTACTTTGGCCGCTGGCTGGGGATTTTATTTTTTTCCCCGTGTTCTTAACACTTTTTAAAACTATATTATACTTTTTTATCTCGCGAAGAAAATCGGACCTCACACCATGACCAAGTTACAGAAGTGGGTGATTTAAAATAAGGATGAGAATGGGGTTGTGGGAGAAGAGGGAGGAATGATGGTTCAATTTGTCGCTTTGAGTCGTTGTTCTTTAAATTGTACCGCTTCGAATGTCGCTTGTCGGTTCCTAATTTCATTTATTACCGAGTCATTTGGAAACCAGAATATGAATGAAATTTTAATTATTGTAAAACTACGTTATTTATTAACGAGATAAATATTTAATTTAATTTAAAAGATTCAAGTTGTACTGTAAATTTCTCAATACATAATCGTCATCCTAATTAGAAAAAATCATTGCTTCATTTTCGACCTTATTAATAATTTAGAATCATTTGTTTGATGTAAACTAAAAACTGGTATTAGGAAATCTTCATACACTGTGAATTTACATATTTTTTCATAGTAAAAAATCATATAATTTTCTCTGTAATGCAAATTTACTACATTTATTCTGTAAATTTAATAAAACTATTATGGAATTGAAATATTACATAAAATAAAATAGCGGATTTACATTTTTTTTGTATAGTTTCACAAAAGTTTATGCAAATTTGTGCTGCAACAGATAATATTATGTATTTGTTCATATTACTTATATAGCACTAAAATATTCAGTAATATTACAACTTCTGTAGAATTACATTTTATGTAAAATTACACAATATGACAAGACATTTTTGTTACCTTTGGCTTTTTATCAGTGCTTTTTATAGTAACATTACGTAAAAAAATTGACAGCGTAACTACGTATTTTCAAATTCTAACAGCTTAAAATAGTTTTTTTTTTTTTTACGAAATATTCTAATTAAAGTGACAATATGTAGAAATAAATAGGAATATCACTAAAGAATATTAAAAACTTCAAACAATAATAGTTTTTATTGTATTGAAACTTGACGTTTTTATAATGTAGAAGTTCCTAAAACTAGTCTTGTTATGGGCCCTTAAAATCTGCTACACAAAATATGATTTACAATTGCGTCAAATTATAAATATACCTGTAAAATCTATAGCGTTACATAATAATTTGTCTAATTCTAACAAATGAAAAATTGCATACACTACACTGTAAAAAATGTAAAATAAATTTATGTAGTTTTACATAACTATTATCAGTAAAACAACAGGATTTTGAAAATTTTACTACGATAATGGAAATATGTATATTTACATAAATTTTATACAGTGTAGAAATAGAGAATGGTAGCAGTTTCAATAATTAAATTCAAATAAAAATAAACACTACGATTGTCACTATATAATTTTTAACTTTGGGCATCGAAGATGTCAGATTAAATATACCTTGACCGCGTAGTCATTCTTGTGCTGCCACCATAAAAATTTGTTACTGCCACCAAAAAATTTGTTACTACCATCAAAAATTTGTTGCTCTATAAAACCATATATATTTCTTCAGAATCGTCAATATGTAAATTAAAAATTATATTTAAATTATCACCAATAATACGAAAATATGTATCAAAATATTGATATTTCCTATGTAGGAGATTATTATGTAACTTATACAATAATGTACATTATTATACAGTAGTTAGTTACTATATACATCACTAGTGACAGCACCAAACGTAACTACATGATCAAGTGTATTTAATCTAACATCTCCGACGGGTATATTGAAATTTATTCAATCAAGTTAAGTTAATTGACAATTACATTGTTTATTTTGGCTTCAATTTGAATTTGATCATTCAAAATTTGTAAAGAAGTGCAAGAAATGCAATGAACACCGCCAGATTTATCAGAAACTGCATATTTGACCAAAGAAACACGATCAAGTGTATTTAATCTGACATCTTCCACGGTCATATTGAAAAGTTAATTTAAGTTAATTAAGAGTTTCATTATTTAATTTAATACTCTTTTCATGTTTTACCCAGATCGTAACATAATATACAGAACTCATATAATTATATTAAAATAAAAACTGCTTTAGGTTAAAGTTCTGTATTAATATTTATTTAAAATCGACGTTTCGACGAAACTCAACGTCCGTCTTCTTCTTATACCGATGCAAACAGACATTGAGTTTCGTCGAAACATCGATTTTAAATCAATATTAATACAGAACTTTAACCCAAAGCAGTTTTTATTTTATAATATACTATTTTATCAAATCGATATGTCAATCAAACAAATAGTATATAATTTAAATATATAGATAATTAAATATTGAAGTAAATACATTAGAAAACACTCATCGGAAAAATCAACATATATATCAGAGGAAAAAAGTTGGGAATACGGGAAAAACATTGGTAAGAAATGCAAAAGCATTTGGAATAGCAGTAGCAGCAGACACAAAGTAAGAAAAATATATTTGTAGCCCTCGAGAAGAGTGTGGGAATTAAAAAATCTGGTGTTTTTCCGCGCCGACAAAGATCAATGCCGCTTTACGCGGTATGAGTTGAAAAAGGATCGCGGCACTCAGGACATCTACTTAAGAATTTAAAATTCTTTTAGGTGAAATCCGTCGTAGCTTGGTAGAGCGCGTCTCTCACACGACGGATCTATGAAATGGCATTTTAAGTTGGATTAGGTTCAAATTTAAAACACTGGTAATAATACAGCCGAAGGGAATGCATACCACAGAACGAACCGAGATCTTTCGCGGACTTGAAATTTTATATATTCAACCATTCGCAGTCTAACTTTACATTTGCGCGCATCAGATACTTTTCAAACTCTTCCAGAAAAATATTCAACTTTATATAGATATAGATATTATATTCTCATATTTCATATGATTGTATTTAATTATAAATATTAAAAATCATTTATTTACAAAAATTTACAATATTCAATAAACTCCATAAAATTAAGACATCTTATCTAGCACTAGTAATAAAACCAGCTAATATTTAAAAAAAATATAGATATGTATAAAACATTTTATAACTTTATAATAAAGAAAAAGATAAAACACTGGTATAATATAAATTCTCTATTTAATAATTTTATAATATATTTATAACCATAACAATAATTTTACAGATAATTCACTGAATTAAAACAATTAAAATATATTACTTCCAAGACAAGTATATTTTTACAATTTTTTTAAATAAGTATATATTTACAAACAATATTCTTGAGTATAATTTGATTATTAGTAAAAATTTATATTTAATAATTTTCTTTTTCTAAATTATGTACTGCTTTTTGATGTAATAATTCACATAATTGTTTTACGTTTTCTAAACGGATTTTATTATGATTTTCAAATTCCAATTTAGCAGCAGCCCTAAAATATAAATTATTGTAACATTAACATTAAACATAAAACATTAATATCAACTATTTATAAATACTGTTTTTGTAGATTATAATCTGGAATTTTACGCGAATCTAATGTGTACTGTAATCTTCTGTGCATTTCGCCAGCTTTAGATGAAAGACATATTGAAGAATTTCTCGCAAATGCACACCGACACATACTTGCGTCATTAACACTCTGTCTAAACTAAATTTTCATTAATTTACTATATTAGTAGAACAAAATTAAAAAAATATATATTCATCTAAATATTTGTTAATTATTTTTTATATATTATATACAAGTTTTCACGGTTATAATTACAATAATGAGCAGTTTTTGGAAAATATATATAGGGTGATTTATGACGTCGGGGAAAAACTACACCGGATGATTTCTATGAGTAATCTAAATAAAGAAACTCCAAAAAAAACATATGTCTGAAAATGCTTTCTAACGGAACTGTAGCCGTTACAAGTTTATTACATGTAACATCAATCGCGTTAGCCTTATTTATTATATCAGAAAAAAAAAACAAGTCATAAACTTCTGAATAATTGTGAAATTACTGATTGATTTTCTAACATTTTGTTTAAACACTAGTAAACCAATTTACTAGTTTATAAATTTTTGTTCACACATAAATAAATATATAATAAAGAATTTACAATAATTAAAAATTCAAGACAAATTTTATCGGGACGCAGTAAGTCATAACTAGTAAATTTCAATATTATATATATATATATATATAATATATATATATATATATATATATATATATATATATATATATAATATATCATGAACCTGAAGCTGAATCCGAACCCGAATCGAAAACCCTGAAAAAAACCTTTATATTTCTTGAACTTGAACCGAACCATTATATTTCAAAGTCATTGAACCAAAAACCTAAATCCGAACCTTTAACAATTAGCCTGTGACCATAAATTTTTCGAAGCACATAAACTGCACGCCGTGGTCAGAAATCCCAAATTTGAACAACGAAATTGCACACCGGTCAACCGCTAGTCGACCCCAGCGAATTATCGGATTATAAGGGTATTGGAATATATTTTCGTTTATTCTATATAGCGTACTTTTAAAATTATTTAACACAGCAATTTTAAATGAAAACTTGAAATTAATATTGTATTTAAAAATATATATATAAATGCAGGATGATTGAAAAAATAAAGATAATAAAAATGAACAATAAATATTATATTATACTTATATATTTAGTAACAAAATTAGACGAAATAATATGATTTTGAAAATTCCAGGATTACAAAACTTGTAGATTGAGTTTAATTTTCTCTGAATGTCATTTATTTTAAGTAAAAACGCATTTTGATAAAAGGATAATTTTCTGTAGTCAAACCAAATATCCAATTTCTCATTAACCGTACCTACAAATTATTAACACGCGCTAGGCAAAACCCAACCATTAAGACATTAAAACACAACCGACGCGTGCACTATATATGTATCCAAATTTTTAACATGTTCAGGGTTTTTTCTTTTGGCTTGTAATTTTCGGAAGAAAAAACTTAAGAACATGCAGTTTTCATAGTTTAATTGTAATTTAATAGAGAATCAAAACAAGAAAAACTTGATACACTTCTTGAATCATTGTATATATATATATATATATATATATATATATATATATATATATATATATATATATATATATTCAAAAATCTTTCAAATTTGTAGTTCAAGTTACTGTCTAAAACTTTTGTTTGAAACGTTTACTTGCAAACTTAACAAAAAAATGAGATATTGACACGTATGTTAATTTCTGTACACTTTATATTTTGTTAAACCTTTTTTTTTTTATTATTCTATCATTAAGTTTTGTTATGTATTTATTTAGGTATTTCCAGATTTATGTTTTTTTTATATCCCAAACCTGAAAAAATGTAGATTCTGGAACCTAAATAATTTCTCTCATCGAACCTAAACCTGAAACCTAACCGACATCAACATATTGAACCTGAATCCGAATCTGAACCGAAATAAATTCAGCTTCAGGTCATACACTTATAGATCTATAAATTTATATAGATATAAAAATCCAGCATAAATGTAATTATTATTTATTTTATAAAAATTACCTATAAAATCACTAATTTATTCATAATTATTTTCAATCACCTTGTATATAGCAAATTAAATAGTTATTATAGCATGTATACCTTAGATTTACTCTCTGTATCGTTCATGTTTATCGAAAATGCTTTTTTATAAAAATCTCCAGGACTTTTACGCGCTGTGACACTTCTATTGTCAACTAGATGTTTCTCCTAAATATAAATATAGATATAATGAAAAATTTGTAAAAATATTTGTCTGTATTTTTGTTGAAAATTATTTCCAATACAATTATATCTTGCAATAACTTATTTCGTTATTACAAGTAACTTTAATTTAAAAATAATTTTCAGAAATGTATAATAACAAATATTACCTTTGAGCAATTGCATTTTGAAAAATAACATGTGTATTTCGTACATAATGGACAACTTACTCGTTTATTTTTACAAGTACAAATCATTTTTGTTTCTGTAATTTTTGCATCGAAGTTATTCGTATCTAATAAAAGCAAACAACATTTTTATTGAACATGTACCTGAATAATATAATATTATTCAATCAACAATTCTACGTACCACCACGATGTGTGCCACGATTTGTGCTACGATTTGTGTTAATTGTTGCACTTTTACATGGGCTGTTAATTGTTGCACTTTTATATGGGCTGGGAGAAAAGTTTCGTTCATCTACAGTAAAGAAAGAAAACAATTCAGTTATCTTTAACATGTTTTCAAACTATATATAGTGGAACCTCGTATAACGAGCAAAATAAAATGACTCGCTTAACAAGCGAGGTGGATAGGGGAATCTCCAAATTGTGCGATGGAACTTTCCGTGCTATTGCTACATCAGTTTGTGTTTAGAACGAAATATAGCAAAAACAAATGTCTCTAGACAGTTTTCTAGTAAAAAGAAATTAGCAGGATGTATAACGAAAAGTTGAAATAAATTTCCCGTATAATTCCCGATTTTTTCCCGTATATTTAAAAAGTTTCGATAAAGGAAGTTTAAGAAGTGTTAAATCGAAGTTATTTATTGCATATATTATATTTATTTATCACAATTACAGCATGGAACATGAACTATCGCAATCATCAAATTATAATTCCATCTTCTTTTTCTTTATTTCTTCTGAAATTATATGAAGATCTTCCATCATCAATCGCTTCCTTCGTTATAAATCCTTAAATATTACAAATTCACGCACAACGAAAAAATTCCTAGCATAATTCTCGCTTTTTTCCCGCGTAACAAAATTCCCGTATAATTCCCGCTTTTCACGCCCGTTATACAACCTGAATTAGTTATGTTACTAATTATTTCGATTTTTTTTGTTTTCTGCACAATCGAATTCTCATTGCCAGGTTGGTTTATTCCCCGGCGATAGAAGAAAAGATGAAGATGAATCACGCTCCTTAACAATTTATATGTAATTTTCTTTGAACAAACGTTACATATAACGTTTTTTTTTTAGTATTTTTCGGCATGGAACGTATTATCGTATTTTACATTAATTTATATATAGTAAAAAATAAAAATTGTTTCGCTTAACGAGTGTTTCGCATTACGAGTAAGACGAATTATGCTCGTTATGCGAGGTTCCACTGTATTATATTCAATTTCAGAATTAAATTTATTTCAAGCAAAAGATAATTTTAACTGTATAAATTTGATTGTCATAAGCATCAAAATAAAATTCGTTTTAATGGATTAAAGTTACCTGTAATTGTTCTAGGACTCAATCCAAGTCTTATACTTCGTAATTTTTCACTTATATAATTTGTATCTTCGTTATTTTTCTCTTCTTCCCTATTTATACTGTAAATCAAGAACTAATAATTTAAATTTAATAAAAATAATCGATATTAAATTCTTACTTGCATGAACAATTTGGTAATGAAAGATTTTGTATTGGTTTTTCGTACGGTCGCATATATTGCACATTTTCAAATATTTTACCCATTTTATTTCTAGATAAATAATTAAATAAATTTTATAATTGTCACAAAAATCATTTTAAAAAAAATTATTACTTTTAATTTGATAATAAATATTCATAGAAAATATAAATCTCATATAAAAATATTATTATGCTGTATCATTTTTATAACAATTGCTTAATCGGAAATATTGTTTTGATAATTACATTGTCTCGTTATTTCTAGAATATTTTAAAACAAAACAATAACATATTTAAATAAAATTTGGGACAAGATTTGTCTTAAATTCTACTTTAGAAATTGAAATGTTTGCTTATATAATTTAATTTTCTTCATTATTTATGTATTTACCGGGTGTTCGTTCGTTAAGTTCGCATGGGCGTTTAACATGCAATTTCGATAATTTGCGATATGCTTCTTTCTCGAGTAAAATTTGGAAAAATACTTAGAGTACTTTTCGATAGAACATAAAAAGTTATATAATTTGGTTTTAGTTTTAATTTACTAACATATGCCGTTTGGGCGCTAGAATTTTTTTTTGATTTTTTGGTTTTTATATTTTTTCTCAAAAAATATGAGGTGTAGAAAAATAAGTATGGTATGGAAAAATGCGGAATAATTACTACTATAATGGAGTGAAGAAACTATTATTCTCGGATGCATCGTTTAGTAGGTAAAAACTGAATTTTTGAAAATTTCACAAGGATACCCTTCGAAAATTTGTTCAAAAAAAATCTGAAAAATTCAGTAAAATAGAGAAAAAAATTAGCTACATAATATCTAAGTAACTCATTTTAGTTTGACAGGAAAAACTATTGAAAATTAATATTTTTTGCAGTTTAATTTATTTTTTCTTTTCTGCCAAACCAGAATAAGTTAGAGAAAAAAGTTACTCATCTATTATGTATCTAATTTTTTTCTCTGCTTTACTGAATTTTTTCAGATTTTTTTGAACAGATTTTGAAAAATTTGCAAAAATTCAGTTCTTAATTTTTTTCTACTAAACGATGCATGTTAAACGCCTATACGAACTTAACGAACGAACACCCGGTATGTACAACAATAATTTTATTTATTGATTTCATAGGCATAAAGAATATATGAGGTTTTATTAAAACTAATAATATTTACCTATGATATTCATAAGTATGACACACGCGTCTCTGTCTTACAGGTGCCTTTCGACGAGGAACACATTTTGAAACAAGCATTTTATTAACAGGCGACGAATATTTTTTCGGATACTCTGTAGTACATACTATTTCTTCTATTGTTGTCTTTGTAGATATTTCAATTTTCGGTGCAATTATGCCCTAATATTTCAGATTCAATCAAAAACAATAAATGTAAACAAAACTAAATGTAAATTAATTCCAAGCAAAATCTCTCTTCAGACCAGTGCAGGATTTACGTATAAGCTAAACAAGCTATAGCTTAGGGCCCCCACTTGCTTGGGGGCCACAAATAAAAATTGTCCGAGTGAGCAAGTGTTATATATATGTACTTAAATTTATTGCAGCATTATTTGTCCCGGGACTCTTTATCCAATTTTTTTAGCGCGTCTTCGAAGAGCAAAGGGTTTGCATTACCGATAACCGGTTAACCGGTAATTATGACTACCGAAATTACTGATAAATTTCGACAGCAAATACCGGTAATTATGGTAATTTTTAAAATTATTATTTTATAATAGAAATGAAACGTTTAAAGTATATAATTTTGGCTTAACCGAAAATCATATTTGTCACCGACATAGAATATCTGGACTTATAAAGGGCCCCATATCTCAAATAGCTTAGGGCCTTATCAAGTCTAAATCCGGCCCAACTTCAGACTTTGAATATTAATATTTAAAAAAAGTAATAAATTTGTTTCCAATTTAAAAATAGTTTCAATTCTGTAGTTAAATGTTTCATTAGAATATTTCTTTAATATTTGATAAAAAGAGCTTAATTTTAAAAAAAAAAAATTACTTTTGGTAACTCTACAATTTTATTTTTTTCTGCGTTCGATTTATATAAAGAACTTAACATAATCATTTTAAATGCCTGATATTAAAGATTTAATTCAAGATTAATCCTTTTTGTCATTTCTGAAAAACTAGTTAAATTGACTTAAGCCCTTTTTGCTAGGAATTATAATAAATATGTTCATCTACTTTTTGTTTTAAATATGTTACGAATAGAATATAATAACTTACAGGAAATCGTTTAGTAGCTTCCATAAGTAAGTCTACATCAACGCCAATTCTATCCGCATTATGTTCAAGAAACGGATATAAAAATTCTACTAAACTTGTTTTAAAAGTTGCCAAAACACAACCTTCATCACAATTTTCCCATTGTATTAATTCGATATAAACGATTTCCTTATCTATTAGAAAAAAACAACAAATAAGTAAATTTATTATTAAAAAAATTATTGTTTTTCCTTACTTATTCTTCGTTCCAAATCATTTAATTTACGCGCATCGCAAAAAGCTCTTCGGAAAATAAAATTCTCGTGATATAAAAGAGGAAAAATTGGATTTTGAGGAGCTGTATGACCACAATAACCTAACATATAAATATGAACAGAACATTTTCCATTTGGACAAAGCCAAACTCCTGGACAAGTGACCTAAAATTCGAAAGAAATTAATTTTTCGAAATTAAATTTATAATATGGTTATTTTCTAATTAATTATTTTATATATAATTATGTATTTAAATTAGAATAAAATAAACAAAATATTTTACTAAGTAGGTATATTATAGATTCAAGTTATATAATTAAAAGAAAATGTAATGAGATAAAAAAATATTATTTAGTTACGAAATTTTTAAGAAAATTTCCAGCATCAAAATTTCATAGTAATTATTTAAAATTATTTCCTAGTAATTGTTAATAATTCATAACGGAACACTGAAGAAACTTCATATACTAGGTGTTCGTTCGTATGGGTGTTTAACATGCAATTTCGATAATTTGCAATATAGGTACGTCTTTCTCGAGTTAAATTCGAAGAAATACCTAGAATACTTTTTGATAGATCATAAAAAGTTCTATAATTTGGTTTTAGTTTTAATTTGCTAGCATGTGCCGTTTGCGCATTAGATTTTTTGGTTTTTATTTTATTTTTTTTCAAAACTATGAGTTGTAGGAAAATAAGCATGTTATGAAAAAATGCGGAATGAGTGCTATAATTGAGTAAAGAAACCATTATTCTAGGATGCATCGTTTAGTAGAACAAAATTAAAAACTGAATTTTTGAAAATTTCTTGAGGGGGTATCCTTGGGTTTTTTTTTTTCAAAATAAGACTTTTTCAAAATTTCCTCAAAAAAATCTGAAAAAATCAGTAAAATAAAGAAAAAAAATTAGCTATATAATAGCTAAGTAACTTTTTTCTCTAACTCATTCTGGTTTGACAGGAAAGAAAAAATAAATTAAAATGCAAAAAATTTTAATTTTCAATAATTTTTCCTGCAAAATCAGTAGAGTTAAAGAAAAAAGTTACTTAGCTATAATGTAGCTAATTTTTTTCTCTATTTTACTCTATTTTCAGATTTTTTTGAGCAAAATTTGATGTCTTATTTTGAAAAAAATCCAAGGGTACCGAGAAATTTTCAAAAATTCAGTTTTTAATTTTTTTCTACTAAACGATTCATCGTAGAATAATGGTTTCTTCATTCAATTATAATACTCATTGTTCCGCATTTTTCCATACCATGCTTATTTTCCTACACCTCAAAGTTTTTGATATAATTCGACAAAGAAGTATATCGCAAATTATCGAAAATGCATGTTAAACGCCCATACGAACTTAACGAACGAACATCCGGTATAAGTTTATCAAAATGATTAAAATTTAATAATCAATCAATAAATTTTTTGCCAATTCCGGTTAAAAAATATTAAACATTGGTTAATAAAGAACAAATACTGTAACTATAATACTACTATAATAATAAACAACAAAATTATTTTACAATTTAATTGTCAAACTCATATTGGTGTTTATAATCAATATGTTTTACTTACAGCTTGTAATTCAACTTCAACAACTAATTCTAAAGCTTTATTCCGCATTTTTGTTTATTTATATTACAATTTTTAAAACGCACACAATTATATTATACATTTCAAGATTTTATTACAACCAAACCCACATTTTCAAGACATTATTTGACATATTGACAAGTTGTGTATTACAAAAAAAAAAGCGTTACTATGTAAATTTTCACGCATAAGATTAAATTATTTAATCAATATTTTCACCTTTATTCAAATCAGAGCTACAAAATAAGTATAAGTAGGTCAATATCATACTTTGTTCTACTTAACCTAAAATTTGTAAATATAACTAAATATTGTTCACTGAAAAAAAGTTTTAAGATTATTTATCTAATAATTGTTAATACACGAATGATCAAATAAATATTAAAATTAAATGCAAATACAAATATAAGATTTTTTTAAATTATTTATAAACAATTACTCTCTTTTTTCAGTGATATACATTAAAATTATAGTATTTTATGTTCGGGAAAGAGATACAATTCTTTTTTATAAGTTCCTGTATCAGTTATAAATTTATAATTATTCGAATTTTCTGTTTTTGTATGATTAATATATTTCATCTGATAATCTTCTTCTAATGTCGATCTTTTCACTGAAGAAGAAATATTATTTTTAATGTTTTTTTGAAAATAAATGATATAATAAAACATGTTAAATACCTCGAGGAGAAGCTTCTATTTCATTATTGTCCTCATCTTCCTTACTTTTGTGTCCAACAATCTAAATAAAATTATAAACGTTATTAGTGGATACGACAATATATTAATCAATTTCAAATTAAACATAAAAAACAAAATGCAAAATATTAAAATCAATACTTCATACTCATTTTTATTTAATAAATGTTGTACATACATACACAATCACGCCACGTACCCAAAAGGGTGTGGCACAAACTCTTTTCTCTATCCCGAAATCAGCCTGCTCCAAACATTCCTATCGCAAACAAACAACTTTAGTTTCATCCACATTCATAATTCCTCTCTCATACATGCTCTTCTATTCCTACTACTTGGAAACTTCCGCTCAAGCAATGCTAATGATAATTATTATTATTTACAAAAAAAAAAAAAAAAACTCTTATGATACTACTTAATATATTAGATTTCTACCAATTTACTGTCAAATCAGTTTCGGATACACTAAGAACCTATCCCAAGACATGCATGTGAATATAACTTGTCATAACTACAGTTCCAAACTAATTCAAAATTTAGTTGTAACAAACATATTGTATGAGTTATTAAAAATCGATTTACCTGAATCGCTAATTTCCTAGCATTTTTCTCATCTAAACTAAACGTATCAAGCCATTTTCTAATATCGCTAATTTTAACTTGTTGTATAGCATCGATTTCCCGTACTAAACGATCAAACATGAAATCTTGTCGAACAATTTCCGACCAATTTCTCGATACTTCATCTTTCAAATGCACGTCCACCAATTTTTTCATTTTAATTAGATCTTCTTTGATTTCGTTGATTTTTTTCTCGGGCAATTTTTTAATCGTCTTGACGAGATGTTTCAAAAACTCATCAATGCGTTCATCGACAAAATCTGTTGTCGTTTTTTTAACTTGTGCATTTACAGTAATCAAATAGCCTAATATTCCGTATGTATCGCAAATTGTACAATACACATGGTAGCCGAGTTGTTCCTTGGTTCTTAGTACATCGAATAACGGCTCTTCCATTATTAGCTAAATTATAAAATAATATGACATTTAAGAATCATCATTAGTCCATTGAAAATGTATGTAATAACAATATTAGCTGTATTCTTTTTACCTAAAATTTACCGAGATCTCACCTCACTTCAGATAAACTCAGATCAACTCAGATAATTTTTATTCTTTTTTATCCTAACTGAACTACGACAAACTGAGTTGGATATTGGTAAAGGGGGACCTTTACCGATTCTGCTGCACCCGCAAAATAATCTCAAAATGAAGTGAGATACTCAGTTAAGTAGTAGAGGTTAAGTTTGTGTCAATCTTGCTGTTTTTAAGGTTAGTGACGAAAAAATGTCATACGAAATTGAATGATTGAATGATATCGGACCTTTAATTTTTAATTTTAATGTAAAATTTATATCAAAGATGTATTTCTTGATTCACAAATTTATGATTGATTAGAAAAACAGACATCAAAAAAGGTGTCAAAGAGTATTTCGATCTTTGTATTTTTTTGCTAGAGTTTGAATATTTTGTTCTTTTATAAAGCAACTCAACTCACATCACTTCGTTTCACCTCACTTCACTTTCCAACTGAGATGAGTCAATTTTTGATAAAAAGAATACAGGCTATTAGGTAGTTTTTGCAAATCTCCGATAAAGTTACGTATTCCGTAGAGTGTGCAAAAACTTCCTAGGAACATAGTAGCTGGTATTACGAGCTCGGTTTTTGTGTGTTTTAGTTCATGTGTTTAGTCCAGCTCTTATTTCGTTGTCTTAAAATCGATATAAGTTAAAATCAATTTTGAAACAGAGCTCCAGTGTGTTTGATTTATTGATTTTTACAAATATACTCCACATACCATTAAAAGTTCGATTAGAACTAATGTTTTTAAAGCACCAGGACCAGCCTGATAATAATGCGTTATAATTGAATTCGTATCATCTGTATTAAACGACATTATTTTACAGCATTGCTTCCCAATGGGTATTTGCATTACCCTAATCTAATAAAAACAAATAATTGAAACTATAGTAATACATATATGGCTAATAGAGATAAAATTGAAAAACATACTTTGGATAATTGTTCCATTGGTAATGGATCACATTGTAAAATCGATATTAAATCGGAATTCGTTTTCAATGCGATCTCTTTCGATATATTACCCTGAATTAATCCCTGTATGTGTAATTTCTTCAAAAAGGCTGCCGAAAATTCTACAAATTGCTTGTGAGTTATTTGAGAGATTGCACGATGTTTCTCTACTGCTGGCCAATATGTGTTCATCAAAATTGATAAACGCACGGCTCTAAAATTTCATTATTTATATTTATATATATTTATATATATTTATATATATATATATATATATATATATATATATATACGCAGTTGCTTTCGCGGCAGACGCGCTAACCAACTGCGCCACAAGATCCCAACGGCAAAATGCATTTTAGACTGGTCATGATAAACTCATGAATTTAATAATTTAATTTTAAATTCATGAGTTTATCATGACCAGTCAAAAATATAGAAAATGCATTGTCATTGAAATCTCGTGGCGTAGTTGGTTTTTCTTCATTTAAAAATTAACTAATGATTGAATTAGTTCGTCAAAATAATTAATGACGATTTGAGCAAAAAACAAAAATATTATAATCTAAATTATTAGTAATTTTTACATTGATATGTGCAATAAATTACTTTCTAAATTTATTTCTCAAAATTGTTTACCATTTTTAGTTATTTTATAATTACAATTAAATCAACTTACTTAGCTAATTTGGATGGTTTCAAAAATGCATTATAGTAAAACTTTGTTTGTTTATCTTTAATAGCGGCAAATAATTCCTTGGTTGTGGCATTAGGCACGTTTTTTATATACTTTATTAGAACATTTAAAAGTATCTAAAAAATATAATTCGCATTATTCTACATAAATCAATAATAATGTAAAAATAATACAACAAATAGACTATAAATACAATAAAAACATTTATTCCATGATTAAGTAATAAAAAATTATTATTGAGCAATTGTTCAAAATCAAACAATGTTTTAGAAACTAAGCATTAAAGAAAGTAAAAATATACAATTTTATTTGAAGATATATTTACCGGCAGTTTTTGATTATAACCATTAATTTTTAGAACAAGTCCATAATCTTGCGTGCTAATCTCATAATATAATTCGGCTACTGTCGCTGGATACAAGTCTTCAACAACCTGAATATTTAATATACTAACAAATAAATCCAACATGCATGCACTAAAACAGATAAACAGATTGATTCAAAATGAGATTACAACATATCATTTTGTTGGTTAAAAAGCTTACTTAAATACTGTTTCTTGGCTAAGCGAATTAAGAAAATAATAATAAATAAATGCGTTTGGTAACTTGAATTTATTGTCCGGTTTATACCAAAGTTCTACTAAATCTGCCGATACAATTTTTTCTGGATAAACTGGTATTTCGTTGTCGGCGAGATTTAACAAATCGAAATTTGTTGTTAAAAATTTATTGTCTTCGGGCAGCGAGAAGCATTTCATTGGTTCGATTTTTGACCATTTCTCTATCCACTCAATAGGAATTTCTGCGAAATATATATATATATATATATATATATATACATATTGATATAGATAATACATATTATTTTAATTTAATCCTAATACAATATCATAAAATACGCATGCATGTATCGTATTACCAGTGGCGGATTTAACGTTTAAGGGGCTCGAGGCGTTAAACAATTCCGGGGCGCATCGCCCTATCGAAAAAATAGTCGTATACTGGAGGGGGTGGGGGGGGGTCGTCTACCCGGGTAGGAAATTAAAAAAAAATAGAGTACATATTATAATTTTAAAATCGTTTGTAATGTGAACAAAAATTATATTTATTCGATATTAAATTCATATAACATAGTTAGTAAACAGCAAAAAATGAATGTAGGATAATACAATCAGGTACATATTTTATAATAGAAAATTAATGTAATACTAACACCATATTTATTTATTTCAAAGTTATTTAAGACTTAATAAACAAAAAATGTTACAAAAGCTAGCTAATGCCAAAAAAAAATTATTTTTTTTTAGAAAAACTAAACGAATTACGAACACGGAATGTGAAAATAATTAAAAAATACAATCATTGGAAGAAGAATTTGAGCCCGAAATTATTTTTGGTCGTTTCAGTCAGTGTAAAAAAATAAATAAGTATAGATAAGTATGATTGTTTATTGTCGTGTAGGGCCCCCTGGCTTGCGTGGTTCCAGGCGACTGCCTCCACCGCCTGTGCGGAGAAATCCGTCACTCTGTATCACTATTTTGTATATTATAGGAGTGTGTTTTGGTAAATTTCAAATTTAATTTTCAGACGACACAAAGACCAAACAAAATTTTTAGCTGGATTAATTGCCATATTCGTAACCTTAATTTTTGACATTTGTCGTTTACAAGTGTGTCTAGTATAAATTTGTCTTATCTTTCTACTCCATCGAATTAACGAACCGACTATAGAAATTAGTAAACAAATCATTAAGTCAAAAAAGTAAGTACCTTTTTTAGCATACAAAGTTCCAAACCATTCTTCAGTTTTATCATAAATGATACCCTCTGATAAATTCGAAGATAAAACCAGAATATTCATATTGTTAGGATTCAATTTATTAATAACCATTGAAATTGCCTAAAAATACAATTTTAGAAATACAAATACTATATTTAAATAACAATGGCCTGTATTCCCACCCCTTTTGTTTATGAAAAAGTGTTTTTATTTTTTGCTTTGAAATTAATTTTTACTTTTACCTCAAATATGAATAATATTTTTATTTTTGATATATATTACAAAATTCAAATAAACTAATTAAATTTAATTTAAAAGTGAGGTGAGAATACGGACTAATATTTTCTAACCTGAGGATCATATTCAGTATATAATTCGCTTCCCGTAATGTAATCTTCAGGTGGATAATAATGCATTGCTTCCGATAAATCTTCGACGAAATCAACAGCGGTTTGTTCTTCTTGAAATCGAAATGATGTATCTTCGATAGCTTTAATTTCGTTAAATATCCGTTCTTGGGGACCAACTTCGCGTAAAAGAGCTATGTACGAAAAAACTGCTTCAATCACCTCGTGTAAATGATCCAATCCGTCCGGTGTTAAAATAAGTGTTACGGAAAATAAAGCGTACATTGAATTATGCTCAATTCCAGATTCGCCGTTTCCAGTATAAATTGCAAGTGTCCAAAGCCTATTCGAAATAGTTTCGATTTTTTAATATCTTAAATTTTTTAACATAGGAATCTATTTATTAAAAAAATCATGACTTCTATAGTCATCGAATCTAAATGAAATTTACAGAATTATGAAACACTAAATAAATTAAAAGTTGCTATTTCTGCTCACATACATGCATAGAAACATACACAATCACGCCATGTACCCAGTAAGGTTTTATTTTGTAACTTTATATTATTTTAACTAACTTTTCCCGTAAATATGACAGCAAACTTCCTTTTCCTTCATGTCCAAGCAACCATGACACATATTGATGTGGTTTACTCTTATATTTATTTAATAAAGGTGGCAGTGCAAATGTTAAATCAACCTATAAACCAAAAACAATTTCTTATTTTTCTTAAAATTTTACAACAAATTATACGTCACTTGAAAAATGATTAATTTTGTTATTAGATATTATTAAAATATATCACATACATATTTCATTAAATTATTATTAAAAACAGACTAAATGTAATTAACGGTAAAGTGCGATAACTCCCTAATAAATCCAAATAATCTCGTGAAGTTTTTCTTATTACACAAATTAATTTCATAAAAAAACTACGTATGGAATGTTTGTTATTAAAATAATATTTAATAATAACTTATTACCTGACAAACATCCTTAATTGGTTTTACATAGTACATATTTCTAAACGTTGAATTATTAAAAATATTATCAGCATGTATTTGAAAATCTTCGGCTGGTAACTGATTACTTGGAACGGTTGCAAAGCAATTTACGACATATGTTTCTAACATATCTAATGGTAATCGAGCCTAATTGAAAAGTATTTAATTAAACAATATACGAAATGATTTCTATGTTTTTAAAACATGATAAACGAATTTAGAAAGTTCCTAAATTTATATGTTTATAGTTTAAAAACATATTGTACAAAAATTAAATTATTTTACTTGTATAGCTAATGTCATTCGATGTGCTGAGTAGTGACGTTTTCGAAATTCGTGAACAGCTTCGTACAATACATCATCGGTAACATTATCACGCAGAGTAATTAAATTACCCCATAAAAACTTATTAGGTGGTGTTCGAAGATTTGCAAAAGTCGCTAGGAGTTGTTCTTTACGAAATGAATCCGATGGAATGGCCATCTGAAATTCTGTAGAAAAATTAAAAATTAATCGAGTTTAATTTTCTTTAATTTAATAATACCAGAATCAATAGCTTCTCTTTCCCGTGTCATTGTCTCTCGTTTCATTAACGGAGAGATGAAAAATTGAGCAAATTTATCTAATGCTTTTGCTAAATGTTTCTCCTGACATTCGAAATAAAATGTTGTTGTTTCACAATCAGTTGAAGCGTTGTCGGAACCACCACGTTTCTAAATAATATGGATAAAAAATTACTTTTTACACAATACAATCTCTTAAGGGGGGGGGGGGGGGGGGGGGGCACCATCCTGTGCACTTTGAAAATAGGTAAAGTTTGGGAATTTTTTTCGGGTAGACAGAATAAAGCACATGTTCCGTGGTTTTTATATGTTTTAAAGCTTTATTTGGTCTACTATTTACAAAAGTTTCCAACCAAATTAGTTGCAGTAGTGAGCTGTAATTCGCTCATTTGTGGGACACGTGTTTAAAAAAACAAGGGTTCGTTGTCCAGACTTCCGGGCAGCACTCAAACATAGAAAAACATTTTTGGTTACTCTGCCCAAAAGTAAACTAAAAAATCTAGGATGTAGATTAGGATTATTTTGAAATTCATAAAATTATCAAAATGGCAGCATTTTGGAAAAGGTTTTTTTTTACATAAAATATCGAAAAAAGTAAATATCAAAAATATCCTTAGAGAAAAATTTAAGTTAATTGGACTAATAGTTTCCAAGATATCTTCTGAATAAATTATAAAAACATGGTTTCGAGAAAAACGCTTTTAAAGTTGCCCTGACACGACTTTGTAAAAATCACTGTAACTCCGCAACAAGTTCCAATTTAGCAAAATATTCTACACATTATAAGCTTTCGAAAAATATAAAAAAAATCGATTTTTTGAAAATTTCAAGATAATGTCCCACCTAAATAATAAATATAGATTTTTATGAGCTGATTCAATTTATTTTGAATTTTTGTTTCGGTTGTTTGTGGCTTTGTTTTATTACACTATTACAAAAGTTTTTAATTTGTAAGTTATTAATAAAAGTATTTATAAATAGTATTTAAGTAGTTTTAGATTTTTTTAATATAAACAAGTTTAAATTTCTTCACGAATACTGAAGCAATTAAAATAATGAATACACTTACTTTAAGAAAAGCATCAAAATCATTTTCTTGTGGATATTTGTCACTTCCCATGAAAACCATATGCTCCAAGAAATGAGCCATTCCTGGAATTGCATCTGGATCACTAAAACTACCAACACCAATTGATAAACTTGCCGCTGCCTAGAAACAATTAATAATAAATAAAGATTAAATAGACCTAAATAACAAAAATACTTCACCAGTTTCTCTTCATCATCTTCATTTCTGTTTCTAGTTATACCTTCATTATCAGATTCATCTTTTTCATTTACACTTTCAGTTTCAGATTCTTCAGTTTCAGATTCTTCAGTTTCAAATTCAGACGACTTGTTACTTTCATTATCACTTTCACAATCACCCGCCCCATCAATATTCGAAATATTGTTCTTTAATATTTCCAAATTGGAAACATCCGATATCAAGCATGCTACTAAACCATTTTCCAAACGTATTACTCTAAAATAATAATTGATAAATACAAGATAATTATTAACAATATTAAATATTAAACTTACTTGTATTCTTTTTTATCATTCGCACTTTTTACTGGGCTATTTAGTATATCAATTTTCATATTCGAGTTCATGTTTTTTATATGCAAATTGAGGTTAGGTTGACTGGAACTGGAACTTAATTTACACTTTTTATTAGGAGTATCAATTTTTTGTTTAACTTTTATTCTTGTATGAATTTTTCTTGGTCTTTTTGGCATAATATTCAAACAATACTTATATTTACATACAACATTTAAGATATTTAACAGCATACACGATAACACGATAGTTTGTCAATTGTCATATGATTGTCATACTGAATAGTTTCAGTTTCAGCATCACACGCGTTTGTGAATGTGAAAAAGATAAATTTGTATATTATAGAGAAATGTTTAAGTTTAAAAAATAATAATAATTGTAATAATAATAATAATAAGTGGTTAATACTTATTAAATTACATCATAATATTATTTTAATTTATTTATAAAATAATGCGAACACACTACTTAACCTACAAAAAGTAAATGTTAAACAAAATAAAAATTAAATAAAAGTTAACTATCATGTATACAAGCAGGTGTTTAATATCAAATATAAAATTACAAAATTTTATAATTAATTATTTTGGACACAAATGGAATACTGGTAAAATAAATTTCATAAATTTAAAGAGAACTATTTCCAATTCTCCTGTCAGTATAATAGAATCGGGTTATGAAAACGATACGATGAAAACAATTTTAGAAAAATACGAAAATAAAATAATTTACAATTCAATTGTAGAGCAAAAACGATTAAAGTTAGGTTACAAAAAAAATAAAGCTGCAGAAGAAAAACGAATGAATGAATTACGGAAAAAAATGATTAAACAATCTTCAGTTGAACCGATTGCTATATCTGTAAAATATTTAAATAGCAATAAAGAACAAAAAGCAACCGAAAATACGAATTTAATAAATGATAAAGAAAACGATTCGAGTAATACAGTTACTCAATTTCCTTTCGAAAATACTGATAAAGTGGATTTACATGTTGAAAAGTTGTCTTCTGAAGTAAATGAACAAGTTCATACAATGGAAAATGAAATATTAGCTAGGAAAGCTCATTTCGAAGCAAATAAAGAAAACATAAATTGGATGACAGATTATGAAAATTACAATGACGAAGAAATTTCGGAATACGAAAACAGAAATTGGAAATCAAATTATGGAACTCCAGATCCATATTCGTCTGTTAGTAATGTGCCTTGTGGTGGTTGTGGAGCATTATTACATTGTAAGGTAATAGAAAAAAAATGTGATTTTTAAAAGAAAACTTTGAATGCAACTCAGAAAATTACTTATATTTCTTTTAAATCTGAATTTGTTTTTCTCTTTTCTTTAATATAAATGTATGTATTTTTATATAAAAAAATAATCACTATTGTAATCAGGGATTTATTTATTTATTTATTTCAATACAATGTCCTACATAACATAATGCTCGATAACATTATAATAGCGATTCAACTGATGGATTCATCGCTTCATCGGAGATCTATTCTATGATATTACAAATAAAACTTACATTTAGGAAAATACTTTATTTTTTAATATGTCTACTAAATTTTAATTTCTTTCAATTTACTGATGTCGTATAATGCTTTTAATGTATTTAGAAAAAATGCTTTAAATTACTAATACGAAAACGTAACGGTATAATGACCAATAACGTTTCATAAAAGTTATTTTGTAATTTTATTCTCCATAAGTCCATAATTTTTAAAAATATATATATTTATTTGTTAGTATTTCAAATTAAAATAAAATATCGAAATGTACTCATAGGACTGGGACAACTCTTTTCATGCGTGATAAACAATGTTATACCTTTGAATTTATAATCAATTTATATTCAAAGGTTATAGAATAAGTAACGATTCGAAACGTTATTTTATTTTTGATTCTAACAAGATAGACATTATTTTTTCAGGATACTGCAATTCCCGGATATATACCGTCAGAAATTTTCAAAAATTATCAAATACATGGCGGTCAACATTTACGCGCAACAATTTGTCAACGATGTCATTTTTTGAAAAGTTACAATATGGCTTTACAAGTCCGTGTCTCACCCGAAGACTATCCGAAAATTTTAGAAACAATTAAAAACAATCAGGACGCTTTAGTAATTCTAATGGTGGATTTATTAGATTTTCCATGTTCGATTTGGCCAAATATTATAAATATTATCGGTAAAAAACGACCGGTCGTGTTAGTGGGCAATAAAGTTGATCTTTTACCACAAGATAGTCGCGGTTATTTAGAACGAATTAAGAAAATTCTAGCAGATACTGTTTGTAAAACTAATTTGTCGAAGGCTAATATTCAACATGTGTCATTAATTTCTGCTAAGACAGGGTTTGGCATTGAAGAATTAATTACGAAATTGCATAATATTTGGAAATATAACGGTAACAATTCATAAATATGCAAGAAAAAAAAAAGTAATTACAGTAAAATAATTTTCAGGCGATGTATATTTAGTCGGATGTACAAATGTGGGAAAATCAACTTTATTTAATTCATTACTTCAGTCCGATTATTGTAAAATTCAAGCTGTTGATTTAATACAACGAGCTACTACAAGCCAGTGGCCTGGTACGACAATGAATTTATTAAAATTTCCTATTTTGAGACCATCAGGTAAACATCATTTTATATTTAATTAACACAATAGGCTCATTACCTGTAAAAAAAAATATTTGCATTTTAATCTTCTTTATATAATTTGAATAAAATTATTTCAATATTTTCATTCATAACTTTATTGAAAAAAGTTTACAGGCTGAAATATGACGTATTCAAATAACAGTAACAAAATTGTGTTTTACCAAAAAAATTGCAATTACACATATTAAATAAATTCTTCTACTATATACTTATAAAAAAAGAAATTTTATTTCGAAAATATTTCAACTTTAAACATAAATTTATCAAGTATTGTTCAGAGGTGTTCCAAAATAATACCTTAAAGGCTGGTTTATGCACGCTGTAAACTTATGCCTTAACCCTAACCCTAGCATTAAGCCGTAACCTTGAAAGTTGAAGTATAGCGAAACACGTGCTACGGTACTAGTGCTGGCATACGCTTGTAAACTTATCCCTAGCATTATGCCTTAAACTTAAAGCCCCATTCAGACTGCCGTTTTAGTTATTGCAGTAGTTATAGTCGTAGTTATAAGCATAAGAAAATACATGTAAGCTTATGGGAATACAATGCGCATGCGTGGTTATTGTTATAAGACATAGCAGTAGTTGTAAGCAGCCAAACATTTGAACAGGCCAAACATTCTAGTTAAAATTTTACATAGTTGTAAGAATTGGCCAATCAGAGTTGGAGTGAAAAGAGATAGCACTATTTTTTATTTAAAAACGTCAAACAAACGTCAAATTCATAAAATATATTTAAATGGCGACTTTAGAAAGCAAAATTAATCAAATAATATTTAATTATTATTAATATTATTATTATTATATTATAATTATTATTACTATTTAATTATTTTATTTATTTTTTTGTCATTGCAGTACGCATGCGTATGTAAAAATTTCACTAGCATCACAAGCCAGTGTGAATGGTCAAGTATGCTTACAACTATTACTACGGCAATAACAAAAACTGCAACCGCAGTCTGAATGATACTTAAAGTATCATTCAGACTGCGGTTGCAGTTTTTGTTATTGCCGTAGTAATAGTTGTAAGCATACTTGACCATTCACACTGGCTTGTGATGCTAGTGAAATTTTTACATACGCATGCGTACTGCAATGACACATTTGACACAAAATAAATAAATAAAATAATTAAATAATCATAATAATAAAATAATAATAATAATATTAATAATAATTAAACATTATTTGATTAATTTTGCTTTCTAAAGTCGCCATTTTAATATATTTTATGAATTTGACGTTTGTTTGACGTTTCAAAATAGTGCTATCTCTTTTCACTCTAACTCTGATTGGCCAATTCTTAAAACTATGTAAAATTTTAACTAGAATGTTTGGCCTGTTCAAATGTTTGGCTGCTTACAACTACTGCTATGTCTTATAACAATAACCACGCATGCGCATTGTATTCCCATAAGCTTACATGTATTTTCTTATGCTTATAACTACGACTATAACTACTGCAATAACTAAAACGGCAGTCTGAATGGGGCTTAAGAGTTGGGAACTTTTCAATTTTTAGTGCTAGTGCTTAATGCCAACCAATCAGGACAGCGTATGATCTTCGTATGATCGGTTGACATCGACATATTTCGTGCAGCGCTGTCAGTAATATGTCTGTTTTATAGAAAACTACTTTAACGGCTTGTTCTCATTGGCAAGCCGTAGAAATACATAAACCAGACTATTAGTGCTAATGCTAGTGCATAATGCTAATGCTAGGGTTAGGGTTAAGGCATAAGTTTACACCGTGCATAAACCAGCCTTAAGAGTACAGAGGAAATTATTGGATGATGATATCACATGATTGAAAATTTTGTTTCGTTTTTGAACGGTTCAGAGTATAATTTGACATTTAGTTTTTTAGTTTCTAAAAATATAAATACATTTAAGTCTGTAATTTATATTTCATAACTTACACGTTATAATATCTTTATTTTCCAATAATATTTCTTTTTCATCTTTTTAAAATATATAGTAAATTAAAATCATGTCTGTCATAAATGTGTCCATTTTTATTTGTTTTATAAT
The DNA here is from genome assembly GCA_963966155.1 of Clivina fossor. NCBI lineage: Eukaryota > Metazoa > Arthropoda > Insecta > Coleoptera > Carabidae > Clivina > Clivina fossor. The sequence goes on from OZ014555.1 coordinate 29,553,871, forward strand.
AAAGTTATAAGTAGTTCTAGTTCAGTATAATTATTATTCACTTGACTATACAAAATGTGATAAAATTTTCAAAAATTTATATTTCAAAAGTTATACAGTTTTTGGACGTGAAACAATCTTTCATTTAATAAAATTCATTGTCAAAATGCATTCATTGTTTTGGTGTAAATTTAAATACATCATTTTTTAAGGTTGGCGTTTATACGTACGTACTAAACGATTGCAATCATTAAATGAAATAAAAAACGAAGAAAATCGTTTAAGGAAACAACAATTACAACAAACGCAAAATCCAAAATACGCAACTTTAATCGGACATATGGAACGAACTTTTTCATCCGAAGAACCTATTACTGATGAAATTAAAGATATTTTTGCAGTACAAGGACATGTAAATGCCTCGGGAAAAAATCGCATTGGAATTAATGAAAACGAACCGAAATATAAATTAAGCAAATGGTGTTACGATACACCTGGTGTTGTGCAACCTGATCAAGTAATTATTTTTATATTGCTTTTTCAGAATTAAATTTGTAAACGATGCGTTTTGTTTTGATCTTTTGGTCATCTCTAGGTTGGTCTGTTGTTAACGGTTCAAGTAAACAGACCAATCTAAAGATTACCGAATAATCGAAACACATCGTTTACAATAGAAAATACCTGATATGAGTTCCATTTAGTACATATTAATATTTACATGTTACATATCATACTTGCATGTTTTCTTTGGTACGATTAAATACATTCCTTTTTTATCGTATAACAAATATAATAATCATAAATTATGATACATATTATTGTATAAAATTATGAAAGCATATTAAACAAAAAATATATAATAATAGTGCGCTCTAATATTGGTATAATTATATGTATATTTTATTTTAGATTTTGCATCTTTTAACTGCAGAAGAATTGATGTTAACAATACCTAAACAGTTAATAAATCCACGAACTTTTAGTGTTAAACCTGGTTTTACAATATTTGTAGCAGGTTTAGGAAGATTGGATTATCTCAATGGGCCTGAATCAATAAGGTATATAATTTTTAAAACTGATTTTTATAATAATAATAAGTTCTCTACAGATTTACAGTTTTTGCGGCAGAAAGTTTACCAATCACCATATGTACAACAAAATATGCTGAAAATGTTTACAAAGATCTCTTAGGATCAGAATTATTACAAGTTCCTATAAGAGATAAAAAACGTTTAGAGAAATGGCCAAATTTAGAATCCGGAAATGAGATGCAATTGACAGGAATTGATTGGGAAGTCTCTTGTGCTGATGTTGTTTTATCTAGCGCCGGTTAGATATTATTTAAAATTAAAATACTTTTTTTTTTTATTTATGTAATATTTATATTTTTAGGATGGATTTCAGTGTCTTTGGGTAAAGATTTAAATTGTGTAGTAAAAGCTTGGACACCAGACAAAAGAGGGATATATATTCGAGACAGTTTATTATCAAAAGCTGTATCATTACGAGGACGTAGAATAAGATATAGTCCAGCTTATAGAAGATCTAAGTATTTTGTACAGTAATTTTTTAAATAAATATTGTAAAAGAATATTTTATTATCTTCTATTTTTTTCATTAAATCTGAATGCGACTTTATTCCGGAAACAGTAGCTGAGTTCTGAGAATGTTTTTACTAAAAATTATTTATTATTTTAATAACATATAACGCAATTTTAACAATTAATTTTTAAGAAATATGTAATTAAATAAAACATACATTTGTACGACTGTAAAATTTGACATTTTTATGTTGGCAAGACGGAAAAAGACAGAAAGAGGCTTGAATTTTCGACAGGCGACCATATTGTTGGTCAGCCCATAAACTTAAAATTTATATAAGAATTTTCTGTGTAAATAGAATTATTTATAAAATAAAAGTTATTAAATTCTATCAAGGTATGTATTTACATTCAATAGTAAAGTCAAATATATTTTATTATTGAAGAAAAAAATATTTGTCCCAATAGAATATGTTCACGTGTATTGTTTGTTAGTCGGTACAATATTGTGTAATTATTTCATGAAAAATGTTATTTATTTTATTAAATTTGTAGATTTAATTTTTAATTCTTTTATATAATTTATACCAATTAGTTAAACAATTAGTTACTATTTTTTCTAACCTAATTTTTTTTGACAGTTAACATTTATTGATGGTTTATAATTAATATAAAGTAATTATTTAAATGAAACTAATTAATAGAGTGTTGGTATATAAATGTAAAACACTATATATATAATTATTATTAGATGCCAATTGCTGAAGATGTAAAGTCAAGTTGGGCAGATGAAGTAGAACTTGAAGGAGGAGCTCTACCTCCATCATCAGAAGTTCGAGAAAATGGTTTTAAAATAGTTACAGAATATAAATATAACGAAGATGAAAAGAAAGAGAAAATTGTACGAACGTATAAAATAGAAAAACGCATCGTATCTAAAGTAAGTATTAAAATTTTTATATTATTTATACATCTATTCCTCGATTTACACTGAAGATAGGTTCCGCACAAAACCGTGTAAATTGAAATCTTGGATTTTGCTAAGTAAAACCAAAATGTGTTTGTTATTCAGCCATTTATTTACGTAAAACTTCCTTCATAAAATAACAAATATATGTAGGTAATGTAAGTACATATTTAATTCATTTTAAGTTAATTATAAGTTTAATTACTGTCATTATTTTTATGAGCTATCAGTATTTTCTTCCAGATGTCACTTTCATATGCGAATATACATTTTTACCATTTTTTTTTTTTTTGAAATTCGTTAATTTATAAACCGTGTAAATCGGGGAATAAGTGTACAGTGTATTAATTTTAATATTATATTTTTAGTCGATTGCTTTACGTAAAACATGGCCTAAATTTGGTCAATCATCCAATGATAAACCCGGTCCGAATCCAGCAACAACAGTTGTTGGTGAAGATGTGTATATGCAGTTTATTACCAGTAAAGAAGAAGATAATAAACCGGAAGAAGATGGTATTGATAAATTGAAAGCTTTGGGAGACAAAGGTGCTGTCAAATGTCGTACTTGTAATGGTGATCACTGGACATCAAAATGTCCGTGGAAGGATACAGGATTAGCTGGTGGAAAAGTACCCGAAGAAAAGAAAATTGGAGCTAGTAAGTTATTTTTACTACAACTAGAAGTGGTATAGTGTTCAGTATGTTGTCTGTAATATCGTCAATTTCTTTCGCTAGCAGATTTGCAAGTTAATTTTTTTGTTGTACAAGATTATCATAATGTTTCATTAAGTTAAATAAAATTTTGTTAATTATGCAACCAGATTGTCAACAACTATCTTTGAAGATGCAGCTAGATTATCTAATTGATTAATTGAAATATAAGAATCAAATTCATTTGCTTTTTTAGGAAAACTCCGACACTATTACTTTTTCATCCTGATTCAACACATGTTTTATTGAAATGTATTGCCTATTAATCTAACCTGTGTTGTATGTGTGGTTTCAGCTGCAACACAAGATCAAAGCAAAGCAAGTGGCTCGAAATATGTGCCACCTTCGCTAAGAGAGGGCGCTGCAAAACGTTCCGATAATCCAAGCATGCAACGTCGCGACGATGCAACAGCGATTCGAATAGCAAATTTGAGCGAATCGACCGTCGAAGGTGATCTGGAAGATTTAGTGAAACCATTTGGACCCATACAGAAATTATATCTAGCGAAAGACAAAGTTACTGGCCTTTGTAAGGGTTTCGCTTACATACATTTCAAGTTTCGTGCTGATGCAGCTAAAGCTATCAATACACTGAATGGACACGGATATGATCATTTAATTCTAAATGTCGATTGGTCAAAGCCGCCTGCACATCAAAATTAGATTGATTATTTTTAATAATAATACGAACTCTTTTTCTTTTCTTTTTTGTCTATCTGTCAATTTGTTTATATATTTGTGTACCGTGTTTGGTGACAAAAATAAAAATTGAAATTCATAATTTTTTCATAATTTATTTATTGATTCCTGTTTTTGTACTGTTTATTTGAAAAGTTTCCCCACTGCTTCCAAATTAAAAATATTGAATTCGAGATTCGGGATGAAAAAGTTGGATAGTACATTACCACTTATTTATTAAGGGATTTTACCACTAATTAAAAACTGAAAGTCTCACTATATTTTTATATCTCTTGTTTTCACAAAAAAAAAATGTTACCTTGGCTTGTAAGAAAAAAGTATAATGAATAACACAAATATTTACACATAAAAATATATTAAAAATTTGAAACGAGTCTTTTTCATATATTTATTTCTAAATCAGATGTACATTTCGACCACACTGTGGTCATCTTCAGCTAAGATTGACAATTTGTTATTTTTGTGGTTTTACATAAAAATACTTACAGATGTTATTTTAAGAAAGGTTTAGTTTATTGTAAGACTCAGAAATTTCAACAAACGGTTTTCTAATGGTGAAATATCAGTGTTTAATAAATTTGTTTTATTTTTATGCATTTGTATTGCTTCTAATATATTCTAATATAATTTTTCCTTATTATTACAAGATGTTAGGCAATTTAAATTCTCTACTGCAAAGCTATGTCCTGTTTCATGTTTATGAAATGCAAGTGATGATTTGAAAATGTTTTTGTTTTTTATGTGATATTGGTGTTATTTGTAATAAACGTCCGCTTTGTTTGCCCTACATACACTTTTGGACAATTGTACATCTGATTTAGAAATAAATATATGAAGAAAAGATTTGTCTCAAATTTTTAATTTATTAAAACTTCATGTACTCAACAATAAATGATAAAAAATATATATTTTAATTGAAATTTTTTTATTTATAATAATTATCAGTCTATAAAAATTAAATATACATATTTTATACAGTCTTACAATAAATTAATCTAATACACTTTATTGAAATATATGTTTAATCAACTTCTTCGATGGTAGGTCCATTAGAATGATTGAAATGATTGTTTCCGAAAGCACCGGCTTGCTGTCCGCAGGTCTGTTGTGGACCATTGGGACCGGTACCAGCTGAACCACGATGCATTTTAGTCATAATCGGCGAGCAGATGCGTTGTAACTGTTGCTGGCGATGTTCGTATTCATCTTTCTCGGCCAGTTGATTACTGTCGAGCCACTGGACTGTTTCATCACATTCTCGTTTAACGGTAGCTTTATCTTCGGCATTTAATCTATCGCCAGCTTCATCTATTGCTTGTTTTACGCTGAACAAACAGGATTCAAGTTGATTTCGAGCGGCAACACGTTGTCTCTGGCGTTCATCTTCATCTTTGAATCGTTCAGCTTCAGCCAACATTCGATCGATGTCACTCTGTGACAAACGACCTTTATCATTCTTGATGGTAATGTTGCGTGTATTACCAGAGCTAGTTTCTTTTGCTGTCACATTTAAGATACCATTTGCGTCCAAATCGAAGGTAACTTCAACTTTAGGAACACCTCGTGGAGCTGGTGGAATACCAGACAGATCAAATGTGCCAAGTAAATTGTTGTCGCGTGTCATGGCACGTTCGCCTTCAAACACTTGAATTGTTACCGCTGGTTGATTATCCGAATAAGTGGTGAACGTCTGAGATTGTTTGCATGGTATACGAGAATTTCTTTCGATGATTTTAGTCATAACACCGCCAGCTGTCTCAATGCCAAGTGATAAGGGTGTTACATCTACTAAAAGTACGTCTTGAATCTTGGAGCTGTTATCACCGCTGAGAATGGCCGCTTGGACAGCAGCACCATAGGCAACAGCTTCATCTGGATTGATGGATAAGTTCAGTTGTTTGCCGCAGAAGTAATTCTGGAGCAAGGACTGTATTTTCGGAATACGAGTTGAGCCACCGACTAAAACGACATCATGGATCATGGATTTGTCCATCTTAGCATCGGTGAGAGCTTTCTCAACTGGTTCCAAAGTGCCACGGAATAAATCGGAACATAGTTCTTCCAATCGTGCTCTTGATACTTTTGTATAGAAGTCAACTCCTTCAAATAATGCATCAATTTCGATGGTTGCCTCAGTGCTTGACGATAAAGTTCTCTTGGCTCGTTCAGCTGCTGTTCTTAGTCGACGAATCGCCCGTAGATTGCTTCGAATATCTTTATTATTGTATTTACGTTTAAATTCATCGACTAAATGATTGACTAAGCGGTTATCGAAGTCTTCACCTCCGAGATGTGTATCACCAGCCGTGGCACGTACTTCAAATAGTGATCCCTCATCGATGGTAAGAATAGAAACATCAAAAGTACCGCCACCCAAGTCAAAGATAAGTACATTTCGTTCGCCTTTCAAATTTTTATCGAGTCCGTAGGCAAGTGCGGCAGCTGTTGGTTCGTTGATGATTCGCATAACGTTCAGACCAGCAATGGCACCGGCGTCTTTGGTGGCTTGACGCTGTGAATCGTTGAAATAGGCTGGTACTGTGATAACGGCATCGCGAACACTTGCACCCAAATAAGCTTCAGCTGTCTCCTTCATTTTCGTCAGTACCATTGAACTGATTTCTTCTGGTGCGAAGATCTTGCGCTCACCTTTGAATTCAACCTGGATCTTTGGTTTGCCGGAATCGTTCACCACTTTGAATGGCCAATGCTTCATATCGGCTTGAATTTTCAAATCGTCGAATTTGCGACCAATCAACCGTTTTGCATCGAACACCGTATTCACCGGGTTCATAGCAACTTGGTTTTTAGCCGCATCGCCGATTAGTCGTTCGGAATCAGTGAATGCAACGTAACTTGGTGTTGTTCGGTTATCTTGGTCGTTGGCGATGATCTCTACTTTGCCATGTTCCCACACACCGACACATGAGTATGTGGTACCCAAGTCAATACCAATTGCTTTCACCATTTTGCTTTTTATTTATTATATAGGAACCCGGTGAATACGGTGTTCGATGCAAAACGGTTGATTGGTCGCAAATTCGACGATTCGAAAATTCAAGCCGATATGAAGCATTGGCCATTCAAAGTGGTGAACGATTCCGGCAAACCAAAGATCCAGGTTGAATTCAAAGGTGAGCGCAAGATCTTCGCACCAGAAGAAATCAGTTCAATGGTACTGACGAAAATGAAGGAGACAGCTGAAGCTTATTTGGGTGCAAGTGTTCGCGATGCCGTTATCACAGTACCAGCCTATTTCAACGATTCACAGCGTCAAGCCACCAAAGACGCCGGTGCCATTGCTGGTCTGAACGTTATGCGAATCATCAACGAACCAACAGCTGCCGCACTTGCCTACGGACTCGATAAAAATTTGAAAGGCGAACGAAATGTACTTATCTTTGACTTGGGTGGCGGTACTTTTGATGTTTCTATTCTTACCATCGATGAGGGATCACTATTTGAAGTACGTGCCACGGCTGGTGATACACATCTCGGAGGTGAAGACTTCGATAACCGCTTAGTCAATCATTTAGTCGATGAATTTAAACGTAAATACAATAATAAAGATATTCGAAGCAATCTACGGGCGATTCGTCGACTAAGAACAGCAGCTGAACGAGCCAAGAGAACTTTATCGTCAAGCACTGAGGCAACCATCGAAATTGATGCATTATTTGAAGGAGTTGACTTCTATACAAAAGTATCAAGAGCACGATTGGAAGAACTATGTTCCGATTTATTCCGTGGCACTTTGGAACCAGTTGAGAAAGCTCTCACCGATGCTAAGATGGACAAATCCATGATCCATGATGTCGTTTTAGTCGGTGGCTCAACTCGTATTCCGAAAATACAGTCCTTGCTCCAGAATTACTTCTGCGGCAAACAACTGAACTTATCCATCAATCCAGATGAAGCTGTTGCCTATGGTGCTGCTGTCCAAGCGGCCATTCTCAGCGGTGATAACAGCTCCAAGATTCAAGACGTACTTTTAGTAGATGTAACACCCTTATCACTTGGCATTGAGACAGCTGGCGGTGTTATGACTAAAATCATCGAAAGAAATTCTCGTATACCATGCAAACAATCTCAGACGTTCACCACTTATTCGGATAATCAACCAGCGGTAACAATTCAAGTGTTTGAAGGCGAACGTGCCATGACACGCGACAACAATTTACTTGGCACATTTGATCTGTCTGGTATTCCACCAGCTCCACGAGGTGTTCCTAAAGTTGAAGTTACCTTCGATTTGGACGCAAATGGTATCTTAAATGTGACAGCAAAAGAAACTAGCTCTGGTAATACACGCAACATTACCATCAAGAATGATAAAGGTCGTTTGTCACAGAGTGACATCGATCGAATGTTGGCTGAAGCTGAACGATTCAAAGATGAAGATGAACGCCAGAGACAACGTGTTGCCGCTCGAAATCAACTTGAATCCTGTTTGTTCAGCGTAAAACAAGCAATAGATGAAGCTGGCGATAGATTAAATGCCGAAGATAAAGCTACCGTTAAACGAGAATGTGATGAAACAGTCCAGTGGCTCGACAGTAATCAACTGGCCGAGAAAGATGAATACGAACATCGCCAGCAACAGTTACAACGCATCTGCTCGCCGATTATGACTAAAATGCATCGTGGTTCAGCTGGTACCGGTCCCAATGGTCCACAACAGACCTGCGGACAGCAAGCCGGTGCTTTCGGAAACAATCATTTCAATCATTCTAATGGACCTACCGTCGAAGAAGTTGATTAAACACAAATTTTAATTGAATTATTATTATTTATTTTTAGATTAATTTATTGCAAGACTGTATTAAATACATATATTTAATTTTTGTAGACTGTGATAATTATTTTTGTAAATGAAATTTATTCAATAAAAATATTTTTATGTTTAAAAATTTATGTATTAATCATTACACCTTTTTCTTACAATCCAACGTAACAATTTTATTTTTTTTCATTTAAAGAAATTAATTAAATACATAAGTATTTCAACGGTATCAAAAAATATTATTTATCGTTAATATCTTGTAATTTAATTTTTATATATACATATATTTCATATTTGTAGAATGTGATAATTTATTGTAAATATGATTTATTCAACAAAAATATATTTTTATTTAACTAAATAATTTTGCAATTAAAAAATTAACAGAAACTTACATTTTTACTACTTTGACTGCAAGGAAAAAGTAGTATAGCGTTTGGTACGGTGTCTGTAACATTTTCAAAAAAAAAAAAAAAATTGTATAGAAATCCTTCATATAGCCTCTAGATGACGAATCTGAACTTAGTTTATGTGGGTGTATGGATGTGCGTCGTCAGCTCGCTCGGTCCTCAGACAAAATTTTGTGATCGCAACTCCTCCTAGACGGTTCAACCGATTTTAATGAAATTTTCAGGATAAATTTGTCTAGTGCCCAAGATGGTCATGTGGTTTTGGTTTTTTCTAGTCATGCCAACTTTCCGAGAAAAAAATTACTAAAGTTTTTAAAAATTCATTGTGGCTACACTATTTATCCGATTTTGATCAAATTTTCAGATAAGATTCCCCTAGTGCCCACATAAATTTCGTAATTTTAATAAAATACAGTGTTGCCAACTTTCTGAGAAAAAAATTACTAAAATTTTTAAAAATTTATTACGGCCATGTTGTTTAACCGATTTTGTTCAAATTTTCACAAAAGATTCTTCTGGTATCCATATAAATTAGATAATTTCAACAAAGTACAGTGTTGCCAATTTTCTGAGTAAAAAATTACTAAAATTTTTAAAAATTTGTTATGACCACTTTATTTAACGGATTTTGATCAAATTTTCACTAAAGATTCTCCTGGTGCCCGCATAAGTTATGTAATTTTAACAAAATACAGTGTTGCCATCTTACCGAGAAAAAAATTACTAAAATTTAAAAAAATTCATTGTGGCTACATTATTCATCCGATTTTGATCAAATTTTCAGAAAAGTTTCTCCTAGTGCCCACATAAATTATAATTTCATTAAAATACGGTGTTGCCAACTTTCCGAAAAAAAAATTAATAATTTTCTAAAAATTTGTTATGCGCGCATTATTTATCCAATTTTAATGAAATTTTTACAGAAGATACCCTTAGCGCCTATAATATTATATATTAGCAAAATACAATGTTGCCAACTTTCGATGAAAAATTTTTTATTCCTATTTCTTATCATTTATGTGATAATGTCAAAGTAGTCTATATATGGGTTTACCCATATACTTCTAATCTTGTTAATATAGAGATAATTAAAAGGGAAACAGAAAAAATACAGTATTAATAGGAATGTAATGTATTTGTAAATTTATTACAAAATATTTTTTTTTACAAATCTATATAAAAAGGCAACAATAATCACATATGTATCCATCTAACATTTCGAAATATCTCATTCATGTTCGTAAATATTTTAATACTTTAACCATTTACATTTTCAGCTCTTTCTCACCTGAGATTTTATTATTTTTATATTAATATAACATATTTTAGTCTTTTGTCAAAAAGTGCTATTTTGCATTCTAAGGAATATTAAAGTTAATAGCAAACAGATTAAGCAAGAATAATTTTCTATAAATATTAAATCAAAAAAAAAAAAATACTGAACAGAAAAACATTGAAGATTATATTGTATAATTATTCTGCAAATTAGACAAGAACAACAACATTTATGAAACAAAACACACAAAAATAAACACAATTGAATTTTTAATATCAATTGAACAAAAATAATACTTATTATGGAAACAAGAAAGGAAAAAAAAATAACAAAACTGAAAACGAAAGAATTTAGTCCCTAACACGCAAACCCCAAATTGAGGAGCGTTTCATTCCAACTGTTGGTCTGGCAATTGAACTGAACATAAATTTGTTTAGCTGCACTTTAATGCCTAGGGTCTTTTGTAAGTCTTCCAATTCGTTTGGTTCTATATGACCACCATGAATATCGAGAAATTGCAACGATTGCATATTTACTAATTTCCTGAAACATGTTTTTCATATTAAAGTAAAACAATATATTAACAACAACAAAATTTACACGGTAAAAACATAATTAATATTTGGTTAATTTCATACGATTATAATTTGCGTTTATTTAATTTATATTATTCATATTAGTGTGTTTATTTCGCATCGCAAATTTTACAGTTTTGATTGCTGCGACAAAATTTTAAAAATAAAAATTAAATATTTACTTTTTAGTTGATCATTCATGCGCAATTAAAACAGCAGCAAAATAAAAAGAACAAGATTCTTCAACATGGTGTTTTAATTTCTATGGTTAATTTTTCATTGTTATCCGAATAACGAAATTTTACACATAAAAAAAAAACCATACAATTTGACACAAACATTATATAAAGTTAATGTCAAATAATTTCGCTGGCTTTTTAAAAACTGACGAATATTACTTACATACACAATCACGCCATGTACTCAAAAGGGTGTGGCACAAACTGCTTCCACTATTCCGAAATTAGTTTTCTCCAAACATTTCTATTCAGACAAGCAACTCTAGCTTCATCCACATTCATGATACCTCTCATACATGCTATTCTATTCCTACTATTTACTACTCTCAATCATACTTTACCAGTCCATCTACTCATTGGACGACTACGCAAATGTATACCTTTAAAAATCACTCACATTATATTCTTTGAACTAAACGTTCATTAGACATTCGCTTGAAATGACACAACCACCTTAACTGATTAACACGGCAACTTTTGCTACAACATTTTTTTTCAATTTCACACTCATCATACCACTAATCTAGTTACTCACATTTCCGCAACCGCCATTTATTTTTTGCTTTGGCAGCATTGTATGCCTTCTTTTCTTTATAGCAAAAATATCCAAAGCATCCAAAACCTTACAACCAATATTAACTCTCCTATAATCTCCTTAAACAATAAATCGCGCAAATACACAAAGTCATCTATCTGCTTCTCAAATACTAACACTTTGCAATTATTAACATTCAATACAAGAACCTACAAACTAGCTGTGTTTTTTTACATTCCACTCAGATCAGTAAATCTTGTAAATGAGCTGAGCTGAGCTGAGTTTTGCCGAGTGAGTTGTATTGATAAATAAAACAGTTTATTTGAAAGTGACGTTTAAAATCTAACTTCCACATATGATATAACCTAAAATATTAGATGTATTTGCGTTGTTAATTTATTGCAACTCGTTGGATATCTATTGTTTGATTTCAAAATAAAATATTCAAATATAAATGTCAACCAGTATCAAACACGATATTAAATCTGAAACTAGGAAAATTTGAATTGCGCATGTGCGCAAACACTAGCTAAATATGCAACTCAGTATCGGTAAGGGGGAAGAAGCAATTCACATACTTCGAACTCAGTTACGAGACGACAAATAAAACAGCTATTATTTCAAGGTTACTGATATTTGCTGATCTGAGCTGAGTTTTGCGGTAAAAAAAAAACACAGCTATTAATTCTGTCAATCATCCTACTCAGTTGCTCTTCAGATTTGGCCGAAACAACCACTTCATCGGTATACGCTAAAGCAGGTACAATACAATCATCTATATGTATACCATCATCACCACGGAAGGCTTTCCGAAGAAGTACATTCATATATAAATTAAATAGTCAAGCAGACATTACACAGTCATGTTTCACATCAACATCTATACTTAAACAACCATCAACTTGTACAGCAGCTTGAATTGTTCCTAAAAGATTACCGAACTCGCGGAGCACATCCCATAAGATTTCTTAAAGAACACTGTCATAAGCTTGCCTTAAATCGAGAAAGTCACAGAACACTTTTTTATTTTTATCAAGTGACTTTTCAATAACCATTCGAAGAGCAAACAATCCTGAAGCCATCCTAAACGTCACTAATTTTATCAAATAATTTACCGGGAACATTCAGAAAACTAATCGCTCCTAAATTAGTTCATTCACTTGAACTGCCTTTACCTTTAAATAAAGGACAAATAACAGCTCGTTTCTAGTCATCTTGAATCACACAACCCTTTTGAAATGTTTTTAAAGCGTGGCGCTTTATACAATGCTGGATAAATAAAAGACACTGTTTTTCAAAACAAATAGAACAATTACTTACTTTAAAATGGTACAATGTATTCCATAACATCTAGATACCGCTAAAAAATTAAGATCGTTTAATTGTGTGATATATTTGACAGATTCATTTGTTAAGCCTGTTCCATCGGAAATATCCAATTCTCTTAAATATGGACAACGTTGTACTAAATCTTTTATATCTAAATATAGAAAAAAAAATATGATTATTACTTTGTGTTCTTTATTCAAAAGAAAAGATGAAATAACAATTCAAATCGTTACGTTACTGCATAACGTTATTTATTAGAGATAATTGGAAGTTCTTGCACACTCTACGTTAAACAATTAATTAACCAGAAAGTCAAGTGATTCAAAATTATTTGTATTATAACTTTCTTAACCTAAAACAAATCGACTAACTTTATGAATTTTTTTCTGCGGAACTATACAAGATATCAAACCGCGGTTTTCTGGGGTGAAAGAATAGACTTTGAATTTCTTTCACAGGGTGTATAATGGGCGTGAAAAACAGGAAAAGCGAGAATTATACGGGAATTTTGTTACGCGGGAAAAAAGCGGGAATTATGCTAGGAATTTTTCGTTGTGCGTGAATTTTAAAAAAATTTGTAATATTTAAGGATTTAGAACGAAGAAAGCGATCGATGATGGAAGCTCTTCATATAATTTCAGAAGAAATAAAGAAAAAGAAGATGCATGCAATTATAATTTGATGATTGCGATAGTTCATGTTCCATGCTGTAATTGTGATAAATAAATATAATATATGCAATAAATAACTTCGATTTAACACTTCTTTAACTTCGTTTATCGTTAAACTTGTATATTTACATACGGGAATTTTTTTAAATATATGGAAAAAAAGCGGGAATTATACGGGAAATTTATTTCAACTTTCCGTTATACACCCTGTTTCAAATTTTTTTGCAGGAATTGTCATTGTTACCGTACAGCCGTTCGGTTTTGCAGATCTTCGAAGAATGGGTTAGAACTCGGACGATTTCCAACAAAAATAAAAATAAATAAATTCCTACAAAAAGTTCAAAATCTATTCTTTCACCTCCATAAAACCGCGGTTTGGTATCTTTTAAAGTTTCGTAGAAAAAAATTCATAAAGTTAGTCGATTTTTTAGGTCAAGAAAGGTATACACCCTCTTAAAACCTTCTTTAGTGTAGTGTTATCGTAATTTTAACGGGAGCTTGCAAAAACTTCAAATAAAGTCGTGCGGTATTTAAGTTAACGATATTTTGATATCTATGCATTGCACGATCAAATAACACGGTGCGTTAACGTAAACGTATTTCAGCATTATGGAAAAAATATTTATTGTAGCTATTTGGGGTCAATGTAAATATTGATAACGCAGTTTTATATCATATTTTAAATTATCGATACGATTAGATACTAAATGAAGAAACAAGAAAATTTAATCTTAATGACATATCAGTGGCAAATTAATTAATCTGAGACTTAGAAATAACGTTATTTCATTACCCGCACTAGCACAATAATTCCTATTTCAAACTCTGTTGAAAACGTTTACGTTATACAAATAAGCTGAACCGCAAAGTGTTAACACAACGTTATTAAAATATTGTTACGTTATTGTTATCATCATCCCTGCTGAAAAGTATTCGAATACGTACGTGATATGTTTAGAGTTTTTCGACAACCAGATAAGTTAAGTCGACTTATACGTTTTGGTAACGATTTACAAATAAGATTTAACGCTTCTATTGTTAAATATGACCATGCTAGATTTAATTCTTTTATTCTGAAAATAAAATATGTTTTTTTATTATTAATATTTATAATATAAAGTATTTTTTTTAAATACATACTGTTGACAATTCGATAATAAATATTCGAGTCCCTTTATCGATAAGCCTTGTGCCATAGTTAAATTTAACACTTCTAAATTTTCATTCTTACTCAACTGTTGACAGACATTGTCATCAATTCGACATGATTCCAAACTAACTTTTCGTAATCTTCGACATTTACTAAACAGGGTGACCAAAGATTTCTCTGAAGCAGTTGCCATACTTAAATCTAAATACATCAGCTTTGCAACAAAATCGTCGGAATGTGCTTTAACACCTGGTAGAATTGGTTTATCTATCTAGGAAAATATTTTATTAGATTAGTCAAACTGGTGAAAAAATGTAATATTTTTACAAAAAAAAAAACGAAATATTGGTTTTCGAGTTAAAAAAAAAAACAGATAAGAAGGACTTAAATCAATTCCCCATACAATCGTTTTTAAATACCTGATATTAAAAACTTAATTCTTAAAATATTGATAAAAATTAAACTCTAACGATCGGTTTCATAACCTCAACTAAAGTCAAATTTAATAAACCAATATCAAAAAGCATCGATTTGAAAATCAACTACAATAGTAAAAATTGTTGTCAATAAAACAATGCTCTTTTTAAAATAAAACTGTTTTAGCTTATACTTCCATTATTAATATTTATTAATAATTGACGTTTCGACGAACTCAACACACACGTCAACTTTTCACACTTCTAATGTTAAAATTATTTGTTGTTGTCAATAAAACAGAACTTTTTTTGTAAGCTTAAAGTCGACTTTAATTAATTTATTTAATTGAAGTATTTATTATGAAACTGGCTGTAAAACCTGTTGTCATAATAAACTAAAGTCGATTTTAAACATAGAAAAAAGTATCAAATTTAAATTCTACTGGCACAATTATTATTGCTGTCAATAAATTTTTGGTAAATTTTCAATCTTCTAAAGGTAAAATTATTATTGTTATCAATAAAATATAAGATTAGAAAATGATCTACTGTGGCGAAATTTAAATAAAATAATATTATAAAAAATCCCAAAACCACACTTAAATTAAAATAAAGCTAAATACGTATTTCGGAAGCTAAGCTTCCAGCTTCAGTAGCTAAATAAAATTTACAAAAAATCTTACCTGTGATCCGAAGTACATAAACATAAGCACTTGTCAAAGATCACTTGTCAAAGATCAGTGATCTTTGACAAGTGTTTGTGTTTATGTACTTCGGATCACAGGTAAGATTTTTTTTAAATTTCATTTAGCTACTGAAGCTGGAAGCTTAGCTTCCGAAATACGTATTTAGCTTTATTTTAATTTAAGTGTGGTTTTGTGATTTTTTATAATATTATTGTTATCAATAAAATGATGATTTTTGTCGTCTTAAAACTGACTTTAATGAAATAAAATGAACCTAACGGTTATTTTTGGATAACTATTTAAACTGATTTAAGTCTTTCTTGCCAAATTTTAAAGATTTGTAAAAAGAATAAATATATATATATATATATATATATATATATATATATATATATATATAAATCTTTACTTACTTCAGCTTGTGATAATTTAAGAATAATAACTTGTCGACTAAGAATATGGCCTAAAGCACCAGGTCCTAATACCTTCATACTACAATCTAATCGTGTCCATAAAGTTTCATCCGATGTTAATCTATGCCAACGTTTACAAACTAACGCGCAATTTTTTAATGCGATCTTCGGTAACCATCGAAAGATTAATAATATTATTTCATCCGATAAACACTTATACCAATCTAAAGAGAAAGTAGAATTGTTACTAATACAATTTATCATCTTGAAAAAGAAATAAGATAAATAATACTTGGAAAAATGCTTGATAAAAAAAAACGATCTAATTTCAAGCTGAACATATTATTTTAGAACTAAAACCATTATCAAAATATAATATTCATCTTCTTACTTTTTCTAATGTTTTATAATTATGATTAGATTATAAGTTTTATACTAACTTAACATATAAATAATAAAATTAATAACACTGGTCAACCAATTTCAACTTTTTTTTTTGCTTCGGATGCAAAAAACACTTAGTTTTTAAATAAAAAATGAGAACATAAGCTTCCCGGGCCCGGATTGGTTCGGGTTTTTCGGCAGTGCAAAAATCGACTTAAAAAATGTATAACTTTTTATCGGATGGTCCAAAATAGATACATTTTTTGCTTCTGACAGCTTAAAACGAGTTTGGCGATCATTTCCGATTTATATACGACTGAAATTGTTGGAAAAACTTAATTCCATGGTAATATTGACTAGTCAGATCACGAACCTCCCTTATCATTTACTTTTAAAACTATAAAAAAAGTTTTTTTTTAACTTAACCAAAAAAAAACCAGAACCAAACTCGACTTTTGATTATGATTTTCGTGTTTTGTGGCACCAAATTAAGCAGAAAATAACGTTTCCGTCTCTAAAGCAAAATAGCTGTTGACCAGTGTAATTTAGAAATAAAATACTTCTCAAAACGTGTGCTTGACTTGTAAATAACTTATTTCTTGTATAAATAATCAAAAAAAAGTTTGCTTTCCGAACTTACTTTAACGTTTGTTAATAAACAAAAATGACCACAAACCTTTTGTATCTTGCACAAGCAATGACGATCGCCTATATATACAAAAATTTTCCCAAGTTTTAGAATTTTTCAATAATTCGTTCCTACCATCGATAGATTCCTTAATTGTGACGCTTTGAGACGTATCTCTTACACAATCACTGGAAATATTACTTGTGTTCGATATATATTCACCGGGTATAATTAGGTCTGGATTTGTATCGTTATGTTCGAAACTAATTTGAGATGATGAACTAGCTTGACAAAATTCATCTTCGTTTTTGTAATCTGTCACATCATCGGAGTCCAGCATACCTAGCCCCATTTCTGCTAATATGTCCAGTTCGTTTTGGCCAGTCGATAAACTCCATCTTTGTGTTGGTTCATTTTTTGTATATGAATTATCTCTTCTAGGTCTTTTACTACAAAAAATATGCATGACTATATTTTAGAAACTTCACGTGGATTCCTAACCTTATAATACAATTCACTAATAATGTAATTAAAAATAAATAAATTACTTTTAAATATAAACGAATGAAATTGTTGTAATAAATACCTTAACGGTGAACCATCGGGATTTCTTACATTACAGTTGACAGGTTGTAATGTATTTTGTGATGTCATTTTTAATGCGACTTGCCAAACTCGAACAATAACCTTTCAATTCCCGCCCTCAAGTCACCCTCCTCCTAAGCCTAAGCCAAAATATTCAAAACAATTGATAATTGAAATTTGTTTACTTTAAACTGTTATGTTTTATGATATAAATGAAATATTATATATTACTCTAAAATTTAAAATATACTAATAAAGCAAATAAATAAATAAATCAAAATGTTCAACTGTTTTATTACTTATTGGAAATAAACTTATTATATAAATAAAATAGATTAATAATTATTATTCTATAATTTGAACAAGAAATGATATATTTGCTAAAAAATGAAATTGACAAAAAAAATTTACATGTGATTTTTGTAAATAGTGCAGTGGCGCCATGTGGCGTTATGTTTAGAACAACCGAATTAATACGAATGGTCACCAATAATATGACATTTGATTGTAAAATAAATATAAATTACAAAAAATTAAGGTAAAATTATTATAGTGAATCGTTAATTTGAACAAGAAATATAAATTTGCTAAAAAATGAAATTGACAAAAAAAATTTAGTGATTTTTGTAAATAGTGGCGCCATGTGGCGTTATGTTTAGAACAGCCGAATTAGTGCGAATGTTACCGAATGATCACCGATAATATGACATTTGATTGTAAAATAAATATAAATTACAAAAAAAAAATTAAAGTAAGTTATTATAGGGATTCGTTAATTTGAAAGTGTTTATTAAATTTATAATTTAACAGAAATAGGTAAGTTTTATTTTATGTTGGTGTACACGTGATTTCTTTTGTTGTTTGAGGTTATGTATAATATTTAGCTTTAGAAAACTAATGTAATTTTTAAATGTCATTAATAATAATAGTTGCATAGTTTGTGGTAGGCACAATACAATTCCCTATATTATTTCTTTCGAATTGTTTAACCAAAAAATGTTTTATAAAATTATTTTATGTATTTCTTTTGGTTTCATATTGTTAGGTATTCTGTAGGTAGTTGTGCACTAAAAATCTATTGTTATTTAATTTACGGTAGACTGCATTGTTAACATTACAAAAGTTTTCAATTGACAATTATTATTCCATGTCCTTGAATGCAAATTGTTCATATGCGCATCTATTTCAACCAATCTCCTGTTAGAGGGGTTTATTAAAAACATCGTATGATCCTATTTCATTTATTTATTCTAAAAAGAAAACTTTTCTACTGCAACATAACCAGTACATTTCTTTTATGCTTTAATATGCTTTAAATTAATGTATAAATTTATTTATTTATGGCGCTTATACACGTTTATGTATCATACTTTTAATGTTTTTAAAAGTACTGCAAAAATCATCTGATTTATTTATTAAAACGTAAAAATTACACCTAAAATTTATGTAAAATCTTTGATATTCTGCCCTTGTATAAAAATGCTTGAGATCCAAGTTAATATCAATAAATCAAAGATTGGTTATGTAAATAGTTTTAATGTCGAATTTTTAAATATATGTTACAATTTATGCAACTAGAAATGAGTCGTCGACACCTATATTTGTAGCCAAATCACGCCATTAAACGTCACAAATTCATAGCAGTACGAATGCAGTGTTGTATCAGTATTTTTAAAAAATTAAAGTATTCTATTTATTTACCTTCACAATATTTATACATCATTGTTGTTAATAAAATTTTAATACATACTTGTCTTGATATGTTGATAACATCAATAAAATTCAATTTAATTAAATTGCTTTATTATAGTTCAAATATTAAAAAAGAAATATTTGTAAATGTACAGAAAAATTATTACACATGTTAGATTTTTTTTTTCGTTTAAAATTTAAATATAGAATGAATTACATGTTAAAAATAATCAGTTGACTTTTGTTTTTCGTTGCCCTTGGAAAACGCGTATGTTAATATTGTCAGGAATAATTTGCAAATTAATAATTATGCTATTTGTATAAGTATTGATACTGAAATATCTGAATTTAATTGAATTCAGTCTTATTCCCCCTATGCAGTATATATGTGTGTGTGTGTGTGTTGGTGCATTGAGCAATTTAGTTGCTTACCATGGCGGTGTTGGGTTCAATGAGATCTATGTTTAAAGAGAGAGAGGAAATTGTGTACGTTGCTTAGTTACCGGTAAAATAATCATTTGTTTGTTGATTTCGTACCCAGTTGTAGAATTACGTTTTCATCTCGCAAAAATTTTATATGAATTATTGTATAAGCCGTTCGTTCCGAGTTCAACCATTTCGTTTTTTTTAAGAAAAAGTGAATAAGCAAATTGTTCTCTCGGCTCTTGTTGTGTTTGTGGTATAAATAAGATGTGTTCGAAGTAAACTTGAATATAGTAAAAATTATCGGGATTTTTAACTGTTTATAAGAATGCTGAGACTGTAAACCGAAAATGGAGTGCTTATTAGAATTAATTATTTTGTTAGTGTTACTGTACTGGATATTTACATCCAGGTATGTATTCAGATGTTTTCTTTGACTGTCATCATTTGCATGTGTAGTAATATAACGGCCGATTTCATAATAAACATTTTAATTAAAATCAACATTAAATCAATGAATTAACATCAGAGACGGATCTAGCTTTTTGGGGGCCCAGGGCTTAAAAATACCAAGGGGCCCTACACGTTTAAAAAAAAATTGTTTTCTTTTTTTTTATTGGCTTTGACTCACGCCTTTGCCATTGACTATAAAAAAATTTAAAAAAATAAAAGTCAGTATTAAAGATTATATTTATTATTTATTACATTTTTATTAAATACTCGTATATGTATTAAGAAGTACACACAAGGATATTAAAGTACAATCACAATTATTTATTGCATTTTCATTAAACATATATTAAGTACAATCTCAATGAAATTAAATACAATACAATTACAATAACAGACTATTAAAATGTTATATATTATTTTTTGTTGATTTTTAATAAATATTAGTAAATTTGTGTTTTAATTTTTTTGTGTTTCGATCTTTTCTCTTATAAGCCGTGCTTGGTATAGAATATAATAGGTATATGTCCGAGAGGTTAGGGGCCCCTTGCGGATCTGGGGCCCAGGGCTATAGCCCTATTAGCCCATATGTAGATCCGTCCCTGATTAACATAAATGTGAAGAAGGCCCATATTCTCATCTCACTTTTTCGTGAAATAGTGCTTTTATCGTTAATTTCAAAATAATTTTTTGCTTCTGTTTTTGGTCAAATATGAATAGTTTTTCTATTTTTGATCATTTTTATTATATTTGTTATTATAAAATTTAAATAAAGTATTATAAAGTCCTTAATAAATAATTTTAAGTAAACGTCAAAAGCACTTTTGGCAATAATCCCTTTTATAAATGAGGTGAGAATACGGGCCTAATTATTAATGCTGTTAATAAAAGATGCTTTTTTTGTCGAGTTAAAATCGGTCGTAAAAATAATGTTTATTTACAATTAATGTCAAATTAATTAGTTTTTTTTAAATGAGTTAAAAATATTAAAAAAAAAAAAATAACAATAACTATTTAATTTTATTTCAATTTTACTATAAATATAATAAAATTTATCAATAATTAAGTACGTGATATTTTAAAAATATTCACGAAATTATGGCTTGAATAATATTTTTAAACAAATGAACTAAAATACCCAAAAACCGAGCTCGTAATACCAGTCAAAGTGACATTCTCACCTCATTTATAAAAGTGATTTTTGCCAAAAGTGCTTCTGATGTTTACTTAAAATTATTTATTAAGGACTTTATGATAGTTTATTTAAATTTTATAATATCAAATATAATAAAAATAGAAAAACTATTCATATTTGATCAAAAACAGAAGCAAAAAATTGTTTTGAAATTAATGATAAAAGCACTATTTCACGAAAGGGTGAGGCGAGAATAAGGGCATTTGTCACTTCATGCAATATACCCAGGATATGGCATTTGTAGACATTTGACAATTATTAAATTAACGAGTTCATTCCATTCACATTTGTAAAACTTGTAACATTAACAATAGTTTATAGTGCTTATAGAATAATACAAAATACCATAGCATAATTAAAAAAATATTTTATATCTCATTTTAATCCTATTTTTCATACTTATTCCATAATTAGAGTTTCTTTTTTGAAACAATTATTAATATTATCAGTTATAGGCTGATAGTCTACAATAATTTGATAGACAATAATGATCAATATAAATTATTATAAATATAATTGATTAAATATAGGCAACTTTATTGACACATGTGTATGATGAATCATTTATCATAATCCAAAAATGAATAATTTTACATTCGATTTATTCGTTTAATACTACATATTTATGGTAACTAATTATTAGAAAAATTAGCTAATTTATGTACAATTAATAATTTCATAACAATTTTTATATATTTACAGAATTAGCATATAAAAAAAATGAATCAATTTATTTAATTGTCAATATTTTTTTTTCTTTATTATAATTTTGATTCCCAAAAAAATATGTATGTTGTTAATTGTAATAAAGATTAATTATATTTTTTTTTCAAATAAATTGTATGTGTGAAATAAGAGAAAATCGCATTTTCAAGGAAAATGATGAAAATTATTTTTTTTTTTCTTATTTCACACATACAATTTATTTGAAAAAAAATATGATTAATCTTTATTACAATTAACAACATATATATTTTTTGGAAAAGAAAATAATAATAAACAAAGAAAATATTGACAATTAAATATTTGATTAATTTTTTTTATATATTAATTCTGTAAATATATAAAAATTGTTATTAAATTATTAATTGCTCATAAATTAGCTAATTTTTCTAATAATTAGTTACCATAAATATGTAGTATTAAACGAATAAATCGCATGTAAAATTATTCTTTTTTGTATTCCCACCACCTGTCTGAATACAGCCTTTTGTTTGCCTTGAAATGGCCTTAAGGGGGTAGTACACTCTGTGCAGCGTGGCACCTCCGATGGCAACCTGCTGATCGGCGGACATCATAGAGGCCGCACCGTTGGAGCTCGAACAAAATTGATATTTTTCCCTTAATCTCCAATAAATTTCCTGTCATCGTACGTAGGATTTTTTGATTATGTTGAAAAATGAAAAATTGACAACGTTTTAAAAAAAAAATCAGGTTTTCGGCCGCAAAAATAGACATAAAAGCTTGCACCGAAGAGTCATTTTTTAAGATAAAGAAAAACGGCTACGTACGATGACAGAAAAAATTGTGTAGAATTCAAAAATTTAAACCGCGTTCAAATCGGACGAACCGTTTCTGAGTTATGATGTCCGCCAACTTTGAAAACATGGTTTCGAGATAATCGCAATTGAAGTTTTGAGTCCAGTTTTTCATCAAATTCGTGTACATACCTTCAGTGTGCTACACGGCTTCGCTTTTCGGCCTGTAACTTTGGAACGGAGTGTCTCATGAACTTTGGGTAAAGTTTACGATAAAGTAGACACTCCGAAGATTTTTTTAAGCCAAAATAAAAAAAATCGATTTTTTGAAACTTGCAGAGTGTACTACCCCCTTAATGCATATTTTGAAATTTGAATGTGTAAACTAACAAAACTAACAAACTTGGCTATTATTAGAAATTAAAATATATCGAACATCGTAAAAAAGCTTTCAAAACTCATTATATTAAAATAAAACGTTTGGACGAACTCAACGTCCGTCTTCATCAGGAAAAATGATACTAATGACATTTACAGTGAATAACAGAACATAGAAACAAGTTATTAGGTAACAACAACAACTAGACCATGAAATTTATAGATTTTTTAATTAATGAAAAACAAATTTTATTTAACTCAGTTTAAAATATAACTATAAAATCGGCCGAGTTTTTCGTTTTTTTTTACTAGTGTATATATAACAAAATTAAAAAAATGAAACTTTAATACAAAATATTTTGGCCCATATTCTCACTCCCCTTTTTCGTGAAATAGTGCTTTTATCATTAATTTGAAAATAATTTTTTGCTTTTGTTTTTGATCAAATATGAATAGTTTTTCTATTTTTGATCATTACTACTTTGACTGCAAGGAAAAAGTAGTATAGCGTTTGGTACGGTGTCTGTAACATTTTCAAAAAAAATAAAAAATTGTATAGAAATCCTTTATATAGCCTGTAGATGACGAATCTGAACTTAGTTTATGTGGGTGTATGGATGTGCGTCGTCAGCTCGCTCGCTCACTCGCTCGCTCGCTCGCTCGCTCGGTCGTAAGTCAAAATTTTGTGGCCGCAACTCCTCCTAGACGGTTCAACCGATTTTAATGAAATTTTCAGGATAAATTTGTCTTGTGCCCAAGATGGTCATGTGGTTTTAGTTTTTTCCAGTGATGCCAACTTTCCGAGAAAAAAATTACTAAAGTTTTTAAAAATTCATTGTGGCTATATTATTTATCCGATTTTGATCAAATTTTCAGGAAAGATTTCCCTAGTGCTCCCATTAATTACATAATTTTATTAATATTCAATGTTGCCAACTTTCCGAGAAAAAAATTACTAAAGTTTTAAAAATTTTATTATGGCCATGTTATTCAACCGATTTTACTAAAATTTTCACAAAAAATTCTCCTAGTATTCATATAATTTATGTAATTTTAACAAAATACAGTGTTGCCAACTTTCCGAGAAAAAAATTAGTAAAATTTTTAAAAATTTATTATGACCATTTTATTTAACCGATTTTAATCAAATTTTCATAAAAGTTTTTCCTAGTGCCTAAATAAATTATGCAATTTTAACAAAATACATTGTTGCCAACTTATCGAGAAAAAATCACAAAATTTTAAAAAAATTTATTGTGGCTACATTATTTATTCGATTTTGATCAAATTTTCAGAAAAGTATCTCCTAGTGCCCACATAAATTATAATATTATTAAAATACAGTGTTGCCAACTTTCCGAGAAATGTCAAAGTAGTCTATATATGGGTTTACCCATATACTTCTAATCTTGTTTTTATTAGATTTGGTATTATAAAATTTAAATAAACTCTTATCAAGTCCTTAATAAATAATTTTAAGTAAACGTCAAAAGCATTTTTGGCAAAAAATCACTTTTATAAATGAGGTGAGAATACGGGCCATTGTTTTTTGTCTTTTCCTAACAAGCTAAAATATTCTGCAATACTTTGTTCAGAATTCCACCATAAAAGTGAAAATAAGAACAAAATTTTATAAATAAATAAATTAATATAATGATTCACGAGTTACAAGCGTGCTTGTTCTAGGTCAATAATTAAAAAAAAAGGTTATCTATTCTGAATTAATACGATTTCATCAATATGTGTTTTTATAAGTTTTTCGGTAAATTTACAAATTTAAATTCAATACTCATTTGCTTATCGAATTTGTACTATATTTTATATAACTAACTATTTTTAACAATTTTTTATTGGATTTTGATATTTTTTATGAAAATTTACATAATTCTCTAATTAATAGCTTAAATAATTAAGTTAGTCATACTCGTAATACTATATTTGTATATGTATTAATATGATATATTAACTGATTTGTCATTTTTTTTTAATATGATTGGTTAAGTAAATTGGTTAACTAGTGTTTTAACAAAATGTTAGAAAATCAATCAGTAATTTTACAATTATTCAGAAGTTTATGACTTGTTTTTTTTCCCTGATATAATAAATAAGGCCAACGCGATTGATGTTACATGTAATAAACTTCTAACGGCTACAGTTCCGTTAGAAAGCATTTTCGGACATATGTTTATTTGTAGTTTTTTATTTAGATTACTCATAGGAATCATCCGGTGTAGTTTTTCCCCGACGCGACGTCATAAATCACCCTGTATAACTGTTGGGCAACAAAGTGATTATTATTATTTTTATAGCTATTTAGGTTGTAAAAATAATTTAGATTAAATAAAAAATATATTAGGTATATCTTTATTGTAGTATATAAAGACTCAAAGAGTAATATAATATAGATCATTTCACTACTAAAATGTTTAAAAGTGAAAAATTATATCGAAGGTCTTTAGAAAAGTAACAGGCAATAAATATATACTTGTACTGGATATTAATATCTTATTTAAGTGATAGTTTTATTAGTACCAGGTTAAACGATACTTGTAATACGGTGAGACAATAATTATTTACATTATATATAATTTTTTGAAATTTTTTTAAAATCTATAATATCAGTAGTTTCATTTATTATAGTGTGCACTTATTTATTTAGTTTCATTATACCTATATATAATAGACTCTTGATTATTTGGGGTCGTATGAATCTATTAAAACTCAGATAGCCACACAATATTATAAATTAAAAAAAAAAAATTTGTATTACAAAAAAATAATAATAATTTTGCAGTTTCATATTATCAAATATTATGTAAACGGCTAACCGCTGCATTATTTACGGCGGCGTTTTACAGTCAAATGCAATAGAGTAAATTTACTGTAATGTCATTTGTATCAGTTTTTTTCTGACGAAAACGAGCGTTGAGTTTCGTCGAAACGTTGATTATAAATAAATTTTATTACAGAATTTGAACCTAAAGTATAGTTATATTTCTTAATAATAGATTTAAGTTCTTGGTTTTATGAATTTTTTTTCTTCAAATTTTCTTCCGGAGTTCAGTAGGAATATTTTATCCGGATATTTTTTCCTACCACTTCGGATAGTCGAGAGTTTACTATAATAACAAAACGTTATAAAAATTAATTAGAAAAAAAAATTTATATATAATCCGTACATATAGCTGTAAGATTATTGATACTATTGATACATCGATATTTTGATATATGAGCAAATTTAAAATTGATGAAATTCTTATTGTAAGGTAAACATATTTGAGATTTTTTTCACATTGGCTAAAGCAATTAAACTAATAATATTTAATATACAAGATTAATAATTTTTATTTGCGCTTGATAATAAAGTACCTATACATATTTTAAAAACAGATAATAGGTATTAAAATATCTGTGATGAATATCTATTCAATTTAGTTTATAAGTACACATCATGTACGACGTCCGATGAGTAGTTGGAGTGGTATGATTGAGAGGGTGGCTTGCGTGAGCGAAAGTTTCCAAGTAGTAGGAATAAAAGAGCATGTATGAAGTATGAGTGAGGAATTATGAATGTGGATGAAGCGAAAGTTGCTTGTGCTGGATAGGAATGTTTGGAGGCGACTGATTTCGGGATGATGAAAAGAGTTTGTGCCACACCCTTTTGGGTACATGGCGTGATTGTGTATGTATGTAGGTATGTATGCAATAACAAAACAATTATTATCAAACGTTTTATTTGGTTTTTTTAAATAAATATTCAAAACTATTTATAATCATTTTTTGTCGAATGTGATTTTATTTGTAAATAAAATATTTGGCGATATTTTCATTTTACATTTATTTTATATTAAAACAAATAATTTTTATTTGCCATATTCGTATATCTGAGAAGAATTTCAAATATTTTTAGTTTACAATTAAGACCTCATCACTCTTAAATTTGCTCATATCGATAATATTGATATATCGATCGGGGTGGCCAAAACCTGGAAAACTGGAAAAAGTCAGGGAATTTTGTTGATCCTGGAAAAGTCAGAGAATTTCATTTGTAGCCAGGGAAAAAATTTGTTTGGCGAATTCACAAAATTACAAACATAAATTTTGTGCAAATTTGTATTTGTACATACATACATACACAATCATGCCATGTACCCAAAAGGGTGTGGCATAAACTCTTTATATCGGCAAAAATTAATAAATTTCACTTTTAGTATATTAAAATTATTCTTATCTTAATTTTTTTTTACACCTATACTTAGAAATCTTTATTTTAATAAATATTTTGTGATTCGCATTACTTATAGGAATTTACACTTGTTTAATAATAAAAGTCAGAGAAAAATGAAAAACAATCTGGAAAACCGAGAAAAGTCAGGGAAACTGGTTTTCACAAAGTTTTGGGCCACCCTGTCGATATTGAAATTTCAATATCGCCCAGCCCTAGTATAAAATTTGAAAAAGTTTGTATTAATAATGTATACTGTCGAAATTTTTAATACTATTTCATTGTTTTTAAAAATATAGTGTAAATAATTTTTGTCTTACCTTTTTCTACTAATTGAAAAAAACAAATCGAATATTTGTGCAATCAAATTTAAGTAAGACAGTATAATAAAGATTTGAAAAATGAAAATCCTGCTTTATCGCACTGCAATTGAACGTAGCAAAAAGTAAGTATGCATAGATATATATTTATATAGAGTATATGTAATTTAATCTAAGTAATTGGATGTTATGAAATCCATTAAGTGAATCTGAAATCCAGTGAAATGTGACTCTTAACTGTATAATTCTAAATAATATTATCTAGTAGAATATAGTTACGGTAGAATTACAAATAGTAAATACATGAAAATAATAATTTATGTTATAGAATTTAGCCAGAAGCTTTTTACTACGTATGTGTAAGTTTGCATGTATCATGTACCTAAGTAATTATGTTGTAATCGTAATAAGAATTTTATATATGTATTTTTTATCAACAATATTAATTATTAAATATAACACATACAGTTGAATTATTTGAAAATAGTCTATTAAACCATGCTTAAAAGTTTCATTAAAACAGAAATTTTATAAGTAACTTTTTTCTATGTTCCGTTATTTACCGTATCATTTTTCCTGATGAAGACACAAGCATTGAGTTTCAATTAAAATATAATTTTAATACAGAACTTGCACCGTAAAGCAGTTTATTTTTAATAATAATATCATGATTTTAATCATTTGATTTAAATCACAATTTTAATCATTTGTTTTTTTTTAAATATTAATCAATGATTTAAATCAATTTTAATTATTTTTTTTTAAACTAACTTTGATTTCTAATAATTATTTAATTAAAATGTTTAGATGTATCTAGTACGAAATAAAAAATTAAAACAAAATTTTTTACATATAATATTAGGGTGATCCTTAATGATGTCAAAAATTTATTTTTCTTCCGACGTACCCTAGAACGTTTCCAAATTCAACAAAAAAATAGTAAACCGTGCTTATATATAGCGGCCCCATAACATGTTTGGAGATAACGTGTATTAAAATAAGGATAAAAATATTTGACCTATGAAAAAAACATATGATCTACCGAATAGTATCTATGAAAATAATAGTTTACCTATGTATTAAATAATTAATCTATGGTTTTAATTTTTCACCTATAGAATTAATTATTGATCTACAGAAATATTTATCGATCTATGAAAATAATTATCGACCTATGGATATAATCAAACACCTACTGATATAATATTATCGATCTATAAAATTTGATCTGTAAAATTAAGAAAGTGGCTATTTATACATACGGTATGTATACGCAATTGGCTATTTATACATACAGTATTTTTACGTAATTGGCTATTTAGATTATAGGTTAGGTTTACATTTTTTTTTTTACTATAGATCATTTTTATTACCACGCTTATATTAACTCACTCTGTTGTTGTCACGGTCAAATTTTGTAACCAATTTTTAGACCACTTCCTATCATTTGATCTCACTGAAATTTTGCATGTAGTTTTATTCCAGGAGACAACACAATATTATATAAAAAAAAAAAACCGATTACAAGATATGACACGCTTATATTTATTTTTTTAATACAACTAATGACATCTGTCACATGAACTATTTTTTTCTTCAATTAACAATTGAATAATGTAAATGGCAGATAATAAGACTAAAAAGCAGAAAATAAAATATAGGAGTATAAAAAAAACTTTTTTAAAAACCACGCTTATATTTAAATGCACTAAAAAGGGGAAAATAAATTTTTTCCTGGTTATCCAAAAATTTTAGAAAGAAATAAAAGCGTGGAGCGCTTAATCATTATTGCGAAATATATAGTTTCCTGGCGCTCCACGCTTTTATTTCTTTCTAAAAATTTTGGATAACCAGGAAAAAATGTATTTTCCTCTTTTTAGTGCATTTAAATATAAGCGTGGTTTTTAAAAAAGTTTTTTTTATATATTTTTAATTATTTAGGTAAATCATTGATTTTTCTATAGGTAAAAATATAAAATTTCATAGGTAATACTTGAATTATTAATAGATCATAAAATTAGCATCCTTAAAATAACTTCAATTCAATTTTTGCGATTAAAAATGTTTTTCTGAAGCAAACATTTTTTAACCGCAAAAATGGAATTAAAGTTACTTTAGTAAACGTTGCCTCTCCAAACATGTTATGGGGTGGGTGATAGGGCGCTATAGGCACAGTTTATATATATATATATATATATATATATATATATATATATATATGAAAATGACTGCTGTGGAAATGAGATTTTTACGTTGGGTATGTGGTGTAAATAGGAGAGATCGGGTACGAAATAGATTAGTGTACGATGAGTGTGAAACTCGAAAAAAATGTTGTAGCAAAAGTTGCCCCGTGTTAGTCAGTTAAGATGGTTCGGACAAGTTGAGCAAATGTCGAATGAACGTTTGCAGTTGAAAAGATTTATTTGAATGATTTTGATGGTATACGTTTGCGTGGACGTCCGATGAGTAGTTGGAGTGGTATGATTGAGAGAGTGGCTTGCGTGAGCGAAAGTTTCCAAGTAGTAGAAATAAAAGAGCATGTATGAGAGGAATTATGAATGTGGATGAAGCGAAAGTTGCTTGTGCTACATAGGAATGTTTGGAGGCGAATGATTTCGGGATGATGAAAAGTGTTTGTGTCACACCCTTTTGGGTACATGGCGTGATTGTGTATGTATGTATGTATGTAATAATTACAATAATGCATATGTTTAAAAATACATATGTTTGAAACTACTTGTTGCATTTACACGAAATTTTACATATTGTATCCTATCTTTGTTATTATTTTTTCATTTTTTTTTTGTTATTGGTTTTTAAGATACGCAGCCAAGTTGCAAAGGCGGTTAAAAATTAGAACAATTGAATACCTTATATTTTTCTGTATAGAATAAATTGTTATTTCTATGTTTTACAAGTAAAATTTTAAAGTAATAAATGGTCAAAGAAAATTTAAAATAATAAAAATTGCATTGTAACTATTGTTTTTTTTTTTTTAATTATTGAAAATTTGAAATAAAATATTGTAAAATTTGTGTTTAAACCGGAAAAT
The DNA here is from genome assembly GCA_963966155.1 of Clivina fossor. Classification (NCBI taxonomy): domain Eukaryota; kingdom Metazoa; phylum Arthropoda; class Insecta; order Coleoptera; family Carabidae; genus Clivina; species Clivina fossor. Next base: position 29,585,064 of record OZ014555.1, read on the forward strand.
TATGTATTTTATTTTTTCTTTGGATATTTTTTTTTTATGAAACATTTTGCAAAGTTTCAGCGAAAAATTTTCAAATTACGAGTAATTTTAAATAACATTCAATTATTTTGTACTAATTAAATAATTTTCTTAATAAGTATAATATTATAAACAATATGATTTGTGTTATTTTATTAAATATTTCTTGTTGAATTTTGCTGCAAAAGTTATTTAATGAAGAAGGCGTTATTGTAATAGAATAATTTCTACGAAGGATTCGGATATGTAACTACAAAACTATTGTTAGTGAAAATAATTGAAGTTAAAAATTTACATATTAGTTGATTTATTGGTTTTTTTTTTTTCATGTATAGGCGTTATGGCAATTAAATATATTGTTATTTAATGATTATCATTTATTGTTCAAAAATGTCACTATGACTAGTAGATTTTTCAAATTAAAAACGCAATTGTTTAAAGGTATAATAATGACAGCTCAGATTGAAAGTATGAGGGCTTGTAAAGGTAATACCTCCAAATAGTTAAGTAACTAAATGATATTCGTCTAACATAACCCATCTCATTTAGGTAGGCTCTGATATATTTTGATTTGAGAAAAAAAATTGTTAAAGTTGCTAAAATTCATAGTTGTTCGTTTTCGTACCATATTGTGACTCACACACCCAAACTTACATCAAAGATTAAATCAGATCTTCCCTGGATTAAGTTACGACTAACGAACTAGATATTGATGTAGGAATTCATATAATAGCTGTGTTTTTTTTACCAAAAAACTCAGCTCAGATCAGCAGATATCAGTAACCTTGTAATAATAGCTGTTTTATTTATCGTCTTGTAACTGAGTTCGAAGTGAGTGAATTGCTTCCCCCCTTACCGATACTGAGTTTAATAGCTGTATTCTTTTTACCTAAAATTTACTGAGATCTCACCTCACTTCAGATAAACTCAGATCAACTCAGATAATACTTTTTTTTTTATCTTAACTATAGTAAATTGGTTTACTAGTGTTTAAACAAAATGTTAGAAAATCAATCAGTAATTTTACAATTATTCATAAGTTTATGATTTGTTTTTTTTTTCTTGTTTTAATAAATAAGGCTAACGCGATTGATGTTACATGTAATAAACTTCTAACGCCACTCTATATAAACATTTAAAAAATACGTATTATTTTGTTTAGTATAAAGTATCGATTTATATTAAAAAATACCGATTTTATTTTTTTACCGGATGACCTAATTTGTGAATAGGAGTGTGAAGGAACAATTAATGAACGGTTTCAATTTTAAAAGATCGATTTTGACTCCCAGCAGAAATTCTACGACTCCGCGTGTTGACTTCTGACTTTTTACAAAGTTGATTCGAAAATATATTCGTCATTATTATTGTGTTTTATTAGTAAAATTTTCAGATCAAATTTATTAAAAGAAAAATAATTAATAATAGGATAAAATTAGTTGGCTTTGTTAACAATTACAAAACAAAACAAAAGAATTAAACATTCCTGTCCAAAACTAAATAATTTCATTGTATTTTTGAAATTAATTTTTAATAAGGTTTCTTAAAATTTTGTATACTGTATCCACTGAGCATAAAATTATAAGGTGTTCAACTGTGCTAAATTAAACACATGTTGCAATATGGCCATATTCATGGTTAACCGGAAAATAAACATAATTGAATTGAAAAAAACTCGGGATTATCATAGAAAGGTTTGAATATGGCTAATTACAAAAATTTCAAACATTTCAAACTTTAAATCAAAATAATTTTATTTGGTTTTATTGATAAGAATTCGTTATGCGAAATTTTAATTAAAAACAATATAAGGCTTTAAATTAAGAAAATATATATTTTGTGTAATATTTTATGTTCAATTAGTATTATGTTATTTTCAATATTATTGTGAATATGAATTTAAATATAAGTTTAAGCGTCGGTATTACCGAATATACTCGTAATACTAGATTCGGCGGAAAAAAATTCTATGGAAAGTCAGGAAAATTGATTAATACATAGTTTTGATCCAAAATCCGGATATCTGAAAACCTAATTATCCGGAAATCCTGATAATTTTTAATCCGGATTTAAAATTATCCGGATTCGGTTTCCAGTACTAATTTTTTGGTAATTTTATTTATGATATATCAAATATAAACAACAATATTTGAAAAAATGATGCAATCCAATAAACGTTTGCGAATCGAAAAAAATTTTATCAAAAAAAAAACTTGTAATTATGTTAAACTAACTTTTGTGTAAAGTAAAAAGTCCATTCTTAGTGATTCTCTTTATCTTTGGACTGCAAAGTCCAACGGAATCCCAAGAAATATGACTAGAATAAAATATAATAAATAAACAAATAATGTAATAAAATGAATTTTAATTTGGTTTATGGAAAGATCGTTTGACTTAAGTTGTGATTGTAATTATACTTTGATAAAGTAACAACAAATACAAAATTTTGTAGGTTAGCTATATCTGGTAAATGTCACGTAATGACATTTCATGTATATAGTTGGTATCATATAATTTCAGTTAGATCATTACTATACATTGTTTCTAAAAATCTATCCAAAAACGAAAGAATTTTTAATAAAAAATATCTAGTACCAAAAAAAAATTATATTTTTGTAATAAGAAATTTCTCGAAATAAAAACTTTAATTGCTTTAAGCGGGCTTTACATGATCATTTGGAATGACATTCAGACCGAAAATTGACAGTCTGATTGAAGGTGATGAGGTCAAGACTGATGTACTGATGAATGGATTGACGGATTTCCAGTCACGGGAGAAAGGAAACTGACAGTTTGAATGCTTCTCTCAGTCGTAAGAAATATCTTATAGTAACCGCTAATCTGTCTCACGAACTGATATTGAATCTTTTTCATAACTATTTATTCTGGATCAATGTTAAAAAGATTTTTGTCCATACGGTAGTAGTTTTTATATTCATTTAAAGCATTGGTTGCTGAGATTTCAGTTTGTCTCAGTTGATCTCAGACTGTCAGGGACTTCGTGATTGAAGTCAGGAATGACTGTTATTCCTGATTGACCTTTAGATCAACTATTTACATCTTTAAGAAAAACTTTTGATAATAAATCCACACATATATATATATATATATATATATATATATATATATACAGAGCGAGTGTAATATCTGGAACTATCGCAATAAATCTTTTATTAAACGTTTTTGAAAAAAATCCTCGAACACGTCAATTTTTATCTTAAATGAGACATATTTTACTTGTAATCGTCACTTAAAAATTGTCTTTTGTTTTTGAGTTATGAAGCAAGCGATAATTTTTTTAAATAGAAACCTATATTTTTTATTATTGATTTTGGTAGTACTTTTTATTCCGTTTCCAACCATATAAAATTTTAAATATGTTACATTTGTAAAAAATTGAGAAAAATAATCTTAAAGTTTAAATATTAAAAACTAATTAAATTGGCAAAATGAATCTAGTTATTAGTGTATAAAACAAAAAACATTAGCTACAACTGTCAGAATTATACAATTTATAAATGTCAAAATAAAATAAGTGTTATTATTTTGCTTTTTCTCTGTTTTTCGCTCAATTATACAATTTTTATTAATAAAATAGTTTTTAAAATATGGAAAAAGCAAAATATAACACTTATTTTATTGTAAAATTTATAAATTGCATAATTCTGACAGTTGTAGCTAATGTTTTTTTGTTTTATACACTAATAACTAGATTCATTTTGCCAATTTAATTAGTTTTTAATATTTAAACTTTAAGATTATTTTTCTCAATTTTCTACAAATGTAACATATTTAAAATTTTATATGGTTGGAAACGGAATAAAAAGTACTACCAAAATCAATAATAAAAAATATGGGTTTCCATTTAAAAAAATTATCGCTTACTTCATAACTCAAAAACAAAAACAATCTTTAAGTGACGATTACAGTAAAATATGTCTCATTTAAAATAAAAATTGACGTGTTCGAGGATTTTTTTCAAAAACGTTTAATAAACGATTTATTGCGATAGTTCCAGATATTACACTCGCTCTGTATATGTAATATGTATTAAAATACAAATAAAACATAAACCAGTATTTTTAATTGCTTTTAATATCGCAATCATGGCTTTTGATTTTACTAGAAAATGACCTTTTGATCTTTTTGGAAACGATTGCCGATAATTTAATTAGTAAACTTTGAACAAGTCGCGTGGCTCAGCGGATTATTATTATTATTTTTTTTTTGTTATCAGTTATAGGTTTTCAACTTATCAGAAATGATGATGACTTTCATATTTTATTTATAATAATTTATTATTGTTTATTACACATATATAGTATGCCATGTGCCATCATATTTTTTTTTTGTTTTCTTTGTAACCGTTTATGTATAAATGTTTTCAAAAAGTTGTTTATTTCTTTATTGAAAAATTTAAGATAGATATTTATCATTTAGTGTAAATAAATATTTATTTTACCATGATTTTAAAGGATTTTACTAAAATGTTAAGGAATTTTAATTAATTCGTTCACCAGATTATACAAGGGGGATGCAATGCATCCAGGCCCCGCGATTGTAGGGGGCCTCAAAACAAAAGAAATAAAAAGCACGTTTCTTGTATTTTTTTAATGTTTCTGTATTTTTATATATAAATGTAGTAGTAATAAGTCTTACCTGCTGCGGGTGTAGTCTAAAAAAGATCTTTCAGAACTCATTATATTAAAATAAAACTACTTTAGGTTAAAGCTCTCTGTTAATATTTATTTAAAATCGACGTTTCGACGAAACTCAACGTCCGTCACCATTAGGATAAATGATACATTGGACATGTTGAGTGAATGTCTGAAGAACGTTTGGTTAAAAAGGTTTATTTGAATGATTTTGATGGTATACGTTTGCAGGTGGACGTCCGATGAGTAGTTGGAGTGGTATGATTGAGAGTGTTTTGCGTGAGCGAAAGTTTCCAAGTAGTAGGAATAAAAGAACATGTATGAGAGGAATTATGAATGTGGATGAAGCGAAAGTTGCTTGTTTGTGCCACACTCTTTTGGGAACATGGCGTGATTGTGTATGTATGTATATATAATTATATAAAATACAGGAACATTAAAAAAATAAAAGAAACGTTTTTTTTATTTCTTTTGTTTTGAAGCCCCCTTCAATCGCGGGGCCTGGGTGCATTGTATCCGCTGCATCCCTCTTGTACAATTTGGTGTACGAATTAATTAAATTTTTTTAATATTTTAGTAAAATCCTTTAAAAATCATGGTAAAATAAATATTTATTTACACTAAATGATATATATCTATCTTAAAATTTTCAATAAAGAAATAAGCAAATTAACCTATAAAACCATATGGCCAGTTTTTAATTTTATTTTAGAAAAAGCACTATAATCGTCATGATGTGCAGGAAAAATTCTGCACATTCGTTTTGAAAATCTGAGTTTCCTAAAAATTAGTTAAACTTATAAATTCCAAATGTCTTAAAAAGTTCGAAAATAAATTTCCTAATAAATTTCATTTAATCAGCTGACCAAACACAAGAAACACTTTGTTTTATTTGGTCTATGTGCAATAAAACTGTCTGCAGTGCAGATTCTGCACATGCAATAGACGGTCGTTTTGTCGGCGCATTTTGCAAATATTATATGTACACTTTTATTGTTTTATTATTATTTTCTGCACATCTTGCTTGATAACCCACCGCACGCCACTGTTTGAAAGATATTTTACTAATGTAAGTTATGTTCCTATTCTTAAAATGAACTTTATTTACTTTATCTATTCAATGAACACCAAAATTTATATAAATATTTTATTTTTTAATTTGTTTAGGGAAAACAAAACACTGTTTTATTGATAGAAGCATGGTGTGGTATAGTGTGTATCTTTCTCTTAAAACATTTAATATAAAAGAAATAACATGTTGTAAAGTCATATATTTTAGTTGTATAGAATTAATTATAAAACTATCAAATATGTATATCTCAATATTTTACTTTATATTTTATTATTTTTGTTCTTGGAATATTATAAATAGTGTATTAATTGTTTTATATTTTAATATTTTGTTTATGAGATCACATCCTGTTTTTCAACTCTAAGTCACGCCACTCTTGTTATCATAGTTCTCGAAATTTGTTACCTTATCAATAATAAATACGGCCCACTCATTAAAAGTGCTGAAATGGCTTTATTCTTCAGCGCTCTGGTGGTAGTTAGTTTGAGAGAGGAAGAACAGACTGATCTCAACTTTGTTACTGTAAACATGTAGTTATTAGATACCTCATACAATAAATCCGGGTTACTAAACACTTAACGTCTTTTTCTGTCGAATTATCAAGAACGAACTCCGGTCAACCTCAGGTAGTATCAACAACTTAATACTACCAAAAATATATGTTACCACAACATTAATGCTGACAACATAAATATTGTCAGGTGCTGTGGGTTATAACAAACAAAGAAATATATTATAACATACATACATACACAATCACGCCATGTACCCAAAAGGGTGTGGCACAAACTCTTTTCATCATCCCGAAAGCTGTCGCCTCCAAACATTCCTATCCAAACAAGCAACTTTCGCTTCATCCACATTCATAATTCCTCTCATACATGCTCTTCTATTCCTACTACTTGGAAACTTTCGCTCACGCGAAACACTCTCAATCATACCACTCCCACTACTCATCGGACGTCCACGCAAACGTATACCATCAAAATCATTCAAATAGATTTTTTTAACCAAACGTACATTAGACATATTCGCTCAACATGTCCGAACTCTAACACGGGGCAACTTTTGCTACAACATTTTTTCAATTTCACACTCATCATACACTAATCTATTTCGTACCCATCTATATTATTTGATGGAAGATAGAAACAAAAATATATTTCGTAATAAATGATAAAATCAATGCTTTTGTTTTTATTTGTTGATATTTTGGAAATTAAATAGAACAAACATTAATTGATTACGTTATATTTATACGAATTGTTTCGAATAACAATAAATAAACGTATTTTGCGTACTTGAAATGAAGAGAAGAGAAAAAATATAGCACGTGTTTTGCGCAGAAAAATATCTACAATATTTTGAACCGTGCGACCTCTGGTGCCGTGCGTTGTTTCTATGAAATGCGTTCGGAATAACAATAATAAGAAATAATAATATTCATTGGGTTTCATTTGATAAAACATCGTATGACTTAAATATCATATTACAAAATGCTGGTGACATATGACTAAAGGACATTGCTTTTATATCTCATTATGAAAACATATAATAGTTGTTATATACATATATTTATACGGCAATTTAATGATAGCACTATCTATATACGAGATATATATATATATTTTTAAGTTTTTATTTTTAAATTGAAAGTTATTTTCTTTTCAAAATTATTTTCGTAATAGTTTTAAATTTCGTTTTAAAAACATTTTAATACGTATAGACTGTAAAAAAAATATAGCGAAATTATAGAAAAATATAGTAAAATAAAAAATCTGTAATTTCATTTTACTGTAAATATTCTGTATCTCTACCTCAACATTCTGTAATTTTTACATAATAATCACATAAAGTAAGTGAAAATGACCTAATATGCAAATTGCATCACATACTTATTGTAGAATTACATATTGTTGGTATAACTTCTTAAATTATGTAAAATTGCAGCTTGCATATTAATATCTGTCTGTAATAATTGTAAAATACATCCTTTTAAATTTCGAAACGTATGTAATTATACCAACAATAATATTACAGAACTAAACAAATTTGGCCTATTTATGGAAAAATCTTGACAGCAAATTTACTGAAGTTCTGTAAATTTACTATTCTACTCCCGTTGATAATATCATATTACATAATGTTTGTAATAATATTATGTATTTTTAAACAATTATGATAAAATAAACAGCAGTTGAGTAATTGTACCTAAAAATACTGGGCATCATGATTTGTAGGTAAAATTACATAATTTTTTATAAGGGTCATTAAAAATGTAAATTTACTTACCATAAACTAATTTTATTACATACTAGGGACTGGGCGATATCGAAATTTTAATATCGATATTTGATATTTAAAAACATATCGATATTTCAATATATGTATACTGATACAATTTAAATATTTATATATTCAATGCGAAAATTTAACTTATATCAATAAACAATAAATTAATTAATAGTATAATTGAAATTGTAAAATAAAATTTGAATAATGTTTTAATTTTTAAATTAAGGATAAATATTTGATTTTAAAAAATATCTGTAATATGTTTTTTTTTATTAAGAAATGCAGTAATCTAGAATAACTGATTTGTTTAATTTGCCTCATCCATATGTGGTAAGAATCTCAAATATTTTGACCATAAATTAGAATTTCATCAATCTTAAATTTCCTCAGATATCAAAAATATCGATAATTTTTATTTTTAATATCAATTATCGACAAATCTATATATTATCGATATATCAAGATTTTTTTATTACATACAAAAATATACGTTTTAGTATAGTCATTAATCATTAATCATTATAGTTTTTTTCTGAGTCAGAAATCATATTTTTCAAGTTTACACCACTCCGTTAATAATCATCGGAATGGCATGAATTTTGGACTACTAAAAAGCATATTTCATTAGCTTTTTGGTGATTATTTTGAAATATTTTTAAAGTAAATACAATAATACAATAAAAGTTATATCCTAAAACGTCTAAAAAGGCGATTTCCCCATTTAAGCTAAATGCAAATTTTGAGCCTTCAACAGGCACGGGTTAATATCATCTGACAGGTCTGGGAAGTGTATGGACATTTTTCTTTTATTTATTTGGAATAATTTTGGCGGGTGGGAGCAACAAGTTTCCGACTTTGCTAAAATAAGGACCACCCTAATATACATACACAAACACGTGATGTACCCAAAAGGGTGTGGCACAAACTCTTTCCACTGTTTTGAAATCAGTTTCTTTCAAACATCCCTATCCAGATAAACAACTTTAGCTACATTCATATTTGTAATACATACTTAGAAATACATGTTCTTCTATTTCTACTACTTGGAAACTTTAGTTTAATATTCTGATATATTTAATATAATTCAAATAGGATAAAGAAACGAAAATAAAGTAAATGTATGTAAGAAAATAATAAAAAACTAAGTTAAATTCTACTGTCTGGCTTTAAATCTTAAAAAAAATGAGGAATATAGGTTAGCTATATGCGGCTTTGATGTTTTTATAAGACGATAGAATGCAGTTAGTCTGGCGATGACCTATATAAAAAGTAAATTAGTGGCGCTATTTAATTTAGCTTAAATCCTCAAATTTAACGAACTTTAAGCATATTTCAATTTTAGTCACTAATGTAAGTGTGAAATCTTAATCTTAAATTGCTTAAAATTTAAATGGCATATATGTTCAGAATTGCTCTATTTAAATTTCTGTTATGGACAGTTTCATAATAAATAGTTTAATTAAAGTCGACTTTAGACGACAAAAAAATAGCATTGTTTTATTGACAACACATAATTTTGCCATTAGTTGAAAAATCAAGTATCGTTTTATTGGAAACAATAATAATTATGCCAGTAGAATTTAAAATCGATGTATTTTTGTTTATTATGAAACCGGCGCCATTAAGTCGCCAAGTTAAAGTCTCATTTAAGTTAAAGATCTTTAATGACCAGAATAGCAGCTTAAGTATATTTAAATTCAAATCTAGTAAATGATTCAGAATTATACAATAGATATTTTTTTCACTATTTACAAAAATTTATATTGTATAGATATTTGTTTTCGATAAACTGTTATCAATTAATAACTAGTAACAAAGTTTGGTACAGATAATCAATTTTTCTTATCAGATTTTTAGATTTAAAATGTTTTTGCATTTTTATGCGCTTTAATGCGAAAACAAAAGATAAATTATATTAAGTAAATACTTAAGAAATTAGAATTTCTTATTATTACAAAATATTATCTCAAATATAATGAATTATTATTTTTATCATTTAATTGAGCTTAATTATAGATGTTTGATAATATTTTCTAATTACATTGTACATAATATTAAAATTATTATTTATTTTTAAATAATAATAAAAAAAAAAAGGAAAGAGAAAATTGTGATTAAAACTTCAAAATATTATTATTCTATTTATATGTAATTCAAATATATAAAGATAATTTTATAAGTACCTATGCACTTAAGATGTTAAATTATACCTATAAATATTGTTTATTTATTTCTATTGCTTGTTATCGTTGAATAAAAAGACAAAAACATTTAAATCAAAACACTGCGACCAAAAATTGAGTGCTTTAAAATGGAATAAAATTTTTATTATTTTTCACCAAAAGTTGGTAACACTGTATTTTACTAATATTATATAATTTACGTATACGCTAGGGCTATCTTCTGTAAAAATTTGATTAAAATCGGATGAATAATGCGGGCATAATAAATTTTTAAAAAATTTAATTATTTTTTTCGAAAAGTATTTTAGTAAAATTATAATTTATGTGGGCACTAGGAGAAACTTTTCTGAAAATTTTGATCAAAATCGGATAAATAATGTAGCCATCATGAATTTTTAAAAACTTATGTAATTTTTTCTCGGAAAGTTGGCAACACTGAGAAAAAAAAAACCACATGACCATCTTGGGCATTAGATAAATTTATCCTGAGAATTTCATTAAAATCGGTTGAACCGTCTAGGAGGAGTTGCAATCACAAAATTTTGACTCACAAATGAGTGAGCGAGCTGACGACGCACATCCATACACCCACATAAACTAAGTTCGGATTCGTCATCTAGGATTGAAGGATTTCTATACAATTTTTTTTTTTTTGAAAAAGTTACAGACACTTTACCGTAAACTAGACCACTTTTTCTTTGCAGTAAAAAATGGTTATAAGATAATTTTTGAAAAAAAGGTTCAAATTTTAATTTTTAATTATATTTACGGATAAATAACTGAAAACTTGATGTTTTTCATTGATATAGGTAATTATTGATGTAACTGTCATTTCAAATTGTACGTCTATATTATTTTTATACTTCACGTATTCTGAACGTGTTCAATTTTGAGTAATTACTAGTAAAGTCCAAAGAATAAATTTATGGCGATCAATATGCATATCTATATGAAATTCCCTTCAATTAGTACTGATATAAAATGAAAAAAATATATATAGCTAATAAAGTTCAATTTAGGAACAAAAATAAATAAAAATGAAATTAATAATTTTACAAATTATATTATAGTATAAACTACAGTAGAGTTGCAACTTCTCCGGATTTATCCCGGAGTTTCCGGATTTTAGTAAAAAATTCCGGATTTCGAGTTTTACTACATAGATTTCCGATTTGCAAATTTTTACCACTTTGACTGCAAGGAAAAACAGTAGTACAGTGTTTGTAACTTTTTCAAAAATTAAAAAAAATATATATAGAAATACTTCATATACCCTCTAGATGACGAATCTGAACTTAGCTTATGAGGGTATGTGGGTGTGCGTCATTTGCTCGATCATTCAAATTTTCTGATCACAACTTCCGATTTGCACCAAATTTTCAGGGTAGATTCAGTTAGTTTTTTTCCAGTGTTGTCAACTTTCCAAGAAAAAAATTACTAAAATTTTTAAAAATTTATTAATCGTGATTAACCAAATTTTCACAAAAGTTTCTCCTACTATCCATAAAAATTATATAATTTTACTACCGAATATGGTTGTCAACTTTCCGAGAAAAAATTACAAAAATTTAAAAAAAATTATTATGGCTACATTATTTATCTGATTTTGATCATATTTTTACAAAAAATTCTCGTAGTGCCCACATAAATTAATATAATTTTAATAAAATATAGTGTTGCTAATTTTTCAAGAAACAAATTAAGTAGGTACTTAAAATTTTTCAAAATATGGCTACAATATTTATACAATTTTTATACACTTTCCTAGTGCACACATAAATTATATTATTCTATTAAAATATAGTGTTGCCATTTTTCCGAGAAATATTACTCAAGTTTTTAAAAATTCATTATGGCTGTATTATTTACCCGATTTTCACAGAGGTTTATTTTAGTATCCACATAAATTACATAACTTTACTAAAATACAATGTTGCCAACTTTCCGAGAAAAAAATTACTAACTTTTAAAAAAATCAATTATGGCTAAATTATTTATCCAAAATTAGTCAAATTTTGACAAAATATTCGTTTAGTACTCGCAAAAATTATATAATTTCATTGTTATACAGCGTTGCCAACTGAAGTGGTCTTTATATGGATTTACTCTAATCTTCTAATTTTGTTATTAAAAATTCTGTGTTATTATAATGACAGTTGCAATTTTTCGTTAATTGAGACGTTTTAAAGTCAGCTGACAATCTAGTTACCTATATTAAACAATGTTTTATGCAACTGCCCCATATAGTCTTGACAAATTGAATTGCAGCAAAATAAAAATTGAAATTACAATAGGTGACAAATATTTTACTAAAATTGTAAGTCATTGTTTAATTTTTGATTATTTCATTTGTTTATTTAAACATCGATTGTTTAAACTCTATTTTCTTTTTGACAGATTGTTTTTCATAAATTTTTGTGATTATGTTGATAATTGTTTATATTGTTTTACTATTACAATGCAAAATATACTATACATGTACTATTATTTCAAATATAATAAGTTAACCCTTTTTAAATATTTAACTATTATTAAATGTTAATAAATATTATATTTGTTCCAATGCGATTGTATGTGCCATTATTTTATTAGTTTATTTAAAAAATAATTTATTCAATAATGTAATTTTTACCACTTTGTAATATTTTTCAAAATTATATACCGGGTGTTCGTTCATAAAGTTCGTATGGGCGTTTAACATGCAGTTTCGATAATTTGCGATTATACTTCTTTCTCGAGTTAAATTCGGAGAAATACTTCTCGATAGGGCATAAAAAGTTCTATAATTTGGTTTTAGTTTTAATTTGCTAGCATGTGCCGTTTGGGCGCTAGAATTTTTGATTTAGATTTTTTTGGTTTTTATTTTTTTCTCAAAAACTAGGAGGTATAGGAAAATAAGCATGGTATTGAAAAATGCGGAATAATGAGTACTATAATTGAGTGAAAAAACCATTATTCTCGGATGCATCGTTTAGCAGAAAAAAATAAAAACTGAATTTTAGAAAATTTCTCAAGGGGGTAGGGATTTTTTCAAAATAAGACTTTTTATCAAAATTTGCTCAAAAAAATCTGAAAAAATTCAGTAGAATAGAAAAAAAAAATTAGCTATGTAATAGCTAAGTAACTTTTTTCTCTAACTCATCTGGTTTGGCAAGAAAAATTATTGAAAATTGTAAAATGTTTTTTAGAATTTTCAATAATTTTTCTTGCTAAATCAGTATGAGTTAGAGAAAAAAGTTACTTATCTATTGTGTAACCAATTTTTTTCTTTATTTTACTGAATTTTTCTCTATTTTTTTGAACAAATTTTGAAAAAAGTCTTATTTTGAAAAAAAATCCCAAGGGTACCCCTCTAGAGAAATTTTAAAAAATTCAGTTTTTAATTTTGTTCTACTAAACGATGCATTCTAGAATAATGGTTTCTTCACTCAATTATAGTAATCATTATTCCGCATTTTTCCATATCATGCTTATTTTCCTACACCTCATAGTTTTTGAGAGAAAAAATAAAAACCAATAAATCAAAAAAAAATTCTAGCACCCAAACGGCACATGCTAGCAAATTAAAACTAAAACTAGGAGAAATTATTTTATGCTTTTTAGTTCGTGTTAAAAACGTGGTATATTACAATTTTTTTATTATTTAAATAATTTTTGTTTCTATTGAATGAAAAATTGTATTTACCAGGAAAAAACAGAACATTCTGTAATTTTGCAGTTATGTTTATAATTCCGCTGTAAAAGTGAAATTAACACATATTTTTGATAAAAATTCATTGACAAATAATAGGTAATGATCTATTTACATATGAGAAAAAAAAAGAACTACTAATTACATCATTTATTTTGTTGATGTACTATAGAGCCGATGACCTTGTAGTTTGATGTTATGTTTGTGACCTTGAAGTTTTTAGGTCGTCAACTTACTATAATAGCCCCGCATGCATTTATTATTCGGAACAGATTCGAAATTATTTACGAACTATAAGTAGTATTATAGGTTGCTTTGTACATATACAAGGTTTCTCTTCCATAATTTCTAAATTAAAAATACTACATATCTACTAATTCAATAACAAAATTTCATGGTTTTAGTTGATATTAAAATTGAATTTATTAATGGTTACAGATATAGTGAGGAAAAATTTTTGGAAAATTTATACACTTAAAAATTTTCTTATGATTTTAGTTTTATCTAAAATGAATTTTCAGCCTTAAACATATTTGACGTAATATATTTTGTTATATATTTTTGTTTTACTTGTTGTTTTATTTAACTATTTATCTAAACTTTAATTCAAATTTGATTTCAATATAGATGAAATAATTAATTTTATTAGAAATATCATCTAAAATTTGGTCATCTATTTATATAATTATATATTAATTTATATAACTATATCATAGCTAATCTTGCTTTCCATAGTAACTAGGTATTTTACATATTTACATAATCTGTTATAATTTCTATCTTTATTTTTGATTTATCTTATATATATATTGATCAACATTTGACATTTCGTTATCATATACACAAATAATTAGTATATTTTGCAAGATGAATATGACGTTTTTGACTAAAAATTTTCACATTCAATAATTATATTTTCCTAAATAAAAATTATTGTAAAATAAAATATATTTTTTAATATATATTTTTTAATATCATACAATATACTGATACTATTACTATAGTCCTATATTATTAGAAAACTTTAAGTTATAAATAATTATTATTTGAACAATACGATTCTAAAAATCTAAAAATATACATAACTATTTAAAATATTTAAAAAGGAAAGTTTATTTTTACGAATGTAATGCATTAATTGCATTTTCGTATAAAAATTGTTTTAAATTGATATTATACTTAATTGAAATTATGTAGTTATTTTTATGCATTAGTATATAAATTCAAATCTTTGGAAATTCTAAATATTTAAGAGTAAATATAAGTAGTTAAACTAAACTTTTATGACAATACATTATTTTATTTGATAATATTAGGCAAATAACGCATATAAATATTTATAAAAATATATTTAACTAGGCTGTGTATACATTATGATAAATATTATACAATTTGAAAGTCAATAATTGTACATAATATATATTTTTTTACTCATTGTTTATATATATATATATATATATATATATATATATATATAAGTATATTATAAAGTTAAAAGGTTAATAAACTTATTATTATTTTTAATGAAAAGAAGATTTGGAAGTCAGTCAACTTGAACTAATTTTTTTTTTTCATCTTTACTAAAATTAGAACGATTTTCAAATTTAATTTTAGTAATCTACAAATGTATTAGTTTTCAAAATAACTGTACTAAATTTGATATTTTGATTGTATAATAGGTATACATAAATCTATTTTTAAAAATTAGATGAAGAATTTTGGTGTCATCTGTTTAAAGAAAAAATTATTTGGAAAATATAAAATATTTTTGTATAGGTAGCTATACAAACGTTACAAGTAGGATTAAAATTTAATTTTAAAAATATGATTAAATTAAATTTTAAAAAATATAAAAATTTGCATTGTGAAGACTGTGTAGAATAAGATTTAGAATAGTTAATCATAGAATAAATGTATATACCTATATATTTTTACGTTAGATTTATTACATGGATAACTGTTCCACATCTTGTAATTGGAAAAATCGGCCCTTAATATAAAGTTTTATGTTTAAATTTGTTGTCGAATTTTATAAATTATAAATTTATAAAAATTTGAATATAAATCAAATAAGAATATTATTTATCACTGAAATCCATATAATTTAATAAATTCCGTAGGCTTTAACCATTACAATTTTAGATAAATAAAATTTGTTTCCAAATATGTTAATAAAAATATTTTATTTATTTTATTTTTAAAGTAAAAATAAGAAATATTGCAAATGTAAGTAAATATAGGTGAACACAAACTGTAAAAAAAAAAAAAAAAACTATTTGATTACGTGCCAAATAACATTTGACTTTTACCTTTATCGATAGTTCAAATCGACAATGCATTTCGAGAAAGTATCTTTTAGATAAAATCAAACCTAGAAACCAATTTTATATCTATATTTAGCCGATATAAATAATCATGAAATTTGTGTAGCAACTATTAATTCGGTTTGAAGTACCTGGACAATCATTTGTTATAATCAAATTAAACTTTGTTTATTGAAAGTGCAAAAAGCGAAATGACTTACGCGCGTGATAAACAACGAAAAATTCGACCAGCTATAGATAAGAATGAAATGAAATGATCGGTTGTTAGGTTAAGAAATGTATGTGTTTGGTGATGAGCAATGAACTTTGTTCAGTTGTGTTCAGCCAGTTTGGGACTGGTAGTGTGTGATTCTGATAGCCGAACGAATGTTGTTTAACACACATCCAACTATGTCTTCAAACTGTGTGAACGTCTTCAACAAGTGCTGTGTATTTAGTGACAAGAATATGTTATTCCGAAATAGACTTTATAAAACTCTATAACTAGACTAGTTTATTTTGTAGTGATTTCTATTGATTTAAATAATTGATTGTGCTGTGACTGTTATGTGATTATATTTGTTATATATTAAGAGGATTTTAAGTTTTTCTGTTTTATTTTTTCGATATTATTATTATTGGCGTTGTTCAATGGATCTTCTAGAGCCCAAAATGTGGTCGTTAACGACAATGTATGGGTCGATGCAATTGACTATTGTCACATTTGTGGCAATGTTTGTCATTTTCCTGAGAAGGTAACAATTTTTGTTTTTAAATAATAAATAGATTAATTTGGAGTTTTTATGCATTTGTAGGTATACAAATTTCATAAAATCTCATCAAATATACGATAATAATGTTTTTTTTTTAAATTTATTTTAATATATGAATACTTTTTAAGTATTGTAATTGAAATATTGATTTAGGTCAAATAGGTGTGGATTCAATATGCTAATTTAATTGTGATGAAATAAATTTTAATCAGGACGTTACAAAAAAATCATACAAATATTTGATAATTTTAAGAATTATGTTTAAATATTTGGTTAATAATATTTACATATTTGAACTAGCGTTTAAAATTGAAATTTTAGATGTTTTGATAGAAAAAATTTCAATTATTAGATCAAAAACATCTTAGGAATGTTGTATACAGTTAGACGAAATTTTTCACTTGTCAAAGCATTTAGTAAATATAATACCTACTTAAAAAGTAATTATAAGTATTGATTGGGAATTACTTGATATACAGTGTGTTCCATTACTGTCATAATAACGGGTGTATTCTGTATTTTTGTATCGTTTTTAAAAATAAGGGTCCGTTAAAATGAAAATTATGAGATTCCGTAAGAAATCTTGCTGTATAGCAATAAAATTTCTTACAGAATTTCAGAATTTTTATTTTAACGGAAACGATACAAGGTACACTCGTAAAATTAACTAATTTCATTTAATGCAAATTAAGATGGTTAAATTTTCTTTTCTTTAATTAATTTGATAATTTGTATTTTCATCTTAAATACAAATAAGTCGAAACCAAATTATTATTATATTTACCATAATGTCACTTGATTTTTATGATAATAAAAATTATAGAATATTTTATTTGTTATCAAAATTTTCGAAAGACAATAATTTTCGTTTTTTGGTGTTCTTAAATATACGCAGTATGAATGTTTAAAAAAATATATTTATTTAAATATTATGTAATAACTAACTAATAACAAAATTATACTGATATAATTTCAAATAATATCAATTATTATCAAAATAAAAATACTGTCAGTGAAGTTTATGCAAATAACTTTTCAACAATTTATCATAATATTTTGTTAATACGTTTTTTTTTTATTAATATTATTTTATAAATATGAAAAATTTATTTGTAATATCTTGGGGCCAGTATTTCCAATTTTTGTTTATTCTTAGGATAAGTCAAAAAATTATTTACAATTGGGTAAAAATGTATCTTAATTTTAAAATTAATAAAAGTAATAGTAACTTGAATTAAAATTATATATTCTATTATTATTTATCTAATTTAAAATTGATAAACAAAACTTTCTTCTTAAATTACATTCTACGTATACGTTTGACATGTAACATGAATATAGATTTTTGAAATATTAATTTTATATTTTTATAATTTATTAAGGAAATATTATGGTAATATAATATTCAATAACAAAAGTAATAACAATTTTAAACAATTCAGTATTTCAATAGAAGTTACACCATGACTACATATTTATTTTCAAAGTATAAATTATTAATATAACTCTAAGAACATTTATTAACAACAAGTACTGATTCAAATTTAATCTATATGACTTTTAAAATTGTTTATTTATATTTAATTCAGAAAAATATTCAATTTTCTTTTTGATATAATAAATATTATTGCAATGTTTAAGAAACTAATATTTATACAGAATGATTTTATGAATTTAGTAGTCCATGGAAGTCTGATATTTTTTTTTCCTTTATATTGTCAGTATATAAATCCACTTTGTCTTTGGGGATTTAAAACATTACATAAATATTGGTAAGAATGAATATTGTTGTAAGTACAACGTAAATTACTATTATTTATATTAATATTTATTTATAATCGACGTTTCGACGAACTCAACGTCCGTCTTTATCAGGAAAAATGTTACAAATAACATTTACAGTAAATAACAGAACATAGTTACAAATTACTAGGTAACAAAATAAATAACTAAATTGTAAAATTTATAGATAACATCAATCATTGTGAAAGCACTGAGTGAAACAAAATTTGGCTACCATTAATTAAAAATCTATAAAACTTCATGATCTAGTTACTTATTTTGTTATCTAGTAACTTGTTTCTCTTATTTACTGTAAATGTCATTTGTTTCATTTTTCCTATAGAAGACGGACGTTGAATTTGTCGAAATATCGATTATTAATAAATATTAATATAGAACTATAACCTAAAGCCGTTTTATTTTAATATAATGAGTTCTGAAAGATTTTTTACTGTACTATTATTTGTATTTAATAAGTTATATTTTAAGTAAATAAAAATCTACCTTATGCAGGTATTTCTTTAGTATATATCTTGTTTATGTACCAAAATGAAAAACAAGTTTTTCAACTACATTAAAATATGTCATAAAAAAATAATATTGATTTAGTATAGTTTCGTGTTTGAATTGAACACTAAATAAACATAAGAACCATGCTACATTTCTGTTAAAACTTTTTTTAAAGTTTTGATATCTAATAATAAAAAATATATACTATTATAGAAAAAAAACTGTATGACAGTTCAATATAAAATTGTTAATCTTGACAATAAAAATACTTTGTACTGATAAACATTTTGTTAGTGCATGAACAAAAGTAACAGAGATCAGAATAGGTTCATAGTCGAAATTCAATTTGGTTTTTCTTATTAATTTAAAGAAAACTAGCAAACAAATAATTAAAAATTAAGGTTATCTGGATTTTTTTTTAATTTGAAACCAATAATACCTTTGTGTGTAAGTTAAAAAAAAACATGACATATAAGATAAGTATTCTTAATGTTATTGACATATGATGTAGATTTACTTATGTAATATTATTTGAAAATGTGTGTGTGTGTGGAAAAAGTATAAAAAAAAACATTTAAATTTTTATTTCTACGACTGTTAAAAAATTACTTTATTTCATTATTTTTTGGGCAAATATTAGTTTAGGATAATTGTCTAAAAAAAGTTAATTATTGTATTTATTTCATTGTATTTACATGCACTGAAAACAATTGACGATCTTTGCGTTCGAAACGTAGGAAAAATATTATATATATATATATATATATATATATATATATATATATATATATATATATATATATATATATAAAGTTTATTTTTTTTCAGTCGTGAAAAAAGTATTACATTTATGCACTGGTTGCATCATTTCAATATCTTGAATATTATCTTTTTTTTACTTTTGCCTGACACTGATTTTTTTTATTTATTAATTATGCAATTAACAAATTTATCACGCAATTATCACGCATTTTAAAAAAAACATCATGAACAATTATGTAAAAAAAAATATCGAATTATTCTTAAATTACAGATAATCGTTTTTAATAACACTTAAGATACATGTGTAATTTTAAAGATTATCTAATAGAAATAGATTAGAAATAGAAACGAAAAGATAAATGTATAATTTTGCAATTTGCATTCTATGTAATCTTTTGCGTTTGTTTTTTTTTTTGTTACGTCAATATAAGTTAAAGCATTTTCGATAATGATAAAGCTGGCAGACATATTTTGGCAGAATGACGTAAAATTATTCTCAAAATTTTTGCCACATTATGGGCTATTTAAGGCCTTAAACGCCAAATTTTGGGCTTCAGCCCTTTTTTTGCAAAAATTTGATGTTTGTCAACTTTTTCGTAAAGTTAGCAGAATCCTTAAAAAGATGTCAAAAACAATCGCGATATCACTTCCTAACATTTGTTAATTATGGGTTATTTGTAATCTCCATTTTCAATGCATTATTATTTTTTCTTAATTTCTTTTTTATATTTCAAAGTTACTTTGGTAAATTACAGATTTCGAAAAAATTTGTTTAAAAAAAAATAGACTCCAAAAACGATATCAAAAACACTCGGAAATATAATTTCCTAACATTTTTTAATTATGGACATGGGCTCCATTTTCAACGCAAAATGATTTTGTTTCGTAATTCCTATCAAATTTATGAATTTTTGACATCGTTTTTAGGGATTTTGTTAACTTTGCGGAAAAGCTGACAAGACATCAAATTTTTGGAAAAACGTCTGAAGCTCAAAATTTGAGAATAATTTCACGTCATTCTACCAAAATATGTCTGTCAGCTTTATTGAATGAAAATTTAAGCACAGATTTCTATACTGTGCTACTATTTCAATTGTAAAAATAAATATACTTTAGCAAAATGGTGTTTTTCTTAATCGTAAAAAATATTTATTACAAATAAAGTGTAGTTTTACAAAAAAAATAAACTGCCTTTTAGATTAACTACGTTTTATAATTTTGTTCTTCTATTTTCCGGACACGCTATATTATGGAATAATTTGTTATCAGTTATTAAATATAAAATTGCCTAAACCGAAAATATCATATTTGCGTCCAATCCAAACTTCCCTAAAACAAAATAAAAATAAAATAAAAATAAAAATCGAAAGTGTGCTATGCACACGCCATAGCAATTTTTTTTATTATTATTATTTTTCAGTTGTTTGTTCGTCAATAACGTATATCCGCCATTTTAGTCAGTCACGTTTTCCTGTTAATTGTACGTTTGAGTATTAATTGTAGATTATTTAATTTGCATAATATATATATTAGAAATATATTAGTAGGTATATGGTGTTTTACTTTACACTTCTATTAACTAACAAAAAACCCAATAGTCAATGTCTCGAATGGCTAATATATCGAATGCTCAATATCTTTAATAGTCAATATCTCAAATTGCCAATCTGTCAAATGACCAATACATCGAATATCCAATATCTCAACGATATCACTAATGATTAATAAAAAAATTTGAATGTTTATTAATTCAAAAAAAATTCTTTTGTTGCAGGGTAAACACAATGATTGACATGGTAGCAACACGAGTCTTTAACGCATACAGCCTTCTCAAGCCGTGCGAAGACAAAACGGGAACAGAATCGTTATCTACATTTAATAAATTAAAACGATTCGATAATGAAGCTAAGAAACGGAAAACATTACAACGCGAAATTGACAAAGAAGTACGTGTTATTTATTTTACTCTATAATTTCAATAATTTGTATCTTGACTCTATGTTCATATTATACGATTTTCATGCGTTCAAATCTGTGTGAGAAGAAATAGAAAGAATTTAAGTAAAAAAAACTAGATATGACATGCTTTTATCTTACTTGAATGGTTTAGTTTTTTTGTACCATCGATAAAATATTTTCTCTCTCTAAAACTTCTGCGAGAATTTATTAATATTAAGTACAAAACTAGAAATTACATGCCTCTATCTTATTTAATTATTCTACACATTCATACACCCACATAAACTAAGTTCGGATTCGTCTGATCTAGAGGCTATATGAAGGATTCCTATACAGATTTTTTACTTTTGGAAGGGGTCGCGAAATATTTTTCATATCAATGAATTTGAGATGAACTGGTCTATATCGATTTTTAAATTTTCCCAGAGATCGAACGCATGAAAAGGCATATAATGTGATCGTACGACGTACACAGTACTTTAGGGATCCCATTCCGTCCCGTTTTGACCGGGACAGTCCCGTTTTTATGGATACTGTCCCAGTGTGCTCTCAGAATACTAATATCGTCAGTGAATAAACCTAATATTTTATTAAATTCATTTAGATTATGTCTTTCTATTATTTTCAGTGCAACAATCATTCATTAATGTAAATGTGGTTTCAATGTTTAATTTATTTAAATGTTTTATTTATGGATATTACTTTTTTTTATTAGAATTCAATGTATAATTTAAATTTTTTCTTAGAATTAAAATAGAAATACACATTCAAGAAAAAAAATATTCTTTCAAATAAAATTTCAAGTGTCCCTTTTTTACATTTCATAATTATGGGATCCCTACAGTACTTACATTCACCTTATAATAAAATTTGTGTACTAAATATTATTGTTGTTTTAGCTGCGTGAAAAATACATGTTTGATCTTAAAGAAAATCATATTTCGGTACCAGTGATTAACAAAAGACCTTTAACTGGATTAAGTTGCTATAATTGCTGTCCTGCAAGTAGGGTATGTAGATTTTTAATTATTAATATAGAAAATATTTTCTACAAAAGAAAAATGAAAGTTCAGTTTTTTTATGTTTATAAGTTGCAAGACAGGAGTATTATGTTTTTTAAAGGTTGCGCGTATATTTCTCGCATCTATTTTTGCATCTAACTAAGTTATATTTAAATTTAAAATTCGTGTAGTGGTATGTTTAAAAATACATAGTATGGAGTGGCGTGGCTATGGTGGCAGAAGATCTTCGGTAAATAAAACAGTTTTATATTTTATAATACAATATTTTCAAATTTATAAACGAAAGAATACAAAAAATAAATCGCCATATTATTTGAACACGTGTTTTATATAAAAAAAAAAAATATATTA
The DNA here is from genome assembly GCA_963966155.1 of Clivina fossor. Lineage (NCBI taxonomy): Eukaryota > Metazoa > Arthropoda > Insecta > Coleoptera > Carabidae > Clivina > Clivina fossor. The sequence continues at coordinate 29,608,440 of OZ014555.1, forward strand.
ACCTTGAAATTAAAACTAAAACTGAAATAAATAAAATTTATGTGTATTGTATCAAAATTACGTCTTATTTTAATTTAAAATATTAATTTTATCTGTTTTATATTACGTAAAATATTACAAAACTTATAATATTTAATAAGAATAAAACAACTACTCGGGCATCAGTCAATAGTTTTATTTTATTTTATTAAAATATGGTTCAATATTTCGACCTCACTGAGGCCACCATCAGGGACAATATTTATGACAGTTGTACCATTACACTACACTTCATTGTAAGAACGTTGTTATTTATGTAATGTCAAAAATTATATAAATAACAACGTTCTTACAATGAAGTGTAGTGTAATGGTACAATTGTCATAAATATTGTTGCTGATGATGGCCTCAGTGAGATCGAAATATTGAACCATATTTTAATAAAATAAAATAAAACTATTGACTGATGCCCGAGTAGTTGTTTTATTCTTATTACCAATTTACAGTCGAGAAAATACATATTATATAATATTTAAGTATAAATTTTTATTTTAAACTACTTAAACAGGGTGTAACAGAATAACTATTCCTAATTTTCAGAAATGATAAAGGGCACATAAAGAAACATTTTTTATTAATAAACTAGTGTCCGGAAATTTTTTTTTTCTTTCTTTTTTTTCAGCAGTCGATTGTACATCGTTACAACTTGTGTATCGAAAATGGTGGTCGTAACTTCGAACAATTTTTATAAAGTATAATGCGCTATTATTTCTAATAAAATGTTCCTTAACTTAACTACTCTTGGATGTTTTGATTAAGATTGTTTTTAACGATATCTAGTGTATCTTGGCAACGAAAAATTTCCGGACACTAGTTTATTAATAAAAAATGTTTCTCTAAGTGCACTCTATCATTTCTGAAAATTAGGAATAGTTATTCTGTTACACCCTGTATAAATTTTTAGCTTATTGTTAGAAATACAAAATACAAAATTTTGTTAAAATTGTATATGTTACTTAACTATTTACTAGATTATTAAAAATATTTTCATGTGGCTAACCGGTTTTTTTTTTCGGTACATATACGTAGTTTAAATTACTTTCAAAACCTGTAACATAAGATATATAATTACGGCAGGAAATTCGTCGTTTATAAAAAAAATTTTGTAGTTTCTCTGTAAAAAAATATTTTATTTAAATTTCTCTATAATTAAAAATAACAAACGAACAAACATGTAAATAAATGTAATTTGTTTTATAAGTTATTTTTTAAAATAAATATTTAGATCTTTTTGTATTTTTAATTAAAAGCACTTTTTAATGTTGTTTTATTTAGGGGGTGTGGAGTCGATAAAAAGTCGATTGACTCCGACTCCAACTCCGAATGATTATTTATTAATTATAGTGCCAATATTCAACTAGGATTTTTTTTAATCATTTGTTTAGAATTGTTAATATAGTACTGATATATTAATTTCAGAAATTTTGTATGTATGGTTTATTTGTAAAAAAATGATTTTCCTTGAAAAATGCGATTTTCTCTTATTTCACATATACATTTTATTTGAAAAAAAATATGATCAATCTTTATTATAGTTAACATATATATTTTTTGGAAATCAAAATAATAATAAACAAAGAAAATATTGACAATTTAATATTTTTTATATGCATACTTCTGTAAATATATAAAAATTGTTATGAAATTATTAATTGTACATAAATTAGCTAATTTTTCTAATAATTAGTTACCATAAATATGTAGTGTTAAACGAATAAATCGAATGTAAAATTATCCTTTTTTGTATTCCCACCACCTGTCTGAATATAGCCTTTTGTTTGCCTTGAAATGGCCTTAATATTTGATTTAAATTTTTATATTAAATCTTTTATTCTTTATGTAACGAAACATTGCTTTTGACGCTTGAGCTCTTATAGAAAATAAAAATAATAATTTGTATTGTATATTTCAGGAATCATTAGTGAACAAATCAACGCAATCCGTAGCGCTAGTAAATTTATTCAATCAAGACTTGCACATCAAAGACGATGATTTCGTACAGAAATGGTTCTGCGATCTTATTCAAGTGTATTCGGTTAATAAATACGATTATCCACGTGTGGAAGGCACCGTACTGAAAGATGAACGTTTAAAAACGGCAATTGAACGTACAGCTGTTGAACAATTCAAAGATTTAGACACAACGAAAGAGGGACTCTATTACAAATTAATCAAAAACAATGAGAAACGAGCGTATAAATTGCTGTACGATATGCGATCAACACTATCCGATTTTCTACTACGATTCACATCGTGGGTCTTATATAAATTGTTACCGTTATTCTTGAATTCGGTTATCGTGCATCCGGGACAAGTTGAAATGCTGAAGAAAGCGTCCGAAAGTGGTTTACCGATGATTTTTATTCCATTACATAAATCACATTTAGATTATATTATGGTTTCGTATATTTTATTGAATAAAAATATTAAATCACCGCTCGTTGCTGCTGGTGATAATTTGAGGATACCATTCTTCGGGTTTGTATATTTATAAAATAGTTTTTAATATTTTAAATTTTTAATATTGAAGAACATATTATAAAGTATAAAGTTATAATTTACTGAATTATTATTCAACATTTTTCGACCAACCAAATTTTCTAAGTTTATTACTCAACACTTTGTGACTAACCATAAAATTATATTTGAAATATCTAACGAATTATTGCTTTTATCTTCTTCTTTCTTCGATTTTGGTCCGAGTATGGACCACGTGAAATAACTTCTCATGAATGTTTTTCTCCCTTCTTTCTTCTCTTCCACGTTCTCTTTCAATCTTTCTTCATGTTGTTTCTTTCTTTCTTCCGTTCATTTTGCTCCTTCTTTTTTGCCTTTTTTTGCAAAATCTTTGATTGTTTTTTTCCATTCTTTCTCCATGTTGTTTCTTTCTTTCTTCTGTACATTTTGCTCCTATTTTTTTCCCCCCTTTTTCTTGCAAAACCCTTGTAACCTCTGATCTTCTCTCTGAATTCTTCTCTTTTCTCCACCTCTTCTACATCTATTTCCATTTCTTCCATGTCTTTTTTCACCTCCTTAATCCATGTCATCTGGATCTCGGGGTTTCTGTCGACGTAGTTAAATATTCTCTTCCGTCAGTCTTCCTTCATTCATTCTTTTAATGTGTCCCTAGAAAGTCACTCTTCTTCTCCTCATTCTGTTTGTTAGTTTTTCTATTTTTGTGTAGATCTCCTTGTTTGGAAACTGAGAAACAGTTTTCATTTGTCATCTTCATATTTTGGTACCAGAATTTTTCCGTATAATTCCTCTCTCCTTTTATTCTACCTCGTCTAACTGTCTGGCCGTGTTTTTATAAGACTATCCGTATTTTTACTTTCATTCCAAACAATTTTAATTTCAATATTATCCTTTTGTTTTTTTCAGGAGTTTATTACGCGGCTTGGGTGCATTTTACATTAAACGACGCATCGATCCTATAATGGGCCGACGTGATCATGTATATAAAGCCGTTTTACACACGTATATGAACGAATGTTTACGGGCCGGTCATAATATCGAGTTCTTCTTGGAAGGTGGTCGAACGCGTACGGGCAAACCGTGTATGCCGAAATATGGTATATTTAGTGTTATTATCGATGCATTTATGGATGGTACAATTGAAGATGCATTACTCGTTCCTATCAGTATGAATTATGAGAAATTAATCGACGGTAATTTTGTGCGAGAGCAGCTAGGCGAACCGAAAGAAATGGAAACGTTCTCCTTAGCATTGAAATCGATTTGGAAGATTTTAAATAGTAATTATGGAATGATGCGGATCGATTTTAATCAGCCGTTTTCACTTAGGGTGAGTGTGTATTCTTTAAATTTATATATATATAGTATTTTTCGATAAGCGTTAGATATTATAGATTCGGTAAATTGAAATAAAACAGCCATATTAATTAAATCGAATCGGACACAACAGTTTGAGCAACTGTTTGTTCTAAAAACATTATTAGTTTAGATTACTGTTCGGAACTCGCACTTGCACTTTCAAAAAAGTGTCTAAATGAAAGATTACGAAACAAGTACTTCGGTACTTGAGATCATGGCTCGCCTAGAACTGACGCACCAGTAATGATGATAATGATAATTGAAGAAAAAAATATGTAGATATGATACAAATATTGTTTTAAATTCAGTTCAGTAGAAATATTATTAATATTAATTTAAAACTAAGTAAAAATTACGAAGTAATGCAATAGTTTAGTATTTTATGTTTCGTAAATCAGACTTTTAAATCAGGCCTAACCTCTACTTTGACACACGTTTTTCCCTATTGTGTATTTTACAATGCTAGAATATTTTTTCTGTACTAACTCGTTCCAACAAAATGTAGAATACACAATCTAAATAAAATTTACAAAAAATCTGGTAAGATTTTTTTGTAAATTTTATTTAGCAACTGAAGATGGAAGCTTAGCTTCAGAAATACGTATTTAGCTTTATTTTAATTTAAGTGTGGTTTTTGGGATTTTTTATAATATTATTTTTATTTAAATTTCGCCACAGTAATCTAATCTTATAGGTTAATTATTAATTTGCATTTTTCATAATATACAAATTAGGTATTTGAAAATAAAAATATATGTATTTCGAAATATCTAAATCTTGTTTGTTTTGCAGGAATTAATAAAAACATTTAATCAAAGTGCTAAAACCCAGCCGACCAATGGTTTAACACGTTCCATATCGCGTCAGTCAACGACTAGTTTATATGGTACAGATGTAGTAGCCGAAGAACACAAACAATTAGTACAAAGCATATCGAAACATGTCCTCTATGATTGTATTGATTCAACCGCCATTATGTCAACGAATGCCATATCATTCTTATTATTATATCGTTTCCGTAATGGTAGTACGATCGATGAAATTGCATTAGCCTTAGATCATCTACGATTAGAATTGACACTAGCTAATCGAGATTTAGGATTCTCGGGCGATAGTATCGACGTAGTTAATTATGCTGTAAGTATTTGATTTGATTTTTACATACATACATACATACATACACAATCACGCCATGTACCCAAAAGGGTGTGGCACAAATTCTTTTCATCATCCCGAAATCAGTCGCCTCCAAACATTCCTATCCAAACAAGTAACTTTCGCTTCATCCACATTCATAATTCCTCTCATACATGCTCTTTTATTCCTACTACTTGGAAACTTTCGCTCACGCAAGCCACTCTCTCAATCATACCACTCCAACTACTCATCGGACGTCCACCTGCATACGTATACCATAAAAATCATTCAAATAAATCTTTTTAACCAAACGTTCATTAGAAATTTGCTCAACATGTCCGAACCATCTTAACTGACTAACACGGCAACTTTCGCTACAACATTTTTTTTCAATTTCACACTCATCATACACTAATCTATTTCGTACCCGATCTCTCCTATTTTCACCACATACCCCACGTACAAAATTTCATTTCCACAGCAGTCATTTTCCGTTTATGCTTTTGCAACCAAACCCAACATTCACTACCATACATCAACGTAAATTAATATTATTTGATTGTTTTCCAGGTGGATTTATTAGGAGCAGGTTTGGTAGTGCGACAATGTGTCGATGGTATAGAATTAATAAAGCCCGTATCGGTATTACCGAATGTAATCGAATTAGCCTATTACAGTAATTGCTTGATGCAACATTTCGTATTAAAATCAATCATAGCGACAGCTCTAAATGCAATCGATTTAAGTAGCGGTTACGTAAGCGAAACGGAACTGATGCATCATTGTTTAGAACTCTGTGATATTTTACAATTCGAATTCATCTTATGTAAACCGTGTCAAAGTCAAGAAACTACCATCTTAAACGCGATCGATGATTTAATTGTACGGGAACAAATTTTCTTCCAAGTAAGTGTTTCATATTTTTATTAAACTTGTTTCTTTACTAAAATAAAACGACTTTAGGTTGTAGTTCTGTATTAATAATCAATGTTTCGACGTACTCAACGTACATCTTCATCAGGAACAATAATACAAATAATATTTACAATAAATAAACAGAACCTACAAACAAGTTACTAGGTAACAAAATAACTAACTAGTTCTTAAAATTTATAAATTTTTAATTAAAGAAAGACAAATTTTATTATTTAAATTAATGCCTTCACAGTAATTGATTTTATTTATTTTTTCTTTAGAAATTTACAAACTAAACTCGTTTTATTTTAATATAAATTGTTCTGTAAGATTTTTTTACTTTTTATGTAATAATCTTAAAAATTTAATCAACAATTCACAAATAATTAATTATTTAAGAGTAAAGAATAGTTTTAGGTCCGGTTTTATAAACCCAGGTAAAATTTATTTTAGAATTAAGTAAATTAACTTCAGAGATTTCTCAGATTTCTGTATTATTAAAAAGAAACAAATTTATTCTAGTGGTATTACAAAATAGTTATTATTCTTAATAATAACAATCTGGTAGCAAATTGTTGAAATAATTTATTATTTAGTAGGAGAAAAAATTTACTTGTGAAATAAATTCAAACCGGCGTTTATCATACTGGACATTTAGTTGCATGAAATTGATATATATTTTTTTTTTAGAATAATAACTCGGTAGATTTTACAAAGAATAGACAAATGGTTGAAGAATTATTAGGTGATGATATGGAAGAGGAGGAAAAATCACCCGAATATCAAATCAATAAGAATGAAAGTTGTGAAAGACATTTGCGATTTTTACGTGATTTATTACGGCCGTGGATTGAACCGTATTGTATATCAGCGCAATTATTAGAAAAATTAGTCGGTGAAACTGCGCTGGAATCCGAATTAACCAAGGCAATTTTAGACGACATGAAACGCCAATATGTCGCGGGCACTATTAAATATGGTAAATCACAATCTTTTTTTGAGTTTTTTTTTTTGGTCAGAATACTTATAGGTTAGGTTTGTTTGTTTCATTTAGCAGTAGTGATGTTTCATTTATCGGTAATTTGTTTTTGATAATTTATATCAGAAATTTTACCCTAACTAAAGGCACGTTTTAATTTGGTTGATTCTATCACAATTGAATCAATGGAATTAAAAGAAAGTGAATGTACGATTCAATGAAATTGAAAACAGCTGTTTAACCCATTTCATTCCAATGTTGCGTACACGCAACACGAAGTTTAACTACAGAAAATGCAGTCAAAATGAACTTATACAAAACTCATCATGGATATGTCAAAAGGCATTCATAAGCTCTCTGTTAATGTGTTTTTTTATATATATATCACAATTAGTCCAACACTTCGTGAAAAAAATAAACTATACATGTTTTTTCAATGTTTTTAAAATGTTAAAATATATTTAGTTCAACTTTATGTGCATATTCCTGAATGCTATATATGTGGGGATACATATGAATTTTTTTTTTCTTGAACATAGACCTATCAATGAATGATTTATGATTTAATTTTAATTTAATTTAATCAGTTATCTGTGGTGCAAATGACAACACACTGCTAGTTTTTAATATTTATAATGTTATTTCAATTATTTTGAAAGTGAAATTGATGACAAAATAGCATTTTTTTTTCAATTTTTATCTTTGGAAAGAAATGGGTTAATTTAAAAATGATTAATTATTAATAATTAATATTAATATCACAAAATACAGTACACAACAAACATTACCTCATAAAATAACTATTCAACATGTATTGCGTATATATGCACATGTCAGTTTGTATGAATCATCTAGATCAGTGTTTCTCAACCAAGAACGCACCACGTACTAGTAAAATAACTACTTTTTTTTATGCGGACCACTAATAATAATTGTTGATTGATTTTTTTCAAGAAAACAAATATATTGAATGTACTACTAAATCCACATTTATTTCAGTTGTAGAAAATCACAGAAAGTTCACAGAAAATAAACAATATATTTCCACAAAAAATGCGCATAAAAAAATAACAGTAGAAACTGCAAAAAACACATAATAATATTTAAATAATGAAATGCAACACAAAAATAATTTTAAAATTACACAAAACTTCTGCGTTTCCAGTAAATCACGAAAAATACACAATATATAAATAATTTTTGTTAGCAAAAGTATAATAATTACTAAAGTGTTTCGTTATATTGCGCGGACCACCGGTGGTCCGCGGAGTACATGTTGAGAAACACTGGTCTAGATTATTCAACATTATAGGTAACGAACAAAGGTAATATTACCGGTAATCACCAAATAATACACGATACTTACCGCGGTAATTTATTGGGCCAATATTACTGTTTAGATTTTGTTTGATTTAAAAAAAAATAAAGTATCTTAAAATAAAAAAAGCTTTAGGTTTTAGTTCTGTAGAATTTTTAATTAAAATTCGACTTTTCGCTATACTGAACATATGATAGTTGATAAAATACTATAGGTTTGCTTCATTCAGTAATAATAAAATCACTAAATTGCTGTTTTGGGCCGTGACATTCAGATATTATAGCTGATTTTGATTAACGCATGCATATATAACCAGTGGTGATATTCAGCGGGTTCGGTCGAACCCGTTGTTAAAATTTTTAAAGTTTTCCGAACCTTGTTAAAAGCACGTAACATTTTTTAGTAGTTATGTTTCTTTTTAAAAAATATACTTATTATATTCTGTAACACTACTAAACTAGAGCCTTAGAGCGTTCATAGTTTTCGAGAAAATATTTTCTACAAAATAAACCATTTTGAACACTCTTTATTATTTATCAAAAAAATATAGTTCTGCCATAAACAATGTTAAATTTTAACCGAGTTAATTTTTCGAACGCGTTTTTTTTACTTATATGGGTATCTTATGGTCAGTTTTTGCGCTAATGTTGCTAATGGACCGTTTGAGCGAAAAAAAATATTGTTAAGAAAACCTAACCTAACCACTGCATATAAATATTATTTGTATAGAAGTAGACACGAAAACTACAAAATGGATTCGAACAAACCTTAATATACGTGTAATATAACATTACTTATTGATAATTTAAATGCATTATTCGTTTTTTTTATTTCGTAGGCGAAAGTGTTTCCGTAGATCCAGTAAAAAATGCGTTGAAATTGTTCCAACAGTGGGATATATTAGAAATGCACACCGAAGAAAAAGTTCGATTGTTATATCTTCGTGATCAGTGTGACAATGTTGAAAGTGTTAAACAATTATGCCAACGATTAAATAAATTTAGAGCTTCCTTTTAAATCCCATCCAATTGGACCTTGTTTTTTTCTTCCGAACATGTTGTTGTGGAACCAAAGAAGTTGGAATATAAAATCAACTTTTATTTGTGCTAAATATAAATATAATTAATTTTATTTTTTTGTAAACTCTTATTAATTTAATTAAAAAAAAAGTTGTTTAAACATTCTGTGATAGAATTTAAGCATCAATTATTATATTGTGCCTAATTAATTGACAATTTATTGTATAAATTTCAATAATCAAGTTAAATATTTTTATATATGTTAAAAGAATGAAATTTTGAAAGAATTTTTCTTCTTTTCTGTTTGGTCAGGAAAAGACTGATTCTGTTTAGAAACAATAAGGATTTATTTGAAAGGGTATCTCTAGCTCTGTATAGTATTAGTTGTTAAAAAAAAACACAAAATTTTTGATATTTAATGTTATAATTAAAAACCATCTTTTGTAATATTAAATTATTATATTATTTAACCACATTCATTTGTCAGTGTATTTTTTGTTTAAAAACAATTAAAGAAAAAATCATATTTTAAGTGGATAAAATTGTTTTCATTAATTGTTCTGGCGTTGGTTGATTCGAAACAGCAGATATTTGAAAATTTTCTGTTTTTAAAGCTTGTTCCGTTGAAGGTCCAATAGCAACAAACTGGAAAATCAAAACGAAATTTGGAAATAATTTCCTAAAATTATTTTAACAGGGTGGCTAAAACCTGGAGAACCGGGAAAAGTTCAGGGAATTTTGTTGATCCTGGAAAAGTCAGGGAATTTTGTTGATCCTGGAAAAGTCAGGGAATTTCATTTATATTTGGTGAAATTTGATCGGCGAATTCACAAAATTACAAATACAAATTTTGTGCAAATCTATATTTTAAAGAATATTTTGTGATTCACATTACTTAGGAAGTCAGGGAAAAATGGGAAAAAATAATAATCTGGAAAACCGGGAGAAAAGTCAGAGAAACTGATTTTCACAAAGTTTTGGACACCCTGTTTAATTATTCCAATAATCTATCTTTTGATTCGTAAATTATATTGATTTTCAAATAATTCAAAATCATAAAAATTGAGTCAATTAGTAATCATGCTTCTAATAATTTCTTAAATTAAAATTTAATATAAACCTTTATTTGATGTAAAGCTATATTAGCTTCCTTAAGAATTTTTGAAGTAAACTTAACACCTGATGGACTAAAATAAACAAAATATTCTGGTACACTTGTAAAATTTGATGTCAGCTTTACAAATTCATTATTTAAATTCTCATTTTGAATAGTTTCGTAAACAGTTATTGCATCTAATAAAATATGATGTTCCTGTAAACGAGTTCGTAAAGTTTCTTTTTTTAAATTTCCACAGGGAAATAACAATTTCGTGGGTTTATCTATAATGATAATAATAAATTATTATACCTCTACACCTACTAATGTTATTTCTAAAAAATCCTAACCTTCAATAATAACATTTGCCAAGTTATTTGCATTACCAGATTCTTTGCCTTTACAATTTAAATTTAATTCCTTATTGGCTACTTCGTAAGTTGTTTCACCAACAACGTAATTTAATTTATTTCTCCAGTTTTCATTTAATGTTATTTTATTTTCCGTTAAACAGAGTTTAGTTGCAATAACGGCTCGTGAACTAGTGAAAACAATGCCTTAAATACATTCAAATTAGATTTTCGAATTATATTATAATTTAGAAAAAACTGTAACATACCATCATATTCATTTACATTTACCAATTTATTGTATAATACTGATAAATTAATAAATTGAAAATCTAATACTTGCAGATATTTTACTGTAAATCCATGTTCCGTAAGTAATTGTTCGTATTTATCGTTTTCATCGTCTTTTTGTCCTTTAAGTAATAAAACACATTTACTTTCTATAATCATAATAAATGAAACAATATTTATTCATATTTTATCATGTCAGATAAATGACATTTCATTTTATTAACCTAGTTTTTCATTATATAATATTAATAGATATTAAATATGACAGATGGCAGTGTAATGTGAATGCACAAAAATAAATATAAAAAAATTAACATTTATTTTTTTTTAATTTTACTGGTATTTAACAATTATTTCACAATTATAAAGAAATTGAACAACAAAAGTTTATCAAAATTTTGTTTTTAAGAATACATAATTGTTTTTTTGAAGATAAAATTTATTTTTAAAAAATTATATATTATAAGTATATATTTTAAATAATTAAAACATTCTAAAGTGTTTCGTAATATTATATTAAAATTAATAATTATAATAAAGTGTGCTGTAATAAATTTTAATTATTTTTTATTTAATACGTAATTAAAATTTATGTTATATTTAATATTTATAATGTATAAATGTCACTTTTTTCTTGTTTTTAAAAAGTGTTTGACGGTTTTTTCTAATACAAACAGTAATAAAATATAACTTTCTAATAATATTCAGATAATAGACAACATATAACTTAACTATTTTATGAATTAAATAGTAATGAATAAATATATTTTGTATGAATGAATTTTATTTCTAAAGATAGTTTCTATTTTTACCACTAGATTGCATTGTTGATGTTTAGTATATTCATATATTTTGCTTTTGTAATAATTACAGAATATTATATTGAACTGAAAATTTTACTTTAGTATAAATAAAGCAATGTAGCATATAATTTTGCTATTTTAATTTTACAATAAAATATTTTTTTAAAAATAAGTATTAGATTGGAATGCATGAATAAATAAAGTAAGGTTGAATGTAGTTGTGTGTTGGTTGATTTGCAACGCCCTCGCGTTGCATACAGAATCACTAATAATAATCATTCTGAGGGAAGACCTGGTGGTGGTTGAGTGTGTCTGTGCCATTAACTTTCTTTAGATGTTTTCATGTTTTTGTGAATAAATAAAATGACATGGTGAATATAGAACGTTTATTAACTAATATATATTCGGTTCGTGAGTGTTTTTCTTGATACAACCACCACAGCAAAAATGCCAACCACTGCCGATTGCGATTGTGAATTCGTGTCGAAAGAGTGGCTTTTGGCAAAATTACGGTGTAGTGTCAGTAAATTAGTTATATTAGACTGTCGTAGCTCAAATGAATACGGCGAATCTCATATACGGGATGCTGTCAATTTTTCGATACCGAGTATTATGCTGAGACGATTGGCAGCGGGTAAAATCGATTTGTTATCGACAATCAAATGCAGGGAACTGAAAAATAAAATCTCCAGTGCGTATAAGGAGAATCTATTCGTACTTTACAACGATTTAACGGAGGTTCAACTCAATCAGAACGATTCAACACTCGGTGTTTTGTTGCGAAGACTCACACAAGATGGTTGCCGTGTTGTTTGTTTGGAAGGTTAGTTTTATTCTCTCATCTGTTTATGTTTTTTTTTTGTATATCGTATTTGTGTCATACACATTGCTATTTTAATAAATTTTTGTTGATATATTATTGAAGTGAAATGTCATAGTCTATTGTTTCCTATACGGGATGTTTGTGCATTTTGTTGCGCTCCACAGGTAAAGTTGGTCAGTTGTATATTGGCATTAGTTCATGTTTGTATAGGTTAATGTACACTGTAGCAGGACGGTTGGTTTAAAGTAATTCATTGATCAGTTCCTGTCGTATACTATTTTGGCGGTAAATAAACGAGTGCTAAGTGTTCAATGTCATCATTCCATTATTATTATTATGTACAGTAGCACTTTGCATATTATTATATGGATTGTATGTAGTATGCTGTGGTTTGTTTCACGGTTCAGTGTTATATTAAATCAACAGACAATGAGATTCATGATTCATAATACATGTATATAAATTTAGCGGCCATTCTGATACTGCAATATACGGGGTGTCTGTATTAAATAATAAAAAGTATTAAATATAAATGTACTTTTTATAATGTACAATGGAACCTCGCATAACGAGCATAATTCGTTAAGCGAAACAATTTTTACCATATAAATTAATGTAAAATAAAAAAAAAATTAAAAAAAAATAATCAAAAAAACGTTATATGTAACGTTTGTTCAAAGAAAATTACATATAAATTGTTAAGGAGCGTGATTTATCTCCATCTTTTCTTCTATCGCCGGGGAATGAACCAACCTGGCAATGAGAATTCGATTGTGCAGAAAACAAAAAAAATCGAAATAATTACTAACATAGCTAATTCCTTTTTACTAGCAAGCTGTCTAGAGACATTTGTTTTTGCTACATTTTGTTCTAAACACAGGCTGATGTAGCAATGGCATGGAAAGTTCCATCGCACAATTCGAGGATTGCCCTATCCACGTCACTCGTTAAGCGAGTCATTTTACAATTTATTTTGCTCGTTATGCGAATTACTCATTATGCGAGGTGCTCGTTAAGCGAGGTTCCATTGTATTTAATGAAATATCAACTTATTATTTATTTTCATTCATGAAATGAACTGAATTTTAAATATTGTTCTACGGAAACATGTTGTATATCGGTTTTTACTCAATATAAAATTAAAATTTTTATTGTTTAGAATTTAGGATATACTTAGTTTACCGTTGTTATTATTTTTTTTTTTTACAAGTCTGTATTCATAGTAAAATTTGAATAAATTGTAACAAACATTTAATTTACACACAATATATCGTTAGTTTTTATTTGTTGACTGGAAAAAAAAATATTGCATAAAAATGCGTATGTGTCTGTATAATGTATATGTGAGAATACATAGTTTCGTGTGAATTACAATTATGAAATTGACTTTTTATATTATAATTCGTTTGAATAACAAATAAGAACTATTTATGAGTAAATTATGAATGTAAATATTGTTGTTAATTCTTGTTTACTATTTTTTTTAAATGTTTTGTGCTTGGGATATAAATAACTTTTTATAGAAATCAATTAATTATATGCAATTTTCAAGAAATGAAGTAAACACAATTGAAAAATAAATTTTTATTAATAAATATTATATTTATATGTATAATTAATAATAGATAAATATTATATTATATTTAAGATGCTATATATATAGGGATTTTTAAAAATTATACGACTTTGATTACATTAGACAGAATTTTCTTCAACAAATGATGCTTTATTAGTTTTCAAAAATTCTATCCCTTTTAATAATAAACGGAGATTACTTCTAACTCGAGTTAAGTTAATCTATCAATGTTAACAAAACAGATTTATTTTTGGAATAATTAATCAGAGAATACGGAAATATCTATTATTACTTGGGCATATTTCATGAAAATATTACTATAAAATAAATTTTTTCTAGACCAATTTATTGTATTTTGTAAAATAAACTAATATATAAGTAATTATTTTAATAAATTTTATTTATACTAGTTAAAAACAGCAAAGTTTCTATTCTTCAAGGTAATAATTTTTGTTTTTTTAAAAACTGCATACATTTAAAAATGACAACTGATTAGTTTCAGCAATAAAATTGAAGATTAGATAATCTATTTTCTTTTCTAAATTTAAATAACCATCATTTCTAATTCTGGCTTTTTCTATATTAACAAAAGTAATGACGTAATTTGATTGATAACTCTCGCTTTTTCTATAGCTACTACTTGAGACAACAACAAAAAAATCATTGATAAAGTTATTAATAAACAAAACAAATAATAAAAAGTGAAAATCTGATTACGTCATCAGTCATAAGTCTGTAATATTGCTCATTTAATATCAGATGACAAATAAAATAATACCAATGGAAATTATAAACAACAAACACGCATATGTAATTATAACAGATGTTGTAGAAGTCGCTAAAAAGATACCGCTATAAAAATGATTTTACTTTTTATTTCATTTTTTTTTTTTTAAATTTATATAAATGATACAGAAGCAACATGACTTGGAAAATTCCAATAAATGAATGAAACCGATTAAATAAGAACTTTGAACTTGTTTAGCCGAAAAAATAAACAGCGAATGATCTTTACTTATAATATTGTAGTGGGCGTTGAACGTTTCTGATGCTTTACCGAATTGCTATTTTTTATTCAAATACGTATTATCAACGAAAATAATCAGCACCTTACGAAATTTATAAATCGGTTATTTTTAGAAATGAACACACTCGTTTTTTGTTTAGACAAAATGCGGAAAACATAATATGATTATACTATAGTAAAGTATATAGAAGATCGAAAAAAAAATATATATTTGTATAATTTTTATTCATTCATAATTATATACATATACATGTTTTTATTTCATATTTCAGTTATATTTTTTTTCCCATATGTTTCATAAAAAATTAAAATTTGAAAAAATATGAATTTATTTAATAACTAGCAAATATAGGATGTCTCATGGGAAGTTTCTGAAACTAATCAGCTGCCATTTTTATCGGAATGTAATTAATTTTTATATAAAAAGAGAAAATTCTGCAGTTTTTAATGGATAAAAATATTTGACTTATGAAAAAAACATATGATCTACCGAATAGTACCTATGAAAATAATAGTTTACCTATGTATTAAATAATTAATCTATGGTTTTAATTTTTCACCTATAGAATTAATTATTGATGTATAGAAATATTTATCGACCTATGAAAATAATTATCGACTTATGGAAATAATCAAATACCTACTGATATAATTATCGATCTATAAAATTTGATCTATAAATTTTACTATTGGCTATTTAGGGTAGGTTAGGTTAGGTTAGTAGGTTGGTTTAGGTTTTTTTTTTTTTTTACTATAGATCATTTTTTTAATTATTAATAGGTAAATGATTGATTTTTCTATTGGTAATTGAAGGCATGAGATTTTTATTTTAATTGAGAAGAATTAGATTCAATTTTAATATTCAATTAAAAATTCAATAACTTATTTAATTTTCCAGCCATTCTTAATTTTGTATAACTAGTCGATACAATAACAATAATAATATAATAATAATAATTATTATATTATTATTGAAATAGTCACTTGTTTTAATTCGTCTATTGACTCATGGAAAATTACATTTCGTTTAAAAAGATTGTAAAAAATTACTCAATGAAAAAAATGAAAATTGACTGGAAGTAGTATAAAAACAGTTACGTAAAAATAGGTAATTATATTTAATTATTATTTGTACATTGTTACTTTGAACAATCATGAATGAAATGGGTTTTTTTTCCTTCTTTCGTTTAAGCGAGAAAAATATGTGAAAGAAATTGAATCGATTTCATATTCTATATTGCAAAAACCTGATATGCAAATCTTATGCAACAAGTATTTGATAACAACACCTTATGAATGTAAATCTCATAAACATTACCTGCGCAAATTTTTCCATAATTACTTGTTATTAAAAATCTTTCAGAACGCATTATATTAAAACATTCATTTATTTTTTATTTTATCTTGTAGGAATTTGTTTACTAACTTTTAAGACAAATAAATATTGTAATTACACTTTATTAAAATTTATTGTAACAGCAGAAAAATTTCTTTTTCGTTACACACACACATACACGCAAATAGAGTGATATAGATAGAGTTGCAGCATTTATGGTTGCTAGTAGGGCAACTCTGTTTTTCAAGTTCTTATTAATAATGAATTTTATTTATTACTTTTGCTCCAATGATTGAATAATTCATTGTAAAATATACTTGAGAGATCGTGGGTGTTTCTTGTTTGTGAACATTTTTAACTGTTTGCTTAGTAACATTGTAGATTTATAAATTTAACAGAAAATTATTCGAAATTTTTCATTAAAAACAGCTGACATTTTGGCACGATTAAGAAAATTGTATGCATCTCATACGGAAAGTTTATATTTACAATTAGGATCATCTTCTAACTGGTTTGCATATTTCTTTGCTAAACTTTATACTTTAAAAAATAATTGATATTTCTTCAATTAAATGAAATAAATAGTTTGTATATTTATTAAGTGATAACATATTAATTTTAAATAATATAAACATACTGTATTATAAATATATTTTAATAATAATAAATAAAATTTAAATAAAATTTAGTTTCCTTTAATTAAAAATTTATAAATTTTTATGATACATATATACATACATACACAATCACGCCATGTACCCGAAAGGGTGTGGCACAATTTTTTTCCATTATCCCGAAATCAGTCGCCTTCAAACATTCCTATACAAACAAGCAATTAGTTACTTATTTTGTTATCTAGTAACTTGTTTCTATGTTTTGTTTATTTACTATATATGTCATTTGTATCATTTTTTTCTGATGAATATGTACGTTGAGTACGTCGAAACGTCGACTATTAATAAATCAGAACTATAACCTAATTATTTAATAATATAGAAAATAAAATATGACTGGTAGTGTATTTAGATAAAAAATTTTATGTAATTTTTTTAATCAGTAAACTGTTCACTACGTCGTCTACGCAACTTCCGTTCTTTTCTTGAATTCGTAGAAATCTTTACAAACTTATTATCTATAGACACTTATATATTATATATAGATTTAACTCTTTAAGATTAATTCGAACGGAAAAATATTTTACGTTAGTTGCATTTGTAATTTTCTATCTTTCATTTATTAAAACTTTTATTTCGTGTAAATTTATTTTACTTTTCTAGTTATCGTGTATGTTTTCAAATTGAAATAAAGAAAAAAAATAGTTCTGTATTAATAACTAGATAGATAGATATTTTTATGATCTAATTAATCATTTGTTACCTATAGTAACTTGGTTCTATGTTCTGTTATTTACTGTAAATGTTATTTATATCATTTTTTCTTGATGAAGACGGACGTTGAGTTTGTCGAAACGTCTATTATTAATAAATAATACAGAACTTAAAGCGGTTTTATTTTATATAATGAGTTCTGCAAGATTATTTATTATTTATTTAAATAATGAAGTTTTGTTACAGTTCATACATAATAGTTAATAGAAAAAAATCTGCTATGGCCACCACAAAATTCAACGTTATTACAAACGACTTTTAAAATACTTTGATTTTACATATATGTCAAAATAGATAGAAAAAAAAAACGCAAAAATATAAAAATTTATTAAATCGTATCAACAAATGTCTTAAATGAAAGTTGTTAGTTATTGTGTATAGCAATTTTTGTGAAATAATTTTTTAAAAATATTTTTCTATTACGATATATTCGCGAAATACATAAAAGTGACATCAGTAAACTATACTACTTGCGGTGAACGAATTTATACCAGAAGTTGATCTTTCACATTCGAAACTTAATTATGATTAATAATAATAAATAAGTTTTTGTAAAATCTCTAATAAAATCCTAAAAATCCTGGAAATTTCGTATAAAATCCGTAAAATTAACGAAGAATTACTACAAACTCAACAATTATACGTGAAATTTGTAAAATCTAGTGTACAAAATTTGAAGAAGTGATTTCCCCTTCGCCAGAACCGTTTTATTTTAATATTAATGAGTTCTGAAAGATTTTTTTCCTATATAATATTTATGTAATAGATCATAAATATAGAAAACTACGTTACACCAACGAATAGAACCGATGGTTTGTGTACATTCAGCAAGCGAACAGATTAATAAGGTATAGTAGGCGTTGGAATTAATAGCTCACGCAAATGTTTCAGCCTTTTTCCCGATATACATATATAGCATAGCATAGAGTGACAGAGATATGTATGTATGTATACACGCAATATGCAAACGATATATATATATATATATATATATATATATATATATATATATATATATACAAGGTGAAAAAATATATTATGTATATGAATATGTGTGTGTGTGTCTTTGATTTAGAGCTTGTGGGTGTTACATTGCATATACACGCAACAACTATTTTCGTTCTCTCTATGATAAAAATGAATATGCTCGCAAAAAAATCACTCTTTTTTTTGCATTGATATAAATTTAGACTACTGTTTGTATATTTCACACAATGTCACATTTTTGAGTTATACATACAGAAATAAAAAGAAGTTAGGACCATCCGCCATCGGAGTTCAGTAAAAGGAGTTAAAATTATAATTTCAGATGTAATGCCGGATTCATGCTGACCAATTTCAACTTCAATCTAAACTACAAATACAATTTCGCCAGAGAGATAAATATGCATTACCATATGTAACCATTAGGGTGGTTTTTATTTTGGCAAAGTCGGAAATTATTCGCCAAAATTATTCCAAATAAATAAAAAAAATGTCCATACACTTCCCAGACCTGGCAGATGATATTAACCCGTGCCTGTTGAAGGCTCAACATTTGCATTTAGCTTAAATGGCGAAATCGCCTTTTTAGACATTTTGGGATATAACTTTTATTGTATTTACTTTAAAAATATTTCAAAATAATCACCAAAAGGTTAATGAAATATGCTTTCTAGTAGTCCAAAATTCATGCCATTGCGATGATTATTAACGGAGTGGTGAGAATTTGAAAAATATGATTTCTGACTCAGAAAAAAGCTATAATGATTAATAATCCTTTAATATTTAACTAACTATAATATAATTTTTCTGTGGAATTAAAAATATTTAAGGGTCTATTCCCATTTGAAGCATCAATTTTTAAGTGTTTTTCAATTTTTTTTTTTATTTGAAAACTTTTACAACAAATAAAACAGCAATTATATCGTTGGAAAGTGTATTTATTGAAGTTTTAAGCAGTATCTTTTTTTTTCAAAAAAGTCAAATTTTCACTTAAAAAAATGGAATCAAAGTGATCAGGTTAAAATTCAGATTTCTAACACATGTAACTTTGGAACCTACAAATTGTATAATTATTACATTTATTTTCAAAATGACGGATTTCTCAAAAAAGTGTCTAAAGTTAAACATTTTTATTTTGATTTAGGGGTAAAAGTTATACATTTTGTGGGTTTCAACGAAAGTTACATGTGTCACAAGTACTAAACATCTAATTTGTTTTTGTTTTAGAAATGTAGAATGCGAGTTTTATTTGCCACCATTGGCATATCTGAATTTTGACCTGATCTGTTTGACGCCATGATTTTAAGAGAAATTTGACTTTTTTAAAGAAAAAAAAAATACTACGGAAATATCCCCTTAACTTTGTAATATTTTTTTAAATATATAATCTTAGGTTTTTATTGATAGGCATTAATACAATTAACTTCTGTACATAAGTTTTTCTGTATTTTATTCTTAAAACAATCTTCTATCCACTTGAAAGATGATATTTCATCATCTGCAATTTACTTAAAAATAAAAAATCACAACAATGACGTCATGCTAATGCCATCTCATCTATTAACTGAACACATGTTTAATGTCACTAGTAGAAACAAAACACTATCTCTATTCATAAACTAATCTCGATTGATTAATAAAGTAACCACATCGGAGCCACAATCCCGAATCAACATGATTGGATCAATTTAAAGATAGTTAGAAAGGAAGAGAAAAAAAAAGCAAAACTTAGGCGGCCACGCAGTTGATTCACGTTTTATATTCTTGTAATTTTCTGCGATGTCGACTAACTCGAGAATGAATTGTGAAATTGAGAAGGTCGCTATTGACGTAGCAACTAGTCGTATCACCCGAATCAAATGAAAGAACATATAACCATCTGGTTAGGTGTACACAGTAACAGAGTCACTAGATTTAAGTATAGCGATGAATGAGCGAGAAAATTATTTAACAATGAAACAACTAATACTACGTATGACACATTCGCTATTACTATTTTTTTTAATATATTTTTTTTTTTTGCAGAAATATATTTTTTATTTTTATTATATTTTTATGACTGCAAACATCAATTTTATAGATAAACGTAAAATATATTTTTATTTACTATGTAAAACAATTTCTTTGTGTTATTTAAAGGTCATTTATTTGTTGTTAAAAAAAAAACTGCTTTAGGTAAAAATTCTGTATTAATATTTATTTATAATTGATGTGATCTCAACGTCCATCTTCATCAGGAAAACTGATGCAAATGACATTTACAGTAAATAATAGATCATAGAAGCAGGTTACTAGATAACTAGATTATAAAATTTAATTAATGGAAGCTAAATTTTATTTAACTCATTAAAGACGGACGTTAAGTCCGTCGAAACGTTGATTATAAATAAATATTAATACAGAACTTTAACCTAAAACAGTTTTATTTAATATAATAAACTCTAAAAGATTTCATTTGATTAATCATCGATTTAAATCAATTTTAATTAACTACTTTTTTTTAAACTAAATTTGATTTTTAATAACTATTTAATTAAAATATTTAGCTATATCTAGCATAAAATAAATATTAAAACAAAAATTTGTATACATACAAATGAACGTTTTTAATTTTTTTCTACTAAACGATGCATCGTAGAATAATGGTTTCTTCACTCAATTATCGTCCTCATTATTTCGCATTTTTCCATATCATGCTTATTTTCCTAGACCTCATAGTTTTTGAGAAAAAAAATAAAAACAAAAAAAAATCGAAAAAAAATTCTAGCGCTCGAACGGCACATGCTAGCAAATTAAAACTAAAACCAAATTATAGAACTTTTTATTGTCTATCAAAAAGTATTCTAAAAGTATTTCTCCGAATTTAACTCGAGAAAGAAGTATACTTATCGCAAATTATCGAAATTGCATGTTAAATGTCCATACGAACATAACGAACGAACACAATAATACAATAATATTATTGAGCTTTTTGTATTATACAACATATACAGCTAATAAAAACTAAAACAAATAATTTTAAATATATGTTTGAAGTTAATTAGATGTAGTTAACCTTGAATAAAAACATTTTGATGTTATACACTTCCAAATTGTAATGTAAATATTATGATAATGATTTCAATTTTATATATTTACCGAATTATATATATATATATTTTGACATTAATAATCATCAAATATCTATTTTTGTTTATATCATTTTGTGTAACATACTTTCATTTCATTCATATAAAATAAATCATTCATGTTTTAGCAGTAAATATATTGGAGTTATGATTTTTATTAAAATAAAACAGCTTTAGGTTATAGTTCTCTATTAATATTTATTAATAATCGAAGTTTCGTCTTCATCAAGAAAAAAGATACAAATGACATTTAGAATAAATAAACAGTCAATTTGTATCATTTTTATATATGTCATTGAAATTTATTTATTTAATGATAATAAATTTGTTCACGCTTTGCAAAAATAAATGCAATGTAAAATGTCACAAATAATAAAAATAAGCAGAATAAATTTAAGCTCATATTTAAATACATTGGATGTGTATATATTTTTTTTAAATAAATAGCTAATTTTTTTTTTAATATTTTAATTGGTATATATTTCATGCACTTTGATGAAAACATTGTTTATTTACTTGGTAAATCTATGTCATAATTTTGTCTAGTACATATTAGTACATATTGATTTTTAAACAATATGATAATAAAATTATCTAGTTTGTTGTTTTAAACTACTGTGGTAAATTGATATGTCCAATTTTAACCCAGGAAAATCCATGAATTTTTCAGAAATTTAATCATAATTTTTTTTTTCTTTGGTCAAATTTATTCCACAACGGAAGTTGTATGTGTGTGTGTGTTTTATTTATACGAATAATGTGTGAATGAATAATTTATTTATTTAATGCCCATACATATTTATGTTAAATATTCTAAGAAATTTGAGGTTATGGCTGTTCTTAAACGTTCACCATATACGATATAATGAACTAATATAAAATATTTTGTAAGGAATTCTGTGAGTCATAATACTAATAGCTAGTTGTAGGTAATATACATTGAAAATTAGTCTAATAAAGGGATAAGAATGACTAACCACAAATTTATGTCATAAAGATAAAGCTGGCATTTTATGCGATAATTGTTTCTATAATTATTTTTGTAAATTTTTAATTGCTGGAAAAATATGTTAGGGATGACTCAATAAATACTAAATAAAATTACTATTTGAAATTTTATTTCTATTTAGATGAGAGAAAACAGAATTTTTCTATATCATGGTAAAAAAAAATTCAGAACACATTATATTAAAATAATAGTGTAGCAAAGCAAGCTAGCCGGAACCCGTCTGTTTACCACAAATGAATAACCTTGACCGCGCAAGACATACTAGAGAATTCTATGTATTTACGAACGTGCTTACGAGAATATTCTACAGGCAACCAGAGTTACGTTCGAGAAAACTCGATAGTGGTATTTAAACGCAGCGTTTGCGAAAGACAAGACAGTTCTTACGCAAACCTTAAGCTTGAAACAAGTTCACTTCGAGTGCAACAGTTATATAAATAGTGAAATAAATATTTAGTGTTAGTTTGATTACTAGTGTTTAAGCTTATAACCATTTAGTTTATAGTTATATTCATACTTTTATATTTTTATATTTACATTCTATATTTAATCGTTTTAAATAATAAATATCTAGTTAATAAGTGCATATTTTGTTTTATTTAATTATCTCGTAAAAAGACGAACGAAACGCATAACAATTGGTGTCCGGTGTGAAGTACGAGATAATTTCAAAAATAAATAATAACGTATAATTAAGAACGCGTAAAATATTGTGAAAATGGCTACAAAACAAGTTAGTTTGAATGAGTTGAAAATTCAGCACCTGAAACAAGAACTCGAAGAACGTGAATTAAGCACAACAGGGGCTAAAATCATTCTACAAGAACGGCTTAGAAAAGCTATAGAAGATGCTGGCCAGAATCCTGAAACATATCTATTTGAAATACCAGCGGATATAAGCGCACTGATGAGAAAAATGGAAGAAAATTTAACAAAAAATATAACAGAGAAATTTCAAGAAAATTCTAGAAAAACAGAAGAAAATTTAACAGAGAAATTAACAGAGAAATTGGAAGAAAATTCTAGAAAAACAGAAGAAAATTTAACAGAGAAATTTGATGAGAATTCTAGAAAAATGGAAGAAACTTCTAAAAATACAGTAGAACAATTGAAAACAGAAGTAAATCGTAACATAGAAGTTATTAAAAATAATATCTCTGAATTAGAAGATAAAGTTAAAAATAACATCTCTGAATTAGAAGATAAAGTTAAAAATAATATCTCTGAAATGGAAAATAAAATCAGAACCGAAATGGAAAATAAAATCAGAACCGAGATGCAAAACCAGATTGAAGCAATTTCGAGTGCTACATCCGCCAACGGTATTATGATGAAACAAGAAGCTGGTCAACCAAGTCCTGTCCCGAAACTACCAACTTACGATGGGAAATCGTCATGGGAAGAATACTTGACATTGTTCGAGACGACAGCAATAGTCCACGGCTGGTCTGATTCAAGAAAGGCACAAGTATTGAGTTTGTCTCTACGTGAGGATGCACTACGTGTATTACAAAGTGTGCCGTTGAGAGACCGTACGGACTTTAGCCAACTAGTCGAGCAATTAGAGCTACGATACGGACATAAGCATGTAAAAGGGTTGTACCTAACACAGTTAGACAGTCGTGTCCAAAAGGCGAACGAAACATTGCAAGAATTCGAAGCCGACATTGTTCGCCTGATACGAATGTCTTATCCAACGGCTCCAGATGACATCTATGAAAACCTGGCAATTAATAAGTTCTTGAATGGAGTTCGCGACCCAGAGCTACAACAAGCCGTTAAGCTAGCCCATCCTCAGACGGTTAACGAGGCATTAACGCAAGCACTCGAATTTGAGGTCATCAAGGCATCAACACGGGGCCACGCTCGAGTTCGTGCAGTCAACAGCCATGAGGAGGAAGAACACCAAAATGGCTCGATTGAGCAAATCGTACAACAAGTACTGCAAGCACAGAGGAGACAACCTCGCTGTTGGAACTATGGCGAAATGGGGCATATGAGACGCCGGTGCGGAAAGCCCCAACAGCCACAGGAAAACAAACGGGTTGATGGGAAGGGGCAATCTTCAACCCGCCGTACACAAGCCCCACGTAATGCACGAGTGGCCATAATTAAAAACTGTTCAAAGAGCGTGTTCATCGATGGTGTCGTTAATGGCAAGAATGTTCTTCTTCTATTAGACACGGGAGCCACGAAGACCATCGTGAAGACAGGAATGATCAAAACCGAAAACAAGCTGTTACCGACCAACTGGAGACTACGCACAGCAACTGGAGACTTGGCCAATGTGTGCGGCGAGTTGGATGCCCACTTTACCATCGGTGGCACCAGCTTTTTACATCGAGTGCTGGTTGCGGATATAGAAGAAGAAATCATTCTTGGAATGGATGTGATGACAACGCACGGTTTTGAATTAAATCTGAAGCTAGGAATCGTGAAGATTCATGATGAAGAAGTTGTTCTACATCAGCGAGAAGACACGATGGCACAAGCAGTTTTGCTGAACGACATTGAGCTACCACCACGCAGCGAAGTATTTGTGGAAGCGAAACTAGACCGTCTGATTCCGGAAAAACAAATCATTATGTTGGAACCAAGATACGGTGACAAGGGTCCGGATATAGGAGTGCTGATTGCAAAAACTATAGTTAGAAATACGAAGAGCATTCCAGTACGGCTGATGAATATCAACAATTATTCCGTAACATTACGTAATGGAACGTCGATTGGTTGCTGTTCGTCACCGTCATCTATCGTCCGACAAATTAATAGCTCGGCAACCACGTTAACTAAATTTCCGGAACATCTGAACAAAACGGTCATGAGTGCTTGTCAAGATTTAACAAAGGAAGAACAACACAAAGTTAAAGATCTATTGTGTCGTTACCAAGATATATTCAAAACCGAGGGTGGTCGTACTGGTCGAACCAACATTGTTCATCATCGAATCGACACAGGTGATGCGAGACCCATACGCCAAACTGCGCGAAGACTACCATTGGCGAAACGTGAAGAGGCCGAACAAATCATCCAAGACATGGAAAAGGATGATGTGATAGAAACCTCAAATAGTCCATGGGCGTCGCCAGTGGTTCTGGTGAAAAAGAAGGATGGGTCAACACGATTTTGTGTTGATTATCGCCAGTTGAACAATGTAACAAAGAAAGATAGCTACCCGCTGCCAAGAATAGATGATACCTTGGACACGCTGGCCGGATCAAGAATATTCTCGACTCTGGACCTGAAAAACGGTTACTGGCAAGTTGCCATGGATCAAGGAGATCGTGAGAAAACAGCGTTTAGTGTCGGATCGGGACTGTGGCAGTTCAAAGTAATGCCGTTCGGACTCTGTAATGCTCCGGCAACCTTTGAGAGGCTGATGGAAAATGTCCTGAATGGACTATCCTGGAAAACGTGTCTAGTATATCTAGACGACATAATTGTGATTGGAAAGTCCTTCGAGGATCATGTGAAGAATTTGGAAGAAGTGTTCCAACGGCTGCGACATGCCAATTTAAAGCTGAGTCCCAAGAAATGCTACCTTTTCCAGAAAGAAGTACACTACCTCGGCCACATTGTTTCCGGAAAAGGAGTAGCTGTTGATCCGGAAAAGACACAAGCTGTCAAAGAATGGCCAGTACCGCTAGATAAACACGAACTCAGAAGTTTCCTTGGTTTGTGTTCCTATTACCGTCGGTATGTTCTAGGATTTGCCAACATAGCCAAACCACTTACACGTCTAACCGAAGATGGTCGTAAATACAATTGGGATGAAGACTGTCAGAATGCCTTTGATACCCTGAAACAGGCCTTAGTGGGTGCACCAGTCTTGAGCTACCCTCTTCAGGAAGGCAAATTCATATTGGATACGGATGCGAGCAACGTAGGCATTGGCGGAGTCCTGTCGCAGATTCAGGAAGGACAGGAAAAGGTCATCGGCTATTACAGTAAAGGACTGTCAAAGCCCGAACGCAATTACTGCGTAACTCGGCGAGAATTACTGGCGGTAGTAAAATCCATCGAGCATTTTTACAAATACTTGTACGGCCGCAAATTCTTGCTGCGGACCGATCATGCTGCCCTCAAATGGTTGCTGCGATTCAAGAACCCAGAAGGACAAGTGGCACGATGGATTGAACGATTACAAGAATATGACTTCGACATTGAACATCGCGCTGGTAAAAGTCACTGTAATGCCGATGCCTTGTCAAGAAGACCATGCTTGCCGGATTGTAAAAGTTGCTCCCGAATTGAGGAAAAAGCGACCACTCTCCTTAGGACGACCGCCGTTGATGACGACTGGCAAATAGGGAATATTGGCCACGAACAAGATATGGACACTGATTTAAAGCACTTAAAACGGTGGAAAACGATAGATCAACGGCCAACTTGGGAAGAAGTGGCACCACATAGTCGCACCCTTAAATCGTATTGGTCGCAATGGAACTCGATCGTACTTAGGAATGGGCTCCTAATGAGGACTCTGGAAAATGAAGAGGGATCCCAGGAGAAATTGCAGCTACTGGTTCCGAGAAACAAGGTTTCGGATGTACTACGACAACTCCACGACGGGACCTCTGGCGGGCATTTAGGAGTCAAGAAAACGATCGAGAAAGTGCGGGAACGATTCTATTGGGTCGGATGCCACGAAGATGTGAAAATGTGGTGCAGAAAATGTGTAACATGCGCTACAAGTAATGGCCCGCATAGAAAACGTAAGGCGCCAATGCGACAATATAACGTTGGCAGTCCATTCGAGCGAATAGCCATTGATATAGCTGGTCCTTTCCCGATGAGTGAGCAAGGAAACAAATTTATCCTGGTAGCCATGGACTACTTCAGTAAATGGGTAGAGGCGTATGCACTACCAAACCAAGAAGCTACCACAGTTGCCGAAGTTCTAGTGAAAGAGCTCTTTAGTCGATTCGGCATACCGATGGAATTACATTCCGATCAGGGGCGAAACTTTGAATCCAACATCTTCCAGGAAGTTTGTCGGTTACTAGGAATACGGAAGACCAGAACGACTGCCTTACATCCGCAGTCTGATGGCATGGTAGAAAGGATGAACCGCACAATGGGTAAATACCTATCAAAAGTCGTCTCCGACCATCAAAGAGACTGGGACCAATACATTCATCTGTTTCTATTGGCCTATCGTTCATCCGTGCACGAAACCACTGGACAAACCCCTGCAAAAGTTGTTTTTGGACATGAGCTACGCCTGCCTTGTGATTTAAAATTTGGCTGTAAACCTGGAGAGGACCTGGCCGGAGAAGACTATGTCAACAACCTACGAAAGAAGATGGATGAAATACATCAACAGGTTCGTTCCAACATACAGATCGCAAGCGATCGGATGAAGGACGGCTACGACATTAATGCTAATATGGGAGGTTATAAGCCAGGAGACTTAGTCTGGCTCTACAACCCGCAACGTCGTCGGGGACTGTCTCCTAAACTGCAACGCTGGTGGGAAGGGCCGTATCAAATCATAAAAAGGATTAACGATGTCATATACCGGATCCGCAAGACGCCCAATGGAAAACCAAGGGTCATCCACTATAATCGTCTAGCCCCGTTCGCTGGGCAAAACGAGGAAGATCCTAATATCGAAGAAGGTCACGTCCACCAGTTACGGAGCGAAGAGGTGGACTTCGAGCAATTTATGTCCTCTTACGCTGCAGGTCGCAAGGCCCGTCATGGCGTCACCCGAGAAGTTCAACAGGACCTGTTCACCGTACCCGAGGACTATGCACTTGCACATTGCGTCGCTCAGGACCTGCAAATGTTCAGAGGGATTGCTACCGTTTTCCGCAAGAAGCTTGGCGGGATCACCGAGCTACGGGAACAGCTGCCTGCTGTTGGGGCCGCATTACATCTGCAAAGGGAACACCGCAACATCTACTACCTGGTTACAAAGGAACTGTCTCAAAAGAAGCCCAGTTACCAATCAATGTGGAACACACTGCAGACGTTACGCGAGCTACTCCTGCGGGACAATATCCTAAAATTGGCGATCCCCAGAGTAGGCTGTGGCCTTGACGGTTTAGATTGGCGAATTATTAGAAATATGCTGGAGACTCTTTTCCAGCATACCGGCATTGACATTCTTGTTTGTAGCTTCAATCCTCTGGAAAACAAGAAAGCCGAAAAGACCGTGGAATGCTACTTTCATCATACCTCCCACTGCGCTCGCGGGACCACGTGTCGATTTCGCCATGGCCCCTCACCAATAATTTATGAGTGTCCCGGGACGGAACACTCTAGGGAGGGGGCAATGTAGCAAAGCAAGCTAGCCGGAACCCGTCTGTTTACCACAAATGAATAACCTTGACCGCGCAAGACATACTAGAGAATTCTATGTATTTACGAACGTGCTTACGAGAATATTCTACAGGCAACCAGAGTTACGTTCGAGAAAACTCGATAGTGGTATTTAAACGCAGCGTTTGCGAAAGACAAGACAGTTCTTACGCAAACCTTAAGCTTGAAACAAGTTCACTTCGAGTGCAACAGTTATATAAATAGTGAAATAAATATTTAGTGTTAGTTTGATTACTAGTGTTTAAGCTTATAACCATTTAGTTTATAGTTATATTCATACTTTTATATTTTTATATTTACATTCTATATTTAATCGTTTTAAATAATAAATATCTAGTTAATAAGTGCATATTTTGTTTTATTTAATTATCTCGTAAAAAGACGAACGAAACGCATAACAATAGTATATATTTTATTTAAATATTTACGTTGCGATATACTCTTCATATATCTTCATCAGGAGAAAATAATACAAATGACTTAAATAATAAACAAGCAAAACAAACAGAAAAAAATTGCTAGGTGACAAAGGTCCGTATTTTCACCTCACTTTCAAAAGTTTACTTTTGACGTTTACTTAAAATTATTTATTAAGCAATTTTAAATTGTTTATTTGAATTTTATAATATTCGATATAAAAAATAGAAATACTATTCATATTTGTTAAGAAGTGGAAGTAAAAATTTATTTTAAAGCAAAAACTAAAAGTACTTTTTCATAAACAAAAGATGTGGCAATTCAGACCAAAGTAATTAGATTTAATTTTTTTTTAAATCTAGTTACTTTTATCACTTGGTAAAGTGTTTCAATGTTTCATCTGTTTATTATTTATATCATTTGTATTATTTTTTCCTGATGAAGATGTACGTAGAGTAGGTATATCGTAACGTCGATATTTAAATAAAATATATACAGAAATTAATCTTATAGCTTACATTTTAATTTTCTTTTTTTTTTGTTTTATAGAATGTTTTATTTAGTATACCTCTAGTTATCTACAAAATTAGTTTTATGCTTGTGGAAACACAATCAAAATTTAATGAAATATATTGATATACTCAATTTTTGACTGTAATAAAACCAACAATAACAATAAGGTTTGATGAATATTTGATGGTTTTTTGACACATGTAAAGATTGTGAGGGTAATTGCTCTAGTTACAAATTTGTTTTGTTATTGTTTTTATTTGCTGTTATTAGTGTATTTTTGAAGTGAAAAAGGCAGTTATGTGTGTCTGTGATATTTATATAATTAGTTAGCAATCACCTTTTTTTTATTAATTATGATTATTTTTGGGAACATGCTACTTATATTTCATGTAATACATTAATTCAAATTGGACTGTAAAAAATTGGTGTAAATTTACATTGATAACCATAGTATATTACTGTATTTAGTTACCGGAATAAATAAAGCAAAAATTGTTCCGGTAACTAAATTTCGGTAAGTACACCATACTTTTTTTTTTGAGTACATAAAATTATTAGAAAAATATAGTAAAATTATAATGATTATTATTTACGTCGGCTGTTTATAAACTAAGCTACGAGTATTTTGTTTTTTACCGATTGGCTATATCACATATGATAAGGGAAGTTTTGTAATCTTACCAAATTTGACTTTGGTTTATAGAGGATACGAATCAATCGGTCTGACTGAAAACACGTGTAGAGAAAATTCGGCTGAACGGACTGTTTAAAATTTCATATTTAAGCTTCGAAGGTGAATTTTTCAATTTGATCAATTTTTTGAAAAAGATCTGTCAACTGGTACTGTTGTAATTACTGTGTTTTACGAATATTTCGCAACAGAGATATGTTTCGAAAAAAATTATTTAACTAAAGTTGCTAAACAAGTAATAACTAACAACTTTTATTTGTTAAATTGATATTGTATATAATTCTGTAAATAAGTGGCATATTTATATCAAGACAGTTTTGTTTTTAGTTTACCATGACTAGAGTTTCTGTTCCATAAATTTAATTAATACGATGACGGTCGGTTCTGTGATGGCCACAGCAGATTTTTTAATCTAAAATTTTACAATTTAGAAATAAATTTATATTTGGAGTTTTAGGAAGAGTTGAAGAGAATTTTAGTATTTTATTTTTACAATTATGAATTATGAATGCGGATGAAGCGAAAGTTGCTTGTTTGGATAGGAATGTTTGGAGGAGACTGATTACGGAATGATGAAAAGAGTTTGTGCCACACCCTATTGGGTACATGGCGTGATTGTGTATGTATGTATGTATTTTTACAATTTTGTTTTATGTTAATTTTATTATTTATTTTCCATTTTAAGTACGATTATTAAAATATTATTTTGAATTTATTATATATTTCGTAGAAATCTAATTTTAGCATATAATAATAAATTATATCAAAATCAAACGTATCAATTTCAATTAAACTAAAATGCATGTATTTTTGTGAAACATCGACCGGGATTTCTGAATGTATTTGTATTTATTCACCCACACACACACTGCTATGAGACAAATGTGTTACCAAATCTATAGGTATATAATACATATAGTAGAATTCGCAGCTGGCCGTTTCACTGTATGTATATTATATGTGGGTGCGTGGGTGTGCATCATACAAACTGACATTCGAACTCTTTCATTGACTGCGTGGCTGTGTGTGTGTGTGTGTGCGCATGCGCGCGCTTAGCATTTGGGACTAGGCAAGCAGTGGCGTCCTTGTCTCCTGCACGTCCCTGCACCCAAACACGAAGCGCGCCGTCACTGAACGGAGAGTTGCATTTCACTAGGTTCACCGCTGGGGGCGGTTTGATGCTAGAGAGAGAGAGAGAGAGAGTGAGAGAGAGGGCCAGACGGACGGGGTGAAGAAGAAGGAGGAGGATTGGTTAATATCTATCGACCGTGTGCGATTCACGCGGGTTTAAACTCCACTCTCCGTGATGCGTGCGTGGGTGCCCTTTTTGCTTTGCCTTGGATTGCGTTCGTTATTCCGTTTCACTATTCCGAATAGTGTGTTTTCTTTCTTATACGTACGGGATATTTGATAATTTTTATTTTGGCAGAATGACGTGAAAGTATTCTCAAAATTTTAGAGGCTCGTTATGGGACTATTTAAGGCCCTAAACGCTAAAGTTACTCTGGTAAGTTAAAAACAGTAACTTTGAAATATTAAAAAAAAAAGAAAAATTTAGAAAAAATAATTTTGCATTGAAAATGGAGCCTATAACATACATACATACATACACAATTACGCCATGTACCCAACAGGGTGTGGCACAAACTCTTTTCATCATCCCGAAATCATTCGCCTCCAAACATTCCTATCCAAACAAGCAACTTTCGCTTCATCCACATTCATAATTCCTCTCTCATACATGCTCTTTTATTCCTACTACTTGGAAACTTTTGCTCACGCAAGCCACCCTCTCAATCATACACCACTCCAACTACTCATCGGACTGATCCACCGGGCAAACGTATACCATCAAAATCATTCAAATAAATCTTTTTAATCAAACGTTCATTAGAGATTCGCTCAACATGTCCGAACCATCTTAACTGACTAACACCAACTACAAATAGCCCATAATTAACAAATTGGGGATTCTGCTAACTTTGCGGAAAAGCTGGCAGACATCAAATTTTTGGCAAAACGAATAAAGCCCAAACATTGACGCTTAGGGCTTTAAATAGCCAGCCCATAATGAGCCTAAAATTTTTGACAGTAATTTCACGTCATTCTGCCAAAATATGTCTGGATATTTTTGATAATATAGAAAAATCAATCACTCTTAACTTATAGGCACGACATTAATTTTTTGGTCACTAAACAACTGACGTCACTCACTGATACGTTTACATGAGCTGTCGAATTAGAATGTAATTGTTTTGTCATTATGCCATCTTTTACGAGCGAAAGTTTCCAAGTAGTAGGAATAAAAGAACATGTATGAGAGGAATTATGAATGTGGATGAAGCGAAAGTTGCTTGTTTGGATAGGAATGTTTGGAGGCGACTGATTTCGGGATGATGAAAAAAGTTTGTGCCACACCTTTTTGGGTACATGGCGTGATAGTGTATGTATGTATGTGTCTATCATATATAATCTAGTCTCAAACGTAATAGAAATATTATAACTCCCAATATATACAAAATGTATTATTTGATTTTTGATAGATACTGTTGCCAATAGAGGTACAATAAATATATTGTATTCAATAAACAAAATACAATAATATATTAAAATAAAACGGCTTTAGGATGTAGTATTAATATTAATATTTATTAATCAGAAAAAAATGATACAAATGACATTTATACTAAATAAACAGAACATAGGAACAAGTTATTATAGGTAACCAAAATAAGTAATTAGATAATAAAATTTATAAATTTTTAGAATAAAACGGGGCTTTAGGTTCTAGTTCTGTAATAACTTATTAATAAATCAACGTTTCGACGAATTGAACGTGCATCTTCATCAGACATGATATTTATAGTAAATAAACAGAACATGGAAACGAGTTACTAGGTATCAAAAATAAGTAACTAGATTATGAAATTTATAAATTTTTAATTAAAGGAAACTAAATTTTATTTAAATCAGTGCCGTCACATTGATTGATGTTATTCTTTTTCTAAATAAATTTCTTCTTATATGTACATACATACATACACAATCACGCCATGTACCCAAAAGGGTGTGGCATAAACTTTTTCCATCATCCCGAAATCAGTCGCCTCCAAACATTCCTATCCAAACAAGCAACTTTCGCTTCATCTACATTCATAATTCCTCTCATACATCCTCTTTTATTTCTACAACTTGGAAACTTTCGCTCACGCAAGCCACCCTCTCAATCATACCCCACTCCAACTATTCATCGGACGTCCACCTGCAAACGTATACCATCGAAATCATTCAAATAAATCTTTTTAACAGCAAACGTTCATTAGACATTCGCTCAACATTTTCGAACCATCTTAACTGACTAACACCAACTTTACTATTACATACATTGTAAATGTATCTGCACACGTGCAATATATTTATTGAATATTTTTGCAAACTATTTACCTATTTTAAAACGAAACTTCTTTCTTTCTATATTTTTGTTATTCTCTTTATTTTTTGACTTGTTGCTGTTGCTCTCGGGATTGTACAGGATCCCGTAGGTGTATGTGTATCCGCACACGATTGACGTCAGTCTTTGCGAATTTTTTTTTTCTGAAATTAATTTCGTGTTTACAAACAAAATTTATGTTTATAAAAGTATACGCGTAGGTTATTTTTTTATTATTATTATTCAACTTAATTTGCATTTTTCATATTTAGGTTATTTTCTCATCAGATGCTAGTGTTATTTTAATTACGTAGTCCGTAGTGTATATACACAGATTGAATAATCGATTATTTGTTTTTATAAAATGTCTATGTTGTCTTCACAGGAAAAAAAAAAGTTAGAAATGGTTTTGAGGACACTATTTTTGGTAGTTTTATTAGATCAACCCATAATATAGATGGAGAATGTAATCTAATGTTTTGTTATATTAATAAGAAAAAGAAGTTTTGTTTATAAACACGTTTGTGTTTACGTTTCTTTCAATTTTAGATATATAAAAACACATTGTATATAAAATTCTTTAGATACATTGAGTATATAATTCTTAAAAATTGTATACAATAGCGTGGGGCGCATACAATAGAGCATAGTAAGAAGTGTAGGGAGTAGCTGTCGTTGCGCTCCACAAATTTTCAGGACAATCTGTATGGGGTCAGGAATCTATATAGGATTATTATAAATCTGTATGGGACTAGGAGAAATTATTTTATTATTTTTAGTCCATGTTAAAAACGTGGTATATTAATTTTTTCTTTTTTGTTTAAATAATTATTTTATACACTAAGAATAGTGTTTTTTTTTTAATAACCAAATTCAACAGATTTTTTTACTGTATATTCTATAAAAATATGTATTATAAAATGTAAAGTTACGAATCTTGTGTTAAATGTTGATAAGTGCAAAGTAGTTTTTGAGAATGGTGACTTGACAACTGAATGTAATGTATCTGTTGATACGGTGCACGTTTAAAGCAGGTAGATGAATTTGTGTATTTGGGTAGTTTGCTGTCTAGAGATGGCCGTTTTGATCGTGAAATTGAAAGGAGAGTAAATGCTGGTTGTAAGATTTTGGATGCTATTGGAACTTTTGCTAGGAATGTAAATGTTTCCAAAGAAGCCACCCCGTTTGTGTATATACAATGCAGTTTTAGTGCCTACGTTGTTGTATGGTAGTGAATGTTGGGTTTGGTTGCAAAAGCATGAACGGAAAATGACTGCTGTGGAAATGAGATTTTTACGTGGGGTAGCTGGGTGTAAATAGGAGAGATCGGGTACGAAATAGATTAGTGTATGTGTGTGAAATTGAAAAAAATATTGTAGCAAAAGTTGGTGTTAGTCAGTTAAGATGGTTCGGACATGTTGAGCGAATGTCTAATGAACGTTTGGTTAAAAAGATTTATTTGAATGATTTTGATGGTATACGTTTGCGTGGACGTCCGATGAGTAGTTGGAGTAGTATGATTGAGAGAGTGTTTTGCGTGAGCGAAAGTTTCCAAGTAGTAGGAATAAAAGAGCATGTATGAGAGGAATTATGAAAGTGGATGAAGCGAAAGTTGCTTGTTTGGATAGGAATGTTTGGAGGCGACTGATTTCGGGATGATGAAAAGAGTTTGTGCCACATCCTTTTGGGTACATGGCGTGATTGTGTATGTATGTATAAAATGTAATTCAATTACGAAGTATAAAATTATTATTTCGTAGATAGATAAATTGACAAACTAGTTATTTGTTAAATATTTTTATTGATAATTTCATCTATCTATATAATAGATTGTTTACAATGAAAAGAATTCGAATATATTCATCTTTTTTAAATAAAAACATCATGTTGTATCAGAGTTTTAAATAAACACATGATACAACAGTCAAATTACTAAATTTTTTATTTACGTCTAAAGCCGTCAAGGTTTCAACCCTGAAAAATCAAAATTAAATAAAAAAGTAGACATAACATTAGTAAACTATAATAAATATAGTCGCGTTGCGTTGCCTAGAAATAACCGTTTTCCTGCGTTTTTAGAATCATTTGTGGAAAATTGCGTTCGAACATTTTTCGTGGAAAATATCATTTTCTATTTATTGTCATTTTTCCGAGATTTGATTTAGTTGAGTGTGAGAGTAGCGAGAAAATCTGTTTTTTATATAGCTTACGATAATGCAAAAATATTGAACACGAAAAACTGTTATTTTCAAAAGCGTTTTACTTCACTATATTTTTCTTTTTATTTGTTTTATATATCTATCATTATTACAAAATTGGAAAACAATCATATTATATTTTTATATAGAAAACATTTTTATTATTATTTGATAAAGATATAAAATATAAAGTAATAATGTTTTAATAATAATTTACAGTATTTGCCTACGACTTGTGTTATAAATCTCATCTTCGTGAGTTGCAGTCATAAGATGCGAGTAGAATACTATAATGTTTCTATATACTATACGTTCTTATAGAGGGTGGTCCAGAATTATGTACCGTAATTGCTAGAGCTGATAGTACGTTCAAAAATAAGGGTACCTTTTTATATACACTTTTTTTTCAAAATTCAATAATAAGGGAGATACAACCCTGTAAAGGGATGAAATAAAAAACATTTTTTTTTTAAATATCTTCCAGTAGCTTTTGAATAACGGGTTCATATTTTAGGGGTGAATATATGATATTAGAACAATTAAATTTAGGATGAGACTATTTATACATACGGTATGTATATGAAATTGGCTATTTATACATACAAAAAAAAAAAACCTAAACCAACCTACTAACTTAACCTACCCTAAATAGCCAATTGCATAAGAATACTGTATGTATATAAATAGCCAATTGCGTATACATTCCGTATGTATAAATAGCCAATTTCTTAAATTTATGTTACCACTTATTCCATATTAACGGGTAGTTTTGGGGGTACGTGTGAGTTATTACGTCATATTTTTTTAATTTGCAATTATTTAAACAAAATTCTCAAAATCATTTCTATTTCTCCAGACTATTCTACGCAAAAAAGTACACTTGTTACATTTCGATAAATATTACCGTTTTCGAGTAAAAATGGTTTTTATTTCACCCGTTTACAGGGTTGTATCTCCCTTATTATTGAGTTTTGGTAAAAAGTGTATATAAAAAGGTACCCTTATTTTTGAACGTACTATCAGCTCTAGCAATTACGGTACATAATTCTGGACCATCCTGTATATACAACAGAAAATTATACTTTTCGATCTGACATGAATTGCATTTCAAAATAATTACAATTTGACAATATTGCACGATATTTAATCCTAGCAACGACACTAATTTACACACACTATTTAATGTATATACTGCGAGTTATAATTATGGTTATAATTTTATAGCAGTAAATTTCATTATTTCATATTTTAATATTTGTTATAGAATTGTTTAGGAAGCAAAGTCCAGTGTGCTGCATAGTATGGTCAACCGTAAAATTAATACTCAAATATTTCTCTCTCACTTTCACTTTTAATCTATTGCAATTAATAAGAAGTCTAACAGGGTAGTCTATTTTCTTCTTTAAAATGGTCTAAAAATCTTATTTCTTAATCTCACAACAATTCTATATCAAAGTTGAAATATTTCCTATCGATTATATAATTTTAGTTACCGGTTTTTTTTTTTTGTATATGTCGTGTAGGGATATAAAATTTTAGTTTTGCATGCTAAAATATATGTCTATCTGACCTTTATAGTTTTCGATTAAATGCGATAACCATTTGCTTATATACTCTTTCGATACCAATCTATCAACATATTGTAAATATAATTTGCTTACAGGATGCATATACATATACATGGTGAACCAAAAGTCTCGGAACGGTCAAATATCTCGTGAAATCAAATTGAAAAAATTTAAAAAATACGTCTTCAATATTTTAAAAGAAGCTAGCTACGTAGGATTTGTCTGAAAATTTTTTTTTCGATTTATAATAGCGCTGTAATTGACGGACACACAAACACAAGCGCTCATATATACCTAGTCTATGCTTTGATTATCAAGTCATTCAGTAAGCAGGAATTCTGGAGCCGGATCGAAGACTTACTTACGGCGTTTGCTTACGAAGTTTGCTCCTCGCCACAAGCACGCTCATGAAAACG
Organism: Clivina fossor; assembly: GCA_963966155.1. Lineage (NCBI taxonomy): Eukaryota > Metazoa > Arthropoda > Insecta > Coleoptera > Carabidae > Clivina > Clivina fossor. The sequence continues at coordinate 29,647,052 of OZ014555.1, forward strand.
TACGTTTCCAACATTTTTCTCGCAGGGCAGTACATTACGGTTACGGGAAACATAATAATTATTACGATCACTAGTAGCTAGTAATCAACTTAATTAATTCAACAAAAATAACTGATATCAAATACAAAACATTGTAAAAACAAACAAGAAAGATTGATATCATTTAAGGGAAGATGGACAATTCCCTTAAAATTTAAAAATGTATTAATAACACACGATTTTAAATTTTAAGAGAATATCCATTTTGTTTTAAATGATAACAATCTTTTTTTTGTTTGTTTTTTAAGGGGGGGAGCAGTGTTGCCGTAACTCTGTCCAACTCTTTACAATGTATTTTGGGTTTGATATTTTGTCAGTTACGATGGTTCGGACATGTAGAGCGAATGTCTAATGAACGTTTGCTGTTAAAAAGATTTATTTGAATGATTTTGATGGTATACGTTTGCAGGTGGACGTCCGATAAGTAGTTGGAGTGGTGTATGATTGAGAGGGTGGCTTGCGTGAGGGAAAGTTTCAAGTAGTAGGAATAAAAGAGCATGTATGAGAGAGGAATTATGAATGTGGATGAAGCGAAAGTTGCTTGTTTGGATAGAAATATGTTTGGAGGCGACTGATTTCGGGATGATGAAAAGAGTGAGTTTGTGCCACACCCATATGGGTACATGACGTGATTGTGTATGTATGTATGTATGTATATTTAACTTACAGTTACTTGTACTCATTTGGTAACCACACTTTGAAAAACTATTATTAATATAAAATTTAAAAATTACTACCCGGTATTGTATAACTAACTCATCAAATAACATCCAATCGAATAATACCAAACTAAAATTTAAACAAGATTAGAAGTATATGGGTAAACCCATATATAGACTACTTTGACATTTCTCGGAAAGTTGGCAACCCTGTATTTTAATAATATTATAATTTATGTGGGCACTAAAAGATACTTTTCTGAAAATTTGATCGAAATCGAATAAATAATGTAGCCACAATAAATTTTTAAAAAATTTTGTGATTTTTTTTCTCGATAAGTTGGCAACACTGTATTTTGTTAAAATTGCATAATTTATTTAGACACTAGGAAAAACTTTTATAAATATTTGATTAAAATCGGTTAAATAAAATGGTCAAAATAAATTTTTAAAAATTTTACTAATTTTTTTCTCGGAAAGTTGGCAACACTGTATTTTGTTAAAATTACATAAATTATATGAATACTAGGAGAATCTTTTGTGAAAATTTGAGTAAAATCGGTTAAATAACATAGCCATAATAAATTTTTTAAAACTTTAGTAATTTTTTTCTCGAAAAGTTGGCAACACTGAATATTAATAAAATTATGTAATTAATGGGAGCATTAGGGAAATCTTTTCTGAAAATTTGATCAAAATCGGATAAATAACGTAGCCAATATGAATTTTTTAAAACTTTAGTAATTTTTTTCTCGGAAAGTTGGCATCTCTGGAAAAAAACAAAACCACATGACCATCTTGGGTACTAGACAAATTTATCCTGAAAATTTCGTTAAAATCGGTTGAACCGTCTAGGAGGAGTTGCGGCCACAAAATTTTGACTTACGACCGAGCGAGCGAGCGAGCGAGCGAGCGAGCTGACGACGCACACACATACACCCACATAAACTAAGTTCAGATTCGTCATCTACAGGCTATATAAAGGATTTCTATACAATTTTTTTTTTTTTTTGAAAATGTTACAGACACCGTACCAAACGCTTAACTACTTTTCCTTGCAGTCAAAGTAGTAAAAAGAAAAATCGGCGAGTCAGCAAATTCCATGTGACCCAAAATCTATTTTTTTTTGACGTCATCCACCCACATTGAGCCGTCGCACGTGGCTATCACAAACTTTCTCTCTCACCTTTCTCTCCCTCACCTTTCTCTCTCGCTAATTCATTGCGTTTACTTCATCCCCTTTTTGTTGAATCGAAATTTTACGTGGGCGGTGTGTTGTGAGAGTGACGTCATTTGCTTACGAAATGACTATGGGATGGGGTTGGTTAGGCTCAATAAGTGGTGATGACAACATGACTTTTATATATATATATATATATATATATATATATATAAAAGTCATGTTGTCATATATATATATATATATATATATATATAATATATAATATATAATATATAATATATAATATATAATATATAATATATAATATATAATATATAATATATAATATATAATATATATATATATATATATATATATATATATATAAAAGTCATGTTGTCATATATATATATATACAGGCACCATTAAAAACACACACACACACACGCACGCACAGACACTGTGATTGTGAAGGCGTCACTCACAGTTCTTACGATATATATTGTTTGTAAAGTTCATAGGCTTGTTCATTTGATAAATTTAAGTTGTATTATGGTAGTAGCATAACACCGCCAGTGTTAGAAATACCATTTTTACATAAATTCATTGTATAAAATAAAAACTGTTAAAAGGGTGTTTGGCAGGTTCCCCCATTTCTTTAAATGGTCATTGGTAAATATTCCAAATTATTTTAATTTTCCCCCAGCTCATAGTTGTTATATTCATAGAATGTATGCGAATTTAACGTATCTGGTAAAAAAATATTTTTTTTTTTCACAAATATACATGTTGTTTTATTCACTTTACAGTTACATGTTATATAAATGGTAAACCATTGCATCATTTACGGCGGCGTTTTGCTGTAAAACGCAATCCGAGTCAATCGAACAAACTTAATAACATTCAACTGTTTTTGATGTATTTCAACTTTTTAGATTTTTTTGTTTGAAATTGGCAGCATCTTTCAGGGTCCGTATTTCAAGAATTTAATCAAATATTTGCAATTTGTAAGCGGGTTCTTATTAAGGAAGCGTTAGGCTATCTTTTCATAAAAAATTAATTAAAACTATTTTAAGTTCAAAAATATTAAAATCTCATTTTTTTTCAAATGGAAATTCCATTTTTTACTTTTTTACGTTAAAAAATACGCAGTATAAAATTTGGCATTTTACATAAAAACTATAGTAAAAAATTCATATTATTTCAGCAAAATCGATGATTTACATAATTTTTTTGTAAAAATAATATACTTTTGTAATTTTAAGTAAAATAATTAATTTATCATATATATGTCTTTTTTTTAAACCGAAAAAGTAAGTAAATTTATATAAAATAATACATATTTTATATTAATATTATGTTAAAATTTTTTGTGACGTTTGTAAATTTACATATTAAATTGGTGTAAATCAGTTACCCCAGATTTTTATGTAAAATAACCGAATCTTTTTTACAGTATAGTATCCTATTTTGAAAGTTGATAGATTTTTAGTAAAATAGAAAAATATGTAATTTTGGATACGTTGTTATTACACTATTTCATGCTTTTTTGTATACACGAATTGGTGAAATAAAGTATAGTTTTTTTAAAAAAATTACTAGTATGTGATTGCATTAAAATATGTGTTAAAACTAATTCCAGTAAATCGAAAGAAGTTATTTGAAGAATTTAAACGCGCATAGGTGTTTTATGTAAATAACCGGTCTGTTTCCGGTAAATTTATAAAATGAGTAGGCTGTGGAATAATATTGTATGTTAGTCAACTTTTCAACTCAACTAATATGAAACTGACTATTAAATTATTTAACATTATTTGTCTATAGTTCAGTCGGTCCCTTGTGTCATTACATATAAATTTGCTAACATATACTGTCTCCTGTGTACAATAAATACATTAATTCTTTGGTTATATACGATAAAATATATTGTATAATTAATTTATAATTTCTAAATATTGAAATTTTGTTTGTTTCTCTATTTGTATACAGAGTGTTCTTTAAAAAAAAAGATCATAAACAAAGTATAGTTTAAATAAAAACTATTTTAGGATTAAATACTGTTTAAATTATTTAAATATTTATATTATTTATATAAATAACAGTACGTAGCAATAACTTACTAGGGAACATATAAGTAACTAGATCAGAAGAATTATAGATTTTTTAATTAATATTATTGATAAATTTTGAGCTGATGAAGACGAGCGTTCAGTTTCGTCGAAACGTCGTTTTTATATAAATAATTAAACAGAATCTAATCCTAAAACAGTTTTTATTTGAATACAATGAGTTCTGACAAATATTTTACTATGTTAAAGTATAGTATATAGTTTGTTCATTCCCTGTAAACTTATTGTATTGTATTTGAAGGGAATTTGTACGTAAAATATTTAGTAAACATATTTAAAAACTTTTTCGAATAATTCTTAGGCAAGGCTCATACATGTTCAGTTTTAATTCAGTTTTCACTGTGCGAGTATTCACTGCGCAATTAAAATTAAAAAAATTGAGTTTAAAACAAATTAATCGTTTAATAAAAAAAAACCAAAAGATTTTGAGGTATACTATCGCCCCCTAAAAGAATACAGAGAACACCGTAAACACCTTGCATATATTATTAATTTAATTTAATTTAATTAGTATTTTTTAATAATTTAATTAATTTAATTTAATTTGTATAACTAATTATATTTTCAATAATTTGTTTATTTAATTAGATGATAAAATACAAAGGCTTTAGGATTAAATACGAAGTATAAATTTTATTTGAAATTCGACGTTTCGATATACTCTGCGTATAATCATCTTCAGGAAAAATTATACAAATGACATATGTATAAGCTGTATTCTTTTTATCAAAAATTAACTCATTTCAGTTGGAAAGTGAAGTGAAGTGAGTTGAGTTACTTTATAAAAGAACAAAATATTCAAACTCTAGCAAGAGAACACGAATAAGTGACAAAGATCGAAATACTTTGACACCTTTTTTTTGACGTTTGTTTTTCTAATCAATCATAAATTTGTGAATCAAGAAATACATTTTTGATAAATTATACATATTAAAAATTAAAAATAAAATTCAATCATTCAATTTCGTGTGACATTTTTTCATCGCTAACCTTTAAAACAGCAAGATTGACACTAACTTAACCTCTACTACTTAAATAAAAATAATAATATTATAAAAAATCCCAAAACCACACTTAAATTAAAATAAAGCTAAATACGTATTTCGGAAACTAAGCTTCCGTCTTCAGTAGCTAAATAAAATCTACAAAAATCTCACCTGTGATCCAAAGTGCTTAAATGTTTATGTACTTTGGATCACAGGTAAGATTTTTGTAGATTTTATTTAGCTACTGAAGATGGAAGCTTAGTTTCCGAAATCCGTATTTAGCTTTATTTTAATTTAAGTGTGGTTTTGGGATTTTTTATAATATTATTATTTTTATTTAAATTTCGCCACAGTAGATCATTTTCTAATCTTTTCTCTACTACTTAACTGAGTATCTCACTTCATTTTGAGATTATTTTGCGGGTGCAGTAGAATCGGAAAGGGGGAGAAGGTATCCAACTCAGTTTGTCGTAGCTCAGTTAAGATAAAAAGAATAAGAATTATCTGGAGTTGATCTGAACTGAGGTGAGATCTCAGTAAATTTTAGGTAAAAAGAATACAGCTATAATAAATAAACAGAACATAGAAACAAGTTAGTTTTTCTTTTAATATAATGAATTTTGAAAGATATTTTACTGTAATGATATTTTTATAATATTAGTTATTTTATTACCACGCTTATATTAACTCACTCTGTTGTTTACCACGCTTATATTAACTCACTCTGTTGTCGTGGTCAAATTTTGTAACCAATTTTTAGACCACTTCCTATGATTTGATTCCACTGAAATTTTGCATGTAGTTTCATTCCGGGAGACAACACAATATTATATAAAAAAAAAACCGATTACAAGATATGACACGCTTATATTTATTTTTTTAATACAACTAATGACATCTCTCACATGAACTATTTTTTTGTTCAATTAACAATTGAATAATGTAAATGACAGATAAGCGTGGTTTTTAAAAAAGTTTTTTTTAAATTGAATCTTATCTACATCAAATCGAATTGTTATTTCATATAAAGTTTAGTCGACCGGGCGATTTAAGACGTGTGTCTGATACTACTCGTATCTATATGGACCCGGGTTCGACTCCCGCTTGAGGCATGGATGTTTATGATGTCCTTGTATAATACACTTTGAAAAGTGATATCGAAGCATTTACTGAAACCATTTGTGTAAAAAATAAATAAAGTTTGGTAATTTAAAAAAATTTGTTTTACAAATAATTTGTAATTATATTATTAATGGTATATATGTACACGTTAGATCATAATTTAATTCTAAATATTGACAACGGTAATATTAGTAATGAGAACATATGTATGTGTTTTATTAGAACTATTGTATTAAATGTTTATTTTGAAAGTATATATAAGTATCACGAACAAATTTGTTGATACATTTTATTTTTAGTAAAGTGCGAAATAAATTAGGTATAGATATATTTCACAATGGTGCAAATTATTCTAATTAAATACCAAATAAATAATTTAAACTTATAATTATTTATTGTTGTGATACTTTTATTATTCACAACTACGTAGAAATATTAATCTTCGGAAACGAAATTTTTTTGTTAAATAGTATATTATGTTACGAGGATTAGAAAGCGATGATTATTGTGATATTTGTAGCCGAGGCAAAACCGAAAAAGAGCTTTCTATTTCGAATGACATATACGATTTTTTTTTCAAGCGTTCTAAATGAAACTAAGCTAAAAATACATATCAAGTAACGTTAATTTTACTAACAGTTGTAGAATAGTATGTATATATTATTTATATTTTTTACTTGATTAGTAAGAATTAATTTATAAATGATTAATTAAAAGAAACCAAATTTTATTTAAATCAGTGTCTTCATAGTGATTGATGTTATCTGATTCTTTACAAATTTCTATTGTTTCTCTTATCAATCTACTGTTAATATTGATGGGTCTTGCAATTATTACAGTATCTTCGAATTTTACATCATGAAGATATTGTAATAATTGCAAGATCTATCACACAATTTAATCTTTTCTATATAATATGTTGTTTTCTGGATGTTGTGCATTTTATAAAATAATGCAGCTCGACTTTAAAAAAAAAAGTCATTTTGTTCTTGGTATATAATTACTATGTACCGATGTATAATTTACTGTAGGAGTGTAATATAGACCTTTTTATATCATCCCTGATATATATTATAATGTGAAATTTGATAATCGTTAAATGTGCAGATGAAAACTGATATTGTGTAATCAGTACCTAATAAACTTTGCTAAAAGATCCATTACTGGCATTTTCATAATAGAAGTAGCTATGCTTATAACTTAATGTATTCTCGAGAAATTTTCTTATCTCTTTTTAGCAATCATGATTCTTTCTTTATTTATTATTAGCTTCTGTCAGATTTTTTCCTTTTGTTTTCTTATCTGCAATTGTTTATGAGATAATGATTTGTATACTTGTACTTGGAGGTATGACGACATTTCACTTAAAAATCAATAATAATATTATATATATATATATATATATATATATATATATATATATATATATATATATTAGGGTGTTTCGAAAAAAATCGAAACAGCTGGCTAGGTTTACTAGTGTTTAAACAAAATGTTAGAAAATCAGTCAGTAATTTTACAATTATTCAGAAGTTTATGACTTGTTTTTTTTTCCTGATAAAATAAATAAGGCTAACGCGCGATTGATGTTACATGTAATAAACTTCTAGCGGCTACAGTTCCGTTAGAAATCATTTTCGGACATATGTTTTTTTGAAGTTTTTTATTTAGATTACTCATAGAAATCATCCGGTGTAGTTTTTTCCCGACGTCATAAATCACCCTGTATATTTTTAAACAATTATGCTAATATTACAGCAGTTGAGTAATAATAACCCACTGAAATATAGTAATAACTGGAATGTGCACTGCCTATGTGTTCTAGTAGCGCCAATGCGAGCCGAGTGAGATAGGAGATACGTGGTATCTCTATCACTGTCTTACACTTCTGCGCATTTGAAATTCAAATGCGATTTCTTGCGGTAAAAATGCGACAATCTTATGTTGTTGCATATTAAATTGTAGCTAAATGCATCGGCTAAACGATACGTAATGAGATTTTATTGGGGAATTGCTCTATAAAAGGTATTTTTCTCATTTTTGATATATTAATTTGACATTTTTTTAAAATAGCAGTGAGATTCTTTTTTTTCATAGCTATCTAAGTTATCATGTAGTAGCAATGCTACGCCAATAGAAACTCTTTGAACGGACTATACGACAAAGACGCGAATCCCCGTATATCGCTATCTCTCTCGGCTCGCATTTGAGCGGCCAGTGCGCGTTCCAGTTATTACTATATTTCAATGTAATAACCTAGAAATACTGGGCATCATAGTGTCTCATGGTTCACATATTTTTTTTTCGAGTCCATTTGAAACAAAACGGTACCAAGATCAAATCAATCTGAATCCGATCCTGTCTATTGTATATGAATGAATAAATGTTGTGTTGTATCGGAGCACGTGTATGCCTGTATATAATCCTGTCAGACATCGTTCGCGTCATATAGTCGCTGAAGAAATTAGAAGCGTTTCGCATTAGCGTATAGAAACCGTACTGACGCCGCGACGCGTCGCGACGTGCGTCCATATGCATTTATTTTGGATACATGCAGACATAATAAATACACGTCCGAATTGGTACGGGACGACATGGCCGTTGCTTGACGGACGTCGATATAACATAATAATAACGACGCACCCAAGCATACCGACGCCGCAACGCGACGCCGCCTATATACACTCATTTCCTGCTAAACAAATAAATATTTGAAATCTGAAAGGAAAAATCAAAATGCTATTTTTGACTTTTACTTCTCGTAATAAATGAGCGCATGTGTGTGCGTGTGTGTGTATTTAGTTAGCTTATGTGAATATACAGGATGATTTTATAATGAGTATATCAAATTTTAACAGTTTGTTTTGGAGCCCATTTCGAATTATAAAATTTATATTTATTTTTATATTTTTATCGTTATTTGATGTAATTATACAAACATTATTATGTAAAAAGTGTAGAAAAATATATATATTATTACATTTTTATGGGCATATCTCATATGTATTTTTTATTATTATAGATTAGTGTATGATGAGTGTGAAATTGAAAAAAATGTAGCAAAAGTTGCCGTGTTAGTCAGTTAAGATGGTTCGAACATGTTGAGCGAATGTCTAATGAACGTATGGTTAAAAAGATTTATTTGAATGATTTTGATGGTATACGTTTGCAGGTGGACGTCCGATGAGTAGTTGGAGTGGTGTATGATTGAGAGGGTGGCTTGTGTGAGCGAAGGTTTCCAAGTAGTAGGAATAAAAGAGCATGTATGAGAGGAATTATGAATGTGGATGAAGCGTAAGTTGCTTGTTTGGATAGGAATGTTTGGAGGCGACTGATTTCGGGATGATGAAAAGAGTTTGTGCCACACCCTTTTGGGTACATGGCGTGATTGTGTATGTATGCATGTATGTATTATTATATGGATTTCACAATTCTTTTTGTAATTTTACATTATATTATATAACAACTTTTTTGAATGTATAATATGTACTGCAAGTAATTGATTGGTTATTCTATTTATATAAATATTATTTATTATACAGTAATCATTACTGAAAATTTGATCAAAACCGGATGAATGGTAGCCACAATGAATTTTTAAAAAATTTAGTAATTTTTTTCTCGGAAAGTTGGCATTACTGGTGAAAAATATAACTATATGACTATTTTGGGCACTATTCTGATAATTTCATTAAAATCGCTTGAACCGTTAAAATTTTGGCTAACGACCCTCATAAATTTTGAATTCAGTAGCTAGAGGCTATATGAGGAATTTCTATAGATTTTTTTTTTGAAAATATTACAAACACCGTACTGATCACTGTACCACATTTTCCTTGCAGTCAAAGTGGTAAAAATGCCTGAAACCATACTTTTCCAATCAAATAATACTCGTACCTCACAAAACAAGGAAAACATAAGTTTTTTAATAATTAAATTCAAATTTATGCCATTTGTAATTGCACTTATTAATGTTGCGTATTAAAAATAATAAAAATATGTGTATATTTACAACAAACATATTTTTATGAATGAAAGATAATTTTTGTTTAAATTGTGTATGTACTTAATTTTATTTATATAACATGTAAAAATAAACAACATTTAATACATATACATGATTATTCTGTTATCTGACCTTTGCAATCAATTCAGTCATAATTAAAAATAGAGAACATTTTTTTTATTTCTTTTATTCATATGATCGATAATTTAAAATTGCAGTTTTAAATTTTTTTTCAAAATTTCGTATAATTTTTATAGTCGTAAAGTGAATTTTTGATTTTGGTTGAGAAAATGTTCTAATGATGAAATTAAAACTATAGGAAATAAAAATCGGGTTTTCAATATTTGCGAATTACTTAAAAACAATATAAACGATAATTGGATATACTTACCATTCAATTTATTTCAAAAAGTTGAAATTTTTTTTTACATCAGTAATTATAAATTCTTTTAATATTTTTGTATTTAAGTGATGTATTTGTATATCTAAATATTGTAGATTCAGCTTGAAGATGTAATGAAGCCTGTATTGAAACTAGTTATAATAATTAATATTAATTGTAGTTTGCGCTAATAGAGAATACATTTAAATACAATTAATTATAAAAATACAAAACAAAATTAAAAGGTGGTGATATTCTAATGTATAAACCAATATTAAATAATATGCAAACATGTAACATACATATATACAAGAAATAAAACTGCTTGAGGTTTAATTTCTGTATGAATATTTATAAATAATCGACATTTCGACGAACTCAACGTTCGTCTTCATCAGAAAAACTGATATTATATAATTTATCCTGATGAAGACGGACGTTGAGTTTGTCGAAACATCGATTATTTATAAATATTCATACAGATCTTAAACCTAAAGCCGCTTTATTTTATATAATGACTTCTGAAAGATTTTAACTCTCTACAAAAAATTTTATAATTGCAACTTAACATTTTTTGGTTTGCATGTAAAATAAAAATAAATTTAGTATTTTATTGACCTATATAACCTGAAAATTTATCTAAACATCAAATTATAAAAGGATGCTAATTTTATGATCTATTAATAATTCAAATATTACCTATGAAATTTTATATTTTTACCTATAGAAAAATCAATCATTTATCTATTAATAATTAAAAAATGATCTATAGTAAAAAAAAAATAAAACCTAGACCAACCTACTAATCTAACCTATTCTAAATAGCCAATTACCTAAAATTTATAGATCAAATTTTATAGATCGATAATTATATCAGTAGGTATTTGATTATTTCCATAGGTCGATAAATATTTCTATAGATCAATAATGAATTCTATAGGTCAAAAATTAAAACCATAGATTAATTATTTAATACATAGGTAAACTAATATTTTCATAGGTACTGTTCGTAGATCATATGTTTTTTTCATAGGTCAAATATTTTTATCCATTATAAAAGAGTTTCTTATGAAAGGACCCATTGAGTGGACAAAGAAAATGAATCATGTATATTTATACTTGTTTACGTACACTCAGCGCCATCTTTTGATAGTTGAGAACGTCAATAATTTGTAGTTTTTTTTTTATATTGAATGAATAATTGAAAACAGTCTTAGATAAGAGAATCATTCTGTATAAGTGTATAGATATAGAGTAATATAATGGAGTTGACTAAATAATGATTATGTTGATTTTCTGTTATCAGTAGCGCGATAAATGACTTTGTAAACAACATACATGTCATATTATACTTTTACATTCATTATTTTTATACATTCTATTAAAGTTATTAGTTACATACAGATAATATTTTATACTATTATTATACATTTATATATTTTGATAACGTCAAGTTATTTGTACAATTCATTCGTTTCGTTATAACTTGTTTATAGTTTTCACTTGCTTAGAAATGATATGATAATGGGAATTTGTTTATTTAGTTTGTTTTTTTTTTCAACTACATAGAAATTGCCATTATAAACGATTTCTTATTACGATAAAAATATATTTCTCGTTATTCTGTTAAATAATTAATAACAATTATAAAACAGCAATACGCAGTTGAACTTGTTTAGAGATCTCTGTTGTTAGGGCTGAAGGTAAGAAAATTGTGGAAAATAATCAGAGCTGGGCTGTTTGTAATTTGAAATACAGTCGATTCCGCTTAATTGGGCCACCGCTTAATTGGGGCAGCCGCTTATTTGGGCCAAATCTGAAAGAACAGAAACTAAACCAAGGAACCAACAGTAAATTTACATGTTTAATTGGGACAACATTCCGCTTAATTGGGCCAGTAAATTTAAGATCACAGTACATATTATGTTACAAATATTCACAAGAAAAAATATTTACAAAGAATTTAATATGAAATGTTACAAAAACAAAAGACAGACTACACTTGACATATTTTTGCATTCAATTAAAAATGTATGAATCTATTTATTATTTTTTTTTGGAATTTATTATTATTTTTTCTTAAAAGTTTATATTTTTTGGTTATATGTATAGTTTATAGTTTTGTCCAAGAATTTATAAAATAAAATTATTGAAAGAAAAATATGGATTGTTTAATTTTAATTGGGGCAGCCGCTTAATTGGGCCAAAATGCTCTAGTCCCGATGTGTCCCAATTAAGCGGAATCGACTGTAATTATTTAAATAAAAAAAATTAATATACCACGTTTTTAACACGGACTAAAAAGTATAAAATAATTTCTCCTAGTCCCATACAGATTTATAATCCCATACAGAAATACGTGGGGCAACTTCCTGCACTCCTTACTTATCTATTGTGTGCGCTCCACGTTTTTCTCTAAAAAAATCAAATGAATAAACAGGATGTCAAGCGAGTGTGAGAAGCGGGAAAAGCGGGAATTGTACAGGAATTTTAAATGTGCGGGAATTATATGAGAATATACGGGAATTTTTTTGTTTGGCGTGAATTGTTGAAATGGCGAATTTAATTGAACTTTTATCGACAAAAATGGAATCTGCATGTTCATATTTACACTTCACTATTCAAATCATGCGTCGCCATCTTAAGAAATAGATAGTAAATTTCATAAAATCGTAACTTTGCGTCCAAAGCATGGCAAGTCCTTGAAATTAAGCGGAATTTACGTAGAAATATTTGAGTTTTTACGCCCGCTTGGTAAATCGAGTCGAATTTTTTTTTTGTATTACTATACATGTTAAAGTTTGACAATTTTTCAAGTCAAAACATGTTTTTTTCTGCGAGATATGATGGGGATCAACTTAAAGACGACACTTGAAATATTTTCGGACCCAAAATTTCATTCAATTTCGTTCAAAATTGGTCGAGTTATTTATACCTATTTGAAAATCGGTTTTTTTTGTTTTGTTTTTGACTAGTGTATAATTAGAAAAATGTTGCGAAACACACTGTACTGGAATTTTATTTTGAAAATCTGCTAGATACAAAAAAATAGTGAGATATTATATCATCATTTTCTATCAAAAGGAAGAATTCTGTTTACTAGAAAAAGACAAAATATCGCGTAACATTACGAGTTCTATAGCCGTTATTTGATATACGAATTATATACATATAATATATAACGTAATAAAACTAATTACATATACAGTATTTGTTCCGCGTGGTTATACGATAAAATTCATTGCCATCCACTTGGCAAATACAATTACATTTTATGTTTTTCAAAACTACATACTATATGGTAACAGGTGGCAACAGAATATTTAACAACTAGACTAGATAAGCCCGTCCCACGTTGATTGATTAAAAATATCGGTAATATGTCAAAAATGGTTAATTTGCAATTCTGTTTCTATTTCATATCTACATGAATATGAATTAAAATTACGCGTATTTATATCTATAATATTGTATGTTGTCAACATAAACAAGTGCATTTGTTGTATGCATCTGATGCATTTGAATTGCATTATGGGTAGTTGGTGGGTGCTCGCGATGTAGTGCAGTGCGGAACGAAGTAATAAGCTGACATATTACGACCTTCATTTTGCGGTTGTTATTATCATATAAATTAGTGTGATAGTTATAGATATATTTTGCTAGACTTCGTGTCGATTCTAATAAAAATATACTCTTTTATTTTTTTTATTTTTTAAAATCTTTTATCTTCTCTATTACACAAGATTATAACCAATACGACGCCGACGTCATACATGAGAATTGGTCTTTGTTATTAGTTTATTTTCAATTGCGTTTGTTTTTAGCTTTTTTTTTTTTTGAAAAGATTCTGCAGAAAATTGTACTTTGATATTAATAAAATAATTTTTTTTATTATTTATAGATATACAGTATGATTGATGTTAATGGAAGTATATGGAAAACTTATATCAAAAAGGCATACATTATTTTTATTTTTTAACACCATTGTAAAATGTAATTTATATGTAAAATTAGTGAAACATACATACACAATCACGCCATGTACCCAAAAGGATGTGACACTAACTCTTTCCAGTTTCCACTATTCCGAAATTAATTTTCTCCAAACATTCCTATCCAGACAAGCAACTTTAGCTTTATTCACATTTATCTACCCTATCTTATACATGCTCTTCAATTTCAACACACTCAGTCATGTCATTTCATCTACGCAAACGTGTACCTTCAAAATCATTCTTTTAACTAAACGTTCATTAGACAGTCGCTCAAGATGACCGAACCCATAACTCTTTGTTTTACCGCAAATTTTAATGATAAAAGTAACCACGATCTTATTGCGGGAATATATTTTAGTAAAATTTGTTTATGTATTAGAGCTAACGTTGCCTGTTTTAATGTCCTGTGCGTATTAAATACATACAAGGAAGAAAAAGAAAACAAAAATGTATTTTTTATGCATGCGTAACAGCATGTTTTGTCGAATAATTAGTTGTTTGTGCATTTGAAATGTTACTTATATATGAATAATGAAACATAGTTTTTATTAAAAGAATTAAATGATATGAATAGTAATATTTTGTGACAATATATACATATATACGTATATACATATATACATATATACATATATACATATATACATATATACATATATATATATATATATATATATATATACATATATATATATATATATATATATATATATATATATACCGGGTGTTCGTTCGTCAAGTTCGTATGGGCGGTTTAACATGTAATTTCGATAAATTGCGATATACTACTTTCTCGAGTTAAATTCGAAGAAATACTTAGAATACTTTTTAATAGACAATAAAAAGTTGTATAATTTGGTTTTAGTTTTAATTTGCTAGCATGTGCCGTTTAGGCGCTAGAATTTTTTTTTTATTTTTTAGTTTTTATTTTTTTTCTCAAAAACTATAAGGTGTAGGAAAATAAGCATGATATGGAAAATGCGGAATAATGAGTACTATAATTTAGTAAATAAACCATTATTCTAGGATGCATAGTTTAATAGAAAAAAATAAAAACTGAATTTTTGAAAATCTCTCAAGGGTACCATTAATAATAAATAATATTTCTATATGTAATCATTTTTATTATATTTGGTATTATAAAATTTAAATAACCTATTTGAAAATGCTTAATAAATGATTTTAAGTAAACGTCCAAAGTACTCTTGGCAAAAATCACTTTTATAACAAACTGAGGTGAGAATACGGGCCGAAGTATTTTCAAGAATTACAATTTTAATTTTTATATAATAAAATTGCCTTATATATGAATTAATTCATTTATATTTCACTAAAAATAAATATAGAAACGAAACATTACGAAAGTTATTTTAAGATAGCTTACAAATTTAATTCATTTATAAAAGTAATAGTATCTGCCCACGCAGCAAATTGTCCAACATAACAAGCCATAGCCAATGTATATTATAAGATTATAATGAATTGATATTCTTACTATGTATGTATATAGTTGTATGTCTGTGTGTTGCTGTTTACTGAATGAATAAGCAATTTAAAAAAAAGAAAGAAAAAATCTATTGAAATTTCATTCGGAAAATTGCATATTGCAAAATTAAATATTTTTCAGATAAGGTATCGGATATAATTTAAACGCTCACACAAATTACTCCTGTGTATATTAGTTTCGAAATTAAAAAATTATATTAATGTAAATTTTATTTGTATATATACAGGGTTGGATTGAACAAAAGTTTGCTATTGAAAGTCGACTTTAAATAGAGAAAGAAGCATTATTTTATTGTAACAACAAAAAATTTTAACATTAGATATTTGAAAAATTGGCAAAAAAGCGTAGTTTTATTAAAAGCAATCATACTTATACTAGTAGAATTTCAAATCGATGCTTTTTTGCTGGCTTTAGTTAAAGTATTTATTATAAAAACCGGCCATTACTGTGTTTAAATTTAATATTTTGAAAAAATTTAAAATATACCTAACTTTTTTCAAAATTTGCTCAAAAATATCTGAAAAAATTCAGTGAAATAGAGAAAAAAAAATAGCTACATAATAGCTAAGTAACTTTATTCTCTAACTCATACTGATTTAGCAGGAAAAATTATTGAAAATTCTAAAAAAATATTTTAAAAAAAATTCTAGCGCCCAAACGGCACATGCTAGCAAATTAAAACTAAAACCAAAATATAGAACTTTTTATTCCCTATCGAAAAGTATTCTAAGTATTTCGCCGAATTTTACTTCAGAAAGAAGTATTCTGCATATTATCGGTATCCTATGTTGTTGCCCTATATCAACTTGGCGAACGAATATATGTATATATCGCAATAAGACCGCGATTACTTTGATAATAACAAATAAGTAACTATAGATCATAAATTTTTTATAAATTTTTAATAAATGTAAATCAAATTTTATTTAACTCAATGCCTTCACACTGATTGATATTATCTTTTTCTTTATAAATTTCTATTGCTTCTCTTATCAACTTTCTGTTAATATTAATTGGTCTTTCAGTTTGATAAGAGAAGCAATAGAAATTTATAAATTAAAAGATCAATCATTGTGAAGGGCACTAATTTAAATAAAATTTGACTTCCATTAATTAAAAATTTATAAAAAAAAAAATCTAGTTACTAATTTGCTACTTACTAACTGTTTCTATCTTCTGTTATTTACTGTCATTTGTATTATTATGTTGAGTTCGTCGAAACGTCGATTATTAATAAATATTGATACGGAACTTAAACCTAAAACCGATTTATTTTATATATACATTAGTTACATAGTTTTTATAAAATCAATCCAATAATTTATTAACCAGTTTAGAAAATGAAAAATCGATTAAAGAAAAAAAAACCGCTATTAAATTATAGTTCTCGTTACTGGTTAACCTAATATTAACTAATATTTTTTGGATATATGCACTGATTACTAAAATTAAAATTAATGTTCAAACAAATAAAGAAAACAGTGCGAATTTACAAAAGGATAAAAATATTTGACCTATGAAAAAAAACTTATGATCTACCGAATAGTACCTATAAAAATAATAGTTTACCTATGTATTAAATAATTAATCTATGGTTAGGTTAGGTTAGTTTAGGTTCTAGGTAAAAATATGAAATTTCATAGGTAATATTTGAATTATTTATAGATCATAAAATTAGCATCCTTTACAAAAGTACAAATTCGTTGACAAAAATAATGAGATAAAACTAAACAGAAACTCTCAGGAAGATTGCCTTTGTCTGTAGTGTTCATGAATCCATATTGTGCGGATCGGAAAACGGAAACGTTTACAGTATGAGACGGTATGTTAAAACGGCATAACATCCGAAGTTAAAGCCGTCGGTCGGCGGCGGCGGCATCGTTAGGGACCCGTGAAACCGGAAGTAGCATCCAGATTATTAGATGCACAGACTAACCGGATGTCGCTATGATGTGCTCGTGTGTGTATGTATATGTTACTTGATAAATTATGCTTGAAGCATTCCACTGTGTATGTATATATGTATGTATGTGTAGATACATTGCATGTACTCTGTTATGTTAGGGACTACACGTCATTGAAAATTTATGAGATTGCATTTATTTACCACGTGAAATTATAAGTTGAATTTTTCTCTAATTATTTTTCGTACGAAATTCTAAAAACAAATACTGTTTTCATTTTACTGGAATTACAGAGAACACGTTTAAGTTTTTTTTATTGGATATTGATATTTATAGTTTAGAATTAGAAATTAGACTTAATATATCATAAAAATATGAAAAATTAAAAAAAATAATATTATATATTTAGCCGTATCGAAAAATGTTCCAAATAAAAGTTGTTAGTTATATCTTGTTTAGCAACTTTATTAAATAAATTTTTTCGAAATATATGTGTTGCGAAATATTCGTAAAACACATAAAAGTGACATTAGTAAATTACTTCTTCTAGTTGGCAGATCTTTACCAAAAATTTATCAAATTGAGGATATAGCTTAAATATGTCAAGACGCTAAAAACAATTGATTCGTGTTACTATAAAGACGAATTTGTGTAAAAATTTCGATATATCAAATTTGGTATGATTACAATACCTTCCTTATCATATGCGATATAACGGTCGGTAAAAAAGGTTTTCTGCAAATATTAAAATATAAAATTGTTAAAAAAGGCTTTACCCTCTTATTTCTATTTAAATGAAACATTCTGTATCATTGTTTGTTTGCAATTTGGATACCAAAACTTTACCAAGTAAGCAACGGAATACAAAATGTATTTCAAATTTGCAATATTTTTATTATCAAACAATACAACAAGTTTTAACAAATTATAACATAATAAAATAAATTTATTAGATTTTGTGTCAAATTAAAAAAAAAAAATTGAACAATATTAATAGTTATGTGCACGAATAAATATAATTACACTGTCACTTCCTGTGCATACAATAATTTAAACAAATATATTTCATACATAAACAATTTAGATTTGCAAAATTTAAGACTGTATTTAAAGCATTTCCGGTGCAAAAAAATTGTAAACACATGCGCATACATAAAATTCTGCAAGAGTTTTTTTTTTATATTATTTGTTAGAAGAATAAATAAATAAACTGATGAAATTGAATCTCCGTTTTCTTAGTAATAGTTCTAGTAGATAAACAATTTCGACATTTTCACTGTGTACACTTTAAGAACTTGATTGTATAAACACCGGAAATGAATCATACATCGGTACATACATGCGTAGTACAACAGCAGTATTTATTATACATCATTATTTTATGTATCACCTTATGAGGACCTAGGATCCATATGCATTTATTTTTATTTTCTTATTCCTTTAAATCATTTCCAGCAAGGTTTTGTGTCGTAACTTTATTGAATGCAGAAATGTATTTTTTTACTCCTGATAACATAATGGCTGGTATTACAAGCCTAATACTAAATCTTTGTTTTTGGGTGTTTTAGTTAAAATCATGACTACGATTTTAAACAGCGCTTAAAATAAACCCCTATACAAGCCTTGTATTAAGGATATATTAGCTAATATCACGTACTAAAGAAAATACGTTTGGCAACGTTGCAAAACTAGTGACGTTTGTATACGTATTTATTAAATTTTATTGAAAAAATATCTATATATTCATAATTTAATCGAGAAACAGAAATAATTAAAAAGATGAAGATTAAAAAGGAAAAACAACAATTAGATTTACTTAGAAAATATAAATACAAAAAATGTAGAATATTTCATATTTG
Organism: Clivina fossor; assembly: GCA_963966155.1. Taxonomy (NCBI): domain Eukaryota; kingdom Metazoa; phylum Arthropoda; class Insecta; order Coleoptera; family Carabidae; genus Clivina; species Clivina fossor. The sequence continues at coordinate 29,666,802 of OZ014555.1, forward strand.
TATTGTAATAACTAATTGTGATATCAAAATTTAAATTAAACAACAATAACTTTGATTATAATAGTTTTTCTTTTATTTATTTTCTAAATAATAAAATATGTAATATGTAATTGCAATTCCGGCGACATTATATTTGTTTATTCTTGTAATGGCACAAGCTGATCTTGAAACTATATATCTTCCTTATTGAAAACTATATCATCGTTTAAATTCCACTTCATTAAACGTAACGAAGGGATTAATTCGCTTTTTAAAAATAATCGTACGTTTTCTGCGATTATTTACTTTGCGAACCGCGCGAAGTACACAATTTTTTTTTATAAACGTTAACCATTTTGACAGCTAATACAGTGTCAGTACAGCTTGTAGCTGTTTTAAATAATTGTTCTAAATAATTAAGAAACGACCCTTTAAAACTTCCAAAAACAAAGCTTGTAATACGAATTTTTAGTATAAGTAAATATACCCAAAAACAACGTTCTCCGTATATATTCTTTACAGAGGCACAGAATGTAATCATACAATGTTGCTGAAAGTAATCAGCTGTCATTTTCAAATATATGCAGTTACTAAAAATACAGAAATTGCGTTGCAAAGAGATAAGTCTGCAGTGTTTTTAATGAGTATAAATTAAATTTGATAATGAATCTAATGCTGGCTATAGGGGATATATACATTTCTCGGCCTAAAAAAAAATCGACTAACTTTATGAATTTTTTTCTGCGAAACTATAAAAGCGACTCTTAGAATAGTATCAAATTGTAATTTTTACTCCGCCTTAGTGGTCTATAGATAGATTAATATCTATATTAATCCTCAGTGAAAAAGCCTAAATGAATTAAAAATTGAAACATATCGCACCACCCAATACGAAATATTTAAAAATACAATTATGACGAAACTAAATATAGTATGTGAGTGTGTGTGAGAGAGAAATACTGACAATCCCTTTTTTTTTTTCATTTTTGACAGGCAGTGGGCGTGTCCAAAAGGAAATTCCTTGTCCCAATGAACTTCCTGTCTCACGTAACATCGAACATTTGAAAATTTGTCCACACCCAAAAAGCATACGACACAGCACCACGTGTGATTTTTGCTATTTATACAAACATATAGACATCATATCGTGTATATTGCAAACGGTAAATTGAAAAATTAGAATGAAAAAAAAAGAAGAATTAGGTACTTCGGAAGAGTTCTTTTTGTACACAGCAACGAATAAATGGGCTTCTACTCTTTTCAAAAACCGGATATCCGGCAGAAATATAACAAACATTGTTTTCCCGATAAATGTATGTCGTTTGTTTGTTCAAAATTGACGAATTTATAATAATGTTTTTTTTTTGTTTTTTAACAAATTATTGTTGATAAAAAAATAACGACAGTTAAAAAAAAACTGTACTTTATTTCCCTATTTCTTATGGGTAAAATATCTGTTTATGATAATAGTGAAAAAAAATATAAAACGTTAAAAAAAGTTCACTCTGGCGTTATGTAAATGAAAACAATTTATTGAAGTTATATCGCAATTTTGGCTTTAAAAGCGACAAGTTTTCAATTTATGTTTTTGTAAATTAATTCGAATTACAGACAATCGTAGCAAAATTTTTGCAAGGATCATATAAATAAAGTGTCTTTTTTTCGCTCAAATTTTTGTTTTGGGAAAAAGTACTACATTGCAATTTACGAATTCGTGTTAATTTCCGAAAATAATAAAAAAAAATCATTATTTCAAAAGTTTTTTATTGATGCAATTGTTATGTCATATAATCAATGATAAATTTTCGGTTATTATTTTTATATAATTTAGATTTGTAATTATTATTTTATATTTTATTTCAAATTAAAATACATTAAATACATTTCTATAGAACTATAGAAACATATATATTTATGACGCAAATAAATATTAAATAATTTATAAATAAATCGGCAATTTGATAAAATAAAATAAATTTGCCGTTGTTTACAAAAACATAACTACTAAATATCTAATGTAGTCGGTACATTTACAATTTTATCAATAATACAATGCTAATATGTTATTTAATTATTAATAATATATACGGAGTGTAGTAAAACAGCTGTATTTAAAATATTATTTTTAATATATATATATATATATATATATATATATATATATATATATATATATATATATATATATATATATATAAATTTTATTACTATTCAATTTGAATTGAATTGAATTCAAATTTTTACTTCAATTTGTTTTCCAGAACTAAATTATTTTCAAAACAAATAGTAAATAATTTCATACAAATTTTCAAAATACTACAACTTACTATTATTAATTTTTATCATAGTTGGGCATGTTTTTTTTTTTAAATATCGAAAATAAAAGTTTATTAATTATTTTTATTGTTCTATTATGAATGTATTATAATAATGTATTATAATTTTTTACGTATAATATTTCATTTTATGCCTGTTTGAATACGTTTATATATTTCAACTTTATCAAACTATCTTTGAAAGTGAAATATGAATGGAAATAAATTTATGAATTTGTAGCATTGTAGAATCTAAGTTTTGCATAAAAGAACAAAATGTATAGTAGATCAAATAGAACTGTTTAATTTATGTAGAATACTTTTTTAACTTAGGTCTTATTTACATTTTCTTACTTATTTTGAAATTAGTGTTACACTTAGTCGTAATGCTATTTATTGGTTTTGAACGACAATATCTACTAGCTTGTGACAATACTATAAAAAATTATTAAAACTTAAAACACACTAATAATTTCAATTTTTAACTGCAATAAAACCAACTACAACTGATTAAACCAAAATCGTGCACTTGCGTTATTTTTTCATAAGTTAAAAATAGGTATTTTGGTTGAAAATCCGTAAGTAGCTGTGTGCTAAAATATAACACTAATTTCGTGGTAAGTAAGGTAGTCAGAATGAAGTTTTAGTGTCGAAACTACTGACAGCTTTAATTAAATAATGGATTTTTTCCGAGAGAAAAAAAAAATGTAATTACGAACAGGAAATGATTTTTAAAACTTAAAAAAATTATCAACAATTTAAATATCTTTCAATCTTATCAATTAAAAGTTTTTTTTTCGGCGCCTATATTTTTGAATCATTATGGTAACGTATGGCGCCATTTAACTTTGATAAAAATGTTTTAATCATTTGAAAAATTGTGTTTTCTTTGAAATTTTATTATCGGTATTATTTTTTTTTGTACCAAAACAATGATTTATAATTACTTAGTTTGTTTTTCGAAAATGATAATTTTTATTTCGAAATTTTTTTCTATCACAATTGTGTAAATAAAGTAAAATAGAATTGATATTATTAATGAAATTGATAATTTTATTTTATTTTTATATTAACATAGTAAAAAATCTTTCAGAACACATTATATTAAACTAAAACTGATTTAGGTTAAAGTTCTGTTTTAATATTTAATGAAAATCGATGTTACTTAGTCAACGTACGTCTTCATCAGGAAAAAGGACATTTACAGTAAATAATAGAACACAGAAACAAGTTACTACTAATTGTAAGTAACAAAATAAATAAATTTATAGATTTTTAATTAATGGCAATCAAATTTTATTTAACTCAGTGTCGTTACAGTGATTGATGTTTTTCTTTATAATAAATTTTTGTTGCTTCTCTTATCAATCTGCTGTTAATATTGATTGGTCTTGCAATTATTACAATATCTTCGAATTTTACATTATGAAGATATTCTAACGCATGTTGGCAAATAACTTGTCAAATATTTCAAATTCGATTTTTTTCATTAGCAATCGACTGCTTAGTAATGAACTTATAAAAATTTTAATAATTCAATAGCATTAAATAATAATTTAAAAACTCACTGGTGTGTTTAATAATGAATAACATTAACTGTCAAGAATCTAATGAATATATTATTGAAACAGAAGTAGAGTGAAACTTTATATAAATGTATAAATTGTAGAAACTGTGATCTTCTTTCATTATTATATGATTTACAGTGCAGTACGGTGACATTTGAACTTAAGACCTTCTTGTACATTAAGTGTATGTGTGTAAAACGACTCATTAAATTACTGCAATAATTAGTAGAGTCGTCTTATAATAATTGTTCACATAGAAAATTTTTTTTTTCTCTGTCTAGTGTACATAATTACAAAATTATATGTCAATTTATTATTCCTATTTTTTGGCTCAGTTCAAATAGAGAAAAGGCTTTAACTTCTGTATAAATTTTAATTAAAAATCGACGTTTTGACGTACTCTACTCAGGAAAAATGATACAAATGACATATACAATAAATAAATGGAACATAGAAACAAGTTACTAGTTTAACATATCGAAACAAAAACGAAACAACCTAAATTTCCTGGATAACCTCATTGGATACCAATTCACATTAAAAACATAGAATGATAAAAATTGCTAAATTAGAAATTAATACTAAATTTTATGGCCTTCAGATTAAATATTTAAGTTTTACTCTTATCACAAAGGTAAAGTGATACTAAAGTATTTTGTTTTTATAATATTAACGACCAGTTGCATAATAAACACTTTAACTAAAGTCAACAAAAAAGTATCGATTTTAAATTCTACTGACAAAATTATTTAAACTAAGTATGTTAAGATTTTCAATTTGTAACTAATTTAAATTAGTTCATTGTGATGACTAAAATCGTTTAGAAACGTTAGATTATTATTGATATCAATAAAACTCTGCTTTTTTGGTCAACATTTCAAATTTCTAATGGCAAAATTATTTACTGTTATCAGTTAAAGAATGCTTTTTTGTTGAATTAAATTTGAAAATGTTTTAAAATGTTTATTATGGAACCATACTGTAAAAAATTGATGTAAACTTACATATTATATAAATGTATTTTTACAGAAAAAATGTAATGATACGTCAATTATCACAGTAAAAATTACAAAATGCTACTATTTTACTGTTAATAGTTACGTAAAATTACAGAAATATATATTACATTTTTTTATAGTGCAGTCTAAGTGCATTTTGAGTTGTAACTTGTGAACCAACATTTATTAATGCTGTGTTTGCTGTACGTCTTTACTTATAAAAACTCGTATCTGCCTGTGTTACACACTAATTAGATAAATAAATTTAAAAAAATTGTTTAAAATATAATAACTTTAATAATTACAAAATAAAGTATTGTATTTTCGGATAGACATATTGAAAAATGTTTTAATAGAAATTTTATATAATGTAATCTACCTTTCTTATCAAAATATAGCTTATTGTTTTGACTTTTATGAGTCAAATCTTTGATTATTTCATTTGAAAAAGTGTAGTCATAAAATATTCACAAGTTTGCGTAATTTTTTTTTTTATATTATTTCAGAAAAATATCGGTAATTTAATAACCATATACCACAGGCTTTATTCAATAATTTTTATTATTTTATGCTAATGAAAAATAAAATTAATGTGCAATACGTGTTTTTTAAATTACATTTTCGTGTAGTTCTTGCATAAAGGGAATCAATCTATAAAGATAAAACATGTTTTAGATAATTTAAAAAATAGGTATTTTTTAATCTTCTTAAAATGTTGATTTTGTAGTTACCAAGATAGAAAAGGTTTATTTTTGGTATTAGTCGTAAAAAACATAGTTTATTATATGCATATAATAATAAAAAATCTTTCAGAACTCATTATATTAAAATAAAAAAGCTTTAGAATTAAGTTCTTTATAATTTTTAATTAATATTTTATACTCCATGTATTTCGAGAAAAAATATACAAATGTTTCTAAAGAAGCCACCCCCGGTGAGAATATATAAAATGTTATTTTGGTGCTTACTTTGACTAATAATACTAAAAATACTAATAATCTAATAAATACATATTATTAATGTATTATTAATATTATTAAATTATTATAGTGTATTTTGTTTAGTGATAAAATAAACTGGTACATAAATATTTTGTTAAATTTTCTCTATACTTATTAAAAACTACAGACTAATCTCTTTTCAATATAATTTTCGATTTTTCAGTAACTGCATACAATTTGACAGTTGATTCATTTCAGGAATTTTCTATAAGAATAAAATTTAATCTATAAATGTATATTTGAACAAAATATAGAAACTTTTAAAAAATTTAAACTTTGTTGAAAGATTGTAAAATAATTCAAAAAGAATTTTTGTTATAAGATGAACTATTTTAAAATGTTCCTTTTGTACATATAATAATAATAATTTTGTTATTTTTAGGTGGAAATGCTAAAAATACATTATTTCGCATTTTTATTTGTTTAATTTAGATAACGCCTACATGAGTAGCGCCCTACACACGTTCTAAATATAACCGTTTTCAATACACAACAAATACTGAGGGCAGCACAATAGCTACTGCCTCTCTTGCCTATGGACATACATGCATTAAATATTGTGTATACCTGTATCATGTTTTATAAATGTTTATAATTTTATTTATAGAAGATATATCAAAAGCTTCAAATACCGATATGCTATGAGATTTTTGTTTGACAAATAATACTGTTAGGATATTTCAAGGAAATGCGATAGTTCAAGATATTTTGAAAAAATATTTACCTATTATACTTATATATTATATTTATTATATTAAAAAATAATATAATCATGAATTTATAGAATTGTTTGATTCGGTATGCCGTGGTCGATCTATCCTAGTCTCAGACGTTTTATCATACATCGTAGATGGCATCCTCAGTGCCTGGGGTGATTGAATGATAGTTTCTGCTACGCAATCTGGTATATGCACCTGTATTTCCACCCATATTCTACCGGTGCCGTTACTCCATTGACCGATTCTGGCTGGCGTGGATGGTCCAATCTTTGCCAGTCGGACTGTACCTTCAATTTCCGTTGTAGATTTTGCTTGCAGGGGATGGTTGCGGAGCAGAAACTGTCATTCAGTCACAAAGCACTGAGGATGTCATCTACGATGTATTGCGAAACGTCTTGTCGAGGATAGATCGACCACGGCATACCAGCCTAGAAAATTCTATAAATATAATGGATGCTGGTCGTAAAATCCTGAATATTACTAATATAACCATGTACAATCACGCCATATACCCATAAGGATGTGTCACATTTTTTTTTAATTCAAGCAAATATTAGTTTCTACCAAACATTCCTGTTCAGGCATACAACTTTTTTTTAATCCACATTTATACTTCTCATACTTGGTTTTATTAAAATTATAGATAAATAATATAATAAATTGAGAATGAATTCACTAAACTTTTTGACTAATTTATTATTTCCCGTTAAAAATTGACTCGCGCTAAATTTGAGGTCTAGGTAATGGAATGTAACAACTCTTCTTCTTCTTCTTCTTCTTCTTCTTCTTCCTCTTCTTCTTCTTTCACTTAGGTATCTTCTTACTTACTTAATATTAATTAAACTCGGATTAGTTTTTTTTCTAAATATCTATGAAAAATTTCGGTGTCGCGTTAAATTCGCGCAAATACGGTATATATTTCGGATGTTAAGCTTCTTTTGAATGATTATTGATTTTTTTTTATAATTTACTAATGATAATGAAAACTTAGTTTTCAAAATATGTATTTAGTTATTTATTCTAGTATTTTTGAAGATTTTTCATTTTTTTTTCCTGTAAATTTAAAAATACAAACTAACCTTTTTAACCTAATCTAATACTCTGGTTCGAAATTTCCAAAAAAAGTTAATTAATAACTAATTGAAAAAAAAAGTTGCTGTTCCAATATTCCTGCGACATTTATATAAATTAGATTAAGACAACAAATAATTCGAAATATTTTTTTAAAATCACCAGTTGTAAAGTTTTATTTTGAATGGGTAAATATTCCAAATTGAAATTGATTGCGATACGAGAAATGGGTTTGATTACTTTATCAATGCATCCTCTCAAGTATGTCTTTAAATAATTCTGTGGTATACTTAAATGTTCCAAATATTTTACCTAAGTACCTTGTTTGTATATATTTATTATAAATAAGGTACAATCATTGTAAAATTATACCTGTACCGCGAAATGTGTGTTAGTCGTATTGGAGGTTTGGCTGTTTCTCACTCTCTGATGGGTAGTTCCCCGGGAACCGTGCCGTGAAACGTGTGGCACAGCCGAGACCTAGTTTTCACTGTGTGCCCCCGTGCGTTGCTAGGCAACGGGCCGAACGCTGCCACCACCGGCCGCCTCTGATCTCACCTGTGTGCCGTGTTTTGTGTACATAACATACAGTAGAATTGAGTAGGGCATACACACGCGTCTCTGACTCTACAACATCACCTTGTGTTGTGTGTATCTTGTATCTCGCCCGCGGATAACTAGATTGCTTATTTCTGTATTTCAGTCTGTAAGATGTGTAATACATGCGTAAAGGCAAGAAAAATAAAAATGAATTTCTTGATATTTTGTTGTAATTTGGTATAAAGTATTTTTTTTTATAATGATTTTACAAAAACAGTATGAGGCATGATATTTGCAATAAAGGAAGCGTGATTATTTTTCTGAAATACACTGTAATGGAATAAAATTGAAAAAAATGTTGTAGCAAAAGTTGCCGTGTTAGTCAGTTAAGATGGTTCGGATATCTTGAACGAATGCCTAAAGAACGTTTGGTTAAAAAAATTTATATAAATGATTTTTGAAGCTATATGTTTGAGTGGACGTCCGATGAGTAGTTGGAGTGATATGATTGAAAGTGTTTTGCGTGAGTGGAAGTTTCCAATTACTAGGAATAGAAGACCATGTATGAGAGGAATTATAAATGTAGATGAAGCTAAAGTTGCTTGTCTGAATAGGGATGTTTGGAGGAAACTGATTTCGGCATAGTGGAAAGAGTTTGTTTGGGTATATGGCGTGATTGTATATGTACCTATGTATTACTATTAATCTACAAACATTTATAATCGTCTTTGTTACATTTTACACGGAAACACTGATAGCCGATTGCATAAAACATTGTTAAATATTTTATAAGTTAACCGTGAGTTGACAATCTATTTGTCTAATTAACTCACTGATTAAGTTAACAACACTTTATGCAACTTAACCTAAAAGCTTTTATATATAAGATACAACAGTTGTATTTTTTTTTTAAATTTTCAAATGACATTTTTATTGCAACTTATTAAATTAAACTTATGGACTAAATCAATAATAATAATAAATATGATTCCATTTCAATCAAACAAACTGTATATATGTGTGACATGTTCTTTTGCGGACGACGATAAAAAAAAACACGATTTAATATTTATTTTGGCGTTTAAAAATTTATATTCTACCCTGTGACATTCTGTGAGTAATGAATAAATAATACACGGGATAGATTATTGAAAATCGCTTAAAAAATATGGCTATTTCATTTATTTTTTTTTAATAAATACAGAGCATAAAGTCTCTTATGATAATTTAAACAATTTTATATCTGAAAAAGTTATATCGATTTTATAGTATCAAAATTGGAAATTAATTTGTAAATAAATGTTTAGTGCTGCCGGAAACGGATGTTTACTTCGGTTTATTTTATTTATCTCATCAATTTAAACAAAAACTATCAATTTATTTGTGTAGATTAAAATATTTTGCAATAGATATTTACTTAATGGGAAAAAACTGATATTAAAGTACTTTTATGATAAGATACTTATATTAATTTAATTGTAAATTTTGAAAGTTGATAATATTGCACTAGTTGATTTAATAATTGATAAAGTATTTTTTTTAAAATCTAATTATAACAATGAACATCAGGAAAACTGATACAAAACAGAACATAGAATCAAGTTACTATAGGTAACAAATAACAGGGTGGCCACTTTCTGGAAAACCTGGAAAAGTCAGGGATTTTTGTTGGTCTGGGAAAAGTCAGGAAATTTTTTCAAAAGTCAGGGAAATTTTTTTAGAGCAAATTTAAATAATTAAAATCAATGACAAAAACCCTATTTCAATCATTCATATTTTAATTTCATTTTTAATGTAGTGAAACAAATTTATTTATTTTTTTATTATTATTTTAAATCATTTTAATGATTTACAAAATGATTTACGTGTAGTCTCAAAAGTTTATATTAATACATTGTTACAATGGCCTGCATTTGTTTATTAAAAAGATTATGAAAGACCCCCTATTTATTTACAACGTTATTATTGAAATTATAAAAGAAAGTTTTTCCGAAATAATTATCGTTAGTATTAACATCAAAAGCCAAGTTATTTATGTGTATTTGTTATTTTCAGGGTTTAAAATGTATACCAATTAGTAAATAAATTACGGAAAAAAATTCTAAGTCGTCTGGAAAACCTGGAAAAGTCGGAGAATTTTGTTTCTGAAAAATAGTGGCAACCCTGAAATAAGTAACTAGATACTAGAGCATAATATTTTTTTCATCGTCAAAACTTCGATTATTAATAAATATTAATACAGAACTTAAACCTATAGCCGGTTTTATTTTATATGAGTTCTGAAATATTCTAGATAAATAATCTAGATAAAAATATAAAACACATAGATTCGGATCTGAGATCCGGATATCCAAATTTGAGAACCGGATTCGAGATCCGTATATCCGAAAACTGAATCTGAATACAAAACTATCCGGATTTGGTTTCCGGCACTATAAATTTTCATATACCAAGCGGGACTCAAACTTGTACGAGTGGTATTTGGCACACGCCCTAAATTTAAATTTTAATAATGAACAAAATATTAGAAAATTACTATATATTATTGGATGGGCTTTTGAGGAACTTACTAATAAGATACAATCTTAATTATTTAAAAAATATATTGGACGTTTTGACTTTTAAATTTGATACAAGTCATCATCAGCAATTAAATCAAGTTTGGAGGATTTTAATACATTATAAAATTATCAGTTTTCTATGTTAAACATTGTTAGAAATAAATAGAATCCAATGTTCTAACAATGTTTAACATAGCAAACTGATAATTTTATAATGTATTAAAATCCTCCAAACTTGATTTAATTGCTGCTGATGATGACTTGTATCAAATTTAAAAGTCGAAACGTCCAATATATTTTAAATAATTAAGATTGTATCTTATTAGTAAGTTCCTCAAAAGCCTATTGAAGAAAATTACTATATAGGAAAAAAATGCTAAATAATATTTTGAATAATTTCTGTGCAGATGGCTTCAGTCGTTTTCGTGCAACGTACCCGGAATGGTGCGATAGCTGTTCGGAATTGTTGGAATCGAGCGGTCTACCAACGGCGGCGGCGGCACCACTCGCTGCCTGCCAGGATCAGCTCCCGTTGATGGGATTGCGTTCGCTGCGGATCTCAACGAATCAAACGCACGCACATCGAGGACATCTCAGCTACGATAGTTTGTCATCGGCAGCCAATAGTTCCACAGATAGTTCCGATACGGATGATAGATGTGATAGTTCGCTAGGTCAGTCAGTAGTTATGCAGTTATACAATCTTTCCACCATGAAACGTCTATGTTATTAAATTATTCCCTATCAGGTTCATTACTGTTTTTAGGAATGACGACCTGATAGGGAATTTAATTTTAGTAGAATTCACCATAATGCAGGTTCAGGACCCAAGAACAAAAGTTTATCTTTTGACATTAATTTAAGTATTTAAACTACAAAAACCGGCGGTTAGGAATATATTTTTTTACTTGAAAAACTAGAATCTTGTAAAAATATCTTCAAGAATGATTATATTAAAGAATTTTCCTTGTATTTCAAAGCGATCTGCACCAATAAAATATAAGAGATAAATCTAACTTCTCTGTTCCAGTTAAATTTAAATAAAGCTGAAATTGAACCCAAATCACATTGGCCTAATCTTTTACAATCGTTTACCAAAGCATATTAGTAGCATAAAATCTGAAATTAATTTCAAATTTCATTTAAAGAAATATTTCATTGACAAAAATTATTACAAGTTTGTTGCTTATCTTAATGACAAGTTTTAACTATCAATTACTGTTAGATTTGTTTTATCAAATGATTAATAATACTCAACTAATGCTGAATTAAAGAGTTATATTTATTTTTAAAATACGTATCTGACATATCATCATATATTAAACAAGTGACATAATAATTGAATAAAAACATTCAATCAGCTTCTAGATTCCAATAATCCCCCGCTCGGAAGGATCATAAATCTCGATGATCATTTCGCAACTCAATTCACAAGTAGACTACGGTGGAACTCGTGTGTCTTCTGAGATAACGGCTTCGTAAAGATATCCGCAAGATTTTGTTCACTGTTGATGTATTTCAACTCTACCGTCCCATTCGTAACCTTTTCTCTGACGAAATGATGCCTAATTGCAATGTGTTTAGTTCTAGACTTGTCCACATAATTCTTCGCGTGTGCGATAGCCGCCTGGCTATCACAATAGATTAGCGTTGGTCCATCACATACATTCTGAAGTTTAAATAACTTTAAAAATTCTTTTACCCAGAATATTTCTCTTGTGCAGTGTGCTAAAGCCACGTATTCTGCTTCCATGGTGCTGAGAGCAACCACACTTTGTTTTGTGCTTCTCCAGATGATAGGACCACCTGCCAGTGTTAGGACGTACCCATTTATGCTCTTACGATCAGTAGTACAACATGCCCAATCTGCATCACTGTATGCCATAATCTTCTGGTTTGTTGGACGATATGTAATATCATAGTTTTTAGTTTCTTTTAGGTATCGAAGTAACCTTTTGGCTGCGTTCCAATGACTTTGATTAAATTTCGAACAATATTGTGCTAATCTTCCCACCGAAAAGGATATATCTGGTCGAGTCTTCTGTGATAAGAACAAAAGTCCTCCGATAAGTTCTCGATAAGGTTGATCTGTCGAATTCTTCTCGTCATTGTCATCAAGGAATTCAGGCCTCGTCTCCATTGGGGTTTTGGCTCCTTTTGCATTTTCTAAACCATAATTCTTCAATAATTGGTCGACGTAATTCTCTTGCGAGAGAGTGATGCTGCCATCTTCATGTTCGGTAAATTTCACTCCCAATATGTGTGAAACTTTTCCCAAATGTTTAATTTCAAAGCTTTTCTCCAAAAGTGCTTTGATCTTAAGTCTCATAGTTTCGCTTTCCGCTAGAGCAAGTATGTCATCGACATAAACTGCCAATATCCCCTTTTCACCATTACTGTTAATTTCGTATACACATGGATCGACTTTGTTGCGAATAAATCCTATCTTTTCTAATGTAGAATTAAGATGATCATTCCAACATCTTCCGCTTTGTTTCAGCCCATAAATAGATTTCTGTAATTTACAAACCAATCCTTCTTCGCCTTTCCTTACAAAGCCTTCTGGCTGTTCCATGTATATGGTTTCTTTTAGATCACTGTGAAGATAAGCTGTTTTCACATCATACTGGTCCATAAGCCATTTCTTCTCAACACCGACAGCAACAAGTAGTCTCATGGTTTCAAAACTTGATACTGGGGCGTATATCTCATCATAATGAATTCCTTTCTTTTGAGTGAACCCTTTCGCTACCAGTCGTGCCTTGAAGCGTTGAACTTCGTTCGTTGTTTTCCGCTTAAATATCCATTTGCATTTGACGATTATCGCGTCATTTGGTGGCTCAACTAGTACCCAAGTTTTATGTTTATTTAGTGACTCTATTTCTTCGTTCATAGCTTCCAACCACTGAGTTGACTCGATGCTTTTTAACGCCTCAGTGAATGATGTTGGTTCTTCAGTATCACATTGAGCCTTGTGTAAATGTACTTCAGCATCTTCAGAAGTCTCCGCCTCCGCGGAATGCCTTTCTCGAAGTATCATGCTATGTCTTTCTACATTTGCATAAGGTTTTTCAGTAGATCCCTTTGGCCGTCCTCTATTCTTTTGAAATCCTCGGAATCCGTGTTCACTTGTATCTGACGAATTGTCATCTACTGACAAATTTTCTGTTTCGCTGTTCGAATCGAAGTTAATTTGTGTTTCTGGTTTACTTGGCTCTTGCTCCTTGAAGATACAGTCGCGTGACTCTAAAACTTGTCGAGTTTCTGGCAACTAAATTCTATATCCACGTCCATGGATTGCGTATCCAAGAAGTATACCTTTTTGTGCTCTGACGGCGAGTTTCGAGGACCGCTTTTGTTTAGGGATATGTACAAAAGCTTGACTTCCTATAGATCGCAGGTGGTGAATGTTAGGTTTTCTACCAACCCACAATTCATACGGTGTTTTAACATTGTTGTGACTATTGGTGACTCGATTCCTAATGTACGCTGCAGTGCATATCAGTTCACCCCAAGCCGCCTTTGGTAAACCACTAGCGTTGATTTGTGTTCTTACAAGATCCATCAGAGTTCTATTAAACCTTTCGGCCACTCCATTTTGCTGCGGCGAGTAGATCATTGTCTTTTCATGTACAATACCATTTCTTTCACAAAAAAATATCCCAGTTTTTCGAACAAAATTCCAGACCATTATCTGTTCGTACTCTTTTCAAATTTCTACCAGTTTGTTTTTCTACTTGTATCTTCCATGCTTTAAACTCCGCTAGAACTTCACCTTTCGTTTTAAGAAGTTTGATAAAGACATATCGGCTAGCATCGTCTATGATACTAAGCATGTATCTATTTCTTCCGAAACTTTCAATATCAATTGGTCCCATGAGATCTGAATGAACTAGGTTTAAAATTGTGCCATCATTTCTCAAGTCACTTGATGGTTGCGTTGGAAACGGTTGTCGTGTAGCTTTTCCCACGAGGCAATTGTCACATGGCGTTGGAGTTGTTACTTTACAATGTAAACCAATTACAGATTGTGCATGAACCATTTTTAAAATTTGGTCTTTACTCACATGCATTAATCGCCTGTGCCACAAATCCAATTCTAATTTCTTTGGTTCGCCATGCAATGAATTAACTACGTTGTCAGAATCGGGCTTTGTTCTCACAACATATAGACGTCCTTCGTTCTTGGTTTGAATAATTAATTTCCCATTATTGTCTAAAATCCTACACCCATCTTTATCAAAGACGACCTTCTTGTCATTTTCTACTAGTTGCTTAACTGATAAAATGCCATGACCAATACCAGGTACCAAAAGTGTGTTTTTGACTTCCATCTTGTTAAATTCAGTACAATTTCCAACAATTACAGCATTTACTGTTCCTTTTCCTGTTGAAGGAGTCGTTGTACCATCTGCTGTAGTGATTTTCTCAATTGTTGAGTTTTGGTCAAGCTCAGAAAAGTACTGCTTATTTGGTGTCATATGATGCGTTGCACCAGAATCCACAATCCAAACATTATCACCAGTTATCACTGACCCACATGAAGCGTTCATGGTGACAATATTAGAAGAAACTTTATTTTGTTTTTTAGGACAATCTCTTGCATAATGCCCCATCTCATTGCAACGATAGCACTTCACGTTTTCTCTGTTGCGTATATTTTGTGTACTTTTGTTTGGATTATTATCATTTTTCTTGATTGGTTCCATGGGTTTTCCGTGCCATTTAGGTTTTCTGTGGAATGACGTATCATTCTTCTTCAGTAACATGGCTGACTGTTGAACTTCAGTACTTTCGCGTCGTCTTGCGTCCTCTGCAAGGAGACGTCTTTTCACAGTAGTGCAGTTAAATTCGTCTTCCGGTAGATTACATAATGCTGAAACCACATTGTCCCACTCTTCTGATAATCCACACAAGATAGTCATCGCCAAATCGCCATCCTCAATAGCGTTTCCCACACTAGCAAGCTCGGCTACGGTTTTATTTACCTGTCCCAAATATAATTCTATTGAATTGTAGTCATTTAATTTTTGAGAATATAGCTTTCGACGAAGTTGTACGATGCGGAATTTGCTATCACGAGGCGCATAAAGACGTTCTAATTCATCCCATGCTTCCTTGGCTGTGGTTAAATGTCGGATGTGCATTTGCTGTTCATCACATACAGACAGTGCAATTTTCGCGTACGCTTTTCCTTGCCTTGACATGTATCTACGCTTCTCAGCA
The DNA here is from genome assembly GCA_963966155.1 of Clivina fossor. Classification (NCBI taxonomy): domain Eukaryota; kingdom Metazoa; phylum Arthropoda; class Insecta; order Coleoptera; family Carabidae; genus Clivina; species Clivina fossor. Next base: position 29,682,780 of record OZ014555.1, read on the forward strand.
GTTGATGCACCTTCAGCGGGTTCTTCTTCACCAGGTTCCACGACAGTCCATATGTCACATTCCATCATTACCATTTTCATCTGATAATTCCATGTCGCGTAATTTGTACCGTTTAACTTGTCGATTGTTGTTGCTTTATGTTCAGACATCTTGAATCAATCCTCACACTCTCTATTTTGCAACTTTGAGTATTTTAATAACGCTTCGCGCGATTCTATATATTAATCGATTTGACACTTCCCGATTACGTTTTATTGCGCACCTGGGCCCATAACCATTGTTAGATTTGTTTTATCAAATGATTAATAATACTCAACTAATGCTGAATTAAAGAGTTATATTTATTTTTAAAATACGTATCTGACATATCATCATATATTAAACAAGTGACATAATAATTGAATAAAAACATTCAATCAGCTTCTAGATTCCAATAATTACGATGTAAATTTCGTGTTTTACTGTAATTTTTATGTATTTTTTTTTTTAAATTAACTTTTTTCCACACCATATATTTGTTTATATCAAGAAAAAAAAAAAACTATTAAAATTAGTGTCATTTTTTTTAAAACACCAAATTCAACAGATTTTTTTACTGTGCATAGGTTATTTTTTTATAATATTATTAATCCAACTTCTTTTGCAATTATTTAACAATAAAAGTATCAAGAATTCTAACATTTAAGAAAGTTCATTATTATGTCAATTTTTTTAATTATATTATTATAAACAAATGAACCAAAATTAATTCGTGCAACCTAAAATATTTGAACGTTATTTCAAATTATATCAATGGTTGTTTTTCATGTAAAATTCTTATCTGATTTATTGATGTAAAAAAAATTATCAAATATTGTGAAAATGAAAATTCCCCATTGAAACAAATTTATTAGACAAACAAACATACTTTTTAATTAATTAGCTTTATTGGGCATTATTGAAATGATTTATTTTATAACATGAAATGAAAAATGATGATAAAAATGAATTTTAGTTTCGCGAATAAAGTTTTTAATAAAGATCGTTGTTAATAATTTTCCAGGTTTGGAGGAAGACAGAGAGTTTCCCGTTGAAATATTGCCCCATCTTTTTCTTGGCAATGCGGCAAATAGTGAGGATAGTCAAGCGTTAGCAAGGCACAGTATACAGGTATAGATAACTTACATTTTATTACTTTAGTAAAAAATGCTTTTCAACTTAATTGCTAAATATTTACTCTAGTTTTTCATCCATCTCAGAGAATATAAAATCTCACCGAGCAATAGAAATTGATTAACGTAATGTAAAACATGACACATCTGATAAGAAATATGTACTTTATAGATGACATTCAAAAAGAATAGTTAAATCATCTTATATAAATTTTTGTTTATTTCTGTGAACGGATATGACGTATATTCTCTCTAAAATATTTCTAGCAAACAAATAAATGCAAATGACATTACTAAGAAATAATACCACAAGTTTCAATTAAATATCGAATTTGATTTGTTGGGTAAAAGTTTGGATTTAGTTGAAATATCTCAAAAATTATTTACATACTGTATTAATAAGAGTTTTGTACAGATATTGGTAGAATTGAAATTTACGCATAATTATAGCTTATGGACTTCATACTTTGACGGCCTCAGTAGCTATCTTTTTTTTTTTTAAATTACTAAGTATTTACCTACAAGAATTTTAATCAAATCAGTAGAAATTTATTTGCATTATTTATATGTTACTGAGAGAGAGACCACAATAAATATACTATATTGAAGATATCAAAATCTATGTAATTAATTTAAAAAATTTATTATTATCGATTTTTAAGATACATAGCTTAATTGATTTTTATTATTTTACCCTCTATATTATGTTTTCTATGAAAAATTATTTAAATATTCTAAATTGATTAATTTTTGTTGAAAATTTGTCTCAAAATGAAATTGACGTACAAGGTGAGATATAAAAAAAATTAAAATATTAAACAATACAGAAATGTGAAAAAAAAAAAGTTTATTTTATTACTTAATATATACCGGGTGTTCGTTCGTCAAGTTCGTATGGGTGTTTAACATGCAGTTTCGATAATTTGCAATATACTTCTTTCTCGAGTAAAATTCGGAAAAATACTTAGAGTACTTTTCGATAGGGCATAAAAAGTTCTATAATTTGGTTTTAGTTTTAATTTCCTAGCATATGCCGTTTGAGCGCTAGAATATTTTTTTGATATTTTGGTTTTTATTTTTTTTCTCAAAAACTATGAGGTGTAGGAAAATAAGCGTGGTATGGAAAAATGCGGAATAATGAGTACTATAATGGAGTGAAGAAACTATTATTCTAGGATGCATCGTTTAGTAGAAAAAACTTAAAAACTGAATTTGAGTTTTTATTTCAAAATAAAACTTTTTTCAAAATTTGCTCAAAAAAATCTGAAAAAATTCAGTAAAATATAGAAAAAAATTTGCTACATATTAACTTAGTAACTTTTTTCTCTAACTCATCCTGGTTTGGCAGGAAAGAAAACACTAATTAAAATGCAAAAAATATTAATTTTCAATAACTTTCCTGCCAAACCAGCATGAGATAAAGAAAAAAGTTACTTAACTATTATGTTAAGTTAAAGTAAATATTTATAATAAAAAATAAATTTATTTCAGAAAAATATACGCAATAAATGATATATTACTCCGGGTTTTCTTAATATCAAAATTTTTAAATTTAATGAATTTAAATATTAGATATAGAAGAATGAATAAATATTGTTATTGTTATTTTAATATAATATTATAGAGGTATTTTTGTACTTGAATTTAAAAATAGAAATTATGAGAATAATAAAAATCTTGATTAAATGTTACAAGAACATTTTCAAATATAATGTAAATTTGTATTTTTGAGAAATAAATTAGATAGATGCCATATCTCTAATTATTATGTATTTTGTTTGCGAAATTTATTATAATAATAAAAGAAAAACTAATATTATACTTGTTTATAACTAATATTATTGTTTTTCAGTATGTTTTAAATGTTACACCCGATCTTCCAAATGTGTTTGAAGAACATGGAAACATAAAATATATGCAAATACCAATTGCTGATCACTGGTCCCAAAATCTAGCGAGTCATTTTCCAAAAGCGATTGAATTTATCGGTAAGTAATAAACGATAATACTTATTATATAATTTTCAAATTCCAAAACTAATTTTGATTTTTTTTTTACGTTTTTACGTAATATTTTATCGATTTTTTGCGCTAGATCTAAAATAAATAAACACACAAACAAGAAATAAAATACTGCTTACGTAAAGAAAATTATCAATAAAAAATAAAAACTAATTGTGGTGCTTTGATAATTTTTTTTTGGAATGAATAAAATAGGTCTAATTTAGGCGAAAGCGGCAATTTACTATCGATTATTTCGAATTTCTAAATTATAATTACTGTGCTTTATTTCGAATAATTTTTTTAAAATAAAAGAAAATGATAAACACAATTACAAATTATAACAGTTAGTTTTTTATTTAAGTAACGAAAATAATACTGACTAGTTTTATTGGAGTTTCATGATAAAGTAATAAATTTAGGATACATTTTCTAATCATAAATTAAAAACAACGCTAGAAATGCATATAAGCTTGTATCATTATAAAAGAAGATTAGAACTATATGGATAAACCCATATATAGACCACTTTGACATTTCTCGGAAAGTTGGTAACACTATATTTCTATTAAAATTATAATTTATGTGGGCACTAGGAGAAACTTTTCTGAAAATTTCATCAAAATCGAATAAATAATGTTGCCACAATGAATTTTTTAAAAATTTTGTGATGTAATTTGTAAAATTTGATCAGAGAATAATTAATAATTAAATACTAGTTGAGCATTAATTTAGGTTTTAATATTCTCGTTCGTGGAATTAATTTTAAATTACTGTGTTTCTAAATTTTGATCACATATTATAATATATATATTTGAATAAAATAATTCCATAAATTCGAAATTGTATAAATACCCGATTAAATTGATGTAAACAAACATTTGATAATAATGAAAGAAAAGAAAGCAATAAAAACAATTTAAGTAAGCGCACATGAGTCGCAGAGCGGTTGTGCTTCGCGTGAATGAACGGTTGAGGCGTCCCGACGTCTAATAGACAGAAGAGTGGGCGGGCAGGGGGGCATAAGCATCAGCTTTGACCTAGATTCCTAGTATTTCATTCATTCGGGCGCCCCGAGTGAATGGAAAGCCGCTCACTCCGGTCTCTGTGTATGAACGTGGGCGTCCGGACGCTGGCTGGCTGGCTGTTCGGGTTATTGATTCAGGTCGTCGTCGCGAGCGTCGAACGACAAGCTGTGGGGACGCCCCCGCAATTCCGCTACCGAGTCGAGAATGAAACCAGCCCCTCCGACCGACCGACCCGAATGAGACAGAGAGAGAGACACGTGTTTCGAGTCGCGCTGAACTCTCTCTGTAACTCGTTGAATGTGTGTTGATAGGTATATAGATGTGCATTGGTTAAGCGTCGTTCATTCTCTATGAACGGGGCCTGATAAATCAATGGCTTTTCTAAATTTTCTAATTTTAGTTTTGGTCGATTTTTATTTCTACCAAATATAGAATTTTTCGAAAATTTTATCGTTTTTACAATGTTATCAATGAAATTCAGTTCAAATGAATGAGAAATACAAATATTTATTTATATGTCAATTTTTACCACTTTGACTGCAAGGAAAAGTGGTATAGCGTTTGGTACGGTATAGAAATTGTATAGAAATTCTTCATATAGCCACTAGATCAGACGAATCCAAACTTAGTTTATGTGAGTGTATGGATGTGCGTCGTCAGCTCGCTCGCTCGCTCGCTCGGTCGTCAGTCAAAATTTTGTGATCCTAGACGGTTCAACCGATTTTAATAAAATTTTCAGGATAAATTTGTCTAATACCCAAGATAGGGTCATGTGGTTTTATTTTTTTCCCAGTGATAAAAATTACTAAAGTTTTTAAAAATTCATATTGGCTACATTATTTATCCGATTTTGATCAAATTTTCAGAAAAGATTTCCCTAATGCTCACATCAATTATATAATTTTATTAATATTTAGTGTTGCCAACTTTCCGAGGAAAAATTACTAAAGTTTTAAGAAATTTATTATGGCCATGTTATTTAACCGATTTTTCTGAAATTTTCACAAATATTCTCCTAGTATTCATATAATTTATGTAATTTTAACAAAATACTGTTTTTCCAACTTTCCAAGAACAAAATTACTAAAATTTTTAAAAATTCATTATGACCATTTTATTTAACTGATTTTAATCAAATTTTTATAAAAGATTTTCCTAGTGCCTAAATAAATTATGCAATTTTAAAAAAATACAGTGTTGCCAACTTATCGAGAAAAAAATCACAAATTTTTTTAAAAATTTATTGTGGCTACAGTTTCTCCTAGTTTCTCCTAGTGCCTGCACATAAATTATAATTTTAATAAAAATATTGTATTACCAACTTTCCGAGAAATGTCAATGTGGTCTATATATGGGTTTACCCAAATACTTCTAATCTTGTTTTTATCGTTTTGAGTAACATGTATTTTCTGCAGGAGATATTTTAGATAATTAAATGTTTGTAAAAATGTAAAAACGTTAAAATTTAAAAATGAATTTACTTTGTAAAATAAAAAGGACATTTGTTTTCAACATTATATTTGATTCTAATATTAAACAAATAATTGAAGAGGAACGAATTCTTTATTATTAAAACAAACTTTGGAAGAAAATTGTGCAATAAATAAATAAATCGACGTATTTATAAAAATTAATTATATCACTATTTATCTACATTTATAAAAAAAATCTAACTTTTAATTTTTATATCTTGTTTTTTTTTCTTTATTAGTAAATAAACAAAAATGTGTAAATTTGCAAATTAGCTAAAATTAGAAACATTGCGAAATATTACCAATTATAATTATCTCATTTCTAAGAAATAATTATAAGCAGATGTTCATATTTAACTTTCATGCAAATTTTTAATGGAAAAATCGCAGACATATTTATTTGAAGTAACGTTTTTAATAAAGTTCTCATTGCATAAATTAGTTTTTAATTACTTTTGGAATATTTTTTAATTTGGTAATTGGCATAATAAAATTTGTATTTATATATCATTTAAATAACTGTTATTTGTTTGAAAATTTTAAAGTAGCTTAGATTATTCTATAAGTGTAAATCAATTTTTTTTTTATCGACGATAGTGTAAATCGCTAAACATTTAACATTCAAAATATATTTAAATATGTTTTAGAATTTAGATTTTGCTGCAACAACTAAGTAGTTTTTAATCAAGAAAAAGTGTTGTTTCGGTGTTTATTTATTAAACATATCATGATTTTTTTAATAACATATTTTTTATTTTGTTGTAGATGAAGCTCGTTCGCACAATAAAGGCGTGCTTGTCCATTGTTTGGCCGGCGTTAGCCGTTCCGTAACCATCACCGTTGCATATCTAATGTACAAATGTTCGCTGAATCTAAACGACGCCTTCAATTTGGTCCGATCGCGCAAATCAAACATTGCGCCCAATTTCCATTTTATGGAACAGTTGCATAGTTTTGAACGCGAACTGAAGCTCGACGTAACATCGCAGAGCCCGTCTGCTTTACTTGAACAACTCGGTCGCACCACAGTCGCCAACAATGATGCGGCGAAGAATTGCCAACAATGCGGTAAAACATCGTCGCAATGTAAATGTCGCTGCCAAACGGACTTTCTCAGTCCGATGGGACAGATTGGTGTCAGTCCTGATTCCGGTATTGAATTTGATCGTTGGGCATCAAGTACGCCTAGTACGGGGGGCGGTGGAGGGGAATGAAATAGCCAGGGGGGAACGCAATATCACTTTTAAAAAAAAATAACGAATCATTCGTCTCTCATTGGTTTTTTCTTGGCAGAATTCGATTGCCTTTTGCGCTATAGGACCGTTTGCAAATGAGAGTTTGAAAGTAAATGATTTACTAACATATAAAAAAGTGTTATTGTGTCATCTCCCCAAAAATCGAAAATACACACACAGATATCAAAGTTATGTTGTTTGTTTGTTGTCGAAAATGTTATTGCGTGTGCGGTGGATTATAGATCTATAATTCGGGACACAATTTTAATTTTTAAAATTGAAGAATCTATTCACTGCGCTCTGAATTTTATGTAACGAAATTATTTTGTGGATTACGAAAATTTATAGTGAGATTCTGTGCGTAGTAAAAAAATTTTATATTACGCATGCTTCCGTGATAAATATATCAAAAATGAAACATTTTATTTTAATCATAAATATATATTGTGACCGATAGTAAACTATTAACATGTCACGATTCTACCGAAATAATTGTATTCGATAAAATGTTTATGAAATTTCCAATTATTTTCAGAGTTGCGAGTGGATTTTTTCAAGTGCAGTCAATAATCAATTGAGATTGGCTATATTATTATTATGTTTTTTTATTAATTGTTAAAATTTATGTTTTATTTCACTATTGGTAGTAGCTGTTTTCGTTGATTTATTTTGGATCTATATTGGATCAAATGTTTAAAATGCTAGATTATTTGAAATTTTTGTCTAGTAAAAAATATTACAAAATTATGTGCTGCTATTCTGAATTGTTCTGTAACTACTATAATATTATAGAATCTTTTGTCTTCTTTTTAAAAGATTCTATAGCGTTTTATAGTGGTTATAGAATGATACAGAATTGTAGCAATGGCTTCTAAAAATTGATAACTTTTAAAACAGTATTTCAAATATAACGAACTTAACAGAATTTTGGTTACATCAACGAAATTGTGTCTTTCTGGTATATCATCTCGATTTAACCAAAAACTACAGATTTGTTTTGTAATTTTAACTAATTTTTCTTTATTTTATTTTTAATTCTGATATTTATACTTTTAGTTATTATTTTAAATTATTTTTATTTTAAAATACGTGTCCGAAAATAGCACATTTTTTTTTAAAGAAAAAGAAATTTTAATTGACTGAAGAATCGTTGCAATGTTGCTAGGACAACTAAAAAGCTAAAAAAATATTTAAAGGGAAAAAATATATATATTGTGTCGTAGCATAATTAATTAATGAAATTAAACTTATAATTAACGAAAAACGGTTTTTGCACACTCTACCACCACCATTTAAGAAATTTATATAAACCACCGTCGTACGTTGTCACACTGCTTTATCTAGAAATTTATCTGTAATTATTATAGATAAATAGAGAAATATCTTTCCAATTCGATGTAAATGAAAAATGTTAAATAGTTTTTTCATATTCAAGTTGTATATTATTAATTATTATTATTATTATTATTAACGCGACTGTATAAAATATATCTATATATGTTATAGTTTAACCGTTTAACGAATTAATTGAAAAATGAAATCAATAAATTCTATATATTAATTATTTAATTACATGTCGAATTTACAATATTTAATAATTTATTTTTATTTTAAATGTATATTAATTTTAGTTAATTTAAAAAATTAAAATACGGCCAAATAATATGATTTAATTTGATTTAAAATCACGACAATTCCAGATTATTTATTTTTAGGAATAAATTTCTCTTACGAGTCCATTAATATTATAAGAATTTTTTTGGGGAATTTACATTTTAAAATAAATAATTAGGTAATGGTGATTGTAAAATAAACTTTGACTGAAATTTTCTATTGTGTAAATTTAGTTTCAATTTATTTAACATTTAATATCTAAAACTATTTACATTTTTTATTAATAATTATTATTAATGCATTTATTTTTTAATATATTTAAGCATTTGGTATTAATTTTTAAAGTAATGTTTTAATTAAAAAGGAAAAAAAATCGAATTGAAATTTGTAAATTCGACTGAATAGCTATTTTAATGGCTTTGTACTTTTGTGCCATATATTCGTTTTTAGATTATTATAAAAAAGAATAGTTTTAATTAGTGGAACAAAATGTGTAAATTAATAATTATTTTTGTTTTTGAAATTGTTTAGTTCTTGCCGTTAGTGTTGAAAATAAACGAAAAATATGCATTTTTCATTTTTCAATTTAGATGTTTTGTGCCCGCGTATGCGCATATATTATATATATATTACAACTAAATTAAATTAAAAATTATATATATTTATAAAAGAAGAAGAAATTGTTATATTTTCCAATGTTGATCGAATGATGAATATCACAATAGAAGTATATAATAAACTAAAAATAATATAAAAATAAATCTGTTAAAATTTAGCGGTGTGAATTTCAATGTTAACAAAACAATTGTTGATGTATTTTATATGTAGAACAACAATGGAAATTTATAAATGCTATCAGATATATTTTAATATTGTAATTTTCCATTGCAAAGCATTTTTCTATGTATCATTCAAGAAATTTTCTGATATTCAAATTAATTGAGTTATATCATTTATACGAGAGTCGATCCACAAAGTAATGCCTTCGAATTAATTACGCTAGTAAATCAACACGAATATTCGGTAGCATTCTTTAAATTACCGGCGTTGGTTTGTCAGGCTACTGCTAAGCAACGCACATGCAATTATGTAACAGCTATCGCTATCAAGCAAAAATTGCTTCAAAGTGTATCATCAATTCAAAGTTATTCGAGAATTTTGTTTCTAATTTGCTGAAGAATCACTTTAGATAGGTGGGATTCTGAATAGAACTATGAGCTAAGTCACCCACACACCAGAGAAACTAGAAATGTGAAATATGAAACACGAAACTGAAAATATAAAACTTTTTCGTACAGTGATACACAAATTGAAGAAACAAAAATTAAGGGGGTATTACCATGCGGACGGCCTTTTTTTAAAGGAATTTCGGAATTTTTTTTGAGGAAAATAAAACACTTAGGATCTTGCGGTTTGTTGCATCTTAGTTACTTATATGTCGACTACAAAAGCTAATTTTTTTTATCGTATTTGACCTTTTTCTTTACTTTGAAACTTGCCTCAAAGGAGCACAAATGCTTTCTGTTCAGAATTCTACCCTAAAACACTTTTGATAAATACTGAATGTACATTCATAAAAATGTACAATTGAATCGTAATAAAAGTGGAATTATTTTATTTGCTACCATATTTTATTGGATAAATCTTTATGTATTATCAAAAATTCAATTACAGTTGTTTTAATCTTGAGATTCTTTAACAATTTATAAGAAAAAATTGAAGATAATAAATTTAATTAGTTGACAGTTAACTAAGACATGAATTCAGTGATATTACTTGTAAATCAATTCTTGTATTTACTTTGAAATTAGTATTTCCACATTATTATATTTAAAAATAAAACTCAATTAATTTGAATAATAAACAGTTTAACAGTAACAACATATTTCTTAAATTTACTGATTTTGAAAATGTGTATATGTATGTGAGTTGTCATGGAAATAATGAAAACAAAAATTAAAGATGCTTCTTTCTAAAAATGTTTGTTGTAATTTGATTATATTATAGAATACATATAAATATTTTCTTACAGTATATAGATGTTCCAAATAACATTTCGCTAATGCATAAAACAGAATTATGTATCATACATAAAGAACATATATATATAACATTCCTTGAGCAGGGCACTTGTTAAGTCAAAGTATTCTTATTATTCTTCCAAAAAATTAAAAAAATAAAGTATGTCAAAGTGATGAGAGACTCTCGCTTAGAGTATAATGAGAAAATAACCAAATGACAAATTTTATCTATATCTATTATAATATAAATAAAATATATATATATTAAGTTTTAAATGAATATATAATTTTTAACTCTTATTATGTATTTGATGTTATTTTATATGTCTGACATTTATAAATAAATATTATTGTATGATTACCATATTAGTCAATTTTTTTATTTGTTTATTAATCTACCTAATTGTCAAATGTTTGTATGTATATTTTCCAGCATTTCCTCCTAAACCCCTGAACCGATTTTGATGGGAGTAGTGCCATTTTAATTGGTTCATTCCCTATTTGAGAATAGGCAAGTTTCATCTTTCTACGAAAATAGTTTGACAGTTACCAGAGAGTAGTTATAAGTTAAAATAAAGTTAGACTAGTAATTGTTTATAGATTGATATACAGTGCGATATTTTTATCTCTGAACATATGAACTGAACTACATATAAATTTCCTATGTTCAATTTTAAAAATAACACAGTCGCATGGAGACATCCCTGATAGTTATGCAACCAATCTTACATAATGTGACAGTTATTTGAAAAAATTGAACTACTTTTAATAAAATATTTAGAAACCATTAAACTATTCGCATTATTTCAAGAAATTTGTTTAAAAATGTATACAAACAAAGAAAGATTAGAAACTTTGCATTGGTATTTCGAAAAGAATAGTTTGAGAAATGTGAGAGATTCATTTGCTGCTAAATATCCTGACATTTCGAACATATTTTATAAATTAATAAATTTATTAATTAAAAATTATACTTTTCTCTATAAAATATAGAATGTCTTATTTTTATAAGTATTATTTATTAATTATTATTTATAAATTTAAGTGTTCAGCAATTTACAATAAATGACTATATTCTCTTAAATATTTCATTTTTTATTCAAATAAACATCATAAAACGTAAGATTGGTTGCATAACTGTCAGGGATGTATCCATGCAATTGATGTGTTATTTTTAAAATTGAACATAGGAAATTTATATGTAGTTTCAGTTCATATGTTCAGAGATAAAAATATCGCACTGTATATTGAAGTGAAGATTTATTGAATAACAAGTGCATTGTAAGTACTTTTTTACTATTACAATCGTTTATAAAAATTATCTTAAAAGTACATAAAAGATTATTAATTTTTTGGTTAAACTTTAGTTTATGACCAAACCAGAAGTTGGCTGCGGAAAATAAAAATAAATAAAATAAATAAACCAAACCTAAACCCAACCCAAATCAAACCCAAGGTTTGATTTGAGTTGGGTTTAGGTTGAGTTTGGTTTATTTATTTATTTTTATTTTCCGCAGCCAACTTTAGGTTTGGCCGTAAAGTAGAGTTTAACCATTTTTTTTGTTCATATTCACTCAAATTTACATTTTGTAATCAAATTATATGTACGGTCAATTTCGCTCCATCTGAGGTGAAGTTGACCGGATGAGGTTCTCTACAAAAATCAGGTAAGTTATTGTTCGAATTAAAAAATTTTCAAGATTAGAAAAATGCAAGTCGATACCCATAATTGTTTGTATTCATCATAAATAGTTCTTTTTTTGTTTATCTTCTATTGCTTTGCTAAGTTGAAAATCGGTCAACTTCACCTCATTTTTACGGTACTGATAGAAATGTTGCTTTTGACTAATATATAATAGTGCAATTGATATTTTATTATTATTATTTGTTCGGTTTTAAAAAAAAAATATACTTTATTTTTAAAACTGTATGTGTAAATAGGAAAAGATATTAAGTTTTAATTTCTGGTTTAGAAAAAGAAAAAAATCACTTCTATCATTGATAAATAAGTAGTAAGTATATAATATTTCCTCAGGGATATGGGCTGGCCTGCAGCAGCGTATTCGAAGAGTTGCGACCCCCGCGGACTAGAGCAAATTAATGGAGAGAATGGAGAATGGAGAGAATGTGAGACTTATGTCCATATTCTAAACCAGTGATTGTGGTCCGGTTTGTCTTTTCCACTTTCTTGGTTTGGTTCTTGGTGAAAACCCGAATTAGGTGCGTATACCATCGCCTCACTTTTGGTACTTGAATCTGCATGCAGCTATGTCCAAGTCACTCCCAATCATTTGCTGAGGTGTTTAGATTAAAGCGGAATAATATTAAGATTTATTTAAAACTGACACTTTACAGAATACACCAATTATTGCAATGCATCAGTAAGAAAATATAACAAAATTAAATGAGTTTGCTCAATATTTTTGTTAATAGTTTTGCAGACATAGTAAATATATCTATATCGGAGTTCTTACAACATAGAATCGATAGAATAATTAGTTTTACAAATAACATTTATCTACTTCTTAAACTGACATTTGGTACATGAAAGTTAATTTTACATAACACATCTGATATACGTATCATTTAAAATTTGCACAATTTTAACTATTATTAATATAGAAGCAATATTTCTTCTTACGTTTAATTGAACTACATTAAATTCATTTGTAAGATTGTAATAAAAACATTATGCTTATAATTTGGATATATTAAATATCTTTTGTAGTATGTATATTAGGTAGGGCGTTTCGAAAAAATCGAAACAGCTGGCTAAGCGCTAAAATCAAAGATTTTGGTCTAAAATATATCAGAACAACTTATTGCAACAACTTTTGCATGGTTCTTAAAATCGATTTTTTCAAGATTTATGAGTGTAGGTAAATCCTTAATATACATACATTACATTATTATAAATATATTGGCCCGTATTCTCACCTCACTTGTAAAAGTGATTTTTACCAAAATTATTTTTGACGTTTATTTAAAATTATTTATTAAGCAAATTTAATTAGTTTATTTGAATTTTATAATATTAGATATAAAAAGAAAATATGTATATCAAAAATAGAAATACTATTCATATTTGATAACAAGTGGAAGTAAAAATTTATTTTAAAGTGAAAAATAAAAGCACTTTTTCATAAACAAGAGAGAGGTGAGAATACGGGCCATGGTTTTTGCCAAATAAATTTCTCACATTGTAACATTTAAAGTAATTAGCAACATTATTTTTGTTATGTTTAATTTTAACTTATATTTTGTGGTTAATTTAATATGATAAAACATAGAAATCATGATTGAACTAAAGGTTGGAGTCGGAATCGGAGTCGAATAGCAAAAAGTTTGGAGTTGGAGTCGGACTCAATCGATGATTTTGTCGACTCCACATTCCTGCTATAAAATGTCGATCTATTTTAATAAAATAACATTGAATATAAAGTTATATATGTAATGGGACATCGGTTGATTTGCAAATTGGTTAAAAATAAAAAAATTAAATTACTAAAAGAATTTAGTCTATGGCACGTTTTTATTATAATTAAATTATATAGATTATTTTATATCCTATTATTACAACATAATTATCAAAAATACATACAGATAATATACACTTTATAAAAGCATACGTAAATCATAAAATGATTTTATAGGAATCTGTAATTATTGTTGAAAAATTTAAATTTTTCCATTCTTAGCATAAGGTTGTTTAGCGTTTGTATTCAAATAAAATTTGCCTCTAGCGCTTGTATCAATGTTAGGTCCAAAAACAGCAGAAGGATTTTCTTCGCATAATCCTGCATTGTAGTCACTGGCATTGTCACATTGTCTTCCTACAAATTCGACTGTATTGACACTTTCAGTGAAATAGCGGTATGAATTCAGATGGCTGCAAGACGCTGTAAAATTAAAGAATAAAGTCTTAGTTTAGATATTATTAATTAATTAAACATGGGTATTTAAAACGATTTTTTAATTGATTTTAGTTGATATAAATTTTTTATTATTATTAATAATTACAATTCTTTTTCATTGATGTTTCATTTTATTTTTTTTTATCTATATATAGAGTCTTAATTTGAAATTAGTTTTCCTTGATAAAATTTGCCAAACTTTAACAGTCAGAAAAAATGGTTAAATTATCTTCAAAAATTTGGTTCTGAATGATTCGGGACACAGATAATATCAAATCAAGATTGAAATTAAAAAAAAAATTATATACATTATAATAATAATTAGTAATAGTTTAGAAAGTTTTAAATTTGCTACTGTAAATATTGTACTATCAAAATATGTAATTATTAGTTATTATAGTTCATTCGCGTTAAGAAATTAGTTAAGGAAAGATAGGAGCCAAAGTGACCTTGAATGTGATTGGCTGAAAACACAGACAAGTTTAGACACACGAAATATAATTATCTATCTGAAGTATCTATCTCCTAAAGTAATGAAGCGCAATTGCCGCGAAATATGAAAATGTTGCTTAACAAAAATTGTACAGTTTGAATTTCTATGTAATTTAAATGGGGTTTAAAAATACTCGTTTTCAATCGCTTATTGTGAAAATATAAAAGATATTTAAGACCTGGCACAACTTGTTTCATATAGTGTGAACATTCTATTTTTATGTGAAATAATTAAAAACTCAAGGAACACTATGGATAAATATGTTCTTTTATGTTAAAAATTTTAAGTTTTTTATGCGCCATCATAATTTACACATGCGCAGTTCAAGTTCTCTACAAGCATGATGAAATGACATAGGTTTCGTTCATGATATATGTATTTAATTTTATGCACAATATTATATTTTTATAAATTTAATAAAAATATATAAAATAATATTCTAAATTTTAAAAAAATTATTTGTAATATTAGTAAATAATATTTTTTTGTTAATCTGCTTGTACATGTATAAAAATCTCTAAATATATTTTTACAATAACATTTCTTTTGCATTTTTGAACGTACTCAAAATTTTGAAAGGAAAAATGTGTTTTGATATTTGTATACAAATATAACCTATTATTTGTGCTTGCCATCGTGGGTAAATGCAGGCCATACAAATCCAAAAGTTTGGAAAGATAAAACTGTAAAGGACGCGCGTCAAGCCTTCGTAGAAGGCTTGTCAACAGGTTTAAAGAACCCATGCGGCAAAGGTAAACGGTTGATTATTACACATATAGGGAATGAAAGTGGCTTCGTGGAAAACGGCTTATTATTGTTTGAATCGAAGAACACCGGCGAATACCACGAAGACATGAATGCCGATGTTTTCGAAGAATGGCTAATGGAAATTTTACCCAAATTAAAAAATAATTCTGTAATTGTAATGGACAATGCTCCGTACCATTCGGTAAAAATTGAAAAATCTCCTACATCTGCTTGGAAAAAAGAAAATATTAGAATGTTTTTGGAGTCTAAAGGTATTGAATTAAGTGACGAGTTATTAAAAATTGAACTTTTGGACATATCAAAAAATTATTTAAGAAATCACCCTGTTCCATATAAAATTGATGATATCGTGAAAAAAACTGGACGAAAAGTTTTACGTTTGCCACCGTATCATTGTAAATTAAATCCGATCGAGTTAATATGGGCGCAGGTAAAAGGTTTCGTGGCAAGGAATAATAAATCATTTAAATTGCCCGACGTGAAAAATCTTTTCTTTGAAGGTTTGGCACAAGTTACTGCTCAAAATTGGACAGATTGTGTTCAACACATATTAAAAGAAGAGGAAGAACTCTACACACTTGACAATATAATAGAAAATATGACATTTAATGTAAACACTGGTTCCTCCAGTGAGGATGATTTTTCATCAGAAAATTAATATGTCAAATGTATGTAGCACAGAGAGAACGATGTGATTTTGTCATATGGACACCAAAAGGTATTTCTGTAGAATGTATATATTTAGATAAAAATTTTGTAAAACAGCAAATGTTATCGAAATTACGTAAATTTTATATGGAAGAAATGGTATTAGAAATTGTTGATTCACGTAAAAGTAGAAATTTGCCTATAAGGAATTTATATGTGTTTTTTTTTTTGTAGATGAATTCGCTACATAAACTGTCGATTCTCGTAAAAATAGAAATTTACTTGGTAAGAAATTCATAAGTTTATTTTTGTTGTTTAATCGAATTTTGTAAGTATGTTAACAGTTAATCTATGTTTATATCTGATTAAGTCAGAATTAAGCTACTTTCCAATTGTTGTTGGAGTAGTTTGTTTCTATTAATATGTTATATGTATGAATGATAATATTTCATTCAATATATAAATGGTTAAAAATTACAGTGGAAATAGGCCTGCAGGGGAAACCATCCACTTAAAAGATTTGGTTAACGCGCCATGCCGTATTACCTCATTAGGTGGTGTGGAAATATACGGGCTAATTGTTATTATTATTATTATTTCAGAAAACTTTTTTATTTTGCACAATTTTTATTTTAATATATTAAGTAAATGCCCACTATACTAGTGCATCAGTCATCGTTTTAAATTGGACGATTCGTCCAATATTGTGTAAATAAACTATTTTTTGACAATTAATTTTTTATTATTTGTACTTTATGTCTATAATATTTGCAAAATAACATTAAAACTTGATTATATTAAAAATCACTAGATTTAAATTTTGTGCGACATTTTGTATCAAAATTACTGTTTTTTGGCAATGTGAATCTGTCTTTTAGTTACTTATTTCTTAACGTTAGTACACAGGGTTCAAATGGCGCGTAACGTAAATTCAAAAATATGTTGAATTTCATATTGAATTTGTTCGTTTAATACAACATATTTATTGTAACTGACTGTTCTGAAAATTACATAATGAATGTTGAATTAATAATTCAATAAGAAATTTAATATTATTAATTGATTTATATAAAATAAAAAAGAAATAGAAATAAAAATTTTTTTAACTGGCTCTAGTTTCTACTCCAACGATAATTACTGTACCGAAAAAATACCTGATATGCAATATCCTATGTAGAATAATAGGAATTTTTTTGAAATTTTTTGGTTTTGGGAAATAGAGAAAAAAAATTTTTTTCCAAAAAATAACACATTTATTGCTTTTATTTTCCAAACTATATCCCCGAAAAATTTAAAATTTTTATATATGCTTCATAATTATATTATACTATGATTAGGATTATTTTTTTTATTTAATTATTGTTTTAACAGATTTTTATAATTTTAGAATTTTATAATTTTTTCATAAGCAAAATTTTCAAGCAGGTGCTGACGCATACGGCAAATTTGCCAACTAAATGGCAAAGCCAGTATTACACAGTATTATGATATTATCATAAATAGATTAATTTTATTTTATTCTTTTATATATGATAAAGATAATATTAACAATTTAATAAGAAACTAAGAAATAATAGTAAGTTTTTAATATTATAAAAAAATAATAATACATTTTGAAGCTTATTTTGCGTGGAATGATATTGACGTATGATTTACGTCAAGTTATGTTATTTTATAATTTTGTATCTCGCGAAAAACCGATGTTTTTAGTGATTTGTGACCATTATTATTATGACATTTCAGAAAATGAAAAAAATATGAATTTTATTTCAGAATTTAATATATTTCTATTAATTTTTCAATTTTTATCAATACAAAGAAATAAAAGATTAGAAAATGATCTACTGTGGCGAAATTTAAATAAAAATAATATTATAAAAATAATATTATAAAAAATCCCAAAACCACACTTAAATTAAAATAAAGCTAAATACGTATTTCGGAAGCTAAGCTTCCATCTTCAGTAGCAAATAAATTTACAAAAATCTTACCTGTGATCCTAGTACATGAACACTTAAGCACTTGTCAAAGGTCACTGGTGAGTCGAAAAAATGAAAATAAAATATGTAAAACTATGTTGAGGGTGGGGGTGTTGGTTAAAAGTCAGTGGTCAATTTTGATTGGGTAGTATGTCAAACAGAATAGATCGTGGGATTGGTCCGTCATCTGCGTTTATAAGATTGCCTTTATTTTTGAAAATATAAAGACTTTCTAAAATGTCTAATTGATTAAAATTTGTAACTTGTTTGATTAATTTTAAATTTTTAATATCTAAACCGTGGCAAGTATCATAAATATGTTGGGCTACACTAGATTTGCTAATTCTATTATTTTTGAAGTGGGCTATATGTTCTTTAAATCTGGTAATGATGGATCTTTTTGTTTGACCAATATATTTCAAACCGCATTGACATTGAATTTCGTAAATGCCTGCTTTATTATTCACATCTACTTTGTCTTTCGGATTGCCTAACAAGTTACTGATAGTGTTTGGAGAAGTATAGCAAATTTTTAAATTCGTACTATTTAATTTAGGTTGAAGTTTTTTGGACAACGATTTATTGAAAGGAATTTTAACGTAAGATTTTTTAGTGTCAATATCTGGTGGACTTAAAGTAGTTTTTGTTTTCAATTTTAATTTAAATTTACGTTTTCGAATTAAGTTGGTGATAATTTCTTCTGAAAATCCATTATTTTGAGCTATTTCTTTAATTAGATTTAATTCTTTTTGGTATCTAGATTTAGTAAGTGGAACTGTGAGTAGTCTGTTTACTAGAAAATTGAATGAAGCTAACTTATGTTGTAAGCAATGATTAGAATCAAATGAAATGTATTTGTTAGTATTTGTTGGTTTTCTGTAAATGTCAAACTCTAATAAATTATTGTTTCTGATAACTAAAATATCTAAAAATGGGATTGAGTTATTTTCTTCTATTTCATACGTAAATTTAATTGTAGGGTATTTAGAATTTAATTTTTGAACAAAGTTATCTAAATTATCTTTTGAAGTATCAAATATGGCAAAAATATCGTCAACATACCGGAGCCAAATTCTAGGAAAGTAGGGTAGTTCTGCTTTTAAGTCTATTTCGAATTTACTCATAAATAAATCAGCTATGAAAGGTGAAAGACTGTTTCCCATACTTGTCCCCTGAACTTGTTTAAAGAATTTATTGTTGATTTGAAAAAAGTTTTGATTCATACATAAATTAGTTAGTTTAATATATTCTGAAATTTTGTCTGAATTAAAGTTATTCAATGTCAGAAGATTTTGCAAAAAGTTATTGATTGTAATATCAACTGGTACGCTGGGAAATAATGAAGAAACGTCAAAAGATACCAAAATTTCGTTTTCTGTTAATTTTAAATTTTTAATTTTGTCAATAAACTCTAATGAATTTTTAACTGCAAAAGAATTTTGTTTAATTTCTAAATTATTAAACTCATTTGTTAGCCAAACTGATAATTTAGATGTTGGGGAGTTTATACCTGATACAATGGGACGCATTAAGTTACCTGGTTTATGAATTTTTGGCAAACAGTACATTCTCGGTACGATGGGATTACTAACATTTAATTTCCACTTTAACTTAGGGTCCAAAACACTATTGCAATTTTTAATTGTTGATTTTGTGTTACTGATCATGCTGGGTAAAGGGTTTCTTTTGACTTCTGTATAGGGTCCATCAGAAATCATGCGTTCAACTCGGGATTTATATTCTACTTTATCTAAAATTACAATGTTATTGCCTTTGTCCGCTTTTAAATAATAACAGTTTTTTCTTTTTAATTGCTTTATAATATTATGTTCTGAAAAATTTTGTTTCAAATTACTTGAGGAAATATTATTTTCTAGTTGTATCTTACATGCATTTCTAACGAATTCTTTGGTGGTATCATTGAAATATTTAATGGAACTTTCAATTCCCGCGATAGTGTCAATTATGGGTAATGTATTGTCTGGTAAACAATAATTTAAGCCTTTATTTAAAATATTATTTTCCTTATCTGTAAATGTTAAAGACGATTGGTTTATTATTATATTTGAAGTTACCGGTTTTAATTTTTCTGAACTACGGGGAAGTAAATAATTAAATTTTTTGTTTAATTTTGTAAGTTTGTTACGGAATCTAAAATTATTTATTTCAAAAATTTCTCTTTGTTTAATTAGCCAAAATTCAAATTCTAAATTACTGAGATTTTTTGTTAATTTTAAGTGAAGCTCATATAATTCAATTTCTAATGAACTTCTTTTGGAATAAAAATAATTGATTTCTGATTTTAACCAACTTTGTTTTGCTAAATTTGAAATTCTGTTCAGATTTCTACAATTTGGACTTATTTGAATTTTCATAAACTTGGGAAAAACGTTAAATTTTTTGCATTTTTTAAGAAAAATGAGGTCTGCAGTAATACATTTAATTTTACATACTAACTTATGGTAAAGGTTAAGATCGGTTGACCGGGAAGTCATCTTAATAAAAGATTAGAAAATGATTTGAAAAAAACTTTTTTCAAATCAACAATAAATTCTTTAAACAAGTTCAGGGGACAAGTATGGGAAACAGTCTTTCACCTTTCATAGCTGATTTATTTATGAGTAAATTCGAAATAGACTTAAAAGCAGAACTACCCTACTTTCCTAGAATTTGGCTCCGGTATGTTGACGATATTTTTGCCATATTTGATACTTCAAAAGATAATTTAGATAACTTTGTTCAAAAATTAAATTCTAAATACCCTACAATTAAATTTACGTATGAAATAGAAGAAAATAACTCAATCCCATTTTTAGATATTTTAGTTATCAGAAACAATAATTTATTAGAGTTTGACATTTACAGAAAACCAACAAATACTAACAAATACATTTCATTTGATTCTAATCATTGCTTACAACATAAGTTAGCTTCATTCAATTTTCTAGTAAACAGACTACTCACAGTTCCACTTACTAAATCTAGATACCAAAAAGAATTAAATCTAATTAAAGAAATAGCTCAAAATAATGGATTTTCAGAAGAAATTATCACCAACTTAATTCGAAAACGTAAATTTAAATTAAAATTGAAAACAAAAACTACTTTAAGTCCACCAGATATTGACACTAAAAAATCTTACGTTAAAATTCCTTTCAATAAATCGTTGTCCAAAAAACTTCAACCTAAATTAAATAGTACGAATTTAAAAATTTGCTATACTTCTCCAAACACTATCAGTAACTTGTTAGGCAATCCGAAAGACAAAGTAGATGTGAATAATAAAGCAGGCATTTACGAAATTCAATGTCAATGCGGTTTGAAATATATTGGTCAAACAAAAAGATCCATCATTACCAGATTTAAAGAACATATAGCCCACTTCAAAAATAATAGAATTAGCAAATCTAGTGTAGCCCAACATATTTATGATACTTGCCACGGTTTAGATATTAAAAATTTAAAATTAATCAAACAAGTTACAAATTTTAATCAATTAGACATTTTAGAAAGTCTTTATATTTTCAAAAATAAAGGCAATCTTATAAACGCAGATGACGGACCAATCCCACGATCTATTCTGTTTGACATACTACCCAATCAAAATTGACCACTGACTTTTAACCAACACCCCCACCCTCAACATAGTTTTACATATTTTATTTTCATTTTTTCGACTCACCAGTGACCTTTGACAAGTGCTTAAGTGTTCATGTACTAGGATCACAGGTAAGATTTTTGTAAATTTATTTGCTACTGAAGATGGAAGCTTAGCTTCCGAAATACGTATTTAGCTTTATTTTAATTTAAGTGTGGTTTTGGGATTTTTTATAATATTATTTTTATAATATTATTTTTAAATACAAAGAAAATTTTTTTGTTTACTATAATTGTAATATATATATATATATATATATATATATATATATATATATATATATATATATATATTATATATATATATATATATATATATATATATATATATATATATATATACATATATACCATATATATATATATATATATATATATATATATATATATTTATATATATATATATATATATATATATATATATATATACATATATACCATATATATATATATATATATATATATATATATATATATATATATATATTTATATATATATATATATATATATATATATATATATATACACCATATATATATATATATATGGTATATATATGATTAATAAAGAGCATATGAGAAGAAATCTTGGATTATTATAGCCTAATATTGATATTTTGATAAAATATTTTTTTTGTTGGAATGCCGTGGTCGATTTATTTTCGTCGCAGACGTTTCGCCCATATATCGTAGATGGCATCTTCAGTGCTTGGTGACTAAGTACTGACGATGTCATCTACGATGTATAGCGAAACGTCTGGACGAGAATAGATCGACCACGGCATACCAACCCAAAAAATTCTATTTCGTTTTATTCGTTACACTTTTGTGCGCAAATAATAATAATTATTATAAGTTTACATTATTATAAGTTTAAATAAATATTTATTTTACTAGACATTCGCTACATTTTCCATTCAAATAGAAACAAAATATGTGTATATTTCAAAACTTTTTTTGTAGAATTATTGTAGGCATGATTTTGTAGTAAGACAAGTTTTGTTTTTTCTTTTTCTCGCTCTCATTTGTTCTATATCTGTATACATATATAGATATCTACATATAAACAAACATTGCAAGCGAGATAGAGATATAATTTATGCAAAATGTTTATTGGGTTGCTACAATGTATTATTTGTCATGTAGCAAAAACAATTTTTATTATAAGAGCCTGTTTGCTATATCGTGTTTATTCATTGACGCTTATTTTTAATCCTTATAATATTTGAATAATATTTATTTGGTCGGAGCCAGAAGGGCCTACAATTTTTTAGGGGTCATATGGAATGTAAATGAATTTTAATAATAATTTAATAATGTCAAAGTGGTTTATATACTTCTAATCTTGTATTTTAGCTAGTCGAAAAACTAGCTTATAAAATCAAACCACATTCGACTAGCTCCATTCTCGCTTTGCGAGAATATTATTTATATATTAATTTGTATAATTACAAAAAGCAACAAATTTAGACAATATATCTGTCATATATTTATGTCAAATGAGTATAATTATTTTCAACTGAAATACAATTTTTTAGTATGACATTTCGGAAATTTAAATAATACGAATTTTATTTCAGAGTTGACTAAAATAATATATGTACATATGTCTATAAATAATTATTCGCTCGGTATTCAATTTCGTATACAATTCTAGCAACTTAGAGACCTAACCGTTACACAGCGTACCCTAAAACCCGTGTCCCACTGTAAAAATTTTTATAAAAATTTTATAAAAATTTTTATAAAAAGAATTTTTACAGTGTGACAGCGCGTAGTTTTATAAAAATAACGTCACGGTAAAATATTTTTATGGTGTCTCTATTTTAATGACGTCACGTAAAATGTTTTTATAAAAACTTCTGAGATAGAACCGTTTCTATAATTTTGACGAAAATAAGCATTTGATTGGATGTTAGAACAGTTTCTATAATTTTGACGAAAATAAGCATTTGATTGGATGTTGCACGGCAGTCAAACTTCTAGGGACTTGAATTGCCGCGCGAAACTTCTAACCAAAACATATCCAATTAAACCTATGATAATCGCACTCACTAGTAAATTCTGGTTTGTATTTAAACTTTCCATGATAAAAAATAATAAAATAGCACACTTTTTCAAAAGTTTTTAAAGTTTTAAGCACCAACCTTTTAAACACCAATCTCACAACATCAACCTCACTTTTCAGTATTTCATCAAACAGCTGATCAGATTTTTATAAAAATTTTTACCAAAAAATTTACAGTGGGACATACCTTAAAATAATTTTTATAAAAATTTTTATAAAAACTTTTTATAAAATTTTTATAAAAAGTTTTTATAAAATTTTTTACAGTGGGACACGGGCATAAAATTTCGCTACCTGTTTGAAACATACAAACATTCCATTCTTATCTACGTTTTCGTATTTCTACTTCTCACCCCTCTACCTCACTTACCCCGTACACATCTTGTGTCATTGCGAATGATACATTGTATTGCCCTGTTACTTTTATATTTAATTTTATTGAATTATTTTATAAAATGTACAATAAATATTTATATATATATATATATATATATATATATATATATATATATATGTATATATATATATATATATATATATATATATATATATATATATGTATATATATATATATATATGTATATATATATATATATATATATATATATATATATATATATAAATATTTGCCCACAAAAGTGTAACGAATAGAACGAAATAGAATTTTTTGGGCTAGTACGCCGTGGTCGATCTACTCTCGTCGCAGACGTTTCGCCATACATCGTAGATGACGTTGTCAGTGCTTAGTCACCAAGCACTGAGGATGCCATCTATGATGTATGACAAAACGTCTGCGACGAGAATAGATCGACCACGGCATACCAGCCCAGAAAATTCTATAAATTTAAATGTTTTTCTTATTGTTCTTTACAGTAACTAGAACTACTGCGTTATTTATAAATTAAAAAAAATTAATTTCTTAAGTTTGCAGACAAATTTATTTATTTAAATGTTTATATACTTTTTAATTACAAATATTATAATAAAATTACAAAAAAACACAAAATTAAATTAGTTATTACACATAACTAGAGAAATTATCAAAAAATTATAATAGTATTATTATTTTCATATACATAAAAGTCAAACTTAAAAAAAAATCAATTTCTATTTAATTTTAAATAAATAATAAAATAAAAATTATATTAAAAAGTTATAATACATCAAAACATATGTGAAAAATAATCATTTCTGTTTTCTTATTTTAATTATGGAAAATAAATATAAACAAATAATAGTTATTTTTTAATTAAAATAGATGTTTTATATTTTTATTTCGTATTTGTTACATAACTAACAAAAATAATATCGTTTGAAACCAACTTTATATTTTGCTGGGTTGGTTTCGTTGCATAGGCAACACAACCAACACAGCAAAATACGAAGTTGCATACATAATACAAAATTCAGCGCCGCCTGCGCGGTTTTGATTCAAACTATATCACCCTATGTACTAACGTTAACGCGAATGAACTATAGTTTATAAAATTAGTACTTAATAAAATTTAATAGGCTAATGTAATACAGGGTGATTTATGACGTTGGAGAAAAACTACACCGGATGATTCCTATGAGTAATCTAAATAAAAAACTTCAAATAAACATATGTCCGAAAATAAAAGTTAATTACGTGTAACATCAATCGCGTTAGCTTTATTTATTATATCAGGAACAAAAAAAAAACAAGTCATAAACTTCTGAATAATTGTAAAATTACTGATTGATTTTCTAACATTTTGTTTAAACACTAGTTAACCAATTTATTTCAATAGATGCTACATCAAACAGGATATTTTTATCATCTTATACATATAGACGTATATTAAAGAGCAAAGTTTTTCTTTTATTTCATTAAAAGTAAAATATTTAAGAATTTGGAACATATCCTTATTTGATTTTTCAGGGTGTATAACGGGCGTGAAAAACGGGAAAAGCGGGAATTATACGGGAATTTTGTTACGCGGGAAAAAAGCGGGAATTATGCTAGGAATTTTTTTCGTTGTGCGTGAATTTTTGAAAAATTTGTTTAATATTTAAGGATTTAGAACGAAGGAAGCGATCGATAATGGAAGAGCTTCACATAATTTCAGAAGAAATAAAGAAAAAGAAGATGCATGCAATTATAATTTGATGATTGCGATAGTTCATGTTCCATGCTGTAATTGTGATAAATAAATATAATATATGCAATAAATAACTTCGACTTAACACTTCTTTAACTTTTTGATATCGTTAAACTTGCATATTTACATACGGGAATTTTTTTTAAATATACAGGGAAAAAGCGGGAATCATACGGGAAATTTATTTCAACTTTCCGTTATAAACAGCTTTTTGTGGAACCAATTACACGCGAAAATGGAGGGAGTACACATAGAAGAATGATTTGATACTTACTGACATCGCCAATTTCATATGTAATGCATCCAGGTTGCGGAGCAATACCTTTATTGGCATAGAAATCAACATGAGCTACATCTTCAAGCAAACCCCATTTCATGCCATCGGTATGAATAGCTTCAACAAATTGAGCATCATCGGGACTAAGTCTTTCTTCCGGTTTCACATTGGTGAACCATGGTCCAGCTGGATCCATTCCAGTGATTTGTCCAATCAATTTTCCAGCAGCGGCCAAATAATGCTGACCAGCAAATCCCGATATATGAGCACCCAACGAATGACCGATTAAGTGAACATTATCAGCCGAAGCACCCAGCGTGCTTTCCAGATCTAGAATCAGTTTGCTGAGATACTGGCCGACTTTGTTGGTGTCTTTCGCAGCCACTGGATAAAGAGGATTAATTGCGACCCATCGCCAATCTACGGTGATAACATTGCAATCGTCTCGTTCGAGGAAAGCGTTTTTTATGTCAAGTACCCATTGCTTGTCAGCATTATCTATGTAGCCGTGGATAATATATTTGAATGGTTTAGCTGCATCTACTGCGACATCTGATAGTGCTCCAATTTTGAGTTTGATATATTTGTCAGGATTGTTGCGAGTGTATAAACGGTATGTAACAGAGTTTGCTGTCACCAAACGTTCGTCTCCGTGTTGATATGGAAGAGCATTGCTCACGGCTGAAATATCAAATATAATTTTATTAAATTGAATCGCTGGGTGCAATAACGACTTAAGGGCCACTTAGGCCGTTTTTCCGGAGTACATAATTTTTGAAAGTACACATCCATGTCTATTCAATTATCAAAACTCCGACTGATTAAAAATTTGGAAAATCGGAGCTGCTAAATTGCACGCCGCGGTCAGAAACCCCAAATTTGAATGTTGGCTTATGGTAGGATAGGTTAGGTTTAGGTTGTTTAGTTATGTTATTATTCAATATAGGCGCTTATCTCATCGGCGCAAATGATAGGTACCTATCTACCTCAGACCGGAATAATTGAAATGAAATGCTTTCGTTTTCAAATATTGTAAAAATTATATTATATAAATTCAAATACGGATGTTAATTTATATCTGTCTCAAAAAAAGGGAAGAGCTCATTATCTATTGCTTTTCTGGGCCCAAATTTTTTGTAAAATTACAGTTTCCATTTTGGTTTCGGTTATATGTAAAAGTGAAATTTGGTTTTGATTACGGTTATTTTATTTCGATTTAGTTACGATACTAAATTTAAATATAATACTATAATTATTTTTAGTATCTATTATTTTGTTAATAAATAAATTGTGTAAAATTATTTCTCAGTTATTTTACTTTTTGTAACTTATCATTAGATGTTAGAATGATTTCAAAACATTTTAGGAAATTATTTTCAATCATTATAAAACAAATAATTGATTGAATAAGTCATCTTAATACAGAACTTGCCTAAATCTATATCTTTGGTTTCGAAATATAGTGGTTTAAAGTATTTATATGGAGAATGTTAATTATTTTTAATTAATAATTAATTAAATTAAATAATTCTAAAAATTGGAGCTAGTTATGTAATCAAAATATATTTTTTTTAATACATTTTATTATGATTTGTAATATTTAAAAAAATATTTATGATAAATGCAAAACTAAAATTAGCCCCATTTAAAAAAATTGGGGTAATTCTGTACAAACATAACAATTTATTCAATTTTATTTTAATATTTTAAAACAGTAATATTTACAGAAATTTTCTTTATTTAAAAGATATAATTTTTAGAAAAATGTGTATATATCTTTTAAATAGATATATCATAGTAGTGATTATAAACTTATTTAAAATTATTTAAAAAAAAAAAAAAACAGTACTTACCGATAAGTGCAAATAACAGAAAAACTAAACTATATTTAGAAACCATTTTGATGAATGATTGGAACAATACTGTTTAACAATTTTTATTTCGTTTCTGTTTTTATATATACATAAAATTATCATATCAATCTACCTTTGAAATCTATCATTTTGTTTTTTTTTGTATTTAATTTGAAGTATTTATTAAAGCGAATTTATTTTATCTAAATTATTGCGATTAAATAATCAGATTTAACAAATTGTTGATAATTATTGTCAAGAGAATATTTGTAACAGAATTTTAAGATTTCTGCAGATAGAAAACAAGATTGCTTCAGATTATCAGTATTTACATATAATAAAATTAATGAAATATAGTTTTTAATTAGGTATTTTAATATAAACGTTAAGTTTATATTAAAATTTTGTATTTTTTGATAGGTGTTTGCAATTTGATTAAATTGATATTATATCAACATATATAGATATTATCTACTTATTACATATATAGATATTATCTACTTTTATCAATAAAACGGAAATTTTGTTAAAAAAAAAAATTGACAAAAATGCAAAATATTTTTCCTGTCTATTTTTATAACTTTATTATTTAATAATTAATGAAAACATTAAATAAATATTTTGCGTAAAAAAATAATTGAAAAAGTTATAATTTTAAGTCTTTCAAGATGTCTTACTTTTGTTTTACGTAAATAAATGACTGAATAACACACACATTTTTGGTACTATTTTCGTTTTATACGGTTTTACTTAGCAAAATCCGAAATTTCAATTTAGACGATTTTGTACGGAACCTATCTTCCGTGTAAATCGAGGGATAGGTGAATTCGAAACCAGTTATCAATTAAAGATTATTTTCAACAGTGTAGTTCTTGGCTTTTCTTGGTTTTACATAAACTATTTTTCTCTACATATGTTTTACATAAATAAATTTTATTTTTATAACTAACCAAATTATAATAACGAAATAAAATAATTCTGGGAATAGTTAAATTTCACCCCATCGCGCAAATGGCGTTTTATTATTTGTAGTCAAATGATATACACCTCGAACGGATTGATCAACATTTTCACCCATAATAGCTGTTGGATGATCGAAGCATTTCTTGTTTATATAGTTTCTGTAACTATCACATTTGCTTGCTGTAAAGCCATTCGAGTTTATACTTTCTATGTAATATATATACGCTCTCATATGACTGCAGGAAACTGAAAATAATTCAATAAAATTAATTTAAATTGACTTTGATAATTACTATTAGTAGGTAAACATTAAAAAAACGTAACATGGAACAAATCTAATATATATTAGGTTTGTTCCAATTAAATTCTGAATTAGTGCAGTATTTACAAGCTAAATTCACATTGCGCATGCTTCGAACAATTCTGAACTGATTCCGAACTGAGATTTGATGGTAGATTGGAACAAACCTATTATACAATCAGGTTAGCAAATTTAAATTTTTAAATATAGTAGCAGAACCGTATCGAAGGTGTGATAAGTGAGGCATTTGTCTCAGGTAAACAGTGATAGGTGGCGCAAAAATAAGTTATAATAAATTAAATATTAATTTGAAAGTAATAGAAAAATGCTTACTATTTTATTTAGCATTCAATTAGAATATATATTATATAAATGAGGAAAAAACAATACAAGCTCAATAATGAAAAAATACATTTAAAAAAAATTAATATTTTGTACTAGATTATTTATTAATTTCTAATAAAAATAAATTTATTTTTTATTAATAGAATTTTTTTAACTGAATTTGTCTTAGGGTTAGAAAAAATAGTCATATACTAAATATCTACTGGTAACTTGGCTTTTAGAGAATATAAATTATTTAATATAAGTGATCATTCTTATTCAAAAACATTTTTTTTCAATTTCGTAAGAAAAAATTTGGGCACGCAACACTTCAGGTGTTAAAATCTGTCGGCATTGCTTGTGAATCATTTGTAAGGAGTATATCATAATCAACTTTTTTTAAATGACACACCTGTATATTTGGAAGGAGTGTATTAAAGTTAATTTTTTTTTTAAATAACACATCTGTATATTTTTCCAGTTTTTTCTATTAAATTACAAATAAAACGTTGAAAATTGCAATTTAATAGAAGACTTTTAAAATTGGCTAATGGCTAAAAAGGTTAGAGACTGTCATTTTTAACTTTGGTAATAATAGATTCTCCAATTAGTTATTTTAGAAATAACGTTTTTCTGGATTAAT
This sequence comes from Clivina fossor, assembly GCA_963966155.1. Lineage (NCBI taxonomy): Eukaryota > Metazoa > Arthropoda > Insecta > Coleoptera > Carabidae > Clivina > Clivina fossor. The sequence goes on from OZ014555.1 coordinate 29,713,312, forward strand.
CTGGATTGATGGATTAAGTTAATTTGAATTTATTCTCGAATTGGTATTATTATTACTACAGGGTAGGTTTGTGAAAATCTAAAATGTTGCTTTACTTATTGAAAAATATTATCAAATTCTCGAAATATATGTATAACGTTTATGCAACTCATGATTAAAAAATGCTTAATAATTCTATATTTTTTCATAATAGAATATTTTTTTAAACTTCATGATGAGTAAAACGTTTTTTGTTTTTAATTGAAGTTTGGCTATATCTGCACTTTGATTTTATTTATCAGTTTTTTTATGTATTATTTTTTATAAAAATTAGTTAATTACAATTAGAATAAGATTTAGATTCAAGTATTACTAGAATTACAGGTCAAATTCAGATATCTGGATTTCGGATCCGAATTTCAAGTCCGAGTCGATCTGAATCTACGTGTTTTATAATTTTATGTAGTTTTTTCACACATACAAATATGTATGCATGTTTTTTTTTTTAAAATACATCAATATAAGTAAGCTGTATTATTGAAATAAATGTAAGGGGAGATATATTTTCTGTTTAAAATATCATGCGTTTAAAGAAATAATATATTTTGAAATGTTTCTTAAATGGAATAAATATTGAAAAAACATTTTACAAGCTGTATTATTTCATCGAAATGCGAAATAAGTGTCATATATTCAATGTGCCTTAAAATTATATGTACAATGTGTCTAAAGAATATAAATATGCAAGGTATCTCAGAAAGAAAAGTACTCAGCTATATACAATGTGTCTAAAGAATTATATACAATATGTCTAAGTAATTTTATATACAATGTGTCTCAAAAATCATATATAGGTACAATTTAAGATTTAGATATCGGATCCGAATCTAAGATCCGGATCTCGAATTCGAATCTTAAATCAGGATATTGAATCCAAATCTTAAGTCAGGATATTGAATCTGGATTAGATATCGGGTCCGGATCTTAAATTATCCGAGAATCAGATATCCGGATATTCGAATTTTTTGGATCCGGATATTTGGATCCAAATTTTCACAAATGTTGACAGCACTAGTAAATTTAATGAATTGTTGAAATTTTTAAGAAATACAGGAAAAATTGAATTAAAATAATATAAACTAATCAATATTGTTAACATAATGTATACAATTTTTAAAGAGTAACGACCCATTTTGGCATTGTTTGTTCTGCCATCAGATGGTCAACCCGCCCGTAAAATCAGTATAAAGTTTTAGTTTTAGTTTTTTTAGTCCAATAACAGTTACGTAAATTTTCAGTTATTTTTTAAGATTAGGTGTTATAGCTATATCTAATGTTTTGCATGTTGAGAAACTTACCGATATCAGCAATTATATCTCTAGTAATACAACCAGGTTGTAAAGCTGTACCACTATTAACATAAAAATCTACATCGCCAATTGCATCATAATATCCAACAGTCAATCCAGCTGTATGGATAACATCAACAAAATCCGCATCTCCAGAATACAGTCTGTTATCTGGTGGATTTCCAACGAAAGATGGTCCAGCCGGATCCATTCCGGTAATTCGTCCAATCTTCACCTCCTTTTGATTGTCTATTGTAAATTTTCCAGCAAAACTAGATACGTGCGCTCCCAAGGAGTGTCCAATTAGATGGATGTTTTCATATGGTACTTTTTTTGTTTTATGGAGATCCACAATGAGATTGCCTAGGAATTTGCCAACATCTCTAGTAGCTAATGCTGATACTGGATAAAGTATAAACATTGCTGGGCCAGACCAATCTACTGCAATTACGTTGTAATCATCTTTGATCAGAAGTTGGTTTTTCATTCTTAGAACCCAGTTTTTGCCTAAATAGAATTACTGCGATGACAAGGAAGTTTAAAATAAAATGACTTTAGGATTTAGTTCTATATTATTTTTTATTAATAATCTCAATTATATTTACTGATTATAATGTATGTAGATTGTAGAGTATGTCGAAACGTCGATTATTAATAAAAATTAATACAGAATATAATTAATGGTCGACAGTTTAACTTTGTGAAAACCTTTTATTTATTAATACAGAACTTATAAAATAAAATAATTTCCCTTAAACCACAAACAATATTTTATTTTATTAACTTTTCGTCACAGTAAAATCATATTTTATTTAATTATAATACAGTACTACAATCTGAAGCCGTTTTATTTTAATATAATGAGTTCTGAAAGATTTTTTTACTATGTTAATAATAATTTCTTCTCTTCTATTAGTAAATAATAAAAACGATTGATGTCTTTCCATTTTTAAACTTGATTCAGAATATTTCTCATCTTATAGTTAGTAATTATTAATAATTATTTCATGTTATTAATAAAAGTATTAACAATGCACGCAGAAGTAACTAATTTGCTCAGTGGCGGATTTAACGTTTAAGGGGCCCGAGGCGTTAAACAATTCCGGGGCCCCCATCGCCCTATCGAAAAATAGCCATCCCGGGTAAGAGATTTTGAAAAAATAGACTACGTATTATAATTTTAAAATCGTTTTTAATGTGAACAAAAAATTATATTTATCCGAAATTAAATTCATATAGCGTAGTAGTAAACACCAAAAAATTAATGTAGGATATTACAATTACATATTATAATAGAAAAGTAACACCATATTTATTTCAAAGTTATTTACCAACATTAAGAAAAACTCCCAATGTCAAAGAAAAACTTAATAAACAAAAAAATGTTACAAAAGCTAAGGTAATGCCAAAAAGATTTTTTTTTTTTTAGAAAAAACTAAACAAATTACGAACATGGAATATGAAAATAATTTAGAAATAAAATTTCAGTCAGTCACTGTTAAAAAAATAACTATAAAACAAAATTTATTATTTTTTATTATTTTTTATTTATTTAAAATTATTTAATTATTTTCAAAAATAATAGTTTATCATAGATATTTAAAAGTTAAAACCAAACATTTATACCAAACTTTTTACTTTATCAATAACACAAAAATGGTTAAATAATAGTAGGTAATTAAATATTCTAGTAGTGAAAAATTAGTTTAGCTGACAAATAATATTTTCGCATTCTTATTTTCTTAGATGCTTTGCAACTTTTCCTTTATAATATCTATTTAGCTTATCTGTTTTTGGCTGATTGTAAAAACACAAAATAAAAATAAATATGTATTACGTTGTTATATACATTTTGTGATAATCAAAATATATTAATTTAATTCAGATAGCATCATTAGAATCATTATAGTAAACGATTTTTATTAATCTATAAATTAAATCAAATAATTGTTATTATTTTATCTTAAATATTTTTTATACTGCGTAAAATCTAATATAAGAATCTTTATCAAACAATTTATTAAAACAATACAAAATAATTTTACTTAATTTTCGATGCGATATCAAAATAATTAGTCCCGATAATCAAACATTATAAAATGGGTATTTTTTTTACTTACCTGCATTATCGGTGTAGCCATGTATAATAAATTTAAATGGCTTGCTAGCGTTGATGTCTACATTATTCAAGTGTCCTCGAAATATTTGTGTATAGTTATCTTTATTTTCTCTTGTATACCAATGAAATGTAACGTCTTTTTCTCTTACAATTAGTCTCGGATTAAAATCATTTGCTAACTGAAATTCTTGTTCTAATTGAACTAGTGGCAAGTCGAAATTGGAAACTTAAATTTGAAATAATCTTTTAGAATGTTAAAAGTTTTTGTTATTGTTGAAAATATTTACCAAATACATTTTGGAACAAAAGCAGAATAATTGGAGTTAGAGTTTTCGCCATGTTGAATGAGAATTTAATACAAACTTTTGAATTAATATTATTATATTTTATTTTAATAAAAATACAGTTGCTAAAATTATGATTTTACATGATTTCTTTTTGAATTATAGAAATTCTTGATATAAATAAACATATATATTTTTTAAATATCTCGTATTTACAACACAATACAGCGTGATCGAATAATAGTGTATTCCAAATAGAGAATTTTCTAAAAAATATGTACATTAAAGTTCAATTTTCATATGAAGCAAGAACATTTATTAATATACAGGGTGATTTATGACGTCGGGGAAAAACTACACCGGATGACTTCTATGAGTAATCTAAATAAAAAAAACTTCAAATAAACATATGTCCGAAAATGCTTTCTAACGGAACTGTAGCCGTTACAAGTTTATTACATGTAACATCAATCGCGTTAGCCTTATTTATTATATCAGATAAAAAAAAAACAAGTCATAAACTTCTGAATAATTGTAAAATTACTGATTGATTTTCTAACATTTTGTTTAAACACTAGTAAACCAATTTACTAGTTATGACTTACTGCGTTCCGACAAAATTTTTCTTGGAGTTTTAATTATTGTAAATTGTTATATATTTATTTATGTGTGTACAAAAATTTATAAACTATTATGTTGTACAAACTTACCATATTATATTTTAATCTACGTAACTTTCCAATTTCTCTGTATTGCAAAAACATTAAATTTTGCAAATGATTGAACAGCAATTCACTATACTATTATTGCAATTACACGAAAATTGATACAATTTATTTACTTTATAAACATGCAAACAAATGTTTTAATATTTTCTGATAATGTTATATAAAATAATATCTTAATACGTCTTATTTTTTTTACAAATAAATTATTTACTATTTTAAAATATTTCTTTTACAATAATAAAAATAATGTAAAAACGTGATTTAAAATAAAACTATGAAATAAACTAACGATTTAAAATTTTAAATAGAAATTAATAATTACAACATGCAGACAGGGACGGATCTACATATGGGCTAATAGGGCTATAGCCCTGGGCCCCAGATCCGCAGGGGGCCCCCAATCTGTCGGACATATACCTTAGAGATTGTACTTAATATATGTTTAATGAAAATGCAATAAATAATTGTGATTGTACTTTAATATCCTTGTGTGTACTTCTTAATACATATACGAGTATTTAATAAAAATGTAATAAATAATAATTATAACCTTTAATACTGTCTTTTATTTTTTTAAAGTCAATGGCGAAGGCGTGAGTCAAAGCCAATAAAGAAAAAGAAAACAATTTTTTTTTTTGAAACGTGTAGGGCCCCTTGGTATTTTTAAGCCCTGGGCCCCCAAAAAGCTAGATCCGTCCCTGCATGCAGATTTTCTATTTTTTAAAGACATTTTTAATATTTAGTTTTTATGAATATGCCAATATAGCTTTATTAAAATAGGAAATATTATAATTTTTGTTATCAAAAAATTGTGAACAAAACTTACCTTTTTTTAAGATCGGTAATGCAGAGTATGTACACTTAAGAATTGGTTTAGTTAAACTAATTTTTATTACATATCTATTACTATTAAATTTAAAAATAAAATATTTATCACTTCAAATTCGCTTAAATTAAACTTTATAATCTACTGAAAAACACAGAGTTTTCAGGTTCAATATTTTTAAATTTCTGTTAAATAATATATTCATTAAATTTGCGTTTCTTAATAAATAATGTTATTCATTACTTACACTAGTGTTTTATAATTATTACTCAACACTTTTTGATTCAGTTAAAATTATGTAAATTTATTACTTAACTATTTTTGTTCAATCATTGCATTGCTAAGATACCATCTTTATATTTTTATGCTTATTGAAAAATAAATATATAACAGTTTGTAATATGTTAATAAAACTCAAAGAGTTTTACAAATATTTTAATTTCCAGTGAACTAATATATAATTAAAAAAATTTAATAAATTTGGAAAAATGTATTGGCTTCGCCGGCATTTGAACCCGAGACTTCCTGCTTTCGCAGCATACATCCTAATTCACTAGACTACGAACCAAACACATTTTTCCAAGTATATTGCGACAAATGGCGACTTAGTCATAAACATGTCTGCCGCGAAAGCAGGAAGTCTCGGGTTCGAATGTCGGCTAGGCCAATATATTTTTCCAAATTTATTAAATTTTTTAATTATATATTAGTTCACTGCAATTAAGTGAAAATTAAAATATTTGTAAAACTCTTATAGTATTATCGCAGAAAACATTGCTTTAATAAATAAAACTCAAACTTATCATAAACTATTTATTTAAACAATATGATTTACATTAAAATTGCATAAAACTGCAATAAATTTGAATAAAAATTGCTTTTGTTGTAACACTAAAACAAATAAGTATTATTTACTGATGTGGATGCATAAAAAATGAATTTAGATTTCTCCGTTTCTTGCAAATGGATCTACCCCGTTTGTTGTCAAATAGAAGACTCCTCTAGCGTTGCGATCGGCATTTTCACCCATAATAGCTACAGCATTTTCTGTACATTTGCCCTGTTTGTAATTTTTATACGATGAGCATTCGTTACCTATAAAACCTTCCGAGTTAATACTTTCCGCAAAGAGCCAATACGATCGCGTGTGACTACAAGAAGCTAAAAAATAAATTAGCAAAGATTAAAATTGTTATTTTGTTCCAATGAATAAATAGATTCATTCAGATTAGACGCAAACTGGTTAGTCACAATTATTAAAAAAAAATATATATTAGACACATTTAGTCACAAAGTAACATATATTTTCTACACTCTAAAAGAAAATTATGTAATTTTACTTACAAATCATGAGATACGATAATTCTTAGTATTTTTAGATATAATTACTCAACTGCTGTAATTATAACATAATTGTTTAAAAATACATAATATCAGAACTATTATGAACATTATGTAATATTAGATATTACCAACGGGATGGAAAAGTACTTATTTATGTAATATTATATATATTTTTTTAAGTAAAGTCTCTTTTAGTAAATTTACAGAATTTCAGTAGATTTACAGTCAGGATTTTTCCATAAATATGTTTTATAAAATATGTAGTTTTTATTGCTGATAATAAATCGATGCTTTTTTGTCGATTAACAATCGACTTTAATTCATATGTTTATTATAAAATCAACCGTTAAAATCGAAAAATAATTTTCTCTAATAAAACAAAAATATTTTCAGAAGACGAAATTCAATATTTTGGCAAAAAAGTTAATGAGATATTATAGTATATAAGTAACGAATTTTCTTTCATCTCTCTCTCTCTACAAAAGCTATATTATTTCACGGCGATAAAAGTATACGAAGCAATTATATACGATGTGTCTAAGAAAATTATTTATAATATGTTATATACAATGCATCTAAATTAATCATATATACAATCTAAATAATTGTGTGTGTTTATATGTATATGCAGTGTGTCTCAAAAACATATCTACAATGTGTCTTAAAAATGTATGTACTAAATATCTAAAAAACTATTAAATTTGTATACTCTCTGTTTTCTACAGTAAAAAATAAATACAAATATAAATATTTCAAAAATACTTACTGACGTCAATAATGTCGTAAAGAACACATCCGGGTTGTGGAGCAGATCCATCATTTGGATAAAAATCGGCATGGCCCAGCACATTCATGTATCCAAATTTACCGCCATCTGTATGAATAATATCGACAAACGAGGCATCACCGAAACTCAATCGCTTCGCTGCACCAACCAGCAAAAACAATGGACCAGCTGGATCTATTCCAGTAATTCGTCCAATTAATGTTCGTCCATTGTCTGCAACATACTTGCCGGCAAATCCAGAGATATGCGCACCCAAAGAATGACCAATTAAATGAATATTTTCCAAAGGTACATGCAAAGTTCGATTCAAATCCATGATAAGTTCACCAACAAAAGTACCAACATCTTTAACTGATCCAGCTGAAATTGGATATAAGGCACCTGCCGGTTTCTTCCAATCTACTTGAATGACATTCAAATCGTCTTTCTTTAAATATTCATCTTTGATAGTTTCATACCAATCGGCATCAGCGCAATCAGTCCATCCATGAATGATGAATTTAAAGGGTTTATCCACTCGGATGGAATCTTCGCCAGCAAGATGACCGAAATATATTGGTCGGAAATTGTTGGTTTGATCTCTGGTCCAAAGACGGAAGGTTACATCTGCACGGGAAACACTTCGAAGACCGTATTTATCGATTGCTTCCAAATTGTATTGGTCCAAATAGAAGAATGTTGGTCCGTAGCTGTATTTTGGACAATTGGAAAAGCCTAAAGGAAATAGTAGATTGTCAGATCATTTTTAGTCATATAATCAATGATGTAAAATAAAGCGACTAACTCCGCGATTAATGATGAACATATAACACTTTGTTTGGTGTCAAACGGAACGTTTCATATGTATCATAGCAGTCAAAAAGCTTCCAAATTACTTTAAATTTAATTATACATAAAAATATATTTGCAAATAGCATAACTTTAAATAAATTTGAATACTTACTTAAAGCTAAGTGAACAAAACACAAGAATATGATAAGTGATTTCATTTTTGTTTGTCGAATAATTAAGCTATAAGCACTCGATTTTAAGTAGCTGGTTTTATATATTTCGAAATGCATTTTTTTTTATCATAATTATATTATTGTTACCAACAGATACGTGAAAAAGAATTAAATATTATCAGACATAAACCGTCAAAACATTTTGATCCCTATCATAAATAAATCTTGACAATTTTTCTGATAATTATACAGAAAAATAAATTTATCAATTGATATTTAAATTTTGAACTGTTACTTTTTAATGATAATAATTAAATTAACTATTTTATTAGTGCTATAATTATGAGCAAAGGTTTGAGATCTATAGAGTTATAAATTGTTTTGAATTTTTGTGAATGAAAAATCGGATGAAAAACTGATAAAAATCTTAAAATAAAAATATTTGTGTTATTACTAATTAGTTGTAATGTTTCTGAAATTTTAATCTGACAAATTGTTCAAATATAATAAAAGTAATTAATTAAGAATGTGTATTTTTTCAGAGGTGGTGGAATCAACAAAAAAATTGATCGACTCCTACTCTAAATCCGAATTTTTTTTGTTCGACTCTGACTAATTAGGCTAACGCAATTGATGTTACATGTAATAAACTTCTAACGGCTATAGTTCCGTTAGAAAGCATTTTCGGACATATGTTTATTTGATGTTTTTTATTTAGATTACTCATAGGAATCATCCGGTGTAGTTTTTCCCCGACGTCATAAATCACCCTGTATTTATGATATTTACGTAGTTTATTTTTGCAAATATCAACGCATAACTTTTGTTAAATCACAAAAAAATACCGTATTGTCGCATATGGATGCTATGGAAATGCAATTTTTTACAATTAAATAATACTCCTATAATTTATGTATGAGAGGAAAGTTGTTTGTCTGAATAAGGATGTTTGGAGGAAACTGATTTCGGGATAGTGGAAATAGTTTGTGCCAAACCCTTTTGGGTATATGGCATGATTATGTATGTATTTACAGGGTTTTTCAAATTATTTGTTTATCATAAATCAATTTAATATGATAGCAATTTGTCGCCACAAAGGTCGTAGTTAACTAATATTTAATTAAATGAATTAAGAAATAAAAAAAGTCTAGCCAGTCAATGTTTACTTAATTCTTTATTATCTTTTTACAGTCAAATTCCATATATTATAAACATTGAAAAATTAAATATAGTATGAATAATTATGGTTTAAAAAATGAAATATATTACAATGATCATTATGAAATAAATTTAGTAAAATTGAAAATAAATGGTGGAGTAGGATCTGTCTTTAAATAAAATAATCCTCTTGCTGTAGGTGTTGATTTTGGGCCAACGTTAATTTTGCTATTATTTTTGCATTCACCACCTTCAAATTTGGACCAATTATCGCAGGCAGTTGCGATAAATTCATCTGGTCTTAAAATTGATTCCGCGAAATACCGCCAAGATCTACCATGACTACATCCTTCTAAAGATATAAATATCAAAACATCACATATACTGTATACGAATATTTATAATACAATCTATTATATACATATTACAGTGGAACCTCGAGATACGAGCATCTCTATATACGAGAAATTCGAGATACGAGGAAAGTATGAGCGAAAAATTCGTCTCTAAATACGAGGAATGATTCGAGCAACGAGCCAGGCTGTTGGTATACGTGGCGCGTTTTCCGATCCGGTTCGACTCGGGGATTCACCGTAACGGGCAACGTCAGCTTGAGTGAATCACTCAGTATTCTTTGATCTACGTGTTTGTGCGCTTGTGAGTTAATCTTTTTTAGTTCACACGGTTCTAATTGCTATATTCAGACACGTAGCTCAAATACAAAACATGTTGAAGTTAATATTGAATTTATTCGTTTAATACAACTTATTTATATTGTAACTGACTGTTCGGAAAATTACATAATGAATGTTGAATTAATAATTCAATATTTAATTTAATATTATTAATTGATTTATATAAAATAAAAAATAGTATATTTTTTAATTGGCTCTAGTTTCTACAAAAACGATAATTAATGTACCGCAAAAATACTTGAGATATAATATCCTATGTAGAATAATATATATTTTTTTGAATTTTTTCGTATTTATAATTTAGCCAAAAAAAGCAAAAAATGTATTTTTTTTGGGAAAAAAATTTTTTTTTCTCTATTTTCCAAAATACAAAAAAATTCAAAAAAATATATATTATTCTATTTCTTATTTATTTTTTCGGTACATTAATTATCGGTTTGGTAGAAAATAGAGCCAGTTAAAAAATATACTATTTTTTATTTTATATAAATCAATTAATAATATTAAATTAATTATTGAATTATTAATTCAAAATTCATTATGTAATTTTCCGAACAGTCAGTTACAATATAAATAAGTTGTATTAAACGAATAAATTCAATATTAACTTCAACATGTTTTGTATTTGAGCTACGTGTCTGAACATAGCAATTACAAACGTGTGAATTGACGTTAACGTGAAAATAATTCTTTCACGATGCCTCCCAAGAAGATTGTTGCCTCAGATAGTGCTGCATTTATTAGGAAAGTTGATTTTTATGTTGATATTTTTGGAGGGGTGCGGAACGAATTAACTGGATTTCTTTGTTTCAAGATACGAGAAATTCGCTATGTTGGAAACGAATTAAACTCGTATCTCGAGGTTCCACTGTATCTAATAAATATTTTACCTATGACTTGTGGCAATCCAGTGCAACCAGGTTGTCGGGGCACACCACCATTTGGATAAATATCAACGTGACCTAATGGTGAATAATAGCCCAGAATGCCGGCACATGTATGTATGACATCAACAAACTCCGCATCGCTTGAATCTAATCTACCTGATTCGGACGATATTAACTCAAATCCTGGTAATGCTGGATCTAAACCTATAGATTAACATAAAACATTTTAAAATTATAATCAAATCTGTTTTGTGCGATAGATATAGGGGGACCGTATAAAATAAAAACCGCACACAACAAAAATATTTGGAAATTTTATAAATACTTATAACAAATAATTTTTTACAACATGTTAGAGAAAAAAGTTCGATAGAGATTGACCTGTAAATGACATTTGTATTAGTTTTCCTGATGAAGATGTACGCTGAGTACATACATACATACATATACAATCACGCCGTGTACCCAAAAGGTTGTGGCACAAACTCTTTTCATCATCCCGAAATCAGTCGCCTGCAAACAAGCAACTTTCGCTTTATTCATAATTCCTCTCATACATGCTCTTTTATTCCTACAATTTGGAAACTTTCGCTCCCGCAAGCCACTCTCTCAATCATACCACTCCAACTACTCATCGGACGTCTGGAAATCAAAATAATAATAAACAAAGAAAATATTGACAATTAAATAATTGATTAATTTTTTTATATGCTAATTCTGTCTGAATATAAAAATTATTATTAAATTATTAATTGTAGATAAATTAGCTAATTTTTCTAATAATTAGTTATAATAAATCAAATGTAAAATTATTCATTTTTGGATTCCCACCACCTGTCTGAATATAGCCTTTTGTTTGCCTTGAACTGGCCTTAAACATAGTTTCTATTCGTTAGAAGATTACTTCAATTGGTTTTTGTTTTTTGAAATTATTGTTTGTGACATTTCACATTGCATGTATTTTTGCGTTGCGTGAATAAATTTATTATTATTATTTGTATTCGATTTGTATCCATATATTAACAATATATTAATTAAGGAATGAAATAATAGTTTTACCTGTAACTCTAGCAACTTTTCCACTTTTAACTGACGCCCCAGCACTACCGGCAACATGTGCTCCTAAACTATGTCCAATTAAATGAATTGCATTTAAATTTACACCATTTTCCACTAGGAAATTTATCATATTTCCAATGTTTGCTCCAACATCTTTCGTTTGCATTGCCGGTATTGGATAAATAATATTCGAAGCTAAACTATCCCAATTCACTAAGATCACATTGTAATCATTCATTTTTAAATAGTTGTTCTTAACTACTTGACTTCCCGGCGATGTTTGCTTTGATATCCATCCATGAATCATGAATTTTGTTGGTTTTCGGCGATCAAAATTTGAGCTGTTCAAAGATGTTATATTGTCCACCTCTAGTAATTGACCAGTTTCAGGATTTTTCCTATTAAAAGCGAGCACATGTACAGGACGATTTTTAAAATAATAATGAAACTTTGTGCTTGCTCAAAACTATTATTGAAAAATATGCAGTTTTATTGAGTTTAAGATCACATGTTAATTACTTTTGAAAAATACTCTTTCCATTCTAACTGGAAGAAAATGGAAATACATCTCATGGAAATTTTTTTTTACAATTATAACATCTTAAACTCCGTAAAAATGCGTATTTTTCAGTATCGATAAATAATATTTTTGAGCAAGCACAAAGTTGTATTATTTATTAATAAAATATGTTTATACTTGTAGTACTTGAAATATTTAAAAGTATTTTAAGTAAAATTATACTAAATATCACATACTTATTTTATAATATTATATAATCAAATATACTTCAATTTTGCTTACCGTGTATATAAGTGGTATTCAACATTTTCTGGATAAACGCTAAACATACGAAATCCCCTGGGAACTGTTAATTTTACAACACGTGGCACATCATTTTCATCTGGAAAATACATCCAGGTTTTTCCATATCCAGGATTTTTTTCATACAGTACATTTGGATTATAATTATTGTATTGTATTTGAGATTTTATTACTAAAAATAGAAAATTTATCTATAACTAAAATATTTTATGAAATATTTTTTTGTATATATTTACCATGAACAAAAAGGAAAATTGTTATAAAATATTTTAGTAGAAAATTCATGGCGTTTGTTTGTGTTTTGTTCTGGTTTCGTAAAAGAAATAAAGCAGAATACGTAGCCTAAATATTTATACAGATTTTTGAAACTAATTATTATGTATCATTTCTTATACATATAGAAAATATATTTTGTATGTATTTAAATTTTTTGAATTATTTGACATTTTTACTAAGGTATATAATATTTTAATAGCAATTTAGTCAACAGTTATCAGGAATTTATTAAAAATATCTTAAAACGTCCTAAGTAATTAATGTCAAAAATAATTCATGTAAAATATAACTTACGACAAAAAATGTTAAACTATGTCAGATACATAAACATTTAAATAATATTTACATATTTAGTGTGATATTCAGAAAATATTAAGTTGTTTTGTTATCTAAAAACATGTAAGGGTGTAGTGAGCACCAAAAAATTCAGTTTTTATTTTTTCCTGCTAAACGATGCATTTTAGAATAATGATTTCTTCACTCAATTATAGTACTCATTATTCCGCATTTTTTCATACCATGCTTATTTTCCTACACCTTATAGTTTTCGAGAATAAAAATAAAAACCAAAAAATGAAAAAAAAATTCTAGCGCCCAAACGGCACATGCTAGCAAATTAAAACTAAAACCAAATTGTAGAACTTTTTATGCCCTATCGAAAAGTATTCCAAGTATTTCTCCGAATTTTACTTCAGAAAGAAATATTCTGCATATTATCAGTATCCCATGTTATTGTCTTATATCAACCTGGCGAACGAACGCCCTGTATATATATATATATATATATATATATATATATATATATATATATATATATACATTTACAAAATTTTGTTAAAAAAATTGTAATTAAGAAAAGATAGAAAAACCAATCTAATTAAGCTTGAAAACAGTTTTTTTTTAACTGTACTACTATAAATAATCAAAAATATATTGATTTAGCATTATTTTAATGTTTAATATTTGTACAACTATATAAAAAAAGAATATTTAAAAAATACATTATTTTATGAGTACAAATTATTTTTTGAGTATATTTGCCTACTTCACAGGGATAAATTTTAGCATAAGTATAATGTGAATACAATTTAAATTTATAAGAAATAAAACTTTATTTACTGTTTGATCTTTTTGATTACAGTAATAAGCATGTAATCAAAGAATTATAATAAAATATATTATTTATTAGCATTAGGCAACTCTAAGAACAAAAATGTATTGCGTGTGGTATGTTAATGTAAAGTTTAAAAGTTGGCAATATTGAATGATACATTTTTTTATAATAAATAATATTTAATTTGTTAAAATTTTTAAATAAAGTAATTATTAAATTTAATATAATTAAATATATTTTCCTATAATTCAAGTTTTTAAATAAAAATCTCAAAAGTCACGTGAATAAGTGTTGCCAATAATATGTAATACACTGCAATGCTGTTCTGTATAGGAAATATAACATTGTTTTGATTTTAATGCAAAAATTTAAACATAAAATTTACGTTTAAATAGTTAATATATATATATATATATATATATATATATATATATATATATATATATATATATACATAAAATTTATGTAATAAATTATTGTATAAGAATTGTTAGATATTCAATGGTTGGACACACTGCGTGGATGAATCATGTTAGATTTGCTTATCATGAAGATAAGTGTGTTCAATCAACATGGTTTCTTTTGTGCAAAGTTTTATAATGTTTGACCAGTTGTTAAAAATTTGTGTTATTTTTAATTTAGAACATATGTAGATTTATTATCAATTCGTTTAAGTAGTGTAGGTGAAAATACGGGACTGTTAAAAAATGGAGTCACTGCGAAAATGGTTTTGTAGGCCAAAGGTAAGCACGAGAAATGTTGATTATTTTTGAAGTTTGACAGGGGACTGTCTAAACTTAATTACATAGTTCGATAAACTTTCTATTGAAAATAATTGAAATCATTTCTTCAGTTGTCTTATCCACATGTAAATTAAACGAATTAGTAATAATATAAGAAGTATACAAATATGGAATATTATTTACTAGAAAATTTATTGACAATTTTAATTAATGAACCATATTTTGTGGTTAGTCATATATGTATTAAATGAAAATGTATAAAAACCGTATTTGTTTTAATTTAATTAAAATGTGATTCGCTTGTTTGTTATAAATTTTACTACTTTCTACACATATTTTATCGAATATACAGGGTGTTATTAAAAAAAACTCTACACACTTTGGTAGATGATAGTAGAGATGAAAACAAGAAAAAAAATTCCAATACACTTAGTTCCAATACTTTTATTTGCACCTCTTATGAATGCGATATCGCGTTATCTTCGAGAAACGAACAATCGCAGAAACAATACAACAATGCATGTCAATTGTAGACGCCTGCCAACAAATAAGGACTCTAGGTGTTTACCATCGTGCGTGAGTCTCTTCGACGACGGCTGCAACTTTGTTTACAAGAGCAAGGACGACAGTTTGAACATCTTCTGCGATAACTTTGTTTGTTGTAGTTTTTTTTTGTAAAAGCTCTATCTCGAAAACCAATGAGTATTGGACCTAAAAGTGTATTAGAATTTTTTTCTTGTTTTCATCTCTACTATCACCTACCTAAGTGTGTAAAGTTTTTTTTATTAACACCCTGTATAACATGACGTCACGTGCGGTAAAATAAATTTGATACAAAAATGTCGGTTAATTTTATTATAATAGAAAAAAATTAGTAGAAAAAAAAATGTGTTGTCATTATGCTTTTGCAACTTTGCCAAAATTATTAAGTTTCAATGTTGAAATGTTTTTCGTAATTGACTTGCGATTATACGTGTTAATTATTTTAAAAAGTATATTTGACCATGAACTTGACATATTTAAATATTTATCAATGATTTAAAGAAAAATTGAAAATTATGGTAATATTGATAAACTAATCTTCGTTGCGTTAATTGTGCAAATTATAATTAATAATAAATAACAGTATATGACTTAAGAAATGTTTTTGGTTTACAGAAAGACGATAAATCTTTGCTGGCGCAATTCTTTTATGCTGACGAGAGTCTGAATATGATAGCGGGCGAATTGGATAGTTTTGATGGTAGAAAAGATCCAGAACGATGTACAGCACTTGTGAATCAGTTACGACAATCGCAAGATCGTGTTTTAACCATTACAAATGCAATCATGGACGTGCTTATTGGAGACGAACGTGCTAATCGCGATTTTAGGGTTAAATTTCCCGAAGATGTTTTGCAAGAAAATTTAGCCGGCCAGCTTTGGTTTGGTGCCGAGGTTAGTTTTATTACGTGGGAGGAGGGGAGGTAAACCACTTGTAAAATCTGGTGTACAAATTTATTAAAATCATGGTAAAATCATTAACAGTTCGTAAATATTTAGTGTATATTTATAAATATTTTTTTGAAGAAGAATTAAAAAAACACATTAAATAATTTGTATACGATCTATAATTAATTAAAAAATCTCGAGTAAAATTCGCTACAAATCTTAAAAATTTCGATATGAAATCGAGTAAAATCAACCGAAAAATCGTGGTAAAATCTTTACAATCTCGGCTTAAAATCCATAAAATCAACGAAAAATCGTGGTAAAATCTTTACAATCGCGGCTTAAAACATGTAATATCCTTACAATCTCATTTAAAATCATGTTAAATCGCTTACAATCTTCCTTAAAATCGGTAAAATCCTAGGATTTTATAATCCGCTGTACAAAATTTAAAGGAGTGGTTTCTCTCTCGGTTTATTACCATTTTTTTTTTTAAACATGCATTATTTTTAAGTGAGTCAGGTGTTATAATAAAATTATACTTATTTTTGAATTTTCGACAGTAAATTCTCTAACAAAAAATTGAAAATTACATTTGAAACAAATTATATTTGAAACGAAAATGGTTTTATTGTTATTCTCTTTTTTTATATGTTTACAATGCCTACAAAAGTCCAGCATTTTTATAAACTTTTTACTTTTATTTTGACTTAAAATTCAATATTTTTTTACAAAACATTTTAATATCTGAAATAAAATTGAAACAATAAAAATTTTAACAAAGCCGACAGATTTTTTCCATATTTATCTTATTTTATTTTTTAATTAAAAAAAAAATATTATATTTTTTTAATTCAGAAAGAAATGAATTTCTTAATTAGATTAAATTTAATTGCAAAAGCAAATTTTTCTGTATATTTTGGAATCCACTAGCCAAGGAAATTGACGATATTTACAGAAGTTACAGGTTATTTATCTGTAATTTTATGTTAATACAAATTTTTTTTTTGAATATTTAACCGGTTTCATATATTGTATATTATTATTATTAACTTTAAAAGCACAAATTCATATGAAATATATAAAATTTGCTCTTATTTAAACCAGGTTAGATGTTTTGATATTAAATAGACTGTTGATTATTTTAATTATTATTACTATTTAATTTATAAATAAAACATATTTATAGAAACAAAACATTTATTATTTATTATATAATATATGATTTTTATATATTTCAATTGAAAGTGAAAAATTAATATATTCATTTTGAACGAAAGTTACTAATATGTTGATCTATGCGCCATTAATTTTTATGTAAATATAAAATAAAAAATTATAATTATATTAAATATTGCAAATTTAATAAACGGTTTCAACGAATGTATAACAATACCTTTGTGTAATAGTTAATACGCATACATTTAACTTTATTATCACTTAACATGGATAACAAAAAATATTTAGTAAAAATTCCATGATAATTACGTGCTCGAAAATAGGTCACGCGCGTTCCACTTAGTTTTCTAGCGTAAAAATTACATTTTTCCATTATGAAATTATACGTTATTTGTTTACTAAGAAGCTTCTAATTTTGTTCAGATAATTTTATTTAATTAAAACAATCTACTCCAGTTAGTGCTAAACATCATATATAATCTTTATTTGGTTTTTACTATTTTTATATATTATAAAATTTAAGGTGTCCTTTGTTTGTATTAGATTTATGATAATGACGTAATTTCTACAAATATTATTTATCTCAACCAAGGAAAACAAAACAAAAATATTATCATTAAATTATAAGCTTACAACATGATAACAATTATTTCTTTTTAATTGTACCATTTTGAAATGTGCCGATTTTTAGAGCGCGCCCCGTAATACAATGCCGGATAAAATAGCTTTTACTGTAATATTTAACTATATATAGAATAAATGTGATTTGTGTCATTTTTTCTAATGAAGACGGACATTGAGTTTGTCGAAACGTCGATTGTAAATAAATATTAATATAGAACTTTATCTTTAAGCCGTTTTATTTTAATATAATGAGTTCTAAAAGATTTTTTACTATGATAGAAAAAAGTTTATACAGAGTAAATTTTGTAGCCCCGATTTTTCTCAGGCTTAGAAATTTAAAATTGTCGTTTATTCAACATTAGAAATTTGAAAATGGATAAAAATACTAATTGTAAGTTAAATATAGTATATTTTTTTAGTATGATAACTTATCAAAAATAATTGCCGATTAAACTAATTCGATTTTTATCGTCTTAGTACAGTGTAATTAATTTCAGTGACATTAATAAAACATTTTATGTGAATGACCTTTATAAATTTATTAAATAGTTTTGAAGTATGCATTTACTATATTTTTAATAATTCAATAATAATATTTATGTAAAAATTAGTAATTTTTGAAATATCGAATTAATAAATTAAAATAAAAATTAGATATGCTTAATATGTTACTTTATTTTATCGATAACAATTTGTAGAATTTGTTATAAATATGAACATATATAAAAAAATTTAAATAATACATTTACAATACATGTTCTACATTTTCAAATAATTATTAAAAGTTTAAGAATAGTATTGAAAAACTTAAATTAATATTTTCTTAATTTTGTAATAAAAATTGGTCTGAATATTATTTTCTTTTTACTTCATCTGTGCAATAATACAATAATATTCAAAGTTATTTATTGTATTAGAATTATACAGAAAAATTTACTTCATTTACTTAAATAGTAAGACGATTAAATTTATCATAATTGAAAATTTGTTTTTTCATAAATTTTCCCAGAAAAAAAAAAAAAAACAAAATACAATAAGAAAAATTACAATTACTAAATAAGATTAGAAAATGATCTACTGTGACGAAATTAAAAAAAAAATAATATAAAAAATCCCAAAACCACACTTAAATTAAAATAAAGCTAAATACGTATTTCGGAAGCTAAGCTAGCTACTAAAGATGGAAGCTTAGCTTCCGAAATACGTATTTAGCTTTATTTTAATTTAAGTGTGGTTTTGGGATTTTTTATATTATTTTTATTTACAATTATGAAATTATATTTTTTTGGGAATAAAACGAATAGTTGAAACAAAAACATAGTTTGATACGCTACAGTTTATTAATTATGTCCCAAACATATTATTGATTTAATGAAAACTTTTATAAATCATTTTGAATAAATTTTTCTCGAAAATAATTTCAGTGTCTTGCGGCTGGATCGTCGATCATGAATCGAGAGGCGGAAAGTGCCGAAATGCGTCCACTAGCAAAGGCATTAACAAAAACTCTAGAAAATGTTCGTAGTCTGCTTAGAGAAGCGTGCCTTCGTAACAACACACCAAACGGACCGTTAAAACTAAACAGCGACGAATTGATCACCGAAATGCTGGTGGAGAGTTTGAAAATCTTCGATCGACTCTTCGCCGAATTTGAATTGTGCTATGTGAGCGCAATGGTGCCGGTGAAAACTACTCAAGAATACGAACTGCAAGAATTAATCGGTGTTCTATTTTCGGAAACGCTGCAGCGGGCGTTAAAAATGAAACTGCTAACGCAAGAAATGGTAGACGATTATGATCCAGCTCTTATGTTTACCATACCGCGTTTGGCTATCGTTAGTGGCTTACTAGTATTTCCAAATGGACCGTTGTGCATAGATAAACCAGTTGAAGAAATGTCGGAAATGTTCCGACCGTTTCGGACACTTTTACATAAAATACGCGAATTATTATGGACATTGAACAAAAGGGAACTGTACATGCTGGAGAAATTACTCTGCGATAACGAACAAATCACCGATTTGAAAGCGGTTAGTGAACTTAGTGACGTAAACAGTGATTTAGATGACTTTGTTAATCGGTTTTATAACGATTATCCGATTTGTAAAGATTTCGTTTCGAATTTCTGCACGGTTACGGTGAATAATGGCAATGATACCGAAACGGCCGATTACGGTAATGAAGCAACGGAAATTCCTCCTCCGGTTAAATCCGCTACAGCTCCGGTTACGCCATCATCGGAAACAATCGAAATACCATCAACGTCCGGCTATTTAATCACAAATACGGTAACGCATGATAGTATCGTTGCTTCAATGTCCAATCCATCGTCTGCAGAAGGTCAAATACGAAGTGAATCTTTACCGGATAGTGATTGTTTAGAAGTTGTATCGCAAAAATTATCATCGATACTTCTAACGAAAGATACCGATACAACAACAATAGCAACAACAATAAAACCGATGAATAATAGTAATACACCACCACCACCACCACCACCACCAATGTGTTGTGATGTGAAAAATAAACATTTATTATCCGCAAAATCAGCTGCCTTAACGACAACATCATCATCATCGAATGTCAAGTGTCATAATAATAATACGAAACATTTGGATAATCTAGATTCGCCAGATGATTCGGGCATCTGTACAGAGAATACAAGTCTCGATCGGTCGCCGAGTCTCGACTTTAATGATGACAGTTCGTGCCAGTGTAGTAAAACTAATAATAATAATAATCATCAGCATCATAATAATACGGACAATTTAGACGCGCAAAATATTAAGTGTACTTATAGTAAAACACGGACAGATGGTAAAAATGGGAGCGGTGTTGGTGGTGGTGGTGGACGTACGATGGCTAGTGGTGTAACAACATCAAGTGCCAAGCAAGTGAAGACGTCGACGCGATCACCTCGACTAGAGAAAACGTACGAAGAAGATGATGTTAGTGTTGCCAGTTCGGATACGTCATCGTTTAATAGTAATTGTGCGGATGATGAAGAAATTGCATTAGCGATGCAAGCAGCCGAAATTGCCAATCGAAATGAACTACGCTCGAAATTTAGGTAAATCTATATAAGTACCATTATTATACAGTGCATATTTTGATAAAAATATCCTGAAAAAAAAACACAAATTTCTAATTATGTAATAAACTTAAAAAAATCATAACATGATATATGTATACCGGGTGTTCGTTCGTCAAGTTCGTATGGACGTTTAACATGCAGTTTCGATAATTTGCGATATACTTCTTTCTCGAGTAAAATTCGGAAAAATACTTAGAGTACTTTTCGATAGGGCATAAAAAGTTCTACAATTTGATTTTAGTTTTTATTTTTTTTCTAAAAAACTGTGAGGTCTAGAAAAATAAGCGTGGTATAGAAAAATGCGGAATATTGAGTACTATAATTGAGTGAAGAAATTATTATTTTAGAATGTATCGTTTAGTAGAAAGAAATTAAAAACTGAATTTTTGGATTTTTTCAAAATAAGACATTTTTTCAAAATTTACTCAAAAAATCTGAAAAAATTTAGTATAATAGAGAAAAAATTTGCTACGTAACAGCTAAGTAACTTTTTTTTTATCTCATCTGGTTTAGCAGGAAAAATTATTGAAAATTAATATTTTTTGCATTTTAATTTGTTTTTTTTTTCTTGCCAAACCAGAATGAGTTAGAGAAAAACGTTACTTAGTTATTATGTAGCTAATATTTTTCTTTATTTTTCTGAAAAAATTCAGTAAAAAATCCCTTGAGAATTTTTCAAAAATGCAGTTTCTAATTTTTTTTTACTAAATGATGCATTCTAGAATAATAGTTTCTTCACTCCATTATAGTACTCCTTATTCCGCATTTTTTCATATTACGCTTATTTTCCTAAACATCACAGTTTTTGAGGAAAAAAAAAAAAATCAAAAAAAAAAAATTCTAGCGCCCAAACGGCATATTCTAGCAAATTAAAACTAAAACCAAATTATAGAACTTTGTTTGCCTGTATCGAAAAGTATTTTAAGTATTTCTCCGAATTTTACTTCAGAAAGAAGTATTCTGCATATTATCGATATCCGATGTTATTGTTCTATATCAACCTGGCGAACGAACACTTTGTATATATAATACAAATGATGATGATGTAGGTAGAGTACGTCAATTTTTTTAAATTAAAATTAATACAGAACTAAATCCTAAAACCGTTTTATTTTATATAATGAGTTCTGGACGATTTTTTTTACTATGTTAATTAATATTATTAGTCAGATGCCACTTGTACAATTAATTAAAATCTTAGTAAAAATCCATTAAAATCATGGTACAATCAATTAAAAAATTTCTTAAAATCATGTAAAAATCTTAGGTAAAATTCTTAAGAATTTTGATATAAAATTTTGAAAATCAACGAAAAATTACTACAATCTCAACAATCATATTTGCACAAAATTTAAGGAAGTTTTACGTATAATATTTTTGATATATAAATTAATGTTTATTTATAATATACATATAAAACAAGAATATAGGTTTGACGATAGTTTTATGTAAATAATGAAAAAATATGTAAATTTAAATTATCTTGGAAATATTTTAGGATTTATTTGTTATATGAAATCAAAAAAAAAGGTCTGATAAAATATGAAGATATCAAAATTTGTAAGATATTATATATAATATATATAACTGGAAATTCCAATAATTTTTCTCTTTAGAGATAGGTTAAAATTTGTGATAACATAAATAAATATAGAAATAATAATATAATTATTGTTTTGCGAAGAGATGTTTTATGTTGTCATTTAAAAATATACTGAATGTCTTCTATTGGAGTTTGAAAATTAATTTTTTTTAACGATTATCAAATATTTTTTGAATATTTTAGATAATTTGTATTTTAATAAAATTGAATGCACACTGTGACCTTTTCTTCTTGCATATTTGAAAAGTGATGTCATAATTTGGCTACATTCGAATTAAAATATTTTAATTTTTAATAGTGACATTGAATATTTTTCAGATAAAACGTTTTTCAAATTTATAATTTAAAATTGCGAAGAATGAAATTTTATTATTACGACATTTTTGATTATTTTGTATTGGTCTAATTTAGGAAACTTGCCAATTTATAATTAAAAGCAATAATATTTATATATCGCAAATGTAAACAGGTATTTAACTGAAGATTTTGAAACAATATCATGTCACTAAAATAAAATGGGTTGATATTACAAGCTCGGTTTTTGGGTGTTTTTGTTTATTTGTTTAGTTCAGCTCTTATGACAGTTACGTTGTTTTAAAACCGATACCGCATTTTTTCCACTCCATTATTTCCACCAATACTTTTCTTCCACCAATTCTTTTTTATACTAATTTTCTTACCAAACTTAACCTAACCCTAATCTAACCTAACCAAACCAAAAAATTTGGTGGAAAAAATGTCTACCTACCCGATTTTAATTAAAACCTATTTTAAATCGGATCTCGTAATATACAGGCCAATGCTGATTTATTTTTTGTTTTTTTTTTATTAATTGAATTGTCAGTGGTAAATAATTAAAATTATATATATATATTTTAATTATTAGCTATATGGATATTTAGAGTCAAATTAAAAATACATATGTCAAAGTCAGCTATATTTTCGTTACGTCATAATTATTTTATTTTCGCTCTTAAACTACTATTTCACGCATTGATTGCAGGGCGTAAAATGTATTTATTAGTTGGTAATCTGACGCATAATAATTATTACAAATAAAGAAAATTAATGCATTTTGTAGTAAATTTATATTTAAAACAAGCCTACTACTTGTTTTGCAAACTCCATACTTGTTACACAATATACAGAGTGATTCAGAAACCAACGGCATTTAGGTTTTTCAACTTTTTTTTTTTGGGAACTTTTACAACAAGTACAGTAAATAACAATTATACCGTTGAAAAGTGTATTTATTGAAGTTTTCAGAAGTATTTCAAAAAAGTTAAATTTTCACTTAAAATCATGGCGTCAAACAGATCAGGTCAAAATTCAGATTTGCCAATGGTGGCAGATAAAACACGCGTTCAACATTTCTGAAACAAAAACAAATTAGATGTTAGTATTTGTAATACATGTCACTTTCATTGGAACCTACAAAATGTATAATTTTTACCCCTCATTTTGAAAATAAATGTAAATATTATACATTTTGTAGGTTCCAACGAAAGTTACTTGTGTTACAAGTACTAACATCTAATTTTAATTGTTTCAGAAGTGTAGAACGCGAGTTTCATCTGCCACCATTGGCAAATCTATATTTTGACCTGATCACTTTGACGACTTATTTTTAAAATGAAGATTTGACTTAAAAAAATATATGCTGAAAACTTAAATAAACTTAATATTAAACTTAAAATAAAATGTTGAAAAACACGTAAAAAGTAAAAAATATATGTGTGTTGTTCTTTTTTTTATGCCATTTTAAAATATTTTAACAGAAAAAGAAAAAAAAAGTGTATGTAATAACCTATTTTCTTTTTAAGTTTTTGTGTCATTGTAATTGAAATTTCGATTTGTTACAGATCAAGTGAGGATTTAGTTCACCGATTGTTCGTTTGTATCGCTGGCGTGGCCGATCAACTTCAAACGAACTTCGCAAGTGACCTTCGTAACATATTAAAATCCGTATTTTTAATCAATGCAACCAACACTACCGAAACCAACACGATGGAATCATCAATCGAATACCATCCATCCGAAAGTGAAGTCATCGAAAACAACGAATTCACCGTCGATCCGAACATCTTGGCGCAGGAGGCCCTATTCGATTCGAATGTCTATTTTCACGTCGACGAGAATTTAGAGAATGGGGAGAATCCGGAATATTCGAACTACACCCGTGTGACAACGTCCAACGAAAACAATCTCGATGTTGTTATTGCCGAAGCGGTGAATAATTTCGTTACGATGAGCAATGATACGTCGTCGGTCGGCCTGGGTGATGATAATAATACGGCGGCACCGCCGTGTTCTAGTAGCGAAAACGAAACGACGACGATGGAACACCCGCCGATTTGGATACCGGACGTTGAGGCACCGAAATGTATGAGTTGCGGTGCTAATTTTACGGTTGTTAAACGACGCCATCATTGTCGGAATTGCGGGAAAGTGTTCTGCGCAAGATGTTCGTCGAATAGTGTTCCGTTACCGAAATACGGACACATTAAACCGGTTCGAGTGTGTAATAAATGCTTTATGTACCATTTAACACCATTCACAATGTCTTAAAAGTCAATTTTTTTATACATATATATATATATCTATAGTAACCGACCGACAGAGAAAGAGAGACAGGATTGAAAAATCGTTTTATTTTTTATTTTTGCCTTCTTTAGTTTCTATTTTGTTTTTTTTTTCGGTAATTTTGAATTTGGTCAAGTTGTCGATGTACTACTTCATCTTCGATTTCGATGAAACTTTGTCCAAATATTCTTCTAATTATAACAATAACGGGAAAAATAATAATAATTGGCGGTCAGGTTAGGTTTAGTTATTAAATAATCTAACCTAACCTGGTACCTAACCTAACCTGATCGCCAATCATTTTTATTTTTCCCGTTATTGTTTATTGTTAGAGGAATTTTTTGATGAAGTTTCATCGACAGTAGTACAAGTAGTACATCGACAACTTGACCTTGAATTTTATTTTAGTCATAAACTAGTTCCGCTAATAAGCGATGGAAAACATTCACTTCTTATTTACCTGATTTTTTCTTTTGTTAGCTTAAAAGTTCTATTTTATTAACTAAAATTGACGTAGAAATATGATTGCTATATTTTCATCTTTTAAAAAAATCTACCATTAACAATCTGTAAATAATCAGAATTATTAATTAGTTTTCTACAGGAATTAATAGACATGTGATGTAATTTTTTTTATTTTTCGATTTTAATATTATCAAAATATCTTTAATATTGTAGGAAATTCGGTCAATGTTTTCGATATTTACATTTTAAAAATGACGAAAGGTTTGTGAAAAATATTCAAATAGATTTTTTTAATTTCTCAAATATTTAGACGAATCAATATTTTTGTAGTTAGTTAATGCATGTTTTTAAAAAAAATGCCGCTATTTTTGACTATATGAAGATTTGAAAACGTAAAAAATTATTAATGAGAAACATTGCAATTATCTGGAAATTCTATTATTTCTATTTCTAAAATAAAATGCTGTAAAAGAGGACATTTCCAACCAATTTGTCGTTGAAATATTGCAAGAAAAATTATTAAATAAATTTACTTAAAATCACCCAAACTATAACTAATGTTTGTTGTAAAAAAAATTCAATTCTTATTTCGTGAAATAAAACTGCTTTAGGTTTAAGTTCTGTATTAATATTTATTTATATTTGACGTTTCGACGAACTCAACAACGTTCATCAGAAAAACTGTTACTAGGTAACAAATATTTATTATTATTAAATTATAATTATTACGTATTTGTATCAGTTTTCCTGATGAAGACGGACGTTGACTTCGTCGAAACGTCGATTATTAATAAATATTAATACAAAACTGAAACCTAAAGCCGTTTTTTTTATGTAATGAGTTCTGAACATTTTTTTACTATCTTATTTAGTGATTTATAGATTAAAGCAAAATAATAATAAAATTTTTAAATTCTCTAAATAGATAATTTCAGAAAAGTGTTTCCCAATTTAAAACTTGTTAAATAATTCTAATATTAAAAAAGAATCATCTACGAATATATTTCATATTAAAAATTAAAATAGAATATATCCATAATATTTTGGTTTTATTTTCAAATGACAATAAATAGAAAACGACGTAATTCGATATTATACTTTTCCTAAATTATAGTTACATCACAAAAATAATCATTTACTAAATAATAAATAATTTTAGTTCATGGTTTGTGGAAATTACAACATAGTTATTCATTTAGAAAAAAAAATGGTTGTGTAGTGTATTTTGTATAAATTGGAGAGAAACTTTTTTTCTGTTTTTGCATTTTTATTTTATAAATTATTAAGAACATATCTACCTAATAAATATTAAATAGTTAATTCTCTCATCAATAAGTTTTTTTTTTTTTAATTTTATCAAACCAAATATGAGTTCGGGGATGGTAAAAAAAACAGATTTAACTTTTCAAGCTGCTATGATACGAGAATTTTTTTGAGTTAGCTCTTTTTAAGATAAGCTCTTTGTATGGGCTTGATTTGGAGTTTCAGTAAGATTTTGTTGTAATCTCAGGGTGTCCAAAACCTGGAAAAGTCAAGGAAACTGATTTTCACAAAGTTTTGGCCACCCTGTAATTTACTAAATTTAATGTCTTCGCGTTGTAGCAGTTTTAAAAAATTAATCGGTATTTTTTGACATCTTTTTTTTTAATATTTTTAAGAAGAATATTTTGTTTAAGTTGTATTTTTTTTAAATTTTTCATATTTGATTGTTTGTTTTTTATTTTTTAGATACAAATTTAGTTGCACAGTGTGTTTTGTTGTTTCTCTTCAAAGATACAAAAAAATAAAAAAACTGTTATTTAATTTTAAAGTACTGAAACTTGTGATAAAATATAATTTATAAGGGGTACGGGCTGAAATGGTATAAATAATTAATAATTAAAGATCTTTATAAAGAAAATATTAATGTTGTTTTTTTTTTCTTTAACCATGTTATTATAATAACTAACTTTTCAGTCCCTATCATAAATAAACGTAATTTTATTAGCACTCAAACATTATATAGTGTGATTAATTAAAATGAAACGGTACGACAAACTTTCTTATTATTTTCAAATAAAATACTTTAAATTAAACTTAGAAAATTTTTATAATTGTGTGAGAAGGGACTACTCATTTTTATGGAAATCTACGATAAATTTACACGAAATTTATTTTCTAAAGTCGAGATAATGCCTGGTTTCTTAAACTTAATAAAACGGCTTTTGGTTGTAGTTCTGTATTAATATTATTAATAATCGGCGTTTCGATATACTCTACGTACA
Organism: Clivina fossor; assembly: GCA_963966155.1. Taxonomy (NCBI): domain Eukaryota; kingdom Metazoa; phylum Arthropoda; class Insecta; order Coleoptera; family Carabidae; genus Clivina; species Clivina fossor. The sequence goes on from OZ014555.1 coordinate 29,741,670, forward strand.
TCACCATCAGGAAATATAACACAAATGACATATACAGTAAATAAACAACATGGAAACAAATTACTAAGCAACAAAATAAATCTACTGTTAATATCCAAATAAATCTAACATCAATCAGTGTTTAAAACACTGATTGATGGCTTCTTTTAATTAATAATTTATAAATTTTATAATCTAGTTACTTATTTTATTACCCAGTAACTTGTTTCTATGTTCTGTTTATTTATTATATCATTTTTGCTGATGAAGCGAAAGTGCTATTAAAAGGTGATGCAAATAAAAGTTGTAGGAAATTTTATTGTCTATAATTTTATTTCTATACAATTTTTTGATAAAATGCATATTTAAGTCCAAATTGCACTAAATATAGAAACATTTAAGTTTAACATTTTTATTTCTGTGCATTAAAATTAATAAATTTCTTGATATTTTATAACGCGTAGCTTCTAAACCGGAAATTCTATTAAAAAGTGATGCAAATAAAAGTTGTAGGAAATTTTATTGTCTATAATTTTATTTCTATACAATTTTTTGATAAAATGCATATTTAAGTCCAAATTGCACTAAATATAAAAACATTTAAGTTTAACATTTTTATTTCTGTGCATTAAATATCGAATACAGAACTACAACCTAAAGCCGTTTTATTTTAATATAAGATTTTTACTATGTTAGTTAATAAATCAAAAGTAGAATTTATACTTGAACTCAAGCTGAAATTGTAATTTTATATTAGTGGACTAATTATTTTTACTCTTATATTTATTATTATTAAACTTTTTTTTTGTGAAACAAAAAACTCGCGTTTATGAAACCGGGCATAAGAATTTTTAATCATCTTTTTTATGGCGTTATGTCAAAAAATATGATTTACAATGAAAAAAATTAAAGAAAAATATTGTTTATGTTATAGTTATCAAAAAAAAATTTGTATGTATTTTGTTGCTCATAGGGCATTTTAAAATCCAATACAGTTATTATTATTTATACTAATTTTTTTGTTACGATATTTTTAATATTTAAAAAGCTAAAAAATAAAAATATTTTAATAAGTTTTAAGAAGAATTTTAAGTAGTTCTTTCTAATATATTAAAATTAAAGAATTGATAATCAAAAAAGTATTTTATCTGAATATTGTTTTAAATATTATGTACGTTGATGAAGTAAGAAAATATTTGAAATATACTATTAAAAGTAAATAGAGTAAAACTATAAACTAATCACAAAATTTGAATGATTGGTTTCATTTTAATGAATCATACAATATTATTATTACTATACTTATATATTTTTAGAATGATCATTTATTTTAGTACAAAAATCATTTATGCCATATTTTCAAAATCAAATCTATACTGACATGATATAGAATTTGTGCGCATTTAAAAGTGAGAGAAAAATTAACTATTAGTATAAAAAAAAAATTATAAAGATCTAGTGAATAGGAGAATCTAAAAAAAGAAAACATGTGCCACTTAAATTTTTCGTGATTTTTAAAAATATTTTCAGCAAATAGCGAAATAAGAATCAGAATTTGTGATTTTCAAAAATACCTATCTTAAAAATTTGTCACAGATAAATGCATTATTACAAATTTGCAAAGTTGTTATAGCCTTGTAACAATCATAAATAAAAATTTCCAGTTGAAACACGCAGTTGTTATTAGTTTATATATTTTTTATTCCACATTTTCTATGAAATGGGCCAACATGAAGCCCGCTTTAGAGGATCCATAATTTATTAACAATTTTTTGATTAGTTCTATGTTGTGTTTAATAATTCGGTTTTAATATAGATGTGAAATTATTTATACGGCTTCCTCTTGTTCTTTTAGCTAAGCCACACACCAGAGAAACGTGAAATACGAAATACGAAACTGAAAATATGAAACATAAAATTTTATCTACAGTGATACACTAATTGAAGAAACAAAAATTAAGTTGGTTTCAATTTACATAATAAACTCGAACACCGACGATAGTTTGGATAACAGTGATTAAAAAAAATATGTTAAACTTAAATGTTTCTATATTTATTGCAATTTAGGCTTAAATATGCATTTTATCAAAAAATTCTCTAGAAATAAAATTATAGACAATAAAATTTCCTACAACTTTTATTTGCATTACTTTTTAATAGAACTTCCGGTTTAGAAGCTACGCGTTTTTAAATATCAAGAAATTTATTAATTTAAATGCACAGAAATAAAAATGTTTCTATATTTAGTGCAATTTGGACTTAAATATGCATTTTATCAAAAAATTGTATAGAAATAAAATTATAGACAATAAAATTTTTTACAACTTTTATTTATATCACTTTTTAATAGCACTTTCGGTTTAGAAGCTACGAGTGTTTAATATCAAGAAATTAATTAATTTTCATGACTGAAACGACGCGAAACATGAAACAAAAATATGGAACAGGCTCTATTTCATGCAACATGTTTCTACAGCATTTGTTTCTCTTATCCACCACGCATGAAATCCATTTCGCTGATGTGCGGATTCCCATTTAAAACAATTTGTTGTTATTTTGTGAAAAATGTTTTATGTTTCTTGTTTCACGTTTTATGTTTCATGTTTCTTTTGTAACAGTAAACAAAATCTTTTCAGAACTCGCATTGTATATTAAAATAAAACGACTTTTAGCTTTCGCGGTAGTTCTGTATTAATTATATATATTTTAATTGTTTAGATTTAGATGCCGAAATAAATTACATCATTACACCAAGGTGCAATTTGTTTGCACCAGGAAAACGTAAAAACCGCTGAAGAGTTGAAGATATTTGGACCAAATTGCTTTGGGACAATTCAAATACGGCATCCAGAATTAATTCAATTTACATCGGATGGACATCAAGGCTGCTGACTGTAAGTGCAAAATTTTATTTGTTTTAAGGCCCCCTCAGTATTTACAAATTTTGGAAAAAATATACAAATAACATTCGGCAGAACATAGAAACTAGTTACTAGAAAATTTTGAATAGATTTTTAAATTAATAGAAGCCGAAATTTTGATTTAAAATAACTCAACTTAATCATATAGTTAACCATGTGATTAACACACGGAAATTTGTATTTACATATATTATTTTTACGAAATTTTTTTTCGCGTTTTTAATTATTTAAATTATTACAGTGTCTTTTGGACAATCTAATTAAATAATTAATCACATTGTTAAATTAATAAGAAAATTAAAGTGTGTTTTGATAACTTAATCACAAAGTTAACACAAAATTTGTATTTTTATGATATTTTAATTTCACTTTTTTACATTTGTTAATTATTTAAATTATTACAGTGTCTTTTAACAATCTAATTACGTAGTTAATCACATTGTTAACTTAATAATATAATTACTTAATCACATAATTAATCATACGATTAAGACACAAGAAAAAATGTGTATTTGCTATATTTTATTTTAATTACAGATTATTAGTATCAGCTCACGGGGAATCAATTAGGAATTAAACTAAGGACCCATTAAATCCTTTTGGAGAAGATTCAATCTGAAAACTATCATGTTTTGGAAGGATATTTCTGGATCGATACGACTTTTCCAGAAGGAACGTTCGGTTTTTACCCAATGTGGTTAAAACTGGAAGCGGTTAAAACAGGGCGGAAGCGGTTGGTTACAATTACGATATTGGGGCCGATCGATTAATGATCGATCGGTAGATTCGCGATGCGAGAATGGAATAGACGATGTCCGGAAAAGGTGATATCTCGGGACGCTAAACGATAAAATCTATTTGGAAATAAATATCGCAGTAAGTTTTTATATACTATTTCACACTTGTTTATTTGTTTATTTATAATCGTAGACGTACTTAACGTGTAATTCAACGTCTGACTTCATCAAAAAAAAAATATATGATACAAATAACTAGAAACTAGATCAGGGTGTCAAGCGGGAAAAGCAGGAATTGTACGTGAATTTTAAATTGTACGGGAATTTCAAGGAAAATCTACTAAAAAATGATGAACTACAAAAATTAAAAGTACATTAGATGCGTTAGAAACAATAATGCAAGTAAAAAGAGATATTAATTCGATGCAATTATATAAGCAGTGGAAAGAAAAATATGTTTTAAAAATTAAAGATTTAAAAAAGAAATATAATTCCAGTATAATAAATAAATATGATAACAAACAGAAAGCCATATGGAAAATAATAAATTCAGAAACTGCTGTTGGTAAAAAAAAAAAAACAGAGAGAAATGTCCATAAATGCAACTGAGTTAAATGAATACTTTGTAAATGTGGGACAGGATATAAACAAATCCATAGATAATTCCGGAAAGGATCATAATCTTTTTCTACAAAACATGAAAACCAACAACGTTCACTCTTGTTACTTGACAAATGTCACAGTAGAAGAGATAAAAGAAATAATAACATCTTTAAAGAGAAAATCTACACAAGATATTTATGGAATATCTACATCATTGTTATACGAAGTAAAAGATGAAATCGCTGAAGCTTTGGAAATTATAATAAACAAATGCTTTGAAACTGGAAAATTTCCTGAACAATTAAAAGTAGCAAAAGTTATTCCTCTTCATAAACAAAATAATGCAGGGTTATGTGAAAACTATAGACCACTGTCTATTCTACCTACATTCTCTAAAGTTGCCGAAACTGCATTAAAAATAAGAATGGAATCATTTTTAGAGAAAAATCAAATTTACCACAACAGTCAACATGGATATAGAAAAAATAAATCTACCATAACAGCGCTGCTTCAAATGATTGACGGCATAATAGCATCGAAAAACAAAGATGAAAAAGTAATGATGACTTCATGCGATCTATCAAAAGCTTTCGATACAGTTGATCACAAAATTTTAATTGAAAAATTACAATATTATGGATTTAGAGGGTTCTGGCAAGAAATATTAGAATCCTATCTCACAGGCAGGAAACAACTAGTACAATTTAATAATATTACATCTCAACTTAAAGAAATAAATGTAGGAGTACCTCAAGGATCGATATTCCACAACAAATGCAGTATTGTAATAGAGTGTCAAATAATGGCGTGGAAACGTGTAATCTCTTTTCTGATTATTTCAAATCAGTGTACACTGATGGTTCCTTAGATGAAAATCTTATGAGATCCCTGGTGGATGAGCTTCTAGTGAATAACAACTGTGGTATATCAAAAGTTCATATTGAAAATTCTGATGTATTTAATACATTATCGAATTTAGATATCAACAAAGGGTCAGGGCCAGATAATATACCTTGTAAATTTATAAAAAACTGTGCTTCATCTTTGTGTAATCCACTCGCTACCATTTTTAATAAATCTCTTAAAGAAAGCAATTTAACGCAAATTTGGAAAAAAGCTTTCATAGTTCCGGTATTCAAGTCAGGCAATAAAAATATTATTGAAAATTATAGACCAATCTCTAAATTATGTATTCTGGAAAAAGTATTTGAATCAATTATTTATAAACAGTTATTCTCCTGTGTGAAAAACTTTATTATCCCTCAACAACATGGATTCTTTTCTGGAAGATCTGTTGAAAGTAACCTACTTGAATACACGGACTACATATTGGATGCTATGGATAACAGGGTCCAGGTTGACGCCATTTATACTGACTTCAGCAAAGCGTTTGATAAAATAGATCACAATATATTGATAAGAAAGCTAGCTGTAGCCGGTGTGAGTGGTGACCTGTTAAAATGGTTTTCTTCTTATTTGACTAACAGAAGGCAATGTGTGGTGGTGAATGGATTCCATTCTGATGAGGTGCTCGTAACTTCTGGTGTTCCACAAGGGTCCCATTTAGGGCCTTTATTGTTTAATATTTTTATCAATGACGTTGCTACTTGTTTCACTTATTCTAAATTTATCATGTATGCAGACGATCTCAAAATTTACAAAACTATTCACTCAGATCTAGACTGTAAGTTGTTGCAACATGATATCGATAAATTTACCGATTATGCGATGGCAAATAAACTGCTACTTAATACTTCTAAATGCCACTCTATTACATTCACTAGAAACAGGACTGTTATTGAGTGTGCGTATCATATACATGATTCCACTATAATTAAATCTAAAACGATTAAAGATCTAGGTGTAACCTTAGACCAAAAGCTTTTGTTTGATGTGCATATAGACACCATTGTTAAAAAAGCCTACAAGATGTTAGGTTTTTTGATTCGTACCTGTATGAAATTTAAAAATCCAAAAACCTTTGTAACATTATATTATACGATTGTTAGGAGCCAACTTGAATTTGCCTCGGTTTGCTGGAATCCGCATTATTCTACTTACATTAACCGCCTCGAAAAAATACAAAACAAATTCCTCTCATTTTTAAGTAGGAAATTTATTAATTTTGATTTTAACTGTCTTAGTTTGGAAAAAAGGCGGACACTATTTGATCTTACATTTTTATATAAACTTTTAAATAATATAGTTGATTCTCCTTTCTTACTTTCGCAACTGTCTTTTCGAGTGCCAAGTTATGTAACTAAAACAAATTTTTTGCTTGATATCCCTTCACATAGAACTAACTCTGCAGCAAATTCTCCTATTAATAGATTATCTTACACGTATAATAAAATGTGTACTATGGATAATTTTCCTGATATATTTACTGTATCTATAACTACTTTTAAGCGTTTAATTTCTTTGATTTTGTATAATATTTCTTCATAAATTTTTTGTATCTGTAATTTAATGTATGTACACCAATACCTCACTTTGCGTCGTGGTTACGTTCCAAAAAAACACGACGCAAATTGAAACGACGCAAAGTGAATTATGATTTTCTATAGCAAACCATGTAAAGATCGAAGATAGGTTCCAAGGTTACAAAAATACTACTTTTTAAAAAGAAAATTGAACAAAGTAAACATTTAAAAAACAAAAATAACATAAAATTTTATTACATACATACAAAAAACAAAAAAAAAAACAAATTCAATTAAAACAAAATAAAATATTCAATTAATAAATAAAAATTAATCACTGTCTGATGAGTCCATAGTGGCTGTTGTCGTAAGTCGGCTTTCTTTCACAAAAAATTGGTCCATCTTTTAGAAAAAAAAAGAAAATTTCAAAAAATTAAAAAAAAAATTAAAGGCTCGAACCCAAAACAACGCAACTTCGAAAATGTAACGACGCACAGTAAAAATTAGTACTAATTCAGCAGCGACGCAACATCGAAAAAACGCAAAACGGAACGACGCAAAGCGAGGTATTGGTGTATATATATATATTCTCTTATTTCATAATATGTATTTTACTCTAATTATGTAATTTTCATTTCTGTGTGATAAATTTTCTTTGTTTATTATAATTGTAGTGCTACTCTGTCATTGGGATTGATTCCTGTTGAGTAGCCAAACATATAAAATAAAAAATAAAATAAAATAAATATTGGGGCCAATATTATTCACAATATATATAAATGACCTTCCGGCAAACATAAATCCTAATATGACATGGCTATACGCAGATGACACCTCATTTTTGGTAAAAAGGAAAAATGAACAAGAACTTATTATAAAAACAAACAGCGTTTTAAAGGAAGCAGAGGAGTGGTTCAACACAAACAAATTAAAAATAAATATTAGTAAAACACAAAATCTTCAATTTCAAAAGGAAGAGGTAGCAGAATCAATTAAATTTTTGGGGGTACATTTCGATAAAAATTTAACTTGGAAGATACAAATTGACACATTATGCAATAAATTAACAACAGCTCTATTCTGTATAAATCGAATAAAACAAGTGGCTTCATTTGATTGTGCAAAAACAGCTTACTTCGCATTCTTTCATAGTTGTTTAAGCTATGGTATTTTGTTATGGGGAACTTCGGCACATTCAGAAAGAATATTAACATTGCAAAAACTAGCAATTCGAATACTCTGCTCTTTAGATTGGAAAGAGAGCTGTAGAGAATATTTTAAAAAAGAAAAAATACTAACAGTTACAAGCATCTTCATACACGAGTGTCTAAAATATATACACTCTAATAAAACTTTCTATCATAAAAATTCAGACAATCACAATCATAACACCAGACGAAAATCTGAGTTAGTAATTCCATATTGTAAAACAAACAAATGTCAGAACTCAGTCTACTATTGGGGACCAAAACTGTATAACATTCTTCCAGTCGAAATAAAAAATCTAGATATAAAACAATTTAATAAACATTCAAAATGGATGCTCTTGGAAAAGACTATATACACATTTGATGATTATTTTCTGTATTTGAAAACATGACATACTCTTCTGTAAAAATTGTACTTTTTAAAATATATTGTTTGACATATCATGTAAAATTTGATGATAAAAATAAAATTATTATTATTATTATTATTATTATTATTCAAATGGTAATGTCTTGCATCGCCTTAAAGACGATACTTGAAATATTTTCGAACGCAAAATTTCATTCAATTTCGGTCAAAATTGGCCGAGTTATACCTATTTGAAAATCGGGAATTTTTCTGATTTTTCAAGTTGGGCAATTTTTTAAGTCGAAACATGTTTGTTTTTCTCCGGGCTTTGGCGGGGAGCGGGGTGTGTCAAATGATACATATTTGGCATCATCTTAAAGATGAGACTTCAAATTTTCATTCAATTCCGTTCAAAATTGACCGAGTTATAATGATTTCAAAATCGGTATTTTTTTGATTTTCCTAGTGGCGCGAACAAAATTAGACAAACTTAAATAAAATTAGTTTTCAAACGTTTTTTTTTGGTCAAACAAATATCAAAATTAGTGACATCTATGAGACAATTTGTCTATCTAACACATTACCTAATACTATAGATACCTGTTTCATAAAAGGTTAGTGGTTAAAACTGTCACCACTGTCTCAGAGATGTCACTACTAATATTACATAAATTGACATTTATTAAATTTAAATTTTTTAATTATATTTATTATATATTATATATTTTATTCAATAAATAACTAATTAAACACAATACTATGATGTTTTCATATAAAATCTTTTTATTATTTACATAAATAAATATTAAAATTAATATTAGTAGAGACTCCAACCATATAATTTGACGTTTGACAAAACAACAATGTATTTACATATATATATATATATATATATATATATATATATATATATATATATATATATTTGTATATATATACAGGTTGATTTGTAAGTATGTAATTGGAAATATTTTAACTGGAGTATCCTGGGCTCAGAATATGAAGATTTGACCCAAAACACTTAGATAAAATGTGGCTCCTTACTGAGCTACAGGGTGTTTTATTTAAAAATTTAAAAACGATTTTTGCCCAGTACTTAAAAACTATTTGACGTATCCTTATCATACTTGGCAGAAAGTGTAGGTACCGTACACCATACTAAATTATGTTAAACAAAAGTTTCTGGCTAGTGCCAGTGGCGTACAACAGGGGCAAATGAGAGGTTGATCCTTCCTAAATTCTACGCCACTGGCGGAATTGTCATTTTAGCACAATTTTTCGATTCTCCGATAAGCTTTTTTTAAATTAAGGGTGATTTTAATCTGAATGCTCTAAAAATAAGCAAAGTCCCTGTAACTCCGCCAAAAGTTCGAATTTCGGAGAACCGTTTTAACACATTACTCTGTACAGTATAAGCTTCCAGAAAATGCAAAAAAAAAGATTTTTTGAAAGTATAAAAATGGTGTTCTTCTTAGAAAAAATATATACTATTTGATTATAAAACAAATTAAATTTTACTACAAACATTGTGTCTTAAATATCACTTTTATAACTATGTCAACCAATATAAGTATAAATATCGTTTTATTCTATTTATTTTGAATCATATGATTTTTTTATTAATGTAAGAGCTGAAAAGAACATCCAGAATAGCTGAAAATAGAAAAATAAATAATGTATTTACATATATATTTATAATAAGAATAGATACCATAATAAAACTTTGTAGATTTAATTGACTCATGCCACCACGCCAAGTACCCAAAGGGTGTGGCACAAACTTTTTTTATCATCCCGAAATCAGTCGCCTTCAAACATTCCTATCCAAACAAGCAACTTTTGCTTTATCCACATTCATAATTTCTCTCAGAGCATGCTCTTTTATTCCTACAACTTGGAAACTTTCGCTCACGCAAGCCACTCTCTCAATCATATCACTCCAACTACTCATCGGACGTCCACGCAAACGTATACCATTAAAATCATTCAAATAAATCTTTTTAACCAAACGTTCATTAGACATTTGCTCAACATGTCCGAACCACCTTAACTGACTCTAACACGGGGCAACGTTTGCTAGAACATTTTTTTCAAATTTACACTTATCATACACTAATTGTATTTCGTACCCGCTCTGTCCTATTTACACCACATACCCCACGTAAAAATCTCATTTCCACAGCAGTCATTTTCCGTTTATGCTTTTGCAACCAAACCCAACATTCACTACTATACATTAACGTAAGCACCAAAACTGCATTATATATACTCAAACGGGCTTCTTTGGAAACATTTACATTCCTAGCAAAAGTTCCTACTTGTGGCAAACGCTGAATTATTAAAATAGTGGCACGTCTCATATCTGAAAATTCTATTTTCCACCAATGTGATTCATAAATTGCAGTTGATATGTCCTCCATCTGAAAAGATAAGTTTTTGGTATTTATTTGTTTCTCACGCCAACGTTTGCAGGACGGTTTGACTAAGAGGGTGTCAAATTTTCAAATTATGTAGTAATTGAAATGGGCAGGGATTATTTTGTAAACTTTACAAATTGTTTGTACGAAAAAAAATGTTTTGTTGTCGTTGTTTATTGCTATTATAATTTTCGTTTCTGTTGTTCTTGTTATTATTAACATAGAAAAAATACATCAGAACTCATTATATTAAAACAAAACTGTTTTAGGTTAAAGTTCTTTATTGATATTTATTTATAATCGACGTTTCGACGAACTCAACTTTTGTCTTTATTAGGAAAATTGATGAAGACGGACGTTGAGTTTAATTGATAAAAATCGAATGTGCCTTTGATAAACAATTAAAATTGCTATTGGAATACATTATAAAATAAGTTTTTGGTGAATAACTTGTAAAATGTTAGGAATTGCTATAGGGTTGTAATTAGAAAAAATGTTTGTTTTTCAATTCCGCATCGAATGATATAAAAATATATAGGGGTTCCCATTTGAAATAAGAAAGATAAAGTGCTTTAAAGTTTGCGAAGTTTGACACTAGATTTTAATCACCCTGTATAATCTGGATCAATAAAAACTTGGTTAACAAGACTACTAGACTTTACTTAATGACTATGTCCTAAAATTTTATTAACCAGATACTATTTGCGTTTTTTATTAATTTTTAAAGCCAGTGGTGCAAAACCGACTTTTTTTGGTTTTTATTTTTTTTTGCTGACTTCAACGAACCGATTTCAATAGAATTTTAGGAATATGTAGGCAACCATAAAAGGCACCCAAATAAGTAAAAAAAAGTATAGCATGTAATTTAAAAAAATATATCATCATGGCGTAACACTTTATTGGGACACCCTGTATAATCAAAAATATTTTCCTGAAATAGACTCGGAGGTACAGAGAACGCCTGCAAAATATCAAAATCCTAACTTAATTAATAACTGAGCTACAGAAGACGGGAGGTGAGGTGCAGGACCCTGTATATATTATATATATATATATATATATATATATATATATATATATATATCATATATTATATATATATTTATATATAATATATATTATATATATTATTTATTAAATATTCAGAAATTATTACATATTTCAAAAAAATAGATTATTACCCTATCCAATTATTATACATATTTAATGTTGATTGTATGCTTATAAAAATAGGTAGAGAAAAGACTAAATACAGTATCATTTCAAATAGAAAAGTAACACGTTACAAATATTCTGTGTTTATACCTATATATAAGTATGTATATATCATTATTAATAATATAATAACTAATAAAATGCAGATATTTGCAATAAAGTGGTAACGTTTAGTGGCTGATTAAAGGGGAGGGGGTTGACTGAACTGCATTTATAATCAATATTTTGTTTTTATTTTTCAGAGACAATGTTTCTAACACAATATCTAAAATTATATTTAACAGCACTAATTTTTCGTCCGAAAACACCGGAAGAATTGCTTTTATTAGGACATCCGTTGCTTTTTATTGCAGGTTTATATGTTTATAAAATAAGATTAGTTAAAAATGAAGTTGCTGTTTTGGAAGATAAAAATAAAGTGCTAAAACACATCTATACATCAAGTAAAAACTATATTTTAAAGTGTTATGTCAAAGTACCATGTTATGCACTTAGTTCCAAATCTTTTTGATATGAATTTAAATCTTTTGCATGTAAACTCATATTGTTTACACTTAGTTCAGTTAAATTAGTAAGCAAAAATAAACAACAAATTTTGGTGCAAAATCTGAGATTAAAGGATTTAAATTATTTTATTTCAAATCAATAAACGATTTAATCATGATATTCAATCTTTTTGAATTTAAATTGTGCGCAGCCCAGCTCATATACTTATATACACATTCACATCATAAAAATGTGGCACAAACTAATTGCATTCACACAGAATTAATTTTCGCACAATATTTATATTCGAGCACACAACTATCATCTTATTCATATTCATAATACCTCTCCTACATGCTTTTAGATTCTTAAAATAAACATTATTCTAATATATATATATATTTTGTTGTAATTGTATAAATTGTTTTAGCAATTATATTAATTCTAATTTATCTACATACAATAAAATTGTCTGCAATGAACGACGATAATTTATTTATATATTATACAATATTAATGTTATACAGTTCGAGTGCATTAATAGCAATATTTAGCATAATTGAGTTTTCAAGAAATATAAAATTAGTGGTCAGATCATTTCATATTATTGCAGAAATGACCGCTATACTAAAAGAGTTACATTTGAATATTAATTTTTACAAATGGTATTATTATATATTAAGTTATATTATTCCAGCAGTATTTGTTTTTTACTCAATGACAAAAACTAACGATAATTCACATGGTGATTATTTACGATTAGCAACATTTGGATACACTTGTTTTATACGAGCTGTTGTAATAATAGGAGCAATAATGGGCTATGGTTGTATTCAAGATGGATTTCAGAATCTTGTTAAAATATTGGAATATTTAAATGAACAAGATGATGATTATGATGCGATTCGAGAGCGATTCGAGAATTTTTACGAAATAAACCGAAATCGATTTTAACTACAGTAGCAGTTTTATACGAAAAATTAGTTATTGACCTGGACTTGTTACGGGAATCATTTCAGATTATAATAACTGCTAATATTATACAAATTACAATACATTTTATATTTATTTTTATTTATTTTTACACTGGCGACATAGATGATTTTACTACGGTTGCTGTTATATTGCAGGCCTTGTTTTACTTATACGTAATACTAACATTACTTTACACATGTTACTTCATTAAATGTGAGGTAATTTTTTTTAATATTTCTACACGATTATATCTAATGCAGATAAAAAACTAAAATATGTAATTATCTAATTAAAAAAAAACCAATTTAATACATTACACGTTTTTACAGGAACTAAAAAGTATAAAATAATTTCTCTTAGTCCCATACCGATTTATAACGCATGCATATTAAGGAGTGTAGGGCGTAACGGGCGTTGCCCCACGTTCTTCTCTATGGGGTTATAAATCTGTATGGGGTTATAGAAGAAATTATTTTATACTTTTTAGTTCGTGTAAATCATGGAATATTAATTTATTTTTTAATTAAATAATTATTTTCTTCTTTTTAGTCTTGTTTAACTTTAAATTTAATTCAATTAATTAATCTAATTAATTATAACTTAATAATTATAATTTTATTAATTATAATTATAATTAATTAAATATATTAAAATGCACAGAATTTTGAACATTTTTCTGTACATTATTTTAAACATAATTTTGTGTATTATTTTATATAAAATAATGCAGCGTATCAAACGGCTTTAATAGATTAGAATATTGACAAATTAATATTTTTGTAGTAAAATATTATGGTTTCAGGCTGAAAATGTACGCTCAACACTTGGATATTTAAATATTTATTATAAAAATACGAGACTGGCTTCAATGGTAGTTTTAAAAAAAAAATTCTTATATATTAATCATAAATATTGTGTTATATTTTTCAGAAAAATACGTTTTTATTACAAGCACTTCAAAAAAAGATAAACCTGAATCTTTTTGGATTTTTACAACTAAGTCCAGCAATTTTAATACAGGTAAAATAGTTCAAGTTAATATTATATTAAAATAATGAAAGCTAGTTTTGTTTAATTTTTTTTTATTAAAATTCGACGTTTTGGTATACTAAACCTATATCATTATTTTTTTAAATTAAATATCATTGAATTTAGATAAATATAAATCAGAAATATATCGATATGATTAAATAATAAATATTTTATTTTCAGCAAATAGATATATGTAAATCAGTAATTTTATTAATTATTCAATATTACGTATCGGCAAAAATGTAACAAACTGTTGAATTTGAACTACAAAAGTCTTTGGTTCAAGGCGCGCTTACAGCAGGGTTAAAATATTTGTATGTGTCTCACTAGTTTGAAACCCACTATGACTTATATTATGCTCATTTGGCACACCACTGGAAGTATAAGAATAAATTGGTATTTTTAAAGTGTAGCATATAGCCAAGTTAAAATATTTTGAAAACATATCAAAACAAAAACAATGTAAATTGCACTGTAAAATATTTTTCTGAAATTTTACAATAAAATTTATGGGTAACAAAGATGCCCTGAATTATTATATAATTTTACATAGAACTTAATTTTAGATAGCATGTAATATTTAACAAAAAATTATGTAAAACTAATTTACTTTTTATGTAAAATATTTATATATTTTAATGTATTATTACATAAAACAATATGTATTATTGCACATAAATGATAGTTATAATACTAAAAAATTATTGAAAAATTACATAAATGTTTTACAAATGTCACACAGAAAAAGCATATTGTGCAAGTACAAGTTATATTACTGAGGTAGCTCATAGTATACATAGTAGCTCATATGTATACATAAATATAATTAACAATTGTGTAAAATTGTAAACACAATTGTAAAATACATATATATATATACAGCCTGATTCAGAGTAAGCGCCTTATTTTTTTTTAGCCACACTATGGGTACTACTTTCAAAATATTTGGCAGTAATATGTTTCAGGACATTCTCTACACGATGGTGATATCAGATTTTCAATTGGACGAATCATTTCAAAATGGCGACGTTCAACTTTTTTTTTTAAATGGGATGCCATAATTTTTTTATTATTATTGAGATCCTAAAAACATTCTTTTTACGATAGTGTTTGGTTTTTCTTAAAAATTTATTTCTTTCCCTATCAAAAAGCAAACTAACATTTTAATCTAGTAGCGCATGAATGTTTTACACCCGATCTTATTTATGTCCAAATATCAAGTAACGGTAGACAAACTAGTTGTCAAACGTCAAACACCACCATTGGACGACGTTTCAATTTATGTATTGAAAAAGAAGGAAAACATTCCAGCAATTTTTGTAAATACCTAATTTTTATTTGATGTAAATTTTTAATTTTGAGTTTCAAAAAGTAGATGTAGATGACAAAATAAAGTTTAATTGTTCCTTTTGTGTCTACCGCTACTTGATCTTTGGACAAAAATAACATAACATGCGCTACTAGATTAAAATGATAGTTAGCTTTTTGATAGGGAAAGAAATGAATTTTTAAGAAAAACGAAATATTATAGTAAAAAGAATGTTTTTAGGATCTCAATAATAAAAAAAAAATTATTTAAAAAAAAAAGTTGAACGTCGCCATTTTGAAATGATTCGTCCAATTGAAAATCTGATATCACCATCGTGTAGAGAATGTCCTGAAACATATTACTGCCAAATATTTTGAAAGTAGTATCCATAGTGTGGCTAAAAAAAAATAAGGCGCTTACTCTGAATCAGGCTGTATATATATATATATATATATATATAACAATAATTACTTTATACCAATTATTCCTATCACGACATAATGAAATATTGATAATAGTTATTTATAAAATATTAATATTAAATATGTTATATGTATTATAAAAATGTAATTTATCAAAAACTATTTTCATATATTTTCAAATAAATAATTAATATAATTATTGATCATCAGATCATAAACAAACACATATTGTATTGTATTATGTTTGTAAGAAATTTTTATATCTAAATAATATTGTATATGCATAAATATTTTTGCATAAGTTCTATTGTATGTATGTAAGTTTATTGATCGGTGGACAAACTTTATATAATTTAGATCGATCACGGCATACCAGCCCAGAAAATTTTCTGAATTTAATTAGAAATATGTATAAACTTTGTCAATTTCTTTTAGAAAAACTATTTGCACAAAATTTTATGATTTCAGCCAATTTGGACTTGAAATAAATCAATAAACTAGGAAACCCGTGACCCTTAAAGGGTCACGTTTAAAGTCGAAAATAGTAACAAACACAACACAAAGACACAGTATATAAATATAAAAAAATAGAGGGCGTGCGCACGCGCGCGCCCCGTAGAAAGTATTACGTAAATATAATAATAATATATTAAAAATTTTTGATTTAAGCTCTTCTTTTTTATCCGACGAAAGATTCGAATATTTCATCTTCATTCTCTTGGCATTTTTATTGCCGTTTGCGCACGCGCGCGCCCCGTAGAAAGTATTACGTAAATATAATAATAATATATTAAAAATTTTTGATTTAAGCTCTTTTTTTTTATCCGACGAAAGATTCGAATATTCCATCTTCATTCTCTTGGCATTTTTATTGCCGTTTATATTAGATTTTGCTCATTTGGGCATCATACAAAATTTTTATAATACAACAATATCAATGAAATGTACTTTTTACTCTTATTTTAATGAAAAAAATGTAAATATATGCACTGATATATGTAAAAAAAATGTACTTGCAATATATTGTGACAGCTGTTTATTTATTTATTTATTTCATTTATTTTTTTCATAGCTATCTAAGTTTATTTTTGACATTTGCATTATAAACATAGTTTTTCAAATTTTTGAGAACCAAGATGAAATCGTAGAAAGATGAAACTTGCCTATTCTCAAATAGGGAATGAACCAATTTAAATGACATCACTCCCATTAAAATCGGTTCAGGGGCTTAGGAGGAGATGCGGCAGAAACATATATACATACAAACATACATACAAACATACATACAAACATTTGACAATTAGAGATATGAACTAGGAAACCCGTGACCCTTAAAGGGTCACGTTTGAAATCAAAAATAGTAACAAACACAACACAAAGACACAGTATATAAATATAAAAAAATAAAGGGCGCGCGCACGCGCGCGCCCCGTAGAAAATATTACGTAAATATAAAATAATAGATTCAAAATTTTTGATTTAAGCTTTTCTTTTTTATCCGACGAAAGAGTCGAATATTCCATCTTCATTCTCTTGGCAGTTTTATTGCCGTTTATATTAGATTTTGCTCGTTTGGGCATGATACAAAATTTGTATAATACAACAATATCAATGAAATGTACTTTTTACTCTTATTTTAATGAAAAAAATGTAAGTAAATGCACTGATATATGTAAAAAGATATACTTGCAATATATTGTGACAGCTGTTTATTTATTTATTTCATTCATTTTTTTCATAGCTATCTAAGTTTATTTTTGACATTTGCATTATTAACATAGTTTTTCAAATTTTTGAGAACCAAGATGAAATCGTAGAAAGATGAAACTTGCCTATTCTCAAATAGGGGATAAACCAATTAAAATGACACCACTCCCATCAAAATCGGTTCAGGGGTTTAGGAGGAGATGGGGCAGAAACATATATACAAACATACATACAAACATTTGTCAATTAGAGTTATGAATATGAAAAAAGACCGATTTTTATTTTATATTTTATAAAAGTATTACATAACAATAAAATTGATTAACATTTTGTAATTAAGCATACTAAAATATTAATTATGTTTCTTTTTTTTAACTGTCAGATTACTAGTACTATTTTCTCGTGTAAAATTCAAAAAACAGATTATTATTATCATCAAGAATTATAAAAATAATTACGGCCAGTTTCATAAAAAAAACCACTTCAAATAAAGTCAAGTTTAAACCGTGAAAAAAGCATTGATTTGAAATTATATTGGCGTAATAATAAATTGCTGTTAATAAAATTATGTTTCTTATCAATATAACAATGCTTATTTATCAATTTTTGGATCTTTTGTCTAATTTTTCTTGTTTATTTTTTTCTTCATGTTCTTGGTACCTACCTGTTTATCAAATAAAATTAAATGCTTATGGGTCGATTCGGTTTACATTCATAAGACCTATAATTATGTTACAGAATGTTTTGTCTTTTTCTAGTAAACGGAATAATTCTATTGACAGAAAAGAACACACAATATTTTGTAACATTATAGGTCTTACAGATGTGAATCGAATAGATCCATTAATTTGCAAAATTTATAAAACATTTTTTTACATATTCACGCCATGAACCCATAAGAGTTAACTCATAGTTGTTAGTATAAGGTAAGTTAAGGTTACATTTTATTTATTTTTAATTTAGTTTCTTTTCGAATGTTTGAATGTTTTGTGTTTTATCCAGATTGTTTTGTCTCGGATGCAATTATCTGGGCTCAACACAATAAAGATCGCTTTCTGCTTCTATAATATACTGTTTTCTGTTCGGTTTTGATTTCAAACAAGGCTATGATTTTGTTATGATAAAGATATGCACTTTTAAATTTTAATTGATTTATATGTTTGTGAATAACGTATATACCATTTTGCAGGTTTTCCCATATTATTTTTCTTTTCTTGTTTCGCTTGTTTCTCGTCTTTGTTTGATCTGTGCAACAACAAAAAAGAATGAAATCTTTATTTAAAATATTTGTAAAATGTTTTTGATTAATTCTGTTTCCATTTCTTTTATACAATCCTCTGTTTTATTAGCTGGATTATCAATAATTTGTCTATCTATTGCATATCCATTTATATTTTCAATTTTACGATTCAAAATTTCATGTGCTGTTGCAGCTGAATATGAACTCATTTTGAGCCATATCTACAAAACATAATAAATTTCTTTTTTTGGTCTTAAATATAAATTTAAGTATTTAATTTATTAAAATTTTTAACCATTTTTTATGGTCTTGTTAGTAAATAATTATAAAAATATTTAAACAAAAATACATTACTACTTTGTGTAATTTATTTTATTTCATCGCTAAGTTTTCGTCATTAGTAACGTGATCTTTAATCATTGTGTAACCTTGAATCTTTGATTAGATTTATGTTTATTAATGTATTAATAAATAGTGAATTCTTAAGAAATGGCGTGAATTTCATATTTCATATAAACAAATATGGCCAAAATGTATATTTGTAAGAGTAAAATAAGAGTAAAATAAAGGTTCTTATTTATTTATATTTATGATATTTATATTTATGATATATTTCTCTAGATATTTACTTGGTTCCACACTTTTGCCCAACACTGTATAATGAGTTCTGAAAGGCAGTTTTGTTTTTAGTTATTATGACAATACTATTGTATTTTCATATAGTTGCTGTTATACAAATTTTTCTATTCCATCAATTTATTAAATACGATGAGGATCTGTTGTGTGGTGACCACAACAGATTTTTTTAAACAGTAAATTAGCATTTTACGCTTTGAAGAGAAATAATCAAAATTTTTTCACTTACTCTTTTTTTTATCTCTTTCGATTAACTTAATAAATATGTAAAAAATACACTTATAATAGTAATAAATTTTACTCTCTTGCATTGCAAAAATTCTAAATAATGTACCTAGAAATGTATGACCTTCTATTCTACATTGTAAAAATAAATAATTTTACATAAAAATCTTGTTTACATCAGTTTAATATGTAAATTTAAGCATACTGTTTGCACGATTTAAAACAAATTTTCAAGACTGATAATAATTACAAAATTTAATTTTTGAATAATGTTTTCTACTTTTGATAAAAAAAATATAAAAAAGTTATTCCCATTTATTAGTATTTATGGTATTTATGTCGAAGTGGTCTATATATGGATTTACCCATATATACAAATAAATTATCTGTTAATAGAAAAATTACATCAAAGTTTTTCTATTCTATGATAATTATAGTTTCATATAAACATATTCTAATTTTTTTTTATGTTAGTGATATGAAAGGTAGACATTCCTTGAGTATGTATAATTATTAATTTACCATATATTATATATTATGTTTCTTTTTATCGAAAAATTAGTAATTATTTACATAAAATAAACCTACTTTATATTTATATATAATGAAAAAATATTCTTGTGTCATCTGTAAATTTACATATTAAATGTAAATCAGTTGCCCCAGGTTTTTATGTAAAAAGTCATTCTTTATAAAAAGTTTTGCTTGTTGGATAAATAAGTTTACCTTCAGAAAATCTAAGATTAAATGTACAGAATGTCCCTAAATTAAGATTATTCTAGAAGACCATTGTTCTAGGATGCATCGTTTAGAAGGGAAAAAATTAAAAACTATTTTTTTTAATTTTTGAAGGTAATGTCAAGGGGTACCTTTGGATTTTTTTCAAAATAATTTTTTTTTTAATTTGCTTAAAAAAATCTGAAACAATTTAGTAAAATAGAGAAAAAAATTTGCTACATAATAGCTAAATAACTTTTTTTATAACTCGTCTGGTTTGGCAGGAAAAATTATTGAAAATTAATAACTGGTATACTTCTCTTTTTATATTATCTTAATTTAGGGACATTCCGTACATTTAATTTTAGATTTTCTGATGGTAAACTTATTTATTCAAAAAGCAGAACTTTTTATAAAGAATGACATTTTGTAGTAAAATCAATAATAAAAAAATTGCCCATTTGTTACCAACTTTTTCAGACATACTGTATATATATATATATATATATATATATATATATATATATATATATATATATACAATATCTACAAATAGTAGGAACAGAAAATCGTGTATTTCTAGGTACATTGTCTAAAATTTTACGTTGACACCAATTATTTATCATGAACACAATCTGCAGGAATATAATAGAAAATAAACATTACCTTTAAAAAGATTTGTGTGTGTGTACTAGGTGGTAGATAAACTGTAAAATGTATTTACGTAGAAAATTTGACTAAAATCTAAAAAAAAATATAGAGTTACAGGACCTAGAGTAGTCAGTTTTCATTAAATATTACACGCATAGAATTATAAGTTATATTTATATATTCATAAGTGCATAAAACTAATTAATAAACTCTTATTTTCGAAAATCGTAAAAAAAATCACCCAAACAGCCCAACCTTGGTTTACATAAATCGATAAATTGAATAAAAAATACAAACAATTTTATTAGTTAATAGTTTATGTTTTTTTCTATATAATTTTAGCAATGAGCCCAAAACCTGACGAAATAACAATAAATATGGATATTTTTATAAAATATTGTAGATTATGTGCAACCACCAAAGATGTATCATCAACATTAATGCATATGGATTCAGCTAATCATACATTCAAAGATAAATTATATACGATTTTCGGACCAGAAATTGTAAGTAGAATGGATTAAAGTGCGTTTAACTTCGAAATCAAATCCAAGTAAATGCATTTAGAAAAACAGTAAACCCTAAATATTCTTTCTATATTATTAACAGACACCCCGTTAGTCGCGTCGTAAAAATTACATACTTTAGTCGCGTTGTATCTGTGACATATTTATATTGTACAATATACTTGACTTACAAATATCGCGCCATTTAAATGACTTCATACATGAATCTAATTTATTATTGGAAGGTAGTAAGTCATACAATAGTGGGTTCTGTACGACCCAGCGCGCCCTATTGGCAAATTAGAAAAAGTAGGCTGTATCTCTCAAATACATACGCGACTATGCTTATAATTTTATAAAAAAAAAAATTGAGACTGACGAATTTTTAAAACAGCATTTTCAGCATTTAAAATCAGAAAAGAGTACAGAAATAAAAGAAGAATTTATTAGCGAAAATTTTGATAATTCTCAAAATAAATTCAATATGGAGATAGATCGTGAGAATTTGAATGAATCATGCGAATTAATTTAAATGAAAGAAGAATTGATAGATTCTAATCTAGATTCCAAATCAATTGATGTTAATTTAGATTTTGCGAAAGCGAAAGAAAATATTTACTCGGAAAATTATGAAACCAATGAATCTATTATAAAATTAGAAAATACATATATCTGTACAGAGCGAAAGTAATGAAGAACTGATAACGATTTTTTCAGAAAATGAATGTTTGCAAGCTGAAAGACATGTAAAAAAAAATTCTAATTTAAAAATGCAAATAACAGTAGAATACATAAACCGACATAATAATCAAAAAAATACATTTTCACAAACTGGAAGAAAAGAAGAATAAGTCTTATGTGATAAAATTTTTAATTAAAAAAAAAGAATTACTTACCTGCACATATGTGACCTGGCTTAAGAAAAGGGTCTTTATTTTCACAAAGCAAACTAAAACCTATTTGAGTTTAATTTTTTCAATGCTAAATTTTTGTTTTCATATTTAGGAAGTAAGACGTCGAAATATGTTACAAATCAAATGCAAAAACTTTAACGTACTTTCTCAAACTTGCAAATTCAGACAGTGTTGAATAATTTTTAGAAAATATTTTAATAAAATTTTCAATTCAACTATTAAGACAATATGTGTGTGTTTTTTTTTTCAGTGATACTAATAACTTAAAATTGACTTGAATAAAGTTAAAAGTCTCTTTTCCTATGGCACGTCGCATATTATGTATTTTATATTAATTAAAAATTGTATATGCAAAATATATGAAAATAGCTCATTTTTGGACATGCAAGTACCAAACCGTTTAAATGTAGGATATATGATAAAACTTGTAATAAATAACTTTTAATCAAATTTATAATATCTTTTTAATGTTTACTTTTAAAATGTATTTGACAAATTGCGCTCGACGAAACTTGCTATTATGCTGCTCCCAAGCGAAGGAGTTTGGCAAAACGGAACCCCATTAACACTTGATCAACTATCCCCGCCAAGGGTCTACCGGTGTCACTTCTCACCACGTAAACATCAAGGAGTAGGGATGGGAGCGTTCTCCTGTCTCTCTTGCAATAAGCTGTATCTCACTTCTTACACAGTTTTCGTAATATTTTTTTCTTTTTCTTACGAAAGTAACAGTTTCCTCCACACAATTAAAATTTTTGAAAAATGCGTGATAATACATATTAATTCATCTCTCTAATTGACAAATGTTTGTATGTATGTATGTATGTATGTATGTTTCTGCAGCATCTCCTTATAAACCCCAGAACCGATTTTGATGGGAGTGATGTCATTTTAATTGGTTCATTCCCTATTTGAGAATAGGCAAGTTTCATCTTTCTACGATTTCATCTTGGTTCTCAAAAGTTGCGAAGCAACGCACAACGGGAAAGCTGCAGTTGCGCAGCAATGCGCGACAAGAAAGTTATCTTTCAAATACTGAATTTTTGCGCAGTTTCGCAGCAACGCGCGCCGGGAACGCTAGTATATATATATATATATATATATATATATATATATATATACCGGGTGTAGAAATGAAATGTGAACCATAGGGATTTCAATGTTATTTTTTAAATACGGCTGTATCTCTTTCCCTATTGACTTTAGAGCAAATATTTAAATACAAAACTTGTTCAAAATGTGAAAATGCATGGTATAAAGTCAATTTTCTTACATAAATATTAATATTTTACGATATACAGGGTTAACCACTAAAAAATGAGTTATAACATTGGGAAACGGGAATGGTATCGAAAAATGCGGAATAATGAGTTCTATAATTCTGTGAAAAAATAATTGTTCTACGATACTTCGTTTAGGAGAAAAAAATTAAAAACTGATTTTTGAAAAATTTCGTAAGGGGGTACCCCTGTGTTTTGTTTAAAAAAAAAAAAGATTTTGGATATTTTAACACTGGCTTTCGTTGTCTACTCTTTTATCCTACTTTTTGTACCAGACACTTTTTTTTTCCTGTTTTTCTTTAATTTTTTATTCACCTTTTTCTGATTTTTCGAAAAGTTGATAAGGGGGGACCATTGGCATTTTTTTCGAAAATCAGTTTTTAATGGGGTCGTTGCGCTCATTTTTTTTATTTTTTTAATGAAAAATATATATTTAGACAATTACATATATATAGATATTAATGTTAAATTATTTATATTTAATTAGAAAAAAATTATTGAAGTCGAAGGTCAAATTCAAATTTTGAAATTTGTGACGTCATCCATTCTATAGTACCATCTTGTGGCTAAATCAAAAACTAGTCGATTCTATTAGCAATGTCAAAAACATATAGGTAGGCTAACGCCTCCGATACCAATAATAATAATAAAAAATATGTAATTATAATAATAATAATAAAATGTATAATAATAATAAAATATATAATAATAATAATAAAATATATATAATGTATTATTAATATCAAGTGCACTTTTAACAAAAGCAACACTCTACCAGTAGCTGTCATTTGACATTTCTAATAAGTTGTGTGCGATAGAAAGAGATAAATACAGATATCTGACAATAGGTTATCTTTGTCTAATCTGAAAAAGGTTGACGTAATAAGCGTTGGGGAGATTCTGTGGCGCGTAAAAAACGCTATTTTTCCTAATTTTTTTTTTAAATACTGTAATCGTTTTTGAATTAAAAAAATGTGTTTTGGCCTTGTTTTTATATAATCTTTTAATATTTATTATTGAAAATAGTAAATTTGATTGAGCGCAACGACCCCATTTTTTTCTCCTAAACGAAGTATCGTAGAACAATGATTTTTTCACCGAATTATAGAACTCATTATTCCGCATTTTTCGATATCATTCCCGTTTCCCAATGTTATAGCTCATTTTTTAGTGGTTAACCCTGTATATCGTAAAATATTAATATTTATGTAAAAAAAAATGACTTTATACCATGCATTTTCACATTTTAAACAAGTTTTGTATTTAAATATTTGCTCTAAAGTCAATAGGGAAAGAGATACAGCCGTATTTAAAAAATAACATTGAAATCCCTATGGTTCACATTTCATTTCTACACCCGGTATATATATATATATATATATATATATCACTCGGAATAGAAAGCTCTTTTTGTGTTTCGCTCAGATTGTTTGGCCTCGGCTACAAATATCTGAGCTTAACACAATAATTATCGCTTTGTACTCCTCGTAACTTAATATATATATATCACACACAAATAATTTTCAACATTTCGGTTTTGCAATTATTTCAGTTCTGAAAATTTGTTTACTATATTATATTCTAAATATGTTTATGGATGATAAAATAAATAAATAAAATCAATATTGTGCGAAAACAATTTATTTGAAATTTAAAATATTACATTTGTGGAAACAAATTCAATTTTGTTGTGTTGCTTCTTCTGAAACTGTGCGTAGTTCTGAAACAAAATAAAATTGCAATAAATATTTATTATTTATAATAATAATAATAAATTTTATTTCCATCGATCAGTTACACAGATATTGGTATATAATAAATATAAAATGAAAATATTATACATGACATATAAATTTTTGGATAATATAAAATATTCAATAAATTTGAAAAAAAAACCATTAATTTAGGTATTTATTACACTGTAATAACATTTATTATTTAGAAATTAATTTAGTTCAAATACAAAATTTTAATTAGATATAATACTTTTTATAGACATTAGTACCTTATTATACATAATAATACTAATGGCCCGTAATACGAGCTTAATTTTAAAATTGGTTTTAACTAATAATTGTTTTAAAACAACATAACTGTTATTAGAGCTGGACTGAACAAATGAACTGAAACAACCAAAAACCGAATTAGTGATATGTTTTTGGATAAAAATTTGTTAAATTTAAACAAAATGTAGGAGCAACTACAATTTTTGTTCTCGTTTTACGCTCATAATTATCTTTATGAGTTACAAACAACTTTAAATTAAATATTATAAAAATAAAACGGCTTTAGGATATAATTCTGTATTAACTTTTATTAATAATCGACGTTTCGCCGTACTCAACGTACATCATTATTAGGAAAAATTATACAAATGACATTACAGTAAATAAACAGAACATAGAAACAAGTTACTAGGTAACAAAATAAGTAAGGTACTAATTTAAATAAAATTTGGCATTTTAAACTAAAAATTTATAAATTTTATAATCTAGTGATACACGTAAAAGTGACATCAGTAAATTACAATTCCAGTTGGTAGATTTTTACCAAAAGTATTCATTTCCAAAACTTAAATATGTAATTTTATATAGACAAACAGACAGACAGACAGACAGACATTACGCTAGAAACAGTTCTTTCCTGTTATCTAATTGGTGCTTATCTGTAAAAATCTCGATATATTAAATTTAGTATGATTACAATACCTCCCGTATCATATATGCTATGACGGTCGGTAAAAATAAATAAAAACCGGGAATGAAATTGGTTTAGAAATATAAAATACGGCCGGTATCGGTTTAGGAAAACCAGTTCAAGATATGTGAAACGGTTTACAGTCTCTGTTCAGATTTCGATTTGCATTCTAGTCTAGTTAGCAACTTCGGTTTTTAATAAAATAAGTTTTAATGAAAAAAATAATAATAATAAGTTACCATTTGTATATTTCTATACACCAGGTGCGACGCCAGGAGCAACACCAGGATCCATTCTTACTGGTTGAGGCTCAGGACTCGCATTTGCAAATAATACTGAGTTGGACATCACCACACAGTATATGACTGCAATAACAAAGAATAAAAATATACCCTTCATGTTGAATTTCGTATCTGATGTATACTTAAAATATACACAGAATTATTCTTACTTTATATACTCAAAATTTTGGTAATTATGCCTAATCTAAATGAGTAAGATTAGTTTAAATTTTTAAAACATAAATTTTTTGTTAAATATTTATTAATTATTTAAAAAAATAATATGTTTTAAGATACTGTAATTATTATAAAAGATAATTTATTTATTATATAATAAATTAATAGACCTATAAAATTTTTATAATACATTTTGTACATCTTAATTAGCTTAAATTATGTGTATTAAAAATATGTTATAATTATATAATTAACTATAACTATTTCAAAAATTAGTGACGTTCAGGGTGGATTTTTGCCAGAGAGAGGATGTGTGGATCAATTGTTTGCTCTTCGTATGATTGTCGAAAAGTCACTTGACAAAAATAAAAAAGTGTTTTGTGGCTTTCTCGATTTAAGGAAAGCTTATGACAGTGTTCTTCGGGAAATCTTGTGGGATGTGCTTCGCGAGTACGGTGTTAATGGTAATCTTTTAGGAGCAATTCAAGCTCTGTATGATGGAAGTGAAGCTGCTGTACGAGTTGATGGTTTTTTAAGTGATTGGTTTCGTATAGATGTAGGCGTGAAACAGGGCTGTGTAATGTCTCCTTGGCTATTTAATTTATATATGGATGTCCTTCTTCGGAAAGCTTTCTGTGGTAATGATGGTTTACAAATAGGTGATTGTCGTGTACCTGCTTTAGCGTATGCTGATGACGTGGTAGTTTTGGCTGAATCTGAAGAACAACTGAGAAGGATGATTGATAGAATTAATGTTGTTGGTAAAGATATGAATCTTGTGTTGAATGTAGATAAATGCAAAGTTTTAGTTTTTGAGAAGGGTGACTTGATGACTAAATGTAATGTATATATTGATGGTGCACGTTTAGAGCAGGTAGATGAATTTGTGTATTTGGGTAGTTTGCTAACTAGAGATGGCCGTTTTGATCGTGAAATTGAAAGGAGAGTAAATGCTGGTTGTAAGGTTTTGGGTGCTTTGGGAACTTTTGCTAGGAATGTAAATGTTTCCAAAGAAGCCCGTTTGAGTGTATATAATGCAGTTTTGGTGCCTACATTGATGTATGGTAGTGAATGTTGGGTTTGGTTGCAAAAGCATAAACGGAAAATGACTGCTGTGGAAATGAGATTTTTACGTGGGGTATGTGGTGTTAATAAGAGAGATCGGGTACGAAATAGATTAGTGTATGATGAGTGTGAAATTGAAAAGAATGTTGTAGCAAAAGTTGGTGTTAGTCAGTTAAGATGGTTCGGACATGTTGAGCGAATGTCTAATGAACGTTTGGTTAAAAAGATTTATTTGAATGATTTTGATGGTATACGTTTGCGTGGACGTCCGATGAGTAGTTGGAATGGTATGATTGAGAGTGTTTTGCGTGAGCGAAAGTTTCCAAGTAGTAGGAATAAAAGAGCATGTATGAGAGGAATTATGAATGTGGATGAAGCGAAAGTTGCTTGTTTGGATAGGAATGTTTGGAGGCGACTGATTTCGGGATGTTGAAAAGAGTTTGTGCCACACCCTTTTGGGTACATGGCGTGATTGTGTATGTATGTATGTATGTATATAATTTAAAATTCAGTAATTAAAAAAATAATTATTAACATTCGATATTTTATAGTTGCGATGTTGCGAAATTAAAATACGTGTAAATACTAAATATTAATATTACGTTATCATATTGTCCATGTAGAAAAAGGTCATTAGGTTACTACTAAAAAATCTTTCAAATTCATTATATTATTATAAATTATAAAATTATTTTTAAAAATTTTTATTTATACAACTCAATAAATTATTGTAATATTTCTTCTACTTGCGATATGTAAAAAAAAAATGACGGGCACTGTATATTATATATATATATATATACTGGGTGTCCCATTTTAATCCGCCACTTGCAATAACTTTAAAATCGTGCATCGGACAAAAAAAATGTTTCGGATAAAAAGAAAATGGTTTCGAAGGGGACATCTGATGCAAGGACCCTTGCTTCTCTTAGACCCCCTGGGGGTGGGAACGGGGGGCAACTTTGAAATCTTAAATGTAGTTAAAGAAATTTTAGAATTGCACAAAATAAAAATTCATTTTATATCCTCACAACACCCAGAATCTAATGGAATTATCGAAAGATTTCATTCGACTTTAATAGAACATATTAGACTTTTTAATAATCAGCCCGAATACAAAAAAGAACCCGTAGAAAACAAAGTAAATTACGCCATAATAGCGTATAACAATACTATTCATTCGGCAACAAAATTAAAACCATTTGAAGTTATTTCCGGTCACCTAGACACAAAATCACCTTTCAATATAGAAATAGAGAAACAATTAATTAATAATTATGTCGAAACCCATAAAAATAAAATGAAACTTTTATTTCAAAAGGTAAATGAAAAACTTCAAGAAAATAAAGAGAAAAAATTAGATTATCAAAACAAATCCCGCGAAAATCTTCCAAAAATTCCACAAAAAGTATTTGTAAAAAATAGACAAAAACAAAGCAAAACAAAAAACAGAATCCACGGTCCAAATGAAAATCGAAATTCTTCAGAACTTCAATCGATCAATCAGCCAATAAATCTACCCGGCGATGCCAGGATCTGAGGAGGGAGGAGTTACATTACAATTTCACGTACTAAACATACAGCAACCTACAATAACCTGCTGACGCAGCAGTTAGTTTATAAGTTTATATTACATTCTTATCGTAAACACATGTAGAGTGTTAGATAATTAGATTTGCTTATGTTAGTTCAGATCTAGCTTTACATTTGTAAACATATAATAATTCGCTATTGTAAAACTTAATTTGTATTAATAAAATAAATATTTTTAAAAACAATTTTACGTTTTACAAATCAATAATTTATATATATATATATATATATATATATATATATATATATATATATATATATAGGTTATAGGTTTAGGTTATAGTAATTTTTTGTTTTGTTTTCTTTTGCTTAAATCGCCATTGATTTATTTTCGATTAATTAATTAAATCATTAGTTAATTATTTTTATTAATGAAGAAAAATGCATTGACCTTGCCGGCTTTCGAACCCGGGACCTTTTGCTTTCGCGGTAAGTGCGCTAATCAACTGCGTCACAAGAAATTTTTTTATAATGATTCTGTAAATTTCATAAAACTATTATGTACCTAATTAAAATATTACATAAAATAAATTAGCAGATTTACATATTATTTTTTTTGTAGATTTTTACGAAATATTATTAATTTTTTCATATTTTGTTTATATTTGTATTTTCATATATTACTTGTTTAGTACTGAAATTATAATTATATTATAATAGAATTTTTACAGAGTAATTTAAGTAATATTACAGATAATCTTCTCGTAGGTAATATTATAACTTCTGTAGAATTACATTTTATTAAATTACACAATATGACAAGGCATTTATGTTATCTTTGGCTTTTTATAGTAAAATTACATAATATATAAATTTTACAGTGTATACCATCAAAAACATTTATATAATTTGTTTTTAATCAAACGTTTATTAGACATGCGCTCAAAATGTCCGAACCGTCTTTACTGAAGTTTATTAAAGTTATTATAATAATATGTATTTAAAGTAAATATTTGCAATAATATGAAGTAATCCTATAAATTTAGTACGTTAAGAAAAATGCATAACTTAAATTACATAAAAAAACCTTGCATTGAATTCAGGTGGATTGAAGAGCGGCTGTAGAGATATTCGTGAAATGCATATTGAAACAAAAAACATAATTTTTAATCTTGCGAGAGCAGAAAAGTGCACGTATTTTCAATAAAAGTAGTGGAATAGTATTAGTTTGAATATTTGATAAATTTGTAGGATTTCGATTTTTTTTGCAAATGGCCTTAAATATCAAGAACTAATCAATTATAACTACTAAAAAATGGCATGTAAGGCTTCCAATGAATCACTTTAGAGATACAAAGAGCGAAACAATGTTATTTGTCTATATAAATTGGCTTTACGATATTTTATTTGTGGATTTTTAGGTAAAATTTAAGGTTTTTTTGCCAATAATAAATATACGATATATTCTTATATAGGTGCCACTTCTGGTAAATCTGGTACACTTATCCACGCATTTTTCGTTAACTGCAGTCACAAACAACAAGTAGGTATATTGAGTCAAGTTTATATGCGCGGTAAATCCGGTAGGCATATTTATAGAAATTTGCATGACTTCTCATATTGAATTTCGCGCGTGAACTATTTTGTATTTGAAAGCGAACGCAAACATCAAGAAGGTTAGGCAGAAAAAAAAGTGTTAAATTTTGTAACATAGTGTTATTAATAAATATAAATAAAAAGAACTATAACCAACAGCCGTTTTATTTTAATCGTAATTGAATTACATCATATTACAAAGTAAGTAACAATAAACATAATTTAAAATAAATTGTAAAATTTACAAATTAATTGCTTCATAATTAGTACTACTACTAAAATTATCACAATATTCTGCCTATACGATAAGATTACGATAAGATTAAGTTGGAACAAAAGCATTTGTAATTTATACAATTAGGATGTAGAGGTAAACAGTTAGCGACGCATTCTTCCTTAATTCTACAGTATTCAAGAACAGCTTCTGGAAATTGATAAAAATATAGAATTATAGAATTTTCTCGGCTGATATGGCGTGCCGTGTGGTCCGATCTATTCTCGTCGCAGACATTTTATCATAAATCGTACATATCGTCATCATCAATGCTTGGTGATGATGATACGTATCAAAAACAGGAAAAATTATTGAAAATTCTAAAATGTTTTTTAGAATTTTCAATAAGTTTTCCTACTAAATCAGTATGAGATAGAGAAAAATGTTACTTAGCTATTATGTAGCTAATTTTTTTCTCTATTTGACTGAAAAAGTCTTATTTTGATTATTATTCCGCATTTTTTCATAACATGCCTATTATCCTATATCTCATAGTATTTGAGAAAAAAAAAATCAAAACCAAAAATTCTAGCGCCCAAACGGCACATGCTGGCAAATTAAAACTAAAACCAAATTATAGAACTTTTTATTCCCTTTCGAAAAGTTTTCCAAGTATTTCTCCGAATTTTACTTCAGAAAGAAGTATTCTGTATATTATCAATATTCCATGTTATTGTCCTATATCAACTTGGCAAACAAACTGCCTGTATATACATATATTGTATTGTATTGTAAGTATTGTATTGCATTCTTTTAGCATTATTCATGATAATGTTAATACTATTATAATAATTAATAAAACTGATTTTTTACATCTAGGAACTTCTCAGTTACATGAAAACAGAATTAATGATGAGTCTAATATTGTTCCTAAATTTAAAATACCATTATTTTTAAGTTAAATGCATTTAATACATTTATGTTTGTTTTGGGTAAAATCTCAATATTATTTTTTGAGTCATTGGGGACCTCAGAAAATTCTGATACTTTGCAAATCTCATTTTTTTAACATTTACAATAATTTTAGGGGTGGGACAAAACTTTTTTTTTTAAACCATCTTAATATATGTATATTATATACATGTGTTATTTTTGAAACTTACATTTTTTTTTTGGTTATGTTATTTATACATTTTTCTAATTTTTTTTAAGTCAAAATAAAATATAATTAATATGCTCAAAAACTTTATATTTTTTACTGCCTTAAAAATTAATCAAAAAAAAAAATTAATTTTCATGTACATACACAGAGTGGTTGAAATTTAATTTTTAGCCGACATAACGTTTTATATTATTGAAAATAGAAAATTGACTAATTAACAAAATTGCTCTAATTCTTATTATTATTTGACTTTCAACATCAGCTAATAAAAACTAACTAGGATACCCGTGACCCTTAAATGGTCACGTTTGAAGTCGAAAATAGTAATTAAACATATAAACATAATAAAAAAAACAAATAAATAAATAATAATAATAATAATAATAATAAAATATCAATTGCACTATTATATATTACTCAAACGCAACACTTCTATTAGTAGTGTACATAACTTCACACAGCTGTCATTTGACATTTTCATTATAAACATAATTTTTCAAATTTTTGAGAACCAAGATGAAATCGTAGAAAGATGAAACTTGCCAATTAAAATGACACAACTTCCATCAAAATTGGTTCAGGGGTTTAGGAGGAGATGCTGAAGAAACATATATACATACATACATACAAACAAACATTTGACAATTAGAGAGATTAACTAGGAAACCTGTGACCCTTAAAGGGTCACGTTTGAAGTCGAAATAGTCAAAAATAGTAATTAAGATAGAAAGATTTAAACATAATTTAAATATAATTCTATGGAGACACTGTATATATAATTCTGAAGATATGTAATTCTACCAATACATGGTATATAAAATGCTTTAGACACATTGCATATACACGCGCACGCGCGCACCCCATAGAACAATAGGTAAATGTAAAATTTGTATATAAAATATTGAGACACATTGTATATTAACTGAATACGCAGATTTGTGAGACACATACAGCACATAAAAGACACATTTAAAATTGTTGAGTAATATTTACTTCTAAGGACACATTGTACATTCATATATAGGAAACATAGACACAGTATATAAATATAAAAGAATGAAATGCCCGCGCACGCGCGCGCCCCATAGAAAGTATTACGTAAATATAAAATAATAGATTAAAAATACTCTGATTTCCAAAACACATTGCATTAAAGTACACATTGTATACAGAATTATGTATAAGTATACTATAATAAGTGTAAATATATCGCATTTAAAAATTTAATGTGTATAAATAAACTTAGATAGCTATGAAAAAATGAATCTCGCTGCCATATTGCGTGCAAGAAATTGTGTCAAATTGATATGAAAATGATGAAAATACTTTTTCTAGAGCAATTCCCCAATAAAATCTCATTACGCATCTTTTAGGAGATGCATTTAGCTACAATTTGATATGCAGCAACATAATATTCGGGCATTTTTACCGCATAAAATCGCAATTAAATTTTAAAGATGAAATTGTAGAAAGATGAAACTTGCCTATTCTCAAACAGGGAATGAACAAATTAAAATGACATCACTCCCATCAAAATCGGTTCAGGGGTTTAGGAGGAGATGCTGGAGAAACATATATACATACATACAAACATACATACAAACATGTAGAAAGATGAAACTTGCCTATTCTCAAATAGGGAATGAACCAATTAAAATAACATCACTCCCATCTAAATCGGTTCAGGGGTTTAGGAGGAGATGCTGGAGAAACATATATACATTCATACAAACATACATACATACAAACATTTGTCAATTAGAGAGATTAATATCAAAAATGAGAAAATATAAAATAGAGCAATATTGTTACTTAGACAATATTCTATCATTAATAAAAAAAAGTTGTATCATCTAAAAATAAAATTTCAACTACCTACATAAGCTAACAAAGGGGTATTTCTAGATTTACCGTTTTTATGTCAAAAAAATACTTTTAAAAGAGTAATTATTATATCCTTAAAATGTAATTAAAAATTACACTGAAACGATTATTCAATTGCTATAAAAAGGGTATTCATATTACACAAAAAAATTAATTTAATTGCCTTAAAAAGAGTAAGTACATATTTTTTACCCTTTTCTGGAATGATAATAAAGTGCTCTTTTTGAATTTACCTATTTAGGGTAATTATATTTACCCTTTTTTAGGGAATGGACTTATATAGACACTAATAAGGATATTTTTATTCAACAGTGTTATATAAATTGTAAGCAAAAAAGTTCTATAAAAATTTTCAATTTTTGTGGTTCAAGTGTTCTTTAAAATTATACTATATTTAAAAAATTTATTTATACGACTTGTATGAAACATACCTGTTACAGATAAAACGAAAATTATGCTCAAAATAAAAAACAGTAGTTTTGCCATGATTTCTTTCAGTTGTTTCTTCAGTGAAGTTTACTAAAAAATTAAATTTTTATTTTCAAATTTGGAAGTTTTATAGTAATTTTTTACGGGGTTCAATGTTCAAGGTTCAATGTTTAATCTCAA
Organism: Clivina fossor; assembly: GCA_963966155.1. Lineage (NCBI taxonomy): Eukaryota > Metazoa > Arthropoda > Insecta > Coleoptera > Carabidae > Clivina > Clivina fossor. The sequence goes on from OZ014555.1 coordinate 29,776,840, forward strand.
AAATAGCCAAATAATATTTTCATATTATCTTAATTTCAATATACTGAATATTAAGATAAAATTTTATGTGTTTTACAGTATGTCTGTAAAAGTTGGCAACAAAGGGGAAATTTTTTTATTATTGATTTTACGACAAAAAGTCATTTTTTATAAAAAGTTCTGTTTGATGAATAAGTAAGGTTACCATCAGAAAATTTAAGATTAAATGTATAGAATGTCCCTAAATTAAGATAACATGAACAAGAGAAATACCTTTTATTGCATTTTTTTAGTTTCAATACAAAATTTCAATCAATTAAGAAAGTCAACAAAAATTATTCTAGTAGACTATTATTCTAGGATGCATTGTTTAGAAGAAAAAAATTAAAAACTGGTTTTTTTTTTAATTTTTGAAAGTAATGTAATGAATTTTTTTTTCAAAATAAGACCTTTTCTTCGAAAATTTGCTCAAAAAACTGAAAAAATTCAGTAAAATAGAGAAAAAAATTAGCTACGTAATAGCTAAGTAACTTTTTTTTCTATAGCTCATTCTGGTTTGGCAGGAAAAATTATTGAAAATTATTAAATGGTACTTCTCTTTTCATGTTATCTTAATTTAAGGACATTCCGTTCATTTAATCTCCAGATTTTCTGATGGCAAACTTATTTATTCAACAAGCAAAACTTTTTATAAAAAAAATCAATAATAAAAAAATTTCTCATTTGTTGCCAACTTTTACAGACATACTCTATAAGTCTATATTCATATTTTTATCAATATACACTTAAGATAAATAGGTACCGCACATAAATTTTAACTATCATTATCTATAAATTCTTGTTAAATAATTTATTTTTAATAAATACAGAATTATTCAAATATTAAAAAAAAAAACTAATTACTGATCATATAAAAATTAATTTTCAAACGAAAATCCTAGTTCTCTGAAAGCAGTATTTGAAATAAAGTTTTTATACATTTGTTTTTAGTTTGCAATCTTTATAAATTTTAGAAATAAAATTAATTAACGTAGTAAGAATCTTTCACAACTCAGTATATTAAAAGAAAAAGTTTTAGATTTTAGTTCTGTATTAATTATTTACAGCTAATATCAACAGTTTGGAATAAGTTAAGAAACATTTTGTTTCAACTAACAAAAATATATGAAACGTTAATATTAATTTATTTCAATAAACATACATACATACATACACAATCACGCCATGTGATACAAAAGGGTGTAGCACAATCTCTTTTCATCATCCCGAAATCAGTCCCCTCCAAACATTCCTATCCAAACCAGCAACTTTCGCTTTATCCACATTCATAATTCCTCTCATATATGCTCTTTTATTCCTACTACTTGAAAACTTTTGCTCACGCAAGCCACTCTCTTAATCATACACCACTCCAACTACTCATCGGACGTCCACGCAAACGTATACCATCAAAATCATTCAAATAAAACTTTTTAACTGCAAACGTTCATTAGACATTCGCTCAACATGCTCGAACCATCTTAACTGACTAGCACGGCAACTTTTGCGTTTTGCTACAATATTTTTTTCAATTTCACACTCATCATACACTCATCGTATTTCGTACCCGATCTCTCCTATAGTTACACCACATACCCGACGTAAAAATCTCATTTCCACAGCAATCATTTTCCGCTTTCATGCTTTTGCAACCAAACCAGAACATTCACTACCCTATACAAATCAACGTAGGCACCAAAACGGCATTGTATATACTCAAACGGGGTGACTTCTTTGGAAACATTTACATTCCATAAACCAACCTTTATAAATCCAATATTAATTTTATAAATATTAGAATAGAATTTTATTACCAAAACTAAATAAAGATAAAGTACATAAAACAATTTTGGTTAATAATTGTGCATAGCCATTAAGTAAGCCTGTAAGACCTTATAAACAAACCAGACATGCCAAAAAAAAATCGATTCCCCGTTTAAAATCATTCAGAATTCCAAAATTTGAAGCCAATTGGACAACATTTAGATCATCAATATCAAGTCGAAACGTGTTTCTAGAGTTTTTTAATAATAATATTTTCCAGACGTTCCAATGAGGTGGTCTGTGTTCTGTCGCGAGTTTGATATATTATTACATTCTATAACAATGTATTGGATGTGTTTTACATGACCGATTAATTCTTTGAAGTTCATTTTGAAGAATTATCCTTCATATAGCCTGTAACAGTCATGGATATTTGATATTTAAGAATTTAGGAGGTTAGTACGTTGACATATCCATGACTTGCGAGTGCATCGAACTTTGTCATTTTGTCAGCATTTTTAGTCGTCGTTCAAAGTTCGATTTCATTCGATTTTTGTTTAAGCTGCATTTTTATGAATCCACTTTAGTCGAAAATTAAATGAGTTTGATTTAGTTACGGATAGTTATCCAAGAGAAGAACATCAAATTATTTAAGTTACGAATAGACATCCAAAAGTAGAACATTAAATTGTAAGCTACAGATACTGTCCATATATTGTTATAAGTTTTAGTTATTTTGTAAAATCGTTTGTTAATTAATTTTATTTATTATTTAATAAAATTATCTTCTAAATTGTTCTCGTTTTCTTTTTATTAAAAACTTCAAGAAATCAACCACGTATGTGCAATCTATATTTCCGCTCGGCCAGGCCGAAATCGTTTTAGAAAAACTTATAGGTTGTTACAAGTCCCTAGATGACGAATGTGAACTTAGTTTATGTGTGTGTGGATGTGCGTCGTCAGCTCGCTCGCTCGCTCGGACGTCAGTCAAAATTTTGTGGTCGCAACTCCTCCTAGACGGTTAAACCGATTTTGATGAAATTTTTACGATAAATTTGTCTAGTGCCCAAGATAGAGTCATGTGGTTTTGGTTTTTCCAGTAATGCCAACTTTCCGGGAAAAAATTACTAAAATTTTTAAAAATTTATTGTGGCTATATTGTATATCCGATTTTGTTCAAATTTTCAGAGAAGATTCCCCCAGTGGTCGCATAAATTACGTACTTTTAATAAAATACAGTGTTGCCAACTTTTCGAGAAAGAAACACTAAAATTTTCAAAAATTTATTATGACCAGATTATTTATTCGATTTAAATCAAATTTTTAGAGAAGATACCCCTAGTGCCTACATAAATTATATAAATTTTGTGAAATATAAGGTTGCCAACTTTCCGAGAAAAAAAGTACTTAAGATTTTAAAATTTATTCTGGCCATGTTATTCAACCAATTTTACTCAAATTTTCACCAAAGATTCTCCTAGTATCCGCATAAATTATGAAATTTTAACAAAATACAGTTTTGCCAACTTATCGAGAAAAAAATTATTCCTATTTCTTATCATTTATGTGCTAATGTCAAAATGGTCTATATATGGGTTTACCACGCCCCTTCCCCCCAAAGCTAGCAGAATTAGCACAATTTTTATTTGTTTAGTCATATATTCAGCATTCACTTCTAACGCTACAATTATTTACTCGAAAATATTGAGCCAACATTCATTATTTTAAATTATTAATTATTCGATTCATGTAAGATAAAGTGGAAATCTGGTTAGTATTTGCTTCTTTTTTTTGCTTCTTCAAGATAAAATCCTTGGGCCCCAAGACAAAATTCTGGCTGCGCCACTGTGTATACATATCAAAAAAATATGAATTTTTTATTCTCAATTTAGAAACCCAAATACTTACGATATATTTCGATAAATTTACAGTCAAATAATTTCCAATCTGGTTCGGCTCTTATTTCTTTTTAGTAACTTATATTTTTATTGTGTCATTCAAAAGTTACAAATAATACGATACAGTATCCCTAAAAATTAATGAAAAATATAACACTTTAACCTGGAAATAAATTATTTACCAAAGCAAAACATTTGACTATATATCTATCTTTTTTAATTGGATATGTGGACAAAATCGATCAACAGGCAATACTTGCTGCATCGTGGTAGAAAGATCTTATACAATGTTAATATTAATTCTTTTTTATAATTGCATGGAATACTATAGAAAAGTTATTTTTTTTTTAAATAAATACGTAACAATCATAACAAATTCATTTCTAAGCAAGCAGCAATTATTTCTTTCAGACGTAGGTATTTCCATATTTTCAAATATTAATTTCTTATAAAATATTGCATTATTTTTTTTTTAAAGATATTTTTCATAACTTTTATCACCATCACATAACTTTAAACTATCAATATTCAACGCTAATTTAAAATTAAATGCAAATGTCATATACAGTCGCATATATGTACGACATATTCAAGTCAACCATCTGAAAGTTACCAACCAAAGTTAAAACAACTGCTAAGAGTATTTTCTTATTTTTGATTGCTTGTCAATGCGTTGTTTTGTAATTAAATATGTCGTAGATTTTTAGATCTTTAAATTGGAAATCACCTAACAACAACAATCTGAAAGTAAAACAATCTACTTTCTATGTGGTCAAATTGTAGTCAAATTGTTGACGTGGTTTCACTATGTAATTGAAATTAAAATGCGATTTCTTGCGGTAAAAATGCCCGAATATTGTCTTACTGCATATCAAATTGAAGCTAAATGCACCGTCTAAACGATGCGCGATGAGATTTTACTGGGGAATTGCTATTATCTAGTAACTTGTTTCTATCTTATTTTGAAAATGCATTAAGGCAAGAGAGCGTAAATTATGTTTACAATAACAGGTAAATCTTCAAAACTCTAGATCTTTTTAGTTGTATAGTTTTTTTAATAAAATATTTATCATAACCGTTCATTAAAAATATTTCCTCAAGAATTTTTTATTCATCATGAATTTATCACTATGACAAATTGATATAACTATTAAATAAACATTTAATAGTATATTTTATTTATTACTTAATAGTAGTTTTGAAAGAATTTAAACAAATTTCGGTTAATATTTTTAAATATTTGGTTATTTTTAATAAGGTTTTTAACAATTTTCAAATTCAATTTTTTTTAACGATACTGATAACACTTGCTAAAGTTCTTTCTTATCAAGTGACATAACCTATTGCAACATTTCTTTTTTTTTTATCAACAAGATATATTTTCAAGGTACCTAAAATGTTTTAATTACTGTAATACGTACGTAACATAATATTTTTTGATAAAAATCATAAAAAAATATTCAATGACCATAATTGCAAAACATAATCTCATTTTTCAAACTTTTGTATATAAATATCAAGAAAACCGAGCTTCGTTCTTTGAAGAGGAATTCGATATCTTAAATACGAGATTCCATTTATAAGTTTATTGTATTCTCAAATAAATCATTGAAGTTGATTTCAAATTTTAGACCAACCACCCCCAAACAATTATGTTATTGTTATTCAAGTAATTTACAAAATTAATGCATATACTAAAAATCATTATTTGCCATTTTTCACAAAAAAAACACTTAAAAAATATTCACTTTGTTAAAAATGAATTTCATAATAAGGTTTTTTATTGTAAATGAGTTATAATGTCAAATCGCTTTTCCGCACCCAAAACTGCAGATTGTTAACTAGTATCTTAATTTAGCTTATGCTTTTTTTTGTATTTAATATAATTAAACAAGCAAATCTTATATATTTATTTGCTTAAAAATATTATTTTAAAAACAGCTCTTTTGATGAAACATAGTAAATCAGATAAAACGACCTATTTTCAAAATTTTGTATTAAAAATCAAATAAAGTGTCTAACCAAATAAGTATTTTTCTCCAAGATTCAGCAGCACTACTATAAAATAAAATTACATAATATAAAAACAAATCTATCACTAAAAATTTATTCAATTCAATGTTATTGTAACTGAATCTAACTTTCTGAAAAATTATATCTAGAATCTGCAGAATTAGAGTCACTTCTTTACTTATATACTTGTATGGTGTCCGCCAAAAAAGTTTGCATCATGTAGGAAAATTTTGTATTATTTGTTTTTGAAAATTATTATTACATGACTTTTAGGTGCTTCTCCAAAAACTAAAAATATGCTAGCCGGAAATATTGATATTTCTTCCGGTGTAAGTCAAATTAAATAATAATAAAAATTTGTAAAAATTTTGAAAATTATTTATACTCAAAAGACATCATTAAAGTCCGGATGCATATGCATTAGTTCCTTTGAAATAATGTTTTTCCCATCTGATATAAATTTTGTATTAAATATGATGAATTCAGGAAAATATAACAACTTTGCATCAAAGTGATAATGAAAAATTATATGTTAAATACATATTGACAAAATCCATGCAACAGTTTAATAATAACATAGTAAAAAATCTTTTAAAGCTCATTATATTAAAATAAAACTGCTCTAGGCTAAAGTTCCGTATTAATATTGTTTTAAAATCGACGTTTCGACGAAACTCAATGTCCGTTTTCATCAGGATAAATGACATTACAGTAAATAACATGTATATACATAGGAAGCCTACTTACACTAACCAATATATTCATGTTTCTTCGCATCATAATTCTGCAGCAGATTTGTGTACTATTAAGAGTATTAAGTAATAAATAAAATATACTATTAAATGTTTATTTAACAGTTACATCAATTTGTCATGATGAATAAAAAATGCTTGAAGAAATATTTTTAATGAACGGTTATGATAAATATTTTATTAAAAAAGCTATACAACTAAAAAGGTCTAGAGTTTTGAAGATTTACCTGTTATTCTAAACATAATTTACGCTCTCTTGCCTTAATGCATTTTCAAAATAAGATAGAAACAAGTTACTAGATCATATAATTTATAGAATTTTTTAATTAATGGAAACCAAGTTTTACTTAAATCAGTGCCATCACAGTGATTGATGTTATTCTTTTCTTTATAAATTTCAATTTATATGATAATTATTTACTATGATAATAAATATAATAATTAAACTCGGGTTGTCTATTATATTATACATAATATGTCGCAAATTACCTAAATGTATTTTGTAAAAAATAATTTTTAAAATACTTGCAAACATTGAACTTTGTTCATAAACTAAGTAAAAAGTTGCATAAAAACAGCTGATTATAATTTGGAATTCTTTTTTCTTGCTCGAGAAAAAAAACTAGTTTAAGTTGCTTTAAGATTATAATGTTTTATCAATGAATTAATAAGAAAAAATATATTTAGCAAATAAGGAAAATGATAATATAATAATAAACAAAAGAAGTTTATTTTTTTACCTATAATACCTTTTGCACAGGATGTTTATTTTAGGTTAAAAAATCTTTTTATTCTTAAGATAAACTATCATAAACCAACAATAATTTTGTTATCAACATAATTTTTTTTCTATAACAATGGCAATGTAAAAGTAGAAAAATGTTCTGTAAAGATGTAAATAAATCATTAGTGTCTTAACCAACCAATAAAAATGAAGTTATTAGTATTATTTGCACTATTACATATCGCAGTAAGCGTTGATTTTTATTTCTTTAATAATGATTCTAAAGACATTTGAGTTGGATGCCAAGGTAATCCAGGACATGAAAATTTAAACAATGGAGAATGGGTTCTTACTTCAGGAGAATTCGTAAGCAAATTTTTCATTTTCTTTTAAAAAATTATATATATATATATATATATATATATATATATATATATATATACAGGGTGTTCGTTCGCTTTGTTGATATAGGGCAATAACATGGGATTTCGATAATATGCGGATTACTACTTTCTGAAGTAAAATTTTGACAAAGTATTATTAGAAATATTGAAATATTAATAAATAAGGACCTTTTGCCTGAATAAAAACTTTTAATTATCAGTTATTATTTAAAAAATTGTGTTTCAAATAATATAATTTTGACATAAACTTTATTATTTGATATAATAAATACCTGAAGCACTTGTACGCAATAGCTCAATTGGTAAGATGGTGGCTTAGCAATCCCGTAGACACGGGCGATGGCCGGGGTTGATTTCGTTTTTTATTTTAATTTTATGTTTGTTTCTTTTTTTTTTAATTTTAGAATTATATAACAAGAGACTTGCAGTAAATATATTAAATAAATAATAAATAATTATTTTTCTTTAACAGGGGATATAAGACAGGAGAACAAAATAAAAATTTATGATAGTTCCAATTAATATTCTTTATTTATTCGATTAAAAATGCTATTATAATGTAATAGTAAATAATTTTTCATTGATGTATTATTGGTATTTTTAATTTAATATTTTAAATTTGAAAACATAGATATTTTTAAATTACTTAATTAAGATCACGCCATCTGTAAACTTATACAAGACAAAGTTGAAACAATTGAAAATCGACATGTTATTCGAAATAATTTCGTTGTCATTCGAAGTGATTTTGTGTAAATTATTTTTTAAATTCTTAATTTTCTAATTATGGATACTAAAAAAAAAGTTGAAGTAATTAAACTTTATTATGGCGGCTTCAGTATAAAACAAGTAAGTACGCATTTTTTGTTAATGTTAAATATTAATGTTAGTGTACAAGCTGTACATAAAATTATTAAAATTTTTGAAACATTTGGTTGTGTGGAAACAAAGCACAAAAAAATGTCGATCAGATCACATAGAACTCAAAACGAGGAAGCAGTTTTACTAAAAATAATAGAGAATCCAAGAAAAAGTATAAGAACTATTGCAAATGAATTGAGTTTGCAGTTTAATTCTGTGCATCGAATCTTAAAAAAGCACAATTTCCGGCCTTATAAATTTTCGGAACACCAAGAAATTTTCGAATATGACAAAATCTCCAGACAAATTTTTTGTCAAACCTTGAACGATAAAATCAATATAAATTACAATTTTTTGCGGTATTGTTGTTTTACAGATGATTTAGAAGTTAATCAAAGTTTTCAAAAAAACGGCACCTAACTTATACATAGCTAAAAAAAATATAAAAAAAGTAAACAATCTATTTACCCGTTTAAAAGACAAACCAGAGAAGAAACAACAAATTAATACAGTATATAAATTAAAGTGTAGTTGTGGAAAAATTTACGTAGGACAGACATCACAAAAATTAGCAAACAGAATATATCAACACAAAAGTGACGAAACTAAAGTGAATAAAACTTGTGCATTGGCAGTACATCTACGAAAAACGAAACATACTGTCAATTATGACGATCCTGAAATACTAACTATAGAAAATAACTATTATAAAAGATTGTTCCTTGAAATGTGTTTCATTACAAAAAATAGTTCAATTACACTAAACGAAAAAACAGACACAAAGAAATTAACAAACATATATGCGTTTCTACTTAAACAAAACAACATATAATAATTCATCGCGGCAATTTTTTAAATATATTAGTAATTAAATAATAAGAGAAAGAAGAACTAACAATAAGTGCAATAAGAATATAATTAAACATAACAGAACAAATTTCCTAATAACAAAAAAACTTAAGAAAACTAAAAATAACACGAATAATATAACTTAACCTCATAAAAAATTGACAGACAACAAAGACAAAGAAAAATAACACAAACGTATAAAATTTTAGCAAATTTAATTACAAAACAATTAAAATCAGTGTGAAATAAATAAATAAATATTGACGAATCTGTTATAACCAGAAGAGAACAGACATAATAGTTTTAATCTGTCTTATTGTTTTGTTTTTTGTATTTTAAATATATGACACCACATGGTTTTTTAATTAGTAAAAATAATGAACACACGAGTCAAATAAAAAAATATAAGTATCATTTATATATTATATGTATAATCGAAAGAAGTTTAAAGTTGTAAATGTAACAAATATTTATTTATGTATACATGTAAGTTGTATTAATTTAATTGTATTTATAACTGTAAATCTAAAATAATGTAACAAAATTATATTCATTCCTAGTGCGAAATTCCTGAAGAAGAGTCAAACCCGACTCGAAATATTGAATGAAGCAATAAAAAAGTACAAACAACAACTATTAAAGAGGATTATGAGAAATTAATTGCCTTATCCTGTCAAAAAAGACTGCTTACCTGAAATAAATAAATCAAATAAAAATTTAAAATAACTTCAGTCGAAAAACAAAACAAATATAATATATATATATATATATATATATATATATATATTTATTTATATATTTTATATTTTTGCTGATTAAATAAGAATTAATTACTATATTTTATTATCTATATGTTTTTGCTCTTATGTAAGAATAGAAATTAATTTTTATGGGGCCAATTGTGATACCTCTACCAAAATGAATTATTCATATTTTTTTTTTATTTAGATAATTTATAATTATCGCAAATTTTTACTATAATATAAGCGCAAGAATTGTTTAGTGCTTATTAATTTTGTATAAACGCAAAAACAAAAGTTCGTCATGCAGAATATAACAATATTGTTGCTTATTGCATTTATATGCTTCGTAATGTTTTTTAACTCAGTTTTATACGCAAATGCTGCCCCAAATCCTGAACCATTACCTTATTTTCTGCCCAATTATAATGGTTCTATTCTGAGTGGTCTTGTAGGAAAATAAAGAGAAAATGGTAAATACTTGTGTCATATATTTTTGCTATTTTTATTATTTAGGTATGCTATTAGATATTAAATAATATAATTTTGTTTCAGAAATACGCAATCGAAAATGTATTCACATCAAAAGAAATTTTAACTGTTACAAATGTAATATTTTAAGATTTTAAATAAATATGCACTATTATTTTAAAATATTTGTTTTATTTATTTTTCGTGTTAATTTGTCACAGGAACTACATGTTGTATTTTTTTTCTTGTTCTATATATTAGTGGATTTATGTAGTCCAACTTAAACTCATATTAACTTTAGAAGTATCAAATTTCTTAACATGCAGGTATCATTATAAAATTCAAAATTATTGAATTGAAAGAATTTGAAATAAATCGTAAATAACTATGTATTTTTCCTACTAATTACACCCTGGTTATTAATGTGATACTTTAATAGGAGATGGTAGAAACTGCCCTATAGCAGAACTTCCCAAACTTTTACGGATTACGACCCACTTTTTCTACTTTTAATTTTTTATTGAATATATTTACTATAACATAGTAAAAAAAATATTTATTTAAAATCGACGTTTCGACGAACAACACAACGTCCGTCTCTTTAAGTTTCTTCGAAACGTCGATTTTAAATATAAATATTAATACAGAACTGCAATTTAAGACAGTTTTACTATATACATTAAACAGATAAATTTTAAATCGAATAACTTCGCGACCCACCCGCACCAATCAAAATTTCGCTAATCGCTGCTCTGTATATGATAGATGATATTAATAAAACTATTTATTAATAAAAATATTTTTCTAGGTCTCAGCCCAAGCGCAAAACATTGGTGGTGTATTAAAATGTATGTATAGAATTGCCCCTGAAATTCGTTCTGCTGCTGGTAATTTTCCTGGAAATTTCGGAAAATGTGTATCTGGTGCCATATCTCCTACCTCAAATGCTGTTGGTGTAGTTGCCCAACAAATTACAAATATATTCTCGAACATTAATAATGTGCTAGGATCTCTTGCTCAATGTCTGCAAAATATCAATCCTATCGCATGCGCTCTTAACATAATTTCCAGTTCTAATAAAGTGTTTAGTAGTTTGTTTGGTGAAATAGCAGCCGTCGTTAATAGAGTTATTGATTTAGTTTTCGGATTTTCATTAAATTTCTCACGTTGTGCTACACATTTGGCTACTACTACAACTTTCAAAATATGGAATGCTACTTTTAATGAAGAAGGATGTGTTAAAGATATTTCTGGTTCAGCACTTGGTTAAAATGTATTTTTTGTTTGTATAAAGTGTAACTATTATGTCAAAATAAAATATACAGGTTTTCAACTATTTGCATACGCCATCATTTTTTACGCGTAAAAAACTATTTTTACAAATTTAGGACTTTTTTACGTAGAAAAATTATTAAAAAATGAGTTCTTACAGATTTTTTTTACTAGTTAAAGATATTTATGTTTGAAACATATTTATTTCTGTTTAAATTATAAAAAAAATCATAAAAACAGGTACAATTATTGTACAAAAGGATAATAAAGAATATTCTATGTAATATTAATAATATCTCTACTTACATCGTGTCTACATTCTAGACACAAAGCGAAATATATTTTTTTATTTTTGACTAATTTATAATCAAATTTTATACTGTTGTAAAAATTAAAAAAAAAAAACTGGCATATATATATATATATATATATATATATATATATATATATATAAAGTATTTACAATTATAATATGTAAAAATATGCTGTGGTCACTACAGAATCGATCGTCATCTTATTATATAAATTTATGAAATAGAAAAATTTGTATAATAACAACTACTGTAGTCATGGTAATTAAAAACCAAACTATCTTGACATAAATATGCCACATATTTACAGAATTATATATATATATATATATATATATATATATATATATATATATATTATAAGTATATATATATATACATTATAAGTATATATATATATATATATATATATATATAATAAAAAACCGAAAAATTATAAAATGATTTAGCTGCATCTAAAAGTGTTCCAAATAAAAATTTGTTAGCACATCTGTCAAATAATATTTTTCGAAATATATTTTTTTTGCGAAATATTCGCTTGGCAGATCTTTACCAAAAATTGATCAAATTGAAATATTCACCTTGAAAACTTAAATATGAAATTTTATAACAATCCGTTCAGCCGAATTTGCTATACACGTGACCACAAATCGACAGACGGGTATTACGCTAAATACAGTTGATTCGTGTTACTATAAGTCGAATTCCTGCTTATCTGTAAAAATCTCGATATGTCAAACTTGGTGTGATTACAATTACAATACCATCCTTATCATATGTGATATGACGGTCGATTAAATAAAACAATGTTTTCAAAATTATATTTTTTTATTATCTATTATATTTTTCATATAATTAACTACTGAAAAATTTACAATAAGTTAGTCATTATTGTTCAAGGTAAAATTACAAAACATGTTGATAAAATTTTATCATTATGTAATAAATTTTTTTCAATGTTTTCTAGTTTTAAGCGCAATAAATAAATCATATTTATTATGTTTGAATTTACATACATTGCATGAACATATTAATTAATAAAAACATACAATTACAATCATAATTAGTTTGTCGTTGAATTTATCGTTGTTTGAACATTATTCTAGAAATTTATGCTCGTTACACATTTCGTAACATTTGCAAAAACAGATTGTACAATGTCCACATCACATTTATCATTTGCAGCATCTGCTAAATGTTGTAGCAAAAGTTGGTGTTAGTCAGTTAAGATGGTTCGGTCATGTTGAGCGAATGTCTAATGAACGTTTGGTTAGAAAGATTTATTTGAATGATTTTGATGGTATACGTTTGCAGGTGGACGTCCGATGAGTAGTTGGAGTGGTATGATTGAGAGTGTTTTGCGCGAGCGAAAGTTTCCAAGTAGTAGGAATAGAAGAGCATGCTATGAGAGGAGGAATTATGAATGTGGATGAAGCAAAAGTTGCTTGTTTGGATAGGAATTTTTGGAGGCGACTGATTTCGGAATGATGAAAAGAGTTTGTGCCACACCCTTTTGGGTACATGGCGTGATTGTGTATGTATGTACGTATTTTATTATAATAATGGTTTATTTACTAAATTATAATACTCATTATTCCGCATTTTTCCATAACATGCTTATTTTCCTACACCTCATAGTTTTTGAGAAAAAAAATAAAAACCAAAAAATCAAAACAAAATTCTAGCGTCCAAACGGCACATGCTAGCAAATTAAAACTAAAACCAAATTATAGAACTTTTTATTGTCTATCAAAAAGTATTCTAAGTATTTCTTCAAATTTTACTCGAGAAAGTAGTATATCGCAATTTATCGAAATTACATATTAAACGCCCATACGAACTTGACGAACGAACACCCGGTATATATATATATATATATATATATATATATATATATATATATTTTATGTATGTTTAAAATCCATGAAAAAAAGTACGGCATTACACTTAAATAAAGAACATGAATCTCTATATAATAATTAAGTCGTAACTTGTCCATTAATAATTTGTTTGTAAGTCCTTATCCAGCACAAGCAACTTTCGCTTCATCCACATTCATAATTCCTCTCTCTCTCTCTCTCATATACGCTCATGAAAATCATTTCAATGTTCTAATGATTTAATTGTCATATGATTTAAGTGACAAAAAAAAACCGATACAAATTGAAATATCTTTGTCATATGTAATGTCAGAAACACCTATGGCAAAATTACCAAGCGATAGAGATTTGATTTACCAGATGTTGCTGTATTCACAAATATTGAAAAAACCAGATTTGCGCATGCGTGAACATCGGAATGCGCATGCCTGGTATGCATATAAATCGGTGAACCTCAAAATGTTTCATTAGTAATTTTATCAATTTCGTTCGTTAAAACTTATATCATGTTAAGAAGTCCGTTAGGCTAGGTTAGGTTAGGTTAGGATAGGTTAGGTAGGTAGGTTGTAGGTAGGAGTTTTTTTTAAAAGACCGTTAAGACACATTTAAAATCACATTTTGCCTTGTCACACGTTTTGAGAGTCACTGGTTTTTCAACTAACGTGAATACAGCAACATCTGGTAGGGCTATTGTATATTTATACCATAATTTTATTTTCAAAAATTTAACTGAACCATTTACTTATATATATATATATATATATATATATATATATATATGCAAAATATTATATAAATAAAAGAATAATGTATAAAATATGAATTTGGCATGCGTATTTTATAATCGTTCAAATATGTGTTATACATTCAAATACATTTATAAAATATAATATCAATAAGTATTATGTATTTTTTTTATTGTATACAGTATTTTAATAAATAACATACATACATACACAATCACGCCATGTACCCTAGGAGGGTGTGGCACAAACTCTTTTCATCATCCCGAAATCAGTCGCCTCCAAACATATTCCTATCAAGCAAAAGCAACTTTCGCTTCATCCACATTTATAATTCCTATCTCGTACATGCTCTTCTATTCCTACTACTTGAAAACTTTCGCTCACGCAAAACACTCTCAATCTTACCAAACTGTTTTATATTATTAATATACATGGTAAAACATTTTGAGAGCCACTAACCGAGCTAGGCTAAGTTTAATGAAAAATACGTATGTACAATATTAAATTATATTATGTAATAATATTGTTTAGTTTACTTACAAAAAATAAAGGTGATAATTAAATTAAAATAAACCGACAAAATAACATTGTCATTATTATTTTTATCAGATAATGTTCAATTGTTTTTTTTAGTTTGTTGTCGAAGCCAGTCGAATCAAAATGGCGAACGCGCGTCTGTTTATATTAATTATTTCTAGTGTTTTCCAAACAGAAAAACGTTAAAATAAACATTTGAAAGTGCATTACGAATAGGGGAATTTACTTATTTACTTAATAATTGGTGTTACGTATAAACTATTTGAAAAATCAACTGAACATTTGAATATTTTTAGTTTGTTGTTGAATCAAAATGACTGACGCGTGTGTTTATATTTCTTGTGGTTTCTGGACATAAAAATGTTAAAATAAACATTTGAAAGAACATTACGAATAGTGGAATTTGATTAAAAGTTGCTTGTACTTTTCGGAAACTCATTTACATTTACATTAATTGTGCATATTTGAAATCAACCTGAACATTAGAAATATTATAACCATAGATAAATTAATATTAGTATATATGTAGTATATATTCTTTGATTATAACCAAGAATTAATCTGTTGTAATTTACTATGTCACAGGATTTTTCCAATCCATTTCGGGGCAGAGATTTCATGCAATCGCTGAACAATGAACTCGACTAATGTAAGTTTTTCAACATTTTATTTAAATTTCAACTGGAAATTGTGTAAATAAATAATCTAATATACAACTTCAAATACCTACATACGTGATTAGTAAACGTTTATTCTAAGTTTTACTTTGACTATAAATTACATAACCCCAATAAACAAATTAGAAATACAATATATATGCAGCTAATTGGAATCATATTAACATAGTAAAAAAATCCTTCGGAACTTATTATATTAAAATAAAGTAGCTTCAGAGGTTATAGTTTTTGTTATCAATTTTTTTCCACCGTGAAATTTTTAAAAAATCTAACCTTTTTTTTTAAAGCTTATAGTGTGTAGAATATTTGGTTAAATTCGTGTTCGGAAATTAGAACTTGTTACGGAGTTACAGCGATTTTTACACTGGATATTATTAAAATTATATAATTAATGAGAGCATTAGGGAAATCTTTTCCGAAAATTTGATCAAAATCGGATAAATAATGTAGCCGCAATGAATTTTTAAATACTTTAGTAATTTTTATCTCGGAAATTTGGCATCACTGGAAAAAACTAAAACCACATGACCCTATCTTGGGTACTAGACAAATTTATCCTGAAAATTTTATTAAAATCGATTGAACCCTGTCTAGGAGGAGTTGCGATCAAAAAATTTTGTCTGACGACGCATATAAACTAGAGGCTATATGAAGGATTTCTATACAGAATTTTTTTGTTTTTTTGCTAATGTGACAGACACCGTACCAAACGCTATACCACTTTTTCCTTGCAGTCCAACCCTGTCTATAGCTTTATTACTGTTTTAAAAGTCGTCAAGTATTTATTATGTATTTATTGGTATATAATAAAGGATAATTATTTCTGCGATATGATTCTATTGTCATGAATTTGGCGAAAAAAAAATTACAGTTTGTGGTTACATCCGTAAATAATTCGGGGTTTGAAAATTGAATAAAGGTTAAATTAACAGAAATTATAAAGTCACTTCTCATTATTTTTCGATTTCTTTTTTAAAAGGGTTCTATTTGAATGAATTTTAAACATTGAAATTTCTAAATTTTCTTTACCGAAACAATTTAAATTTTAACATAGTAAAAAATCTATCAGAATTTATATTAAAACAAGATTAGAAGTATATGGGTAAACCCATATATGAACCACTTTCACATTTCTCAGAAAATTGGTAATAGAATATTTTTATTAAAATTAAAATTTATGTGGGCACTAGGAGAAACTTTGAGGAAAATTTCATCAAAATCGAATAAATAATGTAGCCAGAATGAATTTTAAAAAAAATTTGTAATTTTTCTCTCTCGATTGTATTTTGTTAAAATTGCATAATTTATTTAGGCACTACATAAATTATAATTTTAGAAAAATATCGTCTTACTCTACTTTCCGAGAAATGTCAAAGTGGTCTATATATGGGTTTACCCATATACACTTCTAATCTTGCTAAAATAAGAATGCCTCAGAATTAAGTTCTGTTTTATTTTATTTTAAAATTCGACGTTTTGATATACTACACATATATCATTATCAAGTATATATATATATATGTATATATATATAATAGAAAATTTTTAACGTTCGAATCAAACTCTCATTAAAGATTCTGTGTTAAGTTTTTGTTATTTTTTTAAATATCTGATTATTCATACATACGTACACAATCACGCCATGTACCTAAAACAAACTCTTTTCATCATCCCCGGGAAATCAGTCGCCTCCAAACATTCCTATCCAGCACAAGCGCAACTTTCGCTTCATCCACAATCATAATTCCTGTCTGTAATGTACCTACTATGTGCATAAATAAGTTAGATTCGCTTTAGATTTTTAAGCCTCGCTCAAAATATTTCTAACATAACGTAAAACATAACGTTTCGTTATAATTTTCATTTATTTTTTTTTTAATTCGTAAAAAACTATATAATTTGAAAATATACCTATACAATCGTTGAAGTCACTACAAAAAAATATATATTTTTCAAAATTTATATAATAATATAGCAGAAATATATTTAAATTGCAAAAAAACAAATTGTTTATCAGTTTTAAACTGATATTTTGAAATTTTGTCGCTTATGCGCATGCGTTGAAGTCACTGCTACAAACAATGGATAAAAACTGTATTTTTCAGAATTTTCATATAATTATAGCAAAAATACATTAAATCAAAATAAATTTTTGTCTATAAATTATAAAATTTGAATTTTCACAGATTTGAAATTTAGTCCCTTGTGCAGTCGTTGAAGTCACTATTACAAAAAATTGATAAAAAATGTATCTTTCAGAATTTTCATAAAACTATAGGAAAAATACAATTAAATATTCAAAACAAAATTTTTAATTTTAACATTTGAAAGTTTAAAATTTTCTCATTTATATATATATATATACAGTGTGTCTCCGGATTGAGTTCACTATAGGTGAAATCGGCAAAAATTTTAAGAATTTCATTTTCATGTTTTGGGATTTCGCCCTGCTTTGTCTGAAAACTATTTTAAGCATAATTTTTAGGTTTTTTAAAAATCAAGGTGGCCATGAAAAATGTAAAAAAACTATTTTATATTCAAGTAAAGTGCCTTTTTGGTAAATAATACGGCATAATGTTTTCGAGAGAAGTTGTTTAGAATATGAAATTATGGCTCTGTGCAAAACTTTAAAAAGATCAGTTTTAAAAAAAAATGTTTCTAGACATAACGCCGACTTAGGAAACTGCGCTGATTGTGCATTCGCATTTGCGCAAGCTAATCGTTGTTATTGATAGATATTTTGCATGAGATTGATATATTGACAGATTTTACTCAACCCCCAACGTTTTGGCTTGTGCAAGCGTCAACATTTTGTTTATTTAGCTTGCCGTACACCGTACGCGCAAGCTATAGCACTTTTCCTTGCAGTCAAAGTGGTAAAAAGACAATATCAATTAGTGTAAAGACATTAAGTTAAATAAAATTTGGCTTCCATTAATTAAAAATCTATGTTCTGTTATTTACTAAAATGCTATTTGTATCAGTTTTCCTACAACGAGCGTTGAGTTTCGTCGAAACGTTGACTATAAATAAAATTTTAATATAGAACTTCAACCTAAAGCAGTTTTATTTTTGATAACTTAAATTATTTTACTAGAAAAAAAAAAACAACTAGAAATTTAAATTAACAGCGAAAACAATATTATAACCAGAGCTTAAGAGAAAAAGTTGGGGTGGATTTGTGTGAATCAAATCCGCCCAGAGAGCGCTGACGATTCTACCGAAATTACCAATGCATACATAGGCAACACAACCGTGTTGGTTGTGTTGCCTATGTATGCATTGGTTAAAAAAAGTCTATATCAGGCGGTATTATTTTTGTGTTATCTGAAAAATCTATTTATTTTCATAATAATTTTCGTTAGTTATGTAGAAAATACGAAATAAAAATATAAAACATCTATTTTAATGAAAAAATAACTATTATTTGTTTATATTTATTTTCCAATTAAAATAAGAAAACAGATATGATTATTTTTCACATTTGTTTTGATATATTATAACTTTTTAATATAATTTTTATTTTATTATTTATTTAAAATTAAATAGAAATGTTTTTTTTTTTAAATTTGATTTTTATTTATATGAAAATAATAATATTAATAATAATATAATAAAATAATATATAATATATAAATATATATATATATATATATAAAATAATATATAATATATAATAAAATAATAATAATATTATTATAAGTTGAGTTGCAAAACCCGATTCTAACATAAATTTCATAAATATATTGAAACCTATAATATGTAATTGACATAAATTCAGTAATTTTTATAACATACAGAAAAACCTCGATTATCCGGACTAGTCGAAGATGAAGATAGTCCGGATAACAACAAATCCGGATAATCGAAAACCGTGAGGAAAAATAGGAAAGTAAAATTGCGTACACGAGTTTTTTTTATTTCATATTGTATACATATAATCATAAAATTCATAAAATTGCAATCCCGATAATCGAAAAATCGGATAATCGAGGTCCGGATAATAGAACAAAGTACATAATTATATTTCCTATAGTGCAACTTGTTATAAAAATAAAACTAAATATTATAGTATAAACATATATTTTTGCCTTTCTGTACCTTGCGGTAATATTATTACAAAGACTATGCGCTAGACGAAATAATGTGTTGAAGAGTGAGACAGACTACACGCCGGCAGACCAGAAATGCAATGCATATCAAAACAAACTTCTTGATGCGAAGGCACAACGCACAAGTCTAACTCATTTACCCTCTCATGCCCGCGCCTACTAAATAAATATGGCATATGTCATATAGAACAAGAAATTACGTTTGCCACAAGAACTGAGAAGAACTAGCGTACTATCAATGTGGGCTAGGGGTGAAGGAAGTAAGAGGTGCATCTTTTGACGTCATCACGAACCAAGTTTGTTTGAATGGTTCGAAAAAGCGAAACTGCGCATGCGTATATATTAAATTCAATGGAATATTTTCTGATATATATTGTATTTAATATTATGAATTATTGAAATAATTATTCATTAATATTATATAATATAATATGAACATTATAATAATAAAAGTGTTAGATTTAATAATTTTAATGTAACAACATTCGAATCTGATCAATTACTAACTGACCTATAATATATTTGGCGAATGTAGTTGTCAAATCATCTCTCTAATTGACAAATGTTTGTATGTATGTTTGTATATATGTTTCTGCCCCATCTCCTCCTAAACCCCTGAACCGATTTTGATGGGAGTGGTGTCATTTTAATTGGTTCATCCCCTATTTGAGAATAGGCAAGTTTCATCTTTCTACGATTTCATCTTGGTTCTCAAAAATTTGAAAAACTATGTTAATAATGCAAATGTCAAAAATAAACTTAGATAGCTATGAAAAAAATGAATAAAATAAATAAAAATAAACAGCTGTCACAATATATTGCAAGTAAATTTTTTTTACATATATCAGTGCATTTACTTACATTTTTTTCATTAAAATAAGAGTAAAAAGTACATTTCATTGATATTGTTGTATTATAAAAATTTTGTATGATGCCCAAATGAGCAAAATCTAATATAAACGGCAATAAAAATGCCAAGAGAATGAAGATGGAATATTCGAATCTTTCGTCGGATAAAAAAGAAGAGCTTAAATCAAAAATTTGTAATATATTATTATTATATTTACGTAATACTTTCTACGGGGCGCGCGCGTGCGCAAACGGCAATAAAAATGCCAAGAGAATGAAGATGGAATATTCGAATCTTTCGTCGGATAAAAAAGAAGAGCTTAAATCAAAAATTTTTAATATATTATTATTATATTTACGTAATACTTTCTACGGGGCGCGCGCGTGCGCGCGCCCTCTATTTTTTTATATTTATATACTGTGTCTTTGTGTTGTGTTTGTTACTATTTTCGACTTTAAACGTGACCCTTTAAGGGTCACGGGTTTCCTAGTGTTCTGTTTATATTTTGATGTCTAATTATATGCTATGCTAGAGAAAGATCATATTTTATAAACAACAGAAAAATAATGGTTATGAAATTTATACACATAATTTATATGCAACACAAATAATTTAATATTTGTTTGACTACTAATTTCAAGAACAAAAATTTTTATTTGAAGAAGCATAAAAATTATTTCGATAAAGTTCCAACATCAAAATTATATTTTGTAAGTAAATTTAAATATAGTAACGAACAGTACTTAATTTATTTATTTATAGTTATAAATCTATGTGGAAGCAATTGATCACAATTGAAATAATTGAACATTTTAAGAAAAGATATAAGGTCCTCATGAAAATATTCTGCAAAATAACTTAGACTGATAACAAAAGAAAACCATTATAGAATTACAATCTGACATTACTGAAGCAAGCTCCATTTATGAAAAATTTGTAATAATTTGTTTTAAAATAATAATCAACTAATGTGACAAACTTTTACAGACGAAGACGGATTCGATTGATCGGATTAGCTTTAAAAAGAGAAGTTTTAAGATTTTAAAAATTTAAAACAATCTGTTTCACAAAAACCCTATATATAAAAATTATATTTGCATATTCTTCGGTCATTAATGCATAAATTTGAAATGTATCCGACTTGTATTTGCATTCGAAACAATAATTCATTATGTGGTTTGTGCCGAAATTATATCAGAACTTGTAGTGTTATGATATATGCAAATTTTCTACTATATTTTATTAAAAATATATAATAAAAATATGTATCTTATTTTGTACTTTTATTTGGAAAATCTTGTCCTGTTGTGACGATAAACGTTCGCGATTTTTTAAAATTTAATTTCAGCTAATATTAAACATACATGTTTCCAAATCTTTTATTGATGTATGTGAGTTTCTGTTCATATTTGAATCAGGTACTCCAAATTCTAGATTATAGTGAATTTTGTTTATTCGCAAATATACGTAAAATTAACATATACAAAACCACATCCAATTTCTTGAACTATTATTAATTTTTCAATATATTTCTACTTTCCAAAAATTAATTGCTTGTAACATAACTAATGTCATTACAGATTTTTTTGTCTCGAAATCTATTAGTATGTCAACCTTTTAATTAAATGTAATTGCTGAAAATTTAATTGTAGGAAATAAATATAGGTAAATTAAAATGATTTAATTTATTCATAAATATATATTAAAAAATGTTGATAAAAACAGAAAATTTTTGCCTGTAGTTTATTGCAAACATTCCCATTTTGAACATAATTTTTCAATGTATTTTCTTATATTGTGGTATAATTAATTGTTCAATATTTTCACAATTTTCGAGTCCTGACCATACAAAATAAATTACACTCGCTGTGCTGTTCTTATTTCGTTTCCGATTTTCAAGTGCTCCATCTTCTTTTTCGTGGACGTTTGAGATGCACTAATTAGAATGCTGCAGCCGGTACAAAAACATGACTCAATCGGATCGTGTCAGTATTTCTGTGTCATTCGCGTATTGCTCCTATGATCATGTTATTTCGTTTCCGATTGAATCCAGTTCAAATCTTGAGAGATATACTCTACCCGTTCAGAGAGTGTAGTGATGGAATGGTGTTCTTTTTGTTTCGTATTCGCATTGCAAATTCATAGAAGTTCTGTTGATGCCATTATGTCTTTAGCAACAACAATATCTAGTACATCTAGCATACATTTGTGTGTTTTCATTTTCCTGCAATATATGTTTTTGTAATAGAATAAAAATTTAATAATTATAAATTACATACCAGCAAACTGTATATGTAGTATATATTATATATTCTTATACCAGGCATTAGCTGCTCTATAAATTATTTTTTATTGTCCTCCATATACTGATATACTTTGACGTTTAGTTTTGAAGAAGGTAGGTTAGTTTTCAGGTTAAAAAAATTAATTTAAATTCTATAAAATACTTTAAATAAATTCCTAAATACCAAAATCTGCAATATTTTAACAATTTTCAATATTATCCTTGTTATAATGTCATATATTACATACAAAGAATAAATTTAAGCCAAATAATTTTTCGTATCGCGTAATTCGGACTTGACATGAAGTTCATAATATTTCGAAGATTTGCTGTCAGTGGCGCCAGCTATTGGAGATTTTGTCAAATATAAAAATTGAAAATATATAAAAACTTTAATTAGCATTATTAATTAACAAAAAAAAAAAGTATAATATCATTTTATAATTATAAACCCTATATAAAAAAATCAGATTTTATCTTTCTGTAATTTGTACACAGTTTGTACAAGAGAAAATAAAATCCGCCATTTGCTTGATAACTGTCAGCTTTTCTTGTTAAAAGTCAGTATATCTCTATTTTTCCAAATAGATAAAATCCAATAAAAATATATATTGTTCTATATTACATGTCACATCTCATATATCTTTTCGAAACAATAATAATGCTTATTAAAGAAAATATGGCTTGTTAAAAATATATTTACTTGTATATTATGTAATTTTATTAATAATGGAATATTGATATTAAATTATTAATTATACATATCTTTTTAAAGATTACGTATAATCAGTTATATTGAATATGATCTACAAAATTAATAAAAAAATATTTATTGAATAGTCCTCTGCAATTTAGTGGACACGCCCATATCGAGTGTGACTATTGACCTTAACTAATGCATCCTGCTATCAAGGGTAGGGGTTGGAGCGCGGCAGGGTAATGAAAGACCGGTCAACAATTATTGCAAAGTGTGAAAACTTGCCTAGTGGTCAAAGTGCACGCATGCGCATGGCTGACCAAGTTTCAAATATACACACACACACACACACACACACACACACACTTATGCTATAAAATATATACTTTTGACCCGTACCAAACAAAAAATTACACTACACGTTACAATTTAACCTAGTAGGTATTGTGTTTTAGCAGCAATCAAAATTAAATTAAAACTTTATCATTGCAGAGTATAATTATATATTTTGTTTAAATAATAGTAACGCAGAAATAAATAAATACTTACCTAGTATTAGGCATAAATCAATTATAATAATTTAGCAAACGTTTGCGATAAAAAAAAAATTTTCATCGAAAGTTGGCAACGTTGTATTTTGCTAATATATAATATTACAAGCGCTAAGGGTATCTTCTGTAAAAATTTCATTAAAATCGGATGAATAATACGCCGGGCATAATAAATTTTTAGAAAATTATTCATTTTTTTCTCGGAAAGTTGGCAACACTGTATTTTATTAAAATTATGAAATTTATGTGGGCACTAGGAGAATCTTTCCTGAAAATTTGATTAAAATCGAATAAATAATGTAGCCACAATGAATTTTTAAAAACTTTAATAATTTTTTTCTCGGAAAGTTGGAATTACTGGAGAAAACCAAAACCACATGACCATCTTGGGTACTAGAAAAATTTATCCTGAAAATTTCATTAAAATCGATTGAACTGTCTAGGAGTTGCGATCACAAAATTTTGTCTGACAACCGAGTGAGCGAGCGAGCTGACCACGCACATCAATGCACCCACATAAACTAAGTTCAGATTCGGCATCTAGGGGCTATATGAAGGATTTCTATACACAATTATTTTTTTTAAATGTAACAGACACCGTATCAAACGCTATACCTTGCCGTCAAAGTAGTAAATAATAACAGCAATCAGTGTGAAGGCACTGAGTTAAATAAAATTTTGCTTCCATTAATTAATAACCCATAAATTGTATGTATGAACTAGTTACTTACTTGTTTCTATGTTCTGTTTATTTACTGTAATGTCGTTTATATCATTTATCCTCATGAAGACGAACGTTGAGTTTCATCGAAACGTCGATTATAAATCAATATTAATACAAAACTTTAACCTAAAGCAGTTTTACTTTATAATATGATAAGTTTTGAAAAAATTTTTACATTCTCACTTAATACACCAACATTTTTACGACTTTGACTGCAAACAAAAAGTGGTATAGCGTTTGGTACGGTGTCTGTAATATTTTCAAAAAAAAAATTGTATATAGAAATCCTTCATATAGCCTCTAGATGACGAATCTGAACCTAGTTTATGTAGGTGTATGAATGTACGTCGTCAGCTCGCTCGCTCGGTCGTAAGTCAAAATTTTGTGGTCGCAACTCATCCTAGACGGTTGAAAAGTGATAATTGTTTGCCAATTCATCAAAATAGTGTTTCACTTTAGGAGGTTAACATTCCAAGTTCTTGCAATTTCTGCAGCTTCTGCACCTTCTAGACGGTTCAACCGATTTTAATGAGATTTTCAGGTTAGTACCCAAGATGATCATGTGGTTTTATTTTTTTTCAGTGATGCCAATTTTCCGAGAAAAAAATTACTAAAGTTTTTCAAAATTCATTGCAGCTACATTATTTATCCGATTTTGATCAAATTTTCAGAAAAGATTTCCCTAATGCTCCCATTAATTATATAATTTTATTAATATCCAGTGTTGCCAACTTTCCGAGAAAAAAATTAGTAAGGTTTAAAAAAAATTATTATGGGCATGTTATTAAACCGATTTTACTCAAACTTTCAAAAAAACTGTCTCCTAGTATTCATATAATTTATGTAATTTTAACAAAATACTGTGTTGCCAACTTTTCGCGAAGAAAATTACTAAAATTTTAAAAATTTATTATGACCACATTATTTAACCGATTTTAATCAAATTTTTATAAAAGATTCTCCTAGTGCAGGGATGGCGAATTTATGGCACGCGTGCCACAGGTGGCACGTTTAAAAATTTTGATGGCACTCACAAAAACTAAATTATTTTTTAAATAATTTTAAATTTTTTTTAGTCGAAATTAATTAAAATTTTACAATCTACAATTAATTTATAATTTATGAAATAAAGTTGTAGTACTGAATATCTACTTTAGTAGGCTAACTAAAACCGGCAAATTGTACATTTTATTACTGAAATATTTTTTCTCTTTTCAACGATATACATCATGTAGGGTTGAAAATGGTAAAAACTGCCATTTTTGAAATAAAATAAAATTTATTATTGATTCGTCATTTTTTTTGATTATTGTGTGATCTTAGTAGGCTGTGTCATTTATAGTATAGCTTCCATTTTGGTAAAACCATTGTTGCATGTTTATTATTAAATCATTACGACTAAAAGGTGAAAATGGTTTATGAAAACTACGAAAAACATAATATGTTAGAATGCTTTATTCGAAGTGATAACAATTGTGTTAATGCATCCGAACTATATTTTAATCGCTATCCAGAAAGAAGACAACCGCATAAAGAAAATATCATCAAACATGGGTCATTTAGCAAACCAAAACCCAAAAATTACGATATTGAAGATGCTGAGAAAACTCCCATCAATGTAATTGGATATGCGCGGTTGCAAATCGGTCAATTTATAGTCGTCAAATGGAAGTTGAATCTGGGATCTGCAGACGTAGAGCTTTGAGTATTTTAAAGAAATACAAATTCAGTCCTTATAAGATAAGAAAGCAACATTATCTGCAGAGAAACGGATCATCGGAGACGTATTGAATTTTGCAATTGGATTAGTCAAAAAGTTCAACAAGACCCATTGAACAATGAACTATAAAAAAGTGATTTGGACAGATGAAGCTTACAGCAGCAGCGCCGGACTGGAGAGGAAATAACGGATCAGTTAGGTGGCCACCATGATCACCCGAACTTACACCTATGGATTTTTATATTTGGGGATATATTAAAGATAATTTATATAAAAACACGAATCACAATATCGTCGAACTACGACAAAATTTTATAGAATGTCTTAATTCAATTTCCAATATTCATTTAGAAAATGCTGTTTGCAGTATTGCAAAGCGGTATGATTTATGTGTTAATAATAATGGATACCAATTTGAACATTTAATGTAATTTAAAACTTTTGTTACTTCATATTTAATGTGTATGACGAATCAATAATAAATTTTATTTTATTTATATCGTTATCATTATTATATCATTATCATATATATCATTGAAAAGAGAAAAAAATTCTCTATTTAACTAAGTCAGAGCCGACTATGACTTGTATTTAAAAAAACACAACTTTATCTTATAACCCGAGAATTAACGGAGATTTATAATATCCGTTAAGACCATTTCATTCTACTAAAAAAAAGCCTTAAGAATGTGAAAATTATTTTCATCTAATTTAAAAAACCATTGAGATATTGCCATTTATCAAAATACGGAAAAAGCGAACTTTTCGCCATAATTCGAAAACAAAAGACGATAGCTAATTTTTGTTTTCATAATTGAGTTTCTCTAAAAAAAAAGCGATCGAGGATGCGCGGTTCATTTTTTCATGACTTTCATAGTTTCCGAGTTCCCCTATGAAAACGTCTAAATTTGCCCAGCCTGTTGAAACGGGAACAACCCTGGCGGAGAATTTTTTAGTTTTTTTCTTCTTTTCAACAAGTAGTATTTACTTATGTTATAATTATTAAACCGTAGCTTACAATATTAGTCTTGTATTATATCTGCATGTGTTTATGAGTAAAGATTGTATAATTTCTTCCGTATTAGAAAAATGCAATTAATCCGGCGCTGAGAATAGTTAACGCACTTGCAGCTGTCATCCAAATTCCTCACTTTGTGTGGAGTCTAATTGTTTATGTATTTGTCTTATCTTTTAGCTTTGATGTATATGTGCGCATTCGCGCTTTGTAATTATGACAATAGATAAATGTTTTGTCTATTCATTTTATTATTGAATATTTCTTTATGTTATAATATTATTCTTTTGTGAACAATTTAGAATTATGAATACAATGTAGTAATTATGTTAACTCTGTTAGTGCATTAAATAAATATATGTTGTTTAGTATTAAATTAATCAGGAAATTATGAGGAATACAACTATGATAATTAAATTGAGATGTAATGTTTTTTTTTAGTTAACGAGTGTTTAATAAGTTATTTTGTCACTATTTAGAGATACGCAGTGTTTCGTCCGGGGCATACTTCCCCCTCTAGCAGTTCCCGGGCCGAACGTTTCAGCCAATAGGAACGGAGCATTCTGTTTTGTGACCATATTTGGTAATGTTCCTTCGCATGTGGAAGAAGTGGGGAGCCGGCTGCCTTTATAAGAGCTAACAGCGGACTGGCTCGGGGATTAGGATTCTGATTCTAGGATTGGAATCTCTAGTCCCATGGTACCTTACACATACGCACCTACACGTTTACACACTGACTGACCATCACACTCTCGGCTAGTGACGTTATATACGAGCATTGGCGTTTGTGTGTTTGTGAAGTTATTTACACACTGACTGACCATCACACTCTCGGCTAGTGACGTTATATACGAGCATTGGCGTTTGTGTGTTTGTGAAGTTATTTACACACTGACTGACCATCACACTCTCGGCTAGTGACGTTAAATACGAGCATTGGCGTTTGTGTGTTTGTGAAGTTATTTACACACTGACTGACCATCACACTCTCGGCTAGTGACGTTATATACGAGCATTGGCGTTTGTGTGTTTGTGAAGTTATTTACACACTGACTGACCATCACACTCTCGGCTAGTGACGTTATATACGAGCATTGGCGTTTGTGTGTTTGTGAAGTTATTTACACACTGACTGACCATCACACTCTCGGCTAGTGACGTTATATACGAGCATTGGCGTTTGTATGTTTGTGAAGTTATTTACACACTGACTGACCATCACACTCTCGGCTAGTGACGTTAAATACGAGCATTGGCGTTTGTGTGTTTGTGAAGTTATTGACACACTGACTGACCATCACACTCTCGGCTAGTGACGTTATATACGAGCATTGGCGTTTGTATGTTTGTGAAGTTATTTACACACTGACTGACCATCACACTCTCGGCTAGTGACGTTATAATACGAGCATTGGCGTTTGTATGTTTGTGAAGTTATTTACACACTGACTGACCATCACACTCTCGGCTAGTGACGTTATAATACGAGCATTGGCGTTTGTATGTTTGTGAAGTTATTTACACACTGACTGACCATCACACTCTCGGCTAGTGACGTTATATACGAGCATTGGCGTTTGTATGTTTGTGAAGTTATTTACACACTGACTGACCATCACACTCTCGGCTAGTGACGTTATAATACGAGCATTGGCGTTTGTATGTTTGTGAAGTTATTTACACACTGACTGACCATCACACTCTCGGCTAGTGACGTTATATACGAGCATTGGCGTTTGTGTGTTTGTGAAGTTACTTACACACGGACACCACACCCCATATTCATGACATGATAATGTTATTTACATCGTTGTTTTCTGTTACATGTTTCGCTCACCAGACCAACCGTCGACACTGCCCCCCCCCCCTTTAAAATTACATATTTTATACCATACAATAATAAAATGTTTAGATCTCATAAATAAAATACACATGTGTTTATTATAACTAATACCTAAAGTATTTAATGTGCAACATTGACAAATAAATGAACTTCACAGTTCAGGTTTATTTTTGACTTTTATTTCCGATAACTTTAGGTTCCGATACTTCACCATTTCACGACTCCTTAGAATTTGAGTTACTAGTATTTTAACATAACGTCGGGTCCTTATTTAGACGATCATAGCCAAAAGTAAAATAGTAAATGTAAATTCTTCGTTTAGAAATTCGAAAAATTAAATAATGTTAAACTGCCGCGTTACAATTGGTGCCTACGACCAGGATGTGGAGTTTTTTGAAGCTGAAGTGGAATGTTATTGGAACTTAAAGAAATGTATAGGAAATCGACGTAGAGGCAGTACTATGGTGGAACCGCCAATGTTTCTATTTTTGTTGCAGATATTTGGAGATAAGGGGAGCTGGAAAATCTCAGTGCCAGGGGGTGTAGGATGCTAATTACATCAACATTAATTTGTGTATCATTATACGTTACAGATAATACGAACAAAATTAACTATGAATTAACATGTTTAATTTTCAGTCACGGGCCTTATTTCACCAACTGGGAGTTGTTATTCACTTTCAAATGTATTTCAGTAAATAACAAGGGGGTGATTGAAACGGGAACAACCCTGGCGGAGAATTTTTTAGTTTTTTTCTTCTTTTCAACAAGTAGTATTTACTTATGTTATAATTATTAAACCGTAGCTTACAATATTAGTCTTGTATTATATCTGCATGTGTTTATGAGTAAAGATTGTATAATTTCTTCCGTATTAGAAAAATGCAATTAATCCGGCGCTGAGAATAGTTAACGCACTTGCAGCTGTCATCCAAATTCCTCACTTTGTGTGGAGTCTAATTGTTTATGTATTTGTCTTATCTTTTAGCTTTGATGTATATGTGCGCATTCGCGCTTTGTAATTATGACAATAGATAAATGTTTTGTCTATTCATTTTATTATTGAATATTTCTTTATGTTATAATATTATTCTTTTGTGAACAATTTAGAATTATGAATACAATGTAGTAATTATGTTAACTCTGTTAGTGCATTAAATAAATATATGTTGTTTAGTATTAAATTAATCAGGAAATTATGAGGAATACAACTATGATAATTAAATTGAGATGTAATGTTTTTTTTTAGTTAACGAGTGTTTAATAAGTTATTTTGTCACTATTTAGAGATACGCAGTGTTTCGTCCGGGGCATACTTCCCCCTCTAGCAGTTCCCGGGCCGAACGTTTCAGCCAATAGGAACGGAGCATTCTGTTTTGTGACCATATTTGGTAATGTTCCTTCGCATGTGGAAGAAGTGGGGAGCCGGCTGCCTTTATAAGAGCTAACAGCGGACTGGCTCGGGGATTAGGATTCTGATTCTAGGATTGGAATCTCTAGTCCCATGGTACCTTACACATACGCACCTACACGTTTACACACTGACTGACCATCACACTCTCGGCTAGTGACGTTATATACGAGCATTGGCGTTTGTGTGTTTGTGAAGTTATTTACACACTGACTGACCATCACACTCTCGGCTAGTGACGTTATATACGAGCATTGGCGTTTGTGTGTTTGTGAAGTTATTTACACACTGACTGACCATCACACTCTCGGCTAGTGACGTTAAATACGAGCATTGGCGTTTGTGTGTTTGTGAAGTTATTTACACACTGACTGACCATCACACTCTCGGCTAGTGACGTTATATACGAGCATTGGCGTTTGTGTGTTTGTGAAGTTATTTACACACTGACTGACCATCACACTCTCGGCTAGTGACGTTATATACGAGCATTGGCGTTTGTGTGTTTGTGAAGTTATTTACACACTGACTGACCATCACACTCTCGGCTAGTGACGTTATATACGAGCATTGGCGTTTGTATGTTTGTGAAGTTATTTACACACTGACTGACCATCACACTCTCGGCTAGTGACGTTAAATACGAGCATTG
Source organism: Clivina fossor (assembly GCA_963966155.1). Taxonomy (NCBI): domain Eukaryota; kingdom Metazoa; phylum Arthropoda; class Insecta; order Coleoptera; family Carabidae; genus Clivina; species Clivina fossor. The sequence continues at coordinate 29,808,616 of OZ014555.1, forward strand.
GCGTTTGTGTGTTTGTGAAGTTATTGACACACTGACTGACCATCACACTCTCGGCTAGTGACGTTATATACGAGCATTGGCGTTTGTATGTTTGTGAAGTTATTTACACACTGACTGACCATCACACTCTCGGCTAGTGACGTTATAATACGAGCATTGGCGTTTGTATGTTTGTGAAGTTATTTACACACTGACTGACCATCACACTCTCGGCTAGTGACGTTATAATACGAGCATTGGCGTTTGTATGTTTGTGAAGTTATTTACACACTGACTGACCATCACACTCTCGGCTAGTGACGTTATATACGAGCATTGGCGTTTGTATGTTTGTGAAGTTATTTACACACTGACTGACCATCACACTCTCGGCTAGTGACGTTATAATACGAGCATTGGCGTTTGTATGTTTGTGAAGTTATTTACACACTGACTGACCATCACACTCTCGGCTAGTGACGTTATATACGAGCATTGGCGTTTGTGTGTTTGTGAAGTTACTTACACACGGACACCACACCCCATATTCATGACATGATAATGTTATTTACATCGTTGTTTTCTGTTACATGTTTCGCTCACCAGACCAACCGTCGACACTGCCCCCCCCCCCTTTAAAATTACATATTTTATACCATACAATAATAAAATGTTTAGATCTCATAAATAAAATACACATGTGTTTATTATAACTAATACCTAAAGTATTTAATGTGCAACATTGACAAATAAATGAACTTCACAGTTCAGGTTTATTTTTGACTTTTATTTCCGATAACTTTAGGTTCCGATACTTCACCATTTCACGACTCCTTAGAATTTGAGTTACTAGTATTTTAACATAACGTCGGGTCCTTATTTAGACGATCATAGCCAAAAGTAAAATAGTAAATGTAAATTCTTCGTTTAGAAATTCGAAAAATTAAATAATGTTAAACTGCCGCGTTACACTGTATATATGGGTAAATCTATATATAGACCACTTTAAAATAAATCACATAAATACTAAGAAATAGGAATAACATTTTTATATTTTTTCATCAACAGAAAGCAACATTATTCAAAAATTTAATTTTGTAATTATTACCAGTCCTGAAAATTTGTTTTAAATCGTGCAAACAGTATGCTTAAATTTACATATTAAACTGATGTAAACAAGATTTTTATGTAAAATTACCGAATTTATTTTTACAATGTAGAATAGAAGATCATATATTTCTAAGTACATTGTTTAGAATTTTTGCAATGCAAGAGAGTAAAATTTATTACTATTGTTAGATTTGTTTTATCAAATGATTAATAATACTCAACTAATGCTGAATTAAAGAGTTATATTTTTTAAAATACGTATCTGACATATCATCATATATTAAACAAGTGACATAATAATTGAATAAAACATTAAATCAGCTTCTAGATTCCAATAATCCCCCGCTCGGAAGGATCATAAATCTCGATGATCATTTCGCAACTCAATTCACAAGTAGACTACGGTGGAACTCGTGTGTCTTCTGAGATAACGGTTTCGTAAAGATATCCGTAAGATTTTGTTCACTGTTGATGTATTTCAACTCTACCGTCCCATTCGTAACCTTTTCTCTGACGAAATGATGCCTAATTGCAATGTGTTTAGTTCTAGACTTGTCCACATAATTTTTCGCGTGTGCGATAGCCGCCTGGCTATCACAATAGATTAGCGTTGGTCCATCACATACATTCTGAAGTTTAAATAACTTTAAAAATTCTTTTACCCAGAATATTTCTCTTGTGCAGTGTGCTAAAGCCACGTATTCTGCTTCCATGGTGCTGAGAGCAACCACACTTTGTTTTGTGCTTCTCCAGATGATAGGACCACCTGCCAGTGTTAGGACGTACCCATTTATGCTCTTACGATCAGTAGTACAACATGCCCAATCTGCATCACTGTATGCCATAATCTTCTGGTTTGTTGGACGATATGTAATACCATAGTTTTTAGTTTCTTTTAGGTATCGAAGTAACCTTTTGGCTGCGTTCCAATGACTTTGATTAAATTTCGAACAATATTGTGCTAATCTTCCCACCGAAAAGGATATATCTGGTCGAGTCTTTTGTGATAAGAACAAAAGTCCTCCGATAAGTTCTCGATAAGGTTGATCTGTCGAATTCTTCTCGTCATTGTCATCAAGGAATTCAGGCCTCGTCTCCATTGGGGTTTTGGCTCCTTTTGCATTTTCTAAACCATAATTCTTCAATAATTGGTCGACGTAATTCTCTTGCGAGAGAGTGATGCTGCCATCTTCATGTTCGGTAAATTTCACTCCCAATATGTGTGAAACTTTTCCCAAATGTTTAATTTCAAAGCTTTTCTCCAAAAGTGCTTTGATCTTAAGTCTCATAGTTTCGCTTTCCGCTAGAGCAAGTATGTCATCGACATAAACTGCCAATATCCCCTTTTTACCATTACTGTTAATTTCGTATACACATGGATCGACTTTGTTGCGAATAAATCCAATCTTCTCTAATGTAGAATTAAGATGATCATTCCAACATCTTCCGCTTTGTTTCAGCCCATAAATAGATTTCTGTAATTTACAAACTAATCCTTCTTCGCCTTTCCTTACAAAGCCTTCTGGCTGTTCCATGTATATGGTTTCTTTTAGATCACTGTGAAGATAAGCTGTTTTCACATCATACTGGTCCATAAGCCATTTCTTCTCAACACCGACAGCAACAAGTAGTCTCATGGTTTCAAAACTTGATACTGGGGCGTATATTTCATCATAATGAATTCCTTTCTTTTGAGTGAACCCTTTCGCTACCAGTCGTGCCTTGAAGCGTTGAACTTCGTTCGTTGTTTTCCGCTTAAATATCCATTTGCATTTGACGATTATCACGTCATTTGGTGGCTCAACTAGTACCCAAGTTTTATGTTTATTTAGTGACTCTATTTCTTCGTTCATAGCTTCCAACCACTGAGTTGACTCGATGCTTTTTAACGCCTCAGTGAATGATGTTGGTTCTTCAGTATCACATTGAGCCTTGTGTAAATGTACTTCAGCATCTTCAGAAGTCTCCGCCTCCGCGGAATGCCTTTCTCGAAGTATCATGCTATGTCTTTCTACATTTGCATAAGGTTTTTCAGTAGATCCCTTTGGTTTCTTTGGTTTGCCATGCAATGAATTAACTACGTTGTCAGAATCGGGCTTTGTTCTCACAACATATAGACGTCCTTCGTTCTTGGTTTGAATAATTAATTTCCCATTATTGTCTAAAATCCTACACCCATCTTTATCAAAGACGACCTTCTTGTCATTTTCTACTAGTTGCTTAACTGATAAAATTCCATGACCAATACCAGGTACCAAAAGTGTGTTTTTGACTTCCATCTTGTTAAATTCAGTACAATTTCCAACAATTACAGCATTTACTGTTCCTTTTCCTGTTAAAGGAGTCGTTGTACCATCTGCTGTAGTGATTTTCTCAATTGTTGAGTTTTGTTCAAGCTCAGAAAAGTACTGCTTATTTGGTGTCATATGATGCGTTGCACCAGAATCCACAATCCAAACATTATCACCAGTTATCACTGACCCACATGAAGCGTTCATGGTGACAATATTAGAAAAAACTTTATTTTGTTTTTTTTTAGGACAATCTCTTGCATAATGCCCCATCTCATTGCAACGATAGCACTTCACGTTTTCTCTGTTGCGTATATTTTGTGTACTTTTGTTTGGATTATTATCATTTTTCTTGATTGGTTCCATGGGTTTTCCGTACCATTTAAATTTTCTGTGGAATGACGTATCATTCTTCTTCAGTAACATGGCTGACTGTTGAACTTCAGTACTTTCACGTCGTCTTGCGTCCTCTGCAAGGAGACGTCTTTTCACAGTAGTGCAGTTAAATTCGTCTTCCGGTAGATTACATAATGCTGAAACCACATTGTCCCACTCTTCTGATAATCCACACAAGATAGTCATCGCCAAATCGCCATCCTCAATAGCGTTTCCCACACTAGCAAGCTCGGCTACGGTTTTATTTACCTGTCCCAAATATAATTCTATTGAATTGTAATCATTTAATTTTTGAGAATATAGCTTTCGACGAAGTTGTACGATGCGGAATTTGCTATCACGAGGCGCAAAAAGACGTTCTAATTCATCCCATGCTTCCTTGGCTGTGGTTAAATGTCGGATGTGCATTTGCTGTTCATCACATACAGACAGTGCAATTTTCGCGTACGCTTTTCCTTGCCTTGACATGTATCTACGCTTCTCAGCAGTTGATGCACCTTCAGCGGGTTCTTCTTCACCAGGTTCCACGACAGTCCATATGTCACATTCCATCATTACTATTTTCATCTGATAATTCCATGTCGCGTAATTTGTACCGTTTAACTTGTCGATTGTTGTTGCTTTATGTTCAGACATCTTGAATCAATCCTCACACTCTCTATTTTGCAACTTTGAGTATTTTAATAACGCTTCGCGCGATTCTATATATTAATCGATTTGACACTTCCCGATTACGTTTTATTGCGCACCTGGGCCCATAACCATTGTTAGATTTGTTTTATCAAATGATTAATAATACTCAACTAATGCTGAATTAAAGAGTTATATTTTTTAAAATACGTATCTGACATATCATCATATATTAAACAAGTGACATAATAATTGAATAAAACATTAAATCAGCTTCTAGATTCCAATAACTATTATAAGTGTATTTTTTACATATTAATTGACTAATCATTTCTTATTCGAAAGAGATAAAACAAAAAGAGTAAGTGTAAAAATTTTGATTATTTCTTTTGAAAGCGTAAAATGCTAATTTACTCTTTAAAAAAACTGTTGTGGTCACCACACAACAGCTCCTAATCGTATTTAATAAATTTATGGAATAGAAAAATTTGTATAACAGCAACAATTGTATTGTCATAATAACTAAAAACATCTAATATTGTAAAAAATCTTTCAGAACTCATTATACAGTGATGGGCAAAAGTGTGGCACCAAGTAAATATCTCGACAAAAACACATCTTTTTTCTTTTTTTCTGAAAAACTATAAGGTGTAAAAAAATAAGCATAGTTTGGAAAAATGCGCAATAATGAGTACTATAATTGAGTAGAAAATCATTATTCTAGGATACATAGTTTAGCATGAAAAAATAAAAAATACATTTTTGAAAATTTCTCAAGGAATTTTTTTCATGACTTTCTTCAAAATTTGCTCAAAACAATTCAGTAAAATCCAGTAAAATTCAGTAAAATAGAGAAAAAAATTGGCGTCTTAGCTAAGTTACTTTTTTCTAACTCTGCTGGTTTGGCAGGAAAAATTATTGAAAATTCTAAAAACATTTTAAAATTTTCAATAATTTTTCCTGCTAATTTAGTATGAGTTAGAGAAAAAAGTTACTTAGCTATTATGAAGCTAATTTTTTTCTCTATTTTACTATTTTTTTTGAGCAAATTTTGGAAAAAGTTATATTTTGAATATGAGGCGTATAGATGCAAAACTCACTATTCGACAAAAATTGAAAAATGAGATTTTGCGCGATTTGGACGTAGAATTTTACAAGGAATACGATATTTAGGTTAGTTAGAAAAAAAACTCAGTATTTAATATGAGAAACACTCTTTAAAGTTTAGTGTTGGATGCAAAACTAACTACTTGCGTTGATAGTTTAGATGCAAACAGTTACTTTGTATGAATTAATGATGTATAAAACCAATGATTCACGATTTTAAATAAGTATTGCCATCTAGTAACAAGATTTTATCATCAAAATACAATTACACTTAGTTATAACAGTTTTTTGCAAATATCTCAGAACTTAAAATTTGCAAATAGTGAGTTTTGCATCTATACGACTCATATATACAATAACCACAAATGGTAGGAATAGAAAATCATGTATTTCTAGGTACATTGTTAAAAATTTTACAGTGCAAGAGGGTAAAATTTTTGAAAGATAATCAATTTATTATTATTGTAAGTGCATATTTTATGCATTTATTGAGTAATTATTTCTTATTTGAATGAAATAAAAAAGCGTAAAATGCTAATTTACTCTTAAAAAATATCTGTTGTGGTCATCACAGAACAGAGCCATATTGTCATTAATAAATTTATAGAATAGAAAAATTAGTAATAACAATAACTACTGTAGCGTCATGATAGTCAGAAACAAAACTGCCATGACACAAATATATACCACCTAAAATAGTAAAAATTCTTTCAGAACTCATTAGATATATATACATATACAGGATGTTCGTTCGTCAAGTTCATGTAGGGCAAAAACATGGGATACCGATAATATACAGAACAATTCTTTCTGAATTAGGTTTTAGTTTTAATTTGCTAGCATGTGCCGCGTTTGGGCGCTAGAATTTTTTTTAAAATATTTTTTAGAATTTTTAATAATTTTTCCTGCTAAATCAGTATGAGTTAGAGAAAAAAGTTACTTAACTATTATGTAGCTATTTTTTTTTTCTTTATTTTACTTAATTTTTTCAGATTTTTTGAGCAAATTTAGGAAAAATCTGAAAAAATTTAGTAAAATAGAGAAAAAAATTTGGCTACATAATACCTAACTAACTTTTTTCTTTAACTCATACTGATTTAGCAGGAAATATTATTGAAAATTCAAAAAAAAACATTTTAAAAAAAATTCTAGCGCCCAAACGCGGCACATGCTAGCAAATTAAAACTAAAACCTAATTAAATAACGTTTTACGCCCTATCGAAAAATATTCTAAGTATTTCTCCGAATTTTACTTCAGAAAGAAGTATTCTGCATATTATCGGTATCCCATGTTATTGCCCTATATCAACATGACGAACAAACACCCTGTATATAATAAAAAAGCTTTAGGTTTACGTTCTGTATTAATATTTATTAATAATCGACGTGTCGACGAACTCAACGTCCGTCTTCATCAGGAAATTTGATACGAATGACATTTACAGTATATATGAGTAGACCCCCCCTTTGATATCTTAATTTCATTATTCATTATGCGATTATGCCGGCCAAAACAAAAAATTTATTTAACTATAAATTTATTTATTATTATTTTTTTGTTTATTTTTTATTTTATATATAACAAAAAATAATAACGAAAACAAACTATGAAACAGATACAAATGATATATACAGTAAATAAACAGAATATATCAAAATAAAACTACCTTAGGTTAAAGTCCTAAATTAGTTTCGACAAAACACAACGTCCGTCTTTATCAGAATAAATAATATAAATAACATTACAGTAAATAACAGAACATAGAAACAGAATATAGATACAAGTTACTAGGTAACAAAATAAATAACTAGATTATGAAATTTATAAATTTTTAATTGCAGTGATTAGAGTATCTTCAAAATTTTATTCATTTTTATAAGAGTTAGAAATAAAAACCTATTTTAAAGTGAAAAATAAAAGAACTTTTTCATACCTAAATAAAAGAGGAGGAAATACGGGTCTAAGAGATTTTTTATTATTATTGTTTTTAAAATTTTTAATGTTCTAATCATTATATATTTTGTTTTAAATAATCTATTATAACAAATTATGTTTCTGTATAAAAATATATAGCTTACCAGATTAGTTGTTATATTTAATTATTTATTGTTTACAAAATCATTAATATACATGAATAAATTTTTTTAAATAATATATTTGATCTTGCTTCGAAGATATACAATATAACCGTCAGTTTATATATCTTTTTTTCTATAAGAAATTTTTTTCGTGATTTATTATGTAATTTTAACTTACGACTGTTTTATATAACAACATATTTTTATTAACTTAACCTTAACCTTAACATGTGACTTACGGAATAAATCCTAGCAAAACGATATGTGAACTAACTTATAGTTGTAGTATTATTCATATAACACAAAGTAATTATTACATTTTTGTATTTTTAATAATTATTTTATATTTATTTTTGAAGGTAAAAAAGCACCAATGAATTGTTGTAATAAATAGAATATTTTCTGATGTAATGTTTTATTGTTTGTACATTTGGATCATTGAATCGTGAACCAAACGTACGAACAATAAAAAATTATATCAGAAAATATTTTATTTATTACAACAATTCATTGGTGCCCTTTTACCTTCAAAAATAAATACAGGATGTCCCTTTTTGTTTCTCACTTTTTGAATTCAAATGAAAAAAACCAATCGACCGATTTTGACAAATTTTTTATTAAATTAAAGACAAAACTTGGGAAATTTATTTTTTAAAAATGATATTGTCCACATGGTGCTCATTTCTCTCGTGGCACTCGTGAAGTCGGACTCTAAAATTTGCCAAAGTTTGCTCACGTATGGCTGCCATTTCTACCCGAATATTGTCCTTCAATTCCTCCAGAGTGGGAGGATGGTTACGAAACACGGCGGCTATTTCATCACCGGGAATTATCGGTCTGTTTTTTTTTTAAGATGATCGCGGCAACGCCATGACGGCGAAACGGTGAATTCCGAACGTTATGTAGATATGATACAAAAAATTTTAAAACTTGCTCTTCAAGAATTTGATGGATTTGATCAAGAAACCTGGTTTCAACAAGAGGGAGCCAAAAGTAACACTTCAAATCGGTCTTCACCCGTTGTTCAGGCGCTTTTTCCTGGAAAACTGATTTCCCGAAGAGGAGATATCAATTGGCCACCCCGAAGCCCGGATATGACGCCATGCGATTTTTTTTATGGGAATATCGCAAGAGTTGATTGTTTCGCAACCGCCCTGAGACTCTGGAGGAACTAAAGGACAATATTCGTGTAGAAATGGCAGCCATACCTGAGCAAACTTTGCGGAGCGTAATGGCAAATATTAGAGCTCGACTTCAAGAGTGCCAGGAGAGAAATGGGCCCCATTTGGACAATATCATTTTTTGAAATACAAATTGTAATAAAGAATTTATCAAAACTGGTTGATTGGTTTTTTTTTTATTTGAAAAAGTGAAAAACAAAAAGAAACATTCTGTATTTTATTACAATTTTAAGAAAAATGTTACATATTTTAATAGGAATGATGTTCTTTTAGCACATTTATCTTGGTTCTATCTATAAGCGATTGCGGTGTGGCATTTAAATCATAAGCCCATCCAATTTTCGCAAATAAGTCTATAAATATTGTCATAGATGGCAGCAGCCCTCCGTATTCACCTTGACGGTAATCGCGTGGAAAAGCGTGATGGAAATTATGCCAGCCTTCGCCGATAGTTAAAATATGATTCAGTGTGTTCTGAACTCCAGAAGTTTTTCTATTATATGGTTTAGTGCCCACTGAATGTCCAAGACTATTGATAAGAAATATTACATGTAGTAATATGCAAATACGAAGCGTTCCTGATACAAACCTAAAAAAATATATAAGTATATCAGTGCATGTTTTATTATTAATTATTAATACGGTACATTTTTTTTTTTTTAAGAAATGTTAAGGTTGGTTTAATCACACCTCAACTCTAGCGCGATTGTACCCCATTTTTTCCACTCCATTAATTCCACCAATACTTTTCTTCCATCAATTCTTTTTTTCACCAATTCCTTTTTCACTACATATTTTTCCACTAATTTTTTTTTTTCACTACTTTTCTTACCAAACATAACCTAAAATAACCAAACCAAAAAATTTGGTGGAAAAAGGTATTGGCGGAAGAAAAGTTTGGCGGAAGAAAAGTACGGTGGAAGAAATGGAGTGGAAAAACCGGAGTGGAAAAAACGGAGTGGAAAAATCAAAGTGGAAAAAATGCCACCCTAACCACTAGCGCTAGTATAAGCAGGGATGTGCATTACGTACTTTTAAAGGAGTTCAAATATACAGTGTGTCCCAAAAAGTTTTATACAAATGGAGAGAAAGTTTATCTTACATTTCACATAAAAAATATTCTCGATAAAATGCTCTGCATGACTTGCACATCCCAATTTAATTACAAATTTATTAAAACATTCGCCGGAATACAGAGGAAAATCAAAGTCATGGTTTGGAATGAGAGGAAAATTACGTTCAAACTGTAAAGGAGAGCAAAATGTTTATTGAAATTGTTATTAAGTAGCAAAAAATTATGTCCACTTGTAGATAAAAAAATAAATAACAAATAAATAAATAATCTAAATTAATAATATCTTGTAATTTTTATCTGGGAAAATCACAAATCTACAAGTGGACACAATTTTTTGCTACTTAATAACAATTTCAATGAACATTTTGCGCTCCACAACAGTTTGAACGTAATTTTAATCTCAATCATGATTTTGATTTTCCCTGTTTTCCAGCAAATGTTTTAAAAATTTTGTACTTAAATATGGATCTACAAGTCATGCAGAGCTTTTTATCAAGAATATTTTTTTGTGAAATGTAAGATAAACTTTCTCTCCATTTGTATAAAACTTTTTGGGACACACTGTACAATAAATTAGCTGATAATTTTAAGAACTCAGATTTAAAAAATATTAAAAATTAGATTTATTATTATTTAAATAAAGAATTTTTAGGCTTATAATAGATATAAGAAATTTGTATTTATGATTTACATTTTTTATATGTTATTCTGTATTTTGTTATTTTGTATAGCATTTGGGCTAAATAAAGACTATTATTATTATTATTATATTTTTAGTCGTCGTTCAACGTAACTTAAAACAGATGTTCTTATTTTAAACGTCAATTCGTAACTAAATTAAATAAATGTAGCTTTCGACTAAACTGGATTCATAAAAATGCAGCTTAAACAAAAATCGAATACATACGAAATGCAGTCGATTTTTGTTCAAGCTGCATTTTTATGAATGCAGTTTTGTCAAAAACTAAATTAATTGATGATATAGTTATATTATTTTTTACTTTTAATTAACAAAATATGTTAATTATTTTTATTTCGTTATTTAAATAAAATATTTAGCTTTAATTGTCTCTGTTATTTTTTTTTGATAAAACTTCAAGCAATCACTTACGTTTGTTGCAAATCTATATTTCTGAATGACTCCATTATCATACTTTGAACAAAGAACTTGTTTTAAGTTCTTGTGCATCTTAAGTAGTATTGACTCACCAAGCATTTAAAAATGTTTCATTCCAAAGGTACATGGGCAACGAGACAGATACTATCACGTTGATTAACGTAGCAAGAATAAAATAGTATTTCTTTTGGAATTGTAATAATGGATCGCTGGTTAAATCGGTATGATCTAGTGTTCTTCCTTTAACATGCACTTCCGGATGTCGTTTTATCAGCAAAAAACCAATGTGTGCGTAAAAATAGCCTCTTGATGGATTATTAGGATCTGCATCCGTATCACAAAACTTATGATGACTTCGATGATCCCTAGCCCATTTTATGATTGGACCCTATCAAATATATAAATATTATTCATATGTATTTCGCTTTTTTTTTTGCTTAAATCGCCATTAATTTATTTTGATAAACTAATAGTTAATTTTTAAATGTAGAAATATTCAATGGCTTTTCCCGGCAGACGCGCTAATTAAGTGCACCACACGAGCACAACGACAAGATAATGCATTTTCTATATTTTGACTGGTCATGATAAACTCATGAATTTAATCTAGTCGAGTACATCACATTTATGACGTCGGGGAAAAACTACACCGGATGATTCCTATGAGAAATCTAAATGAAAAACTACAAATAAACATATGTCCGAAAATGCTTTCTAACGGAACTGTGGCCGTTAGAAGTTTATTACATATAACATCAATCGCGTTAGCCTTATTTATTATATCAAAAAAAAAAAATAGTCATAAACTTCTGAATAATTATAAAATTTCTGACTGAATTTGTAACATTTTGTTTAAGCATTTTTAAACCAATTTACTAGTTTATAAATTTTTGTACACACATAAATAAAAATTTAATAAACATTTTACAACAATTAAAAATCGAAAACAAATTTTGTCGGGACGCAGAAAATTAATCAGTAATTTTACAATTATTTAGAAGTTTATGACTTTTTTTTCTGATATAATAAATAAGGCTAACGTGATTGATATAATAAACTTCTAACGACTACAGTTCTGTTAGAAAGCGTTTTCGTGCATATGTTTATTTGAAGTTTTTTATTTAGATTACTCATAGAAATCATCCGGTGTAGTTTTTCCCCGACGTCATATATTCAATTTCAACAAAATCCTTAATATATATATATATATATATATATATATATATATATATATATATGCGTGGTAGTTTATGTGATGAACGTTATCCGTGAATACAAGGAAAAGAATAAATGTGTTAAAAGACTAGTTTAATAATTGTAAAAAAAGAAATAGAAGAAAAAATGAGTGAGAGGTTGACGACTGATTTCAGTATGAATAGGCGACTGTTTTGGCAGAACGTGAAGAGAATGAAAGGTGGTAGTGTGAAAACCGTTAAGGCGGTTAAAAGTGCAAATGGTAATCTATTGTGGAATGAGTTGGATGTAAGAAATAGATGGTGTGAATTTTTTAAAGATTTATATGGTAGTGATAATAATGAGGCAAAGAATTATGTTTCTGTAATTTTGAATCAAAGTGAAGTTGAATATGACATTGATGAAAGTGATGTGAGTGATGCTTTAATGCGTGCAAAATGTGGTAAGTCTCCCGGTATGGATGGATTTACTAATGAAATGCTGAAGTATGGAGGTGAAAAAGTGTTTGAATGGTTAGTTTTTATATTTCGTTTATGTTTAAAGCGTTGTGTGGTTTCTGATGACTGGAAACAAGCTGTCATTTGCCCTTTATTTAAAGGTAAAGGCAGTTCAAGTGAATGTACTAATTTTCGAGCGATTAATCTTCTGAGTGTTCCCGGTAAATTATTTGGTAAAATATTAATTCATAAAGTTAGAGCACTAACTATTTCAAAAATTATTGACGCGCAGGGTGGATTTTTGCCAGAGAGAGGATGTGTGGATCAATTGTTTGCTATTTGTATGATTGTCGAAAAGTCACTTGACAAAAATAAAAAAATGTTCTGCGGCTTTCTCGATTTAAGGAAAGCTTATGACAGTGTTCTTCGGGAAATTTTGTGGGATGTGCTTCGCGAGTACGGTGTTAATGGTAATCTTTTAGGTGCAATTCAAGCTCTGTATGATGGAAGTGAAGCTGCTGTACGAGTTGATGGTTGTTTAAGTGATTGGTTTCGTATAGATGTTGGCGTGAAACAGGGCTGTGTAATGTCTCCTTGGCTATTTAATTTATATATAATTCATCTTCGGAAAGCTTTCTGTGGTAATGATGGTATACAAATAGGTGATTGTGTTGTACCTGTTTTAGCGTATGCTGATGACGTGGTTGTTTTGGCTGAATCTGAAGAACAACTGAGAAGGATGATTGATAGAATTAATGTTGTTGGTAACCATATGAATCTTTTGTTGAATGTTAATAAGTGCAAAGTTTTAGTTTTTGAGAAGGGTGACTTGATGACTGAATGTAATGTATATATTGGTGGTGCACGTTTAGAACTGGTAGATGAATTTGTGTATTTGAGTAATTTGCTGTCTAGAGATAGCCGTTTTGTTCGTGAAATTGAAAAAAGAGTAAATGCTGGTTGTAAGGTTTTGGGTGCTTTGGGAACTTTTGCTAGGAATGTAAATGTTTCCAAAAAAGCCCGTTTGAGTATATACAATGCAGTTTTGGTGCCTACGTTGATGTACGGTAGTGAATGTTGGTTGCAACAGCATAAACAGAAAATGACTGCTGTGGAAATGAGATTCTTACGTGGGTTATGTAGTGTAAATAGGAGAGATCGGGTACGAAATAGATTAGTGTATGATGAGTGTGAAATTAAAAAAAATTTTGTTGCAAAAGTTGGTGTTAGTCAGTTAAGATGGTTCGGACATGTTGAGCGAATGTCTAATGAACGTTTGATTAAAAAGATTTATTTGAATGATTTTGATGGTATTCGTTTGCGTGGACGTCCGATGTGTAGTTGGAGTGGTATGATTGAAAGTGTTTTGCGTGAGCGAAAGTTTTCTAGTAGTAGGAATAAAAGAACATGTATGAGAGGAATTATGAACGTGGATAAAGCAAAAGTTGCTTGTTTGGATAGAAATGTTTGGAGGCGACTGATTTCGGGATGATGAAAGGATTTTGTGCCACACCCATATTTGTACATGGCGTGATTGTGTATGTAAGTATGTATGTATATATATATATATATATATATATATATATATATAATAAGGTTATTTTGACCGTGAATTAATATTTAGAAATTTGAGTATATTGGGAAATCGGTCATCAGTGTAGGGCTGAATAAATAAACTCAATTGAATTTAATTTCCATCTTTCGGCCTCAATTTTTGGCCATCATCAGGGAAAACTGTAATTATATTTTGTATAAATAAACATTATACATATATATATATATATATATATATATATATATATATATAATACCGGGTGGTCCAGACCACACCTCCACCCCATTTATAATGCAGAGCCTAGATATTTTTTAACAAAACGAAGAGCAATCTAACTGATATTGATGTGTTCTATCGAATGACGCAAAAATTGAATCTCCCCAACCACCGCTTGTGGTGAAAATGGGGGGAAGAATTTATTTGAATCATTTTTTTTCCTCGTGATAGATAGTGCTGTAATCGCATTTCTTTTTTGCAGTTTTCGTCATGTCACTCGGGATTTAAGGGCGTGCAACAATGTTTATGATTGTAGGTATCACTTTTTTCATATTTATTTACAATAGTAATAACAAAACGTTGTTATTTTTTGCGCCATTAATTTATTTAAATAAACTAATTAAATAAATTAATAATAGCGCCTTAAGCAATAACAAAATACTACAACTTAATATACTACGCCATGCGTAATTAAGAATATAAAATATACTAACATTGCTAGATTTATATACACATCATGTGACGTACTTGACTGAATTAAATTCATGAGTTTATCATGACCAGTTAAAATATAGAAAATGCATTATTTTGTCGTTAGGATCTTGTGACGCAGTTCGTCAGCGCGTCTGGCGGGAAAGCACCGGGAAGGTTAATGCCTTTTTTTTTCATTTAAAACTTAATCAGTTTATGAAAATAAATTAATGGCAATTTAAGCATAATAAAAGACAATAATTCTAAAATCTAATATAATACGCCATTTGTAATTAAGAATTTATAAATATTATTACTATGTATTACCGATCATCACATATAAAGAGGGGAGGTATTGTAATTAGACTCTTTGTAAAGTATATCCACAGAACATAAACTGACGTAAACTCATTCAATAAAACTTACAGTTGTGCGAAAATGTTTTTTTACTTTAAAATAAATTTTTGCTTCTACCTCTTATCAAATATGAATAGTATTTCTATTTTTGATACATATTTTTGCATATCTAATATTATAAAATTCAAATAAACTAATTCAAATTGCTTAAAAAGTAATTTTAAGTAAAGACAAAAGTAATTTTGACAAAAATCACTTTTAAATGTGAGGTGAGAATACGGGCCTATGTATTTCCCAAGATGACTAAAGTTAGGTTAGGTTAGATTAAGTTAGGTTAGGTTAGGTGAGGCACAGATTTCAAATTCAGTGTCGTAACAAACATAAATAGATATTTAATTCATTTCTAAATTTATATTATGTGCTGTATTTATGAAACTATTTATTAAAATAAAATGACTTTAGTATTGTAATTATAGTAATAGTTCTGTATTAATTTTTATTAATAATCAACATTTTGACGCACCCTAATGTACTTCAACATCAAGAAAAATTATACAAATGAACAGAACATAGAAACAAGTTACTAGGTAACAAAATAAGTAACTAGATTTATTTAAAATTTATATATTTTTAATAAATGGAAGGTAAATTTTATTTTAAACAATTACACTGATTCATTTTATCTTTTTTTTATATAAATTTCTATAGCTTTTCTTATCAAGATACTGTTAATTTATTGATTTATCAGGATTATATACACACAACACACACACACACATATATATATATATATATATATATATATATATATATATATATATATATATATATATATATATATATATATATATTAGGGTGTCCGTAATTTTGGCAAAGTCGGAAATTTGTTGCTCTCACCCTCTCAAACTATTCAAAATAAATAAAAAAAAATTTGAGCCGTCATCGCAGGTCCAAAAAATGACGTTAATACGTGCCTGTAGAGGGGTCAAAATTTACATGTAGTTTCAATGGGGAAAATAACTTTTTTGATACTTTTGTGTATAACTTTTTATTCGTTCAAGATTAAAATATTTCAAGATGCCTGCCAAAAAGCTTATAAAAAAAGCTTTCAGGCAGACTGAAATTCAAGTCATTTGAACAAAAATTGACGGCGTAGCGTGAATTTGAAATTTGAAGTATATAAACGACAAAAACCTTTATAAAAGAATTTCGAATAATATTTCAGTTTTGACCCCAAAACTTGATGTACTACTACAACAATTTCAAAATAGTTAAAATGAATTTGAGAATATAGTTTTGTTAGTTTTGTTAGTGGTATATCAATTTTTTGGGTCAAAACTGAAATATTATTCGAAATTCTTATATAAAGTTTTTTGTCGTTTATATACTTCAAATTTCAAATTGACGCTACGCCGTCAATTTTTGTTCAAATGACTTAAATTTTAGTCTGCTTGAAAGCTTTTTTTATAAGCTTTTTGGCAGGCATCCTGAAATATTTTTAGCTTGAACGAATAAAAAGTTATACACAAAAGTATCAAAAAAGTCATTTCCCCCATTTAAACTACATGTAAATTTTGACCCCTCTACAGGCACGTATTAACGTCATTTTTTGGACCTGCGATGACGGCTCAAATTTTTTTTTATTTATTTTGAATAGTTTGAGAGGGTGAGATCAACAAATTTTCGACTTCGCCAAATTTACGGCCACCCTATATATATATATATATATATATATATATATATATATATATATATATATATATATATATATATATATATATATATATAGTAGTCCGTGCTAATGTTGGATAGACAGGTAGAACTGTTTCTACTAGATTGACATTGTAAGATCCAACAATATTAACAGTAGATTGGTAAGAGAAGCAATAGAAATTTATAAAGACAAAAATGAAATCAATCAATGTTACACTAGTAACTGATTAAAATAAGGGGAATTGAATTCTTGTAGATTTTAAAATCTTGTAGAAATTGAAGTTGGACAATCTAGGTTTTGTGTAGGTATATGTTATTATACATACCTGATATGACAGATGAGATGTAACGAATAAAATTATTTTTAGAGGTTGCGTAGCTTTGAATGCTCTATGTGCCCATAAACGATGATGGCCTACAATTAATCCGAATAATCCCAACCAAAATAATACAACTCCTAAACAAAAAAACAAAGTCTAGTATATTATGTTACGAGTAGTAGAAAGCGATGATGATTGTGCTGAGCCTAGAGATTTGTGGCCGAGGCCAAGCAATCTGGGCGAAACATAAAAAGAACTATCTATTCCGAATCCAGACGCTAACGATTTCTTTTTCAAGCGTTCTAAACAGGGTTTGGAACCGATACTGGACCAAATACCGATAAAAACCGTTATTTTTACTGGAAAGAAAATCGGAAATGAACCGAAGATATGTTGAAACATTTTTTCATCTTTTGCTTTTCGTGAACGAATATTCAGTTATTGAAATTGTCGATGAAAACTGGGGATCACTTTGAGGTAGGTCTATTTTTTTGATAATAACTTTGCTTTCAATAATCTTTAAACAGTTTAAATAAAAATACATTGGAAAATATTTTAATAATTATAGGTAATTTATATTTTCTTCTAATTATAAATTTATAAAAATTTTGTATTCAAAAATTTCTTATATAATTAAAGTATACATAAGAATTATATAAGTTTCGAATAATAAATTGTATTATTATCATTTATTATATACTTCTAATTATTACACCTATAATTAATTAATTAATAATTGTTATTATTCATATTATGTTATTGTATCAGTTTAAGTAGTATGCTTATTATAAACGTAGGAATAAATTGTTCTAAATTATGATAGAAAATTAGTTTTTCTTAGAAATAAAAACTTTGAAAAAAAATTAAAAAATTAATCACTCGAAACTGAACCGAATTTTTTTTCAAAAATAAAGGTAACCTTCTTAATTGAGACGATGGACCTATCTCAAGATCAACCCTTTTCAATTTATTACCCAATCAAAACTGACCACTCGCCGTCATTTTAAAGGAAATTATTTTATTTTATTTACTAAAACTGAAATACAGTTGATTACTGACACTGATTATTTGTGTTCCTCTACTTTTACTAGAAACACAAAATTTTGTGTGAATATCTTCTAATGTAAGTAATTGCATGCACGTACAAACACAAAATAATAGCGGCAGATTACTATTTTTCAGCGTATGCCATTGTTATATAAATGTTATTCTTAAATTTTCTATTGACATTGAGATAAAAATAAAAAATAAGTAATATACTTACCATAAAGCATTGTCAATAATTTGGCAGAAGTGAAGGCACAGTAAATTCCATAAATCGCTCCTATATGTATATAGATTAGTACTGGAATATTCTTCCATTCTAATTGAAATTTTCTCAATGATTTTTTCTTATTTAATATGACTGGCTCTATAGCCGTACTCTCACCACTTGTGTTTGGTGGCATTCTCAAAAATTTACTGATTTTTAAATTATTTCTATATTTAATAAAAACAAGTCGATACGACTTATTAATATCTTAAATTTAATAAATCAGTATGAGGTTAGAAGAAGTTATTTTATACTTTTTAGTCTGTGTTAAAAACAAGGGGTATATTAAAATTTATTGAAATATTTATTTAAAGT
This sequence comes from Clivina fossor, assembly GCA_963966155.1. Lineage (NCBI taxonomy): Eukaryota > Metazoa > Arthropoda > Insecta > Coleoptera > Carabidae > Clivina > Clivina fossor. Next base: position 29,827,471 of record OZ014555.1, read on the forward strand.
ATTTCTATACTGAATAAAAACAATATCATATTACCATATGATGATACATTAATACAAATTTCTAATTTGTCATTGTTAAATTATTGTTTTGTATATTATTTATTTAAATATGAATATGCATTTACCAGAAAGTACCGCTATAATACGAATTTATTTAAAAGTTTGTAAGCATTTTGTGGTTAATACATTTTGTTTATAATATATTTATTTATGTGGGTACAAAGATATATTTAAGAATGCCAAAGTATAGAACAAACAAAATACGACAATGTTTAATTTCCATTTGAATTAAAAATAATTTTCCAGTTTGTTTTAGATTTGTTTCTTCCTTGTATTCAATACGCACAAGATATTTGGACATGTACAGTTAACTCTAATTACATAAACAAATTTTACAATATTATATACCCTAAATATATACCGCATTTGTATGTGTTGTAACGCGACCTTCGTTTCGGCGTCGCGTTGTGTACTTCTCCTTTTCAATATCTTCGTGTATCGGGCGCCAATCACGTTTCCTGCAATCCGGGAAGGAGGAGCGGGTTGCGGATAGTTCAGACGGGAGTCCAAGGTTCCATTAAGCGAGTTTCAATTATGAATAATCTTTTCTTTTTATTTATGAGACAATATATACAAATATACTACTATGTAAACCTAAACTTATATTTATAATTTATAATTTAATTCACCTGTGCCAGATGACAAACAAAAAAAACAAACAACCGATTATCCTCTTATTCTAATCCCCAAAAAATAATTAAATGCTTAACCTAAGTTTACCCGTTTATTCTAAGTCCAAAAAATAATAATTAAATGTTTATCCTAAGTTCACCCGTTTTATTCTAAGTCCAAAAAAATAATTAAATGTTTATCCCAAGTTCACCCGTTTATTCTAAGTCCAAAACCAAATCAAATTTTTTTCTAAGTTCAAAAAAAATAATTTAATCTATTCACGTTATGTTTCGAGTGTAAAATTTAAATCTAGATACCGGTGATAGACTGAGTCTAGGAGCCGGTCAATCAAGTCTATCTTAGAATCAGAAATTAAATTTATTATTCTAAGTTCGAGAAAAATTGAATTTATGATTCTAAGTTCAAAAGAAATTAAATTTCTTATTCTAAGTTCAAAAAAATAATTTAATCTATTCACGTTATGTTTCGAGTGTAAAATTTAAATCTAGATACCGTTGATAGACTGAGTCCAGGAGCCGGTCAATCAAGTCTATCTTGGAATCAGAAATTAAATTTATTATTCTAAGTTCGAGAAAAATTGAATTTATGATTCTAAGTTCAAAAGAAATTAAATTTATTATTCTAAGTTCAAAAAAATAATTTAATCTACTCGCGTTATGTTTCGAGTGTAAAATTTACACTCACCGTAGTTTTAAATCCAGGTACCGTTGGTAGACTGAGTCCGGGAGCCGGTCTATCGAGTCTATTGCCACTCAGGAGCTAAGTGGTTCGACTTCGGAGCGAATGTCGAATGCTTTTTTATGGCCAAGTTGGCCTTTTTATAGTGCGATTTTGACTTGACAAGTTGAAACCGCGCTTAAAATAACGTTTCACTCGTGTTAGACAGAGAACACCAAGTTCTTCTTATTGTTTTTATTCTTCTTTTTGTTTGTATATTTTGCTACTTACGAATTACCCCCGCCAGCAGCCTTGGCCGTGCGCGCTCGCTTTGCGCGTACGGTCTAACATTTTTAGTTGTAAACAAACAATGAATATAACCCCACAATACAACGTGGCTTTTCTGTACAATGTTATTTTACATTTATAATATAATTACAATTCCAGGTAACATTTTATAATCACAGTATTTAATATTATTTACTCTAAATGTTTGTACAATTTCAGAATACAATGGAATTACATGAGGTAAAATTTTATAATCATAGTATTGAACTCTATTTAATCCAAATGTTTTAAAATTTCAGGTGATATGTGTCGATGTACTATGATCATCGTCACAGTGTATAAATTTTTGATTTAATATTAATTTTGTGCTAAATATAACTAAATATTTTAACTAAATAATTATTAGAAACAAAATCAGTTAAAACAAGCAATTAATTAAAATTTATTTAAATCATTGTTTAATATTAAAGAAATCGAAAGATTCGAATCCGATCCGAAATCGGATACGGGTCGGATCGGATACTGTTTCGGATCGGATAAATTTTGGATATTGGATAGATTCGGATCGAATATGAGTCAGATGTAGTTTGAATACGAATTAAATACAGATATGGTTCGGATACAATTCGAGTACCATTAATAATTTTTTCATCAAAAAGTAAATAATTTGGCAACTCTACTAAAAAGTAGCACATAACTTATAAACATTTAGAAGGCAAGTAATACAAGATAAAAATTTATATAGCGTTTCATTAACACATATACGAGGTGTGGCTATTAAATACCCGGACTGATGCTGTACAAAAATTTATTTCATATTTATTTACAATTGGGCATGATCGCCTTCGATATATACCCCTCCTCTATCCCTACACCGCTCCATGCGAATTTTCCACTGTTTGAAGCAGTGTTGGAACTCAATTTTGGTTAGCCCCTTCAGTAATTCTGCCGCTTTTTCTTTAACCGCTTCCACTGACTCGATTCTTGTGCCTTTTAATGCCGATTTGAACTTGGGGAAGAGATAAAAGTCGCACGGGGCTAAGTCTGGCGAATAAGGTGCATGGCGCAACACTGGAATGCCATGTTTGGCCAAAAACGTCTGAACAGATAAGGCGGAATGAGCAGGCGCATTGTCTTGATGGAGCAGCCATGATTTGTTCTTCCACAATTCGGGTCTTTTTTTTCGAATTCGTTCACGTAATTGAGCAAGGACCTGAAGATAGTAATGCTGATTTATAGTTTGACCTTCGGGAACCCAATGGACGTACACAATACCTTGAATGTCGTAAAAAACAATCATCATTGCTTTGAATTTCGATTTGCTCATGCGCGCTTTTTTTGCTCTTGGTGAGTTTGAGCTCTTCCAGTGCATCGATTGGCGCTTTGTTTCTGGATCGTATGTGAAAAACCACGACTCGTCACATGTAATCACTCGTTCCAGAAGGGTCGGGTCATTTTCGATCGCCTCCAACGTGTCCGTGCAAACATCGACGCGAGTTTGTTTTTGCTCTTCGGTGAGAATTTTAGGGACCATTTTGGCACACACTTTCCTCATGTTCAAATTTTTATGTAAAATCTGCCGGACACATTCTTTATCGATACCAACAGTTTCTGCGATCGCCCGAATGCTCAACCGGCGATCAGATCGCACCAGCTTACCGATTTTTTCAATGTTTTCATCCGTTGAGGACGTGATCGGGCGACCCGGACGCGCATCATCTTCGACATCTTCTCGTCCATTTTGAAACCGCTTATACCACTCAAACACTGTTGTACGGGATAGACAGTCATCACCATACACTTCTTTCAATAAACGATATGTTTCCGTAGCGTTTTTTCCAAGTTTCGTGTGAAATTTTACGACAATTCGTTGTTCAATTACTTTATTCACCATTTTTCCGGCAAACCGTTACAACAGGTCTCACAAAAACAATAGCTAGAATCAAACTGCGTAGTGCTCGAGAGCTGTTACGTTACCATGGCAACGAGGGGGTTCAGAATAAACAGCAGACGGTTGTTTGTCGTTGACGCATGAGTACAGCGTGCGTAGTCGCATCACTCCGGGTATTTAATAGCCACACCTCGTATAACATAAATTTACTGAACTCTCATATAGTGTATTTCAAACTATTTTTTATTGAAAACAATGCAGCACGGCCAACTAAAGTACTGATATTTTTAAATAATATTTAAAAAAATAGCTACTTAAAAAAAATGTTACGTACGACTTTGAAAAATTAAAATTATCGTTCTAAAAATGAATTAAAAATTATATTATGATATTTAAAATAATAAAGTTGTATTTAATATTTCCAGAACCACTGATTGAAAAAAATTTCATTTATGTTTTAACATAATTTTGAGCATTTTGACTAATTTGACTAAGTTACCGTAAACATTCTCTATATTATATTAGTAATTGAAAACTTTGTATTGAGAATTTTTAACAGCTCTGTATTTCGCCAATGCTTCTAACAGATTTTATTTATTACCTACTTTATTACTATTTTTATATATTAGTGCAAACCATAATAGAAACTAACCATAGTTTTTCCAATGAAAACATTAAAATTATACACACAGTAGGAAAAAATAATAAACTTAATCAATGAAATAAATGTTTTAGAAATACACGACACTGTTAAAATTTTCAAATTCCTATATAATAATAATAACAAGATTAGAAGTATATGGATAAACCCATATATAGACTACTTTGACATTTCTCGGAAAGTTGGCAACACTGTATTTTAATAATATTATAATTTATGTGGGCATTAAGAGATACTTTTCTGAAAATTTGATCAAAATCGAATAAATAATGTAGCCACAATTAATTTTTTTTAAATTTTGTGATTTTTTTCTCGATAAGTTGGCAACACTGTATTTTGTTAAAATTGCATAATTTATTTAGGCACTAAAAAAAACTTTTATGAAAATTTGATTAAAATCGGTTAAATAAAATGGTCATAATAAATTTTTAAAAATTTTACTAATTTTTTTCTCGGAAAGTTGGCAACACTGTATTTTGTTAAAATTACATAAATTATATGAATACTAGGAGAATCTTTTGTGAAAATTTGAGTAAAATCGGTTTAATAACATGGCCATAATAAAAATTTTAAAACTTTAGTAATTTTTTTCTCGGAAAGTTGGCAACACTGAATATTAATAAAATTATGTAATTAATAGGAGCATTAGGGAAATCTTTTCTGAAAATTTGATCAAAATCGGATAAATAATGTAGCCACAATGAATTTTTAAAAACTTTAGTAATTTTTTTCTCGGAAAGTTGGTATCACTGGAAAAAACCAAAACCACATGACCATCTTGGGCACTAGGCAAATTTATCCTGAAAATTTCATTATAATCGGTTGAACCGTCTAGGAGGAGTTGCGATCACAAAATTTTGTCTGAGGACCGAGCGAGCGAGCGAGCTGACGACGCACATCCATACACCCACATAAACTAAGTTCAGATTCGTCATCTAGAGGCTATATGAAGGATTTCTATACAATTTTTTTTTTTTTTGAAAATGTTACAGACACCGTACCAAACGCTATACTACTTTTTCCTTACAGTCAAAGTAGTAATAATAACTCTAACACAATATTATACTTACCATTTGTACTTAAATATAATGAAATATGAATATAATAAAATATAAATACAATGAATGAAAAATTTGTATATTGTAATTACAAATTTTATAAAAACAATAATAATAATAAAAATATCGGCTTGGTTCTTTGGAAAAACCCGAAATTTTTACCCATCGCATTACCCTGAGTACCTGTACTTGCAAGGCAGCTATACTGTGGCTAAGGCAGCGTTTCTCAACCTTTCAGTATTCGCGGCCCAATTTTCAATCATAATTTTTATCGCCCCCCCCCTCCCTGTATACAATAAAATGTGTACAATAATAATGTAATTTGAGTATTTTGGCGCTAAACTTACAGTACTACCTTAATTTTCAACCTTACAAAATACCAAGAGAACGGTAATTTGCTGACATTTGGCAACACAATATATTGAAAGAAAGAAAACAAAATTATATTAAATTTATTTATTAAATTTCGTATTTTACAATATATGCTTTATAACTTAAAATTAAAAACTACAATTATAGAAATACAAATATTATAAAGAAACCATAAAGATCTTAATGAAAACATAACTAATCAAAAATGGATAAATCTATGGAAAAATAAATAAGTTGTTTTAAGTTAATAAGTTAATTATTAAATATTATGTCGAAATGTATTTTGTTTTGTATATGTGTGTGTGTACTTTCGTTTCAGTCAGTTAATCAACTTTTTTAAATATTTTCTCTTGGATATGCTCGCGCCCCCCCCTTTAATGTACTCGCGCCTCCCCAGGTTGAGAATCGCTGGGCTAAGGGTCACTCAAATTGTACCAAAAATAAGTTACTAAGAATACAGGTCAAAACTAGGTAGTAGCTAGCTACTTTAGTAGCTTAGCTACTAGCTTAGCTACTTTTGTTGGTAGCTGTAGCTGTAACTTTTTTCTCTAACTTATATTAAATTAGCAGGAAAAATTATTGAAAATTTTAAAATGTTTTTAGAATTTTCAATAATTTTTCCTGCCAAACCAGAAAAAGTTAGAAAAAAAGTGACTTAGCTATGTAGCCAATTTTTTTCTCTATTTCACCGAATTTTTTCAGATTTGTTTGAGCAAATTTTTAAGAAAGTCTTATTTTGAAGAAAATCCTTGAGAAATTTTAAAAAAATTATTTTTTATTTTTTCCTGCTAAACTATGCATTTTAGAATAGTGATTTTTACTAAATTATAGTACTCATTATTCCGCATTTTTCCATACTATGCTTATTTTTCTACACCCTATAAGTTTTGAGAAAAAAATAAAAACCAAAAAATAAAAAAATAATTCTAGCGCTCAAACGGCACAGGCTAGCAAATTAAAACTAATACCAAATTATATAATAGAACTTTTTATGTTCTATCAAAAAGTGTTGTAATTATTTTTTCGAATTTTACTTCAAAAGAAAGTATTCTGCATAATATCCGTATTCCATGTTATTGTCCTATATCAACCATTCGAACGAACACCCTGTATACATCACTCCATCTACATTGTAAAAACAAACTCGATAATTTTACATAAAAACCTGGGCCAACTGATTTACATTTAATATTTAAATTTACAGATGTTACAGGAATATTTTTTCATTATATGTAAATATAAAGTACATTTATTTTATGTAAATAATTATATAATATATGGTAAATTAATAATTATACATACTCAAGGAATGTCTACCTTGAAAAAAAAAATTAAAATATGTTTATATGAAACTATAATTTTCTTGATTATCATAGAATAGAAAAACGTTGATGTAATTTTTCTATTAACAGAAAATTCATTTGTACTCGTATATATGAATAAATCCATATATAGGCAAACTACTTCGACATATATCATATAAATACTAAGAAATAGGAATAACATTTTTATATTTTTTCATCAACAGAAGGCAACACTATTCAAAAATTCAATTTTGTAATTATTATCAGTCTTGAAAATTTGTTTTAAATCATGCAAACAGTATGCTTAAATTTACATATTAAACTGATGTAAACAAGATTTTTATGTAAAATTACCGAATTTATTTTTACAATGTAGAATAGAAGATCATATATTTCTAAGTACATTGTTTAGAATTTTTGCAATGCAAGAGAGTAAAATTTATTACTATTATAAGTGTATTTTTTACATATATATTAAGTTATTCGAAAGAGTTAAAAAAAAGAGTAAGTGTAAATTTTTTTATTATTTCTCTTTAAAGCGTAAAATGCTAATTTGCTCTTTAAAAAAATCAGTTGTGGTCACCACACAACAGATGCTCATCGTATTTAATAAATTTATGGAATAGAAAAATTTGTATAACAGCAACTATATGACAATACAATAGTATTGTCATAATAACTAAAAACAAAACTGCCTTGACATAAATATATGTCACCTAATATAGTAAAAAATCTTTCAGAACTCATTATACAGTCTTGGACAAAAGTGTGGAACCAAGTAAATATCTCGAGAAATATACATCAGATCGAAAAAATAAAAAATACTTCTTCAATATTTTTTAAAAAGCTATTTTTTTTAAGCGTTCTGAGCAGAGTTTGGAACCGGTACTAAACCAAAAACCGACAAAAACCGTTATTTTGCTGGAAAGAAAATCGGAAATAAACCGAAAATATGTTGAAACATTTTTTCATTTTTTGCTTTTTGTGAACGAATATTCAGTTACTGAAATTGTCGATGGAAACTAGGGATCAATTTGAAATAAAAAATAAAATAAAAAATAAATAAACGCCAAAATTACAAATATTCAAAAAACATTTAAATAAATTTTTTGCATTGGCCGCCATAATCGTATAATGAATAATGAAATAAACATATAAGGGGGGGGGGGGGTCTACTCGTTGTAAATGTCATTCGTATCAGTTTTCCTGATGAAGACGGACCTTGAGTTCGTCGAAATGTCGACTATTAATAAATATTAATACAGATCTTAAACTTAAAGCCGTTTCATTATATACGTATATATCAAATGAGTTCTGAAAGATTTTTTACTCTGTTAGGTGGTATATATTTGTGTCAAGGCAGTTTTGTTTCTGGCTATCATGAGACGCTACAGTACGTAGTTATTGTTATTACAAATTTTTCTATTCCATAAATTTATTGATTACAATGAGGATTTTTAAAAGTAAATTAACATTTTACGCTTTGAAGAGAAATAGTTAAAAAAAATTCACTTACGTTTTTTATTTCCTTCAAATAAGAAATAATTACTCAATTAATGCGTAAAATATACACTTATAATATTATTAAATTGATTATCTTCTAAAAATTTTACCCTCTTGCACCGTAAAATTTTAAACAATGTACCTAGAAATGCATGATTTTCCATTCCTACCATTTGTAGATAATGTATGTATTCAAAATATAACTTTTTTCAAAATTTGCTCAAAAAAAATCTGCAAGAAAATCAGTAAAATGGAGAAAAAATTAGCTACATAATAGCTAAGTAAATTTTTCTCTAACTTATAATAAATTAGCAGAAAAAATTATTGAAAATTTTAAAATGTTTTTACTTAGTTATTAGCTATTATGTAGTTACTTAGCTATTATGTAGCTAATTTTTTTCTCTATTGTATTGAATTTTTTCAGATTTTTTTGAGCAAATTTTGAAAAAAGTCTTATTTTGAAAAAATCCCAAAGGTTTTTCTACTAAACGATGCATAGTAGAATAATGGTTTTTTTACTCAATTATCGTACTCATTATTCCGCATTTTTCCAGACCATGCTTATTTTCCTAGACCTCATAATTTTCGAAAAAAAAAATAAAAACCAAAAAATAAAAAAAATTCTAGCGTCCAAACGGCACATGCTAGCAAATTAAAACTAAAACCAAATGATAGAACTTTTTATGCCCTATTGAAATGTATTCCAAGTATTTCTTCGAATTTTACTCGAGAAAGTATATCGCATTTTATCGAAATTGCCTGTTAAACGCCCATACAAACTTCACGAAAGAACATCCGGTATATATATATATATATATATATATATATATATATATATATATATATTATAACGACACCTCGGCTTCGGTGCGTTATTTTAGTTCTCCTTTTTATTTCCGGATATCGGGCGCCAATCTCGTACTTCCTGCAACCTGTAATACGGGAAAAAGGGAACGGATTGCAGATAGCTCAGTCGCGTTTGTCCGGGGTTCATACACACGTTTAATAGAAGATACACAATTGTATACGTAATTAAAAGAACACAGTTTGAAATACTAACACAAATTTTATTTAAAAAAATTTTATCAAAAGAAATTATTAAATTATAAATTATAAATTAATCTAATTACAACAGTAACAATCAAGAAATTTCCAACAAAGATTTAATAAACTACAGTTCCGTGCTGACCGACTGAAATATTTTTTTTTTAAAACCAGAAATATAATTCAACACCGTTCTATCTGTCCACGAAACTAGATCCAATCTGACTGTCCGAAAAATTAAATTTTATACTGACTGCTGAATTTTTTTCTAAGTTTCAAAAAAAAAATTTAAAACTGACGACCGAATTCTCTAAGTCCGTAAAATCGTAAACGAGTGAGTTCGTTCAGAAGCTAAACAAACTCCCCTCCCCTGGGTCCGGACGCCGGTCAACCAGGGAAGGTTTGTCAGTCTCGACGCGAGACCGAATGTCTTTTTAAGCTACGAATCTTCCCTTTTATAGGCGACAATTCGTTAAAACTAGTTATAACCGCTTGCAGCGCGCTGTCTCACTCGTATTGCGAGAGAGCGCGTCAGTTCTTCTTAATATTGTTAAAAACAACTCTCGGCCGGTCGTAACTATACGCGCAAACAGATGTCTCTACTCATACCGTACGGAGAAAAAAATAATATTTACTAACAGCTGGCCTTCGCACAAAAAAACATTAAAAACATCGGACATGACTGAACATCGCTATGAGATAATTTCGTTCTTTTTATTATATTATAACAAAATAATTCAAATTTTAATTTATCGAAAAACGTTTAATTGACGAACTTAAAATATGGAAAAATGAAATTTTGACCGTTATTATCTCATAGTGAGTTTTACAATTTTGTACAAGTATACAACCCAGATTACATGCTAATCTAAATAAATTTAAATATATGTGTCGTACGCGAAGCGTATCGTCACAATATATATATATATATATATATATATATATATATATATACTGGGTGTCCCATTTTAATCCGCCACCTGCAATAACTTTAAAATCGTGCATCGGACAAAAAAATGTTTTGGATAAAAAGTAAATGGTTTCGAGGGGGACATCTGATGCAGAGACCCTTGCCCCCTCTGGACCCCCTGAGGGGCGGGAAAGGGGGGAAACTTTGAAATCTTAAATGTAACACCCTATTTTTTATTGTAGATTCTGATAGGCCATTAAAAAGTATGTAAATTTTATTTTTAGACTTTTTTTTTATTTTTGATAGATGGCGCTGCAAACAGCATTTTTTTTCTCAGTTTATCAATTTTCAATCTGAAAAAAAAAGTGTAACTAAGTACGATATTCAAGATTTTTTCAGTTCTTTGGGAAGAGGGGGGCAAGGGTCACTGCATCAAATATCTTCCTCGAAACCATTAACTTTAAGTTAATGGTTTCGAGGGGTATAACTTTAAGTTAATGGCTTCGAGGGGATATCTGATTCAGTGACCCTTGCCCCCCCCCTCTTCCCAAAGAACTGAAAAGAACTTGAATATCGTACTTAGTTACACCTTTTTTTCAAATTGAAAACTGATAAACTGAGAAAAAAAATGCTGTTTGCAGCGCCATCTATCAAAGATAAACAAAAATTTACATACTTTTTAATGGCCTATCAGAATCTACAATAAAAAATAGGGTGTTCCATTTAAGATTTCAAAGTTTTCCCCCTTTCCCGCCCCCCAGGGAGTCCGGAGGGGGCAAGGGTCTCTTCATCAGATGTCCCCCTCGAAACCATTTACTTTTTATTCGAAACATTTTTTTGTTCGATGCACGATTTTAAAGTTATTGCAGGTGGCGGATTAAAATGGGACACCCAGTATATATATATATATATATATATATATATATATATATATATATATATATGTTATTTTAGGAATGTTTTTGTAAAACGGGTTACTTAATCACTGAATCAGCTTGTTAAATTTTTGGAAAAAATAGAAATCTCAACATTTCGAGTATTATTATATTAATTTCACAGATATACTTACGAATATTTATTTGTTCAATTTTGTTATAAATGCTTATTGAATTATTATCTAGATAGCATTGGTAGTAGTAAAAAAAAAACCGTCAAAACGGAAAAATAAACAATTTTTTTTAAGTTTTTAATCGTTTGCGCTTACAAAGTTCGGACAAACATTAAGCCACTTTAGATATTTGTTTACGAAAAAAAAAAAAACTGGAGGGAATCTAAAGCCGCGTGAAAATATCTTATTTCTCGTTTCTTTTATCCGTTTCAGTGGGTTGCGCTGAACGGAAGGAAGTCTGAGTTGAGTTTTTGTGCAGGAGTACGCGATAACGTCGGCTGTGAAGACTTATCTACGTATATGATAGACGGACTGGACATATAAGCTTTAATGCTTTTTCCTTCGTTTGAACAGTGAAAAAAGGTTGGTCAAATCGATTGACGTTTTATTAAACTATTCTGACAAAAAAATTCTGCATACAAAGTAAATAATAGCTAAATTGACTTAATAGGTATATGGCCGATGTATATTTTTATATTATTTATATTAGATATAATTATTTAAATAAAAATATTTAAGATAGTTCCCAAGGATACCCTCAAGAAATTTTGAAAAATTTAGTTATTAGTTTTTTTCTACTAAACGATTCATCCTAAAACAATAATTTCTTCACCGGATTATAGTACTCATTATTCCGGATTTTTCTATATCACGCTTATTTACCTACACCTCATAGTTTTTGAGAAAAAATATAAAAATCAAAAATTAAAAAAAAAATTCTAGCGCCCAAACGGCACATGCTATCAAATTAAAACTAAAACTAGATTATATAACTTTTTATTTTATGTCGAAAAGTATTCAGAGAATTTTTCCGAATTTTACTTCAGAAAGAAGTATTTTGTATATTATCGATATCTCATGTTATTGTCTTATATCAACTTGGCGAACGAACACTTTGTATATATTTATATACAGGGTGATTTATTAGTAATTGGAAATATTTTAACTGGAGTATCCTGGGCTCAGAATATGAAGATTTAACGCAAATCACTTAGATAAAATGTGGCTCCTTACTGAGCTGCAGGGTGTTTTATTTAAATATTTGAAAATATTTTAACTGGAGTATCCAAGGCTCAGAATATGAAGATTTAACGCAAATCACTTAGATAAAATGTGGCTCCTTACTGAGCTACAGGGTGTTTTATTTAAATATTTAAAAATATTTTAATTGGAGTATCCAAGGCTCAGAATATGAAGATTTAACGCAAATCACTTAAATAAAATGTGGCTCCTTACTGAGCTACAGGGTGTTTTATTTAAATATTTAAAAATATTTTAACTGGAGTATCCAAGGCTCAGAATATGAAGATTTAACGCAAATCACTTAGATAAAATGTGGCTCCTTACTGAGCTACAGGGTGTTTTATTTAAATATTTAAAAATATTTTAACTGGAGTATCCAAGGCTCAGAATATGAAGATTTAACGCAAATCACTTAGATTAAATGTGGCTCCTTACTGAGCTACAGGATGTTTTATTTAAATATTTAAAAATATTTTAACTGGAGTATCCAATTCTCAGAATATGAAGATTTAACGCAAATCACTTAAATAAAATGTGGCTCCTTACTGAGCTGCAGGGTGTTTTATTTAAATATTTAAAAACGATTTTTGCCCAGTACTTTAAAACTATTAGAGAAAAAGATTGCTTATCTATTATATAGCAAATTTTTTTCTCTATTTTACTAAATTTTTTCAAATTTTTTTGAGCAAATTTTAAAAAAAGTCTTATTTTGAAAAAATTTGTCAAATTTTCAAAAATTCAGTTTTTAATTTTTTCTACTAAACGATACATCGTAGAATAATGGTTTTTTCACTGGATTATCGTACTCATTATTCCGCATTCTTCCATGTCATGCTTATTTTCCTACACCTCTTAGTTTTTGAGAAAAAAAATAAAAACAAAAAAATTCAAAAAAAAATCTAGCGCCCAAACGGCACATGCTAGCAAATTCAAACTAAAACCAAATAATAGAACCTTTTATGCCCTATCGAAAAGTATTCTTACTATTTCTTCGAATTTTTTCGAGAAAGTAGTATATCGCAATTTATCGAAATTACATGTTAAACGCCCATACGAACTTGACGAAAGAACACCCGGTATATTACAATTATAGTAAAAAAAAATTTTCTTTGTATTGATAAAAATTGAAAAATTAGTAGAAATATATTAAATTCTGAAATAAAATTCATATTTTTTTCATTTTCTGAAATGTCATAATAATAATGATCACAAACCACTAAACACATGGGTTTTTCGCGAGATACAAAATTATAAAATAACATAACTTGACGTAAATCATATGTCAATATCATTCCACGCACAATAAGCTTCAACATGTATTATTATTTTTTTATAATATTAAAAACTTACTATTATTACTTAGTTTCTTATTAAATTGTTAATATTATCTTTATGATATATAAAAGAATAAAATAAAATTAATTTATTTATGATAATATCATAATACTGTGTAATAGTGGTTTTGGCATTTAGTTTGCAAATTTGCCGTATGCGGCAAATTTGCCTATGAAAAAATTATAAAATCCTAAAATTATAAAAATCTGTTAAAACCATAATTAAATAAAACAATCTTAATAATAGTAGAATATAATTATGAAGCATATATAAAATTTTTAAATTTTTCTTGTTTATAGTTTGGATAATAAAAGCAAAAAATATGTTTTTTTTTGGAAATTTTTTTTTTTTCTCTATTTATCAAAATAAATAAAAATTCATAAAAATATATATTATTCTACATAGGATATTATATCTGAAGTATTTTTTCGGTACACTAATTATCGTTTTAGTAGAAACTAAAGCCAGTTAAAAAAATTTTTATTTTTATTTTTATTTTTTTTATATTAATCAATTAATAATATTAAATTAATTATTAAATTATTAATTCAACAATCATTATGTAATTTTCCGAACAGTCAGTTACAATAAATAAGTTGTATTAAACGAACAAATTCAATATGAAATTTAACATATGTTTGTATTTGCGTTACGTGCAATTAGAACCCTGTGAACTAACGTTAATGAATTATGGTCGAATTTCGACCACTGGACAACTACTAGTACCTAATAACTATATAAATTTTAAAATTCGCAGACACGATTAGAAACTACAGGGTACAGTCAATTATTTTACGAATAAAATTTTAATATACATATATATATAGATAATTTTTCATCTTGTATTTTACGTTTTTCAGCTATACGGGGTGATTTATTCTGTATGCAAAATATTATATGAATTTTTCTACGGTAACTTGTTATTAAACTCGTAAATTTACTATGCCACTAATAAAAACTCACCTATAGTTGCGCAACTAAATCGAATAGGACCTATGTTTACATGACATTTTTCATTCGAAATGACTTCTCTAACAAATTGTTAAAGCTTGGTAAACTCGTTATAAATCACTCTATGTTTGTATATAGACCTATTTGGTTAATATCTGTAAGACCTGTAGCGTTACAGATATGAACCGAATAGACCCAATCATTATAGTTTTTAGATAATTCACAATCATATTTTTAATGATGTTAAAATTTTAAAAAAAAAAACATACCATAGCAATAATTAATTCAACTATAAACATATGTAAAAAAATACGTAAGAAAAATACTACATAGTCATCCATTTTTGAACTCACATAAATTAAAATTTTGATCCTTGTAATAGGACATAGAAACAATCTAATATGTACAATTATGTAAATACATAAAAGTGAAAAATACAGAATGTATAATAAATAATAAATTTATATTGTAATTTATAATTCAAAAATTCATTAACAGAATAAAAACAATGTGATATCAACAAGTTATGTAATTGAATTTTATAAGAACTTATATCACTATTTTTAATATTGTTAAGAAGTTTATTACATAATGAAATCCCGGCAAAAATCCGATTTTTTGTAGTTAATTTTCTGTTAATTTTTGGAATTATAAGACTATTTTTATTTCTAGTGCAATAACAATGTGTTTCTTTATGTGTATTGAATAAATTTATTTTCTTTTTAATATTATATTAAAAGGTAATATATACCTATAAACAAGGTATAAGCAAAATATTGTAGAATTTAAAATAATTTCTACAAGAACTATATGGTTTAATAATAAGGCTAATAACATTTAATAATTTAATTATTCTTTTTTGAATTAGAAAAACTCTATGTGCAGAGGTAGAACTACCCCAAAAGACAATTTCGTAGAGTGCAATTGACTGGAAATTAGCAAAGTAATAACTTTTTAAAACTGAAATGTCAACTACATTTTTTAATCTAACTAGCTAACCTAGTTTATATTTTTTTTCATATTTGCATGTTCTTTTAATGATATGTTATTTGCAATAACACAATGAAAACATGCTAAACACAAGAATATGTTAATTTCGAAAAATATTTGAGACAACCAGCCAATTCTTTTTTTAATCTTTTTTTTTGATAAATTTAACTTACACTATGAACCAAATAAGTTATTGTAATTAGAAAATTTTTAGATTGGTGTATCAATTAATCTTGGAAAATTTGCAATATATTCTTTTTACTATTAAAATTGGCAACATGGTGCAAAAATAAAATTATTAAATTCTTGTGATTACCAAAAGAATCTTGCATATTTGATAAAAACGGAATAAATGGTATAGTCGAAATAGGATATTTTCTAAAATTTAGAATACGTTCAGTAGCTTATCTAGCTGCGATAAAATTTTAAAAAAAATTTACAATTTTTTCTTTTAAGTTGGCAAAACTGCGAAAAGCAAAACCATTTGACTACCTCGAGGACCTCGAGCACTAACACAAATTACCCTCTTTGGTGCAAAGTTCACGTGTAATCTAAATGGAGTTGCAATTTCAAAATATCATATATTGTATTTTTTCCGAGTTGAGACTGACGTCACAATCGATCGTATGAAAAATCACATATTTCTTTAATATGTTTTTCTTTCTTAAAGCAACTCTTTCTTTGTAGGTAATGTCTGCAAAATTCTGTCCTTTGTTATTCAGTAAGTAGAAAAAGATAAAAACAAATAAAACACCCATTTCTTTTTTACTAATTAGTATTCTCAATAATGTTTTCCTTGTTGCCTGTAATATTAGAAAGAAAATGTACGAAATATAATAAGTAATGGCTGTGTGTGCTAGGTATATACAATATATATTGTATTTCATTTACGTAAGATTGTCCAAGCATAAACTAACAAAATTTTAACTCCTCTTTTGCACTAGACAGGAAATTTAGTTTGTGGGGCCATGCCGAAGCGTTTTTTTTTTTCAAATTTGATTTACAAATATTTTTTCTTGTCCATTAAAAAAACAACAACAAAAAATGGCTTCCAATTTGTTATCAAGAGTTTAAAAAAAAGACATGCCCTCCCCCCTCCAATTTAATCTAACTTACTAATTTTTTATGCCTTTCTGATTCAGACACACAGAGAAAGTTGTGGAACGGCCCGCGCATAAAAAAGAGGATATGGTTGGCGAGAGCTGGAGCCGCTATTTTGTTTTTTCTTTTTACGAAAAAAAACGGATTTTATTGTACATTAACCAAAGAATGAAACTAGTTAAACCCTAATCCAAAAAAGAGCACTTCTTCTCTGAGAAAAGATTCCCAAAGTTCATCCAATTTTCAGGCTAAAGTACAACAACCTCTCCTTAAACACATAGAAGCATCAAAATTTTATATATTTCATTATTATTTTGCTTGTTCAGTTAATTGATTATACGATGTGGTATTTTAGCTCTCAATAATTTATAAATTTCTTTTAAAATATTTATTTTATACTAGATATAGCTAAATATTTTAATTATATAATTATTAGAAATTAAACTTACTTAAAAAAGTAATTAATTAAAATTGATTTAAATCATTGATTAATATTTAAAAAAAATCAAACGATTAAAATTGTGATCTAAAACAAATGATTAAAAATCAACCCAATCCTGGTACCGCCACTGACATGGTCATTGCTAGGTGTAATTTACCCCCCAACATTTGACTTGATTCATAAAGTCTTGTCTGTGACGTCAGTCTCAAGCCAAATAAAATATAGTATACCAAGTTTTAATTTGTTAACTAGAATTTTTTTAAAAAGTATCGGAAAAAACATACAATTGTAATAATAAAGAAAGAAAATGGTTATTCATGAAGGTATTAATACAGTTTGTTATTATTACATTACAATATATTATGCTAATTTAAATAGGTATATATATTTACAATCTTATTGTCAATTTTGAAATTTATAACATAATTTTTTCATATTCGCATGTTCAGTGATAACTATGGAATATTCAAGTACAAAAATAAAAGAAACGAAATATAAAAATATATTAGTATGGAGAAATATCATAATATTTATTTATTTACATTTATCTACTATTTATGGTTTTTATTTAATTTTTACTTATACAAAAATTAAAACAACGTTGTTTGGTATGTTATAAGTTAAATATTATTTTTTTTCAAAAATTACCTTTAAAATACCTATTTGTTTACAGCAATGACTTTGCTCCAATTTAGTGGTTTAGGTATAACGGCTGGAGCACATCGATTATGGTCGCATAGATCTTATAAAGCCAAATTACCTCTACGGATATTTTTGCTGATTTGTAACACACTAGCTTTTCAGGTATTTTTTCTTTTTCAATATAATACAGTATAGTAAACAATTCTCGATTATTCGGGGATTAATTTAATTTAATTTATCGAAATATTAAGTGTATAAAATGTAAAAATAATTTTTCATCTAACTACCTAATACCATCTAATACTAGAAAATCAAACTGACAAAATTGTTATACACGAACAAAAAAAATAATTTAAATTACTGTAAAGCGGAAATAATTGTCATAATTAAAATTAAGAAACTATTTAGGATTTGTTGATTAATTAATTTATGTAACAAAAAATGAAAATTTGTTAATTCTCTTCAAAAAATAGTATAACTCTGGAAAAGTAGCTTCCTTGCGATTCATTTTAGTAGTTATTTAATTTTTTGTGTGTCAGAACTTTCAATGAAATGGTACTTTTTTCTATTTTCCCCTTTGTGAAAGAATTTTTTTACTGTCTGTGATAATCGAGAATATACTAAAATTCGTGTGACACGATCATAGAACTAAATAAGTACTAGATAATATCACAAAAGCTATTTTGGAAAAGTAAAGTATTGTGACAAAAATGAGCTATATTTAAATACAGATAGAATTGAAGATTGCAACAGGAAAACGTAATTTTCAATTAACTGCATTTGTTTAATTAAAAAATTATCCAAAAATATAAATTATAATTACAGGAACGTACAAATTGGTCGGTACTGCAGGTATTTATTCAAAATTCAAATTATATTGCGGTAATAACTTTAACATAGTAAAGAATTTTTTAGAACTCATTATATTAAAATAAAACGGCCTTAGGTTATAGTTCTATATTAATATTAATCTTAATCAGAATAAATAATACAAATAGCATTTACAGTAAATAAACAGAACATAGAAACAAGTTACTAGCTAACAAAATAAGTAACGAGATTACAAAAATTTATAAATTTTTATTTAAATCAGTAGTGCCTGCACATTGATTGATTTTATATTTTTCTTTATAAATTTCTATTGCTTCTCTTATCAATCTGCTGTTAATATTGGATGGATCTTGTAATTATTGGAGTATCTTCAAATTTTACGTCATAAAGATTTTCTAACACATGTTGAGCAATAGCAGATTTAGCTGTATGATTTAGACAGAACTGAATATTAAAAGTAAATTGATAAAAAAAGCAATATAAATGTATAAAAAAAAAGATAACATAATCAATGTACAGGCACTACTAATTTTACAAAAAAAATTAGCTTTCTTTAATTACAAATTTATAAATTTTATGATCTAACTCTTTATTTTGTTACGTCTAGTAACTTGTTTCTATTAATAAATATTAATACAGAACTACAAACTGAAGCCGTTTTAATTTAATTAATTACTTTATCTATCTGCAAGTGATAAGTATGGTACAGGGTGGATAGATATCAGCTGCAAAAATAATGACAAACAAACGCACCAATATATCTGTTACCCTTTAAAATAAATTAAATTCTCTTTAGATACTTTACTCTTTTTGTATATGTTGAGAAAATAGAATATGTGATATATCTACTTCTATTTGGTTCTATGGACGCAATTTATAATTCACTAGAGAAACACGCAGTAGTTCAATTTTCGCAAAGCTAGACAGAAATTCATTAGGTTCTTTAAATTTAATTACTTAAAAAAAAATAATTGGAATTAATTACTTGTCTGATGGATAAGAATGTTTGGATAGTGTAAAAAGTTTGTGCCACATCCTTTGTGTATGTAGGTATATATGTAAAAAAAGAATTTCTAATTGATAATCGGTGAAATATTCCCATGTAATTGGTAATTGCGACTATAATTACTAATTCAAATACTCGAAAATTAATTAAATTACTTTGCAGAAATTCAATTACGTAAAAGTAATTCTAATTTTTTAAAGTATTAAATTACTTTTTAAAAAATTAATGATATGTAAGAGAGTGTGGATATTTTTGAAGATGTTTTTGATAAAATATAAGATAATACGTGTTTGTTTTCATCAACACTTGAAAGACTTTTTTCATTTGCATTGAAAAATATTCAACAAATTAGACCTAATAATATAAAAAATATGATTAACATTAAATCGTTCAAACGTAAGCTGTTTTTATTAAACAACAATTTTTATCCATTATATTAATTAATTTCAATATACAAACACATACAAATTAATGTGTGACAATTTCTATAAATAAATTAATATTATTATTATTATTATTAATAGTTAATGCACCTAGAATACATGGATTGTCAGATAATTTATTAGAAAAACTAGTGCTCGTGAAAACAAATAGTATTTTTAATTTTTAATAGTTTGTATTCATTTTTGACCATAGTTATTTTGTAGATGAATTTGTGTATTTTGGTAGTTTGTTGTCTAGAGATGGCCGTTTTGATCGTGAAATTGCTGGTTGTAAAGTTTTGGGTGCTTTGGGAACTTTTGCTAGGAATGTAAATGTTCCCAAAGAAGTCCGTTTGAGTACCTATATACAATGCAGTTTTGATGCCTACGTTGATGTATAGGGTAGTGAATGTTGGATTTGGTTGCAAAAGCACAAACGGAAAGTGACTGCTGTGGAAATGAGATTTTTATGTAGGTATGTGGTGTAAATAAAAGAGATTGGGTACGAAATAGATTAGTGTATGATGAGTGTAAAATTGAAAAAAATGTTGTAGCAAAAGTTAGTGTTAGTTAGTTAAGATGATTCGGACATGTTGAGCGAATGTCTAATGAACGTTTGGTTAAAAAGATTTATTTAAATGATTTTGATGGTATACGTTTGCGTGGACGTCCGATGAGTAGTTGGAGTGGTATGATTGAGAGTGTTTTGCGTGAGCAAAAGTTTCCAAGTAGTAGAATTAAAACAGCATGTATTAGAGGAATTATGAATGTGGATGAAGCGAAAGTTGCTTGTTTGTATAGAAATGTTTGGAGGAGACTGATTACGGGATGATGAAAAGAGTTTGTGTCACACCCTGTTGGGTACATGGCGTGATTGTGTAGGTATGTATGTATGTATGTTATTTTGTATTGTCCGAAATACATTTTTTAAATATATATTTTCTATGTAAACAAGAATGCCTATTTTTATTGGTTTAGGATAAAGTAATTGAGTATCAATTACTAAGTATTTGGTAATTTAATTACTTTTTACTTCAAACAATTTAAATTCCCAAGAAATTCAATTATTTTTTTTTATAAAAGTAATTGGTAATTAAAATCAATTATATTTTAAAATAATTTATTCAGTTCTGAATTTTCGTGAAAATATATTCGAAAATTGAACGTACTTAAACGCGTTGTTTTTCACGAAAATGAACTTATAATTTTAAACTAAAATGAATGAATAATAAGCAACGTATTTCAAATAGGATTCTGTAATAGATTGGTGTAGAGATCATCGCGTCCATCACAAATTTACTGAAACAAATGCAGATCCTTACAATGCAAAGAGAGGATTCTTTTTCTCCCATATTGGTTGGCTTCTTATAAAAAAACATCCTGATATCAAAACTAAAGGAAAATGTGTTGATTTATCTGATTTGTACGCAGATCCACTACTATGTTTCCAGAAAAAATATTATCTTATTCTAATGCCAGTTATTTCTTTTCTTTTACCAACACTTATTCCATATTACTTTTGGGACGAAACAATATGGAATGCATGGTATAATATGAAATGTATACAGAAAAATCACTTTTAGTGGCTAGGTACGTCATAATCGGGAGGTAAAATTTTGCAACTTGTAAAAATTCTAATGAGCAAAAATACATTCATTATTGAAATTTTTAATTTATGGCGAAATGGCAAAACTATTGTCAAGGCGATTTGAAAGTTAATTTATTTAGTGAAAAAAATTGATGATTTACCTCGCCATTCAGGGTGATTCTCCTGTATTTGGAATAGAGCAACTATTTATGGTAGTTTGACTAGAAATGATTTCTTTTGAAAGGTGTGTGCCAGTGGTAACTCGTTACTGCATAAGTTTAAATTTAACGTGGTTAGTAAACAGTGCAGCCCATATGTGGGGCGATCGACCATATGATAAAACTATGAATCCAGCTGAAAATCGATTCGTAGCGCTTGTTGCACTGGGAGAAGGTTGGCACAACTACCATCATTGTTTTCCATGGGATTATAAAACGGCTGAACTTGGCAATTATTCATTGAATGAAACAACTGCTTTTATCGATTTCTGCTCAATACTTGGTTTAGCATACGATAGAAAAACTGCTTCGACATCGTTAATACAACAAAAAGTTGAGAATGTTGGTGATGGTACATACAAATATTAAATATACTATTTTTTTATCAAATACCCAAAACAACTATACTTTTCAAGTGGTGTAATCATGTAATAGTAATAAAAAAAATCTTTTTCATTCATTTGATCCATTCTGTATCTCATTTTTACCCTGATACTTAAATAATTTTAGTTATTATTTAACAAAAATTATAAATCTTTTTATGATATTGTAATTTATTGTAAACAAGATTAGAAGTATATGGGGAAACCCATATATAGACTACTTTGACATTATCACATAAATGATAAGAAATAGGAATAAAAAATTTTTTTACCGAAAGTTGGCAACATGGTATTTCTATAATATATAATATTATAGGCGCTAAGGGTCTCTTTTGTAAAAATTTCATTAAAATCGGATAAATAATGCGGGCATAACAAATTTTTAGAAAATTATTAATTTTTTTTTTCGGAAAGTTGGCAACACCGTATTTTAATAAAATTATTATTTATGTGAGCACTAGGAGAAACTTTTCTGAAACTTTGATCGAAATCGGATAAATAATGTAGCCACAATGATTTTTTTTAAATTTTAGTAAATTTATTTTCGATAAGTTGGCAACACTGTATTTCGTTAAAATTGCATAATTTATGCGGGCACCAGGAGAATTTTTAGTGAAAATTTGATTAAAATCGGTTGAATAACGTGTTCATAATAAATTTTTTAAAATATTAGTAATTTTTTTCTCAGAAAGTTGGCAACAATGTACTTTGTTGTAATTATCTAATTTATATAGATACCAGAAGAACCTTTTGTGAAAATTTGAACAAAATCGGTTAAACAACATGGCCGTAATAAATTTTTAAAAATTTTAGTAATTTTTTTCCCAGAAAGTTGGCAACACTGTATTTTATTAAAATTATGAAATGTATGTGGGCACTAGGGGAATAGAGAAAGAATGTTTTTCCATTTGTAATGCAGTAAATAAAATATAACATTTATATATATATATATATATATATATATATATATATATATATATATATATATATATATTAGGGACGAGTCTTCTCTTAACTGGGAGAATTATTTTATGGAAACCGCAAAGTTAGCGGCAAAAAATAGTGAAGATTTGGTCAGAGAAGTTGGAGCTTGTATTTCAAATGAAGAAAACAAACTTGTCAGTATTGGCTATAATGCTACTCCAAATGACAATGAAGAAAATTATAATCAGTATATTCTAAATAAAGATATAAAGATGCAGTACAGTAGAATAGTTTTATTATTTTATAAAATATACCGACGGTTGAAAATATCGAGACATTGAAAATTGTTTTTTATGAGAATATTTTTTTTTTACATAAATGTAAACGTTTTTACAGCAAAATACAACAAATATTAAACAGCAAAAGTATTGTAAAACTTTCCATATTAAAAAAAAAATGATTTTTTTTTTGTGTTTGTATTACATTTAAAATTAACTTATACAAACATCAAAATACAAATCTAAAATTTAACGTATTTCTAATGCTAATTTAGTAATATTTGTTTCAATTGTTTTTGAATGCACCATTTTCGTAACATATAAAGATATTTTTTATTTTAAAAATACGTATTTTTCTAAGACTGTTTTGATGACTCGATTTACATAGATGCCCTATAGCATTATTCAGCTGCACAACTTATAATAATTGTTGTACATTAATTATCTGTTATTTCTAGTGTGTCATGCAGAAGTAAATGCTATATTAAATAAAAAGTGCTCAAGCCTAAAAGGATGTAAAATCTATGTGACATTATTTCCTTGTAAGGCTTGTGCTAATGTTATTATACGTAGAAGCAGGAATTAAAGAAATTATTTATGAGAAGGAAAATGACACAAAAAGATATAAAGGTGACGAAAGTTTGTTTGACAAACTAAATATTATATATCGTAAATATAATAAAACTGGAAATTCAAATAATTCCAGTAAACGTAAATTTGGTGACAATAAATAATATATACATGTTATTATAATACGAGGAGAAAAAACATCTTGTAGCTACATTTCTCCACTATAAACACACCAATTTTCGCTAAATTCTGTTTGCTTCATTTCTGCCAATAATCGTTACAATAAAGACGTATTGCAATAACGTGCTTAAAAATCAAATTCGTTTTGGAGCCTTGTAATTTTCACTAATTTCCGAATTTTTAAAAGGAAATAAAACGCATTTATTTTACCACAAATATTCAAGTAAACAAGATTAGAAGTATATGGGTAAACCCATATATAGACTACTTTGACATTTCTCGGAAAGTTGGCAACACTGTATTTTAATAATATTATAATTTATGTGGGCACTAGGACATACTTTTCTGAAAATTTGATCAAAATCGAATAAATAATGTAGCCACAATGAATTTTTAAAAAATTTTGTGATTTTTTCTCCATAAGTTGGCAACAATGTATTTTGTTAAAATTGCATAATTTATTTAGGCACTAGGAAAAACTTTTATGAAAATTTCATTAAAATCGGTTAAATAAAATGGTCATAATAAATTTTTAAAAATTTTACTAATTTTTTTCTCGGAAAGTTGGCAACACTGTATTTTGTTAAAATTACATAAATTATATGAATACTAGGAGAATCTTTTGTGAAAATTTGAGTAAAATCGGTTGAATAACATGGCCATAATAAAATTTTTAAAACTTTAGTAATTTTTTTCTCGGAAAGTTGGCAACATTGAATATTAATAAAATTATGTAATTAATGGGAGCATTAGGGAAATCTTTCCTGAAAATTTGATCAAAATCGGATAAATAATATAGCCACAATGAATTTTTAAAAATTTTAGTAATTTTTTTCTCGGAAAGTTGGCATCACTGGAAAAAACCAAAACCACATGACCATCTTGGGCACCAGACAAATTTATCCTGAAAATTTCATTAAAATCGGTTGAACCGTCTAGGAGGAGTTGCGGCCACAAAATTTTGACTTACGACCGAGCGAGCGAGTGAGCGAGCGAGCTGACGACGCACATCCATACACCCACATAAACTAAGTTCAGATTCGTCATCTACAGGCTATATAAAAGATTTCTATACAATTTTTTTTTTTTTTTGAAAATGTTACAGACACCGTACCAAACGCTATACTACTTTTTCCTTGCAGTCAAAGTAGTAAAAAGGCAGTAAAATTGTGGAGCAGCCAAACACCAACATATTGAAAAAAAATGGCGAGGTTAGAAAATTGATTCAACGGTGTGAGAAATGTCTAGACTCTAAATAGAAACTATGTAAATGTAAAATTATATAATAAAAATGAAGTTTCAAGCTTGTTTTTAATTTTATTCGAATATATCTCTTTCCTTTTACGAGTTACAAAATTTATTACTAACAATAAAATTTTATAATTTTAACGAAAGTAAGTAAAACAATTTTTGCTCCAACTATAAAATTAATTGGTATAGAAACATTCAAAAAAATTTGATCTGGTTAGATATTTTAAGTAAATTTGTATCAGTTGATGTAGTTTAAAAAATTTGAATTTTAGGCGAATGATATTAATGCCAGATAAAACTAACAAAAAAATTTAATAATAATGATAATAATATCAACAAAATGTATAAATTAGTTTAATGCGACTAAGTGAATATTTAAACATGTGTGAAATTCTAGCTAATTTAACACATTGTACCTATATAAAAATATAAATATGTAATTTTTAAAAAACACGTTGTACATAAATTTCTTAGATACATCGTAAATAATTGCACTGCATCTCCGTAAAATAATACGGCTTATATAGAGAGAGAGAAAGAAACAAAATGAAATAAGTGAAAAAGAAATTAAGTGAATATAAATAGTTTTGAAAGTAGTTTTTGAAAAAAAAAATGTTTGCCGAAATATCGGATTTTGTCATCTGAAAAATATTAAAATCAAATGAAAATGATATAAAAATATCTCTCATATAGAGAAATCTATTATTATTATAGTTAGTGGGTTCGATTAGTTATAATTTAGTGTGCACCAATATACCTAATATTTGATAATTTCTACCCAACGAAATGTCTAATAATAATATTAATTTCACGCATTTGTTATTTGTTGTTAATAGTTAATAAGTTAAATTAGCTTAACGTATGTCTTAGACATGACTTGTTGTTAGGACATGTGTCGCGAAAGTAAGAGTTCCCGTGTTCCAATCCCAACAAGGCCAGTAATATATATATATATATATATATATATATGTCTGTATATATATTGAAACGGCTTTAAGTTTAAGATCTGTATTAATAAATATTTATTAATAGTCGACATTTCGACGATCTCAACGTCCATCTTCATCAGGAAAACTGATATGAATGACATTTATAACATATACGAGTAGACCCCCTTTATATGTTTATTTCATTATTCATTATGCGATTGTGGCGGCCAATGCAAAAAATTTATTTAAATGTCTTGAATATTTGTAATTTTGGCGTTTAGTTTCTAAATGAAACAATGGAAAATTGTTTTTGTTTTTAATTTTTCATTTTTCTGTCGATGCCTTCGGGCCGTGTCTTGAGAGTTACGTTACAAACAAGACTATGAATCAAGTCGAATTGCTGGAGGTAAATTACGCTTGTAAATGCTGCTAGCCACACCTCTCGCGCTATGAAAATTCACAACAAACTAATACAGTGGCGGTGGCGGTACCAGGATTGGGTTGATTTAATTATTTGATTTTAATCACAATTTTAATCGTTTTGATTTCTTTAATATTAATCAATGATTTAAAATTTTTTTAATTAATTACTCGTTTTAACTAATTATGTTTCTAATAATTATTTAGTTAAAATATTTAGCTATATTCAGCATAAAATTAATATTAAATCAAAAATTTATACACATATTAATGCGGTATATATTTAGGGTATATAATATTGTAAAATTTGTTTATGTTAAAAGTGTTAACTGCACATGTCCAAATATCTTGTGCGTATTGAATACAACGAAGAAAATATTCAAATAGAAATTAAACATTGTCGTATTTTGTTTGTTCTACATTAGCATTCTTAAATATAACTTTGTTCCCACATAAATAAATATATTATAAACTAATTGTAATAACTACAAAATGCTTACAAACTTTATGGAGGTGGCAATAAGGCATAAACTTATAAATAAATTTGTATAATAGCGTTATTATCTAGTAAATGCATATTCATTTTTAAATAAATACAATACAATAATTTAACAACGATGACATAGACAAATTAAAAATTTATATTAATGTGTCATACATTTCATTTAACATAAATATAAAATCATAAAATATTGAATACATTTACAAATAAAAAAAATTATTTACACATTCCTCTAAAACTTTGTCGCATGTTATAGCCACTTATTTTTTAAGGCTAAAAAGTATTTAACTGCGAAAAAGTCAACTTCAAATTGAAAATAAAGACTTGCACGCTAATTTGTTTATTTATTTTTTATGTTAATTAATAATTATATAAAATTTTTTTAAAGAAACGTACACAGAAATTGTTGGTAAATAAAATAAAAAAAAATTATGAGATATGATCGGTTAAAGTTAAAAAATAATTAAATTTAAATTTTTTAATTTTTTTGGAAAAAGTGGATTTCTGAAATTTTGCCAAAAAAAAAAGAAATAGTGCATCTACCCACCATCACATCGGGCAGAAAATTTCCTATAAAATGTTGATTTCAAAAATTATATACTACAAATTTGTGTTGGGGCGGAGTTAAAACAAGATTAGAAGTATATGGGTAAACCCATATATAGACCACTTTGACATTATCACATAAATGATAAGAAATAGGAATAACAAAAATTTTCACCGAAAGTTGGCAACATTGTATTTTGATAATATATAATATTATAGGCGCTAAGGGTATCTTCTGTAAAAATTTGGTTAAAATCGGATAAATAATGCGGGCATAACAAATTTTTATAAAATTATTTATTTTTTTTCGGAAAGTTGGCAACAGCGTATTTTAATAAAATTATAATTTATGTGAGCACTAAGAGAAACTTTTCTAAAAATTTGATCAAAATCGGATAAATAATGTAGCCACAATGAATTTTTAAAAACTTTAGTAATTTTTTTCTCGAAAAGTTGGCAACACTGTATTATATTAAAATTACGTGATTTATGTGGGCACTAAAGAAATCTTTCCTGAAAATTTGAGCAAAGTCGAATAAATAATGTAGCCACAATAAATTTTTAAAAACTTTAGTAATTTTTTTCTCGGAAAGTTGGCAACACTGTATTATATTAAAATTACGTAATTTAAGTGGGCAATAAAGGAATCTTCCCTGAAAATTTGAGCAAAATCGGATAAATAATGTAGCCACAATGAATTTTTAAAAATTTTAGTAATTCTTTTCTCGGAAAGTTGGCATCACTGGAAAAAACCAAAACCACATGACCATCTTGGACACTAGGCAAATTTATCCAAAAAATTTCATTAAAATCGGTTGAACCGTCTAGGAGGAGTTGCGATCACAAAATTTGGTCTGACGACCGAGCGAGCTGACGACGCACATCCATACACCCACATAAACTAAGTTCAGATTCGTCATCTAGAGGCTATATGAAGGATTTCTATATACAATTTTTTTTTTTGAAAATGTTACAGACACCTTACCAAACGCTATACCACTTTTCCTTGCAGTCAAAGTGGTCTAAAGAAATAGATTCCTACATTGACTGTTGCTGTCTTTGTTCAACTTACTGAATAATAAAGGACAGAATTTTGCAGACATTACCTAGAAAGAAATCGCTATAAGAGCTCTTTAAGAAAGAAAGAGAACGAATTAAACAAGTTTGTGATTTCTCGTACGATCGATTGTGACATAAGTCTGAACAGCCAAGCTAAACAGTATATATCGTTAGGATTACAATACTTCTCTTATCATAGTTGACAGTTGGTAATAATAACAAGATTAAAATTATATGGGTAAACCCATATATAGAACACTTTGACATTTCTCGGAAAGTTAGTAATACAATATTTTTATTAAAATTATAATTTATGTGGGCACTAGGAGAAATTTTTTTAAAAATTTAATCAAAATCGAATAAATAATGTAGCCACAATAATTTTTATAAAAAATTTTGTAATTTTTTGCTTGATTAGTTGGCAACACTGTATTTTGTTAAAATTGCATAATTTATTTAGGCACTAGGAAAATCTTTAATAAAAATTTGATTAAAATCGTTTAAATAAAGTGGTCATAATGAATTTATAAAATACTTAGTAATTTTTTTCTCGGAAAGTTGGCAACACTGTACTTTGTTAAAATTACATAATTTATTTAGGCACTAGAAAAATCTTTAATAAAAATTTGATTAAAATCGTTTAAATAAAGTGGTCATAATGAATTTATAAAATACTTAGTAATTTTTTTCTCGGAAAGTTGGCAACACTGTACTTTGTTAAAATTACATATATTATATGAATGCTAGGAGAATCTTTTGTGAAAATTTGAATAAAATCGGTTAAATAACATGGTCATAATAAATTTTTAAAAACTTTAGTAATTTTTTTCTCGGAAAATTAATACTATATATTAATAAAATTATATAATTAATTGGAGCATTAGAGAATTTTTTCCTGAAAATGTGATCAAAATCGAATAAATAATGTAGCCAATATGAATTTTTAAAAATTTTAGTAAATTTTTTTCTTGGAAAGTACTACACAAATTTAGACTGAAAATTTCATTAAAATCAGGTGAACCGTCTACGAGGAGTTGCGATCACAAACATCCACACACCTACATAAACTAAGTTCGGATTCGTCATCTATAGGCTATATGAAAGATATCTATACAATTTTATTTTTTTTTTAAATGTTACAGACACCGTACCAAACCCTATACCACTTTGGTAAAAAATATGAAAAGATGAAAAGTCGTATCAAAAAATGACGCATGTTTCTTTTTTAAGCTATAATATATCGGACTTTAGTTGAAAGGTTAAAATATTCTAACTATATGTTAATATGATACTGTTTATATTAAATACAGAAATAATTTAAATAATTATTTCAATAAATATTTAAAAATAATTTTAATATACCACGTGTTTTTAACACTGACTAAATAGTATAAAATACTTCCTTCTAGCCTCATACAGATTTATTATATTTATAAGATATTTACTAGTCGTATCGACTAGTGGAAAGGTTAAAATAATTCATAAAATATTATCTTTATTAATATTAAATTTGCATTAAATAAATTAATTAAATATATCATATATACAAACATTATTCTGTGTAACGAAATAATCTAAAATTGAGTAAATTTTTGAGAATGCCACCAAACACAAGTGGTGAGAGTACGGCTATAGAGCCAGCCATATTAAATAATCAAAAATCATCGAGTAAATTTAAATTAGAATGGAAGAATATTGCAGTTCTAGGCTATATACATATAGGTGCGATTTTTGGAATTTACTGTGCCTTCACTTCTGCCAAATTATTAACAATGCTTTATGGTAAGTATATTACTTATTTTTTATTTTTTATCTCTATATCAATAGAAAATTTATGAATAACATTTATATAACAATGGGATACGCTGAAAAATAGTAATCTGCCGCTATTATTTTGTATTTGTACGTGCAATCAATTACTTACATTAGAAGATATTCAAACAAAATTTTGTGTTTCTATATCCAGAAAA
Source organism: Clivina fossor (assembly GCA_963966155.1). NCBI lineage: Eukaryota > Metazoa > Arthropoda > Insecta > Coleoptera > Carabidae > Clivina > Clivina fossor. Next base: position 29,858,521 of record OZ014555.1, read on the forward strand.
AGTAGAGGAACACAAATAATCAGTGCCAGTGATCAACTCTATTTCAGTTTTAATAATATAAAATAAAATAATCTAAATTTAAATTGACGGCGAGTGGTCAATTTTGATTGGGTAATAAATTGAAAAGAGTTGATCTTGGGATAGGTCCATCGTCTGAATTAAGAAGGTTACCTTTATTTTTGAAAAAAAATCGGTTCAGTTTTGAGTGATTAATTTTAAAATTTCTAAGAAAAACTTATTTTCTACCATAATTTAGAACAATTTATTCCTACTTTTATCATAAACATACTACGTAAACTGATACAATAATGTAATATAAACAATAAAAATTATTAATTAATTAATTGAAGGTGTAATAATTAAAAGTATGTAATATATGACAATAATACAATTTATTATATAATATACCGGGTGTTCGTTCGTCAAGTTCGTATGGGCGTTTAACATGCAATTTCGATAATTTGCGATATACTTCTTTCTCCAGTTAAATTCGAAGAAATACTTAGAATACTTTTTGATAGATAATAAAAAGTTCTATAATTTGGTTTTAGTTTTAATTTGCTAGCATGAGCCGTTTGGGTACTAGAATTTTTTTTAGATTTTTTGGTTTTTATTTTTTTTTTCTCTAAACTATGAGTTGTAGGAAAATAAGAATGTTATGAAAAAATGCGGAATAATGAGTGCTATAATTGAGTAAAGAAACCATTATTCTAGGATGCATGGTTTAGTAGAAAAAATAAAAACTGAATTTTTGAAAATTTTTCAAGGGGGATTTTTTTTAAAATTTGCTCAAAAAAATCTGAAATTTTTTTAGTAAAATAGAGAAGAAAATTAGCTACATAATAACTTAGTAACTTTTTTCTCTAACTCATTTTGGTTTGGCGTGAAAGAAACAATAAATTAAAATGCAAGAAATATTAATTTTCAATAATTTTTCCTGCCAAACCATTATGAGTTACAGAAAAAAGTTACTTAGCTATTATGTAGCAAATTTTTTCCAATTTTTTTGACCAAATTTTGAAAAAAGTCTTATTTTGAAAAAATCCCAAGGAAATTTTCAAAAATTCAGTTTTTAATTTTTTCCTTCCTGCTAAACGATGCATCCTAGAATAATGATTTCTTCACTCAATTATAGTCCTCATTGTTCCGCATTTTCCCATACCATGCTTATTTTCCTACACTTCAAAGTTTTTAAGAAAAAAAAATAAAAACCAGACAATCAAAAAAAATTTCTAGCGCCCAAAAAACACATGCTAGCAAAATAAAAGTAAAACCAAATTATAGAATTTTTTATGCCCTATCGAAATGTACTCTAAGTATTTTTCCGAATTTTACTCGAGAAAGAAGTATATCGCAAATTATCGAAACTGCATGTTAAACACCCATACGAACTTGAACAACGAACACCCGGTATGTTAACATAACAAATTTTTGTATGCAAAATTTTTATAAATTTATAATTAGAAGAAAATATAAATTACCTTTAATTATTAAAATATTTTCCAATGTATTTCCATTTAAACTGTTTAAAGATTATTGAAAGCAAAGTTATTATCAAAGAAATACACCTACCTCAAAGTGATCCCTAGTTTCCATCGACAATTTCAATAACTGAATATTCGTTTACAAAATGCAAAAAATGAAAAAATGTTTCTGCAAATATCGGTCTATTTTCGATTTTCTTTCCAGCAAAAATAACGATTTTTGGCGGTTTTTGGTTCAGTACAGTTTTCAAATCCTGTTTAGAATTCTTGAAAAAAAAAATCGTCATCGTCTGTTTCGGAATAGATAGTTCTTTTTTATGTTTCGCCCAGATTGCTTGACCTCGGCCACGAATCTCTAGGCTCAGCACAATAATCATCGCTTTCTACTCCTCGTAACATAATATACTAGACTTTGTTTCTAAAATATTTCTTCTTTATTTGTTTAGGAGTTGTATTAATTTGGTTAGGAATATTCGGTACAATAGTAGGCACTCATCGTTTATGGTCACATAGAGCATTCAAAGCTACGCAACCTCTAAAAATAATTTTATTCGTTACATCTCATCTGTCATTTCAGGTATGTATAATAACATATACACAAAGACTAGATTGTACAACTTCAATTTCTACAAGATTTTAAAGTCCAAATAAACTCAATTCACACTAATTGATTTTATTTTTGTCTTTATAAATTTCTATTGCTTCTCTTACCAATCTATTGTTAAAATTGTTGGATATTACAATTATATAGTATCTTTGAATTTTACATAATGAAGATTTTCTAACGAATATTGTGCAATAGCAAATCTAGTAGAAACAGTTCTACCTGTCTGTCCAACATTAGCACGGGGTACTATATATATATATATATATATATATATATGAGATATTGGGATATCCGTCATCAATGTAGGGCTAAATAATTCAAAACTCTATTCGAATTTAATTCCGAGCTTTCGGCCTTATTTTAGGCCGTTTTCAGGGAAAAGTTCGAAGAGATTAGTATTAGTGGTTGAAGCTCGCAAAAACAAACACATATCTTTATACAGAATTCATGAAATTGGACATGGTGTTTGAGATTCAAAATTATTTTTGATTGTTACAAATTAAAATGAAATAAAGTTATAAATAATAAAAACACATTTTTTTTTTTGTTGATGTATAAAACTTTGTCTGATTTTTCAAAGAAACATTATACTAATTAATGAATTGTTCGAAAAAAAATAATTTTACTATTGTAATTTATTTTTAAAATTTTGACACCATTTTGTAAGATCGTATATCGATTTAAGCGAAAACAAAATACTATAATAATTTTGTAATTTTAAGTAAAATAGTTAATTTATCATATTATATACGTTTCTTTATCGAAAAAATAAGTAAAACTATATTATGTAAAACCTGCTGTAATTCAGTTACCCCGCGTTTAAACCCCGACAAGGTAAATGCATTTTGTTTTTCATTTAAAAAATTAACTAATGATTTAATTAGTTCATCAAAACAAATTAATGACGATTTAAGCAACAAAAAAAAATACTATAACTTAAAATAGAATACGCCATCTGTAATCTATATAGGTATATAAAATCAAGTGTATGTCTGTTGGTCCTTTATGCAATACTACACCATTCATCCGATCGCCATGAAACTTTGGAAAGTTGTTCAGTACACTGCTGCGAAAGTTTTTGGGGCCCCAGGAAAAATATTGAAAAGTGTGAAAGAAAATGATTCCAAATAAATTTGAAACTTTGGGAAGTTGTTGAGTACACTCCCGCGAAGGTTTCTGGGGCCTAAGGAAAAATATAAAAAAGTGTGAAAGAAATTGATTCCAAATAAATTGAAAATAATTATAAGATGAAAAATGTAATTGATTTTGTTTTGTAATAAAAAAAAAATCATAAAAAATTTAATATTCACATTAAAATAAAGGCAAGACAACGTTTGCCGGGCCAGCTAGACATTTCTAATATTCATAATATTAAGGATGAGACTATTTATACATACGGTATGTATACGCAATTGGCTATTTATACATACTGAAAAAAAAAACCTGAACCAACCTACTAACCTAACCTACCCTAAATAGCCAATTGCGTAAACATATTCTATGTATAAATAACCAATTGCGTATACATAACGTTTTTAGGTCTTTCATAAACAGTTTTTGGTCGAGAATCGAAAAATACAATAAAAATGGGGGGTTACATTTAAGTTTTTCAAGTCACTCTACCCCCGCCCCCCGGGGGCGGTGGGGGGTAGTTCAGTGCCACGGTTAAATACCTCTCCAAAAATAAAGAAAAGCGTGTTTTATAACTTACCGATCCGTCGTTTCGTTTTCGAGATATTCAACCGTTCCAGGACTTTTGGGTCACGCTATATATATACAACTAACATTGCTAGATTTATAGACACATATTGTGATGTACTCGACTAAATTAAATACATGAGTTTATCATGACCAGTCTAAATATAGAAAATGCATTACCTTGTCGTTGTGCTTTTGTGGCGCTGTTGATTAGCATTTTTTTTTCATTTAAAAATTAACTATTGATTTAATTAGTTTATCAAAATAAATTAATGGCGATTTAAGTAAAAAAACAAAACGAAATACATATGAATAATATTTATATATTTGATAGGGATCAATTGTAAACTGGGCTAGGGATCATAGAAGTCATCATAAGTTTTGTGATACGGATGCAGATCCTGTTAATCCATCAAGAGGCTATTTTTTCGCACACATTGGTTGGTTGCTGCTAAAACGACATCCGGAAGTGCATGTTAAAGGAAGAACACTAGATCATACCGATTTAACCAGCGATCCATTATTACAATTCCAAAAGAAATACTATATTATTCTTGCTACGTTCATCAACTTGATATTTTCTGCCCCGTTGCCCATGTACCTTTGGAATGAAACATTTTTTAATGCTTGGTGAGTCAATACTTTAACAAGTTCTTTGTACAAAATATGATAATGGAGCCATTCAGAAATATAGATTTGCAACAAACGTGAGTGATTGCCACAAGTTTTATCAAACAAAAAAAGTAACAGAGACAATTAAAGCAAAATATTTTATGTAAATAACGAAATAAAATTAATTAACATATTTTGAACGACAACTAAAACTATAATAGTAATAATAATAATAGTCTTTATTTAGCTCAAATACTATAAAAAATACAAAATAATAATACATATAAAAAAATATAAATCATATAAACAAATTTCTTATTAAATCTATTATAAACCTAAAAGTCCTTTATTTAAATAATAATCCTTAAATCTAATTTTTAATATTTTTAAATATGAGTTCTTAAAACTATCAGCTAATTTATTGTGTCCCAAAAAGTTTTATACAAATGGAGAAAAAGTTTATCTTACATTTCACAAAAAAAATATTCTTGATAAAAAGCTCTGCATGACTTATCTGTATTTAAGTACAAAATTTTTAAAACATTTGCTGGAAAACAGGGAAAATCAAAATCTTGATTGAGAGTAAAATTACGTTCAAACTGTAGTGGAGAGCAAAATGTTCATTGAAATTGTTATTAAGTAGCAAAAAATTATGTCCACTTCTAGATTTGTAATTTCCCTAGATAAAAATTACAAGATATTATTAAGCAGATTATTTATTTATTTATTATTTATTTTTTTTATCTACAAGTGGACATAATTTTTTGCTATTTAATAACAATTTCAATAAACAATTTGCTCTCCACTACAGTTTCAACGTAATTTTACTCTCATTCCAAATCATGACTTTGATTTTCCTCTGTATTCCGGTGAATGTTTTAAAAAATTTGTAATTAAATTGGGATGTGCACGTCATGCAGAGCTTTTTATCAAAAATATTTTTTATGTGAAATGTAAGATAAACTTTTTCTCCATTTGTATAAAACTTTTTAAGGACAAACTGTATATTTGAACTCCTTTAGAAGTATGTAATGCTGACAAATTGACTTATCGCACATCCCTGCTTATACTAGCGCTAGGGGTTAGGGAGACATTTTATCCACTTTGTTTTTTCCACTCCGTTTTTTCCACTCCGTTTTTTCCACTCCATTTCTTCCACTCCATTTCTTCCACCGTACTTTTCTTCCGCCAAACTTTTCTTCCGCCAATACTTTTTTCCACCAAATTTTTTGGTTAGGTTAGGTTAGTTTAGGTTAGGTTAGGGTTAGATTATGTTTGGTAAGAAAATTAGTGGGAAAAAACGAATTAGTGAAAAAAAATTTGTAGTGAAAAAGGGATTGGTGAAAAAAAGAATTGGTGGAAGAAAAGTATTGGTGGAAATAATGGAGTGGAAAAAATGGGGTACAATCGCGCTAGGGTTGAGGTGTGATTAATCCAACCTTAATATTTCTTAAAAAAAATGTACCGTATTAATATTTAATAATAAAACATGCACTGATATTCCTATGTATTTTTTTAGGTTTGTAGCAGGAACGCTTCGTATTTGCGCAATAATACATGTAACATTACTTATCAATAGTCTTGGACATTCAGTGGGCACTAAACCATATAATAGGAAAACTTCCGGAGTTGAGAATACATTGAATCATATTTTAACTATCGGCGAAGGCTGGCATAATTTCCATCACGCTTTTCCCCGCGATTACCGTCAAGGTGAATTCGGAGGGCTGCTGCCATCTATGACACAATTTATAGATTTATTTGAGAAAATTGGATGGGCTTATGATTTAAATGCCACACCGCAATCGCTTATAGATAGAACCAAGATAAATGTGTTAAAAGAACATCATTCCTATTAATATATGCAACTAGTTTTTTATTTAAATTAAAAATAAAATTCATGTACAACTTTTATAATAATATTGTAAACAATAAATAATATTTAAATGCAACAACTAATATAAGTAACTTACCTAATATATATTTGTACAGAAACATAATTTGTTTTGATAGATTATGTAAAAACACAATATAAACAATAATAATAAAAAATCTCTTAGGCCCGTAGTTCCATCTCTTTTGTTTATGAAAAAGTGCTTTCACTTTTCATTTTAAAATAAATTTTTACTTCTACCTCTTATCAAATATGAATAGTATTTGTATTCTTAATATTTAATATTATAATATTCAAATAAACTAATTAAAATTGTTTAATTAGTAATTTTAAGTAAACGTCAAAAGTATATTTTGACAAATATTAACGATAAAGGTTATTATTTATTATAAAACACTTGGTTAGTTTCACAAAAATATTTTAATTACTCGATGATCGTTTCAACCTTTCGGCCATCATTACGAGTTACAAGTACCTACTTGTAATGTTCATACAAATTATTGTACTTGTAAATTTTAAAAACAAATTTTTATTAAATTATTAGGAAAGCCAGATTTTTGCTATTCATAGAGATTTTGTATTTTTATCATTATATATGTTGCTATAGAATTATATAAAATTTAATAATATTTATATAATGGTATTTGGAAAATAAATTCGGAAATAAATTTGCATTAACTTGTCATTAATTTCCAATCAAATTGAAAACAATACAACTTATATCTGTGCCTTTTTAAAATTATTTATTATATTCCATTTTTGTGATGAATAATTTTTAAGATATGTTATACATAATAAAAATGTTGATCCATATTCCTACCTCTTTTGTTTATGAAAAAGTGCTTTTATTTTTTGCTATAAAACAAATTTTTATTGCTCTCTCTTATCAAATATAAATCGTATTTCTATTTTTGATATCTAATATTATAATATTTACAAATAATTGAATTAAAATTTTTTAATAAGTAATTTTAAATAAACGTGAAAAGTAATTTTAAAGAAAACCACTTTAAAAAGTGAAGTGAGATAAGTGAGCTGATTTTAAAGTCATATTTTTTCAGTGTATGTATTAATAAAAATGTATGAACTTTATATATATGTACATATTAAAATAAATTAGAATTACAATACAAGCATGTATATTGACTATTCATCAATTGAGAATATTCAAAGTAACCTTGATTTTATTGAATTAATGAATGCTATTTGGTTCACATGTGCATGCAATTACATATATATATATATATATATATATATATATATATATATATTGAAATAATATACTTATACTTAATATATATATACAAGATTAGAGCATATAGGTAAACCCATATATAGACCACTTTGGGATTATCATATACATACATATATATATATATATATATATATATATATATATATATATATATATATATATATATATATATATATATATTAAGAAAAGAAAATAATTTTGTTATATTTTATTCTCAATAGTTGGCAACGCTATCCAAAAATAAAATTATATAATTTTTGCAGGCACTAAAAAAATTTTTCTCTAAAATTTTTATTAATCTCTGATATCCAGTGTAACCAAAATATAATTTTAGTAATTTTTTTAGTTGTTAACCTTGTAAAACACTAAAAATTTGTATGTGGGCACTAATAGAACCTTTTGTATAAATTTGAATAATCCCGGATAAATAGTAAAGCAATAATAAAATTTTAAAAATTTTAATGTTTTTTTCTCGGATAGTTGGCAATACTGAACATTAATAAATTTATATAATTTATCAGGGCGCTAGAAGAGACCTTTGTAAAAATTTGATTAAAATCGAATTGTTAAACTGTCTAGGAGAAGTTGCGAACTTAAAATTTTGACTGACGACCGAGCGAGTAAACTGATATCGGACATAAGTGTACCCTTATAAATGAATTTCGGATTCGTCTGATCTAGAGGTTATATGAAGGATTTCTATTTAATTTTTTTTTTAATTTTGGAAAATGTTACAAATACCGTACCGAATGCAACTACACCCTTTTTCCTTTCAGTCAAAGTGGTAACAAATGTATAGGCTCATATTTTAAGAATAATCTTTAATAATAAGTTTTAACTAATCAGAAAATTATAAATAACACAAAAATATGTATGTATAGTAAAACAAATTTATATTGTCATGAATTTAATGTATTTTTCTGTTTTTTTAAATTATTATTTACATACATAATCACGCAATGTACACATAAGGTTTCCTCAAATATTCCTATCCAGACAAGCAAATTTTACTTCATTTACATTTATGATATTATGGTACATGACATAAATGCGCATGTCCTCATATATCTGCCCCAAATATTTAGTGAAAATAAATCAATTTCAAATATTTATTTATTATTTATTTCAAATATTTATTCATAAATTATTACCGTCTAAAGTGGCCTGAATATTAAATAAATCTTAAAAATCATAATTTGTTTTACATTATTCCAACAGATTTAACATTTTTTAAGTAATTTTCGTGTGAAGATTTTCATATTGATTCTTTTTAAAATGATCTGTCACGACGCGACACTACAATAACTAAATATGGCCTTTAGTTTTGCGTCAAGTAAACTTATAATAAAAAAAATTACAAATAAAATAAATAGATAATTATAAAATCTTTCCACTGACGTAGAAATATATCTATTAATTAACACAATTTTGAGATATTACGTGAACTTATGATTTTTAAAATACAAATGATTTTTATTTTAAAAAATGAAATATTTTCTCTTTCTTTAATAATATAAAACATAATAAATTTTAAATATAAGTATATATATATATATATTCTTTTTCTAAACTTTGTTAATTTTTAACATATTGATACAATTTTAATGCTGAACAATGATAAATTAAATGACAATCAAAAATACAATAAAAATAATTTGTTTTTATTTTATTTATTTTTTTATTAAATTAGAGTAATTACAAATATATATATATATATATATATATATATATATATATATATATATATATATATATACAGGGGTGCACAGAGAAGTTTAGGGGCCTTAATTAATTTAAATTATTTTGTAGAGAAGCAATTTCTTGGGTATAAAAATGAAAATATTCACAGTGGTAATTAAATTTATAATAAATTAAATTCTTTTTTACAAACAAAGTTCCAGAAATTTAGTCAGAAACAAATTTTCCGTGCTTTAACACGAGCAGACTTTTGGATTATAATATACGAGTAAAAATCTAACTCTCTCGCTTTTTAGTACTCGATTGTGGGCCCCTCATTCAGTGGGGCTTGGGGCAAACTGCCCCACTTGCTCACCCCTCTGTGCGCCTCTTTATATATATATATATATATATATATATATATATATATATGTATAATTAAAGTTAAAAAGTGATTCCATTCAAATCACAATTATAATTTGACGTCATAGTGACGTTTAATTCCCAATGACGCAATAGCTAGAGGTGGCGCTACTAAAAATTATTCAAATATCAAAATATACATATTTTGGCAGAGCAAACAGATAATAAAAAATATATATTCTAATGAAAGTTTCGTTTTTGTAATATATTTAATTTTGTTTGTTTTATAAGTGTTTGTGGCGTAGTTTTCAAATCATAAGCCCAACCAATTTTCGCAAATAAATCTATAAATTGAGTTAGAGAGGGAAGGAATTCCCCAAATTCACCATGACGATAATCTCGTGGAAAAGCGTGATGAAAATTATGCCAGCCTTCACCGATAGTCAAAATGTTGCACAACAAATTCTGAACTGCAGAAGATCTTTTAGTATATGGTCTAGTACCCCTTGAGTGTCCTAGGCTATTTATAAGAAATATTGTATTTAATCCCACGCAAATACGAAGTACTCCTGGTATAAACCTAAAAATATTAATACTCAGCCATTATATATATATAGGTAGGTACCAGGTAACCAGATACATATTTCATTTCAAACGCCTCGTTCACACCAATCATTTGGTCAAATAAATTTGAGCAAAATAATTTGTTCCCGTTCACACTCATCATAAAAATATTTTAGAAATTTTAATGCAGAAATGGTATTTACAATATTAAAACTGATTTTAAAAATTCGGTTTTAACATTTTGAATGTTGAAAAATTGCTGGCATATTTTTTCATGTTTATATAACTACTAGCAGATACTGTTATTTTTAATTTTTTTACGTTAAAAGCAACTAAAGAAAATTTACATTGTTTTAATACTAAACATTAACAAATTAACCTCTTTTACGTTATCTATCCTGCAATGAGCGCCACCATGTAGGTATGTTAAGTACAACCAATTTATCTTACGTATAAACGAATGTTAAAACGAATTTTTAAAAAATGTTTTAACATTGTAAATATCATTTCCGCACTAAAATTTTGCAAAAGTAATAATATGTAAAGTTTAAAGTAAATATATTTGGTATCCGTAAAGTAAAGTTTAGTTATGTATTATATAAAAAATATGTCACATACGTTACTTATAAAAACAAGATATGAGGTTAGGTTGTAAAACAAGAACTCTAATATTTACAATGCTCGTTGCATTTGTAGAGAATGTTTTTAGTTTTAGTCTTGAAGTAAATAATTGGAAACTTTCACAATGCATTTCTTATGACACAACGTTTCTCAACTTTTAAGATTAGGATTAGAAGCAGGACGTAGACAACGTTGCATAAACCGGGCCTTACTTACCAAGCATTTACAAATGTTTCATTCCATAAGTACATCGGCAGCAAAGCGGGCAATATAAAAGCAATAGAAATTGCAATAATAAAATAATATTTCTTTTGGAAACGTAATAAGGAATCGCCAGTTAAATCGGTATTATCTATCAGTTTTCCTTTCTCATTCACGTCCGAATGTCTCTTTACGAACAACCAACCGATATGTGTGAAAAATAATCCTCGTACCGGATTAACAGGATCTGCATTACTATCGGAAAACTTATGATGGCATCGATGATCCCTAGCCCAGTTTATTATTGGACCCTATCAAAATCCATATACCTGTGTTATCAATATTGTGTTTTGTAAGTATGCAACAGTCGTGCATGGATACTTCATATTTGGCACTGTTCGGCACTGTTAGTACCTACATCGACATATCCACGACTGTCAAGTGCATCGAGCTTCATCAGGTTATCAGATTTTTTAATTTAAGATGAAATTTTATGAATCCAGTTTAGTCGAAAACGTAACTTAGTAGATATTCTTATTTTAAACCTCGACTAAACTGGGCTCATAAAAATGCAGCTTAACAATAACCAAAAATGCTAATAAAGAGACAAAGTTCGATGCACTCAATAGTTGTAGATATATTAAGTAATATATTAACTTCCAAAAAATGCTAAATATCAAATATCCACTGCTATTACAAGTATTTATATCTCCCAAAAGTTCTATTTACTTGAATGGTTTTTTTGTTAAAAAAATAGAGTAAATTCATTAAATTTACTTGTAAACTAGTTACTTTCTAATTTATAAAATAAACGGAAAATGACAGCTGTGGAAATGAGATTTTTATGTGGGGTATGTGGTGTAAATAGGAGAGATCGGGTACGAAATAGATTAGTGTATGATGAGTGTGAAATTAAAAAAATGTTGTAGCAAAAGTTGGTGTTAGTCAATTAAGATGGTTCGGACCTGTTGAGCGAATGTCTAAAAAACGTTTGGTTAAAAAGATTTATTTGAATAATTTTGAAGGTATACGTTTGCGTGGACGTCCGATGAGTAGTTGCAGTGGTATGATTGAAAGTGTTTTGCGTGAGCGGAAGTTTCCAAGTAGTAGGAATAAAAGAGCATTTATGAGAGGAATTATGAATGTGGATAAAGCAAAAGTTGCTTGTTTGGATAGGAATGTTTGGAGGAGACTGATTACGAAATGATGAAAAGAGTTTGTGCCACACCCTGTTGGGTACATGGTGTGATTGTGTATGTATGTATGTTTTTATAAAATAAGGTTTTAATGATTAGAATTTCGATAATTATGCATACATACCATAAATGTCATAGTAGAAGTAATGAATAGAATTAATTTTAAAGGTAACGTAGCCTGAAATGCTCTGTGTGACCAATATCGATGTGTGCCAACTATTGCTCCAAATTGTCCAAGCCAAAATAGTAGAAATGCTGAATAAATAATGAGGAAATATTTTACAAATCTGTTAAATTCGACAATAAACTATTTTCGCAGTGAGTGAAAATTTATCTGAATGATTTAGGCGAATTAATCTCTAATTGACAAAATATAAGAGGTCAGTTTTTCAAAATCGTTCAGATAAATCTGCTATTGCTGAACAATTTAAAGATACTAGACAAAATTTATAAAGAAAATGATAACATCAATCACTGTGAAGGCACTGAATTAAATAAAATTTAGCTTCTACTCGTATTAATTAAAAATCTATAAATGATCTAGTTACTTATTTGTTACCTAGTAACTTGTTTCTATGTTTTGTTATTTACTATAATGTCATTTAAATCATTTATCCTGATGAAAACAGACGTTGAGTTCCATCGAAACGACGATTTTAAATAAATATTAATACAGAACTTTAACCAAAAGCAGTTTTATTTTAAATAATACTTTTTTCTCTATGATGCGTTACTAATTATCACAACGTAAATATATATATATATATATATATATATATATATATATATATATATTATATAAATATAAATAATATATTATAAAAAGAATATACTTACCATAAAGGGTTGTTAATAATTTGGCAGAAGTAAAAACTAGATAAAATCCATAGAAAGCTGCTATATGTATATATGTTAATACTATAATATTAATCCACATTAATTCTATTTTTGGTTTTTTATCATTTAATTGTGCTAATTCTGTGACTGCATTATTATTTATTATTTTTGGAATCATTTTAAATGTAATTGCTCTTATGAGATGATTATTTCTATACTTAACAAAAATTATGTTATTCATATAAATATAAACTGCTATTTATACACCTTATGTACACATCGTGTATTTAAAAATTATATTAAATAAACATGTATTATATCTATTTTTGTAAGAACAATATCAAAAACATAATAGGTAAATTTACATACTGAATTTCACGGAATAGAAAACTTGTTTACAATAATAGAATAATAAAAAAATTAGTAAAATTAATATAAATTTATATTGTACGTATGGTTTTAATATATAGTACTAGTATTTATTTGAAATAAATATTTAATAAGAAATAAAATTGTTTTATTAAAATTAATTGGTAACACTGTATATTAAAATAAAATTATATAATTTATGTTGACACTAGAAGAATCTTTTGTGAAAATTTTATTAAAATCAGATGAATAATATAGCCATAATTAATTTTTAAGAAATTTTTTATTCGGCAACCTGGCTCCATTAAAAAAAAAACCACATAATCATCTAGGGCACTAAATAAACCTACCTATCCTAAATTGTTTTTATTGAAATCAGTTAAACGGTATAGGGTGACCGAGCGAGCAAACGAGCTGACTACGCACACACATACACCCTCATAAATTAAGTTCGGATTCGGCATTTATAGGCTGAATGAGGGATTTATATATATATATATATATATAATATGTCTGAAAAAGTTGGCAACAAATGGGAAATTTTTTATTATTGATTTTACGACAAAAAGTCATTCTTTATAAAAAGTTCTGCTTGTGGAATAAATAAGTTTACCATCAGAAAATCTAAGATTAAATGTACAGAATGTCCCGAAATTAAGATAACATGAAAAAAGAAGTACCATTTATTGTATTTTTTATTTTAAATTTAAAATTTCAATCAATTAAGAAAGTCAACAAAAATTATTCTAGAAGATTATTGTTCTAGAATGCATCGTTTAGAAGAAAAAAAATTAAAAACTGTTTTTTTTTTTAATTTTTGAAAGTAATGTCAAGGGGTACCCTCGGGATTTTTACAAAATAAAACTTTTTTCAAAATTTGCTTAAAAAAATCTGAAAAAATTCAGTAAAATAGAGAAAAATATTAGCTGCAGAATAGCAAAATAATTTTTTTTTAACTCATTTTGGTTTGGCAGGAAAAATTATTGAAAATTAATGAATTGTACTTCTCTTTTCATGTTATCTTAATTTAGGGATATTCTGTACATTTAATCTTAGATTTTCTGATGGTAAACTTATTTATTCAACAAGCAGAACTTTTTATAAAAAATGACACTTTTTGCCGTAAAATCAATTATAAAAAAATTGCCCATATGTTGCCAAATTTTTCAGACATACTGTATACTTATATATATATAATTTTGAAAAATATGACAGACATTATACGAACAATATACCACTTTACCGTGCAGGTAAAATAATAAAAATAAATATATATAAAAGATAATTATTATTATTATTGATTGTCATATATATACAGGGTGTTTGCAATCAAGGTATTTTATTTTTAAAGGGTGATACTACAGGTCAAAACAAGGCGATTAACGCCAAAACACCTTAGTAAAAGTTTTCTAATAAACGAGATATTCATTTTTTTTTAAGTAAAATGGTAGCATATGGTATAATTTTTATTATCCAGCTCACAAAAAAAATTATTCTTCATAATAGTTTTGGATTTGCTTGAAACGAATAAAAATGTAAAAATATTCCAGGTTTTAAATACAGGGTGACTCGGATTTGCGTATGCGAATTCATGGGTTCGCCGCGCAAGACTTTGCATACAACAGCAGGGTGATAATTTCGAGCAACTGGTGTCATAGTGCTATCACCCATTAAAAATAAAATACTTATCTTGATTTGTGTCATTAATAAAAATATTTAAATAAAGTATCTAATATCTCGTTTATTTGAAAACTTTTGCTAAGGTGTTTTAACAATCGACGATCGGCACAAATTTTTGTATGTAAACTTAAATTGTAATTCTAAACATAATATTCAAATAAAATTATTCAAATTTTTTAAATAAGGGTATTTTACCTAAAAGTTGAAACACAAATCAGCAAATCCGAGTCACCCTGTATTTAAAACCTGGAATATTTTTACATTTTTATTCGTTTCAAGCAAATCCAAAACTATTATGAAGAATAATTTTTTTTGTGAGCTGGATAATAAAAATTATACCATATGCTACCATTTTACTTAAAAAAAAATGAATATCTCGTTTATTAGAAAACTTTTACTAAGGTGTTTTGGCGTTAATCGCCTTGTTTTGACCTGTAGTATCACCCCTTAAAAATAAAATACCTTGATTGCAAACACCCTGTATATATATATATATACAGGGTGATTTGTAAATAATTGGAAATATTTTAACTGGAGTATCCTGGGCTCAGAATATGAAGATTTGACCCAAAACACTTAGATAAAATGTGGCTCCTTAGTGAGCTACAGGGTGTTTTCTTGAAAAATTTAAAAACGATTTTTGCCCAGTACTTAAAAACTATTTGACGTATCCTTATCATACTTGGCAGGAAGTGTAGGTACCATACACCATACTAAATTATGTTAAATAAAAGTTTCTGGCTCCTGCCAGTGGCGTACAACAGGGGCAAGTAAGAGGTTGATCCTTCCTAAATTCTACGCCACTGGCGGAATTGTTATTTTAGTACAATTTTTCAATTCTCCAATACTTTCTGTGTAAAAAACATACTCTTTCTTCGTAACGATAAAGTCACTATTTTTCGAGATATTTAAAGTTAAACATAAGCTGCACCCTTGGGATTTTTTCAAAATTTGCTCAAAAAAATCTGAAAAATTCAGTAAAATAGAGAAGAAAATTAGCTACATAATAACTAAGTAACTTTTTTCTCTAACTTATTCTGGTTTGGCAGGAAAAATTATTGAAAATAAAAAATTAAAATGCAAAAAATATTAATTTTCATTAATTTTTCCTGCCAAACCAGAATGAGTTAGAGAAAAAAGTTACTTATTTATTATGTAGCTAATTTTTTTCTCTATTTTACTCAATTATTTCAGATTTTTTTGAGCAAATTTTGAAAAAATCCCAAGGGTGTAGCTTATGTTTAACTTTAAATATCTCGAAAAATAGTGACTTTATCGTTAGGAAAGAAGAGTATGTTTTTACACAGAAAGTATTGGAGAATCGAAAAATTGTGCTAAAATGACAATTCCGTCAGTGGCGTAGAATTTAGGAAAGATTAACCTCTCACTTGCCCCTGTTGTACGCCACTGGCACTAGCCAGAAACTTTTGTTTAACATAATTTAGTATGGTGTACGGTACCTACACTTCCTGCCAAGTATGATAAGGATACGTCAAATAGTTTTTAAGTACTGGGCAAAAATCGTTTTTAAATTTTTAAATAAAACACCCTGTTGCTCAGTAAGGAGCCACATTTTATCTAAGTGTTTTGGGTCAAATTTTCATATTCTGAGCCCAGGATACTCCAGTTAAAATATTTCCAATTATTTACAAATCACCCTGTATATATATATATATATATACCTATATATATATATATATATATATATATATATATATATATATATATATATTATATAAATATATATAATATATTATAAAAAGAATATACTTTTTCAGACATACTATATATATATATAAATCCCTCATACAGCCTATAAATGCCGAATCCGAACTTAATTTATGAGGGTGTATGTGTGTGCGTAGTCAGCTCGTTTGCTCGCTCGGTCACCCTATACCGTTTAACTGATTTCAATAAAAACAATTTAGGATAGGTAGGTGTATTTAGTGCCCTAGATGATTATGTGGTTTTTTTTTTAATGGAGCCAAGTTAATTATGGCTATATTATTCATCTGATTTTAATAAAATATTCACAAAAGATTCTTCTAGTGTCATCATAAATTATATAATTTTATTTTAATATACAGTGTTACCAATTAATTTTAATAAAACAATTTTATTTCTTATTAAATATTTATTTCAAATAAATACTAGTACTATATATTAAAACCATACGTACAATATAAATTTATATTAATTTTAGTAATTTTTTTATTATTCTATTATTGTAAACAAGTTTTGTATTCCGTGAAATTCAGTATGTAAATTTACCTATTATGTTTTTGATATTGTTCTTACAAAAATAGATATAATACTTGTTTATTTAATATAATTTTTAAATATACGATGTGTACATAAGGTGTGGCATAAATTGTTTCCATATATGCCGAAATTAAACATTCCTATCCTGACAAGTAAATTTTGCTCCATTTTTATTTTTTGCCAACTAAACAGAAAATGTGAATTCAGTGGATAGTTTAGTTGTTTGATAAACATAAATTTAAAACCACAAACATTTTTGTGTCGCCTGACTGCGACCATTGATCATCCGCTGTTATAAATCTAAAAAATAAATATTTATTTATTTATATTTATTTATATTTTATTATATATATATATATATATATATATATATATATATATTTATATTTATTTATTTATATATTTATTTTTTGTTATAAATCTGATCCAGTTCATTTCATCTTTACAGATCTTGATCTAGATCATATCTAAATGATCTATGAGCTTAGAAACAGATGATATGTGTACCTGCATTGCAAGATACAATTTGCTTATTAGTTACGTTGCGTTTCATACAATTTAACATCTAATAGTTCTCATCTACTGCAGTAGAACGACTCTTTATTGTAGGTTCGGCTATTAATTCGGAGTTGGATTAATTTTGTAATGATGTAATTACAAAGTTAACAAAATTAAGGAAAGCCAAACGCTGAACGTAATCCGTCACATATAAAAATAATGTTCCAACAAAAAGTAATTATTAAAAATGTAAAAGAATTTTTATTTTATAATGACGACACGACGACGACAAAAAAATATAAAATGCTTTAGAAAAGGTTGATAACTATACAAAAATTTATGTTCTCAAATATGATAAATTACCTATTTAAGCGACATATTCGAGTTTAGCCCGCAATTTTTCATTCTTTACTCCATAAAAATTATTGAAAATTTATATTTTTTGCATTTTAATTTTTTATATTCAATAATTTTTCCTGCCAAACCAGAATGAGTTAGAGAAAAAAGTTACTTAGTTATTATGTAGCTAATTTTTTCCTCTATTTTACTGAATTTTTTCAGATTTTTTTGAGCAAATTTTGAAAATATCCCAAGGGTGCAACTTATGTTTAACTTTAAATATCTCGAAAAATAGTGACTTTATCGTTACGAAGAAAGAGTATGTTTTTTACACAGAAAGTATTGGAGAATCGAAAAATTGTGCTAAAATGACAATTCCGCCAGTGGCGTAGAATTTAGGAAGGATCAACCTCTCACTTGCCCCTGTTGTACGCCACTGGCACTAGCCAGAAACTTTTGTTTAACATAATTTAGTATGGTGTACGGTACCTACACTTTCTGCCAAGTATGATAAGGATACGTCAAATAGTTTTTAAGTACTTGGCAAAAATCGTTTTTAAATTTTTAAATAAAACACCCTGTAGCTCAGTAAGGAGCCACATTTTATCTAAGTGTTTTGGGTCAAATCTTCATATTCTGAGCCCAGGATACTCCAGTTAAAATATTTCCAATTACTTACAAATCACCCTGTATATTCCCTGTTCAGAAAATAAAATACATGTATAAAGTTCTATAAATTCAAAATGATAGGTATAGATAAATCGATATGTATTTACTAAGTTGATGTAAATATGAGTCTTACATCTTCGCGTACGGCAGATATAATATCAGCGACTATTATTAATAGATAGGAATCCAAATGGGAGCTGGAAATGTCGTCAGTAAAGTATCATATATGGCTTTGAGACAAGTTGAATCGAACTGTAAAGATTATCAAAGGTATAATGATTGGCTCGCCCAGTTCTAAGATAGAACATTCAGTATAAGACCAAAGATAAGCAACATCTACTAAAGATTATGAGATTTGTAGCTTGTTTCCATTACTTACTTCAATCATATTTTATTAGAGAAGTAGAAAGCTATCTTGATTGTGTTGAGTCCAGATATTTGCGACCGAGACATAGCCAAGGTCATACAATCTAGACAAAACATAAAAAGAGTATTCTACTCTAAGTGGTATGTTATTTTTTCTTCAAACGTTCCAAACGAAATTAAACTAAAAGCAAATACCAACGAGTTTATTATACACATTTAAATTTTAGTAACTTTTTACTGTAGTTAACAATAAATTAAGTAAGTTCTTATTAATGCTCTAATATACACAGTTTAAAATAGAATATCAAATTTCTCTCTAAGTGAAATATTTTACAAATGTAGAACAGTAAGTAGATACATATAAAATATTTATATTTTGTTACGTGATTTGTAAAAATTAATGGGTCTATATTCTCATCTGGTCTTATTTGTAAAAAAAAGTACTTTTATGGTATTTTTTTGAAAAATAAATTTGGTTCTGTTTTATACTCAAAAACATATTTTTTCCAAAATTTCCTTATTATGTAATATGTGCATAAGTTCTTTTTAACTTAATACGAAATTGTTTTGTAAAATAATTTTAGCGTTTAAAAATATCTTGCAACCAAAAATAATTTATCAGTGTTCTCTTCCACAAAGAAATATATACCTAAGCAATCAAAATGCTTTAATGCATCAATTCTGGACAACAAATTTTAATTTGAAAATGGTATTGTGTCTGTAAAGTAATTTTACTTATAAAATTTGGGATACTGAATACTAGAATAATGATTAAACATTGCAGCAACATTTTGTCAAACAATAGCTTAACGGTTAAGCTATTGTTTAACAAAATGGTTAAACCTTAACCAATAACTTTAAACATTTTATTAGTTTGTAAAAAAAAACACTGCTTAATAACGAAATATCTGTTTTGTATACATTAACGTCCACCAACTAGATAAAACCTGTCATTTGCTAGTTGCATGGGGTTAAAATTATTATATTACAAACATGTCACTACTTGCACTAAACCTAACCTAAGATATGGCATACTTCTGGATTGGTATTCATTCAGCATATCAACACAAAATTAAGTTTGTTAAAATTATGTCGAATATCATTTCACTGTTGTCCAGTGTGCAATCGTTCAAAAATCGCAATAATGCGCTTTTGCTGTATTAATACTTGTAATATAAAAAAAAATAATGATAACTTGTTTGAAATTAGAAACAAACATAATTATGAAATGATGATAAACGCTTAGAATGTGTAATACGAAAACCAAATATCGGTTTATATTGATTAAATTTCCAAAGGAACAAAAGACGAGCGCAAAGCGTAAACTTTCATATAAAAATAATAACTGTCAGTTTGAGGTTACGACGTTAAAAAGAAACGAAGTAAACCGGGAACGAGACCAAGAACGGTAGTCATATGACTACGGAAATTTTTACTAAGAGAAATCGATTAAACGACGAATTTAATCGAAAAATAAGTACTGATATTTTTATTTACCGAATAACGTTTGTGTTTAGAGATTGGTGCACGTAATAAACCGTTTGCATCATCAAAGTTAATGTCTATCGAAAACTTAAATTTGTTTTCTTAAAATAATTAAAATTTCTTTTAGAACTTTTCGAAATAAATTGAAGATTTCCAGCAATTTTTGATCGAATTTTTAAAACATTCTATATCTCTTCAATAATTTTTTAATTTTATCAAATTTCTTATATTTAACTTTTTTAGTAAACTATACATGCAATTTTTTAGATTAACCCAACTTTCTTCTGCTTCAAAAAAAAATATCATCTCAAAAATATATTTAATTTTTTGTAAAATAACTTTTTATTTTTATTACATGTTACTGATATCATTTAACGATTTTTCATTTTGAAAAAAATTAAAAGTTAAAAATAATAGAAACAAATTATTTTTTGTGTTGTAATTATTTACAATATGTACAATTAAATGAAACTATATTTTAATAAATACATTTTTATATAACAGTTATAGTACGTTTTAGTTAAAATAATTTGGTCAATTAAGATAATTACTTTTCATATTTAATTAAATTAAACAAAAATTTAATTTATTAAATAACTACCCACAAAATGTAATTAAGTATACCTATTTAATATTATTTATAACATGCAAATGTTTATCTTCATTTAAACATTTAATTTCTCAATCATTTCAATTTCACAGTAAATTATTAAATGCTAACATTTTTTATTTTTAAATGAGTTCAATAAATTTTATTTATGAATATGTACAATAATTATATTATCTACTAATAATTAATACAGCAATTTGTTAAACACATGTATTTCAAATTCTCAGTTTTATTTGTAATCAATTGCAATTACAATAAAAGTTAATACATATAGGTATAAGCTAACAATATTAAAATACACATATTAATAAAATCCAGATAAAACTGTATAACAGTGTATTATTAATGTCAAAGTTTATAAAGATAACTAACTACATTATTAAAAAATACATGTGTATTGTGGATATAAATATTTGCCCTGTTTAATAATTTTTTTCAGAATTTTTTTTAGAATTTCTACATAATATAACAATAGATTTTTTATTGTATAAGTATCTCATTAAAAACTAGCTTCGTATACTTAGTAGAAAGAAGATAAAAGCTAAAATGATAGGTGATTATATCTCAAAAATAAATTATTAATATTTCATCTATTTTCAGTGACGAGTTTGTCGACGTTCGACTAGAACAGTGGTTCCTAAATAATTTTCTTTGGGTATCTCTTGGCAGTACATTTCTGTGAATTGTACTTTTTATATTAACAAAATATTTGAAATTAATATAGTTAGTGTTATCTCGAATTTATATATTGTAACTGTAAATAAATGACCCACCAAACAAACATTTAATATTTGAATAATATAAAAGGCATATATATATATATATATATATATATATATATATATATATTTACATTGAAAACTTAAAAGATATAAATCAAGTTAACTGCAAGTTACATAAAAAAATAAGATTACATTTTTATTTTTATTTTAAAAATTTTACTTTATACGTTGTCTTACACCGATTTTTCTGTCATTATATATATATATATATATATTTGGTGTACCCTTAAATGTCCTGGCACGTACCCCGGATTGGAAACCGCTGGACTAGGACATTGTTTAATTCTCTCAAACTTTTAAGAGTTTGATACGCTAAAGCTCCGTTCAGACTGCCGTTTTAGTTTTATGCACAAGTACAAAATTTTGACCAATCCAATCATTTGACACGCTTTTAGTTTTAACACCAAGCGTTGGATTGGTCAAATTCTTGAGCTTGTTCGAAAAACTAAAAGAAGTAACAACAGTCTGAATGAGGCTTAAGTATATCTAACTTTAAAAAGTATATTTTATGGTTGTTTATCAGTAATAATTACTATTATTACATTCCAAAAACATTGGCCCGGATTCTCATCTCACTTTTAAAAATGATTTTGACGTTAATTTAAAATTACTTACTAAGCGCTTTAAAATAGTTCATTTAAATTTTATATCAGATTTTGAAATATATAACAAAGGTATTTTTTAATAAATAAAAATTATATTATAAAAAAATCCCAAAACCACACTTAAATTAAAATAAAGCTAAATACGTATTTCGGAAGCTAAGCTTCCATCTTCAGTAGCAAATAAAATCTACAAAATTCTTACCTGTGATCCAAGGTACATAAACACTTAAGCACTTGTCGAAGATCACTTCCGAAATACGTATTTAGCTTTATTTTAATTTAAGTGTGGTTTTGGGATTTTATATATTATTTTTATTTAAATTTCGCCACAGTAGATCATTTTCTAATCTTTTAAACGAAATGTGTTAAAATTTTAAACTGAAAAAGATTGTAGGTAAAAAAAACGGAAAAGACATTTGTATAATATATTTATTGTCAAATTAAATAACAAATTCTACAAAATACATGTATGTGTGGCCAAAAAATGCATTTCAATTTAACCACATCAGTATATAGCATCTAATTATGATGTAGAAATTTTCTTTTTTTTTTTTCTATATATACAATATAATATATGTGATAAAAAATTTACGTTGTTGATATAGTAGTAAAGTTTGATTTTGTCTTTCTATTTTTTCCATTCTTAGTTCTTTTTAATAGTCGTTTTCGAATACTGCAATAAAAAAGATAAGTTTAAAACAGACAAAATGATATTTAAGTATTTACACGTAAAGATAAGTAAGTAGTTAACCGAAAGTTTGTCCAGGTAAAAAGGGTCGATTACTTGGTTTTAATATCTTTGAATTCCTTTTTAAAGTTGCCGAATTCGTCCATGATATTTTCTTTACGTTCCTTCAACTGATCTTTGCGCTGACGTAATTCCTCTTTCTTTTCTTGAATTGTATCGCGGATATGATCTCGACCTTCTTTGTACATTTCTTTAATTTGAGCTTTACTGGGCACTGGCTTAATATAGCCCCATTTTTTTAAATAATTGATCAAAATTGTCGTGCCACTTAATGTAACCGCGTAACGTAAAGGCGTTGCGATTTCGTAAAAGGCGTAAGATACTGCAAGGTAGCCCATACTAGAATCTCGTAATGGATTTATTAGGCTTTCACTGAAGCCTATCGATTGTAATAAAGCTGCTACATCTACACCACTGAAATATTATTATTATTAATTAACTAATTAGCTCTTATTTCGGGATTATTTCTTACCATTTTGCCATGTAGTAAAAGCCACCAAACCAGCCGGCGGACGTGACTAAATGAACGGGCACCATAACATACCAATAATCTCGAAACATTTGTTGAAATCTTTTAAATAAACCTAATTTTTCCACTTTTACAGTATCCTGTTCCGGTTGGAGTCCTTTCTCCGTGCTAGGATCATTTTTATTATTTGTCGCGTAAAATTTGACAGCTACGTATTTGGGTTGAATAAGATTTTCTTGTCTCGCGAAACGATTAAACCTAGCATGCTGTGTAGCTAGTATTTGCGATTGGAAATAATGTTTCCTATTTATCGAATAGAATCGTCTAAAACGTAAAATATTTCGCGAAAAACATCGTGTTACTGATATAGTTGTCATGTTCTTTTAGGTTAGTTTTGAAAAAATAAAAAGTGTTTCAACGTATCATAATTAAATGATGATGAACAAAAATTTCACTGACACTTCACTACTATTATTTTGTAAAGGTTATATGTTATATTGTATTTTCGTTGCCCGGTGCATGCGTTTGTAAAAATCACAAAATCTAAAATGTTTCAGATAAACATAGGTACCGTAGATTACAAATTAGTAATGTTAACCTATTGACTTTAGTATAAATAGGACGGCCTTAAATAGCATACTCAGGATAGTACTTCTTGCCCAATTGTAACATGTAATATTAATATAGAAATACAATTATTTAATTTCGACAATTACTTTATAGTTGATACAAATAAAGAATAATTTGAATTAGAGTACAAATATTTTTTATAAGCAGTCCATATTACGTATGGTTAATGGTTATCGTACAATGACCGAACGATCATCTTGTCATACTTATTTGGAATTATAAATAAATGAATAAATGGCTAGTAAATTATGTATGAAAAAAAGTAATAATTCACAATAATATGTGTATTATTTATTACTATTTTCTTTACATACAGTAAATGCACTATAATTAAATAAATAAGATTAAATTTAAAAAAAACTTTTTTAAAAACCACGCTTATTACAATTTTATTTTTATCTGTCATTTACATTATTCAATTGTTAATTGAACAAAAAAATAATTCATGTGAGAGATGTCATTAGTTGTATTAAAAAAATAAATATAAGCGTGTCATACCTTGTAATCGGTTTTTTTTATATAATATTGTGTTGTCTCCTGGAATGAAACTAAATGCAAAATTTCAGTGAGATCAAATGATAGGAAGTGGTCTAAAAATTGGTTACAAAATTTGACCGTGACTGACCGCGACAACACAGTGAGTTAATATAAGCGTGGTAAAAAATGAGGAGAAAATACGGGCCACTATATCTACTTTATTTAAAAATCTCATGTTTTGTACGTGATAAATTTCGAAAAGTGTCTTCTACTAATATTTATCTGGAGCTACAGATATTGTCTAATGCAAATAAAATAAATTTTAATCATTTATAACAAATATAATATATAACAAGTATTACAATAAAATAAAAATTATTAAATACTATTTCTCCTTTTTTTTGTAAAAATGTTGTTAAAATATTTATGGTATTATTGAAGTTAAATGCAGAATATTAAACAAAATGTAAATATAAAAAATTACTTATATATTTAAATAAATAATTGCTTTTCTAAGAAAATTTTGAAATTTGATTAAATATGCCCTAGTAACAAGTATACATCTTATACTTTTTTTGAGATAATAAAAATGAAATAAATAGCAAAATAAAAATTAGCTTATAAAATATACAATTTATTTAAAGAAATAGAACGTTATTGAAATTTTCATTTTATAATGCAATAAATAGTTTTTTATACCACCTAAACTTATTTAATAAAAAAGCTTTGTTTGAGAGCATTTGCTCTTTAAAAGAAATAATATGAGTGTCTTTTTGACACTCAAAGATAATAGGTTCAAATATATTAAATATATTAAAAATATTTCTGACTTTTCAACTTTACTGCTAAAATGATATAGATAGATCTAATTAGTTTGGAATCTAGTACAAACTGTAAGTTTCTCGCTTAACCTAACTTAACCTTAACTTTTGTCATTAACAATACAAGAAAAAATTGTTAATAAAATTAAATAATTTAATATTTAGAAAATATAGACTATATTTAAATAATTTACTATTATAAATAAAAATAAATTTATTATTTATTAAAGACTCCGTTCCCTAATACTCCCAGGATATTTGTCTACACTTATTAGTCCCTACCTGTAATAACTTAATATATCAAATATTTTATTTACATTCATATATTATTTTTAAATAATGGCTTTTTATAAATATCATAAATGTGAAACCGTTCATTATTATTTTCTTAAAATATGCAATTATCTAATTGTAAGTTAAAATCAAAATTTTATTTAATTTTGTGATGAAATAAGTAACCATTAAAATATTCTTTTCTTTAATTTTAAAATAAATGTATGCTTTGATATAGGAATTAAAAACAGTGACAATAAAGCAGCGGAGATTGAATGTGAATTTTTTTGAAAACGGTTACCTAAAACCGTTACGTCTCGGTTAGAATCGAGCAACTGTCAGAGTTGACATCGGTTAACTGCGGTTAAATGGTACAGTACAGGTTAGCTGTCCTCTGTCTATCACAGTCTCATTCAAATCGATACCAAGTTAGTACAATACCAGGTCTATTTTAGTTATACGATAAAATCAATCGTCACCATCTTATAGGTATATTTACACAATTCGGAATACTAGTTTATTTGATTAATTTAATAGTTTCATTATTTTTGTCATGTCATTTAAGTCATGGACGTTGTGACGAAGCTAGTCACTAAGAACTTTCAATGCAATGGCTGGTCCAGTCGGGTCCAGTGGTTAGAGCGAGGGTTAGAACCCGGCTAGTAAACCTAAAATCGTCGGTTCAATCGAACCGAAAAATATATTTTATTTTTTTATTTTTAAATATCAAACGTACAAGATCGGATAATATAGTAAAACATGTAAACAACTAGAATACTTGTTAAAATCGGATTTTTATTTTTGTTAAAATCGTCGTTTCATTTGGTTTTAGCTTGTATTCGGTTTTGACTTGTAATTTATCGTAACATGGGCTCTTATGGCAACCGGACAGTATAAAAAGGGAGAAACAACGCGCATAAAATCAGTTATCGTTCAGTTATCGAGATTATCAGTTCTCATTAGCTAAAGTAGCCGTAATACCGAAGAAGCTGTGGAACAGCCGAATACGAAACGTTGGTAAGCAAGATATTGTATCCCTGTTGAACGTTTGTGTCTTCCAAACGTATCCTCCACATGTTACTAAGGCGTCTTCCCGAGGTAACAAGAAAACCGCTGTCCTACTACCTATATGGTAAAGCACTCCTGTCTTCCGAGTGTCTACCCTCTCTGGTTACGTTGCTACCGGTGTCTGCCCTGGAACACACCGTACCCTTTTCCTCCCCCAGCACAGGTGTCTGCCACTGTGCTGGTAATTCAGATTGTCCGAATTACGATACCGCGGAATTTAGATATTTATCGCCGACGTCGCGATGTCGTGAATCTAATCGAAGTGCGAATCAATCAGTCATTGCTTTGTAAAGTAATTATTAATTGTCGTTGTCTCGTATTAAAAGACTGTATTATTTTGTATTCTTTCTTTATTATCTTTTTATTTACTGGGCAAAAATAAATAATTAAATAAACTTTTGTGAGTCACCATTATTGCCAAGGCAACCCTGCCACACTCCTATCAATTTCAGCGAACAACTGGGCAAATTCTCCACTGTGCTATCCAGGTACGCAGCGTCGCGTCGGCACCGTAAGATTGACGTTGGCGCCCGAGGGTAAAAAGTAAAAGTTTGGCGGCGACTGCGGCACCACCAAACGTGACCAATACCGGAAGTACGTCACAATATATATATACTTATATATATGTTGCATCAAAATTTCTTACAAAATCCAAGAATTTTCATTTTAACGTATCATTATTTTTAATGAAAATGTTAATGCTACGGAAGTAAAATTTCAGTATACTGTGACGAAAAGTTAATAAAATAATTTAATTTTCCTTTAAACCACAAACAATAATATTTTAAAAAAAGGGCGTATTTCAAAAGCTATGTTTTTATCATCAGTAGGTAAAAATATATCTATAGGGAGTGAATACAAAGTTTTACAATAAGAAAAAGAAATAATAAACCATGGTTTGTAAAGTCAGAAAGCTTATAATAGTCCGACAGATAAAAAAGCAGTATTATTGCAATAAAAAAACATATATCAAATAAAAACCTGATAATACTTGAATATCAATGTCAATGATAATGGTAATAATATGGCAAATTTTTAAATATCCACTTCATCGCGGTGAACTAATAATTATACAAGTAGTTGTTTTAATAAATTTGGAAAATGTACTGGTCTTGTTGGGATTGGAACACGGGAACTCTTACTTTCGCGGCACATGTCCTAACAACAAGTCATGTCTAAGACATACGTTAAGCTAATTTAACTTATTAACTATTAACAACAAATAACAAATGCTTGAAATTAATATTATTATTAGACATTTCGTTGGGTAGAAATTATCAAATATTATATTGGTGCACACTAAATTATAACTAATCGAACCCACTAACTATAATAATAATAGATTTTTCTATATGAGAGATATTTTTATATCATTTTCATTTGATTTTAATATTTTTCAGATGACAAAATCCGATATTTCGGCCAACATTTTTTTTCTCAAAAACTACTTTCAACTATTTATATTCACTTAATTTCTTTTTCACTTATTTCATTTTGTTTCTTTGTCTCTCTCTATATAAGCCGTATTATTTTACGGAGATGCAGTGCAATTATTTACGATGTATCTAAGAAATTTATGTACAACGTGTTTTTTAAAAATTACATATTTATATTTTTATATAGGTACAATGTGTTAAATTAGCTGGAATTTCACACATGTTTAAATATTCACTTAGTCGCATTAAACTAATTTATACATTTTGTTGATATTATTATCATTATTATTAAATTTTTTTGTTAGTTTTATCTGGCATTAATATCATTCGCCTAAAATTCAAATTTTTTAAACTACATCAACTCATATAAATTTACTTAAAATATCTAACCAGATCAAATTTTTTTTTGAATGTTTCTATACCAATTAATTTTATAGTTAGAGCAAAAAATGTTTTACTTACTTTCGATAAAATTATAAAATTTTATTGTTAGTAATAAATTTTGTAACTCGTAAAAGGAAAGAGATATATTCGAATAAAATTTAAAAAAAGCTTGAAACTTCATTTTTATTATATAATTTTACATTTACATAGTTTCTATTTAGAGTCTAGACATTTCTCACACCGTTGAATCAATTTTCTAACCTCGCCATTTTTTTTCAATATGTTGGTGTTTGGCTGCTCCACAATTTTACTGCCTTTTTACTACTTTGACTGCAAGGAAAAAGTAGTATAGCGTTTGGTACGGTGTCTGTAACATTTTCAAAAAAAAAAAAAAAATTGTACAGAAATCTTTTATATAGCCTGTAGATGACGAATCTGAACTTAGTTTATGTGGGTGTATGGATGTGCGTCGTCAGCTCGCTCACTCGCTCGCTCACTCGCTCGCTCGGTCGTAAGTCAAAATTTTGTGGCCACAACTCCTCCTAGACGGTTCAACCGATTTTAATTAAATTTTCAGGATAAATTTGTCTGGTGCCCAAGATGGTCATGTGGTTTTGATTTTTTCCAGTGATGCCAACTTTCCGAGAAAAAAATTACTAAAATTTTTAAAAATTCATTGTGGCTATATTATTTATCCGATTTTGATCAAATTTTCAGGAAAGATTTCCCTAATGCTCCCATTAATTACATAATTTTATTAATATTCAATGTTGCCAACTTTCCGAGAAAAAAATTACTAAAGTTTTAAAAATTTTATTATGGCCATGTTATTCAACCGATTTTACTCAAATTTTCACAAAAGATTCTCCTAGTATTCATATAATTTATGTAATTTTAACAAAATACAGTGTTGCCAACTTTCCGAGAAAAAAATTAGTAAAATTTTTAAAAATTTATTATGACCATTTTATTTAACCGATTTTAATCAAATTTTCATAAAAGTTTTTCCTAGTGCCTAAATAAATTATGCAATTTTAACAAAATACATTGTTGCCAACTTATGGAGAAAAAATCACAAAATTTTTTAAAAATTCATTGTGGCTACATTATTTATTCGATTTTGATCAAATTTTCAGAAAAGTATGTCCTAGTGCCCACATAAATTATAATATTATTAAAATACAGTGTTGCCAACTTTCCGAGAAATGTCAAAGTAGTCTATATATGGGTTTACCCATATACTTCTAATCTTGTTTACTTGAATATTTGTGGTAAAATAAATGCGTTTTATTTCCTTTTAAAAATTCGGAAATTAGTGAAAATTACACGGCCCCAAAACGAATTTGATTTTTAAGCACGTTATTGCAATACGTCTTTATTGTAACGATTATTGGCAGAAATGAAGCAAACAGAATTTAGCGAAAATTGGTGTGTTTATAGTGGAGAAATGTAGCTACCAGATGTTTTTTCTCCTCGTATTATAATAACATGTATCGTATTATTTATTGTCACCAAATTTACGTTTATTGGAATTATTTGAATTTCCAGTTTTATTATATAATACGATATATAATATTTAGTTTGTCAAACAAACTTTCGTCACCTTTATATCTTTTTGTGTCATTTTCCTTCTCATAAATAATTTCTTTAATTCCTGCTTCTACGTATAATAACATTAGCACAAGCCTTACAAGGAAATAATGTCACATAGATTTTACATCCTTTTAGGCTTGAGCACTTTTTATTTAATATAGCATTTACTTCTGCATGACACACTAGAAATAACAGATAATTAATATACAACAATTATTATAAGTTGTGCAGCTGAATAATGCTATAGGGCATCTATGTAAATCGAGTCATCAAAACAGTCTTAGAAAAATACGTATTTTTAAAATAAAAAATATCTTTATATGTTACGAAAATGCTGCATTCAAAAACAATTGAAACAAATATTACAAAATTAGCATTAGAAATACGTTAAATTTTAGATTTGTATTTTGATGTTTGTATAAGTTAATTTTAAATGTAATACAAACACAAAAAAAAATCATTTTTTTTTTTTAATATGGAAAGTTTTACAATACTTTTGCTGTTTAATATTTGTTGCATCTTGCTGTAAAAACGTTTACATTTATGTAAAAAAAAAATATTCTCATAAAAAACAATTTTCAATGTCTCGATATTTTCAACCGTCGGTATATTTTATAAAATAATAAAACTATTCTACTGTACTGCATCTTTATATCTTTATTTAGAATATACTGATTATAATTTTCTTCATTGTCATTTGGAGTAGCATTATAGCCAATACTGACAAGTTTGTTTTCTTCATTTGAAATACAAGCTCCAACTTCTTTGACCAAATCTTCACTATTTTTTGCCGCTAACTTAGCGGTTTCCATAAAAAAATTCTCCCAGTTAAGAGAAGACTCGTCCCTAATATATATATATATATATATATATATATATATATATATATATATATATAAATGTTATATTTTATTTACTGCATTACAAATGGAAAAACATTCTTTCTCTATTCCCCTAGTGCCCACATACATTTCATAATTTTAATAAAATACAGTGTTGCCAACTTTCTGAAAAAAAATTACTAAAATTTTTAAAAATTTATTACGGCCATGTTGTTGAACCGATTTTGTTCAAATTTTCACAAAAGGTTCTTCTGGTATCTATATAAATTAGATAATTTCAACAAAGTACACTGTTGCCAACTTTTGGAGAAAAAAATTACTAATATTTTTAAAAATTTATTATGAACACGTTATTTAACCGATTTTAATCAAATTTTCACTAAAAATTCTCCTGGTGCCCGCATAAATTATGCAATTTTAACAAAATACAGTGTTGCCAACTTATCGAAAATAAATTTACTAAAATTTAAAAAAATTCATTGTGGCTACATTATTTATCCGATTTTGATCAAAGATTCAGAAAAGTTTCTCCTAGTGCTCACATAAATTATAATTTTATTAAAATACGGTGTTGCCAACTTTCCGAAAAAAATAATTAATAATTTTCTAAAAATTTGTTATGCCCGCATTATTTATCCGATTTTAATGAAATTTTTACAGAAGAGACCCTTAGCGCCTATAATATTATATATTATCAAAATACCATGTTGCCAACTTTCGGTAAAAAAATTTTTTATTCCTATTTCTTATCATTTATGTGATAATGTCAAAGTGGTCTATATATGGGTTTACCCATATACTTCTAATCTTGTTTACAATAAATTACAATATCATAAAAATATTTATAATTTTTGTTAAATAATAACTAAAATTAATTAAGTATCAGGGTAAAAATGAGATACAGAATGGATCAAATGAATGAAAAAGATTTTTTTTATTACTATTACATGATTACACCACTTGAAAAGTATAGTTATTTTGGGTATTTGATAAAAAAATAGTATATTTAATATTTGTATGTACCATCACCAACATTCTCAACTTTTTGTTGTATTAACGATGTCGAAGCAGTTTTTCTATCGTATACTAAACCAAGTATTGAGCAGAAATCGATAAAAGCAGTTGTTTCATTCAATGAATAATTGCCAAGTTCAGCCGTTTTATAATCCCATGGGAAACAGTGATGGTAGTTGTGCCAACCTTCTCCCAGTGCAACAAGCGCTACGAATCGATTTTCAGCTGGATTCATATTCTTATCATATGGTCGATCGCCCCACATATGGGCTGCACTGTTTACTAACCACGTTAAATTTAAACTTATGCAGTAACGAGTTACCACTGGCACACACCTTTCAAAAGAAATTATTTCTAGTCAAACTAAATATGTACATAGTTGCTCTTTCCAAATACAGGAGAATCACCCTGAATGGCGAGGTAAATCATCAATTTTTTTCACTAAATAAATTAACTTTCAAATCGCCTTGACAATAGTTTTGCCATTTCGCCATGAATTAAAAATTTCAATAATGAATGTATTTTTGCTCATTAGAATTTTTACAAGTTGCAAAATTTTACCCCCCGAATATGACGTACCTAGCCACTAAAAGTGATTTTTCTTTATACATTTCATATTATACCATGCATTCCATATTGTTTCGTCCCAAAAGTAATATGGAATAAGTGTTGGTAAAAGAAAAGAAATAACTGGCATTAGAATAAGATAATATTTTTTCTGGAAACATAGTAGTGGATCTGCGTACAAATCTGATAAATCAATAGATTTTCCTTTAGTTTTGATATCAGGATGTTTTTTTATAAGAAGCCAACCAATATGGGAGAAAAAGAATCCTCTCTTTGCATTGTAAGGATCTGCATTTGTTTCAGTAAATTTGTGATGGACGCGATGATCTCTACACCAATCTATTACAGAATCCTATTTGAAATACGTTGCTTATTATTCATTCATTTTAGTTTAAAATTATAAGTTCATTTTCGTGAAAAACAACGCGTTTAAGTACGTTCAATTTTCGAATATATTTTCACGAAAATTCAGAACTGAATAAATTATTTTAAAATATAATTGATTTTAATTACCAATTACTTTTATAAAAAAAATAATTGAATTTCTTGGGAATTTAAATTGTTTGAAGTAAAAAGTAATTAAATTACCAAATACTTAGTAATTGACACTCAATTACTTTATCCTAAACCAATAAAAATAGGCATTCTTGTTTACATAGAAAATATATATTTAAAAAATGTATTTCGGACAATACAAAATAACATACATACATACATACCTACACAATCACGCCATGTACCCAACAGGGTGTGGCACAAACTCTTTTCATCATCCCGTAATCAGTCTCCTCCAAACATTTCTATACAAACAAGCAACTTTCGCTTCATCCACATTCATAATGCCTCTAATACATGCTCTTTTAATTCTACTACTTGGAAACTTTTGCTCACGCAAAACACTCTCAATTATACCACTCCAACTACTCATCGGACGTCCACGCAAACGTATACCATCAAAATCATTTAAATAAATCTTTTTAACTAGACGTTCATTAGACATTCGCTCAACATGTCCGAACCATCTTAACTAACTAACACTAACTTTTGCTACAACATTTTTTTCAATTTTACACTCATCATACACTAATCTATTTCGTACCCAATCTCTTTAATTTACACCACATACCCACATAAAAATCTCATTTCCACAGCAGTCACTTTCCGTTTGTGCTTTTGCAACCAAATCCAACATTCACTACCCTATACATCAACGTAGGCATCAAAACTGCATTGTATATAGGTACTCAAACGGACTTCTTTGGGAACATTTACAATCCTAGCAAAAGTTCCCAAAGCACCCAAAACTTTACAACCCGCAATTTCACGATCAAAACGGCCATCTCTAGACAACAAACTACCCAAATACACAAATTCATCTACAAAATAACTATGGTCAAAAATGAATACAAACTATTAAAAATTAAAAATACTATTTGTTTTCATGAGCACTAGTTTTTCTAATAAATTATCTGGCAATCCATGTATTCTAGGTGCATTAAATATTAATAATAATAATAATAATATTAATTTATTTATAGAAATTGTCACACATTAATTTGTATGTGTTTGTATATTGAAATTAATTAATATAATGGATAAAAATTGTTGTTTAATAAAAACAGCTTACGTTTGAACGATTTAATGTTAATCATATTTTTTATATTATTGTCTAATTTGTTGAATATTTTTCAATGCAAATGAAACAAGTTTTTCAAGTGTTGATGAAAACAAACACGTATTATCTTATATTTTATCAAAAACATCTTCAAAAATATCCACACTCTCTTACATATCATTAATTTTTTAAAAAGTAATTTAATACTTTAAGGAATTAGAATTACTTTTACGTAATTGAATTTCTGCAAAGTAATTTAATTAATTTTCGAGTATTTGAATTAGTAATTATAGTCGCAATTACCAATTACATGGGAATATTTCACCGATTATCAATTAGAAATTCTTTTTTTACATATATACCTACATACACAAAGGATGTGGCACAAACTTTTTACACTATCCAAACATTCTTATCCATCAGACAAGTAATTAATTCCAATTATTTTTTTTTAAGTAATTAAATTTAAAGAACCTAATGAATTTCTGTCTAGCTTTGCGAAAATTGAACTACTGCGTGTTTCTCTAGTGAATTATAAATTGCGTCCATAGAACCAAATAGAAGTAGATATATCACATATTCTATTTTCTCAACATATACAAAAAGAGTAAAGTATCTAAAGAGAATTTAATTTATTTTAAAGGGTAACAGATATATTGGTGCGTTTGTTTGTCATTATTTTTGCAGCTAATATCTATCCACCCTGTACCATACTTATCACTTGCAGATAGATAAAGTAATTAATTAAATTAAAACGGCTTCAGTTTGTAGTTCTGTATTAATATTTATTAATAGAAACCAGTTACTAGACGTAACAGAATAAAGAGTTAGTAGTGCCTGTACATTGATTATGTTATCTTTTTTTTATACATTTATATTGCTTTTTTTATCAATTTACTTTTAATATTCTGTTCTGTCTAAATCATACAGCTAAATCTGCTATTGCTCAACATGTGTTAGAAAATCTTTATGACGTAAAATTTGAAGATACTCCAATAATTACAAGATCCATCCAATATTAACAGCAGATTGATAAGAGAAGCAATAAAAATTTATAAAGAAAAATATAAAATCAATCAAGGTGCAGGCACTACTGATTTAAATAAAATTTGGCATTCTTTAATAAATTTTTGTAATCTCGTTACTTATTTTGTTAGCTAGTAACTTGTTTCTATGTTCTGTTTATTTACTGTAAATGCTATTTGTATTATTTATTCTGATTAAGATTAATATTAATATAGAACTATAACCTAAGGCCGTTTTATTTTAATATAATGAGTTCTAAAAAATTCTTTACTATGTTAAAGTTATTACCGCAATATAATTTGAATTTTGAATAAATACCTGCAGTACCGACCAATTTGTACGTTCCTATAATTATAATTTATATTTTTGGATAATTTTTTAATTAAACAAATGCAGTTAATTGAAAATTACGTCTTCCTGTTGCAATCTTCAATTCTATCTGTATTTAAATATAGCTCATTTTTGTGACAATACTTTACTTTTCCAAAATAGCTTTTGTGATATTATCTAGTACTTATTTAGTTCTATGACCGTGTCACACGAATTTTAGTATATTCTCGATTATCACGGACAGTAAAAAAATTCTTTCACAAAGGGGAAAATAGAAAAAAGTACCATTTCACTGAAAGTTCTGACACACAAAAAATTAAATAACTACTAAAATGAATCGCAAGGAAGCTACTTTTCCAGAGTTATACTATTTTTTCAAGAGAATTAACAAATTTTCATTCTTTGTTACATAAATTAATTAATCAACAAA
The DNA here is from genome assembly GCA_963966155.1 of Clivina fossor. NCBI lineage: Eukaryota > Metazoa > Arthropoda > Insecta > Coleoptera > Carabidae > Clivina > Clivina fossor. Next base: position 29,894,918 of record OZ014555.1, read on the forward strand.
TCCTAAATAGTTTCTTAATTTTAATTATGAAAATTATTTCCGCTTTACAGTAATTTAAATTATTTTTTTGTGCGTGTATCACAATTTTGTCAGTTTGATTTTCTAGTATTAGATGGTATTAGGTAGTTAGATGAAAAATTATTTTTACATTTTATACATTTAATATTTCGATAAATTAAATTAAATTAATCCCCGAATAATCGAGAATTGTTTACTATACTGTATTATACTGAAAAGAAAAGAAAAAATACCTGAAAAGCTAGTGTGTTACAAATCAGCAAAAATATCCGTAGAGGTAATTTGGCTTTATAAGATCTATGCGACCATAATCGATGTGCTCCAGCCGTTATACCTAAACCACTAAATTGGAGCAAAATCATTGCTGTAAACAAATAGGTATTTTAAAGGTAATTTTTGAAAAAAAAAAAAAAAAATTAACTTATAACATACCAAACAATGTTGTTTTAATTTTCGTATAAGTAAAAATTAAATAAAAACCATAAATAGTAGATAAATGTAAATAAATAAATGGTATGATATTTCTCCATACTAATATATTTTTATATTTCGTTTCTTTTATTTTTGTACTTGAATATTCCATGGTTATCACTGAACATGCGAATATGAAAAAATTATGTTATAAATTGCAAAATTGACAATAAGAGTGTAAATATATACACCTATTTATATTGGCATAATATATTGTAATGTAATAATAACAAACTGTATTAATACCTTCATGAATAACCATTTTCTTTCTTTATTATTACAATTGGATGTTTTTTCCGATACTTTTTAAAAAAATTCTAGTTAACAAATTTGAACTTGGTATACTATATTTTATTTGGCTTGAGACTGACGTCACAGACAAGACTTTATGAATCAAGTCAAATGTTGGGGGGTAAATTACACCTAGCAATGACCATGTCAGTGGCGGTACCAGGATTGGGTTGATTTTTAATCATTTTATTTAGATCACAATTTTAATCGTTTTTTTTTTTTTTAATATTAATCAATGATTTAAATCAATTTTAATTAATTACTTTTTTAAGTAAGTTTAATTTCTAATAATTATATAATTAAAATATTTAGCTATATCTAGTATAAAATAAATATTTAAAAAGAAATTTATAAATTATTGAGAGCCAAAATACCACATCGTATAATCAATTAACTGAACAATCAAAATAATAATGAAATATATAAAATTTTGATGCGTCTATGTGTTTAAGGAGAGGTTGTTGGTTGTTGTACTTTAGCCTGAAAATTGGATGAACTTTGGGAATCTTTTCTCAGAGAAGAAGTGCTCTTTTTTGGATTAGGGTTTAACTAGTTTCATTCTTTGGTTAATGTACAATAAAATCCGTTTTTTTCGTAAAAAGAAAAAACAAAATAGCGGCTCCAGCTCTCGCCAATCATATCCTCTTTTTTATGCGCGGGCCGTTCCACAACTTTCTCTGTGTGTCTGAATCAGAAAGGCATAAAAAATTAGTAAGTTAGATTAAATTGGAGGGGGGAGGGCATGTCTTTTTTTTAAACCTTTGATAACAAAATGGAAGCCATTTTTTGTTGTTTTTTTTTTAATGGACAAGAAAAAATATTTGTAAATCAAATTTGAAAAAAAAAAACGCCTCGGCATGCCCCACAAACTAAATTTCCTGTCTAGTGCAAAAGAGGAGTTAAAATTTTGTTAGTTTATGCTTGGACAATCTTACGTAAATGAAATACAATATAAATTGTATATACCTAGCCCACACAGCCATTGCATATTATATTTCGTACATTTTCTTTCTAATATTACAGGCAACAAGGAAAACATTATTGAGAATACTAATTAGTAAAAAAGAAATGGGTGTTTTATTTGCAGACATTATCTATAAAGAAAGAGTTGCTTTAAGAAAGAAAAACATATTAAAGAAATATGTGATTTTTCATACGATCGATTGTGACGTCAGTCTCAACTCGGAAAAAATACAATATATGATATTTTGAAATTGCAACTCCATTTAGATTACAAGTGAGACGTGAACTTTGCACCAAAGAGGGTAATTTCTGTTAGTGCTCGAGGTCCTCGAGGTAGTCAAATGGTTTTGCTTTTCGCAGTTTTGCCAACTTAAAAGAAAAAAACTGTAAAATTTTTTTAAAATTTTATCGCAGCTAGATAAACTACTGAACGTATTCTAAATTTTAGAAAATGTCCTATTTCGACTATACCATTTATTCGGTTTTTATCAAATTTGCAAGATTCTTTTGGTAATCACAAGAATTTAATAATTTTATTTTTGCACCATGTTGCCAATTTTAATAGTAAAAAGAATATATTGCAAATTTTCCAAGATTAATTGATACACCAATCTAAAAATTTTCTAATTACAATCACTTATTTGGTTCATAGTGTAAATTAAATTTATAAAAAAAAAAAGATTAAAAAAAGAATTGGCTGGTTGTCTCAAATATTTTTCGAAATTAACATATTCTTGTGTTTAGCATGTTTTCATTGTATTATTGCAAATAACATATTATTAAAAGAACATGCAAATATGAGAAAAAATATAAACTAGGTTAGCTAGTTAGATAAAAAAATGTAGTTGACATTTCAGTTTTAAAAAGTTATTACTTTGCTAATTTCCAGTCAATTGCACTCTACGAAATTATCTTTTGGGGTAGTTCTACCTCTGCACATAGAGTTTTTCTAATTCAAAAAAGAATAATTAAATTATTAAATGTTATTAGCCATATTATTAAACCATATAGTTCTTGTAGAAATTATTTTAAATTCTACAATATTTTGCTTATACCTTGTTTATAGGCACTAGAAATAAAAATAGTCTTATAATTCCAAAAATTAACAGAAAATTAACTACAAAAAATCGGATTTTTGCCGGGATTTCATTATGTAATAAACTTCCTAACAATATTAAAAATAGTGATATAAGTTCTTATAAAATTCAATTACATAACTTGTTGATATCACATTGTTTTTATTCTGTTAATGAATTCTTGAATTATAAATTACAATATAAATTTATCATTTATTATACATTCTGTATTTTTCACTTTTATGTATTTACATAATTGTACATATTAGATTGTTTCTATGTCCTATTACAAGGATCAAAATTTTAATTTATGTGAGTTCAAAAATGAATGACTATGTAGTATTTTTCTTACGTATTTTTTTACATATGCTTATAGTTGAATTAATTATTGCTATGGTATGTTTTTTTTTAAATTTTAACATCATTAAAAATATGATTGTAAATTATCTAAAAACTATAATGATTGGGTCTATTCGGTTCATATCTGTAACGCTACAGGTCTTACAGATATGAACCAAATATAGAGTGATTTATAACGAGTTTATCAAGCTTTAACAATTTGTTAGAGAAGTCATTTCGAATGAAAAATGTCATGTAAACATAGGTCCTATTCGATTTAGTTGCGCAACTATAGGTGAGTTTTTATTATTGGCATAGTAAATTTACGAGTTGAATAACAAGTTACCGTAGAAAAATTCATATAATATTTTGCACACGGTATAAATCACCCCGTATAGCTGAAAAACGTAAAATACAAGATGAAAAATTATCTATATATATATATGTATATTAAAATTTTATTCGTAAAATAATTGACTGTACCCTGTAGTTTCTAATCGTGTCTGCGAATTTTAAAATTTATATAGTTATTAGGTACTAGTAGTTGTCCAGTGGTCGAAATTCGACCATAATTCATTAACGTTAGTTCACGTAACGCAAATACAAACATATGTTAAATTTCATATTGAATTTGTTCGTTTAATACAACTTATTTATTGTAACTGACTGTTCGGAAAATTACATAATGATTGTTGAATTAATAATTTAATAATTAATTTAATATTATTAATTGATTAATATAAAATAAAAAAAATAAAAATAAAAATTTTTTTAACTGGCTTTAGTTTCTACTAAAACGATAATTAGTGTACCGAAAAAATACTTGAGATATAATATCCTATGTAGAATAATATATATTTTTATGAATTTTTATTTATTTTGATAAATAGAGAAAAAAAAAATTTTCCAAAAAAAAACATATTTTTTGCTTTTATTATCCAAACTATAAAGATTGTTTTATTTAATTATCGTTTTAACAGATTTTTATAATTTTAGGATTTTATAATTTTTTCATAGGCAAATTTGCCGCATACGGCAAATTTGCAAACTAAATGTCAAAACCAGTATTACACAGTATTATGATATTATCATAAATAAATTAATTTTATTTTATTCTTTTATATATGATAAAGATAATATTAACAATTTAATAAGAAACTAAGTAATAATAGTAAGTTTTTAATATTATAAAAAAATAATAATACATGTTGAAGCTTATTGTGCGTGGAATGATATTGACATATGATTTACGTCAAGTTATGTTATTTTATAATTTTGTATCTCGCGAAAAACACATGTGTTTAGTGGTTTGTGATCATTATTATTATGACATTTCAGAAAATGAAAAACATATGAATTTTATTTCAGAATTTAATATATTTCTACTAATTTTTCAATTTTTATCAATACAAAGAGAATTTTTTTTTACTATAATTGTAATATACCGGGTGTTCGTTCGTCAAGTTCGTATGGGCGTTTAACATGTAATTTCGATAAATTGCGATATACTACTTTCTCAAAAAAATTCGAAGAAATAGTAAGAATACTTTTCGATAGGGCATAAAAGGTTCTATTATTTGGTTTTAGTTTGAATTTGCTAGCATGTGCCGTTTGGGCGCTAGATTTTTTTTTGGATTTTTTTGTTTTTATTTTTTTTCTCAAAAACTATGAGGTGTAGGAAAATAAGCATGACATAGAAAAATGCGGAATAATGAGTACGATAATCCATTGAAAAAACCATTATTCTACGATGTATCGTTTAGTAGAAAAAAATTAAAAACTGAATTTTTGAAAATTTGACAAATTTTTTCAAAATAAGACTTTTTTTAAAATTTGCTCAAAAAAATTTGAAAAAATTTAGTAAAATAGAGAAAAAAATTTGCTATATAATAGATAAGCAACCTTTTTCTCTAATTCATACTGGTTTTGCAGGAAAAATTATTGATAATTCTAAAAAACATTTTAGAATTTTCAATAATTTTTCCTGCCAAACCAGAATGAGGTAGAGAAAAAAGTTACTTAGCTATTATGTAGTTCATTTTTTTCTCTATTTTACTAAAAATTTTCAGATTTTTTGAGCAAATTTTGAAAAAAGTCTTATTTTGGCAGTAGCCAGAAACTTTAATTTACCATATTTTAGTATGGTGTACGGTATCTACACTTCCTGCCAAGTATGATAAGGATACGTCAAATAGTTTTAAAGTACTGGGCAAAAATCGTTTTTAAATATTTAAATAAAACACCCTGCAGCTTAGTAAGGAGCCACATTTTATTTAAGTGATTTGCGTTAAATCTTCATATTCTGAGCCTTGGATACTCCAGTTAAAATATTTTTAAATATTTAAATAAAACACCCTGTAGCTCAGTAAGGAGCCACATTTTATCTAAGTGATTTGCGTTAAATCTTCATATTCTGAGCCTTGGATACTCCAGTTAAAATATTTTTAAATATTTAAATAAAACACCCTGCAGCTCAGTAAGTAGCCACATTTTATCTAAGTGATTTGCGCTAAATCTTCATATTCTGAGCCTTGAATACTCCAGTTAAAATATTTTTAAATATTTAAATAAAACACCCTGCAGCTCAGTAAGGAGCCACATTTTATCTAAGTGATTTGCGCTAAATCTTCATATTCTGAGCCTTGGATACTCCAGTTAAAATATTTTTAAATATTTAAATAAAACACCCTGCAGCTCAGTTTGGAGCCACATTTTATCTAAGTGATTTGCGCTAAATCTTCATATTCTGAGCCCAGGATACTCCAGTTAAAATATTTCCAATTAATTACAAATCACCCTGTATATAAATATATATATATATATATATATATATATATATATATATATATATATATATATATATATATATATATATACAAAGTGTTCGTTCGCCAAGTTGATATAAGACAATAACATGAGATATCGATAATATACAAAATACTTCTTTCTGAAGTAAAATTCGGAAAAATTCTCAGAATACTTTTCGACATAAAATAAAAAGTTATATAATCTAGTTTTAGTTTTAATTTGATAGCATGTGCCGTTTGGGCGCTAGAATTTTTTTTTAAATTTTTGGTTTTTATATTTTTTCTCAAAAACTATGAGGTGTAGGTAAATAAGCGTGATACAGAAAAATGCGGAATAATGAGTACTATAATCTGGTGAAGAAATTATTGTTCTAGGATGAATCGTTTAGTAGAAAAAAACTAATAACTAAATTTTTCAAAATTTCTTGAGGGTATCCTTGGGAACTGTCTTAAATATTTTTATTGAAATAATTATATCTAATATAAATAATATAAAAATATACATCGGCCATAAACCTATTAAGTCAATTTAGCTATTATTTACTTTGTATGCAGAATTTTTTTGTCAGAATAGTTTAATAAAACGTCAATCGATTTGACCAACCTTTTTTCACTGTTCAAACGAAGGAAAAAGCATTAAAGCTTATATGTCCAGTCCGTCTATCATATACGTAGATAGATAAGTCTTCACAAGCGACGCGACGTTATCGCGTACTCCTGCACAAAAACTCAACTCAACTCAGACTTCCTTCCGTTCAGCGCAACCCACTGAAACGGATAAGAGAAACGAGAAATAAGATATTTTCACGCGGCTTTAGATTCCCTCCAGTTTTTTTTTACTGATTTTCTTTCAGATTTTTTTTGAGGAAATTTTGAAAAAAGTTATATTTTGAATACATACATTATCTACAAATGGTAGGAATGGAAAATCATGCATTTCTAGGTATATTGTTTAAAATTTTACGGTGCAAGAGGGTAAATTTTTTGGAAGATAATCAATTTAATAATATTATAAGTGTATATTTTACGCATTAATTGAGTAATTATTTCTTATTTGAAGGAAATAAAAAACGTAAGTGAAATATTTTTAACTATTTCTCTTCAAAGCGTAAAATGTTAATTTACTTTTAAAAATCCTCATTGTAATCAATAAATTTATGGAATAGAAAACATTGTAATAACAATAACTACTGTAGCGTCTCATGATAGCCAGAAACAAAACTGCCTTGACACAAATATATACCACCTAACAGAGTAAAAAATCTTTCAGAACTCATTAGATATATACGTAGGTATATAATGAAACGGCTTTAAGTTTAAGATCTGTATTAATATTTATTAATAGTCGACATTTCGACGAACTCAAGGTCCGTCTTCATCAGGAAAACTGATACGAATGACATTTACAACATATACGAGTAGACCCCCCTTTATATGTTTATTTCATTATTCATTATGCGATTATGGCGGCCAATGCAAAAAATTTATTTAAATGTTTTTTGAATATTTGTAATTTTGGCGTTTAGCTTCTAAATGAAACAATGAAAAATTGTTTTTGTTTTTAATTTTTCATTTTTCTGTCGAATCAAGTCAAATTGTTGGAGGTAAATTACGCTCATCAATGCTGCTAGCCGCATGCACCTCTCGCGTTATGAAAATGCACAATAAACTAATAGAGTGACGGTGGCGGTACCAGGATTGGGTTGATTTAATTATTTGATTTAAATCACAATTTTAATCGTTTCGATATCTTTAATATTAATCTATGATTTAAATAAATATTAATTAATTACTCGTTTTAACTAATTATGTTTCTAATAATTATTTAGTTAAAATATTTAGCTATATTTAGCATAAAATTAATATTAAATCAAAAATTTACACACATACAAATACGGTATATATTTAGGGTATATAATATGGTAAAATTTGTTTATGTTATTAGAGTTAACCAAATATCTTGTGCGTATTGAATACAAGGAAGAAAATATTCAAATAGAAATTAAACATTGTCGTATTTTGTTTGTTCTACATTAGCATTCTTAAATATAACTTTGTTCCCACATAAATAAATATATTACAAACTTCATGGATGCGGCAATAAGTCATAAACTTATAAATAAATTCATATTATAGCGTTACTTTCTAGTAAATGCATATTCATATTTAAATAAATAATATACAAAACAATAATTTAACAACAATGACATAGACAAATTAAAAATTTGTATTAATTTATCATCATATGATGTTAATATGACATTGTTTTGATTCAGTATAGAAATAATTAAAATAAATATTTTAATAAATAAATAAATAAATATAATTTTAATATAGTACGTGTTTTTAATACAGACTAAAAAGTATAAAATAATTTCTTCTAAGCTCATACAGATTTATTAAATTTAAAATATTTATTAGTCGTTTCGACTAGTGGAAAGGTAATATATACGATAAACATTATTCTGTGTATATGTGAATATAAGATTGTTTTTATTAAGTATAGAAATAATTTAAAAATCAGTAAATTTTTGAGAATGCCACCAAACACAAGTGGTAACAGTACGCGTACGGCTATAGAGCTACTCACATTAAATCATAAAAAATGATCGAGAAAATTTAAATTTGAATTACAAACAAACGTTTGCGTTACCCATGGGATCTAGTATTAGCCCTATTCTGGCACAATATGTTTTAGATCACGTATTAGACAACTGCATTCCTGCCTTTAAAACGAAACCCTTTTTACTACTTTGACTGCAAGGAAAAAGTAGTATAGCGTTTGGTACGGTGTCTGTAACATTTTCAAAAAAAAAAAAAAATTGTATAGAAATCCTTCATATAGCCTGTAGATGACGAATCTGAACTTAGTTTATGTTTTATTAAGAAATATGTTGATGATATAATTTGCGCTATACCTTCGAACGAAGTAGACAGTTCTTTGAATATTCTCAACAAATTTAATAAACATATACAATTCACTGTGGAACAAGAAAATAATTATTCTATTCCTTTTCTTGACATATTACTCACCAGAAGCCAAGACAATATTGTCACAACCAATTGGTATTCAAAACCGTTAGCTTCAGGAAGAATTATCCATGCAAAATCTAATCACCAAAAACATTTAAAAACTAACACAATTTTGGGATTAAAAAACAGAATGATTAATCTATCACATGTGTCAAACAGAAACAAAAATTTATTGACATTCAAAAAAATGCTAATTGATAATGGTTATTCCAACAAGGAGATAAATAGATTGCTTTATTCTAGTCCAAACATCTGTGACAGAAAAATAATTCCTGATTGGCTTTTTACAGAAAAAGAAATAATAGAACATAATAAAACCATATGCTCACTACCTAATGTCCCAGGATTAACTGACAACATTATTAACATTTTGAAAACCGATGACATGAAAATAGTTAAACACAACGCACTAACAATAAAAGCTACGTTCACAAGACTTAAAGACAGTGACCCCAAAGAAAAAAGGTCTAATATAATTTACAATATTCTTTGTAAAGATTGTGAATTGAATTATATTGGCAACACAGGCAGATTATTGAAAGACAGACTGACACAACAAAAATCGGACAACAGATTGAAACCTGGCTCAACTGCATTATCCATCAATGTTAAAAATACAAAACATAATGTTGATTATAAAAACAGCAGTATTTTAGATACTGAAAAAAATAATCTAAGAAGATCGATACTAGAAACTATCTTCATAAAATCGAACAATAAAAAAACTATCAACAAACGTGCAGATACGCAAAATTTAAGTGTGACTTATGATTTTTTGATACAAAAATACATAAAACAAAAAATAAAATAGTTGATCACTTGATAAAAATTTATAGGTTATGTTGTTGTTTATCATAATCAATTAAATAATTCTGTCAAAATCAAATTTTCACCCACCATATTTTAAATTTACACTAGATGGCAACACATACCAAAAATGCAACAAAATTCTCAAATTCATACTATTTAAAATTAGCGCTAATTATTGTTATAACTTGTATAACTTGTGTTACTATGTCTCATTTTGTGTTTTTTTTTCGAATGTTCGAAAATTTTTAATATTTTATACAGAGTTTTAAATATCAATTCAAAATTTTTTATTTTATTTTATTATTTATTATTTATTTATTATTTTATTATTTGACTACAACTTCTTGTGTTACATTTTATTATTATTAAACATTAGTTTGTTAAGTTTTAATTATATTTTGAGTTTATGTTTCTGTACAATTTACTTTTTTATGATTGCTGTACCATTTATGTTTAATTTTGTTTCTTCAATTTCTAACAAGAACATGTAAGTTACAATACCTATTATTATCAAAACTATTGTAATGTATAACCAGTTTTATTGAATATAATAAAAAAATTTCCAGGTCCTGAAGAAGGTGTAAAATAACACCGAAAGCTTGACAATTGAATCTTAAATGAGAATTTGATTTTAACATCTAACCATATATATATATATATATATATATATACAGGGTGATTTGTAAGTAATTGGAAATATTTTAACTGGAGTATCCTGGGCTCAGAATATGAAGATTTGACCCAAAACACTTAGATAAAATGTGGCTCCTTACTGAGCTACAGGGTGTTTTATTTAAAAATTTAAAAACGATTTTTGCCCAGTACTTAAAAACTATTTGACGTATCCTTATCATACTTGGCAGAAAGTGTAGGTACCGTACACCATACTAAATTATGTTAAACAAAAGTTTCTGGCTAGTGCCAGTGGCGTACAACAGGGGCAAGTGAGAGGTTGATCCTTCCTAAATTCTACGCCACTGGCGGAATTGCCATTTTAGCACAATTTTTCGATTCTCCAATACTTTCTGTGTAAAAAACATACTCTTTCTTCGTAACGATAAAGTCACTATTTTTCGAGATATTTAAAGTTAAACATAAGTTGCACCCTTGGGATATTTTCAAAATTTGCTCAAAAAAATTTGAAAAAATTCAGTAACATAGAGAAAAAAATTAGCTACATAATAAATAAGTATCTTTTTTCTCTAACTCATTCTGATTTGGCAGGAAAAAATATTGAAAATTTATATTTTTTGCATTTTAATTTTTTATATTCAATAATTTTTACTGCCAAACCAGAATGAGTTAGAGAAAAAAGTTACTTAGTTATTATGTAGCTAATTTTTTCCTCTATTTTACTGAATTTTTTCAGATTTTTTTGAGCAAATTTTGAAAATATTCCAAGGGTGCAACTTATGTTTAACTTTAAATATCTCGAAAAATAGTGACTTTATCATTACGAAGAAAGAGTATGTTTTTTACACAGAAAGTATTGGAGAATCGAAAAATTGTGCTAAAATGACAATTCCGCCAGTGGCGTAGAATTTAGGAAGGATCAACCTCTCACTTGCCCCTGTTGTACGCCACTGGCACTAGCCAGAAACTTTTGTTTAACATAATTTAGTATGGTGTACGGTACCTACACTTCCTGCCAAGTATGATAAGGATACGTCAAATAGTTTTTAAGTACTGGGCAAAAATCGTTTTTAAATTTTTAAATAAAACACCCTGTAGTTCAGTAAGGAGCCACATTTTATCTAAGTGTTTTGGGTCAAATCTTCATATTCTGATCCCAGGATACTCCAGTTAAAATATTTCCAATTACTTACAAATCATCCTGTATATTTCATTTTTTTTTTTCAAACTTTACATTATAATTTTTTTAAATCCTATTTGAAATAGATATGCATGATCTAATTAATTTAGGTTTTTTTTTACAAAACAAAACTTTTCTATGATTTTAAATAACAAATTTTTCTGCGTAATTATAAAATTATAAAATATTTATATCGTACAAAAGAAAAACATATTTATTTGATTTTGTTTTTATAAATATTTTGAAATAAGGTTTTAATAACTCTTGCTTGAAAAAGTATACACTTTTTATGTAGCGTTTTATAGATGAGCAAGTAACTACTTTAAATTTTTAGCAGTTATACATTACATTACATGAATAAATAATTATAAGAAAGAAAGAAAAACAAGATATAGTAATCGATTTTTACTTAACAATTTCTTGAGTATGAAACTGATAATAAAAATGTTGGAAGAAAATTGAGTACTATACTAGAAATAAAGTTTAATAACTTGGGTTCTGTTAACATTGGCAAAATACATTGCGTTACGTACAGGATATCTTGTCTTTTTTATTAAATAAAAAGTTCTAATTAACTAGAAAACAATCAAAATTCTGTAACAATAGCAGGCAGTTCAATGACGTAATTAGAAGTTTTAGGCTCTCCCACAAAAATTTTAAATGGGCCCCATTTAATTATACAAAGTTGACGAATTGAGCATTTTTTTAACTACATAATTTTCAGTAATTCTTGAAATCAAAATTCAAAATTCAAATAGCAAAGGATAACTGTGTCAGATAACTGCGGTCAGTTTGGCTCAAAACTAAATACTGTGGCGTCTCGCACTGTAGGCAATATAAAACAGTAAAAATAAACAAATTTAAATGTAGTATTTTTCACGATTTTCTTTTAAAAATATTCCTAAACGAAACAATTTGTTGTGGAATCATTTAGTAGTTTATAAATCTACTTCAATGTTTGAGTTGTTTTTTAATGTTTGAGTCATATTGATTTATTGTCAGGTTTTTTTCTTGTCAGGTTTTCTTCGCAATGCGGAAGTTTTACTTCCAGAACTTGTGCTACTGAGCCAATTGTATAAAATATCGTTAACTTAAACAATTAAATCGTCACCTATTTACAAGACCCCCTCATTGATTAGTCAGTTGATAACAAAAGTCACATTATTTAAACTCTAACACAAACGGTAATTAATAATAATGATACTAATGCATACACAAAATATTTAGAGAATTCGAAAATGTAATTATAAACATAATATAAACGTAACCAAGCTTATCAGACAATTTGAAAAAAAGTAAGTAAGAAATGCTGGTTTTTAGTTTCCGTTCATAGACCGTGCACCAATGCCGTGATCCTTCTGTCTTCTCACTGAATTATGCTTATCACTTTGCCAATACGCTTATTGCTTACTCTACCTACACCTATCATTATCCATTACCTACCTAACCTAACCTAAATATCGTTTATCCCACTACATTCATTATTAGAAAATATACTTTCATGCAAAAGAAAAAACATTTTATCGTTAAAATATAATAAATATGTATATGCCGCATATTACTTAATGGAAATGTTAAAAATCTAGAGTTTTCGAAAAATTACTTATATAACATAAATTATTAAAATAAATGGTATATGCATTTAATAGTATTTATTACAACATGCATAGATCATAATGTAAAAATTACATTTTGTCAATTAAAACTTATTAGGATTTTTTAATTACGTTTGTCGGATTAGTTCCAATAAAATTTAAGTTATATAACTGCAAGAAATGTAGATCAAGTGCGATTAATTAGGAACAAAAAAATACAGTTTTCTTAATAATTGTATTGAAAGATTAAGATAAACAAATTATTTTTTTTAACCAGTTTATTTTAAAATACGAGTAGAAAATAGGTAAATAATAAACGTTATGATTTTTGAAAGTTTTCAAATATTTATTTTATAAAAAATCACTATATAAGAACTATGTAAACAAAATAATTTACAATAATTTTATTACATAATTTTTATTTACGTAATGACTAGCCGATTAATGATAAAATTTGAATGATACCTAGTAAAGTTATTGTATTTTACACAAAGTAACGGCAAATAAAATTAAATTTATTCACTAAGTAAAAAATTTATGTATAATTAATTATCAAGATATATCAAAATTATTCTAATTTACATTGCAAGATAGCAATGTAGAAATATAAGGTAAAAAACTGTAGTTTTTTTATGCAAAAAGTATGAATGCAAAAAGTGTTTCTTTGGCAAATATTTAACATTCCCTTGCACAAGCTTGAAGCCAGGTATCTAAGCACCGCATATGCCTATGCCCTGGTCCGGTCGGTACCGTCACGCCTAAAGCGGGACGGCTTGCAAAAATTTCCATTTTTCTATGCAATATTATTTTAGGTTAGAAAACAATAACTTGACAATATAAGTCCAAAATATGCAATCAATAAATCAAATTTTTCATCACTATCCATTTTACAAGCATTAAATTTTGTTTTTTTTTCAATAAGTTTGGTTACCGGGTAGTTAAAATGTCAAATACTGAACGGTTTCTCGTTCACGATCTCGTTTTAAGTTTGGTTACCGGGTAGTTGTGAATGCAAAATACGGAAAGGCTTCTCGTTCTCGTTTCCGGTGTACCGTTCCCGGGCGTGCCCAAAATCTGCCGGTCCAATCGTCCGCTGAATGAACGGACATCTATTTCGCGAAATATTTATTGCACTTTATTATTTGGAATTTCCAAGTTATATACTGGGTGTCCCATTTTAATCCGCCACTTGCAATAACTTTATAATCGTGCATCGGACAAAAAAATGTTTCGGATAAAAAGTAAATGGTTTCGAGGGGGACATCTGATGGTTTGAACTCTTGCTTCCCCCGGACCTTCTGGGGGCGGAAACGGGGAGCAACTTTAAAATCTTAAATGGAACCCCCTATTTTTTATTGCAGATTCCGATAGACCATTAAAAAGTATGTAAATTTTATTTTGAGACTTTTTTTTATCTTTGATAGATGGCGCTGCAAACAAAATTTTTTTTCTCAGTTTATCAATCTTTAATTTGAAAAAAAATGTGTACCTAAGTACGATATTCAAGTTCTTTTCAGTTCTTTGGGAGGGGCGGGGGGCAAGGGTCACTAAATCAGATATTCCCTCAAAACCATTATGTTAAAGTTATCCCCCTCGAAACCATTAACTTAAATTAATGGATTCAAGAAAGATATCTGATGCAGTGACCCTTGCCCCTCTGCTCTTCCCAAAGAACTAAAAATAACTTGAATATCGTATTTAGGTACACCTTTTTTTTTTCAAATTAAAGACGGATAAACTGAAAAAAATGCTGTTTGCAGCGCCATCTATCAAATATTAAAAAAAAGTCTCAAAATAAAATTTACATACTTTTTAATGGTCTATCCGAATTTGCAATAAAAAATAGGGAGTTCTATTTAAGATTTTAAAGTTGCCCCCCGTTTCCACCCCACAGAGGGTCCGGGGGAAGCAAGTGTCCCTGCATCAGATGTCCCCCTCAAAACCATTTACTTCTTATCCTATACATTTTTTTGTCCGATGCACGTTTTTAAACTTATTGCAAATGGCGGATTAAAATGGGATACCCAGTATATATTATTTTTATGATTATTGTTTATTTATTTTAATATATTACTTTCTACATTGTTTTTCATTAACAAAATTGATCTGTTAATTTTTATGATTGCTGTACCATTTATGTATTTGTTTCTCAATTTTTTTAAAATAAACATGTAAATTAATATTATCTTTAGTACTAATTAATATATTTCACTGTAATTATTCTCACTGTACAGTTAGTTCAGGTCATAAATAAATTTTCAGGTCCTGAAGAATGTGTCAAAAATACCACCAAAAGCTTGACACAGAATCTTTAATGAGAGTAATATATATATATATATATATATATATATATATATATATATATATATATATATATATATATATATATATGTATATACCAGTAGTGTTTTTAAAAAAAAGGTTATTTTTTAAAATACAATAATCAAGAGATTTTTTATTTGAAATAACACAATATTTTAATACAGAATATTTATTTTATAATTATATTTATTAACTTGTTTTAATAATATTATTTATTATATTTTATTCAAGATTATGTTTTATAACAATAGTTATAATTAAGTATTTATTGTTCGAAGATTAACATTAAAGTTTTATGTAGCGCCAAGCGCGTTACGTAACTGCAGGAGTCAACTTATCGGCAACTCAGCATTTTTACGTGGGAACTCGTTCTGTAACTCCTCCCTTGCTAGATTTGGGCTTCATCGGGAAGTTTCAGCACCGACCTAGGGCTTGAACTTTTCGATTGAAGTTCAATGTCTTCTTTGGATTTTAAATTTGGTGTTTGTGCAGACTTTTTGAACATCTTCTTCAGGTATAACGTAAGAAAACTAATGGCAACAATGGCGATTATTATGTAAAGCGCCAGTGTCGGGTAGTTTATCTTGAAGTTGTCATCAAATTCGTTGATTTATTCGTCATCGATTATCTTGTCGAATTTATTGATTGGTTTCAGATCGTTGAAATTATTTAGTTCGATTGTTATTTTAGGAACTTGTGTTTTATTTAAGTTTATTGCGAAGTTTTCTATGATAGTTGGTTTTCCGAATGTTTGAATGTTAATTTTTGATTTCGGAATTCTAGTTTGCATTCGTTTTCGTTCACTAAAAATATTCTTTGGAGAGATTTTATGACGTCACTTTGTTTACATTTTGCGTGTATTGTTTCTGGACTTGGAAAGACGAGTAGGTATTGATTGATATTTTCTATGTGTTCGATATGGTTCTTCTTGATGTTTATTTTAATAAAATGACAGTTTTTGATTTTGTTTTGTAGTATTAAATTTGTTTCGCATGAATCTTCGTTTATTTCGTTTACTTTGTTGGGACACTGATAGCTATTTTCCTTGTCGTAAGTATTCACACATAGGTCTACCATATAGAGACTAATTTGATTATCTTTAGATTTTAAAAAATATTCGTGATTAGGAAGTACAGTTACAAAGTCAGTCTCATGTTTGGTAAGAAGCGAAATAATATGAAATAATTCAAACTGAGTTTCATAATTAATAGGTATTTCTATGAAATAAGTGATAATTTGCAATTAACAGAAATTAATTTT
Source organism: Clivina fossor (assembly GCA_963966155.1). Lineage (NCBI taxonomy): Eukaryota > Metazoa > Arthropoda > Insecta > Coleoptera > Carabidae > Clivina > Clivina fossor. Next base: position 29,911,716 of record OZ014555.1, read on the forward strand.
TCTAATCTGGACATATTTTCTAAGCTCGGTTCGAATTATGTGTTGTACCGTGCATCTGACTAACTTAATAAAATACATCAATGTTCTACCTAGCGACAAGCGCGTTATGTAACTATAGGAGTCATGTTATCGACGATTCAGCAGTTTTACGTGGGAATTCGTTCTGTAACTTATATATATATATTATTTGACATCTACATCTCATAAATTTTATTACATTATATTATTATATTTGAATGTATTATTATATAGTACCTACATTTTTTGTAAAAATTATTAGTGCATTTTAAAATAGGATGAGGCTATTTATACATTCGGTATGCATACGCAATTGGCTATTTATACATACTGTTTGTATCCAAACTTAACCTAACCTATTAACCTAACCTAACCTAAATAGCCAATTGCGTAAACATACTGTATGTATAAATAGCCAATTGCGTATACATACCGTATGAATAAATAGCCACTTTATTTAAAATATGTACTCAATAAATAATGTTTCTGAATTTTTCCAGTGTCTATTTCTTAGTAATAAAATCCGCGTAAAATTTACTGAATATTTTACAGCTTCTCTGGAAAGCATAAGAGTGATTTGCCCGAGGGCGCCAGAATGGCTTGGCGCGGGCCTGACTATTTTAAACTGATCATCTATTTTGTCTTAAATCGTACTTCAAATACCGAACGAGAATTGTCGCTAAATTTTGCTCACAGATTTGGAATAAATGTTTAAATAAATATTGCCTTGTAAAAACAATCCTCGGATAAATTAAATAAGGAAATATAAATGGACACGGAATATGGTTTTATATATGTAATGTAACAATATAGATGTAAGTAGGATGCTGTATATGTATAGTTATATTAAAAAAATATCAAAAATAATTTTTGGTGATTTTTTAACCGTGAGCTATTTTGAGTGTGGCATTGGCTCAGTTTAATCGCCGCGCCGCGCCGGTCGTCAGCAGCACGATCAATAGATCTGCCCGCGCAAGTTCCAAACGTGTCGTGTTGCACCCCCTTGTCTGTTTTTTCTCGTTGCTCGCTAAAATTCAGCGCCTGCCTGTGGGACACGGATTGCCTATTATTATTTCTCTATTAAATTCAACGATTGGTTGGTGCAGCTAGTGTGTGGCGTTAAATAACAGTGTTCTTTCTGTGATACGGTGCTTTTTTTTTAATGTTGTGACAGTGGCGTCGACATCTATATTCCTGAGGTGCGCGCGGTTACACATCTATATTACACAACATAATAATTTCATACGCACAATTTACTTATATCAACCATTTCTGATCAATACAATTATAATTGCAAACGTTGCAATTTTATTTATTTTATATAACGCGTTATCTTATGAATTACTTATGATTTTTTTGTATTAGGTATTGTGCAACATAAACAATTTTTACAATTACACATATATACTCTTATTTCTTTTTTACCCCTAGGGTATTATCTATTTTTTTCACTAACCGCTATAAGAGCAGTAAATGCTTGCCTTTTCTTTGGCAAGGCCATGGTTATAGTGCTGGCCAAAAATATTTAGAAGTGATTTGGTTGCGTATTTTATAGCATGCTATTTGAAAAGGGAAAATGGATAATTTACAACACTTTCAGAAAAACACGCTTAAAATTACAGAGACGTATTTCGCATTTTTACATAAATATATATTTCAAAACTCTTGAATACTTGAGGAAAGAATTATCATATGTTTGTTTTTATTTTTTGTATTTAAAAAGTGTTTTAATATTAAAAATTTGAATGAAAAGTTTGAAACACAAAATCAATTATCAATAGAAACACTTCAAGTTAAATGAGAGGAAATTGTTCCAGCACTACCCTCGAGCTGCTGGAAAACTACCCCCTACTGTGAAAGTTTAAGCCACAAATCTTTTAGTCAAGTCAATTGCAAATATTGTTACCGTTACTATAACTACAGTGGAGATAGAGTGGTTTGTACTCAATTTAAAATTATGCTATATTCTGGGCGCCAGTAACTTAATGCCGTTATACCATATAGCCCGGCTAAAACCGAAATCACAAAATCCAGTCCAGAGTAACACTTAAAATACTGTTCACATTATAATAATTGTAATATTAAATTTATGATTTAATGTAATTTTGTATTTACTATAAATAAAATAAAGACTACATACATTGTAGCATTCCATAATTACATATTAAAAACAGCAAAATAATTTGTTAAATAATATTGAACAAAAAATGTTCATAAGTGTATATATGTAAAATAAACTAATACTACTATAAATTAAGGTTGGGATTTTTTCTCAAAATTTCACAAGTTACTCAGTCATTGAATCGGCAAGCTAAGCTAGCTCAAGCATCAATGAGAGACATGGGAGCATAGACACGTGTTTCGATCAGTTGCTGAAGACAACTGATACCAGTGTTACGTCTGGCTGGCTGTTTAAACCAAGTAAAATAAAAAATAAACAAGAGTAACAATAAATATTATTAACGCTATCTATACAAAATTGCACTGAGTATTTATAATAATATTGAACAAGAAATGTCTATAAATATATATTATCCTTTCACTAATGCTTGAGCTAGCTTAGCTAGCCGATTCAATGACTGAGTATCTTGTAAAATTTTGAGAAAAATCTTAACTTTAGTTTATATTAAACTTGTTAAATGTTATAAATACAATAATATTAACAGGTTTGTTTTTTTTCGTTAAATTTGCCAGGACAAATATTTTTGATTAGCTAAAGTTACACATACAAATATTATTAACGAAAATAACGTAATTTTAATATGACCATACATAGTAATATTAATAATAATAACTATAACAATTTTAACATTACACATTTATATTATTATCCATACTAAATTAATTAGTGCAGTGATATAGAACGATGGTCATAATTGTAAATTATATATGTATGCACACTATTTAGCGAAATCAATTTATTCAATCATTAAGGGTTATTTGACTTAACAATAATAAGTTGATAAATTGTCTAATTTTATGCATAATTTTTGTGTAATTTTAAAATTGTACTTTTATTTATTTATTTTCAATAATATCCAAATATTTTGTAATAGTTTTATAGCATAAATTAATCTAAAAATTGAGAAATAATGGCCCGTATACGCATCTATTTTATTTATTTTTTGCTCTTAAATTAATTTTTACTTCTACTTCTTCTCACATATGAATAGTATTTCAATTTTTGATATATCATTTTTTATATCTAATAATGTAAAATTCAAATAAAATATTTAAATTTGCTTATAAGTAATTTTATGTAAATGTCAAGAGTAATTTTGACAAAAATCACATTTAAAATGAGATGACAATGTATTTGAGGAACTAAAAAAGCATACTGATATTATGGTAACATATATAAATATTTAATTAATTTTTTAAATAAAGAAACCGAAGTATAAAAGTTTAGATTACCAGGGCCGGATTTAGACTTAATAAGGCCCTAAGCTATTTGAGATATGGAGCAATACAAGCGAATCCCCGTGTTTATAGTGAACAGTATATTTAAGTATATATGACACTTGCTAACTCAGACAATTTTCTGGAGCCCCCCAAGGAAGTGGGGGCCCTAAGCTATAGCTTGTTTAGCTTATACGTAAATCCTGCACTGAGATTACTATTTAAACTGGATGATTTACAATAATATACTATCTACTATATATCTGGACATTTAAAAAACCACATCTAAGCATTGCGGGGTTATTTAGAAAGTTTGAATTGGATTTTAGCAGAAGTAAACGTGTATTTTTGTAGTATACGACAATGCGTTTTCATGCTACAAAACACACACACACACACACACAGGTACTATGTACACTGTGTACTATTATCAGTTTGGGCCGTTTGAGGTACAATTCTGTTGGATTTTGTTTGAGAGCTGAATAGGTATTGTACGGTATTTGAGACGAAATAAAACTATTGTCGATAGGATTTAGTGCAAACATCGTTTGCTCTCTGTCGGTTACTGCTTTCTGTTATTCAATTTATCTATTACATTAGCTAGAACTCCTACTATTTGCTTTTCGCTAGTTTGTTCGGCCGTGTTTGCGCTTTGTGTTTTCAATTCATATTACAAATATCATAAATCAATGTTAATAATGATATTATATATTACTTTATCAGTCAGTGAACACTTTGATTACTTTTCATACGCCATACTAAACTTACTATAACTTAAAATAAAACGGACTTAGGTTGTTGTTCTATATTAATGTTTATTAATAATCGACGTATCGACTTACTCGAGGTACATCTTCATCAAGAAAATTGATACAAATAACTATAACCTACTAATTTATCATAAAGTTTTATACAATATTCACATTAATTCTGTATAGTTAAGTTGCTAAGTTTTAGCATTATTGCTAACAACTAACCAACGGAAAAACATGTAACAGCTTTTGTTTTTTATTTTTAATTTAGTGTATAGTAATATTATAGATATATATATATATATATATATATATATATATATATATATATATATATATAATTTGATTTTTTTTTTCTTCTTTTATAGTTTTCTTGTAATATTTATTTTGCAACATATTATATTATATGTACGTATATATATTTAAGTATAGAGGGGTTGGGTATTATTTTACTATTTCGTAAATTAGAATAGGGTAAATAATGACGCAGAGTGGCTGTAATTCGCAAGAAGTTTCCTTAAGAATTCTACTCTCACTTGGAACTTGAGTGAGCTTAACTAGTACGCCCTAAAATTACTATAAACTTGGACTAAATGAAATTTAAATGCATGTCTTACTCTTGACTTTACACCGCGCTATACGACCGACAGCCCTCACACACCCACACAAACCATAATCATGTATTATTATTTTCAATTTTCAGTCAACAGATTTAATTTTATGACTAGATAATGCTGCTTATATACTTTTCCTCTTTTTGTTGTCTAGTTTTGTCTTTCATGAAATTTACATAAATGTTGCTGTATTGCATATAATGGAAAATATATTTTAACAGGAGCATTCATGTCAATATTGAATGGGATAGTATTAACATAAAGTTTTAGGATTAAGTTCTGTATACTTTAATTAAAAATCGACGTTTCGATATACTCTACGTATATCATTATCAGGTAAAATTATACAAATGACATATATGTATAATAAATAAGCAGAACATGAAAACAAATTACTAGGTAACAAAATAAGTAACTAGATTATAAAATTTATAAATTATTAATTGAAAATAGGATAATATTATGTAAATTAGTACTTTCACACTGATTGATGCTATCTTTTTATTTATAAATTTCTATTGCTTCTCTTACCAATATACTCTTAAGTTGCCATTTTACATAAAAACTATAGTAATAAATCACATATTATTTCAGTAAAACGATGATTTATAGAAATTTTCTGTAAAAATAATGCAATTCTGTAATTTTAAGTAAAATAATTAATTTACTATATTATATATGTTTTTTTTTTTCCCGAAACATAAGGAATTATATAAAATATATATATATATATATATATATATATATATATATATATATATTTTATATTTATATAATGTAAAAAATTTTCTTCAAATATCTGTAAATACATGTAAATAATATTGCATACATTTTGTAAAAAACTGACGTTTGCAAATTGGTATATTAAACGGGTGTAAATCATTTGCCAAAGATTTTTATGTAAAATTAAAGAATTTTTTTACAATGTACTTACGTATTAAATTGTAATATATTTAAAACAATATTTTGTATTTAATTAGCAATACTATTATATTACAGATATAAAACAAATATAAACATATTTATAATATTTATATAATATTTAATATATTCAAGATAATTTGCTATAGTTTATGTTTTACGTTTTATATATACTTATATATATATATATATATATATACATATATATATATATATATATATATATATATATATATATATATATATATATATATATAGCATACATCAACGTAGTTATGATGTTTTAATTCTAATATATATTTGAAAGTATCTCATAGATGTGTAAATGATAAAATGACGTATGTGTGTTTTCAGGTGACCTAGCAATGAAATGACGTTAGCAGTGAGTATGGGAATGTGCACCAAAAGGGCAAGTAGTGTTGCAAGGCAGTGACCTCTATCAGGAGCAGGACAACACACTATGACATGCAGCACATGCAGCACAAGCAGCAGCAGCAGCAGCATCATCGTACATCTACGATGATCAATTCACTTCGCCACTCTTCAACACTAATCTATGCTGCTGCACTCTTCCTTATTCTTGCTCCAGGTACAAACATTTTCACCTCTCATCTCCTCTTCATCATAACACTAAATATTTTTGTGTTAAAAACAGCGGTTCGTTAAAATCTAATTTCTGAACTAACTATACATTATTGTACTGATAACATAGTGATCTTAACATTGTAAGAACCTTTCAGAACTTCTTATATTAAAATAAAACGGCTTTAGATTAACGTTTTTATTCTATTTTCTGTTTACTTTACATTAACTGTATGTATAATTAGAACCACATTTAATAACTTTTTTTTTTCAAGCGTACTAAAATATTGATATTACCTATGTAGATGGTCATTGTATCACTAGTACAATAATATACATTATTGTACTTGTGAAAAAAGTAAAAAAAATATTTCTGCAATAATTATGTTTATAAATAATGAAAAAATTTACGACATTTTCTATAATAAATAAAACTTTTCGGGCAGTCTGCAGTTGGTGATAGGATACTATCCTTAGTGGCTATCAGTGTCAGTATCAGTGAAACCTTGAATGATTTCAGGGATCGGTGTGATCGCTAGTAGCGGAGGTGGGCAGATACCGCATCAGGATAGCGTGCACATTAGCGTCATATTGGGTGAGTCAGTGGTGTTCAACTGTGATGTCGATTTTCCGGGAGACCATCCCGTACCGTACGTGTTGCAATGGGAAAAGAAGGTAGGTGATATTCTTTATAATTACGTACACACAATTGATTTACTTATATGGTTTGTGCATCTATCTCTAGTGTTTCTTTTTTCTTTGTTTTTGCAAAACAATATCCTAAACACTATTACTAAGATCTTGGCGTTTGAATATTGTCCAATTCTAATTTCTCTATGCATTCTAGGCTTTAAATAACACCAGGAAATATTACAACGTATTTGTGAAAATCTAATATTATTTCAATTATCTATATTGTCAATCGATTTCTTGTTTGTTCCATATCACAAAACCATACTTTCGAGAAAATATTGATTATTCTTGCTGACTGATTGTTTATAGTAAAGATATGGAACCAATTAGAATTTTTATTTCCGAAACTATTAAAATTAGAAGCATCCACGATTGTTAAAATAGATAGAAAATAAACAAATATTGTCAAAATTAGCAATAACTCAATTTCACCAAAAATGGCGTATGAAACAAACAAGAAATCGTTTGATGATTTGTTATTGTATTGGAACATATTTGCTTTTGTCTCAAATTTACAACACTCAAATGTTAAAGGAATAACAATTTAAATTAATTAAAATGCACTACATGTTTATGATTATAGACTATTCATAAATCCAGATTTATAAATAGAAAAACATACTTTCTGAAGTAACTATTTGAAATTATAGAAGTTAAAAAAAACTATATAGCCAGTAACAATATATATATATATATATATATATATATATATATATATATATATATATATATTAATTTTGAAAAGAACACATAAACATATTTGACTGCTCAGATAAGATAATTTATTTACAATAATTATAAAAACAAATACTTACACAATCATGCCATGTACCCAAAAGGATGTCGCAAAAACTCTTTTCATTATTTCGATATCAGTTTTCTCTAAACTTCCCTATCCAAACAAGCAACTTTAGCTTCATCCACATTTATAATTCCTCCCACACATATTTTTCTATTCCTACTACTTGGAAAAAATTAACATGAAAAATATTATAAATATAATTCTCCAAAAGTGTACACTATTTCCAATCTCAATTTTGTTATATATTAGTTATACTTTTATTGTTTTAAATCTTACAAACATAATTTTTTTTTCATATTCGAATTGTTATACCTATGTGAAAACAAAACAAGCACAATTAAATGATAATATTATATATTAATATAGAATATTTAAAATTATACTCAGAATTCAGTCAAACATTATTTATTCAGTCAACATTGTAGGTAATTTATAATTATTTCATGTCTTGCAATTATATACTTTTAGATTGTGAAAACATACTTATTCCAGTAAATATTTATTTATAATTTTTCCATATTTGACAAACACGGGTGAATTTAATAATATGTGGATTATTTTTTTGAAGCGATTAATAATTTAATAATAATGCCGCACGAATAATGAATAATCCTTATTTTTACAAAATAATAGTATTTTTTGAAGATTTAGATGGAGTAAGTTAGGTAGAAAGGTTAATTTGTTTTTGTTATATTTTCAGAAAAAAATAGGTAAAAAAATTGAATTTTTTTAAATTAATTACGGTGAATATAAAACACAAGTAAATTTCAAATTTAGTACATATGTATATCAAAACTGTACAATGCTGGAATATTACAATTGAAATATCAGTATTATACCTATATGCCATAATGTTTTATGAAAGAATAGTTTTTTTTCATGCTTTGTATATTTTATTTCGTAAAATTAAATATTTTTTATTTCTCAATTTTCTTTATATATATATTATAAAACCAAACAAGAATTCAAAATATTTTGTCAATTTTTAGTGATTAGTTTCTGTAAAATACTCAAAATTTTATATGGAACTGTAGCCTCTTAAATGTAATGGTATTTTTGAATAAAATATGGATTATTCTTGTTATATTACGTCCTAATCACTGAACGTATACGCATATTATTATATGCTATTATTATAATTATACAGTATGTCAATACCAATTCTGCCATTCCATTCTCCCAAACTTAAATATTATTTTTTTCCATTCCAATTCAAGAACAACTGGAAAATTTCTGAAATATAGAATATAAATATAAACAGTGCAAAAAAATATCACAGATCGTATTCTGCAAGAATTGGAAAAATATGAATTTGACTGTAGCTATATTGAATGACTAAGTTTATGCTATTCTAATTTTTTTTAATTAATATGAAAGAAAATCTCTTTATCGAATCTAGGTTGGGAAAAATTCAACAAAATTTCGCTGCCATTAACATATGTTTGAATTAGTTTTCCATTCTATGGTCGTTTTGAATTTTAATTGTATTCACAAATTTTTATCAGATGATAATCTTTTTTTTTGTAATTTGCTCGTTGAGTATTTGTGGAAATGGAACTCATTTATTACTTTTTATTTTTATTTTTATACATATTAAATTTTTTTTTTTGAAAATTATTTATTATTAATACTAACAACTACCATTTCTTTTATGTAGATTTTATGCGAATTTATTTAATATAACGAAATACTGTAATATAACTTTTGTTATGATTTTATAATAAAATCAATATGTTGACGAATCGACAGTAATTATTATTTTTAATAATTATTTTCTTTTTAATTAATTAGAAAACGATATTGTTGCAACAAATTTTGATAATTTGATAGATGAAAGCAAGAAAAGTTTTGACATAGTTGATTGAATTTCTATTGCTTGGCGTGGTATGAGATTGTATGCATTCTATGTACACAATTCACCCCTTCTAATTACAAATATACTATATACTGTCATGAATGGAATATGTATATATATATATATATATATATATATATATATATATATATATATATATATATATATATATATATATATATTTCATACATTTTGTTCTTGGATATATGTGTTACAATTTGATATGGATAGATGCAAAAATTATTTAATTTTTACGATGTTTGGAATATATGAAATACCGGAAACTAATACTCCTATTATTTATTAATATCTATATTTAAAAATAAACGTTAATTTGAAATTCTTCTGTATTTTTTAAATCAAAAATATATTACTAGAACCAAATACTAATATCTCTACACCTTGGAAGAAAATTAGAAAAATTTCGACGTGTTTACTTATTGTCTCATTTGTAAATTTGATTTTTCCCACTACAATTTAAATATAAGATACCAAAAAAATGATATGAAATTCTTGAAGATAACTGAAATAAATTGAGTAACAAATGAATTTGTGAAACTGATCGTGTTTTATTTAAATAATATTGAAGAATTTTTTCAAGATGTTGAACAAAGTTGCAGAAAAAATACATTTGAGTCACGTGATTTCATCATTAACGAATTACTGAACGTAAAGTGTGTGTTACAGGGCCAGGAGAATCCGATCTACATTTGGTACGAAAGCTATCTGACACAGAGCGGCGGCGAAGAGTACGAGGGCCGTGTGTCGCGCGTGTCACCGGACTCGCCGTACGGAGCCGCCTCCCTTAACTTGACAAATATCCGGGAATCGGATCAGGGCTGGTATGAGTGTAAAGTGGTGTTCCTTAATCGGTCGCTGAACTCGCACAAAAACGGTACTTGGTTCTATCTCAATGTGCATGCACCGCCACCGCCACGCTTTAATATCACACCCGAAGATGTTATCTACGTCAATTTGGGCGATGACATTATACTCAATTGCCAAGCGGAAGGCACGCCGACGCCGACGCCGACGCCGACGCCGACGATTCAAATCCTTTGGTATGTCGCATTTTTTTTTATTCTTTTTTTTTTAAATTATTACAAACTTGTACGTATTTATTTTACATACAACATTTTTTCAATAAAATCCAATTTTTGCAAAAATTAAACTTACAATATTATTTGGATTTTCCATTCAAATGTCAATTTTTTATTAATCATTCCCACACGTTTGATTTTTACAATTTTATATCAAAAATAGATATTAAATCTCTACCTAAAAATATAATACAAATTAACATACTTATAAATAAAATTCTTGAATATAAATATGTTATACACATTAAAATTTACAAAAATACGTTTTTATTATAAAAATATAAATTTTGGCAAAATTATAAATAAAAATTGTTTGATTAGTAAAATTATTTTATGTAATAAGAAAATATATTTTTACACTTGACCATATTTGTAACAGCACGAAATGGATTGCTTTATAACGTACATTTTCAATTATAATTTCAAATTTGTTAAATTCGGTAAATGATGCAGCCCTTTAGCAGATATTGATAGAAATATTCTAACATTGGAAAAATGTGGAAGAATAAAAATTATATAGAAAAATAGATGAAGTGAGAAATTACTTAATATGCTATAGTCTTAGTCTTAGTCTGCTATAGCTATAGTCTTATAAATTAGCAATATTCATTAGATTTTTTGGCCAGGTACAAAGACGCCCATCTCGTAGAATCATCAGCAACAATAAGCCTCATTAACGACGGCACCGAACTACGTATCTCGAACATTCGTCATGCAAATATCGGCGATTATACATGTATCGCGCGCAACGGCGAGAGTCAGATCTCGCATTATTATCGCGTTATTATCGGCGGCGGTGCCGTTATCATGGTGCCCATCAATCCCACCAATCAAAGCCAGCTGGAGGGCAGCAAGGTGCAGTTCTCGTGCGAAGCCAAATCGCTATCGCCGGGCAACGTCACCGTCAAATGGTTCCATGACGGGGCGCCTATTGAAGAAGTTGCTGCACTGGAGACGAGAGTCACTATACGAAGTGATAGATTGCTCGTTGTTAATCCGGTCAGTGCTGATGATTCTGGACAGTACGGCTGCGAGGTATCTAATGCTAGCGGGGAAACACAGTCTGCTTCTGCTTATCTAAATGTTGAATGTAAGTTTTTTCTCTTTCGTGATTATTTTTAATTGAGAAATTTAACTATCAAGAATTTGAAAGAAATTCAATAATAATTTAACAGTAATATTTCTGATACGTTTAATATTAAATCTTTTTTAATTGCGGCTGAATTCTATAGCAAAATCGAACAAAATAATATAATACTCAGACAATACAGATACGATTGATTTCGATACAGTACGAAATCAAACAAAAGCATTTTCTTTAGTGTCAGTGTTGGGACAGAAAAGGAATAAAATTAAGCTATATACAGATAAAAATATAGTATCATTTTATTATCTACATTGTAAAAATAAAATCAGTAATTTTACATATAATGTAAATTTAAATACTTTCTCATTAAAAAAAACATTAATATAATGAGAAATTAATTACTTTACTTAAAATTACAAAATTTTATTATTTTTCCAGAAAATTTATCGTTTTACTAAAATAATATGTAATTTTTTTGCCACGGTTTTTATGTAGAAATATCAATTTTTTTACAGTTTAGAATTTTAGATTATTATATAATACATACCGGAACAAAAGTTTTAAGATAATAGATAATTAGTTATTTGGTATTAGTAAAAACAAATGTTTGTTTTCAAAATATATGGACTTATTATTAGATAAAAAAAGAAATCATAAAAAATATTTTCATTTTTTTTTAAATTGTTATTAATATGTTTAAAATGCCATTGAAATAATTGTTACAATGATAACATAAGTTTATTTATTAAAATTCTACGTGATATTCTGAATTCAATAATGATTACTTGATTGATTTGAGAATTAAATAAAAATGAGTGATTTTTTTTAACATTTTAGCAATTACGAACTTATTGCAAGTAACATTCTCTTCCAAGAAAAATTTTTAAATACGGTAATTGTATCTACATAATTTTACAATAGATTAGAAGAAAACTAATCTAGATTAGAAAATAAATATTAATTTTGAAATTCATCTAAATAGATTAAAGATACCTAACAACATTTTATCAAGTTAAATTACCTATTGCTATGAAATCGGGCCACTGGTCTATAATGATTACTTTTGTAATGTTTGTTTAGATCCCGCAAAAGTAACATTTACGCCGACTATTCAGTACCTACCGTTTCGCTTAGCGGGCGTTGTACAATGTTACATTAAAGCGAATCCACCCCTTGAATACGTCACATGGACCAAAGATAAACGAATTCTCGAACCTTACCAAACAAAAGATATCGTCATCATGAATAACGGTTCGTTGTTATTCACGCGCGTCAGTCAGATCCATCAGGGCCGATATACGTGTACACCATTTAACGCACAAGGCACGCAAGGTTCTTCTGAACCAATGGAAGTTCTAGTGCGAGAACCACCCGTTTTTACTCTACAACCAGAAGCAATGTACGAACGGAAAGCGGGAGAAGCTGTGGAAATGCATTGTAATGCACAGGAAGCCGAAGGAACGCAGAAACTTAGCATTCAATGGCAGAGGAAAAACGGTGCACCTTTGCCGAAGAATCGTGTGAGAATAACTGGAGGAAATATTACCATCGAAGTATTGAGAGAATCCGATTTTGGCTTCTATCAGTGTGTGGCTTCGAATGAAGTTGCTACTATTGTCACAGCTACGCAATTGGTTGCCGAAGGTAACACATGCAACATATTTAATTACTCCAAATTAATTAACTAATAACGAGATTACATAGGATCACAACCTCATAATGTAACTGTTACCGCGACTGAACGCTCCGTTACGCTATCCTGGCAACCGGAATATTCTGAGTACAAACAGGACTACACCATCTGGCATCGAGAGGCAGGTGTTGCCAAATGGTCTACAATACCTGTAACACCTTCGGGAAGTACTAGCGTTACAATGAACCGACTGACACCGGCCACAACCTATGAATTTCAAATTGTCGGCAAAAATGCGCTTGGAGATAGTCTGCTCAGCAAAATTATCACAGTTAGGACACTTAGTAAGTAGAATTTTCAGGTTATTTTTCGAATTTATTTATTGTTATAAGTATATAAATCATAATATGCTTTCATTGCCTTGTCTAACAATACTAATCTCCTGTAGTAAATATTAGACCTTTTTTGCGTATTTTCTTTGTGATAATAACACAAAAGTAATATTCAAATGCAGATTTTTTTCTTAAAGATTATTTGTTTTTATATCTTTTGACTAAAAAATGTGCTATACCTATAATGATTTTGACGACAAAATTATTTTATATAAGATATAAATTTAATTTGTTACTAAGCATTTTTAAAACTTTACTATTAATTAAGCTCACATTGATATACAAAATATTCGTTTCATATCATTTTATAAAAAAAGTAAACGGACTTTGGAAATTTTGTAACATTTTTTTTTAACAAATTATGTCTATTTTTATATACTACCACTGAAATATAACCAATAGAGCAGCTTGTGAATTTTGTTGTATTAACGCAAAAAATAATAGTTGCAAGTTATAATATCGTTATAATGATATTGTATTGTATTGATTGATGTTTTTTGAAATAATTGCGTTGACGCTGCAGAAATCCAACTGCACAAAGTGAACACCACGCTCCCAAACAAAACGTTTCAACCGGTGCGGCGCTTGAAAGTAAACTCTTATCTTCCTTCTTCCTTTAAAACACCTTTATCCTTTTTTCTAATTTTATATATTTTCTTGTCTTTTTATTTTTAATCATTTTGTTTTCTCCTTCATTACTCATAATCTTCTGTTTCTTATAATTGTTACTAAAATATTTTTTGGAATAAATGATTTTCTGTTTATTTGCTCGTCCGTTTATTGTAATTTTTTATTTCTTTCTATTATTAATTTTTGTAATTTTTTATTTGTATTTTTTTTTTATATTTGTCTCAAAATATTTATTAAACAAAAGAACTCTCATATTGTACTATAAGATTTTTTTTGGATTTTTCGGTTCTTTTGTTATTATTTATAATTTTTTATTTGCATAATCTATATATCTTCGTCTTTAAACAAAATACACTATTGAAAAAAATCGTCCTCCATATTGCGTTCATAATTATTTGCTCTCCGTTTATTTTGTATCGATCATCTTGCGTTATTAATCATTTTCCTCTTCTTTATCCTTCTCGTGCCTTATTACCCATAATTTCTTGCACTACATTATATATATATATATATATATATATATATATATATATATATACATAAAGCTCAAATTTAGGTCATGGCATTGCCTGCACGCTTTATATTTATGTTGCTTTTAAGTTGTTTTTTTTTTGTTTTGTTTGGTTATTGATGAGATTGTACTTCAGGTGCAGGTGTGTGTGTAAACTGAAATCGCGTAAAAGTTTCATTTTCTCTTTTGGCAAAGAAAGAAAATCAAGATTACGTTACGGTACGTTATGCGATTAGAAAACATCTACCTACGGAAATGTTTATTTGCAACTTACTATTAACTTGCAAGCGTGTATTCTACACACCATACTAAAATAGTTACTAAATTCGAAGTTTTAGTATTGATAATTTAATTTAAAACCTATAAATTGGCTTAAACTTTTGAAGTAAAATTTCAAAAAATATATATTATGTGTGTTGAAATTAAAACATGTAATTTATTTGGGTTGATTTAGTTTTGCTGATCCATTTCTATGACTTTTTAACTGGTGCAATAGTTTAATTATTAAGAGATTTTTTAAGTTCGTATTTAATTTAATAACCAAGTATCCTGGATTATTGCATTATTGATAGAAAAATAGAGTCACACATTCTCAACAGCCATTGCATCATTGGGCCATTGCATCATGTCAGATTATAATTGCGATTTAACACGTTCGATGCCGGTAACGCGCTGGCGCGTGAAATGATACCTTTGTTGGGTGCCGGTTACGCGCCAGCGCGGTATTTGACTGTTTATATGCGTTGTATTTAGTCGGCCCCTAGCGGAAGTACATTATTTCAAACCGGCAGCGAACGTGTTAAATGAGTTTGCTTTTCAAATTTAATTTATTATAATTACTAACATCATACATAAATATTTTATTAGATTATTTATTATTATGTTCTGATTTACATTTAAAAATACTGAGTTTTATTATATAAGATAAAATTAAAAGAAATAAAAACATGAAATTAGCAATCAAAAATCTAGCTTGTAGTGCCAACCATATTGTTAAAGTAACATTAATTTGACATAACTTTTTTTAACATTAATATTATCGACTATAAAGTTATTTCCACAAACGATATATTGTCTTTTCTGAACTAGTAATAGCACTTCTTTTGTAATTTCAATAAAAGACATGAGTCTACTTTATTAACAAGTAAGGCACAGTGCACAGTTAAATAATTATTTATATTCAAACTAGTTATAAATTATAAAATTTATTAATGACTTCTTATTTAGTAACTATTATTTTAATCTATGAAAAACTGAAAATACATCCACTTTGATTTACAATTATGACCGTTTAAATGGGGAAAAAAGTCCGCCTGAAATACAATTCAATTTATTTATGAAATTAATTAGAAATTTCTATTTTTATTATAATTTTTGATTTGTCCAAAAATATTTTTTTTTTGAGTGTTTTATTTGATTTCAGATATTTTTGATTATGTGTGTAAATTATTTGTAACATATTGTAAGGTTTTCTATAACAATAATTAACTGTTTTAAATATAAAATATTTAATATAATAATTAATAACACATTTTAAAACATGGAATTTAAAAATTTTTTTTACATAACAGATATTTCATGAATAATTGAAAAAAAAAAATTATTTTAATTTTAATACATTACTGATGATTCTGGTCAAAATTTGAATTTACTTTATGTGGATTTTGATTGCTGTCATTCTGAAATAAGTGTATCACACAGAAATATGTATAATAACTATTTTTCTTATTATTATATTGCACATCGATTTTAATATAATAGTAATCAAATTTCATATAAAGTTTCTTCAAATTTTATTCAGAATCAGTTGATGGATTTGATTATCAATTATATCAGTTGTTTATTTTAAATATTTTAACTCTGAAAATAGTTAAATACATTTTCATGTTATATTAAATCATTTTTCGAATAAAGTATTTCGTTCATTTTAATTTTTTTGGTGCAGTAAATAAATAAATAAATAAAATGTACCAATCAAAATGTGCTGTAAATATTAATTCTTCTTTTTGTTTTTTCAGAAATTTAGACTTATTAAAAGCTATGTAATTAAGAAATTATTCTACAACACATTTCTTTGTTTATTAATATTTATTTTTAAAAGAACGATAATGTTATTATTGAGAAATTAATATTTAATAAAACTAACTTATTGACAATGAATGCACTATATGCAATATACTATACAGTAAAATAATTTAAAATTTAAATATTTTGATAAAAATATACATGTGTATTAATTTTTTAACACTAATCATTTACTGGTTAAAGTGATCAATAGTTTCTAATAGTTAGTTAGAACATTGTTAAGAGATTCAAAATACAAAAAAAAACAATAATTAAATATTTAAATAATATAGAAAATTTGATAATGAACCAAATTGTGCGAATAGTTATTAAAAATTATTAATAATTGTTTCTTTTTTGGTTTTGTTTCAAATATAATCAATCTATTTAGAAGAAAAACTGGGCCCACCGCGTAATTTAACCGTCACAGAAATCAGTAATGGATTTTTGATCAAATGGCAAGTGCCCCATGAACAATCATATCTTGTGCAATATTACACCATTAAATACCGGACTGATGGTCAATGGAAAACGCTAAATAAAGGCCATATACAACCTGAAGAAACATCATATTTAGGTAAAAATTTAAATTTTCTCAATTTTGATTTATATTTTTACAATATTTATAATTATTTCAAAATTTATCATTTTGCGTTGATTCTTATAGAAAATTTTAAAAATTAAATAAATATTATTAATAAATTTGAATATATTTCTTATAAAACCGATTTAAACTTAATTTAGTCAAATCTACATATAGATTAAATTTATAATATTTTCTGGGCTGGTATACCGTGGTCGATGTCTCCTTGTGCAAACGTTTTACTATATGTCGTAGATGGCATCCTCAGTGCTTAGTGACTGAATGATAGTTTCTGCTCCGCAATCTGATTTATATATATATATATTTATATATATATATATATATATATATATACCTATACCCCCCACCATCCACTACAGGGCCAATAGCGTAATGGCACCTGTAGAGGATGATGGGGTACAGTTGAAGAAACTATTATTCAATCAGCAAGCACTGCGACAAGGACAGATTGACCACTGTATACCTGCCAAGAAAATTTTATAAATTTAATGGATACCGCCTGTAAAAGTCTGAAGATTACTACTACTACATACCTATAGGTGTTATCTACTTAGTTATTTTATAAAATTAATTTTTGTATTATAAATTATATTATATAATTTTTAAAACAGATAGTGTTTGTATTTAATTTGTTAGGTCTTTGTGTTACAGATTGCTTAATTCCGTATTTAATTCGGGGTTTAATTTAATTCTTTATTGTCAAATCTGAGATAGAAACATAGGATGAATGAATAAATGAGTTTTCGGTATTAATATTTCATATATAAACAGAATTTAAATAATAAGTTATATTTGAAAACATCCGATGATTGTTTTTGATTGTATGTATGATTATTTCAAATATTTTTTTGAAATTTAAATATAAAATTTGTGAGACATTCTATAGAAACAAATTTTAGTAATTATAATGCAAACTGTGTTTCGTATAAATTTTATTTAAAATAACAGTTAAATTAGACTAATAATTTCAATTCTTGTGTGAAACTATTGACAACGCTTTCTCTATGTATTTAATTATATAATTTAACAAACATTTTGCAAAATTTGACGGTTGATTATTTGATAAAATTTATACCAAATTTTTCCCAATCAAATCTATGTAATTATGGCAAATGAAATAACATGATTTGTATAGTGAAAAATCTGGTGGTTGGCCGAACGTATTACTTCCGCGTGGTGGCCAATTCCGTAACATCGTACGAAAGCAGTGAAGAGGTAAAATTTTCGGTTCCAGCCCGTGTGCAACACAAAGCAATTATTGCCGAAATTATCGGCGCTATTGCGAGATTTCCTTCTTCAGCGTCGCCTTTATTCTCTACTTTATCGTTTAACTCAGTATTGTACTTAATAGTTGTATATTTGAAAATTAATAGAATTATATATCATGAAATATAAAAATAAATTCACTATATTAATATATTTTACTATAGTTATATTTGTGTTCTATATACATATTATGAAAAACTTTATGTTTTTAATATAATTATAAAATAATAAAATGGTTGTTTTTGTGTCTGTTTTGTATCGAAGTGCTGACGGCAATGACGCATTCCAGTCAGAATAATTATACTATTCAAAGTTAACGGCATCATTTCTTCATTATCATAAATGTCGGTCGCCAAATATTCATTTTTTTTATCAACAAAGCTGCCAAGCTAATGCTACTACACTACTCATTATAATTAAGCCAATATTTTATACATGCACATTTACATTAATTTTTTATTATTGTCTAGACGTAATGTAGTTAACCATAATCCTTCTCATATATTTAGAAAGTACGAATTATTGTCTATATGAAAAATTATGTTTCAGTTATTCAAATTTGCGTAAAATAATTTTAGCATGTTTATAAAATTACGTCTACATTACGGTTATGTTTATAAACGCGAAATCATAACCAAAAAAAAAATTATAACCAAAGCATATGCAAAGAATTTATTGACCTTGCTATAATTTTTCTGAGAAAACCGGAAGTAACTTCGAAATTTCAAATGGAAACATAGGTCATGTTTGGTATCGTTGGATAGGGTTTTTATAAAGAATTTCTTTTTATTTGAAACATTTTTGATATCTTTTACGGTTAAAAAAATAAATAAAAAAAATATAATGACTAAAACAGTAATTTTTTTAATTATTGTTAACATATTAGTTAAATATGATTAAAATGTCTACCTCATTTTTTAAAAAAAATTCTGTCTCTGTATCTCTAATTTTAAGCATTAATCCAGCCGTACTAAACAAAACAAATCGATAATTACTAGTAAAATTATAGAGAATCTTATTGTTCATGTTTCGCCAGTCGGATTACGGATTCCCGAAATATGGGGAGCACACCAGCTGATAGTCAAGTGCCTTTGAAAAAGTAAGTGCCACGCACTATTTCTATAGAATGCTATTTATATTTACCTGCGTAATTTTATTCATCGTTTGGTTTCATTCTAAGAATGAAATTAAACAATTATTATACATTGTTAATACTTTTATTTATTACTATCAAATATTACATTAATTTCTTTTATTTCGTGTAAATTTCAACTAATTTTTATCTACCTACAGAGCGAAAAATTTATTTTCTTTATTTTTTAATTATTTTATATAACTATACACTGTAAAAAGAATTAGCGAAATTTCAATATAAAAATCTGAAATTTTATTTTACTATAAATATTCTGAATTTCTATCTATAAATTTTGTAATTTTGCACATAATAATTACATAAAGTTAGTAAAAATGACCTAATAAGTATGTAACAAAGATATTTTTATATTTCAATAATATAATGGGTCATTCCATGTCAAATCACCCAATTTTGGGGTCGTAAAAACTTTTGGGTCTCCGATTTGGCTGAAACTTGGTGCATAGCTTCCTTGTGACATAAAATTAAGGTGGTCTGGCCCAAAGAGTCGTTTTCTGAAGTGTATTCGCTTATAATCTAAAAATAGCACTTTTAACGATTTTATAGCGCTTTGACACTTTTTGAGGTAAATGTGTATATTTTGACATAAAATATTAATTGAAAAAAAATTTTTCTTTAGAGGGGACTTAAAAAAGGTTAAAAAAGTCATTAAAACAGATATTCTTATGTCCCCAATCAGATTTCAGGCTGGAAAACGCCAAAATTTAGTGTTTTGCGTTTTCCTTAATTCCCAAAATACATATCTTTGGATTTGGCTAAAAATTTACCAAAAGGTAGCTTTCACTCTTAAAAATCTTGTTTACCTTTTTTGTTGTTTGACCTTCAACTGCACCAGGGCCGTATTTAGGATCTGTAGGGCCCTAGGCTAAACCTGTGGTGCGGGCCCTTACGAGGGGGGGTTGTAATTTTATAATTTTAAATAAACATGTTAGGAAAATGCAAGATAAAAAAGGAATGTAACAAACAAGTAAATTTTACTTATATTTATTTAATTGAAATAGAGTATTTAAAAAAAAAAAAATAATAAACTTAGAAATGAAAATATCAAATAATCTTAGTGGCTAATTGGTTTTGCGCTAACACTTAGTACTAATGAAGCTATATGTACTAGTGAAGTGTATTGTCACTGGTTGCAAGGCGGGTTATTCTGTTTTATGAAAATTTAAGTAAAATACTTAAAAGGTTATTGATAAAATAATTATTTACTTTAAATTTGAAACGTGTGGTGCGGGCCCCTTTGTGGTGCGGGCCCATAGGCTGCAGCCTATGTAGCCTATGCTTAAATACGGCCCTGAACTGCACTCATCTTAAATAACAAAAAGTCGACTTTATTGGAATGACACTGCACACCTAAATTTTCACCCTGCTATTTTTGCATGTAACTTTTTTCGCCATGAAAAAAAGTAAACAGGATTCTTACCAGTGAAAGCCCTAAGTTTTAACTACCTTTTGGCAAATTTTCAGCAAAATCGAAAGATTTGTATTTTGGGAATTGAGAAAAACGCGAAACACTAAATTTTGGCGTTTTCCAGCCTAAAATCTGATTGAGGACATAAGAATATCTGTTTTAATGACTATTTTAACCTTTTTTAAGTCCCCGCTAATGAAAAAAAATTTTTTTAATTGATATTTTATGTCAAAATATACACAGTTACCTCAAAAAGTGCCAAAACGCTGTAAAATCGTTAAAAGTACTATTTTTAGATTATAAGCGAATACACTTCAGAAAACGACTTTTTGGGCCAGACCACCTTATTTTTATGTCACAATAAAACTATGCACCAAGTTTCAGCCAAATCGGAGACCCAAAAGTTTTTGACCGAGTGATTTGGCATGGAATGACCTTAATTCATTTCTGTCGCTGGGCGCTGGGCCGGTTAGGCTGAAACAATCCATAAGAATAATTTCATGGAGTGACATAGAATCATAGACAGTGATATTTTGCATTTTGGTGTCACCCCTTGTGATGGTGTCACCCGGTGCGGTCCGCACCCCCCTAGTGACGCCACTGGTTCGTACTACACCTTTTTGGTGTTCATGGAGTGTATGTGTGTATGTATAAATATCATAAATAAAATAGTTTTAGAACAAAGTCTTATTGTAATCAAAATAAATTAATTAATAAATATAATCATTGAGTAAACAAACAATTCTATACTCATTAATTTAATATTAAAAAAATTAAAAGACTCAACAAAATATTATTATATAAAGCTATAGGATTCAGAGTAGAACGAACATTATATGATAAATTATATTAGATACACAGAATTTTAAAACAATATATTTTACGAAAAAATTATACAAATGAACAAATATATTATTACAAATTACGTAAACAATAGTAGAACATATATTATTAATTATTGAGATTCATGAGTATTTTACATAAAAAACAATAATCATTTGACAATAATATAATAGAAGAAAAACTTGTTATTTGTGACGTAATAAAAACTAATTAATTATTCGTGAAATAAATATGTGTACAGTACAGCTATTCCATAGTGAGAAGTGATAAAATATAATTTTCTTATCGTAAATTAATTAAGAAACTTATGTCGTCACATTCAACAATTTTGACTTCATGTGTATATATTTATCTAGAAATCATATAAATTATATATGTGTGAATATTTTAAATACACTATAAACAATAATAATAGCGAAATTTTAAAAAAAATCGTAAAATTTTAGTATAAAAAAAATTGGAATTTTATTTTATCACAAAATTTTCTATTTCTACCTCAAAATTTTGTAATTTTTACATAATTCAAAATAATCACATAATGTAAGTAAAAATGACCTAATGTAAAATTGCTTACTTTCGGCAAATTGCATCACATATACTTAATGTAGAAATACATATTGTTGGTAGTTATGTAAAATTACAACTTGCATATTAATGTCTGCAATAATTCATCAAAATAATGAGACAATACAAATTTTGTGTAATAATACTAATAAAATATTTTAAGTGTAATTCATTCATTTTAAAATACATAATTTATGTAAATATAGAAATGTATGTATTTATACCAAAAATAATATTATGTTGGCAATAAGGATCTCATATAATAAAATAATTCAACTCAAAAGTTTGTTGTATATATTTTATTGTACATATTATATTGTACGAGACGTTTCGGTCTATTATTCGACCATCTTCAGTCATTTATTAAAATCTTTTTAAAATCTTTTTAAATTATTATAACAACATCATACGTTTTTATTCTGTTGCGAGCACATGTGTATTTAATTTTTTCATTTTTTAATGTATGTAAACTAATTTTATCGTGAATATTATACTTTTTTGTTAGACATATTACTTGATTTATTTATATTATACAGTTTTTCTTCATTATTAACATTTTGTAATTTTAACTAGTTAAAATTATATTATATATTATATATTATATTTTATTTATATATCAACGATTCGATATACTCTACGGTCTACGTATATCATTATCATGAAATATATATATATATATATATATATATATATATATATATATATATATAATTAAAAAAATATATATTCTTCAATTCCTTTATAGACAAATGTAGCAACTGTAAAAAAATAATCTATTCGATATATTTTTCTAGATTAATAGTTTTACAATTAAAAAAGTTGTAAAAATATTGCATTTATGTATAAATAGAAGTATATTTTTATATTTGTTGTCATTCTGACACAAAAAATTAATTTATCAATGTCATAAATAATTTTAAAAAAAATGCGTTAAAATTCGATAATGCAATTTCGCTATAAATATATTTTATGTAAATAAATATTCTTTTATCCATTTTTATATAATCGGTTTTCCTCAATAATTTTTAAATAAAGACTATTAATTAACCGATAAAATAATATAATCTATAAAACAATTAAACATAAATTTCTATATCGAACAAAGAAAGCCAAATATTTTTTAACATAGTAAAAAATCTTTAAAACTCATTATATTAAAATAAAACTGCTTTAGGTTAAAGTTTGTATTAATATTTATTTATAATCAACGTTTCGATAAACTCAATGTCCGTCTTCATCAAAATAAATGATACAAACGACATTAATAAAAAATCTATAAATTGTATGATCTTGTTACTTATTTGATTCCTAATAACTGGTTTCTATGTTCTGTTATTTACTTTAATGTCATTTTTATCATTTATGCTGATGATGAAAACGAACGTTGAGTTTATCGAAACGTCAATTATAAATAAATATTAATACAAACTTTAACCTAAATCAGTTTTATTTTAATATAATGAGTTTTAAAAGATTTTTTACTATGTTAAAAAATATTTGGTTTTCTTTGTTCGATAGAGAAATTTATGTTAAATTATTTTATAGATTATAATATTTTATCGGTTAATTAATAGTCTATATTTGAAAATTATTATTATATAATATCTATCTGATAGTTTACATACACAGAAAAAAAATTATTTCATATAATTCAAATTAGATGGATAAATTTATATATTTAAATATGTAAATAATATTGGCCCTTATTACGAGTTCCGTTTTAAAATTGGTTTTAACTAATATCAGTTTTAAGACAACGTAACTCTAACAAGAGCTGGACTAAAACATGTAGACTAGTTATGATTTTAAACAGTGAAATAAAACAAACTGGATGATTTAATAGTAATATTTAATGTTGTTTTAATACACAAAAATGACGCACCGCTCGCTCGGTCGTAAGTCAAAATTTTGTGCCTGCAAGTCCTGCTAGGCGGTTCAACCGATTTTAATGAAATTTTCAGGATAAATTTGTCTAGTACCCAAGATGGTCATGTGTTTTAGTTTTCTCCAGTGATGCCAACTTTCCGAGAAAAAAATTACTAAAATTTTTAAAAATACATATTGGCTACGTTATTTATCCGATTTTGATGAAATTTTCAGAAAAAATTTCTCTAATACTCCCATTAATTATATAATTTTATTAATGTTTAGTGTTGCCAACTTTCCAAGAAAAAAATTACTAAAATTCATTGTGGCTACATCATTTATTCGATTTTGATCAAATTTTCAGAAAAGTTTCTTTTAGTGCCCACATAAACTATAATATTATTAAAATACAGTGTTGCCAACTTTCCGAGAAATGTCAAAGTGGTCTCTATATGGGCTTACTCATATACTTCTAATCTTGTTTTTATTCGTTACTGATTATCTTCGTATATGGGTATAGGAAAAATTTCTTTGTTCTGAATTTCCGAAAGCATTTGTCCCAAGAACAGATTTTCTATAACACATGATGATAGAGCAACATATTCTGACTCTGCGCTAGAGAGAGTGACAATGTCTTGCTTTTTAGTCTTCCAATGAATGATTTTATCATTTAGCTCAATAACAAAACCAGAGATACTTTTTCTGTCAACTATATTATTTGCAAAATCAGCATCAACAAAAGATTTCAGAGCAATATTTGTGATTTTACTTTTTATAAATTTTAAACCAAAATTTTTAGTTGCATTTAGGTATTGTAAAACATGTTTCAAATGCTTCCAGTGTTCCTGTGAATAATTATTTTGGAACTGACTAAAGTAAGTTACACAAAAACTTAGATCTGGTCTAGAACCTAACATTATGTACATAATACAACCTATAAGTTCACGGTACGGCAATTTTTCATTTAAGATCAAATTATTGCTGTTACTATAAAGTTGCAATTTGGGTTGTATTGGCACATCTGACGGTTTACAATGTTTTATATTAAACTTATCTAATACTTTACTAATTAGTTCTTTTTGAGTAATATTCAGTTCTTTATCGGTTTTTTCAATTTCTAAAACTGAGCTTGTAATATCAGCCATTGCATTTAACGTGTTATGACATTTCTGTTTCGATTGCGCAGATATTGAGTAACAATTAAACTATTGCGCAGTGTAATTATACCGTCTACGTGTGTGTTTGTTCCTACTGCTGCGGAAATAAGATTTTTACATGTAATGATTTTTTTTTAATCATTCACATATATTATATTTTTACCAAAATGTTCATTAGACATTTGCGCAAAATGGTTGAACAAACTCCAACTGACTAACACCAACTTTTACAATCATTTTCATCAATTTCACGCACTTTTCATACAATAATCTATTTACAGTATTTACACCAATTTGTACCAACAAACTGCACCAGAAAAAAATTGATAAAAAAATAATTATGTATATGCTAATTTTATCATTAACAAATAAATATCAAATATAATAATAACCAACATAATTCTTTATTGTAACAATGCTAATAAATTTTCATAATCACAATTCAAATAATTATCAATGAAATATATTATTTAATAATAAAAAGAAAAGACATTCACTTGTCATTCTTCTAACATATTTATAGTTTCATTTTTTTTATAAAAAAATCTATGAAAAGATAAGTATTAGTATAAAAACACTGCAAATTTGTAAAATAAGTCATTGTTTTCTAATAAACAAAATGATAAAAATGAAGTTTTTGGTATTATTTGCATTCGTGCATGTCGTAGTCGGATATGTTGAATTTGAATTCCATAATACTTTGTCAGAGAATATTTGGGTTGGATGCCAAGGCAATAAAAATGAAACATATAAATATGAAGATTTATCGAATGGAGGATGGGTTCTTAACTCAGGAACAAGTGTAAGTCAATGATTAACGTAGTAAAAAATCTTTCAGAATTCATAATAAAAGGTGGGCCATCCGTTTTTTTTTTTTATGACTTGCAAATAAATTATATTAGTAATGATGATAAATGATTAATACATAGTAAAAAATCTTTCAGAACTCATTATATTAAAATTTTTAAAAGTTTTGTATATATTTTATTTAATACTCGACGTTTCGACATACTAAATGTATATCAAGAAACAATAATAAACAAACAACACAGTAACAAGTTACAATTAGTAACTTGTCTCTATTATAATTCATATATTAAAAAAAATTTTAGAACTCATTAATCTTTATATTAAAATAAAATGAGTTTAGGCTGTAGTTCTGTATTAATATTTATTAGTAATTGACGTTTCGCTGAACTCAACATACGTAACTTGTTCCCATGTTCTATTTATTTACTGTAAATATCATTTGTATCTTTTTTCTTGATGAAGACGTACTTTGAGAGCACGAAAACGTCGATTATTAAAAAATATTAATGCAAAACTACAACGTAACTCGTTTTATTTTCATATATTAGATTTTCAACGATAAATTGTCATTTTCAAAAGATATTCACAATTCAAAATTATTCACAAATATACTATTAAATTAAAAGAAATTCATATTGCATCAGTATATATTTTAAAAAAATTTATGTAATTTTACATGTTTTGCGAATGTAATTTCTCACAGCAAAACTACAAAATGTTGTTATTTTTACTGTTAAAACAATGTAGTTATGAATAATTTTTTATAACATTTTCTCTCATTGCTAAAAATTTAATACTCATATATTTTTTCAACTTATATAAATAAATCGAATATAGTAATCTTCAGGCTTTAACGGCTGGTGCTGGTATCTATTGAATTTATATAATTTTGTTTGTACTGGTATACCGTGATCGATCAATCCTCATCGCAGACGTTTTGCCATACATCGTAGACGGCAGCCAAGCAAGCACTGAGGATAAATATAATTAAAATTTAAGCGAATTTCAGATGTCCATAACAAATGTTCGTGACGACTGGCAGGGTCGGTTTTGGGGCAGAACAGGGTGCAATGCTCAAACCGAACATTGTCTAACTGGCGATTGCGGTAATAAGCTACAATGTAATGGTGCTAGTTTATTACCACCAGCAACTATTCTGGAAATCTTATTGAAGGACCCTATCACCCGCTTAGATTATTATGACGTCTCACTTGTTGATGGATTCAATATTCCAGGCTCAGTAAGTATTACATGTATTTCTTTTAATTTTGAATATTAATTTTAGGTTAAATTAATATATATATATATATATATATATATATATATATATATATATATATATATAAATTTTCCATTATTCAACAGATTGAACCAAAAAATGGACAAAAAGATGGATCTTTGCACAGCTGTAAAAAAACCAGCTGCTTGTATAATATCCTAAATGATTGCCCTCGTAAACAACAAGTGATTAGTAATGGTCAAGTTGTTGCCTGCAATTCTGACTGTATTGCTTTCAAAGAAGACAAATACTGTTGCAGAAATGCTTATAATACATCTGAAACATGCAAGCCGACAGATTGGCCGAATAAATTTAAACATCTATGCTCCGATGCCTATTTTTACGCTTTTGATGATCGTTCAAGCACCTTCACTTGCAAGGCAACTAAATATTTGTTCACTTTCGGTGCTCGTTAAATTTATTAATATATCTTTATAATTGCAATAGGTGTTTGGTAAATAATGGAAATATATTTTATTTTAAAAGCATTTTAGTGGTTTTACTTTTACCTAAGTCAGCATTATAGAGAAAGAAAATATTACTCATTTTTTTAAAAATTATTAAAAACGCACATTTACATAAATTTAAAATTACGATTACAAATCATTATAAAATAATTGATTTGCATTTGTATATGGACTTAAAATGCAATTTTACATCATTTACAAATAAATTATGTTAACCTAAAATTCTTTTCATAATTTGGCCTTTACCGGAATTAACATCAGTGTATCCGGTTACTGCATTTTTAGTTTTTGGGTAAACAACAAACAGTCTTGTAATTATAATAATTTTTTTTTTATCTACGATTCAAACTTTGAGAATTTGTGATTAATTTAAATTGGCATATAACAGAATTGTATTGTATACAGATAATATATCAATTTTCAAAACACAATATTTATGTAGCAAAAGTTGGTGTTAGTCAGTTAAGATGGTTTGGCCATGTTGAGCGAATGTCTAATAAACGTTTGGTTAAAAAGATATTTTTGAATGATTTTGATGGTATTCGTTTGCGTGGACGTCCGATGAGTAGCTGGAATGGTATGATTGAGAGAATAGCTTACGTGAGCGAAAGTTTCCAAGTAGTAGAAATAGAAGAGCATGCTGTGAGAGAGGAATTATGAATGTGAATGAAGCGAAAGTTGCTTGTTCGGATAGGAATGTTTGGAGGCGACTGATTTCGGAATGATGAAAAGAGTTTGTGACACACTCTTTTGGGTCATGGCGTGATTGTGTATGTATGTATGTACGTATGTAATTAACTTATAAATGTAAGTGATCAATATCAATATTTTCGGCAATTCTTCAAATGTCACTTTCTTATTTTTTCAAGAAAACTGCGTCGATTTAATTTAAGTGATTACTGGATTTTTTAAATATAAAGGGTTTTGATAGAAGCAAACTTTTTTATAAAGAATAAGTTTTTCTCCTAAAACTCATATTAAATTTTTTTTCCTGTAAGAAACCTCATCACTTTACACACTGTATAATATACTGGGTGTTCCATTTTAATCCGCTACTTGCAATAACTTTAAAATCGTGCATTGGACAAAAAAAATGTTCCGAATGGAAAGTAAATGGTTTCGAGGGAGACATCTGATGCAGAAATCCTTGCCTCCCTTCGGACCCCATGAGTGGCGGGAATGGGGAGCAACTTTAAAATTTTAAATAGAACTCTCTATTTTTTATTGCAGATTCGGATAGACCATTAAAAAGTATGTAAATTTTATTTTGAGACTTTTTTTATCTTTGTTAGATGGCGCTTCAATCAGCATTTTGTTCTTAGTTTATCAGCTTTTAATTTGAAGAAAAAGGTGTAATTAAGTACGATATTTATGTTCTTTTCAGTTCTGTGGGAAGAGGGAAGGGGTAAGGAACACTGCATCAGATATCCCCCTCGAAACTATTAACTTTTGAGGGGATATCTGATTCAGTGACCCTTGCCCGCCCCCTCACCCCTTCCTAAAATGTTTTAATTACTGTAATATTAAAATTTTAATAAACAATTGAGATAATAATAAATTTCATATTATCGTACGTACGTAACATAATATATTTTGATAAAAATATTTATTGACAATAATTGCAAAACTTGATCTCATTTTTCAAACTTTTGTATATAAATATCAAGAAAACCGAGCTTCGTTCTTTGAAGAGGAATTCGATATCTTAAATACGAGATGCCATTTATATGTTATTGTATTCTCAAATAATTCATTAAAGTTGATTTTAAATTTATACCAACCAACCCAAAACAATTATGTTATTGTTATTCAAGTAATTTACAAAATTAATGCATATACTAAAAATCATTATTTGCCTTATTTCACAAGAAACACTTAAAAAAATATTCACTTTGTTAAAAATGAATTTCATAATAAGACTTTTTATTGTAAATGAGTTATAATGTCAAATGTTAACTAGTATCTTAATTTAGCTTATGCTTTTTTTATATTTAATATAATTAAACGAGCAAATCTTATATATTTATTTGTTTAAAAATATTATTTTAAAAACAGTTTTATTGATTTTGATAAAGCATAGTAAATCAGATAAAACGACCTATTTTCAAATTTTTTATTAAAAATCAAATAAATTGTCTAACCAAATAAGTATTTTTCTCCAAAATTCAGCAGCACTACTATAAAATAAAATTACATAAAATAAAAACAAATCTATCACTAAAAATTCATTTAATTCAATGTAATTGTAACTGAATTTAACTTTCTGAAAAAATATATCTAGAATCTGCAGAATTAGAGTCACTTCTTTACTCATATACTTGTATAGTGTCCGCCAAAAAAGTTTGCATCATGTAGGAAAATTTTGTATTATTTGTTTTTTGAAAATTATTATTACATAACTTTTAGGTGCTTCTCTAAAAACTAAAAATATACTAGTCGGAAATATTGATATTTCTTCCAGTGTAAGTCAAATTAAATAATAATAAAAATTTTGAAAATTATTTAAAAAAAGTTTTGGAATAATATTTTATGGCCGATACAAGAATTTGTTTTTCAAAGCCGATTTAGATAAATATTTTTTTAAAACACATCCAAGTAAACTAAATGTTTCAAATTTGTCGAACTTATACTTAAAAGACATCATTAAAGTCCGGATACATATGCATTAGTTTATTTGAAATAATTTTTTTCTTATCTAATATAAATTTTATAAATTCACGAAAATATAACAACTTTGCATCAAAGTGATAATGAAAAATTATATGTTAAATATTGACAAAATACCTGCTACAGTTTAGTAATAACATAGTAAAAAATCTTTTAAAACTCATTATCTTAAAATTAAACTGCTATAGGTTAAAGTTCCGTATTAATATTGTTTTAAAATCGACGTTTCGTCGAAACTCAATGTCCGTTTTCATCAGGATAAATAACATTACAGTAAATAACATAAGACAGAAACAAGTTACTAACATAAGTAACAAATAAGTTACTAGATCGTATAATTTATAGATTTTTTTAATTAATGGAAACCAAATTTTACTTAACTCAGTGCCATTACAGATATTAATGTTCTTTTCTTTATAAATTTCTATTTATATGATAATTATTTACTATGATAATAAATATAATAATTAAACTCGGGTTGCATATTATATTATACATAATATGTTGCAAATTACCTAAATGTATTTTGTAAAAAACAATTTTTAAAATACTTGCAAACATTGAACTTTGTTCATAAACTAAGTAAAAAGTTGCATGAAAACAGCTGATTATAATTTGGAATTTTTTTTTCTTGCTCGAGGAAAAAAACTAGTTTAAGTTGCTTTAAGATTATAATGTTTTATCAATGAATTAATAAGAAAAAATATATTTAGCAACTAAGGAAAATGATAATATAATAATAAACAAAAAAAGTTTATTTTTTTACCTATAATACCTTTTGCACAGGATGTTTATTTTAGGTTAAAAAAAAATTTTTTTGTCTAAGATAAACCATCATAAATCAACACATGCTAGAATGTAACCATAGTTGTACAGTAGATAACTTAACCATCTTACACAAAGAAAAGAAAGGGCTCAGACTAGCCTTCCTAGAAAATTTAGAAATCAAAACAGCCATAAAATCGAAAGTCAACCTTATGAATGAACAACTTGACCTAATACCATCACCCTTCATAATATAGTAACCAGATGTTTTTCCAATACTTCTTCTCCCTCCCACTTACACACTAAAAAAAATTTTGCAAGATTTTTGTATCATTCTTCTGATGATGCCGAAATCACGTAATCAAGACTTTTTTTTTAATAAAAAGAAAAATTGTGAAATATACCAAGTGTTTTATTAAAATTTAATATTTAAATATGTTTCACCGAGAACCCACAGCTACTTCTATTAATTTAATTTGCTAAATAACTTAAGATAAACGTATTTATAAATAAAATTAATTTTCCATTACAAATATTAAATCATTCTTTTCCTTATATCTACAAAATTCCAAATATTAATTTCTTTTTTTTTTTGTTATATAAATATATTAAATTAAAATCGTTTTACAAATATAATATATAATTTCATTTTTGTTACCACTTTGACTGCAAGGAAAAAGTGGTATAGCGTTTGATACGGTGTCTGTAACATTTTTTTTAAAAAAAATTGTGCATAGAAATCTTTCATATAGCCTCTAGATTAGACGAATCTGAACTTAGTTTATGTGGGTGTGTGGATGTGCATCGTCAGCTCGCTCGCTCGCTCGCTCGGTCGTAAATCAAAATTTTGTGGCCACAACTCCTCCTAGACGGTTCAATCGATTTTAATGAAATTTTCAAGATAAATTTGTCTAGTGCCCAAGATAGTCATGTGGTTTTATTTTTTTTCAGTGATGCTAACATTCCGATAAAAAAAATTACATAATTTATAAAAATTTATATTGGCTACATTATTTATTCGATTTTGATCAGATTTTCAGAAAAGATTTCCCTAATGCTCTCATTAATTATATAATTTTATTAATATCGAGTGTTGCCAACTCTCCGAAAAAAAAATTACTAAAGTTTTTAAAAATTTATATTGGTTACATTATTTATTACTAAAATTTTAGAAAATTCATTATGACTACTATTTAACCGATTTTAATTAAATTTTAATAAAAATAATTTTCCAATGCCTAAATAAATTATGCAATTTTAACAAAATACAGTGTTGCCAACTTATTGAGAAAAAAAATCACAATTTTTTTTTTAAATTCATTGCGGCGACATTATTTATTCGATTTTGTTCAAATTTTCAGGAAAGTTTCTTCTAGTGCCCACATAAATTATAATTTTATTAAAGATATTGTGTTGCCAACTTTCCGAAAAATGTTAAAGTGGTCTATATATGGGTTTACCCATATGCTTCTAATTTTGTTTATATAATTTTTTGATAAATAATAATTTACACCGTAAAACAAATTATATTTTGTTTTTACTTGACACACACTAATGACGACAAAACCACATATTAAACCACATACTAAATAAAAAATTGTATTTAAAGCTATTTAACTCAAATTTTGTTAAAAATTGATAATTAATTAATAATAATTTTAACCTTTGATTAATTATGTGATTGCATTTTTTTTTTTGAAGTTTTATCATTTAATTGCTAGTGATAAAATTGCACTTGCAACATTTATTTGCAATTAATCATGTGAAAATTTACCAGATAATTAAAATTTCTTACGAAATAATTTAAGAATAATCTTTTTTACAGAAAAAAATCAAATTTGTGATTTCTTGATAAGATAATCTTTCGCTTTAAAACGCAAATTTACAATAATTTATTTTATATCTATTATATTTCAAATTTAATATTAATTTTTTAATATACAATATTATATTTTTACATATTTATGACATTTTTTTTAACAAGGTTTTCATATTTTTTAGAAGATTATTACATTTTTACCACTTTGACTGCAAGGAAAAGTGGTATAGCGTTTGGTATGGTGTCTGTAACATTTTCAAAAAAAAAAAATTGTGTATAGAAATCCTTCATATAGTCTCTAGATGACGAGTCTGAACTTAGTTTATGTGTGTGCGTCGTCAGCTCGCTCGGGCGTAAGTCAAAATTTTGTGGCCGCAACTCCTCCTAGACGGTTCAACCGATTTTAATGAAATTTTTAGGACAAATTTGTCTAATACCCAAGATGGTTATGTGGTTTTGGTTTTTTCCAGTGATGCCAACTTTTCGAGAAAAAAATTACTTAAATTTTTAAAAATTTATATTGGCTACGTTATTTATCCGATATTGATCAGATTGCCAACTTTCTGAAAAAAAATTACTAAAGTTTTAGAAAATTTATTATGACCTCTATTTAACCGAATTTAATCAAATTTTCATAAAAAAATTTCCTAGTGTCTAAATAAATTATGCAATTTTAACAAAATACAGTGTTGCCAATTTATCGAAAAAAAATTACAGAATTCTTTAAAAATGTATTGTGGCTACATTATTTATTCGATTTTCTTCAAATTTTCCGCAAAGTTTCTCCTAGTGCCCACATAAATTATAATAGTATTAAAATACAGTGTTAGCAACTTTCTGAGAAATGTAAAAGTGGTCTATATATGGGTTTACCCATATACTTCTAATCTTGTCTGTATTAATATTTTGTTAGTTTTAACAAAGTTGTAGAGTAATTTCCACAAAACAAAATATATATGATATCTTTTTTACAAAAAAAAAACAAATTTTTGATTTGTTGATAAAATAATGTTTTCAAGTTTTGCTTGAAAACATAATTCTACAATAATTTATTAAGGAAAAAGTCAAATTAAATTAAATAAATTAATTAATTATTATTATTAATAATTAATTAGTTAATTAACATGAGAAATAATTTAGTTTAACGTTTACAAATATTTCTAATAAAATTAAGGAATTAATTAATATTTAACATTTTTTTTTTATTATTAATTACTTATCAAAAACTTTTGAATAGCTTTAATATTTTTTCTCGGGATTATTTTCGCAAAATTTTGAAAAATATTTTTTCAAATTAAATTAATTAACAGAAAATGCAATTACATTGTTGTTAAATTAACAAATAAAACCTAATATATAATAGAATTTCAATTGTAAATTTTGCATAATAATATATATATATATATATATATATATATATATATATATATATATATATTAATTAAAAAAATATTATTCAATTATTTCAAACCTTTCTACTATTTGCGTTTTTGTTTTTTTTATTGCGATATTTTTACAAAATTATAATATAATATTATAATATTTTATTATTATTATATTATTATTATATTATATTAATAAACGTTTGCTGTTAAAAAGATTTATTTGAATGATTTTGATGGTATACGTTTGCAGGTGGACGTCCGTTTAGTATTTGGAGTGGGGTATGATTGAGAGAGTGGCTTGCGTGAGCGAAAGTTTCCAAGTAATAGAAATAAAAGAGCATGCTATGAGAGGAAGAATTATGAATGTGGATGAAGCGAAAGTTGCTTGTGCTGGATAGGATTGTTTGGAGGCGACTGATTTCGGGATGATGAAAAGAGCTTGTGCTACACCCATATGGGTACATGACGTGATTGTGTATGTATGTATGCATGTAAATAATAATAATAATTATTATTATTATTATTTAATATTTAATTTTTATATAAAGACAACATTTTTAAAAATTTATTTTTTCGTTTTAAAATACTTTATATAATTTTATTACAAATATCTATTAATATATGAATTCTTATCAATAAATCGCTTATCAGAGTTGGCGTTGCATTGCAACTTTATTTACCCAGAATGCATTTTTTTTTTGATAAGACTGATAAGACAGAGCAATGGAAAATTTTAATCAAATTATATATAAATATATATATATATATGTATATTTGATAATTTTCACAAAATTACAATTTTTTTCACAAGGTTCTTATATTTTTATTTTTTAATAATTAATCTAATTATTTAATATTTTATTTTAATAACTAATTAATTAATTAATTTTATAATTAGCGTTCAAATATTAGAAATATCATTAACTATTTTTATTTTTGCATTAAACACCATTAATTTTATATTTATTTATTTAATTAAACATTAGACAATTTTTTAAATTAAGAAAAAATACATTGGCCCTGCCGGGGTTTGAACCCGGAACCTTTAGGTTTCGCGCTTACTGCTCTACCAACTGAGCTACACGGCCACAACGACAAGTCAATTGCATTTTGTTTATTTGTCTGGTTAAAACACTTTACATCTATTTTAAAATTGTCTAATGTTTAATTAGATAAATAAAATATAAAATTAATGGTGTTTAATGCAAAAATAACAAAATTAGAAGTATATGGGTAAACCTATATATAGACTACTTTGACATTTCTCGGAAAGTTGGCAACACTGTATTTTAATAATATTTATAATTTATGTGGGCACTAGGACATACTTTTCTGAAAATTTCATCAAAATCGAATAAATAATGTAGCCACAATACATTTTTTTAAATTTTTGTGATTTTTTTCGATAAGTTGGCAACACTGTATTTTGTTAAAATTGCATAATTTATTTAGGCACTAGGAAAAACTTGATTGATCAAAATCGGATAAATAACGTAGCCAATATGAATTTTTAAAAACATTAGTAATTTTTTTCTCGGAAAGTTGGCATCACTGGAAAATAACAAAATTACATGACCATCTCGGGCACTAGACAAATTTATCTTGAAAATTTCATTAAAATTGGTTGAACCGTCTAGGAGGAGTTGCGATCACAAAATTTTGTCTGACGACCGAGCGAGCGAGCGAGCGAGCTGACGACGCACATCCATACACCCACATAAACTAAGTTCAGATTCGTCATCTACAGGCTATATGAAGGATTTATATACAATTTTTTTTTTTTGAAAATGTTACAGACACCGTACCAAACACTATACTACTTTTTCCTTGCAGTCAAAGTAGTAAAAATAGTTAAACATTTACACCAAAAGAATTTATAAAATAGAAATATTATTGTTGCGATTTAGTACAAAAGTACTAAAAATTTAAAATTAAATTCGCTATTAGATAACGAGAGTTTGGACAACAAGTAATACTTTTGAAATTCACATTTTTGTATATATATATATATATATATATATATATATATATATATATGTATAAATATATATATTACAATTTAATTTCGTCGTAAAATAGAATTTAAAATTCTTTTCTAATCTTTTAACAACAAAATAAGGATTATATTTTATTTTGTTTAATTTTTTTGTTAATTAATCTTTTATTGATAAATTAGTAATTAAAATATTTTATGACTCGTACAATTAAATATAATTATATATATATATATATATATAATTATTATTATGCTACTAGTACAATAATATACATATTATTTAACAGTTTAATTTTTTTTATTTTTGTTAAAACACAATAAAAATTATTTTCCATTATTTTTAAATATATAAATTATACCTATGTATATAATCACCCTAATTCTCTAACAAAGTTGCTAAGTTTTAGCAACGTTGCTAACAACATTAGCCAATAATATTAGCAGACACTAAATAAAAAATCTAAATGACAGCTGTTATATTTGTTTCTATTAGTTAGAGTTGTTAGCAACGTTGCTAAAACTTAGCAACTTTGTTAGAGAATCAGGCGGATATATGCACTTATCATCTTATCACTTAGTTGCTATGAATGCATTTTTCATTTTTCACTTGTTTCATAAAATGATTTAATGATTTTATTGATTGCAAATTTTTTGAAAAAATTAAATAAAACAGAGATTAAATTAGATAAGATAGGTTATATATTAAATATAAATATATATATAAAGTTAAATTAAAGTCATTTTCGAGTGAGCTTGTGTGTGACTCGTAATTAAGTTTTACTATTAATTAACTAATATTTTAATTAATTATTATTATATTAAGTTATTATTAAACGTCAGAAGAAAAATAATGAAGAATTTGTTTGTGTTAATTGTAATTGTAATTGCTCAGGTGTGTATAAATAATAATAATATTGAAACTTGAAAAATATGAAATATTTTAATTTAAAAAAAAAAACAAAATTGATTTTTAATTAAGAAAGTGGCTATTTATACATACGATATGTATACGCAATTGGCTATTTATACATACAGTATTTTTACGTAATTGGCTATTTAGGGTAGGTTAGATTAGTAGGTTGGTTTAGTTTTTTTTTTTTTTTGTATGTATAAATAGCCAATTGCGTATACATACCGTATGTATAAATAGCTTCATCCTTTAATTAAATATATAATTTTTGAAAATTATTTATTAATTATTTATATATTTTGCAAAAATTAAAAAATCTGTAATTTTTCTTAATTAAATATTTTATTTCTAAAAAAAATTATATTTAATTTATAAATTTTATTTTCGCTGAGATAAAATTTAAGAAATTGTATATATGATTTATGTGTGCAATTATAATTAATTGATTAATTAAAAAATGGAGAATAAAAGAAATAATAATAATAATTTAAAACAAAAATTAGAAACATTAGCCCGTATTCTTATCTACTTTTTCGTGTAAAACTGCTTTTATCATTAATTTCAAAATAAGTTTTATTTCTGTTATTGATCAAATTAAATAATTTTACTGTTTTTGATCATTACTACTTTGACTGCAAGGAAAAGTAGTAAAGCGTTTGGTACGGTGTCTGTAACATTTTCAAAAAAAAAAAAAAATTGTATAGAAATCCTTCATATAGCCTGTAGATGACGAATCTGAACTTAGTTTATGTGGGTGTATGTGTGTGCGTCGTCAGCTCGCTCGCTCACTCGCTCGCTCGCTCGCTCACTCGCTCGCTCGCTCGGTCGTAAGTCAAAATTTTGTGGCCGCAACTCCTCCTAGACGGTTCAACCGATTTTAATGAAATTTTCAGGATAAATTTGTCTAGTACCCAAGATGGTCATGTGATTTTATTTTTTTCCAGTGATGCCAACTTTCCGAGAAAAAAATTACTAAAGTTTTTAAAAATTCATATTGGCTACGTTATTTATCCGATTTTGATCAAATTTTCAGAAAAGATTTCCCTAATGCTCCCATTAATTACATAATTTTATTAATTTTCAGTGTTGCCAACTTTCCGAGAAAAAAATTACTAAAGTTTTAAAAAATTTATTATGGCCATGTTATTGAACCGATTTTACTCAAATTTTCACAAAAGATTCTCCTAGTATTCATATAATTTATGTAATTTTAACAAAATACAGTGTTGCCAACTTTCCTAGAAAAAAATTAGTAAAATTTTTAAAAATTTATTTTGACCATTTTATTTTACCGATTTTAATCAAATATTTATAAAAGTTTTTCCTAGTGCCTAAATAAATTATGCAATTTTAACAAAATACAGTGTTGCCAACTTATCGAGAAAAAAAATCACAAAATTTTTAAAAAATTCATTGTGGCTACATTATTTATTCGATTTTGATCAAATTTTCAGAAAAGTATCTCCTATTGCCCACATAAATTATAATATTATTAAAATACAGTGTTGCCAACTTTCCGAGAAATGTCAAAGTAGTCTATATATGGGTTTACCCATATACTTCTAATCTTGTTTTTTATTATATTTGATATTATAAAATTTAAATAAACTATTATAAAGTTCTTAATAAATAATTTTAATTAAAAGTCAACAGTACTTTTGGCAAAAATCACTTTTAAAACGGATTTTATTTGATTTTTCATAAAAATTAAATAAAAAAAAAATTGCAAAAAATAGAATTTTAGAATTTTTTTTTTTTTAATTAAATATTATTTTTTAATTTTGCCAATATTAATAATAATAATATATGTATAACTTAATTATAATTAATTTTTATATTTAATTTTAAAAAAAATTGTATTTGTATATTTATCAATAATTATCATTTATTTCATAATTTTTTTTTTTTTAAATAAATTAATTTGTAGGTATATATTTTTTTTAATTAATTAATTTTTGCAGGTGCAATTAATTACCAGTGTACCTGTCTCGATATTTCGGCATGACCTAAAAGGTAAGGACTTTTAATTAATTTTGAAAAATTTTACAATATCCGGTTGTAAATGTTGTAAAAATTGTTATCATATTTAAAAAAAAAATTGTTGAAAAATTAATTGGTATTAATATTATCAGAAATAATCAAATAAAAATTAATATTATCAAAATATATAATAAAATTATTAATAATTAATATAATATAATCTTAGGTAGATTAAGATTATAGAAAATTTATTACTATATATAAATATATATATATATATATATATATATATATATATATATATATAGGTATAAGACAAGTAAATTTAAATATAAAATAATAAATTAAATTTTTTTAGATAATTAATGTTTATGTTCTATGATATATATATATATATATATATATATATATATATATATATATACCGGGTGTCTACTTTTTTTTTGTTACATAGGGAATACAATGCTAAAATTTTCATTTGGTGATAAATTTTCCCCTAATTATTATAGAACAAAAGTACAAATACAAAAGTTGTTTAGAATTCAAAAATGCATCAAATGATGCCAAATTTATCAATATAGGATGTTCCGATCAAGAATTAGAAGCAAATTAAAATTTCCATTTTTGCGCTCTTTACATCAAAGTGCCATGGAAATTAAACAAATAATTTCATTTCTTCTGGAGTTTGAGTTTGACAGATCGTATTTATTTTATTGTTACGTTCTGTATTATTATTATTATTATTATTATTATTATTATTATTATTATTATTATTATTATTATTATTATTATTATTGAAAATAATAAATAAACTTAATGTAAATGAAAAGCTATTAAGTATAAAAAGTATTAAGTATTTATTATTTATTACAATGAAAGGGTATTTTACTCGGCTGTACACTACGTACTAGCTGTGGTTTTAAATTGTGAATGTCTCCATTATAATTTTAAGTAATTGTTTAATTTATTTATTAACTTCAAGTTATAAAAACAATACATTTGAATTAGATGACTGGCATTATGCCTAATATATTTATTATAATAATTTAAACTTATCCCTGAGGATGCTGTAAGTTGTGCAGTGAAACGTCGGATAAGAGTTTAATAAATAGTAAATAGCTGAACTCCGTAAAACTTTCTTTATTTATTACAATATTCAATATACCTATAAAACAGAAAAATTCATGAATACAAGATATAGGAGAACAAAAACGAAACTAACAATTTAAATTAAATGTTCAAATAAATCGCCATTAACTGCCAAACAATAACCTAATCTGTTATAAAATTCGTGACGTACAGAGCTTAATTGTGTTTGTGTTATATTATTGCACTCTTCAACAATGGCATTTTTCAAATCAACAAGATTTTTGATATGTCGT
Organism: Clivina fossor; assembly: GCA_963966155.1. Taxonomy (NCBI): domain Eukaryota; kingdom Metazoa; phylum Arthropoda; class Insecta; order Coleoptera; family Carabidae; genus Clivina; species Clivina fossor. The sequence goes on from OZ014555.1 coordinate 29,953,090, forward strand.
TTATAAATTTTCTCCACGGTGCTAAATCGGGCGATCTAGCTGGCCAATTAATTGGACCACCTCTACCAATCCATGAATTTGGAAAACATTGATCCAAATATAATTTAATGTTGCAGCTGTAATGTGCCGGACATCCGTCTTGTTGATACCAGACAACATTATCTTGAGTTGCACACTCTTCTAACTGCGGACCAATATGATTTTGCAACATATCCAAATATTTTTTGTTGTTTAAATTATTTTCAATAAAAAATGGCCCAATTATACACCTGCCAAAAATTCCAGCCCATACATTAACTTTTTCTGGATATTGGGTACGTGTTGCTACCATTAAATGAGGATTTGTTTGGCTCCATATTCTAAAGTTTTGTGTATTAGGTTCGCCGTGTAAAGTAAACGTAGACTCGTCAGTAAAACAAATAGATTTCAAGAAGTTTTTGTCTAAATTGGATTTTCCATAATAATGTTACTAAATTCGCTTCCAGCCATTTTATCCGCTTCAAATATCTCTTGGTGCGTGGAATATTTATAAGAATGATATTTTTCATTTTTTAGTACCTTCTGTATTGTTGAAGGATGCAAATTTAATTCAGCACCAAGTTGACGCACACTAACATTTGGGTTTTCCGTTACACACAAAAGTATATTCAATGTATTTTCTTTAATTGCATTTTGATTTAAATTCTCCTCCTGATCTTCTGCGTTGATTTTTCTACAATTTTTACAACGTTTTAACACACTTCCAGTTTCTTCGAATTGTTTAATTATCCTACGAATAGTCATAGCGGAAGGTATGGGACGGTTTTCAAAGAAAGCGCTGAATAAATCTCTTACTCGTCGTATCGAATTTCCAGTAAAATACCATTTTACGCACTGAACTTTTTCATTTACCTTAAGTTTATTCATTATTTTCAATAATAATGATAATAATACAGAACGTAACAATAAAATAAATACGATCTGTCAAACTCAAACTCCAGAAGAAATGAAATTCATCACTCTAATTGACAAATGTTTGTATGTATGTATGTTTGTATATATGTTTCTGCCCCATCTCCTCCTAAACCCCTGAACCGATTTTGATGGGAGTGGTGTCATTTTAATTGGTTCATCCCCTATTTGAGAATAGGCAAGTTTCATCTTTCTACGATTTCATCTTGGTTCTCAAAAATTTAAAAAACTATGTTTATAATGCAAATGTCAAAAATAAACTTAGATAGCTATGAAAAAAATGAATGAAATAAATAAATAAACAGCTGTCACAATATATTGCAAGTACATTTTTTACATATATCAGTGCATTTACTTACATTTTTTTCATTAAAATAAGAGTAAAAGGTACATTTCATTGATATTGTTGTATTATAAAAATTTTGTATCATGCCCAAACGAGCAAAATCTAATATAAACGGCAATAACGCCAAGAGAATGAAGATGGAATATTCGAATCTTTCGTCTTATAAAAAAGAAGGCTTAAATCAAAAATTTATAATCTATTATTTTATATTTACGTAATACTTTCTATGGGGCGCGCGCGTGCGCGCGCTCTTTATTTTTTTATATTTATATACTGTGTCTTTGTGTTGTGTTTGTTACTAATTTCGAATTCAAACGTGACCCTTTAAGGGTCACGGGTTTCCTAGTCCATATCTCTAATTGACAAATGTTTGTATGTTTGTATGTATGTATGTTTGTATATATGTTTCTGCCCCATCTCCTCCTAAACCCCTGAACCGATTTTGATGGGAGTGGTGTCATTTTAATTGGTTCATCCCCTATTTGAGAATAGGCAAGTTTCATCTTTCTACGATTTCATCTTGGTTCTCAAAAATTTGAAAAACTATGTTTATAATGCAAATGTCAAAAATAAACTTAGATAGCTATGAAAAAAATTAATGAAATAAATAAATAAACAGCTGTCACAATATATTGCAAGTACATTTTTTTTACATATATCAGTGCATATATTTACATTTTTTCATTAAAATAAGAGTAAAAAGTACATTTCATTGATATTGTTGTATTATAAAAATTTTGTATGATGCCCAAATGAGCAAAATCTAATATAAACGGCAATAAAAATGCCAAGAGAATGAAGATGGAATATTCGAATCTTTCGTCGGATAAAAAAGAAGAGCTTAAATCAAAAATTTTTAATATATTATTATTATATTTACGTAATACTTTCTACGGGGCGCGCGCATGCGCGCGCCCTCTATTTTTTTATATTTATATACTGTGTCTTTGTGTTGTGTTTGTTACTATTTTCGACTTTAAACGTGACCCTTTAAGGGTCACGGGTTTCCTAGTTATTTGTTTAATTTCCATGGCACTTTGATGTAAAGAGCGCAAAAATGGAAATTTTAATTTGCTTCTAATTCTTGATCGGAACATCCTATATTGATAAATTTGGCATCATTTGATGCATTTTTGAATTCTAAACAACTTTTGTATTTGTACTTTTGTTCTATAATAATTAGGGGAAAATTTATCACCAAATGAAAATTTTAGCATTGTATTCCCTATGTAACAAAAAAAAAGTAGACACCCAGTATATATATATTATATAATATAAAATTAATTAGTTACAAAATGTATAAGTATATATCATAAATACATCGTATACCAAAATTCATTAAACACTTGGTATATAAAATTCTCTAAAAATAAATCGAATATATATATATATATATAAATAGTTTTTGAAACACTCAGTATATCTATGTTACATTTTAATATAAAATATACGTGTAGGTCAATACACGTAACTTCGACTTTAGGTTTTATCGGCAAGCGAGCCTACGCTTGCCGTCAACAAATTTCACATTTCACGGACAATGTGGAAGTTATGAAATATACCAAGTGTCTGACGGAATTATAACTAAAATATTGTAAAAAATATAATATATATATATATATATATATATATATATATATATATATATGCATTATATCTCTCCGTGAAATAATACAGCTCTTATATGTCTAATTAATTTCGTAATCTTTTTACCAGAAATTAAGGTATAAATATTTTTCACAAGATTATGAGATTTTTTTATTAATATTTTTGCACAAGTTTAAATAGATTTTTGTTATTTTTCACTTATTGTTAGATTAAATTATGGGAAATATTATTTGTTGATTTGGAGAATTTTTTCTCAGGAATTGTTTAAATTTCTCCAATAAATTACACATTATTTTATATTATAATTTTCAAGCTCAAAAATATAATTTTAATTAATTAATGTGTATTAAATAATTACCACTTTGACTGCAAGAAAAAAGTGGTATAGCGTTTGGTACGGTGTCTGTAACATTAAAAAAAAAATTTGTGTTTAATCCTTTATATAGCCTCTAGATCTAGATGACGAATCTGAACTTAGTTTATGTACAACCGATTTTAATAAAATTTTTATGATAAATTTGTCTAGTACCCAAGATGGTCATGTGGTTTTATTTTTTTCAGTGATGCCAACTTTCCGAAAAAAAAATTACTAAAATTTTAAAATTTTTATTATGGCCATGTTATTTAACCGATTTTACTCAAATTTTTACAAAAGATTTTCCTAGTATTCATATAATTTATGTAATTTTAACAAAATACAATGTTGCCAACTTTCCAAGAAAAAAAATTACAAAAATTTTTAAAAATTTATTATGGCCGATTTTAATCAAATTTTTATAAAAGTTTCTTCTAGTGCCTAAATAAATTATGCAATTTTAACAAAATACAGTGTTGCCAACTTATCGAGAAAAAAAATTACAAAATTTTTAAAAAATTCATTGTGGCTACATTATTTATTAGATTTTAATGAAATTTTCCTAAAAGTATATCCTAGTGCCCGCACATAAATTATAATATTATTAAAATAAAGTGTTGCCAACTTTCCGAAAAATGTCAAAGTGGTCTATATATGGGTTTACCCATATACTTCTAATCTTGTTATATTATAATTTTTAAGCCCAAAAATTCAATTTTTAATTAATTAATGTGTATTAATTAATTTAATTAATTTCTCTTTCCAGAAATTAACGTGAGAATTACTGGCAATCTAACGGAAATTATAGACGCCCCGTATCATGCTCTAGTGACTGTTCGTTCTAAAGATGCCACGACTAACGTAACTACTGAGAATTATTTCCAGGGTTCGTTGCTGGAGAATGGATGGGTGCTTACTTGTGGTGAAGCCCTTGGCGAGTACGTTATATATTATTATTATTAAGTAGTTTAGATCGCTCGGAGTAGAATTTATATGTTAGTCAGAGTAAAATAATTTATTATTATTATTATTAAAGCCAAGAAAAATAAGTTAATGTCACTCGGAATAGAATAAATTATTATTATTATTAAAATTTAAGTAAAAATATTTAATAAAATACTATAATTTTTTTTTTCTATATGATGCATTATTTTAAAATCACCTTATATATATATATATATATATATATATATATATATATATATATATATATATATACAGAGTGATCAATAAATGAAGCATCACAATAGTAAACATTTTTACCACTTTGACTGCAAGGAAAAGTGGTATAGCGTTTGGTACGGTGTCTGTAACATTTAAAAAAAATAAAATGTGTATAGAAATCCTTTATATAGTCCCTAGATGACGAATCTGAACTTAGTTTATGTAGGTGTATGTGTGTGCGTCGTCAGCTCGCTCGGTCGTAAATCAAAATTTGTGAATGCAACTCCTCCTAGACAGGGTTCAACCGATTTTAATAAAATTTTCAGGATAAATTTGTCTAGTACCCAAGATGGTCATGTGGTTTTAGTTTTTTCCAGTGATGCTAACGTTTTGAGAAAAAAAATTACGAAAATTTTTAAAAATTTATTGTGGCTATACATTATTTATCCGATTTTGATCAAATTTACAGAAAAGATATCCCTAATTCTCTCATTAATATAATATAATTTTATTAATATCCAGTATTGCCAACTTTCCGAGAAAAAAATTACTAAAGTTTTAGAAAATTTATTATGACCACTATTTAACCGATTTTAATCAAATTTTTATAAAAAAAATTCTCCTAGTGCTTAAATAAATTATGCAATTTTAACAAAATACAGTGTTGTCAACTTATCGAGAAAAAGATCACAATTTTTTTTTAAATTTATTGTGGCTACATTATTTATTCGATTTTCATCAAATTTTCCGGAAAGTTTCTCCTAGTGCCCACATAAATTATAATATTTTATTAAAGATATTGTTTTGCCAACTTTCCGAGAAATGTTAAAGTGGTCTATATATGGGTTTACCCATATCTACTAATCTAATCTTGTTACTACTTTGACTGCAAGGAAAAGTAGTAAAGCGTTTGGTACGGTGTCTGTAACATTTTCAAAAAAAAAAAAAAATTGTATAGAAATCCTTCATATAGCCTGTAGATGACGAATCTGAACTTAGTTTATGAGGGTGTATGTGTGTGCGTCGTCAGCTCGCTCGCTCACTCGCTCGCTCGCTCGCTCACTCGCTCGCTCGCTCGGTCGTAAGTCAAAATTTTGTGGCCGCAACTCCTCCTAGACGGTTCAACCGATTTTAATGAAATTTTCAGGATAAATTTGTCTAGTGCCCAAGATGGTCATGTGGTTTTGTTTTTTTCCAGTGATGCCAACTTTCCGAGAAAAAAATTACTAAAGTTTTTAAAAATTCATATTGGCTACGTTATTTATCCGATTTTGATCAAATTTTCAGAAAAGATTTCTTTAATGCTCCCATTAATTACATAATTTTATTAATATTCAGTGTTGCCAACTTTCCGAGAAAAAAATTACTAAAGTTTTAAAAATTTTATTATGGCCATGTTATTCAACCGATTTTACTCAAATTTTCACAAAAGATTCTCCTAGTATTCATATAATTTACGTAATTTTAACAAAATACAGTGTTGCCAACTTTCGGAGAAAAAAATTAGTAAAATTTTTAAAAATTTATTATGACCATTTTATTTAACCGATTTTAATCAAATTTTCATAAAAAGGTTTTCCTAGTGTCTAAATAAATTATGCAATTTTAACAAAATACAGTGTTGCCAACTTATCGAGAAAAAAATCACAAAATTTTAAAAAAATTTAATGTGGCTACATTATTTATTCGATTTTGATCAAATTTTTAGAAAAGTATCTCCTAGTGCCCACATAAATTATAATTTTATTAAAATACAGTGTTGCCAATTGTCCGAGAAATGTCAAAGTAGTCTATATATGGGTTTACCCATATACTTCTAATCTTGTTATATTAATTTTCTGTTAAAACATTTGCTTATAGTGCTGCTGACGCTAATATCGAAGTAGGCTTGGGCGCATCAAATTTAGATAAAATTGCGACATTTCAAGTAAAGAAAAAGGTGGCTGACCCGACTGTTGCAAAAGGCGAAAAAGGCGTTGTTTTATTGCAATTAGTAACAGACAATGAAAATAAGAAAAGTAAGTTTGTTTTTCTGAAAAATTAATTAAAAATTAATAATTATTAATTAAATTAACTCTATTACCTAATTTTAATTATATTTTTATTTATATTAAAGTCAATAACATAACATAACATAATATAACATAACATAACATAACATAACACAGTCACCGGTGACTGATATATTTTTCACGAGAAATTTTTTTCAAGATTTTTTTTATAAAAAAAAAAGTCACATTTTTACAATGTTATGTAAATATACATACATACATACATACGTACATACATACATGCATAATCATGCCATGTACTCAAAAGGGTGTGGCACAAACTCTTTTCATCATCCCGAGAAATCAGTCGCCTACAAAAACATTCCTATCCAGCACAAGCAACTTTTGCACTTTCATCCAAATTCATAATTTCTCTTTTCATACATACTCTTTTATTCCTACTACTTGGAAAGTTTTGCTCACTCAAGCCACTCTCTCAATCATACCATTCCAACTACTCATAATTTTATAATAAAATATTAAATATTAAATTTATTTTTTCAATTAAATTATATAAATTAGGTATATAACATTAATAAATAATTGTTTTTTTTTTGTTTTTGTGTTTGCAAGTTCCAGCAAGTGCTAAGCCAATTACCTTACCTGCATTGAAAGCTGATGGAAGTATCGATGGAACAGAACCTAAAGAATGGACTGTAACATCATTTGTCTATGACGGTACGTTAAAAATAATAATGTATAATTAATTAATTATTATTATTAATTAATTATTATTATTAATTAATTATTATTATTAATTAATTATTATTATTAATTAATATAGAAAGATTTAAACATAATTTAAATATAATTCTATGGACACACTGTATATATATATAATTCTGAAGATATGTAATTCTACCAACACATGGTATATAAAATGCTTTAGACCAGCGTTTCGCAACCTTTTTGACTTGCGGAACCCTTTTTAGAATCAATTTCTGTGGCGAAGCCCCCATTCCTGTTTATAGCGTCAACTTTTTCAGGTGTTTTTCAACTTTTTTTTTATAGTCTTATAAGTAAATTTTTTACTAATTACTGGAAAAAGGGGGGGGGGTTGATAAAATGACATAACAAAACATAAAATAATCTTAAGCGTTTAATGAGACTTTTGTGGTTGTACTTTTTACACAGTTTACTTATATCAGGTTTAATCGATGATAATTACAGGCGAATTTCTGGTTCAGCATTTAAGCGCCCCTGCACTTAGAATTCAGAATGTAATTTTCTGTAATCTTCTTATTACTACTTTGACTGCAAGGAAAAGTAGTATAGCGTTTGGTACGGTGTCTGTAACATTTTCAAAAAAAAAAAAAAATTGTATAGAAATCCTTCATATAGCCTCTAGATGACGAATCTGAACTTAGTTTATGTGGGTGGATGGATGTGCGTCGTCAGCTCGCTCGCTCGCTCGGTCGTCAGACAAAATTTTGTGATCGCAACTCCTTCTAGACGGTTCAACCAATTTTAATGAAATTTTCAGGATAGATTTGTCTAGTGCCCGAGATGGTCATGTGATTTTGTTTTTTTCCAGTGATGCCAATTTTTCGAGAAAAAAATTACTAAAGTTTTTAAAAATTCATATTGGCTACGTTATTTATCCGATTTTGATCAAATTTTCAGAAAAGATTTCCCTAATGCTCTCATTAATTATATAATTTAATTAATATTCAGTGTTGCCAACTTTCCGAGAAAAAAATTACTAAAGTTTTAAAAATTTTATGATGGCCATGTTATTCAACCGATTTTACTCAAATTTTCATAAAAGATTCTCCTAGTATTCATACAATTTATGTAATTTTAACAAAATACAGTGTTGCCAACTTTCCGAGAAAAAATTAGTAAAATTTTTAAAAATTTATTATGACCATTTTATTTAACCGATTTTAATCAAATTTTCATAAAAGTTTTTCCTAGTGCCTAAATAAATTATGCAATTTTAACAAAATACAGTGTTGCCAACTTATCGAAAAAAAATCACAAAATTTTAAAAAAATTCATTGTGGCTACATTATTTATCCGATTTTGATCAAATTTCCAGAAAAGATTTCCGTAGTGCCCACATAAATTACATAATTTTAATATAATACAGTGTTGCCAACTTTCCGAGAAAAAAATTACATTTAAAATGACTCAACACTCCCATCCAAATTCGGTTCAGGGGTTTAGGAGGAGATGCTGAAGAAACATATATACATACAAACATACATACATTCAAACATAAATACATACTGTAACAACCTATATAGTTTCACTAAAATGATTTAGGCCAGGCCGAGCGGAAATACAGATTGCACTTATACGTGGTTGATTTCTTGAAGTTTTTAATAAAAAGAAAACGAGAACAATTTAAACGGTAATTTTATTAAATAATAAATAAAATTAATTAACAAATGATTTTACAAAATAACTAAAAATTATAACAATATATGGACAGTGTTTGTATCTTACAATTTACTGTTCTTTTCTTAGATGTCTATTCGTAACTCAAATAATTTGATGTTCTTCTCTTGAATATCTATCCGTAACTAAATTAAACTCATTTAATTTTCGACTAAAGTGGATTAATAAAAATGCAGCTTAAACAAAAAATCGAATGCAATCGAACTTTGAACGACGACTAAAAATGCTGACAAAATGACGAAAGTTTGATGCACTCGACAGTCATGGATATGTCAACGTACTAACTTCCTAAATTCTTAAATATCAAATATCCATGACTGTTACAATACAAACATTTGACAATTACAAAGATTAATTAATAATTAATTAATTATAATTAGATATGTAATTAAGTTTAAAACCTTTTGCTTTGTTTACAGGCGCCACAGACGAAACAATTGATTTTCATTTGAAGAAATGCGTACATTCAGACGACGTAGTCAATAATACATGCGAGGTAATAAATATGTATATATATATATATATATATATATATATATATATATATATATATATATATATATAGTACGAAAATTTAACGGGATACGGTATTGGGATTGAGAAAATTTATGAAAATGCAAGCATTTAAAATTCTATCAATTTATTGTACAATCCAATATATCGCCAGCAATTTGTGGCTTCTTCAGGGAAACATAAAAAATTATTTTATTTTAAAATTGCACAATTTTGTATAAAACAATTAATAATTTAATGTGAACTATAGATGAGAAACCTTACACGTATGATTAATCATAATAATTATAATTATAATATAAACACGGTAGTTACTCTGACTTTATATATATATATATATATATATACAGGGTGTTCGTTCGCTTGGTTGATATAGGGCAATAACATGGGATTTCGATAATATGCAGAATACTACTTTCTGAAGTAAAATTCGAAGAAATACTTAGAATACTTTTCGATAGGGAATAAAAAATTATATAATTTGGTTTTAGTTTTAATTTGCTGGCATGTGCCGTTTGGGCGCTAGAATTTTTTTGAAAATGTTTTTAAAATATTCAATAATTTTTACTGCTAAATCAGTATGAGTTAGAAAAAAAAGTTACTTAGCTATTATGTAGCTATTTTTTTCTTCTATTTTACCGAATTTTTTCAAATTTTTTTGAGCAAATTTTGAAAAAAGTTATTTTTCAAATTTTTTCAAAATATTATTTTTTTCAAAATTTGCTCAAAAAAAATTGAAAAAATTCAGTAAAATAGAGAAAAAAATTAGCTACATAATAGCTAAGTAACTATTTTCTCTAACTCATAGTGATTTAGCGGGAAAAATTATTGAAAATTCTAAAAAACATTTAAAAAAAATTCTAGCGCCCAAACGGTACATGCTAGCAAATTAAAACTAAAACCAAATTATATAACTTTTTATACCTTATCGAAAAGTATTCTAAGTATTTCTTCGAATTTTACTTCAGAAAGTAGTATTATGCATATTATCGAAATCCCATGTTATTGCCCTATATCAACCAAGCGAACGAACACCCTGTATATATATATATATATATATATATATATATATATATATATATATATTTAAAACACTTAGTACATACATAGATGTTATTTCCATATAAACATATGTTAGTTAGAAAAGTCGTACATTCCTCGTTAAATTAACCCGGTAAGAAAATGTTCGCTTCTCGCCAACTAATTTTACGTGACTCGGACTCTTAGAGCTTTGACCGGTATACAAGGTGTCTGGAAGGAAATTATTATTACATACATACATACACAATCACGCTATGTACCCAAAAGGGTGTGGCACAAACTTTTTTTATTATTCCGAAATCAGTCGCCTCCAAACACTCCTATCCAAACAAGCAACTTTCGCACTTTTATCCACATTCAAAATTTCACTCTTATACATGCTCTTCTATTCCTACTACTTGGAAACTTTCACTCAAGCAAAACACTCTCAATTATACACCACTCCAACTACTCATCGGACGTCCACCTGCAAACGTATACCATCAAAATCATTCAAATAAATCTTTTTAACCAGACGTTCATTAGACATTTATTCGGGAATTATTATTATATTAACAAATTATTAAATTAATAACAATTAATTATTAATTTTTAACAATTTTTCAATATTTTCAATAAATTTTGAATTATTTTTTTCAAATATTAGATTTTTTGCAAAATATTGTTTAGAAGGATTTTTACAAATGCAGCAGCTGATGCCGTTTAACGAACAGTTCGGAAAACAAACACAAAAGATTTTTGTCTTGTTCCGGACTACGAAACATATATAATATGTATCGTATAACAAACTTTTTTAAACCACAAGAAAATAAATTAAAATATTAGGAAATCTGGCAATATTATGCGAGGATGAGATCTCGGTTAACGAACATCTCGGTTTACGAACATAGAGTGTTGGGGGAACACGGAGATTATGTTCGTAAACCGATGCATTAATTAGTTTTAACGATACATTATTTTTTCTAAAAAAGCGTTATTTTTAACAATAAAGCGATTCGTTCAAATAAAAATACTAAAATTTCTTTAAAAAAATCTTGCTACGACAAAATATTAAAATTAATTATAATTAATTAATTACGTTTTAAAAATTAATATATCTTTTCTAGGATAGTTTAGGTTAGGTTAGGTAAATTAATTAAAATTAATTACGTGTTAAATATATATATATATATATATACATACACAATTACGCCATGTACCCCCAAAAGGGTGTGGCACAAACTTTTTTTATCATCTCGAAATCAGTCGCCTCCAAACATTCCTATCCAAACAAGAAACTTTCGCTTCATCCTCATTCATAATTTCTTCTCTCATCGCATGCTCTTTTATTCCTACTACTTGAAAACTTTCGCTCACGTAAGCCATTCTTGCAATCATACCACTCCAACCACTCATCGGACGTCCACCTGCAAACGTATACCATCAAAATCATTCAAATAAATCTTTTTAACCAAACGTTCATTAGACATTTGCTCAACATGACCGAACCAACTTAGCTGACTAACACCAACTTTTGCTACAACATTTTTTTCAATTTCACACACATCATACACTAATCTATTTCGTATCCGATCTCTAGTATTTAATTATAATTAATTAATTACGTTTTAAAAATTAATATATCTTTTCTAGGTTTGTTTAAGTTAGATTAGGTTAGGTTAATTAATTACGTGTTAAATTTATATATATATATATACATATATATATATATATATATATATATATATATATATAATATATATATATATATATATATATATATATATATATATATATATATATAATATATATATATATATATATATATATATATAAATATAATATAATATATCTTTAAAGGACTTTACTGACAATGACCGAGGTAGTCCAATGATTGAAGTCCAACCTAAAACACGAGCTGGCGAATCTGAACCAACCTATCGTCAATGGAAAGTTCTATCACTGGAAGAAGATACTGGAGTAGCAAAATTAAAGAATTTGGATCTTAACAAGGACACTGTTAAATTTATCAATGAAAATGCCAAAGCAGATGATACCCCCACCACTCTTGCCCCCACCCCCACCCCCACTCCAGAACCAGACAGCGCTAGTTCGATTCAGGCTATGGCCGGAATTGTCTGTCTTAGTTTCGTTCTGCAAATGATTTTTATTTAATGAATTAATTCAATAAATTATTAATAATTATTATTGTTAATTTAAAATTTTGAAGTAATTATTGTGAAAATTAACATTTAATTAATGTATATTAATAATGTGTAATAAAATTTGGTTTTATAAGGAAAAGGAGAATGGAATTTTTTTTTTTTTGTACAGATATAAATAGATATAGATTTAGTGTATGATGAGTGTGAAATTAAAAAAAAATTGTAGCAAAAGTTGGTGTTAGTCATTTAAGATGGTTCGAATACATGTTGAGCGAATGCGTCTAATAAACGTTTGCTGTTCAAAAGATTTATTTGAATGATTTTGATGGTATATGTTTGCAGGTGGACGTCCGATGAGTAGTTGGAGTGATATATGATTGAGAGAGTGGCTTGCGTGAGCGAAAATTTCCAAGTAGTAGGAATAAAAGAGAGCATGTATGAGAGGAGGAATTATGAATGTGGATAAAGCGAAAGTTGCTTGTGCTGGATAGGAATGTTTGGAGGCGACTGATTTCTCGGGGATGATGAAAAGAATTTGTGCCATACCCTTTTGGGTACATGGCGTGATTGTGTATGTATGTATGTATGTATATTTAAACGATACATATTAATATATTAATAGATTGATTTTGAAATGCCGTCGCCATGGTAACCAAATACAACACTTTTTTTACGCCGTGAACCCAAAATATAATATAATAATTTTTAGATTGTATTTTTTTTTTCAATTATGTATACACTGTAAAAAAAATAGCAAAATTACAGTAAAAATATTGAAATTTTTAACATAATTAATTTAAGATATAACTTCTTTCTCGAATTAAATTCGAAGAAATACATAGAATACTTTTCGATCGGGCATATAAAGTACTATAATTTGGTTTTAGTTTCGATATGCTAGCATGTGCCGTTTGGGCGCTAGAATTTTTTTTCGATTATTTTGTTTTTATTTTTTTCTCGAAAACTATGCGGTGTAGGAAAACATGCATGATATGGAAAAATACGGAATAATGAGTATTTGAGTGAAAAAACCACACCAATAAAAACTGAATTTTTGAAAATTTCACAAGGAAATTAGGATTTTTTCAAAATAAGGCTTGTGCTCAAAAAAATCTGAAAAAATTCAGTAAAATAGAGAGAAAAATTAGCTACATAATAACTAAGTAACTTTTATCTATAACTCGTCTGGATTAGCAAGAAAAATAAATTAAAATGCAAAAATTGTTAATTTTAAATATTTTTTCCTGCCAAATTACTATAAGCTTGAAGAAAAAGTTACTTTAGCTATTATGTAGCTAATTTTTTTCTCTATTTTACCAAATTTTTTCAGATTTTTTGAGCAAATTTTCGGAAAAAATTTTATTTTGCAAAAAAATCGCCAAGGGTACCCCTTGACAAATTTTCCAAAATTAATTTTTTTTCTACTAAACGATGCATTCTAGAATAATAATTTTTACACTCAATTATAGTACTCATTATTCCGCATTTTTCCATACCATGCCTATTTTTCTACACCTGATAGTTTTTGAGAAAAAAAATAAAAACCTAATCAATAGATCTACAAAATACGCTAACTTATACCAGTCGTATCCATGACGACCGCAAACTAAACCCCGCCCATTTCATAATGGACGACCTAGTTGCATTGATTATTGCGATTACGAAAATAGTTCATATATGTATAGTACATAAGGATTAAAATCGGTTCACAAGTTTTATATATATAAAATTTTTAATGTAATATCATTATTGCGATCACAAAAATAGTTCATATATTATACTGTATATAAGGTTTAAAATCGGTTCATATGTTTTATATTTATTAAGATTATGACTGTTTTTCACAAGGTTATTACTGTTTTTCACATTGTTATGATTGTTTTTCACAAAATTATGACTGTTTTTCACAAAGGTTATGACTGTTTTTCACAAAATTATGACTGTTTTTCACAAGGTTATGACTGTTTTTCACAAAATTATGACTGTTTTTCACAAAGGTTATGACTGTTTTTCACAAAATTATGACTGTTTTTCACAAGGTTATGACTGTTTTTCACAAAGTTATGACTGTTTTTTACAAGATTTTACAAGATTATGACTCTTTTTCACAAGGTTATGACTGTTTTTTACAAGATTATAAAGTTTTTCACAAGATTATGATAATTTTTACAAAGTTATGATATTTTTCACAAGGTTATCATATTCTTTTCTGTTAGTTATAAACACAAAAACGTGTTATAGTTTTGCGTGTATAATAACTACTCCAGAATATAACATTAGGAAAGTTCTGATTTAGTCGAGATTTAATATGAGATAAAATTTAATGTTAAAATAACAATTAACAATTATGGGGTGTCGTGAGGGAGTGACACCATAAGTTACCGCACTGGGTGACACCAACCCTGGTGACGCCACTGGGTAAACCTATATATAGACCACTTTGACATTTCTTGGAAAATTGGCAGCACAATATCTTTAATAAAATTATAATTTATGTGAGCACTAGAAGAAACTTTTCGGAAAATTTGATCAAAATCGAATAAATAATGTAGCCACAATGAATTTTTAAAAGATTTTGTGATTTTTTTTTTCTCGATAAGTTGGCAACACTGTATTTTGTTAAAATTGCATAATTTATTTAAGCACTAGGAGAATCTTTTATAAAAATTTGATTGAAATCGGTTAAATAAAGTGATCATAATAAATTTTTAAAAATTTTAGTAAATTTTTTTCTCGGAAAGTTGGCATCACTGGAAAAAACCAAAACCACATAACCATCTTGGGCACTAGACAAATTTATCCTGAAAATTTCATTAAAATCGGTTGAACCGTCTAGGAGGAGTTGAGGCGACAAAATTTTGATTTACAAGCGAGCGAGCTGACGACGCACATCCATACACCCACATAAACTAAGTTCAGATTCGTCATCTAGAGGATATATGAAGGATTTCTATACACAATGTTTTTTTTTTGCTAATGTTACAGACACCGTACGCGCACGCTATACCACTTTTTCCTTGAAGTCAAAGTGGTAATAAAGTATAAATAAATAAAAATCATATTATACCTCCAATAATAACGTTTAAGCAACATTCGCAAGCAGAATTTTCGCAATTAC
Source organism: Clivina fossor (assembly GCA_963966155.1). NCBI lineage: Eukaryota > Metazoa > Arthropoda > Insecta > Coleoptera > Carabidae > Clivina > Clivina fossor. The sequence continues at coordinate 29,968,784 of OZ014555.1, forward strand.
ATGTTGACGGATCGAAATTAATTTCGGGAAAACTGGGTAGCAAATCAGCAAAATCAGGTAACTCTGGTAAATCGCCCAAATCTGGCAACAAATCACTGAGCCCGAATTTCTATAATTTGTAAACACGAAAGTAAAAACAAAATTTGCATGTTAAATATTATTGCAAATGTTATTTTAATAACTTATATGCTAGAAAAAATATAATAAACGGATATGACGTATTGAGATTTTTATCATATGCTAGTTAGGAAATGTCACGTAATATAGATATGATCAGAGATATTATTTTTGTATTTTTTTGCAGCAATTCTGCTATAATTTTATTACAGTATTAGCTAGTATTTTTAAGTCGTTGTATTTTTTATTTTATTTCTTGAATAAATTTTGTTCTAGTGTGTTCACGGGATTAGCAGGTTACTTCGTATTCATACTATGAACGCTAGACATGAATATTCTTTATCATAATTTTAGCATATTAGACAGTCCCAATGAGTTGTATAGAATTCAATGAGGCAACCATATTATATTATAACGTATGATCACGTGTTCTGGACTGCCTAATACAAATACATGTAAAAAAAAGTATAATAAAGAAGAAACAGTTTATATTTATTTCAAGTTACTATAAGTCCATTTCTCCCCGAATATGTCTTTTCTCCATCCAAAATTGACCGAGTTATAACAATTTGAAAAATCTGTAATTTTTTTTATTTTTCTAGTGGCGCGAACGAAATTAGACAAACTAAATATAATAGTTTTCAAACATTTTTTGGGCAAATAAATATCAAATTAGTGACATCTATGAGACAATTGCTCTATCTAACACTTTAGCTAATACTATAGATACCTGTTATATACAAGATTTGTTGCTATTACTTCGACTGTTTCAAAGATGTCTCTACTAATATTAATTACATAAATTGACAATTATTTTAAATTTTTTAATTATTTTTATTATATATTATATATTTTATTCAGTAAATCACTAATTAAACACAATACTATGATGTTTTAATATAAAATCTTTTTATTATTTGCATAAATAAATATTAAAAATTAATGTTAGTACAGACTCCAACTATATAATTTGACGTTTGTGTTTGACAAAACAACAATTGTATGTTTTATTCAATAAATCACTAATTAAACACAAAATACAATTGTTTTTATATAAAATCTTTTTATTTTTTGTATAAATTAATATTAGTAGTGATATAATATATTAGACAACCTAACTTGTGAGTAAAGGTCTGTGAAATTGTGCTGTGATAAATGACTAAATTGCATTTTGTACAGTAATTCTGCAATAAAATTGTATTATTCATCGTTTAGAGGGTGTTTTTAGCTATAATTTAATATATAACAACATAAGATTCCGGTATTTTTTTCGTATGAAAACTTAATTTGAATCTTGTAACAAGCGAATGTTTTCCTAACCTGCTATGTAATTTGACGTTTGGTAAACAACAATTATATTTATTATATATTATATATTTTATTCAATAAATCGCTAGTTTAAACACCAATACTATGTTTTAATATAGAATTTGTTTAGTTTCTGTACAAATAAATATTGAAATACATCAGAAAATTAAATTACTATGACCTAACCTCCTATGTGAAATTGACGTTTTGACAAGAATCATTTTTATATCATATTTTATTCAATAAATCGCTAATTAAACAACTAAATACTAATGTTTTAATTAATAATAAGATATTAAATAACTTAATAAGAATTGAAGTTGATACAAAATTAATACGATAATTAAATGAACATGAAATTCAAGCCATCATTCAAAAATTGAATACTTTGTTGACTAGCAATTTTACACAGAAACTATATCATGTCGCCGGCTATTATTTTCTAATTAAAGTTGAAAAAAGACTTTTCTTTACTCATTTTTATTTACATTGAATTATTATAAACAAATTAATGTCAGCGCTAGGCTTTTTCAAATACGGAACACGAAAAACTAAGTAATTTCGTTAATATTCGGAGAAGTTATTGCGATTTATGTTTTAAAAAAACATCGAACAAATCTGCAGTAGAAATTGCATAAGTAATTATGGAATTGAAATTCTACTTTTTACGAAATTAGATACTTACAATTTTTGCAGCAGAATAAGTTTTAAGTGTACGGCGTTAAAATTGTACAATATTTTCAATAAACAATAATAGAATTGTTTAAATTTAAGTTAAAATCAAGTGAATTACGTTAAAAAAAACCAATAAACATCAGTGGTACTTAAATTTATTGTGACATTTAAATCGTAAACAGTTTAAAACCTCATTTTGTCTATTAATATTTTTGAACCAATTATTTGTTATTATACAATGATTATAAAATGTCCTGAGTCCTGTAAGTGGATATAGAAACAGTGGGATAATTACATCGTTACTTAACTGGTTTAAGGTAAAGATTTGTTTTATGAAAACGCAGAGCTTTAAATCAGATTTTTTAATCAAAAAATGTGTCACTTTCTGTCGAATGAATTTTGCCTCTTTCTGAAAATTATGAAATTTGGACAAAACGTATTTTGAAAGCCTGCTTCTCAATTATTAATTTATGTAATGTTTTATAAACTAATTAATTCTTCTTATTTGTAAACAAATCTAAATGCATTTGTATAAAAAATCCTATACTGTAAAAAAATTAATATCAAAGTTACCCAAAATGATAGATATTTTTTAAAGCAATAAAGTTAGGTACCTGATGAGATTAAAAATGCACAAATTTACCCTAGTTTTAAGTTTAAAATTAAGGCAATATTATTTCAATTTTATGTATTTTACACGCAACTAAACGCATAGGTTTAAATTTTGTTTAGCTCTTAAAAGAAATAGTAGTTTGAAAATAAGTTACTAGTTTTATAAATAAGTGATCTGTTGAAATTAAAAGTACAAAATTAGTTTAGGATTGAGAAAAAATTAGTTAGAAAAATATACTTTATGTATTTTGTATGTATTTAATGCTTTCCGAACTTTAGTTTTGTCTTAAACCGAACGAAACTCAGTTTTTCTGATATTCATAACTTAAATTTTCCAGTATGAATCAGCTGATTTATCCCCTTGTCTCAGAACCAATTTGGGGACAATTCCTTCTGTAAAAAGAAGACTTGGGCTAGCTCCGAGGCACATGGCACCAGATGAAGACAAACCACTGCCAACAGGAAAAATCAATGTGATTATTTTGTGGATGATATCAAATCGGAATCCGGATTCCGGGCTAATACATAAAGCTCCGGAGCGAATTAATAAATGCAGCTGCTACAGGTTGATAAAATTTGGAAAATAACAAACAGTGGACAAAGCAATTGATTGATTAGTTCGAAAGTATTGGAAACTATAAATGGTGAGTGTATTAAAATATCTAAGAATATAGAACATAGAAAACACAGTTACTAGGACTTAACAAAATACAGAAGTAACTAGAGATCATACAATTATTTAAACTGAAATGTCTTCAAATTATTGAAAATAAATTGTATAAAAGTTTTATGATCTAGTTAGTTAATTATTTGAACATAAAAAACACAGTTACTAGATCATAAAATCTTTATAGATTTTTTCAATTCATGAAAGTTAAATTTTATTTCAATTGAAATATCTTGACATTAATTAAAAAATTGTTTAGAAATGAAGTAAATATTTATATTTATTTGCAGTTGTAATATTTTCATTTCTTTTATTATTCTTATGCGGTAACGAATTTGAGTAAATTAATATAATGAATGGTTTGAGAGAGATTTGAAGTTGTTAAATTATTATTATTATTGTTATTAATTAGAGCTATTTCTTGTATTTTGTTGTAATTTTACTGGGTGATAGTTTGCGGGTAATATTAATATTTTTTAATGCAAAAATTACATATTTTTTTACGCAAAAAGTGACATATAAAACTACAGAAACTTAAATAATATGTTTTTTTTTCTATGGGCTGAAGCGGGGAGCGGAGTTGCTCAAATGATTCATATTTGGCATCATCTGAAAGACGAGACTTCAGATTTTCTCTGAGTCAAAATTTCATTCAATTCTGTTCAAAATTGACCGAGTTATAATAATTTGAAAAATCTGTAAATTTTTTAATTTTTCTAATGGCACGAACAAAATTAGACAAACTAAATATAAATAGTTTTCAAACATTTTTTGGGCAAATAAATATCAAATTAGTGACATCTATGAAACAATTGCTCTATCTAACACTTTACCTAATACTATAGATACCTGTTATATACAAGGTTAGTTGCTAATACTTCGACTATTTCAAAGATGTCACTACTAATATTAATTACATAAATTGACATTTATTTTAAATTTTTTAATTATATTTATTATATATTTTATTCAGTAAATCACTAATTAAACGTAATACTATGATGTTTTAATATAAAATCTTTTTATTATTTCCATAAATAAATATTGAAATTAATATTTGTAGAGACTCCAACCATATAATTTGACGTTTGACAAAACAACAATTGTATTTACTATATATTATATGTTTTATTCAATAAATCGCGAATTAAACACAAAATATAATTGTTTTATTTAAAATCTCTTTATTTTTTGTATAAATTAATATTAGTAGTGATATAATATATCAGACAACCTAACTTGTGAGTAAAGGTGTGTGAAATTGTGCTGTGATAAATGACGAAATTACATTTTGTACAGTAATTCAGCAATAAAATTGTATTATTTATCGTTTAGAGGGTGTTTTTAGCTACAAGTTAATAATATAACAACATAAGATTCCGGTATTTTTTTCGTATGAAAACTCAATTTGAATCTCGTAACAATTGTTTTCCTAACGCTATGAAATTTGACGTTTGGTAAAACAACAATTATATTTACTATATATTATATATTTTATTCAATAAATCGCTAGTTTAAACACCAATACTATGTTTTAATATAGAATTTGTTTAGTTTCTATATAAATAAATATTAAAATACATAAGAAAATTAAAAACTACTATGACTTAACAACCTCGTGTGTAAAATTGACGTTTGACAAGAATTATTTTTATATCATATTTTATTCAATAAATCGCAAATTAAAGACAAAATACGCAAAATACTATGTTTTAATTATTAATATTAATAATAATTATTAATATTATTATATTAATATTTATTTATTTATTAATGATAATAATGTTAAGCTATTTGCGTCAAATCTTGAAGCTAGAAGCTACAGTTACTTTTATTTCTTGTTGCAGCGAAGCTACACCTACCAACAAAATTAGCTAAGCTACTAAATTAACAGCGATAATCATAATCATGAACCAATTAGCGCGTCAGAGCAAATTAAATCGGCAGAAATTCAGTAATAGTTTAAAAAGATATCTGCGAGCGACCGATGAAGAAATTAATGCATCAGGAATTAGCGGAGAAGAATTGTGAAGATTTATCTGTGGATGATGTCGGTCGTGTACGGAAAAATATTTATAATAATCGGAGGAAAATTATGCCCGTGCCGAAAAAATCTTAAAAGGTATTTAATTTGATCAGCTTTTACTTTGGTGATACAATTATATTTTAAATAATTCAAATAAAAATAAATATCACAGATTTAATAAACAAATAAAAAATTGTTTATTAAATCTGTGATATTTACAAAGTAGTTGGTTTGTTTTTATTTGAATTAAACATAAAGGTATTTTTATTATTTTATTTGAAAAAGTACAATTTCAATTGCATAAATATGCAATTTCTACTGCAGATTTTGTGTCACGTTACAATTAAGATAACTTTTTTATTTTCTTGACGTGCTAACTATTTTTCAAGAACAAAGCCCTTTTTTTATACCAATTTTAGTTAAAATCAGTCAAAAATTTCAATATTAATTTTTGTTTTTATTAAATCCGTACCAAATCGAAACAAAAATCATTCTGAATACTTTAAAATGTTAAAAAAAGCAATATTGTTATTACAGGGCCGGCTTCTCGTGACCCAGAAATCCTGGAAAAAATGATGGAGACTGGAATGAACATTGCTCGTTTGAATTTCTCCCACGGTTTGCACGAATATCACGCCAATACGATTAAAAATATTCGCGCACCGCGGTGAAAAATTATAATAAAAAAATTAGGTATGCCTTTTCTCTTGGCAATCGCGTTGAATACAAAGGGCCCCGAAATTCGTACAGGACTTCTGGAAGGGGTAAATAATTTTACTATATTTGTATTTTATAGATAAACTTAGTTAAAATATGGCTTTAGTTAATAATGAAAAGCTAATTTTGGATTTAGAGAAAAAAAATATATTAATTTTCCAATAACGTTTCCTGCCAAACCAGCTGAGTTAGAGAAAAAACTTGTTTAGCTATTTTGTAGCTAATTTATTACTCTATTTACTGGATATTTTTTTTAGATTTTTTTGAGCAAATTTTGACAAAAAAAAGGTTGACTTAGATTTTAATTTTTATCAAATTTAAATTGCACTTTCTTGCGTTTTTTAATTATTAAATTGTGTTTTGATAGATCTAATCACATAGTTAAACTCATGATTAAATTAGCAATTTAATTATATGTGTTTTGATAACTTAATCATATAGTTAAATATGCGATTAAGACACAAATAGTATGTATTTTAATTCACTTTTTTTGCGTTTTAATTATTTAATTATTACAGTGTGTTTTGATAAATCTAATCAGATGATTAAGTTAATAAAATAATTATGTGTGTTTTGACAACTTAATCGTATAGTTAATCATGTGATTAAGCTAGTAAATAATAGTTTAATTTAATAAATCGAATAATGTGTATACATAAAAAGTATTATATAATATTTTTTTATTTTCTTTATTAGCTATTGTATAATTTTTATTAAGATATTTCGAAAATATTTACTGTAATTTAAAATTATATCAGATGATTATTAACTTAACAAGATAATTAAAGTGTGTATTGCAAACTTAATTACATAGTTAAGCATGCGATTAAGTTAGTAAATTTCTATTTTTATCAGAAATTTTCATTCACTTTTTTTGCGTTTTGTTATATAATTATTAAATTGTGTTTTGATAAACTAATTATATAACTAATCACACGATTAAGTTAACTAAGTGTGTTTTGATAACTTAATTGTATAGTTAATCATGTGATTTGTTATTTTTATCAGAAATTTGACCGTTTTCAAACTTAATTTATAGCAATAATATTTCGCTATAAATTTTTACGGTTTAATTTTTAAATTGTCTTTTGATAATCTAATCACATAGTTAATCACATGATTAAATTAACAAGTTAATTTTGTGTGTTTTGATAACTTAATCGTATAGTTAATCATGTGATTTGCAATTTTTATCAGAAATTTGACCGTTTTCAAACTTAATTTATAGCAATAATATTTCGCTATAAATTTTTAATATATAATTAATTTTGGAAAACATCAAAATGTTTTTATTTAGTTAAATAAATAATTTTAATTAATCTTAAAATTGAAGTATCATTATTTATTAATATTCATCCAAAAACATATTCTACGTTTTGCATTTTAATTTAATTTTGCATTTAATTTTAGCTCTGATGTTCGTGACATTAGTTGGCGAATCTATAAATTATATTTTATTATTAATTAAAATATATATCTATAGGTATATTTGCTATACCTACTAATAAATAAATAGGGCATGTTTATATATATATATATATATATATATATATATATATATATATATTGTTCAAATTCAAACTTTATATTAAATATTACTAGATATAAATTTTATTCGAAAAATTAATTGATTTTGTAAAACTAACTCTAAATCAGACATGAGAATCTGATTTGTTTTTTCATTTAATAAATTGGTTTATTCATATTATAATTTTAGAAGAAACATACAAACTTAACTTAAAATATTAATTAAAAAAAAACAACATTAAAGTATGAGTAGAACTTAGGGATCTCGAGAACTATAGAAGATACGACTTTGGTTAAATTAGACAAAATTTTATCCATTACTCGAAATTTTTTTAAGAGAATATATAAATCACATATGAGTTTAAATTTTCTGAAATTTAATTTTTTCTCAAAAATCTTTTATATTTTTAACTGTAGAAATTTTAAGCAACTTATATTCTAGTGGCGTACATTAAAAAATACTTACCATTTTTAAATTACAAGTACTAAAACATAATTTTCTTATGATTTTTATTTAATTTTATTTTTAATTTCAATAATATGCATAAATACATTTCACATTATTTAATACATTTTAAATATAAAAACAATTGTATATTTATATATATTGTATTGTAAATACAAAGTTTGTGAATTTTTCATGTAAAAATTTTTACATTAAAATTTTTACATTAAAAAATGCACAAACTTCACAAATTTACAAACACTATTAAATTTGATATAAGACAAAAGTAATTATAACATATTGTGGAGAGGAAAAGAATATTAATAAGAAAATGTTTGAGTTATATTATTTATATCAAATAATTTTTCATAACTACGGCGAAAATCTGAGTGTATTGCGGATAATCCACCACTACTATCATCAGAATCTAAACTTAGTTGGCTTAATTCTTCTTTCTCCTTTCGAATTTCCATTTGAATTTGTCGCTGATCTTCACTTTTCAAAGCATGAACTTCTTTTAACGTCTTTTGCCACTGTTCTTTAAAAAATGTTTTAGCTTTGTAATGTTGATGGCATTTTTCTTCCAAATGTCTAATTTCTTGTAGCAGACAAGTTGTTTGTTCTTTAGTTAGAGTTGTTTTTCTTATCTCATCAATCTCCTTTATTTTTTCTTCTACTTTTAATTTTAACGCGTCTTTTTCGTCTGATGCTTGCTTCAATACTTCTAGCAATTTGTCCTTTTCTTTTTCGATTTTTGCTACAGTTTCGTTCATTTCTTCTTCTAGAATTTGCGTGACTCTCATTTCCATTTTGCTTTAGGACTTTCATCACTAATAAACAATTTCTCTTGTAATATTCGTTTTTTGGCTCTTAATTCATTTGCTGCATGTGCTAATTCATGTGGAAATATTTCACATTTTTTCATTCCTTCTTGTAGTTTCAATTCTAAGTTGGGACTTTTAACATTCCATTCGTTTTGAAGTACTTCTAATTTTTCCTTTTGTTTTTGTTGTAAAGTTATGTTGAATATTTCTTTTTCTTTTTCCTTCCAATTTTTTAAATCTTTAGCAGTTTTTTGCGCCAACCATTCGTCAATTATTACAGGCTCCAAAATATAAATATTATCATTTTCTTTCAATTTGAAATCAGTTAAATTTGTACCAAGGTCATCGATCTTCAAATTCACTTGAATATCACATAGCCACTCGTCATCTGTTTCGAACTTTTGTAGAACAGCAAAATAAGTACATTCTTCTGCATCTTCAGTTAGTAACATTTTAGTATAAAGATGAAAATCATCAGTTATGTGTTCATCTTGCATATTTCTCATTGATATTTTAGGAGGATACATTGCGATAAGTGACTTTACATCTTCAGGTGTTGAAATATAATGTGTGATACATCTAACATCTTCCAAAATAATTATTTCTTCCGGAACTAATTGCTTTATATTACATTTCATAACCTAGCTTTTGGATGTAGAAATTTAAGTAGGAATCCAGAATTCTGTATTTTATGTCGCCATGTTATTGATCTAAATGTACAAGTTAAAGAATATATTCGAAAATCTGACAGTAATTTAAAAATAGAATTTGTTCTTGATACAGCTTTTGTTACATTTTTATTTTCACTTTGAAGAAATTTTTGTGCAGATTTAATAATTTTGTAAATTTGTAGAGTTGTTTGAACAGCTGCATCTTCGCTTGGAAGTGCAGGACGATTTGATCTTGAACTTTCTTTCGTTTCTTTTTTTGGTAATTTTTGTTCTATCATTTTTAGACTATCACCAATAGTTTCTACGGAAATAGTTGTTCGAGTTGAAATTGATAATTCACTTTGTACAATTGAAGTACAAAGTGATTTATCAATTTCAATTGTAGTAAAACTAGTAACACTGTCTTCAATTGATGAAACTGATTGTATTACTGGACATTTTTTAAGCATAACACTTATCGTTACATATGGTTTTTGTCCATGGCGCAGAAATTATTGGTTTTTCTAGCAGCTAGAAGAACCAATAATTTCTTCGCCATGGAATAAATGAAGAGTAATTTCTTGAAATTGCTCAAAAAACAATTGAAGAATATCTAAAGTAGATTGAATTTTAAAATGGATTCTATCATTCAACATAATTGGTTCGTGCAGATTATTGAAGAAGTGTTTGGTGTTTATTGTCATTCCTAGAATATTGATTGCCAAAAAACATTTGTCATTATTTGGTTTAAATACCATATCTCTTGGAAGCAATAAATCAAGGTTATATGTTGTTCCAATTAGAAAAGATAAACTATATTTTTCCATAAAAGGCGATTTTTTTCCAATTTGGATTAAACCTTCATTCAAATAAGAAATTGGTATCACCATTGCGTTATCTTCATCTTCATTATTTTGATCTTCACCAGAAAAATGAGTTATCGCAGTCGATGATGGATTTGATACTTGCTATAAAAAACATTTAAATAAAATAAAAAAGCTTTAGGGTTTTAGTTCTGCATTATTTAATTTAAATTCGTTTTATTTTAATATAATGAGTTCCGAAAGATTTTTACTATGTTAATAATTTAATAATATAAGTATAGTGTTTCTATTTAGAAAAAAAATCTTTTTGTATTAATTTTTAATTGGAGAGACAATGGGGTCGTTGCGCTCATTTTTTTTATTTTTTTAATGAAAAATATATATTTAGACAATTACATATATATAGATATTAATGTTAAATTATTTGTATTTAATTAGAAAAAAATTATTGAAGTCGAAGGTCAAATTCAAATTTTGAAATTTGTGACGTCAACCATTCTAGAGTACCATCTTGTGGCTAAATCAAAAACTAGTCGATTCTATTAGCAATATCAAAAACATATACGTCGGCTAACGCCTCCGATACCTATAATAATATTATATATAATAATAAATAAATATGTAATTATAATAATAATAATAAAACGTATAATAATAATAAAATATATAATAATAATAATAAAATATATATAATGTCCACTATTACATTATTAATATCAAGTGCACTTTTAACAAAAGCAACGCTCTACCAGTAGCTGTCATTTGACATTTCTAATAAGTTGTGTGCGATAGAAAGAGATAAATACAGATATCTGACAATAGGTTGTCCTTGTCTAATCTGAAAAAGGTTGACGTCATAAGCGTTGTGGAGATTCTGTGGCGCGTAAAAAACGCTATTTTTCCTAATTTTTTTTAAAAATACTGTAATCGTTTTTGAATTAAAAAAATGTGTTTTGGCCTTGTTTTTATATAATCTTTTAATATTTATTATTGAAAATAGTAAATTTGATTGAGCGCAACGACCCCATTTAAAATTCATGATAATATTACTTATTTACGGATATCAATTATAACAACATTGAACACGTACATTTATAATAACTACAAAATAATTTATACTATTAAAAGTAATATAAATTTAAAATTCTTAATTTGTAGAATTATTAAATTTGGAAATTACAACTTTTTTTTCTCATCAGAAAAACAATAATACATGAACAAACTGTATACTGGGATGTATCGAACGTATATAATACTAACCAAAATTTCAGTTACTTCACTGGTTAATCTATCTCTGATCGTCAAAGTCATCGATAGTTCTGGATGTGAAACTTTAAATTCGGTGGGTACATTGACAAGTTTGTGCCATTTGTGATCTATTTGTACGACTGAATTACCACTAATAGCTCGAGCACTCCGTAAAGTTAGTAACGTAAATCTAAGTTTAATTCTGCGATTGTCTGCATCATTTGTAAAACATTCTACGCGAAGAGGAACATGGGAACTACGAAGTTTTCGAACCTAAAATTACGATAATATAAATTTTATTTATAGTTACAAATACTTGATATGTTTAAGACCATTTGGTTTTGTTATAAACCATGACTAAACAAATAAAGCAAAACACAAATTCTGAGTTTCTATCGTATAACAGTTTTTGTGTCTACAATTTTATAAAAATTATAACTATTTTTTAAAGTATAAAAGAGAGTATTTCAATAACAAATGCAAATTAAAAATAAAACTTATTTTTAACGCTATTGATTGATTTAAAAATAATACAAGCTTACTATATTGCTGTGGAAATGAAATTTTTACGTGGGGTATGTGGTGTAAATAACAGAGATCGGGTACGAAATAGATTAGTGTATGATGAGTGTGAAATTGAAAGAAATGTTGTTGCAAAAGTTGGTGTTAGTCAGTTAAGATGGTTCGGACATGTTGAGCGAATGTCTAATGAACGTTTGGTTAAAAGGATTTATTTGAATGATTTTGATGGAATACGTTTGCGTGGACGTCCGATGAGTAGTTGGAATGGTATGATTGAGAGGGTGACTTGCGTGAGCGAAAGTTTCCAAGTAGTAGGATTAGAAGAGCATGTATGAGAGGAATTATGAATGTGGATGAAGCGAAAGTTGCTTGTTTGGATAGGAGTGTTTGGAGGCGACTGATTTCGGGATGATGAAAAGAGTTTGTGCCACACCCTTTTGGGTACATGGCGTGATTGTGTATGTATGTATGTATGTATGTACTATATTGTATTTTCTGTTATAAATTTAAAATAAAATGTAATTGCGAAAGAGAAAGTAACAATATGTACACAATAATAAGTAGAAAAAGAAAAACAATTAAATTTAACAAATCAAATGCTTTTCTTTGATGCTTTTCCGTGTTATATTTCAAGGTTTTTTTCCAATATATATTCTTTCTACTTGGGCAAAGTCGCAGTAATACAAAGAAATCTTTTGCAATATAAGAAAATAATCCTTACCTCTTGCTTTTCTGTTTCCCAAACCAGTTCAATACAGATATTAGGATTTGAGTCCGGAGCAATTGGATCCGAATCAATTTCGCTGCCCTTCAGACTGGCTTGAATCAGTAAGGGATTTTTGAGAAAATCAAATCCACGTCCTTGTCTTATATTCAGCACGATTATTACGTATCGTCCATTTAATTCATTCATATTCTACGAAATTTTCACGTAACGAACAGAAAAAAAAATCGTTTAAAATGTCGAAAGAATTGATATTTGTTTTACTTCGAAGCGAAGTAAAATATTAAATTCGTAATAAAATCATCATTGTAAATTGACTGTATCTGTCATATTTATTTTAAAAAAACAAATGATTGTAAAGGATTGTTTTTTATTTTGATGACTTGATGATGGAAAATAATTAAGTAGTTTAATTTAAAAATTGTTAATATTCAAAGTAAATGTTTTTTAATTATACATTGAATAATTTCTAATAAATTCTAAAAAATAATTTTATTTTAAAAATTGAATTGACATTGAAATTATTAAACTAGATTAAACTTGATTTTAGTAATAAATATTTACATAAGATTTATATTACTTTTCAAATTTTTATTATCAATTTTTTTTATATTTTTTAAGTGTCTATAAGAAAATCATTTGAACAGATTTAATACTAATTTTATTTTATTTTTAATTCTAAGAATAAATTTATTCTATTGATAACTATTTTACATTTTATTTAGAGTGGAAAATACCGGCTCTAAATTGCGCAAATATTTCAAAATATATGTGTTAAATAAACACAAAACTAATTTCAAAGATATAGCTATATTTAAAAAAAATTAATTGTAGAATAAATTTTAAACTTAATGCTTGGTTGCATAAAACTATTATTGATTCGTTAGGTTGCATAAATTAAAATAATCTAACGAATTAGTTTCTAACGATACAATAATAGTTTGAGGCAACTCAGCATAGGTATGTATAACAAATATAATGATACTGAAAAATGTGATTTTTAATTGATTGTTACAGCTTGGCTTGGTGCATTATGTCTGTGTGTATCATTTTTTTCTGCTCCAATCGTAATTGCTGTTTGTCGAAGAAAATCTACAAGATTAGCAGGCATTTTTGGCGGTTTAATAATGGCTTTAGCGTGCCTTTTTACATCTTTCGCCGTACAATTTCATCAGGTAAGAGATTTTTTATTAAAATAATAAATACAACGGTAACCTTTTTCTATCGTTTTAAAAATAAACTATGCTTCTAGAATCGAATTCATATTTTTATGTGTGAGCAAAATGTCAGTAATAAATTGATCAGATTAGCCTAAACAACTGTCAGAATTATTAATAAATCTATACCTTATTGCATTATAATCGGATATTATTGTAAATTTAATCTGATAATTAGTATCGGAGAATTACACAAATATATCCCATTTGTGTTCGTTATAATTTCATACGTTTACGGTAATTAAGATCTATATAGTTTATTCAGAATGATTGTATTTTATTTCACTTTTATCTTTTTGTTTATCTTGTTTTCTTATATATTTTTCTGCATCTGTTTCAGAAATTTTATCATAACTGTAGTTTATTTTTATGGAATTTTTGATGTTTATTTCAAATTGTATTTATTTTTATTTTATGATATAGAATTGCCGCTCAAACATATTTTATTGTTTTATTTATTTTATTTTTTTCTTACAATATTAGTAATTTTTTTTTTCAAATAAAATATTTTTTTACTTATTATATTTAGTCATTTAATTTCTTTATAATTACTCTAAATATTATGTATTAATATTGGTGTACACAGAGTTTTTTACTTTCTAAAAAAACTCATTTTTGAAGTTTAATCTGTATGAAAATACTTAATATTTATTGTTATTTCTATTCATTTATATTAATAACAAATAATAATATAGTCAGATTTTTTAAAGATACTGGGAGAATCTTTATATGAATCAAGATTTTTTACACTTCATCGTTTGCAATCATATTGAAAAATAATAATGTTTTTTTGCGCAGGAAGATGTTTCGAAGATGTATGTTTGATTGATCAAGATATATTGGGAACGGACGAGAGACTTAACAAGTTTATAAAATTAATTTCAATTGATAAGGAAGAAATGGAACTATTTAGGGAAGCTATAATGACTGAAACTACTTCGAAAGAGCGTTGGAATGCATTTGTAGCTCATTGGGAATCGTTAAAAGCTGCTGTAAGTTTTTTTTCTTTTTTCTCAATTTGTACAAATTAAATTAAACTTTAAACAGAACAACTTCAGATAGAGAAGTTCCGTTTATTTTATATTAAAATTTGACGTTTCAAATACAGTTACTTATTATTCTTAAAATAATTATAAATTCTAGAAAAAAGTAGATAGTTTGAGCATTATTTTTTGGTCTATTAATGAAATAAGTAGATTTTTATTTTCTTTTATTCTCAATTTGATTAATTTTAGGGCACATTGAAGAAATCAATGCGGAATTTAGTGAAAGAAATAATGCTACATTTTACCTATCCCCGTCTTGATATTAATGTAAGCAAAGGAATGAACCATTTATTAAAATCACCATTTTGTGTTCATCCGAAAACTGGAAAAGTTTGCATTCCATTTAATCCGAGAGCTGTTGCGAAATTTAATCCTTGTACAGTGCCAAATATCACGTAAGTAATTAGTTTTCAATTTTTATTATTATTGTTGTTAAACAATCATTACTTTTTCTCAGATCATTAGAAGACGAAATCAATGCTTATGATGCAAAAACTCAAGAACTGGAAAAGGATGATTTTCAGTCGAGTAAAGCAACATCGATTCGTGATTATAAAAAGACGAGTATGTTTAAAGCTGTTTTGTTTTTGAACAATTTCTTCGGAAATTGGAAACGGATTGGAAAGGGAAAAATATTGAAACTAGTGATGTAAATATTTATTTCGTTATTTAGTTTACAATCTATTCGTTGATTGATTGATTTTTATTGGTTTCAGACCGTCAAATGACTTTCTAACTTATTTATATGATGTAAGAGAAAATATAATTATATAATTTTTCTAAGAAATAAAATATATTTTTTGTTTTACAAATAAAGCTATAAAGGCTGTGAAATAGTTGGCAACCCTGTACATTTTTGTAAAGCACATTCATATAAATCTGCTTCATATAATGAAGACATTTTATTCCAAGCTATTATAGAAAATATTGGAAAAGCATTTTCGTTATAGCTATATATTCCGTACGCTTTTACGATAGTTTTCGGAGGAGGAACTTTTTCACAAGAGACAAAATTTATCAAAATAAACTTATCTCTTTCCGCACAGTTTCTTAACACAAGTGTTTCTTTATTAATCACATCAACTTCACCAATAATTTGTAGCTTCATGTCTTCTGGCAAATCATTTCCATTTGCCTGTTTATAAAACAAATCAAAAGGCAAATAAATATAACGTTTGCTTTTTAAATCTTCCTTAGTAACAGCTATAGTTATTTCCGAGAGAAACATGTCACTTTTAATATTTTCTGTATCAATGTTTTCTTTAGTGAAGAATGTCATTACAGTCGTGTTTTTTTTTTAAACTAACCGAACAGCTCTAAGATCCTCGGATCAGATCCGGTAACGTAAAAACTGTAAAAAAAAGTAAAGTAAAGTATAATAAATATATATACAAATTATTAAAATCATGCGATGATCTCAATTCTTACCTGGTTTAAAGTTAATCCTGTTAACATATGTCAAAAGATAAACTTTGTTCTTGGGTTTATTATGTCAGTTTTGGCGGCATTTAGCAGGTTATTTAGCGCGAGTTGGCGAATTGTAACTGACAACATTGATAGTTTGTTCAGGTTTGTTCAAATTTGTTGCTAGGCAAAGTTTGTTATAAAAAATAGTTATTTAGTGTTTAAAGAAGATAAATCAAATGGAAAATCAAGAGCAAGAAGACGTTTATGACGATCTTTATCAAAAAAATTGGGGTAAATAAACAATTTATTTTAAAATTTCCAAGTTCTTAATTTATAATTTTGTTAAAAATAGTTCACGAACTGAAATTATACCTGTTGAATTTCAGCTATGTTTTTATAAACATTTCAATTATAAATTTTGTCTTTATCTAATTTCTACTGCTTATTTATAAACAAATTTTATTTAAAAATATTTCAATTTTAAACAAACTTTATATAAGTTATAAAATTTTTTTTTTTATTAATCTTATACATCAGAAAAAATTTAAAATAAAAAAATACGTATATAGCTTTTTAAATAGTTTGTGGTTTAAGGGATGAATTTTATTTAAAAACTAAACTTAATCAATTTTTTGTTATTTAAAAAAGTACCCTAGTTATTATTTTTTTTAATTTCCAATATTATTTTAGGTAACAACTCAATATTTACTTTTAGCTGCAAATCTGATGAAGATGATGAACTTGGAAGCCAAAATCATGAAGAAGGTATATAATTTTTATATTTTTTAATAATTAGTAATACGTATATAATCTAAGTCAATATTTACGTATAGACAATGATAATTAAAAACTGAATTTGAGTATATACAATGTAAACATTATAAATTATGTAAAAAAAAATTAATAATAAATCGAAACATAAATAGATATTAAATTGGAAAATAGTCGACTGGCAATATTTAATAAATAATTGGTAATTATTGGTAACTATTGCCTCTTGCAGGGCTAGCAGAATATTTTTAGTTGATGTTACATGTAAATCAAGTAAATGCATGTCAAAATATTATTTTAATATCATTTTTTTTTTAATTTTTTGATTTTCTGACCAAATAATGTATGTATATTTGCGTTACGTGTAACAACAATTAAAAATATTCTGCTAACCTTGAAGAAAGTAATATTGATTGCCGAATAAAAAATCTATAGGTAACTGACTGAATTCCGTCTATTGCTAATTATTTAATAAATAGTTATGTTATATATTTCCTGACTTAAAAAAAATACATTTTAACGCTATGTTAAGCTTGAATTGCATTATACCTTTTTCTAATTTAATTTTTATTCAATTACGATATCTTATAATCATTCACTATGTTCTTTCTTGTAATTCAAATAGATTAATATAATATTAATATTTGTCTTTAAAACATTGTTTGTCTAATATTGTCTGTATTGTTTACATATTTTATACACATCTCTGATATTAACGAATATTTAATCATTGCAAAAACATTCTCATTTAGATTTTTTTTAATTTTCGAATAATTTTTCAACATTAATTTATTTAATGAAATTACACACTTCGTAATAAGTACTCTCTCATCTCAAAATAATAATTTATGTTATGAATTCTGATAACGAATAAGATTAAAATAATAATATAAGATTTGGTCCAACTAGTTCGGATTTTCGAAAGCATAAAATAAATTAAAATAAAAAGAAAGAAGTTAGCGGTAATGTATATAATATATTAATATGTATTCATTTTTATTTTTATCTTATTTTATTATAGTACATGTTAATTTATCGATAAAACAAGAATCGGAAATATGTCATATTAACGTGAAAAAAATCATACATAAATTTGAATGAAGAATACTAATATTTCTTTTATTTTACAGATAATACAAATGAAGCTGAGACAAGTGGAACAACAAGTGTTGATGGTAATATTTATTATTCTTAATTAATGCACTGTAAAACATAGCCATACATAAATAATCGGAGACAATATTGTTATATTTATTTTGTTTATAGAGATTCCTCCAATAACATTTAGAACATCGAAAAAACCTATTACAAATTCGGAAAACATTTTTACCGATAAGAAAACTTTACCGTTACGTATAATTGATATAAAAACATCGGAAAAAGTACCAAATGAAGTTAATATGTTTAAAATAATGGACATTCGGTATAAATATGTAAGAATTTGTGGCACTGTAATTAGTATGAAACGTAAAGAAAATGGTGCTACTTTTGGAGGTAGAAATGCAAAAAATGGAGATTAAAAACAACCTATTTCAATTTTTATTATTGTTCTAGTCGATGATGGATCAGGTTTTATTCATTGTATCTTAGAGGATGATACACGTTTAGCACGAAAAGTAGATCATTTATCAAAGATTCGTGAAAATGAGAGTGATGATCCAGATTTAAATACTGTAATAAATAGATAGAAACTATCGCATGTTGTATGTTATGTATTGATTGTACTTATTTGTTTTAGTTGACCGAGATG
The DNA here is from genome assembly GCA_963966155.1 of Clivina fossor. Classification (NCBI taxonomy): domain Eukaryota; kingdom Metazoa; phylum Arthropoda; class Insecta; order Coleoptera; family Carabidae; genus Clivina; species Clivina fossor. Next base: position 29,987,861 of record OZ014555.1, read on the forward strand.
TTTCTACGTGAAACTAAAAACATGTTAAGCCACTATCCGTCTAGCAAGGAATTAAAACTCGGTGATTTGGTACTATACATTTTTGTTACAATAGTTAAATCCCATAATTTTTAATTTTCGTATAATTATGTTATTCCACATTAATTATTAAGCATGTAATCACTATTTATTTTCTAATTACAATACACATTTTTTTTTTTCAATATGGAAATTTAATATTTGTTAATGAAATTTTCTACGAAAATTAGCAACACTAAAAAAATAATTATTAAAATCTTGTGAAAACATTAGATACCAAGAAAACATACACTGAAAATTTCATGCAAATTGCATAATAAATGCAAAATAGCATATATAATAATTTGAAATAAGCATTTATTTTATATATTTCAGGTAACAGTCGTAGGAAATGTTGCACATTTTGATGATATAAATGATAAAACTATATTTACTCGATGTGTTAGTAGAGAAAATGATGCCGAAACCTATCAGAAACATATTATAGAAACAACAACTTTCAAAGAAAATCATTACAAAAAATTGGAAGAGCAATAAAAAGGAAACAGTTAATTAAAATATGATTATATTTTTTATATTTCTATATTTATATATCCATATTTAATTACTTTATAAATAAATATTTTATTTGGAATATATACTTATTTTGTTTAATAAATCGCAATTTTTTGAAAATATATAATTATTGTTTTTAATCATCGCTTGCATTCCATGAACACGAAACACGAATTTAAATTGCCTAACATCTTGTAATAAAAAGAAAAAATTAAATATAAGTATTAGAAGCCAATACAAATGCATAAAAATAAAACAAATTTATTAAACATTGATCTTTCACCATTAGAAAACCGTTTGTTGAAATTTCTGTGAGTCTAACAATAAAATGAACCTTAGAGTAATATAATAATAAAATAAAAATTATTATAATATTAATTATAATTATAATTATTATTATTAATATTTGTATATAACAGTATATGTATTCATTTGACCAATTTTCTAAATAATATATTATATTTTATTTTTAATAGCGCCATCTATTAATCATGTTTATGAACTACAGCCCAGAAACAAGATGGCTGTCAAATGACGCAGGTCAGACGTGTTTGGTGTTGTTTTTTATGCTTCTTTTATTTAACTTAAGTGTAGTTAATAGTAGTGAATTAAATAACGAAAGATTAATAGAGCCATTTATTAATCATGTTTCTTTGGTGTGTGGCCTGTTTAATGGTACCCCATGTGCCAACAATTGCTGCAGTTAGATCCGCGTCACGTGCATCAGAATATGATAATAGAGTTCAACAACAAAACAACAATGGTATCGAATAATCCTATACAGAATTTTCACTCTCCTAGTTTATAGTTTTTGCTTGTTCTATTACATAAATGAACGTAAAAACATGCATAGATTGGAAAAACTTATATAGTTGGTTCAATACAACGCAATTACCTTTTCCACTTGTGCAGATGTCAACAAACAATATTTAGTAGTGCTTGCATATTTGCTTAACGTGAATTAATGAAAAACAGTGGAAAAACACGTAAATTAGAAATACGTCTGCTCGCAAAAAAGTTAGCGGAAAGCGACCCGTACGGTGGCCGCCAAGTAGTTCAGTTCAGTGCTTGAAAATGATTCTGCGTAATACTTTGTAATATTCATACACCAATATTGGTTGAAATCAAATTGTGTTAATTCAAGTCTGGAACCAACAATTTACGCTCTAAATATTGTTGCAATCTATCTGGAAATTCTTCTGGGTGAGTTTATATTTTTGAAATCGTATTGTGAAAGAAATTCTCCATACATATGTCATAATACGTAGAGACGTGTAATATATATGGTGATAAGTTTTGTTCTAAAGTGTAAATTTGCGAATAAAAACACACATTTAAATACAATATTATAATATAATAGGTGCTAAATACACGAATTGTTAATAAATAATAACATCTCTTTACAAAATGCTCCATCAGTTTAAAAGGTTAGGTTTCCAAACAACGGTTCAAAAAAATCAGTTACAATTCTGTTTTTTTTTTCAATCTTAAGTGTTAATTAACCCTTTCGGAACGGAATAGATTTTTCTGAATAATAATAACCACTGTAAAAATGTAACTAAAATTTATATTATATATAGCTTTTAACAGTAAAATAACAACATTTTTGTAATTTTACTGTGTGATAATTTACGTAATATTATTTTTTTTATGGAAGAAAAAAAAAATTACATTCATAGAAAATATAAAAAATCTTTTATTTGTGGTTCCATAGAAATACTGGGTCTGAAAGGGTTAATTGCGTAATAAATTTGGGAAAATGTGTAATTGATAGTTTTAAGTTTGAGATAAAATAATACAAATGACATTTATTAAAAACAAGTTGCTAGGTTATGAAAGATTTTTTGATTACTATGTATATCAATATATTTATAGGGTCAAATTTCTATAATCGTTAATATTAAAGTGAGTAATATACCTACTTATTATTATTGTTCTAGGGGAATGTTCCAGCATCCAGATTATAATCAAATTATAAGGAGGAGATTGGAAACTGGAAGGACTTTTTCGTCACAGACTTAATTAATATGGAACCTTGCACAGCTTTGTTCCGAAGTCTCAAAACGCGGCCAAGCCGAAGTTGGAGTTGTGATGATTTCTCGGGGCTTAATACATATCACAGTAAGTTTTATATTATACAATTTATTATTAAACATACACTGTTAAAAAATTTATAAGTATTTTTACATGTTTTTTGAACGTAATTTTTTGGCATAAAAATTTAATAATACTTACGTTAAATTATGAAATATTGTTATTGTACTCGTTTAAAAATTTACTGTTAACTTTTTTTGCATAAACAAAAAATTTAATATCACGTAAAATTATAATATTATATATTTATACTATTAAAATCTTATGTAAAATTACATTATATATAAATTTAAATCTTTCGCTAACAATTTTTTATTTATTTACATAACTAAAAATTTGAAATTATTTATCATTCATTAACAATTGAATAGAATATTTGACATTTGACTCTCAATAACCTAATTAAATTTCCGAATAAAGATAAAATTATAATAAAATTGATAATTAATAATAATAATTAGAATATAATTGAAGGGCCGGATGCAATAACCAGACATGCGCTCGAAACTTGACCCAGGTATAAGAAAAAATAAAATTTTTTTAAGTTATCCGAAATTTATTTTAAAAAATATCATCGTATGCAGCATTGAAAAACACATTGATTTCTATAAGAAATTTTTTAATCCGACATTTTTATTCCAAGAAAAAAAATAAAAACGAATTTTTTTTGTTGCACTATTTCAAGCAAAATTCAATGTTTTTTAAAACTTAAATCGCGATAAATGATATTAAATATTAACGAAACTTTCATATTTTTTCTGATTCGTACTCAGAATTATTTAGCGATTCTGATGGTTACACTGAAATATATAAGTAACGATAATTTGTTACTAAAAATTTAATGTAAACAAAAAACCATAAAAAAGCACGTTTTTTTAGCTTCGGATTAATAAAGTGAGTGACGAATGTTTCGCTACGAATATGTTTGAGTGAGAAAGTTGTTTGTTAATATAGAAGGAAGTTTTTGTGCAAAGTTGCAAGTCAATTGGTTGAATATTTTTTAAGATACAACGATTTCAATCTGAAATACATAAATGTCTCGCGAGTGGCGTTTACCGCGGCGACTGGCGGCAGCGCGTCCTTTCATATTAACAAACAACTTGCTGCCGCCGTAAACGCCGCTCGCGAGACATTTATGTATTTCAGATTTAAGTCGTTGTATCTTAAAAAATATTCAACCAATTGACTTGCAACTTTGCACAAAAACTTCCTTCTATATTAACAAACAACTTTCTCACTCAAACATATTCGTAGCGCAACTTTCGTCACTCACTTTATTAATCCGAAGCTAAAAAAACGTGCTTTTTTATGGTTTTTTGTTTACATTAAATTTTTAGTAACAAATTATCGTTACTTATATATGTCAGTGTAACCATCAGAATCGCTAAATAATTCTGAGTACGTATCAGAAAAAATCTGCCAGTTTTGTTAATATTTAATATCATTTATCGCGATTTAAGTTTTAAAAAACAATGAATTTAGCTTAAAATAGTGCAACAAAAAAAATTCGTTTTTATTTTTTTTCTTGGAATAAAAATGTTGGATTAAAAAATTTCTTATAGAAATCAATGTGTTTTTCAATGCTGCACACAACGATATTTTTTAAAGTGAATTTCGGACAACTTAATTTTTTTTCAGTTTTTTCTATACTTGGACTTTGGCCGGTCGAGTTTCGAGCGCATATCTGGTTATTGCATCCGGGCCTTCAATTTATATTATAATTCTTTTTTATATAAAATAATAAACTTGGAATCTTCCTAACGTCAAGAATTCGGTCTAAAGTTGTTAAGAAATTGACTGGAAAATGGCAGTAGCCCGGAAATAGGAACAAAAAATCAAACAAATGCTAATGCACGGCCGACTAATGCCATTTTCAGTCAATTTCTTGACAACTTTAGGGCTAATTCTTGACGTTGTGATGGTTCCAAAAAGAATTTTGTTGATTGATTTACATGTAAAAAAGTGTTTCCTAAAACATTTATCCGAAAGTTTTTTTGTAAAATAATTTGGAAAGCAGGAAATCGCACATGACTGATTTTACATGCTAAATCCCTATGTACGACGGTCCAAGTCAACACACGGTATATAGTAATTATAAAATACTATTACTCTGTCATTAAAACAATAAATAAATAATAATCAGTAATACACAAAAGGTCATTAATTATATCATACGTATGCTGCTAAGAAACGTCAAAGAAATATCTAATTTTTCAAATAGAATTTAATTCAAATTGGCATAACTTGGTATTATGGGGTTGGTTACAATCAAAATATAAATCTTTAAACATAAACATAATTTATTTCAATATTATAAATTTTACAAAAAAAAATACAACATAAATAAAATATAGATATTAATGTATACATATATAGATATAGATATATAGATAAGATATAGTAAATATTAAATTTAACCAAGAACAATATGTTCCATTTCAATTTCACCAATTATTCTTGTTGGTAAAATATGTTGTTTTTTAAATCGTTTAGGATTATTTTCGGTATTTTTTACAATTAATGATTTCTTTCTCAATTTAACTGTATCTCGGCATAAATTATTCATTCTTTTAATATTTTCATCTTCTGAATCTTCTGAACTAATGATTATTACTTCATCAGCATTATTTATACTCAATGGCGGACTGGGACATCGGGACAAATTTGTTTGCATCCCGGAACTTGAAGAACTAAAATTAGTTATAACTGTTGATGGTGTCATTTTTGTGATAGATTTTTCGTTTGCAGAAGTTTGTGATGCCATTCTTGTATCAGTTTCATACGATATAATATTCTTTAATATAAATTTACTTTGGAATATACCAAATTTAATATGATCATATTCGTTTAATTGTTTTCTTTCATTTGGTTTTAATTTCTCACTTGAATCAAATCCAATATACGTTCCATATTTTGATCCCTTGTCCGTCACATAAACAATATTATCCTTTAATTCTACTAAAGCATGATTTTTACTAATAGAATTATCATCATCAATAATGATATCAGTATTTTTTCGGCCGATTGTATATTGAGATTTCTTGGACAGATTGAAAGAGTTGTTCAAATTAATTAAAAACCACATTTTAAACGAAGATTACAAAAATTTCGTTGGTTCATAACTTTCATAATATATATAAAGTTAGCAACTGACTGAAGATAGGTTAAAGTGTTTTCCCGGTAAAAAGCAAACATAATTATATTCTAATTATTATTAAATAAATAAGTAGTTTTAATTATTTAATAATAATTAGAATATATACGTATATATATATATATATATATATATATATATATATATATATATATATATATATATATATATATATATATATTTATTTAACCGATTATACAATCCCAATTCGCTATATTCAACCGACGTTCCTAATCCAAAAGTGACGCTGTCAGACCCATCTTCGGGTCTGACATCGTTTTCTCTATTTTTCTGTTAGGACAGGTTGAGAAGGGGCACGGGGAAAAATTTCAGATGGGTCGGAAAAATCGCTTAAATATGACATTTTATACAGATTTAGTTCGTCAGTCTGCTGTCTTGGCGGCGCTCGTCTCGCTCTTGTATATAGTATATATTTTCTATACGCTCTCTTCAGACCCGTCATATTACACCAACGTCATTAAACCCGAAATTTGACAACACAGCATTAATGTTTCACATAAATATTTATTTCATTCTTTATGAATAATTTGATTGTTTGATGGTAGTGGGAATTTGTGATGGTTAAAAAAATTGGGATATTTCTAATGTAGGTTAAAAAATACATAATAAAAAATATGTGTTAACGTAATTAGTTTATATGTTTATTAAAAAAAAATACAAATGCGAGTTGGATATAATTTATAAATAAAAATGTAAAAAAATGTTGATTATTAAAATTTTATTATTAGTAAAATAAAAAACTAAATTATTTTCAAATTTAAACCTACTTTTGACGATAAGTGTTATATACTAAAGTTTTTATACGCAACCAATCTTTTTCTTTGAATATATCAGAGTTTTTCTTTATTAATTCTAAACAATCAGTTTTTTTAGGAGCAATTCTTTTTTGAATATGGTTTCGAAAATATTTCAATACAATTTTTTTCTCACTGTCTTTCCATTTTAGTCGTGTATTAATTACTTTCATCTTGTTTTCATTTTCAGATGTCTCTTCTGTAATTTTGATTCTTTTCATATTTTTTTCTACTTTGTGACATTTTTGAACAGTTGCTTCTTTTTTGTTTTCCTCTGATAATGTTGTGATATTTCTTTTTCATGATAATTACTTAATAATTCTTTTTCGGTTACAGTAACATTTTGCGAAACAGTTTTTTCATTATCTTCATCATAATCTGTTTCTTCATCTTCGACTAGAACCTCGTCTGTAATTTCTATTTCTGACAGACATTTGCCTTTCAGCTGCGCACCCTTTCCTGAATTTAATAAAAGTAAAACTTTTGCCACTTTCGCCGTCTGATAAACATCTTCAGAAAGTCTATAAAATTCTTTGTGAGTTTTTTCGGTATGGCCCATAAAACGAGCAATTTGTTCCATTTCGTCTGATTGAAAATTCATCAATTGCAGAATTGTTGCAATTTGTTTTCTAAATCTAGTACTTGTTAACAGTTTTGGATTCTTGGCTCCACATTTAACGGCAAATTTCCGTAAAATAGATGATCCGTTGACCCATCGATCACTTGACCCCGGATTAGCGAAAAGATACGTATTTTTCTTAGGAACTATATCGGTCGTTCGTCTAACTTTTAATAATTTATCAATAAATTTTTGCATGCGTATAGTAAATAGAAGCGGAACAGGTTTACTACCTTTCCCAAATACTACTATACGTTTAAATGTAGCGCTCATAACTTTTTCTAATTCGGATAAGGAGTTTAAACATTCCTCTTGATTTATGGTTGAATAACTTTTGTCATACGACGCAATATCTAAAAATTGAACTTCACCTATTCGTTTCCTATTAAAAATAAGAACAATTGCTAAAGTACATTCCATAAGCAGTTTATAATTATGTATTATATCCTCATTTTTTTCTAAATTTTCAAAAGCTTTTTCAGCCATTTTTGTCACGTAATTATTGAAAGCAAGCACGTCTTCAGTTAATGGCAATAATTTAGGTTTTTCCCATTTTATTTCGTTCAACACTTTGTTCGCTAAACTGGAAATATCATTGCACCAATGACTATTTATCATTTCACGTAATTCTAAGATATCTTTTAGTGCTTCCGTTCGAGTTATATATGCAAATAAAGGATCTTTTATCGTTATAGCTTTCCGCGCAACATCACAAACAAATTTTAAATTTGTACCTAAATGCAGTGCCAATGATGAAGCTTTAAAAGTTTTTTTCTCTGGATCATATCCACTTATAATTTTTGAAGCAGCTAAAATATGGTTATACATTTCAGGTCTTAATGCATCAATAAGATTAGCGGTATCAGTAAAGCCTTGTAAAGCAATTTTTAATCTAGCAAGTTCACGCATTTTGTTAGATACCACAATATTCATTTGTTGCCTCTTATGTTTACTTAAATATGATTCGCCATATAAACAAATTAACGGGTCGTTTTTCGCAATATGACTTATGTGATCCGGTCTCATAACGCTTAGTACTTCATTTTTTAATCTGCTTTTATTTAAAAAATTGCCATGTAAACCAGTAACGGCCAGAAAAGTTTGCGCATCAGTTAGATGATTTTGTCTTTTAGAACAGTTTTCACTATTCTTTGACAAATTTGATTTACAAATTTTTCTGTGTCGCCATAAATAACTCTTTTTATAATAACCTAAACAATTAACGCATGGAAAATAATTTTTGCTATTTTCTGTTATATTTTCACTGTCGGTAATTGAATATTTTGAATGTTTTGATGGTTTTCTAACAGGCTTCAATTCATTCTTTTTATTCATCAAAATAAAATTTCCAGATTTTCTTAAAGCAATAATTGCATTTCTTCTCTCGTTACTATAAACAGGCATTGTATTAATTTTTTTAACCGCTTCCTCGTCAGCGTGTTTTCTCAGTAAATGTCGAGAAAAATGTCCTACTTCTTCAAAGCAGAAGGAACAGAGATCTTTATCGGAAAAAGTTTTTATTTCTCTATGTACCGTCCTAAATCCGCCACGGTTCAATGTGATATTTTCCTCCGAAATTGATGGTTTTTCTGTAGATTTATTTTCAATACTTTTTAAAATTTGTGATGAATTATTTAATGTTTTAGTAGAATCCCTATTTTGTAAAATATTATCATCAACAGTCATATTTGATGTTGTTTTATTTTCCGTTAATAAGGGAAAAACTTCTGATTCGTTAGAAGATGAAGTATCCGTGGATGGTATATATTCATTGGATGATGAATAATCAGAAAATTCATCGTCAGACAATAATAGGTCATTTGACAATTGTGGCTACAATGAAAACAAGTAATTAAAATACTACAGAATGAATATTTTTTTAATATTTAAATTAAAATAAAACATTATTTTTGAAGTGAAATGATTAATATCGGATATCTAAATTAAAATAATTATATGTATATACAGCGTGGTTTAGCTTGCAATTACCAGATAATGACTATGGGAAAAGACTAATAGATAAAACTTATCTTATATTTTTGTTTTTTTAAACATACATTACTATATGAATAATAATAAACATTAGCGCACAATAAATCATATTTTTAAGCAGATGGGTTTATCAAAAAACTGAAAAAAGATTCTAATCATCAATGTTTTTTCAGAAAAACAATTCTATAATACAAAAAAAAATGTATCTCGAAACCTAAATACTTTTAAAAACACAAAGATTTTGAACTTTGTACAGAAATATTTAAAAAAAAAATAATTCTTAAAAATTGTTTGTTAGTATTTATATTGTTGTTTTGCAAAGAATATTGTAATTCTTACTTATTTTAATGGCATTTTAAAAATTATAAATAAGTTCATAATACCAGTAAAAAATAATCACACGTACTTTAAAACAGTATCGTTGAGTACTTCCAGAAGGTCCAAATGCGTAATTATCGTTAACCCCTGTGTTTCTTTTTGTCAAAATAACAGGCATATCATTTGCATTCAGGTTGTTGGAGCATTCATCAGAAAAATCATATACATCTTTTGATATTATATTTGAAACATCTTGCTGCATTTCACAAGAATTTAATTGGTTTTGTTCGGGAACATCTTCAAAATAACAAAACATTTCAAATCATTATTTAATTTGTTATTCAATTACAAAATTTTAGGTGTTGTACTTACTTTTATTATCGTTAACCCCTGTGTTTTTTTTTTGACAAAATAACAGGCATATCATTTTCATTCAAGTTGTTGGAGCATTCATCAGAAAAATCATATACATCTTTTGATATTATATTTGAAATATCTTGCTGCATTTCACAAGAATTTAATTGGTTTTGTTCGGGAACATCTTCAAAATAACAAAACATTTCAAATCATTATTTAATTTGTTTTTCAATTACAAAATTTTAGGTGTTGTACTTACTTTTATCATAATTTTGTTTTGCTAATTCCACTAATAATTTTCCGCGGTTCATTATGATTAATTATAAATTTCGACCGTTTTCTATCATATACGTATTAATACTGACCGTTATAAAGCGTTATAGAGACATGCGTTGATAAATTGTCGGAAAGAATATAGCATTATACAAATAGACGTTGAAATACTAAATATATATTGGCAACCATGTACGGGTCTAAGGACGTCGGTTAAATATCTTTTTTTTATATAAAGGATCTGGAATGAACGCTAAACGTAGCGGGATCAACAGAGTTTGTTTAATATTAAAAATAAAAAATGTTGTAATTTTCTACCCCTCGAAGATTACACTTCAAGTTATATTAGTTTTGTTTATATTTTTGTCATATATATTCACTTAATATAATTATTTTAGATGGGTCTGTGGTTGTCTGATAGATATAAAAGGCTTGGTAACGTCGATTATACCAATATATATATATATATATATATATATATTATAATTTTCTTTGATATATAAAATAAAAATATATTTGTCTGGTGACATCTTTGAAACAAACACTAAACTTTTTCTGCGGCAGCTATTCAAATGTTTTTTGCTAATAATATTACGTTATTACAAATAAATATTAACATTATTATTATTATACTACTGTATTTATTTATTATTTAATGATAATTAGAATATAATATATTTATATATAATTATCTTTGAAATTAAAACAAATAAAAATGTATTTCGTGTAGTGACATCTCTTAGACGAACGTAATATTTTTAGCAAAAAACCTTCCAGTAGCTTCATAGAAAAAGTTTAGCGTCTGTCTAAGAGATGGCAGAACCCATCCGATCACATTTTATAATATCAAATGGTCGCCATTGAAGTCGGCCATTACGTGTTGTTGCTTATACTTTGTTAGATGCAGATGCAGTGACAGTGAAAAATAACGGTATATTTATGTTTTATCGCGTATTTATCCCATGTGTTTTGCTGCTTTTTCCATTTATTATTATTTATCACATCTAGTGTTTGCATATTCTCCTACGTAAAAGAACGTTAAACATTGAAAAACTGTTTAATTGTCAAACGTAAACAATTTGAATTTTATGTGTTTGTTGTGTTTTATCGCGTGTTTTGGTGCTTTTTTTCCTTCATTTCGGTATCAGTTATCCACTCTTAGTGCTGCATATTTTTACGCCAATTAACGAAAAACCCGTACCTTAGATATATAAGTCTGTCGAGAAAAAAGCTTGGCCGGCAGCAGTGAAAATGATTCCGCATAAATGTGTGTGTAACTAAGATGTTTTTGCTATTAATACATCAAATGTTAATTGAAATCAAATTGTTTTAATTCAAGTTTGGAACCAACAAATATATAAATATATATACATATTTTGTTGCAATCTATATGAAAATGTCTTGGGTGAGTTTATATTTTGAAAACATATTGCAATGAGATTCCCCTGTGTTATTTCAAATAAATATTTGTATGCCCAATAAACATTAGTGTTTAATAATATTATCGTTATTTGGATGAGTTATATATGATTAAAACTTATTTTGAAAACACATATATAATATAGGTTAGGTTAGGTTATATATATGGTAGAACCCATCCGATCACATTAATTACTATATATATTATATTTTCAGACAATACTCGTCCTTATGTTAATATACATTAAGGGTTATTTTCGCTTGTAACTTTCTACATATGTATATTTATTATATTTTTAATCTATCCCCCCCCCCCTATTAATTATAAATCATGTTTTTATTGCGTTTTTTGCATTTATATACATTTTTCTCGAGTTTTATTACCAAATAAAATAATTATAATAAATATAGGTGTCCAAGATGGCTGCCAGCTGTCAGTTGTGATATAAATTGAACGCGGAGATGTTTCTCGTATATTTTATAGCATTTTATTACAAATTATGACAAGAAATATTCAATGAAATGATGAAAATAGATATTTATCTACGTATTTTTATTGGTGCTTGTTTAGAAATTACTTCTAAGTTGATTTAATTGCGTTAATAAAGTTTTGTGTCATTGAAAGTGTAAATGTTATACCATTTTATTACCAAATTATGGCAATAAATATTCAATGAAATGATGAAAATAAACGTATATCTACGAGTTTTTATTGGTAAGTTTGCTAGGAATTGCTTGTAAGTTGATTTAATCGCGTAGTAAAATTGTGTGTCATAGTGTTACGAATGTAAACAAACCAATTTTTAGGTGTTTTATTATATTTTATCGTATATATTCAGTTTTATTTGGATATTTATCAATCGTAGTTTATAATTTTTACCTATTCTATTACACAAATGAACGTAAAAACGCTATAAAGATAGATTTTAATATGTTAGATAAATTGCCAAGAAATCGTATGTTGACGCAAACTGTTCGTGAGCTTGACGGGTCAAAAATGGGCATACATAAAAATGTAATGAAAACACTTGATATACATATATTTTGCAATTGAAATCAATAAATTATTGGAAAAAATGATTTATTTACGTAATTATTATTGTTCAGTTGTCAGTCTGTAAAATTTTGTTTTCATACGGTTGGCAACACTCATTTTAAGACATGCGCAGTAAGTGTAATAGCGCAACGAGGCGAGACGAGCGTCATGTCAGCCATTGCTGCTATAATGAAAGTGTGTTTGCCATTACATATAATATTGTATAGTTTTGTATCATTAGTATTAAGTATTAAATATTAGTATTCAAAATAAAAGTGAAGTTTAGTACAACCACAAGCATCCAAATAAACAATTATAATAAAAACGAGTTTTGATTGATATAAATCAATATATGTATCTGTGTTGGTTATATAATTTTGTTTTGGTTTTAAACGTGATTAAGGTTAATTAAACGTTGATTTAATAAAATAAATGTGTGTTCTATTGGGGTAATTATCAAGTGTTAAAGTGTTTTTAAGTTGATTTAATAAAATAAAATGTTTATATATTTGCTAGTATAAAATATCAGAAAAATTAGTTTTGCTTTGTTTTCAAACTTAGTTAAATGTTAATTAGCGTTGATCGTATTAACTAAATGTTAGTTTAATTGTGCAATTACATGTGTAAAATGTGTATTATTGTTTTTAAGTGGAAAACATATTTATTAAATATATATTTATAATCAGACGCATCGAATGCATACAAATATCAAATGTGATACGTGCATAACATATGCGATAAGTATTCATAAACACATATTTAATTACAGAAATAAAGAAATATACATGTGTAATACACGAATGACACAAATTATAACTTATATATTGCTAAGAAACGTCAAATTAATTTGAAGGTTAGAAATATGTTCAAATCTGCAATTAATTTAATATCTCGTGTTTACATTGCTATTAAAATACATTCTTTTTAAAAAAAAAATCAGTTTATTTCATTAATGTTTCTGCATGTTCTTGTAGCAATCACAAGATTATGTTGGTTAATTTTCAAATATCCAGTGGAAGATTGGTTACGGAGATAAAACTTTCGGAGGCTGCTGGATGATGATGATATTTGGGTAAAAATCTAGCAAGAGAAGCAATGATGATTACAGCAAAGAATGAAATTGCAAATGGTAAGTAAAGTAGCTAACTTTAACAGCTGTGTTTTTGCTTTATACAAGTTGGTAAATAATCGCGATTTATCGGGTACGAAATAGATTAGTGTATGATGAGTGTGAAATTGAAAAAAATGTTGTAGCAAAAGTTGGTGTTAGTCAGTTAGATGGTTCCGACATGTTGAGCGAATGTCTAATGAACGTTTGCTGTTAAAAAGATTTATTTGAATGTTTTTGATGGTATTCGTTTGCGTGGACGTCCGATGAGTAATTGAAGTGGTATGATTGAGAGTGTTTTGCGTGAGCGAAAGTTTCCAAGTAGTAGGAATAGAAGAGCATGTATGAGAGGAATTATGAATGTAGATGAAGCGAAAGTTGCTTGTTTGGAGGCGACAGATTTCGGAATGATGAAAAAAGTTTGTGCCACACCCTGATTTGGGTACATGACGTGATTGTGTATGTATGTATGTATTATTGTTTTGTAATTGGGTAAGTCAATTAGTATAATATATACCGGGTGTTCATTCGTCAAGTTCGTATGGGCGTTTAAAGAATATTTAAAATAATTAATACCCAGAAAGTAGAATCTGCAAAAATCTTGAACATGAAAATTTCCAAATATTTATAGAATCCAGAATCATTTGGTTAAAAGTTAGGATAATTTTTAATTTTTACTGTTAATTTTTGTAAACTTTGGGTTTTAGTTTAGACGAATTATTAATTAAAACAAATCTCTCGGTTTTATGTTTATCTATGTAATATTTTAGTTGCAAATGTATTGTTTTTTGATATAGTTTTATGTAATTTTTATTTGTTTTTTAGGGTTTTTAAAATCGATTTTTTCGTAGATTGTGTTTTGAATCTTCCGATTACTACACATAATTAACTAATTAATTAATTCGATTGGACTAGTTGGAAATATGGAACGAATTCCAGAATAATTCCGATTGTAAACAGTATTTCTGGAACAAAAATTTGGGTAAGGCTCAATTTTAATATTTTAAAATTATTTTCTATTTGTTTTTCTGTTTTTGATATTAATTTTCCGAAATTGATTTGCGATATACTTCTTTCTCGAGTAAAATTCGGAAAAATACTTAGAGTACTTTTCGATAGGGCATAAAAAGTTCTATAATTTGGTATTAGTTTTAATATATTAGCATATGCCGTTTGGATGCTAGAATTTTTTTTGGAATTTTTTGGTTTTTTTTTTTTCTCAAAACTGTTAGGTCTAGGAAAATAAGCATGGTATGAAAAAATGCGGAATAATTAGTAGTATAATTGAGTAAAAAAACCATTATTCTAAGATGCATCGTTTAGTAGAAAAAAATCAAAACTGAATTTTTGAAAATTTCTTAAGGTACCCCTTAGGATTTTTTTCAAAATTTGCTCAAAACAATCTGAAAAAATCCAGTAAAATAGACAAAAAAAATTAGCTACATAATAGCTAAGTAAATAAATAATAATAATATAAATAATTTTTAAATAAGATCTTTTATATATTATATCGAAACGTCGAATAATACAGAAAAAACTTTTGTATTTTAAATTTTGTTTTGCCAATTCCAATAATTTATCACAATAAAATCTATAGGAATTTAAATATTAAAAACAAATTAACGCTTATACATTTTTAATTATAATTAAACACTCCCAATTTATATTTAATATCTTCATTCAAACGAACGCGTTTAATTAACACACTTTAACTAAGTTATACATTGGAAATAAATATTTATACTTTACGTGGCTTTAACCCTTTCGGGACGGAATAGATTTTTCTGAATAATAATAACCACTGTAAAAATGTAACTTAAATTTATATTATATAGCTTTTAACAGTAAAATAACAACATTTTTGTAATTTTACTGTGTGATAATTTACGTAATATTATTTTTTTATGGAAAAAAACAAAATTACATTCATAGAAAACATAAAAAATCTTTTATTTGTGGTTCCATAGAAATACTTCTAGGCCTGAAAGGGTTAAATACACAAATACTAAGTAAAATAAAACTGCCCGTATGGTTCTAGTTCTGTATTAATATTTAATTAATAATTAATGTACGTCTTCAACAGAAAACACAAAATAATCAAATTATAAAATAGTAAAAAATATTTCTAGAATTTATTATATTTGAAATAAAATTATGCTTTAGCTTATAATTCCCGTATTATTAATTATATTAATATTTATTAATAATCGCGACGTTTCGACTTTCTCAACCATAACAAAACGTTTTTGTTTTGTTACAGGGGGGCCTAGTAACTTATTTCAATGTCTTTTTTATTTATTGTATAAATATATTATTTCTTGGTTTCCTGATGAAGATTATTTATAAATGGTCGATTATTTAATTAAATATGAATACAGAATAGCCTATTTTTATTAACCAGGTTTTTATTAATTTGCTTTTTTGTCAATCTGTAAACCACTTGTAAAATCTGGTGTATAAATTTGTTAAAAATCCCTTAAAATCCTAGTAATATTTAATTAAATCTGATTAACTAATGATTTAATTAATTAGTTTATCGAAGTAAATTAATGGCGATTTAAGCAAATAAAATAAAATATTACGGCCTATGTGTAATTAAGAATATAATAAAATAAAGGTAGATTAGTTCTAAATATATAAATATATTTTTTCTAATTATTTAAAAACTATTATAACTTTTGTTTTTCTGCCCTAAGATTTTTTGATCGCGTATGCTTCATCAACAAAACAAGAGTTCTTCTGCAACTTGAATCCAAAGATTGGAGAATATATTGGATCTATACAATGCTATACGATGTATTCATCACGTTAAAAGGTATTTTACTGCTTTAACTTAGTTAAAAAGTTTTTCCGGAGGCAACTTAAGGTTCTCTATATAATCCGATTTGGGGCAAACAAAAGTTTAGAAATTTTTTTGTCGAAAAGTATAATAGATATCAAGCCGCGGTTTTTTTTGGATAAAAGAGGAGATTTTGATCTATTTTCATGTATTTTTTTTTTGTTTATTTTGGTTAAAAATTAGATATGAATCTTTGCAGCAGAAAAAAAAGTATTATAACTTTGTAAATTTCCAACAAAATTATAAATAAAAATTGCCCATAATAGCTCAATGTCCATTCTTTCACCTCCAAAAAACTGCGAATTAATATCTTTTATAGTTCTGTAGAAAAAAATTCATAAAAAATCATAATTTTTGTCAGATTTTCGCAAAAAATGTTATAATTTTCTCAATTTTCAACAAAAATTAAAATAAAAATTGCTCAAAATAGATCAATATCTATTCTTTTACTTGCAAAAAACCGATATTAAATATCTTTAATTGTTTCAGAGAAAAAAATTTATAAAAATTTCGGATTTTTCTTATTAATAAATACAGTTACGAAAAAATCTTATTTTTTTTTTCGATCTCTTTCTATGTTTTAACAGCTTTTATTTTGCTCTAAAACGAAGCTAAAATCAATAATCTAATAATTCTAATTGATTTTTACCATCAGTATATTAATTTTATATTTTTTTTTGGTTATCCAATTTTATACTTTTAATATGTTTCTTCCAATGATCAATAAAAGATTTCTCCATCAAAACAAATAACTTTATAAACTGCATTTTGTTATAGAATATTTTGTTTTTATATAATTCTTACATAAGTTCTACTTAAGTTCTATATTAAATATGTTTTTGAATAAGAATTTGTATACGAGATCTATAATAAATTGAAAAGCTCGAGTAAAATTCGCTATAATCTTAAAATTTTTGTTATGAAATCGAGGAAAATTAACCGAAAAAATTATGGTAAAATCTTTAGAATCTTACTTAAAATTCATAAAATCAATGTAAAATCGCTTAACGTCAATTCACACGGTTGTAATTGCTATGTTCAGACGTACGTAGCTCAAATACAAAACATGTTGAAGTTAATATTGAATTTATTCGTTTAATACAACTTATTTATATTGTAACTGACTGTTCGGAAAATTACATAATGAATGTTGAATTAATAATTCAATAATTAATTTAATATTATTAATTGATATTTATATAAAATAAAAAATAGTATATTTTTTAACTGGCTCTATTTTCTACAAAAACGATTATTATTGTACCGAAAAATTACTTGAGATATAATATCCTATGTAGAATAATACATATTTTTTTAAATTTTTTTGTATTTTGGAAAATAGAGAAAAAAAAAAAAATTTTCCAAAAAAAAACTATATTTTTTGCTTTTTTTGGCCAAATTATAAATACGAAAAAATTGAAAAAAAAAATATATTATTCTACATAGAATATTCTATCTCAGGTATTTTTTCGGTACATTAATTATCGTTTTTGTAGAAAATAGAGCCAGTTAAAAAATATACTATTTTTTATTTTATATAAATCAATTAATAATATTAAATTACATAATTAATTCAACATTGATTATGTAATTTTCAGAACAGTCCTTACAATCTTCCTTAATATCTTAGGATTGTAGAATCCGGTGTAGAAAATTTAAGGGAGTCCAAAAACGTCTCCGCATAAATTTACAAATTAAATAAATAAATAACACAATTATCTGCTGATAGGTTAGATGCATGCCGAGATCTGTTAGCGCTGTTTTATTATAAATATCTTCTACCTTTCAGGGCCGTAACGAAATCCGAATTTCGAACTGAATCGCCGCGCAAATTCTATCCGAAGCTGGATGATGATGAACGACTTCCAGCTGGCTTGGATTTGGAGACGAGATAATTTATTTGGAAACGCCGTCAGGAATTACTAATAATAAATGGGGATAATAGGTCAATGTTTCTGGGAGATTGAGATTCGAATTTTCGAATTGAGAAGAATTGGAATTTATATCCTTCTGTGTTTGGAAACTTCGGACTGGTTCCTGGTTCGATTTGAACGATAATTATTCTTTAGCCCAAATTCTTAGGAAATGCCCGCAGAATTTAGTTATGGATCCAACGTTTTGGGGGATATTTTACTAACACAGTAAGTCACCAAATACCAATTTTTTTTAATCAAATACAAAACGAACAATTTTGTTTTCTTATTAACAATAATATAGTAAAAAAATCTTTCAGAACTTATATTAATTTTTTTTTTCATTCAATAAACAACAAATGATGTAAAAAAAATTATTATTAAAAAACAAAATGAAAGAAAAACGATTTAGTGAATGATAAAAAAAATGTTAAATAATTTTGTTCGTTTATTTATTTGTTTAAATCACCATTTAATTTATTTTTGATGCAACTAATTAAAATACAATATAAAATAATTAATTAGTTTAATAATATATTATTATCGATAGGTAATCAATTAGACGGAATTCAGTCTTTTATATATATATATATATATATATATATATATATATATATATATATATATATATAATTCTTCTTCTTCAGTCTTTTATATATATATATATATATATATATATATAAAAGACTGAATTCCGTCTAATTGATTACCTATCGATAATAATATATTATTAAACTAATTAATTATTTTATATTGTATTATTTGATTATAATTGAAAAAAATATCTTGTAAATTTATTTTCAAAAAAAGAAAAATTATAATTTTTATGTTTTGAGTAATTATAATAAGATTATTATATAAAAATATTATATCATTAATATAGTAAAAAATCTTTCCGGAACTAATTATTATTATTAAAATAAAACTACTTTAGGTTTTAGTTCTGTATTGAAATTATATTTTAATTCACGTTTGTGGAAACAAGTTGAAGTGATTATTGTGTAAATACTTTGAATAACAATAAATATGTTATGTTATATCACTGGAAAGAGAAAAAAAAATCTTTTTAATGACACTACATTGAAATACTATTTATATAAGAAAAATGAAAGTTGCATCATAAATCTCGAAAAAAAAATTTGGTTACTCCTGGAAATTCTGTGTAAAAAAGTGTCTTAAGAAAGTGCAAACCAAAATAATGTTTCGTTTTGCATACGAGAGTTATATGCGAAAATATAAAACAGCAAAATTTGCATTTTTGTCTATATCTAGTAACCTAAGAAATTTTTTGGAAAAAACAAAAGATGACTAAACTCGCGCAACTTTCATCTAATTTAACCGAGGTCGTATCTCTAACAGTTCCGGGAGTTATCTTGGACACTCTGTATATATATAAAAAAAAGAAAAGTAAAAAGAAATGTCGGTTTATTTTGGTTTCTCCGATTGGAATGATTTTTTATTTGTTTGTGGAATGAATGGATTAATATTTCCAATAAATATTGAATGATTATAGGTGTGGAGATAATTAAATATTAATTTAATGCATATTTTTAAGTTAATTCGAGCGTGTTTATCTAACGCTAGATTAAAATTGAATTTGATGTTAAAATTTATATACGTGTTTCACAAAATTTTGAAAGATTTTGAAATAAAATTAAAGAAGAAAAGAAAGCCATAGTGTAGTATTATATTTTTAATTTAAATCAGGGCCGGAATTGAACCAAAAAAACGTTATTTTTCTCCGGAAACCGATTTTTTTTTTATTTCGGAACAAATAAATAAATCAAAATTGACTTTATTTTCGGATATGCCGTTAATTTGTTAATTTGTTACGTTAACAATATTATGTTATCTAATTATTATATAATTGAAACATATTCATACACAAATTGGATAAGTTTCGAAAATATATTATTAACATATATTTATTAATTACCGGATTGTTGGTAATAAATATCACAGTAAGTTTTCTATATACAATATATTTACATTAATGCATATATTTACTGTTCAAATATTTAACGTAATTTGAAATGTTTTGTGAACGCGAATTTTCGTTAAAAATATAATATCACGTTAAATTATCACAATAAAATAATTTTTTGCTTTTAAAAACCTATGTTAAATTACATTAAATTTAAGATGTATTTTCCGTACAGTATATTAAATTAAGCTATTATGATTTAACAGTAAAAATAACAGTATTTTGTTAATTTACATGTTTTCTTATTTTTGTTTAATTTTTTAATCCTACATTCATAATTAATTTTTATTTGGAATATTTTAATCTTGAAAATATATAAGCATTCAAAACAAAGTTCAGAATGTACAATATCTTTTTTTCTGTTCTTTATTATTTTTACATAAGTGATTTTCGTAAAATATTCTTATGTCAATTTTTACTATATTTGAATAAATTGTTAATTTTATGCAAGATTAGACAACTGTTAGAAATCGTTTCAGTATACACAAAAAATTGATAATTTTTCTAATGTTTTAATTGTTTTATCTAGAAAAGTTGATGATTTTCAGTATACTCATCTGACACATCTAATTGACACTGTAAAAAAGTTGCCATTTTATATAAAAACTATAGCAAAAAAATTACATATTATTTTAGAAAAATGATGATTTACATAAATTTTCTGTAAAAATAATATTTTTCATAATAAATAATAAATTTCATAATAAATAATTAAAATAAGTATAGATTTTTCCACAATCCAATTATAAATTAAAATTTCCAAATTAAAACTGATTGTGAATGCTAGATAAGACAATGATACAATATCCAATCAAATGATTTATAAATCAAACTAAAATGCATTATTCTCATAATAATAATATAATATAATATAGTTATCATTTCCATATAAACCACATGGTATAGGAAAAGTCAATTTAAAAAAGAAATACATAAAAAAATAAAGTGCGTAAAAACTTGCATTATACTTGAAGATTAGAACTTGTCACTGAGATAGTCATCAAACTTATAATAATTTTTTTCAATAAAAAATTTTTTTAAATGAAATTTGAAATTAATTTTGGTTTTATGCTACTGGTATGCTTTGGTAAATGATTATAAAAGATTAGACCAATGTGATTTGGGTTAAATTTAGTTTTATTTAAATGTGTAATTGGGATAGTGAAGTTTGATTTATTTCTGGTATTATATTGATGCAGATCGCTTTGAGTTGATAAATTATTTTTTATATTATGAATAAACAAAATAACAAAATATAAATAAATACATGGAAAATTTAGCATATATTCATTCTTAAAAACGTCTTTACAAGATTGTCGTTTGCCAAGTAAAAATATATTCCTAACGGCCATTTTTTGTAGTTTAAATACTCGTTTTGTAGAAGGAGCATAACCCCAAAAAATATGATTGAATCTTATTTAAATACTAACAAATCTATTTTAAAAATTTAATCACCTATACATATGCTTATTTCGTATTTTAGCTACAATGTTTCGTAAATTGTTAATTTTTAAAATGTATATCATAAAAATACTATTTTTAATATTTCGTAATTTACACGTGTTAAGAAAAAGCACTATTGAAAATTAAATTTCTTTCTTACATAAATAAATATAAAATAAATTTAAAATTCTTTTCTTTAAAACAAATTTTCTGTCAAAAAATATAGTTTTAGATAATAGTTTAAATGACGTCATTTTTGTCAGAAAAATATTTGAAGCAATTTTATGCATCCGATAGTAATTTAACGTAATCATTATGCAATTTTTGTAAAAGAAACATTGAAAATCAAATTGATTTTCTGTTTCAGAAATCCATGCATATTACCGAAATCGTATTTCTCAAGAACGGAAGTTTTTTCTAACTTTATAACTATAACTGACGTACACAAAAATACTGTTATTAAATATTAAAATACTTTACAATATTAAATTGTTTCTATATGTATGTGAAATTTTGTCTTCCGACAAATTACTTTACAAAAATTATTGAACATTATCTATATTTTTATTGTCACATCTACTTATATTCCTCACTTTTTACATAAATGTTTAACTTGACATTAATTTGCATTAATTTTATTTTGAGATGATATATTGATAATTGCTCAATTGTCATAATAAATGTATATACTGTAATAAGCAAGCTACTAAAACCCACACTGTAAAAAATGTAATTTAAATTTATGTAATTTTACATGGTTTTTATTTATAGTAAAATTGCAACTTTTTGTAATTTTTACAATAATAATTTATGTAATATTACATATTTATGAAAAAAAAATTACAGTCGTAGAATATGTAAATTTATATTCATTTTTTTACAGTGTACTGAAATAACAGTAACAGAAACCAGAAAATTTCTCAATGCTATTTTGGTGGATTCGTAAACTTTATAACATTTAGCCATACTTAGTGGTGTAACTAGTTTTTTGGCACCATTGTTATTTTGCTTTCCCTTTCCGTTGGTGTGAACACGTAAATAAAATATTGTTACAATCGTAACGTATGCTCGCGAATAAAAACTATTTAACAAAAATGAAATCTAGAATTTATATATGCATTTGTATATTTAAAATCAAAATATAACAATTTAAAAATCAATATTATTAATAAATAATCAATAAATTTATACCAAAAAAAAAATACAAATGACATTATCACGCGAATTTTTTGTTAATAACATTAAGTAATACTACAAGCTCGATTTTTTAATGTTTTAGTACAATTGTTTAGTCCTGATTTTATGACAATCGCATTGTCTTAAAACCTGTTTTAGTTTAAACCGAGCTTATATTTCCAGGCAATGAATGTACCTATCTAAATATCAAGATTTAATTATTTTTGGACAAAATTTAATCAGAAAAAAATATTTAATTTGTTACATGGAAATAACCTTGTGTTTTTAAACATACATCCTATATATGTTTAATTTTAAAATTTTCTATAAAACAAATAGATTTTTTCCAGAAAATATAATTTAATACAAAACCATTTTAGTAAAAAACTAGATAATATAATTCTAAGATACATGAATAATAGATGTCTGTAGTTCTGACAATATTTCTTTTTCTCCATAAATTTGTGTTATCGATTAAAAATGACATCTAACACCTTAATTACTAAGCTTTTGTATTAAGTTCAACTAATAGTCAAATAATCAATACTATTCCAATGAATTATTCAAAAATTTAATCAAACTAAACCATACTTTATATTATGTAAGAGGCATAGCGAAAGGGGCACTTTCTTGTTTTCAATTCATAAGAGCATTCAATTTATTACTGCTATAATTTATAAAATAATTTTCACGTCCAATATTTATACAAAAATTAATTTTATAAATTAATATACAATTTATTTTACGCATCAGTTCTATATATATATATATATATATATATTATTTAATTAATAACATTCAGCAAATCAATTAAATAGAAATTTATTCTTCATTTTAATTATTATAAGCCTTAGATTTTCGTCTACTAGTTAGAAAAGCTATTTTGTTACATATATACACAAATCACGCCATGTACCCAAAAAGTTGTAACACAAACTCTTTCCACTATCCCAAAATAATTTCCTACAAACATCCCTATCCAGACAAGTAACTTTAGATTCATCCACATTCATGCTATTTTGTTAATATATTCAAATGTAGTTTAAACACCAAAAACATTACAAACATCCATATATCAAGCGGGACTCATACGAGCGTAAAGTCGCTCTAGCAAAGGGGTGGGCAACCTTTTGTTAACTATCAGGCTAAATTTAATCCTGTGTTTTATAAACGGGCTAAAAATAAATTTGAATTAATTATTTTATATCAATATTTATTAAAAATCTATCTAGATAGATTTAGATGAGTAGAAAAAATATTACGCATATTTAATTTCAGTTTTTGCGGGCCGAATAAAAATCATTTTATTATCAATAATATAATAATATATAATCATTAGTTGACAAAATAGTATTAAAATAAAACGGCTTTAAGTTCTAGTTCTGTATTAATATTTATTAATAATCGATGAATTCAATGTATATCATCAGAAAAAAAATAAAGTCGTTCTTTGAGTTCGTCGAAACGTCGATTATTATTAAACATTAACACAGAACTATAAACTAAAGCCGTTTTATTTTAATATAATGAGTTCTGAAATTTGTTTACTATGATATCAATAATAACTATGCTAGTACAATTTAAAATTCAGGCTTTATTGTCCGCATAATGTCTACTTTAGAGAAAGTGTTTATTATAAAAACGAACCTAATTCATTATTAGTAAATATATTTACCTAAATTTGATATCTAAAAACAAACTTGGTTTATAGAAAAAAAAAAAACGATATAATACAATTTTAATGTACATGAATAAATTCATACCGTGTGTAACTTCTACGTACTTAAAACTATAATAATATAAACATATGAAAGTAAAAATTGATTTAGTTTTTGTATATTTGATAAAAACAAATGTTTCTGCTGAAATAGCGCACAAAATCAGTCACGGAAAATTCTAATTTTAATTAATATATATATTTAAAAGCACAATGCACTTTATGTAAAAATAAGTAGAATAGTTTATTCTAGTTTTAAACACGATGTATCAATAAATTACACTTAAATTTTAAATGTGGAATGAATAATCGTCATCATAATATTTAATACTGAATAGGGTCATTTCACAAAATGTAAATTTTAAAAAAAACGTATCACAATCGAGAGTCGAATATGAAACATAATTTTTCATAACAATAAAAACAACAAAAGTTTTATAGTTAATTTTTAATTAATAATTGAAAATCAGTGTACATTTTCAAATCATTTTAAAAATAATGACGTATGTAATAAACAATGGAGCTATAATATGACGTTTTACAACCTGATTGGCTGACAACATTTAGTAAATACAAGTTAAAAAATTCAGAACGTTTTATATATATTTTAACTAATAATATACATTAAAAAATATACAAGTTCTAATATAATACTGTATTATATATTTATAAAGTTAATTATAAATATAATTAAATTAACAGAATAAATCTTGAAGCAATTTTGAAAAAGTTAATTTTTGTAGAAAATTATGAACCTTGCAAAACAAACGCACCTAGTAATGTGCCTACTGTCACTTGAATTTAAAATTAAGCTGTACTATTTGTCATATGTCAAACACAATCTGTTGATCGTTCTTATGAAGTTTCTTATTTATGTATTTTACAAATGAGTTTAAAAAATCACTGCGTAGTTTTATTATGCAATAGGTACCAGTCAAAAGATAGTAACAAATTATTTATTACTGTACCATTTGATTATGTTACAAGAAAAGTTTGGTTAGAAGCAACAGGACGAAATATTTCAGGTCATAGTCTTTCAAGTTCTATATTTGTTTGCGAAGATCATTTTAATGTAAATATATGTGTTTGCAAGCAATATTTTCTTTTAATTGATACCGTTATGACAATAATATGCATAGCACGTGTTTTAACGGTGACGTTGCAATGACGTCAAACAAATCTATTGTGTATGAAAAACGTCATAATATGGCCGACGTCGATTTTTGGGAACCCGTTTGGCGGGCAAATCTTTTTGTTAATTACGGCTATAATAATGCGAAAAAAAATTGTTGTTGCTGTTTTATGCATATTAATACAAAAGATCTTTCGATTGAAGTAATAAAAAAAAAATGTGAAATGACCCTATTGGTAGACACATTTAAACCACATTAAAAATTTAAGGCTAATACTACAAGCTCAATTTTCAAATTGGTTTTAACTAATACCGCTTCTAAGATAAAATGCAATTGTCATTAAAGCAGGACTAAACAAAAGACTAAACAAAACCTTGAATACAATTAAATCATATTGTTTTCTATAAAAAAATTTACTTATCAATAAAATATTTATAAAATATTTCTTTTGTTGTTGCAGTCAAAAATAAATCTATTACATGATGCAGTCACAAGTGGATCTCTCGAAGAATTACAGAATCTATTGCAGGAAGACTGTGCAAAAAGAAGGAAATTGGTATTGTGTAAAGATCAAGCTGGCGTTGGCCTACTACATAAATCTATATATTATGATATACGCGATATTTCCAAATGGCTTTTGGAAAATTATCCACAGACTGCCACTGTCAAAGATACGGTAAGATTTTATTTTGATTTATTTACATACGAATGTCTAATAAACGTTTGGTTAAAAGAATATTTATGTGGAGTGATACCGAAGTTGTCCGATAAGTAGAAATGAATTGAGTGAGAGAATGTTTCCAAGTGGTAAGGATAAAAGTGCATGTATGAGAGATATCACCAAATATGGATGGCTTTTCTGGATAAGAATGTTTAGCAGACACTATTTTCTGCTTTGAATGAATTGAGTGTTTTCCGTGAGAGGATGTTTCCAAGTGGTAAGAATAAAAGTGCATGTATGAGAGGTATCACCAAATATGGATGACTTTTTTGAATAAGAATGTTTAGCGAAAACTAATTTCTGCTTGAATGAAAAGAGTTTGTACCACACCCTTAAGGATACATGGCAGAATTTTGTGTGAATATACTTATTAGTTAGTCGTTATAATTTTTCAAATAATAAATGCATGTATTAAAATATTTGCTTTATTATATGAAAGTAGCTATTTATACATACGGTATGTATAGGTTAGGTTTTTTTTCAGTATGTATAAATAGCCAATTGCATATACATACCGTATCTATAAATAGGCTCATCCTTATTATATAGGTGTAAATAATATATCACCATTTTTAATTTTCAAGGCGTAAAAATTTGTTTTAAATTTTAAAATGGCAACAGAGCGCTATTTTGTCGAAAAAAGTTTTGGGTGAATAATTTTTTCTCAAATTTAGAAACTATACTACTTTTATTAAGAGCTTTATAATAAAATATCACTCTTTTTATTTAACTTTTTTGACAGAATGACGTCCTGTCGCCAAAACAAATTCTTTTTACATAAGAAGTACCTTAAGACAAATAAAAAATCGACATTCCCAAGGGTTTTCCTGAAAACTTAAAATTGGCGACGTATATAAAAGCTATTATGCGTTAATTTATTGTTTATTTACATCCTGTATATATCAAAAATTATAATACCATATTTTTTTGTTTAATAAATATAAACAAAATATCAATAAATTTCTATTGTTAATATGGAATGCATTTTTCTTCATTCAAAAATTAACTAATAATTTAATTAGTTTATCAAAATAAATTAATGGCGATTTAAGCAAAAACAAAATACTATATTCTATTGTTTTGTTTATAGGAAGGCAGAACACCAGTACATTATATAGGAATGTGCAAAGATCATCGGGAAATGCAACGATTGTTAACATCAGCCGGCGCGGATCTATATGCAAATGATAATCATGGACATAACTATAAATATTATATGGATAATCCGGGCGAATTAGAATTACCAAGTACACATCGGTTAAGTGCTGCAAATGGTACAGAGCGACACCATAACTCCAAAGAACGTAAGTTGCATCATTTCTATTATTTCATTATATTATTCAATATACCCAGTGCTGGATGGATGTTGTGTAAGAAAGATTTAGATTTGCAAAATAAATCAAACTCAGTAGCGAATTATCCGTAAAAACATAAAAAGTAATGCTTTTTGTCATTTTGTTCTAGTGTTTATTTGTTTAAGCTTATTTATATAATTCTAGAAATGTTTCAACTAACTTAAAGTCCAAATATAGAAAATATTATGTAAAATTAATAAGGATGAGGCTATTTATACATACGGTATGTATACGCAATTGGCTATATATACATACTAAAAAAAAAAACCTAAACCAACCTACTAACCTAACCTACCCTAAATAGCCAATTGCGTAAAAATACTGTAGTAATGCTATGTCTTCAAAATTATCAAAAATAATTGAGAGTTATTTTTATTTACTTATAACCTAGATTTATAAATTCATCATAAAATTTAATCTAGTAATACGATCATGATATCGGTCATTACCAATTGCCACGTTTTGATAACATTACGGTAATTACCGATTTTACATTACCGCTTTATCGAATTTATATCTCTATACGCATGTAGTTTTCATTTTCTACATTATAACTTGCAAATTTTATTTCAAATTAATAGTTACTACAAATCTAAATTCTTTTTGATGAAATATTTTTTGAAAACAAAAAATTAATAAAATAAATAAAATATTACATGTGACTGACAATGAATCAGTGAATCAACAATAATCTTTGACCACTAGGTACGTCAAATACTTGTGTATTAAAACTTGAAACCACAGATTAGAATTTTAGCTTCTTTCATAATTTGATACTGAAGTTTCCAAAATACGTATTTTGCGTTATATTAACTAAATTTTGTAGTTTAAGAAATTTATTTCATTTATTGTGTGTTGTCAAAAATATATTTAAAAAAAAAAACGAACATGGTAAAAAATCTTTTAGAACTTATTATATTAAAAAAACAGCATTAGATTAGCAACTATTTCCTATGTATGGGAATTTTAATCTACAATGTACATACATACATAATTGCGTCATGTACCCAAAAGGGTATGGCACAAATTCTTTCCACTATCCCGAAATTAGTATTCTCCAGACAAGCAACTCTAGCTCCATCCACATTCAAGATATCTCTCATACATGTTCTTCTATTCCTAGTACTTGGAAACTTTCGTTCTCGCAAAACACTTTCAATCATACCACGCAAACATATACTTTCAAAATCATTCACATATGTTGGAAACATTTACGTTTCTAGCAAAAGTACCCAAAGTACCTAAAACCTTACAACCAGCATTAACTATTCTTTCAATCTCACAATCAAAGCGAACATCATTAGATAATAAACCACCCATATACACAAACTCATCTACCTACTCTAAATGTGCACCATCAACAGATACATTACATTCAGACGTCAAATCACCCTTCTCAAAAAAATAATACATTGCACTTATCAATATTCAACACAAAATTCATATCCTTACCTGCAACATTAATTCTATCAATCATCTTTCCACAATATAATTTGTAGTATTTTCAAAAACCTAATGTAAAACATATTTTTGATATCTTATAGTAAATTATTTTTACTAAAAAACTACTCTAAATTAATAAATTATTAATTAGTCTCATTGAAAACTTAAAATATATAAATACATGTCAGGGTTAAAAAACTATAGTAAATGACTTTATATCACCCTAACCTGCATAATTAATACGACACATTTAGATCTCTTTCTTGACGGTCATCTTCACATCATAACCCTGACCTCAAAGAATATTTAATAATTCTAATAAAAAATGCATAAATACACCCACACATAATTCACAAACAAAGAAATACACGTATAAAAAATCTTATCTGTCTACCAAATAATAACAGAATATATTTTTCTCTTGTGTAATAAATAAAATAATATATGTAACAAGTACTGTTATATACTGACATAATTTCCGTCATTTATCTTATTTTTTAAGTATACAGTGTCATCACAGTATTTAAATAAGAAAGTAGGACGAAAAAATTTCAATAAGTTTTCTTGAAAATTTTTCATGTCAACTTTACATTTATTTCCACATTTCAACGTTTTATGAATACTTAATAAAAGTATAACCAAAAATAAAACAATACTAAATTGTTTATAATGGATTTTTTTTTGTTATATTGCATAGAATTGTGACATAGTTTTTTTCCGTTGAAAATGATAAATAACTAGATTTTTGTCATATTTTTTATAGATAATAAAAAAAATAGATTATGTACAGTTAAAATGGACATATTTGATTATTATGTGAGATAAGTAAATATTTATTTAATCGCTCGTATACTACTGACATAATTGGATATAGTTCATGAAAATATACTTTTTTAAATATTTGTATATTCAATCTATATTTCAGTTAGTAATTAACTGATAATATAATACTAGAACTTATTCGATATTCCTGTACTCAGATTTTATATAATAATATATCACATGACAACAATAGATATTAAATATTTAATATTATTATTATTTATTTCTTTATTATAACAGCTTTATACCTGTAACACGACCAAACTAAAAATGAATATTTATAAAATTAAGGGAGCGTGCGTTAAGGTAGTGACCATACAATTTCATATATTTAGACTTTAATTAAATAAGTAGTTTACAACATAAATTAAAACACAAATTACACTAATATACAACAATACACAAAAAGACTAAATTAAACTAAACAATGAAAAAGCGAATTTAGTAAAATAAAACAAACTATAGGCCTCTGGTACTCTAATGCTGCTATAAAAACTATAGAAACTTTTGTCTTTTTTTTTACATATGATATTTTTTATTTAATCAAAAAAAAATACTAGTATAAGCGTTATTTCATATTACTATTTTAAATTAAAAACGGATTTAACTAAAGCGAGAGCAAAGGTAGACTTAACTAAGACGAAGGCGAACACAGACTAAAGATGCAAAGCGGAAAAAATAAAAACTTTACTCAAATAAGCAAACCAAATTGTAGCTTTTACGAAAGTTACAGCAAAAAATTCCAAACACTTTTTCAAAAAATCTCTTGAAGTAACAAGTTGTTGGCCGCGAATCCTGATAAATAAATCTGTCACTAGGTCAATTCTAGCAGATACAAAAATTTCTTAGTTTTAGAAATATGTTTAAATTACATGGCCCAATACTGCCCTGTTACATCCCTCTGGTGATTCTTTAGCAATTTAGAAAAAATAAAATTATAACATTTATAAATCAAACCTATTACATTGCAGTTTAATCGGTGACAATTAATTTTAATTGGTTCTCATTTATTTTTTGCAAAATAAAAAATAGTAATATGTTATCATCAAAAAAAGTAATTCATCGCTTCATACACACCCACAAAATATAACAAATTCAAATGTTAATTAACCTTAATTATTTCAAATATCAATAATTCGACAATAAATTAAAGCAATTTAGCAAGTTGAACGTCCTAGACAGAATAATGACTCAAACACATAAAAACTGGGAGAAAAAATCTATACATTATTAGCATTAGCGATAGCGCATATTTAATAATCAAATATGTCTGCATTGAATTGTAACACTTTGACACTTAATACAAGTTCAAAGCCCTGAATTTCATTTCCTTTACCAAAAATTATCCTTCTATCCGAAGAGAATATTCGAAAATGTGCTTATCTAAAAAGAATCATTGCACGCAAGAAATATTTTCGGTAGACATACAGGGTGTAACAACATAGATAATACTTCATTTCAAAAATTAGAAAAAAATACGTATGTTCCAGTTTTAGTCAAGAAAACTAAATCTGCAATTTATTTCAAATTCTATTTAAGGTTTTTTTTTTTTTCTACTACACAAATTTATGCAATATTCAACATTCTAAAATCTCCGTCCAACAATTGGCAATTTTGTTAAACAGTACAATTTTAATTGCACAAATACATAGTTCCCACTACAAAATTTAAAATTCCCACTAAACATTTTGTGCCCAAGTGCACGTTACAATAATGCCTGATTTACTTCAAAAAGTTATGTTACTCAGCCAAATAATGAATAAAATTTATCCATCCCAAAATTCAAAGCACACTTCGCTAAGATACTAAAATATGTATAAAATTCCAAAATATGCTTATTTAAATAAAAATACTTAAGTAAAAAAAACATGATATTTTTATTTCTGTTTGCGCTGTTTTTTGAAATTGAACCATATTTGAAATGTACCGACTTTTAGAACATTTTGTAGAAACTGACATTAGAAAATTAACTCTAGTTCAAAATTTCACAAAAAATTTAATTTCGTAATATTAATCATTTAAGATTTTGATTTTTAAATTTTAAAACGAAATACTTAAACAAAATTTCTTAAATTCTGGGTTACCAATGTTATTGTCAATTAAAATTTAACTTCTAGTAATATCCTGTATATATGAATATATGTTAAATATTCTAGTCGTATACAAAATTGTTGGGATAGAAATACGAATGAAAAAAATATTACAAATCAATGAATCGATAGAAATAACTAGAAAGTGTCTGGTCGGGGTTATTTGATAAATGTAAAAAATGTTACGTAGACACATGTATTAGGTACACAAATATCGATTTATTTTATCGAAAGTAAACTAAAATATAGAACAAAATTGAATCATTCATTCGTTTATTATTCGTCACCTGTTTCTCTTGCTAACTTACAACTTAGCTACAATTATCAATTAATTTTATTATCTACGGAATTACCATATAATGCATTCTGAAAAAAAATACTTAAAACTCGATAGTTTTTTTAATCGCTTACAGTTTTGATTACTGGAATTTTCTTATTTATTCATCAATTAAAACAAAAATACAGAACTTTGTTCAATAATATGTTTATTTATTATATGATATAATACTTATCAAAGCATTTTTGATACATTTATTGAAATATTTAAGGTTTTATTTGGATAGTTTAAAGAAAAAAATAGCTTTTTTTGTATTTCGTCCAGATTGCAAATTTCAATTTATTTTTCATATATTTCCAAATTTGTGATAATTATATTTATATGCCCTTAATAATAATGATCTGTGGGCGCAACAACCCTTGAAGGGTTAAAGTCTACCTTTTTACGGTATTCACAGAATAAGAATTTTTTTATAAAATAAGGTGTGTGTCAAATCTTACGCCCAACAAGTCAGACAGAGCCGCAATATTGTAGCGTACCTGAATTGTCACCCGTCCAATTACGAACCGATTGTAACGACGCTTGTTCTAAGCGTTGTAGACACATGTCTAACAACACTGCCGAATATTTCATGTAAAATTAGGAATACTTAGTATAAAATAATTACTGATTAAATTAAAAAAGTATACCATATACTATAAGAAAAAAAATTATATAAACATACATTAAAAAAACTATTTATTGCAAATACTAATTATCAAAAATATACCAGGTAATATTTGAAATAATACTACTTGATTTAAAGGGGACAAGTAATTCAAAACATTCTATACACAACTAATCATATTCATTACATTAATACACAAATAAATTTTAAATAAATTTGACAAATAAATCATATTTTTCAATACTAAAAAATAATAATATTTTTAAAAACATTCTTATAATTAAATAAAATGATTGAATTGACATCTTATATTTTTGAAATTTCCGGAAACAAACATATTAATAGATTTCCATATTTGCTAGAATTTTGCGCTAGAATTTTCTTTTTGATTTTTGGTTTTTATTTTTTTTCTTAAAAATTATTAGGTGTAGGAAAATAAGCATGATATGAAAAAATGCGGAATAATGAGTACGATAATTGAGTAAAGAAATGATTATTTTAGAATGCATCGTTTAGTAGAAAAAAATTAAAAACTGAATTTTTGAAAATATCTCAAGGGGGTAACCCTTGCGATTTTTTTAAAATAAAACTTTTCAAAATTTGCTGAAAAAAATCTGAAAAAATTCAGTAAAATAGAGGAAAAATTATTAAAAATTCTAAAAAACACTTTAGAATTTTCAATAATTTTTCCTGCCAAACCAGAATGAGGTAGAGAAAAAAGTTACTTAGCTATTATGTAGCTCATTTTTCTCTCTATTTTACTAAATTTTTTCAGATTTTTTGAGCTAATTTTGAAAAAAAATTTATTTTGAAAAAATTGCAAG
Source organism: Clivina fossor (assembly GCA_963966155.1). Taxonomy (NCBI): domain Eukaryota; kingdom Metazoa; phylum Arthropoda; class Insecta; order Coleoptera; family Carabidae; genus Clivina; species Clivina fossor. The sequence goes on from OZ014555.1 coordinate 30,022,023, forward strand.
AGTACCCCTTTAAAAGAGATTTTCAAAAATTCAGTTTTTAATTTTTTTCTACTAAACGTTGCATTCTAAAATAATCGTTTCTTTACTCAATTATAGTACTCATTATTCCGCATTTTTCCATATCATACGTATTTTCCTACACCTCATAGTTTTTGGGAAAAAAAAAAATAAAAACCAAAAAATTAAAAAAAAATTCTAGCGCCCAAACGGCACATGTTAGCAAATTAAAACTAAAACCAAATTATAGAACTTTTTATGCCCTATCGAAAAGTATTCTAAGTATTTCTTCGAATTTAATTCGAGAAAGTAGTATATCACAATTTATCGAAATTGCATGTTAAACGCCCATACGAACTTGACGAACGAACACTTGGTATATTTCAGTGCAATAATAAACAAATATACATGTGCTAAATACACGGAATTGTCCATTAATTTACGAAAATAGTTTTAAAGGTTAAGTTCCACCAAAAGACAGTTCAAAACAAAATACGATTTCTCAGCTAATGTTTATGTAAATTTTATATAGGTTTTTAAACAGTGCAAAAATACACAATATTATGTAATTTATAAAGTTAGTCCCGATATTTTTTTTTACTGTTATTACATATTTATGTTAATTCCAAACGTTTTAATTTCCAGTTATTTTTGGCGGAGCTGTTCCCAAAAAGAACATGGGTCTTTCAGTTCTGTTTTTCCCTCCATTCCAAGGCCCTAAACACTGCAACAACCCGAAGAAGATGCAAGAAAAAGATGGGAAGTATAATTTAAATATATTTTTAATCCTATTCTATTCCTTACCTTACACTGGTAAAAAATCTATGACAAATTTACCTGATAATCATTTAGCCAATAAATTAATCTTCTATTAATTACACCGTTTCCAGATCCATTGCGACACCGCTGCAGAGTTGCGACACACCTGCACAGTTGTTGTAGTGTCCTCAACTAAATCATATCCGATAAATTAATCTTCTATTATTATTGTTCCGTTTCCAGATCCATTGCGACACCGCTCTGCGTCGTAGAGTTTGTTGTAATGTCCTCAACTAAATCATATCCGATAAATTAATCTTCTATTACTATTGTTCCGTTTCCAGATCCATTGCGACACCGCTCTGCGATTGTAGGGTTTGTTGTAATGTCCTCCACTAAATCATACCCAATAAATTAATCTTCTATTATTATTGTTCCGTTTCCAGATCCATTGCGACACCGCTCTGCGTCGTAGGGTTTGTTGTAATGTCCTCCACTAAATCATACCCAATAAATTAATCTTCTATTATTATTGTTCCGTTTCCAGATCCATTGCGACACCGCTCTGCGATTGTAGGGTTTGTTGTAATGTCCTCCACTAAATCATACCCAATAAATTAATCTTCTATTATTATTGTTCCGTTTCCAGATCCATTGCGACACCGCTCTGCGATTGTAGGGTTTGTTGTAATGTCCTCCACTAAATCATACCCAATAAATTAATCTTCTATTATTATTGTTCCGTTTCCAGATCCATTGCGACACCGCTCTGCGTCGTAGGGTTTGTTGTAATGTCCTCCACTAAATCATACCCAATAAATTAATCTTCTATTATTATTGTTCCGTTTCCAGATCCATTGCGACACCGCTCTGCGATTGTAGGGTTTGTTGTAATGTCCTCCACTAAATCATACCCAATAAATTAATCTTCTATTATTATTGTTCCGTTTCCAGATCCATTGCGACACCGCTCTGCGTCGTAGGGTTTGTTGTAATGTCCTCCACTAAATCATACCCAATAAATTAATCTTCTATTATTATTGTTCCGTTTCCAGATCCATTGCGACACCGCTCTGCGATTGTAGGGTTTGTTGTAATGTCCTCCACTAAATCATACCCAATAAATTAATCTTCTATTATTATTGTTCCGTTTCCAGATCCATTGCGACACCGCTCTGCGTCGTAGGGTTTGTTGTAATGTCCTCCACTAAATCATACCCAATAAATTAATCTTCTATTATTATTGTTCCGTTTCCAGATCCATTGCGACACCGCTCTGCGATTGTAGGGTTTGTTGTAATGTCCTCCACTAAATCATACCCAATAAATTAATCTTCTATTATTATTGTTCCGTTTCCAGATCCATTGCGACACCGCTCTGCGTCGTAGGGTTTGTTGTAATGTCCTCCACTAAATCATACCCAATAAATTAATCTTCTATTATTATTGTTCCGTTTCCAGATCCATTGCGACACCGCTCTGCGTCGTAGGGTTTGTTGTAATGTCCTCCACTAAATCATACCCAATAAATTAATCTTCTATTATTATTGTTCCGTTTCCAGATCCATTGCGACACCGCTCTGCGATTGTAGGGTTTGTTGTAATGTCCTCCACTAAATCATACCCAATAAATTAATCTTCTATTATTATTGTTCCGTTTCCAGATCCATTGCGACACCGCTCTGCGATTGTAGGGTTTGTTGTAATGTCCTCCACTAAATCATACCCAATAAATTAATCTTCTATTATTATTGTTCCGTTTCCAGATCCATTGCGACACCGCTCTGCGATTGTAGGGTTTGTTGTAATGTCCTCCACTAAATCATACCCAATAAATTAATCTTCTATTATTATTGTTCCGTTTCCAGATCCATTGCGACACCGCTCTGCGATTGTAGGGTTTGTTGTAATGTCCTCCACTAAATCATACCCAATAAATTAATCTTCTATTATTATTGTTCCGTTTCCAGATCCATTGCGACACCGCTCTGCGTCGTAGGGTTTGTTGTAATGTCCTCCACTAAATATTACCCAATAAATTAATCTTCTATTATTATTGTTCCGTTTCCAGATCCATTGCGACACCGCTCTGCGTCGTAGGGTTTGTTGTAATGTCCTCCACTAAATCATACCCAATAAATTAATCTTCTATTATTATTGTTCCGTTTCCAGATCCATTGCGACACCGCTCTGCGATTGTAGGGTTTGTTGTAATGTCCTCCACTAAATCATACCCAATAAATTAATCTTCTATTATTATTGTTCCGTTTCCAGATCCATTGCGACACCGCTCTGCGTCGTAGGGTTTGTTGTAATGTCCTCCACTAAATCATACCCAATAAATTAATCTTCTATTATTATTGTTCCGTTTCCAGATCCATTGCGACACCGCTCTGCGATTGTAGGGTTTGTTGTAATGTCCTCCACTAAATCATACCCAATAAATTAATCTTCTATTATTATTGTTCCGTTTCCAGATCCATTGCGACACCGCTCTGCGTCGTAGGGTTTGTTGTAATGTCCTCCACTAAATCATACCCAATAAATTAATCTTCTATTATTATTGTTCCGTTTCCAGATCCATTGCGACACCGCTCTGCGTCGTAGGGTTTGTTGTAATGTCCTCCACTAAATCATACCCAATAAATTAATCTTCTATTATTATTGTTCCGTTTCCAGATCCATTGCGACACCGCTCTGCGATTGTAGGGTTTGTTGTAATGTCCTCCACTAAATCATACCCAATAAATTAATCTTCTATTATTATTGTTCCGTTTCCAGATCCATTGCGACACCGCTCTGCGATTGTAGGGTTTGTTGTAATGTCCTCCACTAAATCATACCCAATAAATTAATCTTCTATTATTATTGTTCCGTTTCCAGATCCATTGCGACACCGCTGTAGAGTTGCGACACACCTGCACAGTTGTTGTAATGTCCTCTACTAAATCATATCATATCTAAATCATATCATATCTAATAAATATCTTTCTTGTTAGTTTGATTGCGAAGCATGATTTGGTTTCGTATTAATGTTGATGTGATAAAAAACATTGTTCTCTTTGGCTATATTTAACTTATGATATATGCAGCAGCTATTCTGCTTATTGCATTTAAATTTCTAGATTTTTTTAGCTTAGATTGACACTTTAACTTAAAGAAATAAATATATAAAACTATATAAAGGATTCTAGTTTCTATACTAGCTATGTATTTAATATCTTATCTTTCTAAATATCTAAATATGGTAGCAGTTTTATTATAAATTTATCTCTTTTCAGGCTGTGACGAGATCCGAATTTTGAACTGAATCGAATTTGTATCGGACGCTCAGAGTCCAATATGATAATGGTGTCCTGGTGGACTGTTTGGAATGTTGGTGATTATATTAATAGGGACGACTTTTAGCTGCGCTTGGAAACTTTGGATTGATTCGATTCGGAAGGATAATTCTTCAGCTAAGAAGTTAATACTAATAATGCTGAATGCTTCTGGGATCGAGATCCGAATTTTGAACCGAGAATAGAATTTATATCGAAGCTACGATGTCCAATGGGCTTTTGTGGAGCGGAACGGTTCGGTTTGGACTGATTCGATTTGGAAGATAATTCTCATGGAAACGCACAGGAATTAATTAGTTATGGGGTCCAATTTTCTAGCAATCGTTAATTGTTAACAGAGTAAGTTACAATAATTCTTATTTATTCTTCGGAATTATGTTATTTTTACACAAATAGAAAGCGAATTTATTTAGCGAGATTATTTATAAATGGTCGATTATTTAATTAAATATGAATACAGAATAGCCTATTTTTATTAACCAGGTTTTTATTAATTTGCTTTTTTGTCAATCTGTAAACCACTTGTAAAATCTGGTGTATAAATTTGTTAAAAATCCCTTAAAATCCTAGTAATATTTAATTAAATCTGATTAACTAATGATTTAATTAATTAGTTTATCAAAGTAAATTAATGGCGATTTAAGCAAATAAAATAAAATATTACGGCCTATGTGTAATTAAGAATATAATAAAATAAAGGTAGATTAGTTCTAAATATATAAATATATTTTTTCTAATTATTTAAAAACTATTATAACTTTTGTTTTTCTGCCCTAAGATTTTTTGATCGCGTATGCTTCATCAACAAAACAAGAGTTTTTCTGCAACTTGAATCCAAAGATTGGGGAATATATTGGATCTATACAATGCTATACGATGTATTCATCACGTTAAAAGGTATTTTACTGCTTTAACTTAGTTAAAAAGTTTTTCCGGAGGCAACTTAAGGTTCTCTATATAATCCGATTTGGGGCAAACAAAAGTTTAGACATTTTTTTGTCGAAAAGTATAATAGATATCAAAGCCGCGGTTTTTTTTTTGGATGAAAGAGGAGATTTTGATTTATCTTCATGTATTTTTTTTTTGTTTATTTTGGTTAAAAATTAGATATGAATCTTTGCAGCAGAAAAAAAGTATTATAACTTTGTCAATTTCCAACAAAATTATAAATAAAAATTGCCCATAATAGCTCAATGTCCATTCTTTCACCTCCAAAAAACTGCGAATTAATACCTTTTATAGTTCTGTAGAAAAAAATTCATAAAAAATCATAATTTTTGTCAGATTTGCGGCAATTTGTTCAATTTTGCAGATTTTCACAAAAAATGTTATAATTTTCTCAATTTTCAACAAAAATTAAAATAAAAATTGCTCAAAATAGATCAATATCTATTCTTTCACTTGCAAAAACCCGATATTAAATATCTTTAATTGTTTCAGAGAAAAAAAATTATAAAAATTTCGGATTTTTCTTATTAATAAATACAGTTACGAAAAAATCTTATTTTTTTTTCGAACTCTTTCTATGTTTTAACAGCTTTTATTTTGCTCTAAAACGAAGCTAAAATCAATAATCTAATAATCCTAATTGATTTTTACCATCAGTATATTAATTTTATATTTCTTTTTGGTTATCTAATTTTATACTTTTAATATGTTTCTTCCAATGATCAATAAAAGATTTCTCCATCAAAACAAATAACGTTATAAACTGCATTTTGTTATAGAATATTTTGTTTTTATATAATTCTTACATAAGTTCTACTTAAGTTCTATATTAAATATGTTTTTGAATAAGAATTTGTATACGAGATCTATAATAAATTGAAAAGCTCGAGTAAAATTCGCTATAATCTTAAATTTTTTGTTATGAAATCGAGGAAAATTAACCGAAAAAATTATGGTAAAATCTTTAGAATCTTACTTAAAATTCATAAAATCAATATAAAATCGCTTAACGTCAATTCACACGGTTGTAATTGCTATGTTCAGACGTACGTAGCTCAAATACAAAACATGTTGAAGTTAATATTGAATTTATTCGTTTAATACAACTTATTTATATTGTAACTGACTGTTCGGAAAATTACATAATGAATGTTGAATTAATAATTCAATAATTAATTTAATATTATTAATTGATATTTATATAAAATAAAAAATAGTATATTTTTTAACTGGCTCTATTATCTACAAAAACGATTATTATTGTACCGAAAAAATACTTAAGATATAATATCCTATGTAGAATAATATATATTTTTTTAAATTTTTTTGTATTTTGGAAAATAGAGAAAGAAAAAAAATATTCCAAAAAAAAACTATATTTTTTCTTTTTTTTGGCCAAATTATAAATACGAAAAAATTGAAAAAAAAATATATATTATTCTACATAGAATATTCTATTTCAGGTATTTTTTCGGTACATTAATTATCGTTTTTGTAGAAAATAGAGCCAGTTAAAAAATATACTATTTTTTATTTTATATAAATCAATTAATAATATTAAATTACATAATTAATTCAACATTGATTATGTAATTTTCAGTACAGTCCTTACAATCTTTTTTAATATCTTAGGATTGTAAAATCCGGTGTAGAAAATTTAAGGGAGTCCAAAAACATCTCCGCATAAATTTACAAATTACATAAATAAATAACACAATTATCTGCTGATAGGTTAGATGAATGCCGAGATCTGTTAGCGCTGTTTTATTATAAATATCTTCTACCTTTCAGGGCCGTAACGAAATCCGAATTTCGAACTGAATCGCCGCGCAAATTCTATCCGAAGCTGGGTGATGATGATGAACGACCTCCAGCTGGCTTGGATTCGGAGAAGAGATAATTTATTTGGATAATTTATATCCTTGTGTGTTTGGAAACCTCGGACTTTAGCCCAAATTCTTCGGAAACGCCCGCAGAATTTAGTTATGGATCCAACGGTTTGGGGGGATATTTTACTAACAAAGTAAGTCACCAAATACCATTTTTTTTAATCAAATACAAAACGAATAATTTTGTTTTCTTAACAATAATATAGTAAAAAAATCTTTCAGAACTTATATTAATTTTTTTTTTCATTTAATAAACAACAAATGATGTAAAAAAAAATTATTATTAAAAAACAAAATGAAAGAAAAACGATTTAGTGAATGAGAAAAAAAATGTTAAATAATTTTGTTCGTTTATTTATTTGTTTAAATCACCATTTAATTTATTTTTGATGCAACTAATTAAAGCATTAGTTAATTAACTAATGATTTAATTAGTTCATTAAAAAACAAAAACAAGAGGAAATTATATATGTCGGAGCGGCTGAATAATCATTCATATTTTGTTTATTAAAACAAAAATAAACAACTTCTCATAACGATAACTTAATCGTCGGGTGTGAGATGAAATGACAAGCCTTGTCGCTGCTTGGATGGAACCGGAGGATGAAACGTGCGGGGAATGCAATATACAAAATATGAAAGGAAAAGAACAGAGATTAGATTGGTACTTCGGGGTGAGCGCACGAGATTCCTCTGGGATCATTGCATTTCACCTCTTTTTAGTTAATTTGTTAATTTATTCTTACACTTTATGAGATAACAATAATATTTTACGGTATCTACGACATCAGAAGTGGGATTGCCCAGTGTCCACAATAATAGTAATTTGATTAGTAATTATAACTTAGTTATCAAAAAAATTATTAAAATTAAAATATTTTGTGTTTATTGAATTTGGGCAAATCGGTTCGTGTTATTGTATTGTGTTGTGGTTATGAGTGTCATAAAGTGTCATCCAGATGAAAGACAAAGATTTTGACAAATCTGCATTCTACAGCGATGAGATATAGCGCGCAGGCCGGCTATGGCAGCACACCTGTACGGTGTTGTGGAGTTGAACCCGGCATACGATATCGACAGGTCCGGCTTCGGTAACTTGCAAGAGCTTGTAAAAGATAAGTTGATTTGCTATTATTTCGATTTAGAGCGAATGATGCAGTTATATGAGTACACTAAGTAAAAATTGTTAATAATGAGGTTTATTGATTGACTTGCACATACTAGGTAGATTTTACTGCACAATGCTAAATGTACATCTATCTGATCATTTGCGATCTGATCTGATAAATTAAATAAACTATAATCTGATTTAATAAAGGCATTTAAGCCGTTTGTTTGAATAAAAAGTTATTTATTTTAATTTTCTTGTTGTTTGATTGTTTGTTTGAGATATTGTATGAACAATAATTTGAATGTTATTATCAAAATTGCGTTTACTATCAAATAAAAGTCTTGGTCCCTTATAACAAGAGAAACTCTAGTTAAAACTGTGTTATTCAGCTTGTAACTGAACGAAATTGCATTTTTACGTTGTAGTGAGACATTACTTTACATTTGGAAATATTAAATTAAACTGTAAGTTAAAATTTAAAGATTTTTATAAAGTTTATTAATAATCATTACGATCTGAAACAGAATTAATGGTTTTATAAATTTTTAAAGTAATCAGTAAAATTTGCAATAATTATTTGTGTTAATAATTATGAAATTTATGTTTATGATAAAGCCGTATTTTTACGTATTTTACGTACAACTTGCAATGAGAAAAATATAGTTGAAACAGTTGTTTGTGGTATTGCTGAACTCAATACGAAAACAGTCATTGAGAATTTTGATTGCTTTTTATATTTTCTTGTGTCAACTTTTCAAAAAAAAAAAGGAGTTAAAAGAACAGAAAAGCGAAAAAAAAATATGTTGAAATCTTAAGTAGAATGTAAAAGTTTTAGTTTGAATAAACAAATAAAATGATACAGCGTCTAGAAGTTTTGAAAAAAAAAAAAAAATAAAACAGTCCGATAGCGTGATATATGGATGGCTATAGTGTTTTCCTTTTTACACTGTCTCAAACTAGTGCGTTTTACTTTTGGATTAATTTAAACTATCATTACATAACAAATAATGTCAGATGATAGCATAATATTTGAAACGTGTTACGAAAAATGTATCTCTACCTAAAAGTTTACATTATGGTACGTGACTAATATTTCCGTTGTGGAGTGTTTATGTTATATGGTGTTTGAGTTGTTGGTTTTTTTTTGTGTTTGGTTTTGTAAACAATCATTTCGTAGATTGGAATAGAAATGAAAACTTAATAAAACGTATTGATATTATTTAGAGAGAATATATTGATTAAAATTGTATTTATAAAATTGTATGAGTTAGATACATTGGCAATAATAATTCTGTGTTGAGTACTAGCATAATTAATGCTAATGGCACATGCAAAAACAAGTAAAGTAATTTGTAATAATTCGAGTTTGCATTTAATAAAGAAACTTTATTTTTAAAGTACAACAAAATCTTAAATTAAAATATGAGAAAAAGCATTAAAATAATAATAATTATAACAAAATAAATGAAAAAAATTATAGTATCAAAATCATGTTCATTATTAAAAAGTAATTTTCCTGACTACTAGAAATAATTATTTCGACTTTCTTTATTTTGCATTTGTACAAAAATTGCATTGTTTTTGATACCAAAATTGTAATGTTATCTTGTACACATATTATCGTTACACAACAAATAACTTCATTACTGCATAATACTTCAAAGCAAGTAAATAATATTACTTAGAGAGAATCTATAATAATTCTATGTTGGGGAATACAGAATAATTAATATTTGAGGTATAACATTAATTAGTTATAAAAACAAAGTAATTGTAATTTAAGTCTACACACAGTAAACGAATTTTATTTTAAACACACTAAGAATTCTTCAACTGAAATACAAATAAATCATGCTAGTTTTGATAGAACGAATTTTTGTTTATATTTTTTTGTTATTGTTTGTGTGTTTAGATTTAGCCGAGATGGTGTTTATTTTTCGGAAGGGAGAAATATTAGGTTAGAAGTTGGCAGTTAATTTCGATGTTAAAAATAAATGTATGGGAAAGCAGTTTTGATATTAAGTTTTAGTTTTCTAGATTTTTGTTATAACTAATTTCTAATAATTTACAACTATATACCTACATTATTAAAATAAATTAAAAAAATATAGAAAGAAATGCAACTTGAACAATTTAAGAGTTACAGAATTTTAGTACTATTGAAAAGGCATGTGGAGTGTTTTATTTGCTCAATGTTTGCAAAATTAGTCTTGTAAAATAATTCAGTTATATTACTCATAGTGTTGAAACGTTTATTATCGTACGTCTGATTTGTTAAAAAAATATAAAGCAAAGGTGAATGAGTAAGTGGGAAAAGTAATGGTTCCGATAATGACTTCTTGTTGTCTCAGAGTTTGTGTAAGATGTAAAATACAAATTAAAATTTAGGTTTCAAAATGATAGTATTTTATTTTGATATACAATTTTTATTAAAAAAAAAATAAGAAAGAAAATGTAACTTTAGTATTGTTAAATTAAAAAGTTATTTGTTCAAATTTCAGAAGTAATGCTTTGCCTAAGTATAAATAACACATCATTATATTTAACCTGGTTTTGAATTAATTTGTTAATTCGAAAATTAACTTTACAACAAATAAAATTACTAAAGCTAGTCTGCTAGAGCTATTAATCGAAAATTAACACGATCATTGCGTTTAATCAGTTATAATGACAAAAGAGGGCACAATTAAAGTATTAGATGTTTTAGATTGTGACCGTTGTTTACTTAGAGCTTCAAATAACAACCGTATTTATGAGTAGCACCATGAGCACCTTAGAAAGATGCCTAAATATTGTGTAAATATTTATAATGTTGACGATGTCGAGAGTGACCCAGATGGGGCACATTTGGCACTGAGAACGGACACTGGATTGATGCTATAGTTGTAGTAGTGTAGTGAATGGTAGCGCGACGTTACTTCACGGTCGTAGTCCGGTGGAAATCGGTGTCTATGTTCGCATAGTCCGTGGGCGCGCGATCTGTGAGTAATGGGTGTCGTGCTGGGAAGCCTCAGCAGGAAGCTGGGAAGCCTCAGCAGGAAGCTGGGAAGCCTCAGCAGGAAGCTGGGAAGCCTCAGCAGGAAGCTGGGAAGCCTCAGTTAGGGTACTGGGATGAGTGTAGTTGAAGCCTCAGCAGGAAGCTGGGAAGCCTCAGCAGGAAGCTGGGAAGCCTCAGCAGGAAGCTGGGTAGCCTCAGCAGGAAGCTGGGAAGCCTCAGTTAGGGTACTGGGATGAGTGTAGTTGGCATTGCGCCTTTACACTAGTAGTCTCAGGCAGGACGCTGAGATTGGTGGAAGAACATTAGAGTTTCTTCATAAATTACACTGTATAGCTGTGGTAGTTGATTCAGTGCCTGTTGTCTGTTATTTTTGATCTGTTTTTATTTGTAATTCACTTTTCCGAGGTGTTATGGCAAACTCATAGTATTAGTAATAATATCATAATAACAAAAGTATGCCTTGCTGGTTAAGCTAACTGGTTAAGCAAAGGTTTGAGATTGCTGGTTAAGCAATAAAAGTGTGCTTTGCTAGTTAAGCAAAGGTTTGATGTTGCTGGTTAAGCAAAGCATTGGGATTGCTGGTTAAACAAAAAAAAAAGAGATGTGCTTTGCTGATTAAGCAAAGAAAGTTTCAGATAGCTGAATAAGCAATGAAAGTTTTCCATTGTTAGCCAATAATAGCCAATAATAGAATTATTTAATTCTAATGTTGAATACTCGATTGCGATCGGGTAAATGTAACGTATTCACAACTGTTAAACTGAAAACCGAGCCGTGTAAAGTATTCGTTGCTTTATGTTGAAAACAAATGTGTTGTGTACTGTACTAGTGTACTGTACTAGTGTACTGTACTGTATAGTTGAAATAAATGTTTTATAGTAGCGTTTGTTCAATGTTATTATTAGTTGGTCAGTAGTGGCCGAGCGAAAAGAGAAATACTTTGGCAAACTTATTATTTTTGATAACTCACACGAGGACGCGTGAGGCGTCAGAATGGCCGTGTCGGAGCGGCTGAATAATCATTCATATTTTGTTTATTAAAACAAAAATAAACAACTTCTCATAACGATAACTTAATCGTCGGGTGTGAGATGAAATGACAAGCCTTGTCGCTGCTTGGATGGAACCGGAGGATGAAACGTGCGGGGAATGCAATATACAAAATATGAAAGGAAAAGAACAGAGATTAGATTGGTACTTCGGGGTGAGCGCACGAGATTCCTCTGGGATCATTGCATTTCACCTCTTTTTAGTTAATTTGTTAATTTATTCTTACACTTTATGAGATAACAATAATATTTTACGGTATCTACGACATATATATATGTTTTTTCTGGAAATTACAAAAATAATTAATTATTCAATCAATCAAATATATTTTAAGTTTTCAAAATACAATTTAGAAATACATATACGTAATTATATCAACAATAATATTACAAGAACTAAACAATTTATGCAAAAATTGAGTAATTATGACCTAGAAATACTGAGGGCATTATAAGTGTCTCATGATTTGTAGGTAAAATTACATAATTTTTTTTTAGAGTGCTTACTTTACATGTAAATACAAAAATATGTACATTATTTGATCAGTAAATTTAAAGTAAGATTAAGTGATCTTTAGATTATATTATATATAATTTTGTTTTTTTGACATGCTTTATTTTAAATTTACTGAACATATTATGTATATTTCATCAACTAAAACTATTCTGCTAGCCCCTAAAGAAGGCCAAATAGTGATTGTCGAAACGTTGGTTTAGTAATCGATAAAAACATATATATAAAAGACTGAATTCCGTCTAATTGATTACCTATCGATAATAATATATTATTAAATTAATTAATTATTTTATATTGTATTATTTGATTATAATTGAAAAAAATATCTTGTAAATTTATTTTCAAAAAAAGAAAAATTATAATTTTTATGTTTTGTGTAATTATAATAAGATTATTATATAAAAATATTATATCATTAATATAGTAAAAAATCTTTCCGGAACTAATTATTATTATTAAAATAAAACTACTTTAGGTTTTAGTTCTGTATTGAAATTATATTTTAATTCACGTTTGTGGAAACAAGTTGAAGTGATTATTGTGTAAATACTTTGAATAACAATAAATATGTTATGTTATATCACTGGAAAGAGAAAAAAAATCTTTTTAATGACACTACATTGAAATACTATTTATATAAGAAAAATGAAAGTTGCATCATAAATCTCGAAAAAAAAATTTGGTTACTCCTGGAAATTCTGTGTAAAAAAGTGTCTTAAGAAAATGCAAACCAAAATAATGTTTCGTTTTGCATACGAGAGTTATATGCGAAAATATAAAACAGCAAAATTTGCATTTTTGTCTATATCTAGTAACCTAAGAAATTTTTTGGAAAAAACAAAAGATGACTAAACTCGCGCAACTTTCATCTAATTTAACCGAGGTCGTATCTCTAACAGTTCCGGGAGTTATCTTGGACACTCTGTATATATATAAAAAAAAGAAAAGTAAAAAGAAATGTCGGTTTATTTTGGTTTCTCCGATTGGAATGATTTTTTATTTGTTTGTGGAATGAATGGATTAATATTTCCAATAAATATTGAATGATTATAGGTGTGGAGATAATTAAATATTAATTTAATGCATATTTTTAAGTTAATTCGAGCGTGTTTATCTAACGCTAGATTAAAATTGAATTTGATGTTAAAATTTATATACGTGTTTCACAAAATTTTGAAAGATTTTGAAATAAAATTAAAGAAGAAAAGAAAGCCATAGTGTAGTATTATATTTTTAATTTAAATCAGGGCCGGAATTGAACCAAAAAAACGTTATTTTTCTCCGGAAACCGATTTTTTTTTTATTTCGGAACAAATAAATAAATCAAAATTGACTTTATTTTCGGATATGCCGTTAATTTGTTAATTTGTTACGTTAACAATATTATGTTATCTAATTATTATATAATTGAAACATATACATACACAAATTGGATAAGTTTCGAAAATATATTATTAACATATATTTATTAATTACCGGATTGTTGGTAATAAATATCACAGTAAGTTTTCTATATACAATATATTTACATTAATGCATATATTTACTGTTCAAATATTTAACGTAATTTGAAATGTTTTGTGAACGCGAATTTTCGTTAAAAATATAATATCACGTTAAATTATTTTTTGCTTTTAAAAACCTATGTTAAATTACATTAAATTTAAGATGTATTTTCCGTACAGTATATTAAATTAAGCTATTATGATTTAACAGTAAAAATAACAGTATTTTGTTAATTTACATGTTTTCTTATTTTTGTTTAATTTTTTAATCCTACATTCATAATTAATTTTTATTTGGAATATTTTAATCTTGAAAATATATAAGCATTCAAAACAAAGTTCAGAATGTACAATATCTTTTTTTCTGTTCTTTATTATTTTTACATAAGTGATTTTCGTAAAATATTCTTATGTCAATTTTTACTATATTTGAATAAATTATTAATTTTATGCAAGATTAGACAACTGTTAGAAATCGTTTCAGTATACACAAAAAATTGATAATTTTTCTAATGTTTTAATTGTTTTATCTAGAAAAGTTGATGATTTTCAGTATACTCATCTGACACATCTAATTGACACTGTAAAAAAGTTGCCATTTTATATAAAAACTATAGCAAAAAAATTACATATTATTTTAGAAAAATGATGATTTACATAAATTTTCTGTAAAAATAATATTTTTCATAATAAATAATAAATTTCATAATAAATAATTAAAATAAGTATAGATTTTTCCACAATCCAATTATAAATTAAAATTTCCAAATTAAAACTGATTGTGAATGCTAGATAAGACAATGATACAATATCCAATCAAATGATTTATAAATCAAACTAAAATGCATTATTCTCATAATAATAATATAATATAATATAGTTATCATTTCCATATAAACCACATGGTATAGGAAAAGTCAATTTAAAAAAGAAATACATAAAAAAATTAAGTGCGTAAAAACTTGCATTATACTTGAAGATTAGAACTTGTCACTGAGATAGTCATCAAACTTATAATAATTTTTTTCAATAAAAAATTTTTTTAAATGAAATTTGAAATTAATTTTTGATTTTATGCTACTGATATGCTTTGGTAAATGATTATAAAAGATTAGACCAATGTGATTTGGGTTAAATTTAGTTTTATTTAAATGTGTAATTGGGATAGTGAAGTTTGATTTATTTCTGGTATTATATTGATGCAGATCGCTTTGAGTTGATAAATTATTTTTTATATTATGAATAAACAAAATAACAAAATATAAATAAATACATGGAAAATTTAGCATATATTCATTCTTAAAAACGTCTTCACAAGATTGTCGTTTGCCAAGTAAAAATATATTCCTAACGGCCATTTTTTGTAGTTTAAATACTCGTTTTGTAGAAGGAGCATAACCCCAAAAAATATGATTGAATCTTATTTAAATACTAACAAATCTATTTTAAAAATTTAATCACCTATACATATGCTTATTTCGTATTTTAGCTACAATGTTTCGTAAATTGTTAATTTTTAAAATGTATATCATTATAAAAATACTATTTTTAATATTTCGTAATTTACACGTGTTAAGAAAAAGCACTATTGAAAATTAAATTTCTTTCTTACATAAATAAATATAAAATAAATTTAAAATTCTTTTCTTTAAAACAAATTTTCTGTCAAAAAATATAGTTTTAGATAATAGTTTAAATGACGTCATTTTTGTCAGAAAAATATTTGAAGCAATTTTATGCATCCGATAGTAATCAGTAGCTCATATAGGCATAGTTTTAGGAGGTATTATAACTTTAAATTATTGGGGGTTTTGTGGTTCTTTAATAATAATAATTGCTCATGGTTTATGTTCATCTGGTTTGTTTTGTTTAGCTAATATTTCTTATGATCGAATAGGAAGACGAAGAATATTTATAAATAAGGGGCTAATAAATTTAATACCAAGAATAACTTTATGGTGATTTTTACTATGTTCTTCTAATATAGCAGCCCCTCCTTCAATAAATTTGATAGGTGAAGTTAGTTTATTAAATAGATTGATATCTTGAACTTGAGTTTCAATATTAATATTAATATTTTTATCCTTTTTTAGAGCTGTATATACTCTTTATTTGTATTCTTATAGTCAACATGGTAAATTATATTCAGGTAAATTTGCTTGTTCATCTGGGTATATTCGGGAATATTTATTATTATTTATACATTGATTTCCTTTAAATTTATTAGTTATTAAAAGTAATTTTTTTATATTATGAATTTAAATTTAAGTAGTTTATTTTAAAATTTTGATTTGTGGTGTCAAGGATGTAATTTTTTTACCTTAAATTATTAATAAAATTTCTATTTGTATTATTAGTTTTTTTTCATTATTTATCTTAGGAATTTCTTTGTTTATTTTTAGTTTAAAATTTTTATTTATAGACTATACAGTTTTTATTGAATGGGAATTAGTAAGTTTAAATTCAAGTTCAGTAGTTATAAGAGTTTTATTTGATTGAATATCTTTAATGTTTATAAGCTTTGTTTTATTTATTTATTCTATAGTTATTTTTTATAGAAATCAGTATATACACTGCTCAAAAAAATTAGGGGAACACTTTTTTCGAAACCTGTAACTTTTTAAATAATAGTTCTAGGCAAATCAAATTTGGTATACTTCAACGGCATATATTTAGCTAAAGAAAATTATAAAAACAATGTTACAACTCTTAGTTACTTCTAAGTTACACTTAAAAATGTAAATTAATAACGCAAAACAAAATGGAAAAAATGTCAAGTATGCTATGAATCCACGCATGAAAGCCTACTAAAGATGAAAAAAGAAATCAGTTGTTAATTTTTGTTGATTAGAAGTGAAATAAGGCATCTTAGTGAAGTGCAAGTTGCTTGTGCTGTCGCTCTTATTCAGCATGGCCACTCTTTTCGAAATGTTAACAGGGACCTTCGAGTTTCCCCTTCCGTTATTCAGCGTTTATGGAATCGGTTTCGGGAGACTGGTCAATATGTTAGAAGAGCTGGACAAGGTCGAAATCGAAAAACTACTCAAAATCAAGACCGATTTCTTGTTCTTTCCTCTCTACGTCAGCGTACTGCCACAGCGCGATACCTCCTAAACGACCTAAGACGAGCACATGGAACAGAAATTTCTGATCAAACTGTTAGAAACAAATTAAAAGAAGCAAATTTAAAACTAAGAAGATCTGTTTGCGCACCACGCCTTACGTAGCATCACAAAGCAGCGCAAATGATGTTTGCTCTAGATCACAGAGATTGGCAACTTTATCACTGGACGTCTGTACTGTTTATAGACTAGTCCAGATTTTGTTTAACTCGTTGCGACGGTCGAGTACGTGTATATAGACGTCCTGGTGAACGCTACGCAGCCGCTACTATACAGGAAGTGGATAGATTTAGTCGTGGATCTGTAATGGTCTGGGCTGGAATCAGTATAGACAACAGAACGGATCTTGTTGTGGTTCCTGGTGGACTAAATGCCATGAATTACATCGAAAACATCTTGGAGGACCATGTGGTGCCTGCTGCATATGGCGTCGGTCAAAATTTCATCATAATGCAGGACAATGCAAAGCCAGATACCGCCGGCATCGCAAGAAACTTTTTACAAGAACATGGAATTCAGGTCATGGAATGGCCGGCTTTAAGTCCTGACCTAAATCTTATTGAACAAGTGTGGGATTAGCTTGACCACTTGTTCGCAAGCGCCATAATCTACCACTAACCATACAAGAACTGACACAAGCCTTGATTGAGGAATAGGAAAGCATACCCCAAGAATCTCTTCGCAGACTAGTGCGAAGCGTGCAACGCAGGTGTGCGAAAGTGATTCGTGCTCGTGGAGGGCATACACTGTATTAAACCTCACCAATCCACAGAAAACCCGACTCTCATCGATACTAGGACAGTCGTTTCCATTTTGTTTTGCATTGTTAATTTACATTTTTAAGTGTAACTTAGAAGTAACTAAGAGTTGTAACATTGTTTTTATAATTTTCTTTAGTTAAATATATGCCGTTGAAGTATACCAAATTTGATTCGTCTACAACTATTATTTAAAAAGTTACAAGTTTCGAAAAAAGTGTTCCTCTAATTTTTTTGAGCAGTGTAGAAGGAGATTTAAATATTAATCGATTTATTATGTTAGTATTAATATTTGTTTTTTCAATAATATTGTTGATTATTAGTCCTAATTTAATTAGAATTTTATTAGGTTGAGATGGATTAGGGTTAGTTTCTTATTGTTTAGTTATTTATTATCAAAGAATTAAATCTTATAATGCTGGAATATTAACTGCATTAATAAATCGTGTAGGGGATGTAATATTATTAATTTCTATTACTTGAATATTAAATTATGGGAGATGAAATTATATTTTTTATTTAGATTATATAAAAAATGACTCATATATACAATTGATTGGCTTATTAGTGATAGTAGCTGCAATAACTAAAAGAGCTCAAATTCCATTTTCTTCTTGACTTCCTGCTGCTATAGCAGCTCCTACACCTGTTTCTGCCTTGGTTCATTCTTCTACTTTAGTAACTGCTGGGGTATATTTATTAATTCGTTTTAATGTTATTTTAAGAGGAAATTTAGGTTTATTTTTATTATTAATTTCAACTTTAACAATATTTATAGCAGGATTAGGAGCAAATTTTGAATTTGATTTAAAAAAGATTATTGCTTTATCAACTTTAAGTCAATTGGGATTAATAATAAGAATTTTATCCATAGGAAATTATAAATTAGCCTTTTTTCATTTATTAACTCATGCTTTATTTAAGGCTTTGTTGTTTATATGTGCTGGGGCTATTATTCATAATTTAAGGGATACTCAAGATATTCGTTTTATAGGTAATTTAATAGTTCATATACCATTAACTTGTATTATTATAAATGTATGTAATTTAGCTTTATGTGGGATACCTTTCTTAGCAGGATTTTATTCTAAGGATTTGATTTTAGAAGTTGTTTCTATAAGAATAGTAAATATTTTAATTTTTTTTTTATTTTTTTTATCTACAGGATTAACTGTATGTTATTCATTTCGTTTATGTTATTATTCAATTACTGGGGACTTTAATTTTTATTCTTTGCATTCATTAAATGATATAAGTTGAATTATGTTAAAAAGTATATTATTTATATTAATTTTTGTTATTTGTGGGGGAAGAGTGTTGATATGACTAATTTTTCCAACTCCTGTTATAATTTGTTTACTTTTAAAATTAAAAATATTGACATTATTTGTATGTTTTATTGGTGTTTGATTAGGGTATGAAATTTCTAAGTTTTCTATCGGTTGAGTTAATAATTCTATAAATTTTTATCAGTATAGATATTTTTTTGGATTTATGTGATTTATACCAAATATTTCTACTTTTTCAATAAATTATATTCCTTTAATATTAAGTTATTCTTTATATAAGAATTTTGATCAAGGATGAAATGAATATTTTGGAGGGCAAGGGTTTTATAAATTAATAAAAAATAATTCTGTTTTTATTCAATTTTTACAAAATAATAATATAAAAATTTATTTAATTTTAGTTGTTTTATGATTAATTGTAGTATTTATATTAATATTTATTTAAGAACTTAAATAGCTTATGATTAGAGTATAATATTGAAGATATTAGGGAAATTAATTTAATTTTTAAGTATTTATAAAAATTGAAAATTTTATTTTTACATTGAAAATGTAACGTTTTATTTTAAACTATATAAATAGAAATATAAACGGAATTTAACCGCTAAAGAAAAAAGTTAGCAGCTTTCTCTTGTTCAGCATATTTCTTTAATTAGAATAATTATTCAATGATATCATTAACAGTGATAAGCCTCTATTTTGGCTTTAATTAATTAAATAAGGGTGAATTTCACCAAATTTTTAGGTCGAAACTAAATGTAATAATTTACTTCTTATTTAAGATAAATTGATTAATCAATACCTTTTGAATGCAAATCAAATATTATATTTAACTATTATCCTAACTGACGTCAATTAATTTACTATTGCATTTTATAAGTTTAATTTCAGAGTTCTTAAAGTTTTTGCGTAAAACAGCACTAAATTTTTCATATACTGGTTGTTTGAAATATAAATAATATTTTACTTTAGGCACAATAAAATCTTTAATAAATTTTATTATGTCATTTTCAAAATTAATTTCAGAAATTTGAAGTTTAATTCGTATTTTGTCATTGTGATATTTTTTAATTTTAGGTGGTGATGGAGAGTGTTTAACTTCCGAAATAATAACTTGATTTTTACCTATGTTTACGGGTGATTCGGTAATAGGTATGCCGATAATGGGGTGTTCTGGACTTGAGTGTATTGTGTCATCTGTGTCTGAGTTATCGGGTTCTGCAATCATTGATTGTGAATCGCGATTTTGGTCAAGTGTTTCATTAAAGTTTTCTATGTAATCGAAAAGATTTTGTGTACCGGGATCTACTGAATTTACATTTAATTCTATACGCGATAACGCGTCTGCATTTTTATTTAAAGTTCCCTTTTTATAAATTATTTCGTAATCGAATTCTTCTAATCGTAAACGCCATCTAATTAATTTTGAATTGGGTTCTTTAAGTGAAAATAACCATTGCAGCAGCGGCTTATGGTCGGTAACAATTTTAAATTTTCTACCGAATAAATACGGACGAAAATATTTAGTGGCCCACACTATAGCTAATAGTTCTTTTTCTATAGTTGAGTAATTTTGTTCCGAATCATTAAGAGTGCGACTGGCATACGCGATTGGTAAATCGGATCCGATTGGGCCTTGAGACAATACGGCTCCGAGAGCAAAGTTACTTGCATCGGTTGTAAGATTAAAAGATTTTGAAAAATCGGGATATTGTAGAATGGGTTTGTTTATTAAAAGATTTTTACATGTATTGAAACAATTAACATATTCGGGATTTTTAATATTAATTACTGAATTTTTCTTTAAACATTTCGTTAGCGGTTTTGTAATGTCAGCAAAATTTTTTATGAATTTACGATAATAACCGAGTAAACCTAAAAATGCTTTTATCTGTTTTGTAGTTTTTGGAATCGGATAATTTTTGATTGCTTTAATTTTGTCTGGATTGGGCTTAACTCCTTCAGGGGTTACAACATGGCCTAAATAAGAAACTTCTCGTCTAAAAAATTCAGATTTGTCAATTTGTATTTTTAAATTAGCTTTTCGCAATCTTTCAAATACGGCCCTGATACTTTCTATGTGTTCTTGTAAGCTGGTACTAAATATAATGACGTCATCGAGATAAACTAAACATATGTTATTTATCAAATTTCTTAGAACATTGTCCATGATTCTTTGAAATGTAGCCGGTGCTGATTTTAAACCGAATGGCATGCGACAGAATTCGTAATGACCGTTTTCTGTACTGAACGCGGTTTTTGGAATATCGTTTTCTTCCATTTCTATTTGGTGAAAACCGGACGCGAGATCTAGGGTTGTGAAATATTGACATCTACCTAATTTATTGGATATTTATCGTCGATAGTTTTTTCGTTAAGTTTTCTAAAATCGATTACAATACGCCATTTCTTTTTACCTGATGGGTCTAATTTCTTTGGTACGATCCAAATTGGCGATGACCAAGCCGAAAATGAGGGTCTAATAATATTTTGTTTTAACATTTTTTGAATTTGATTTTTTACTTCATATCTGTGTATTTCTGGGAATCTGTACGACTTAGTGTAAACAGGCAACTCGTCTTTAGTACGTATGCGGTGTGTTTAATTTCATTTGTAAAAGATAAGGTTTTATCATCTGTGTGGAAAAGGTCACTGTACTGTTTAATTAAATTTTTTATTGCTAATTTTTCTTCAGTGTTCATGTGTTCTGTCCTAATTTGTGAAATGTCAAATTTATTATGAAATTTTTGGTTTTCAAAATTTATATTGTTTATTTCAAAATTATTTAATGATTGTACTTGTAATAAATTTGAAGTGTTTACTATGCATTCTTTATCGTTTGTGTTTATAACAGGATAATACGTTATATAATTTTTTATTTTTGCAATACCTTCTGGAATTCTAACATTTTTAATATTTATTTCTGAAATAAATACTTCGCCGTTTTCTATGTTGTTAATATGAAATTATGTTATTTTTTCTGTTTTTGGAGGGATTGCAGTGTAACGCATGTGTGTAATAGGTTTGTAAAAATGAATTTTTATTTCAGTTTTTGGTGTTATGATTTTGTCACGAGTGATATCAATAATAGCTTCTAATATTTTTAAATTATCGAGTCCGAGTAAAATATCAAAATGACTATGAAAATCAAATATATAATATTTTAAAATAGTATTAGAATTTTTGAATAAGTTTGAACTTGGCAATAAAATACTAAAATTTTCTACTGATGTGCCGTGAGCTGTAGTGATTTGAAATGTGTCGTTTTGAATTTTATTTTTAAAGAATTTATTTGCAATTTCTGGTTTTATAAAAGAACGCGTGCTACCCGGTGTCGATTAGCACTTTTAAATTGTATTCTGGGTAAATAATAAATGGTAACTCGCTTTGATTATGCGATAAAGTTATTGATTCAAAGTTTAATTTGTTTCCGAGGCTTTTATCTCTAAAAAATTATTCGGATAATTTTGATCGTCTGGTTCCGGAAATAATAACATTACTATCGTCATAAATTTGCTCGTCACAATTTTGATAATCGATATATTGATCGCTAGAATTTTGTTCGTCAAAATTTTGATAATTATAATATTGCTCGCTATTATTTTGTTCATAATTTAAGTCGTTTATTTCTGTGTTAAAAAGTTCTTCTGCTACGTATTTTGGTGTTTGTCTGTATTGTGCGTGCATATTTTGATAAGGACGCGGAGCAACAAAGCCGGAAGGGGGCCAGGTTTAGGTGTAAATGTTTGTCGTGTACTCACACTCATAGGCGTGGGTGTAGGTAATTTTTTGTAGGGATTCGGTTGGAACACGTTTTGTTTTTGTGTTTGTGTTGAATTTTTATTTATGTAATGATTATTATGTAATAGTGGAGATCTGTAATTGGATTGTTGTGGTGTAGGTCTATAATTTAATTGTTGTGGTGTAGGTCTGTAGATTAATTGTGGTTGTGTATTTTTATATAAATGTGTTTTGTTTGTGTGTGTGTGAATGCTTGATTTTGTTTGGCTCTAATATTTTGTTGTGAACTTAATTGACTTTCTAGTTGAAAATCATTAGTTAACATATTAAGCGCGGTGTTCATATCTGGAGGATTTTTAGTCCTCATTAGTGTACCTAAGGGCTCTTTGAGTCCTCTTAAAAGAATTCTAACAGCGTATGATTGAAAATAGGCTATTAAAATTTTACTATCTTCTGCTTTAATTTGTGTTGATATATACGAAATTTGTAAATTTAAAATTTCTTGAACTCTATTAAAAAATTCGAAAGCAGTTTCGTTAATTTGTTTGAGTTCGGTTAGTTCAATATTTAAAGTGAAACAATCACGTTTATCAGCGTATGCATCTAATAATGCTTTCTTTAAATCTGAAAAATTTGAGATTGTACAACTCGCGATATTGATAGCAGCATCGCCCTTAATTTTAGCTAAGATACTGGACATCAGATATTCATTCTGAAATGCAGTTACGTCGCTAGCATTATAAAAACTTCAGTCATATTTGAAAAATTTAAATTATTAGTTTCGTTAAATAAATTTTCTAAACTTTGCACTATATTACTTGTGTTTTCTAGGTTTTGCAATGAGTTACAGGATTGGTCTGAATCTGAATCTGTATCTGAATCGTCGTAATCGATTCTTATTGATTGTCTGATATCTCTAAATGACATTTAAATTGTACTTACAGAATAACAATCAGTTTGTCCATTTGTCTCTCCTCTCTTATGCACAGATTGGATTGATGTTGAACAATAAAAGTATAAATAAAAATTCCTTAAAATAGCTACAGATCTATTCTTTCAGCCCCAACAAACCGCGTTTAAATACCATCTATAATTTTGCAGAAAAAAATTTATAATTTTGTCGGATTTACTTCACATTCACCCGATTTTGCAGGTTTTCGGAAAAAGTGTTATAACTGTCAGTTTTTAACAAAAATTAAAATAAAAATTGCTCAAAATAGATCAATATCTATTCTTTCACTTGCAAAAAACCGATATTAAATATCTTTAATTGTTTCAGAGAAAAAAATTCATAAAAATTTCGGATTTTTCTTATTAATAAATACAATTACGGAAAAATCTCATTTTTTTTTTTGAACTCTATGTTTTAACAGCTTCTATTTTGCGCTAAAACGAAGCTAAAATCAATAATCTAATAATCGTAATTGATTTTTACCATCAGTATATTAATTTTATATTTCTTTTTGGTTATCCAATTTTATACTTTTAATATGTTTCTTCCAATGATCAATAAAAGATTTCTCCATTAAAACAAATAACTTTATAAACTGCATTTTGTTATAGAATATTTTGTTTTTATATAATTCTTACATAAGTTCTACTTAAGTTCTATATTAAATAGTGTAGTTAATTAGACTATTTTGTTAGTCAATTAAGTATGATCTATTTGTTTGTCGGGTTAATATGCACAAATTTTGTTAATACAAAGAACTAAATTAAACATTTGTTACAATTTTAAAATAAAGGCAAAATCCAATACATTTTTTCTTTATTTAAATTATAACTAATGATTTACTTAGTTCTCATGGAATGAGTGTTTGGCATTGCAGTTTCGGATAATCATACGATTTTATATCGACTGTAATACATAATATTTATACAATAATTAATAACTTATTTATTTTATATATTCGACAAATATCTTTCTTGTTAGTTTGATTGCGAAGCATGATTTGGTTTCGTATTAATGTTGATGTGATAAAAAACATCGTTCTCTTTGGCTATATTTAACTTATGATATATGCAGCAGCTATTCTGCTTATTGCATTTAAATTTCTAGATTTTTTTAGCTTAGATTGACACTTTAACTTAAAGAAATAAATATATAAAACTATATAAAGGATTCTAGTTTCTATACTAGCTATGTATTTAATATCTTATCTTTCTAAATATCTAAATATGGTAGCAGTTTTATTATAAATTTATCTCTTTTCAGGCTGTGACGAGATCCGAATTTTGAACTGAATCGAATTTGTATCGGACGCTCATAGTCCAATATGATAATGGTGTCCTGGTGGACTGTTTGGAATGTTGGTGATTATATTAATAGGGACGACTTTTAGCTGCGCTTGGAAACTTTGGATTGATTCGATTCGGAAGGATAATTCTTCAGCTAAGAAGTTAATACTAATAATGCTGAATGCTTCTGGGATCGAGATCCGAATTTTGAACCGAGAATAGAATTTATATCGAAGCTACGATGTCCAATGGGCTTTTGTGGAGCGGAACGGTTCGGTTTGGACTGATTCGATTTGGAAGATAATTCTCATGGAAACGCCCAGGAATTAATTAGTTATGGGGTCCAATTTTCTAGCAATCGTTAATTGTTAACAGAGTAAGTCACAATAATTCTTATTTATTCTTCGGAACTATGTTATTTTTACACAAATAGAAAGCGAATTTAGGTTGAGTTCTGAAAAATATTTTACTATGAATTTTTTGTTTTGTTTTTTTTATTTTATAGAACTTTACCTATAATAATATAGTAAAAAAAATCTTTCAGAACTCAAATTATATTAAAATGAAACAGCTTTAGGTTCTAGTTCTGTATTAATATTTATTAATAATCGACCATACACTCAACGTAAATAAACAAGTTACTAGGCAACAAACTAAGTTACTAGATTATAAAATTTATACGATTTTTAATTAATGGCATTGAGTTAAATTAAATTTGGCTTCCATTAATTAAAAAAAAATCTATATAATTTCATAATCTAGTTACTTATTTGTTACGTTTAGTAACTTGTTTCTATGTTCTGTTTATTTATTGATGAAGACATACCGTTCGTTTAGAATTACAATGTCGTATGTACATTGTTTACTATTACGAGATTTTCAAGTTTAAAAATTGTCTGGGCATTATTTTTTAATTGATCCACTTAATGAAATTGAGATTTTGCTACAGTACTTACCGAAAACCATTAACTAGGTTTATCCAAGAATCCACCCATTTGCTGGTCTTATCCGATAAAAATAACTAAATCAAAAAACACATACGACTTTGTTACTGTGATATTTGTTATTTACTTTATTTGTGGCGGATACGACTTTGTAATTCAGAACTTAATAAAAACAAAAATGTAAAGTATACAATAAGAATATGTTTAAATATTATTTAATAGGGTCCGAAAGTAATCTTGATCCTTTTTTGGCATCCATTTCATCATAGATTTAATAGCAGCGATTTTTTCCTTAGAAAGTTGTGTTGTTTTGGATGAAACCCTAAGCTTTCTCATCTCTGCAGTAAATGGTTGACGTGTAGCTTTGTAATTTCTTACGGACGCTATTGTCCACTCAAGTTCTGGATTATGTGACAGTTTATATTGTATATCGAAGATATTGGTTGTGAATTTTAATGCGCTAATTTTAGCAAATGCTATTATTTTGTAATTATAATAAGCACAACACGATTTTAGATCAAAAAAGTCGCTAGCATTCATTTCCAAAACTGTATACGGTCGTTTAGTTGCAACTTTGCGTAGTAGAGATAGAAGTGATACTGGAGAATAATATTCAGCCTTAGCTAAAACTTTTTCAATGCAACTATGTACATTATCTATTTCTTGTATAGCTGAATGGCCTGGAGTTGAAAATTTTATCGTTATTGAACAAATTTCTAGGTTTTCATACAAGAAGTAACTAATAGCGTATGACATTAGCGAGTTTTTGTTCTGGGGTACACAGCTGTCACTCCATAGAATTAAATTTAACAAATTTGGATTGTCAGCGTATACAGCTTTCAAAATTTTTAGTAAAGCACTCGCAATGTCATTACCCCTTCGACCCATTTGATTTTTAATTCCATACTGCGCAATAAACTTGCTTTGTTGTAGACAAATGAGCAGTAAGATTATAAACATTAAATTTCGATTTATAATAAAAATTACTAATTTCAGCTCTAGGACAACTTAAAACATTTTCTAAATCAAAACAAATGACAGCTTTGTTTTTGTCTCTTCTGTCTCGGTTTCGTTCGTCCCGAGTAATTATTTTTTCATATATATGTCTTTGATGCTGTTCTTGCCGTAGGTGGTCTGTTGTATTATTTTTTTTTTAAGTTTCAATTTCTTCACATAAATCACATCGATCTTTTCGACGTGAATAAAATGACAAATTAAACTGATTGCAAAATATGTTCCTATAAAATGATTCTTTCACAGGATCTTGATTACGTTTTTCACAGAAGTCAGCATATAGTCTATACATTTTTTTAATGTTCAGAGAAGGATCTAAAAATTTTTTTGTAGTTGTAGATCGGCAATAATGTGACTCGATTGGTTGAAATGACTTAATGTGGGTTTTCACGCATTTTACTTGATCTTCGGAAATACATAGGTACCTATGTATTAAATAATTAATCTACGGTTTAAATTATTGACCTATAGAATTAATTATTGATCTATAGAAATATTTATCGAACTATGGAAATAATCAAATACCTACTGATATAATTATCGATCTATAAAATTTGATCTATAAAATTAAGAAAGTGGCTATTTATACATACAGTATTTTTACGTAATTGGCTATTTAGGGTAGGTTAGGTTAGTAGATTAGGTTTAGGTTTTTTTTTTTACTATATATCATTCTTTAATTATTAATAAGTAAATGATTGATTTTTCTATAGGTAAAAATATTAAATTTAATAGGTAATATTTAAATTATTAATAGATCATAAAATTAGCATCCCTTAAAAATTAAATTAAATTAATTCTATTAAATTGCTAAATTGTAGTAGTTAAAACTGTATGTTTATTTGTAAAAAAAATAAATAAATAATCATTTATTGAAATAAAATAACTGTTTGTTTGTGTATGTGTTTTTTTTACAAGGTTACTAGGTTTTTTTGAAAGGTTATGACTGTTATTTTACAAGGTTATGACTATTTTTTTACAAGATTATGAAGTTTTTCACAAGATTACTAGATTTATCACGAGGTTAAAAAGAGAAGTCTTATATAAAACAATTAAAACCTTGTGAAAAACAGTCATAATTTTATAAAAAATATTAAAACTTTGTAAAAACAGTCATAATTTTATTAAAAAAAAAGTAGAAACCTTGAAAAAAAAAACATTAAAACAGTCATAATCTTATTAAAAATATCAAAACCTTGTAAAAACAGTCATAATTTTATTAAAAAAACGTAGAAATTTTGTGAAAAAACATGAAAACAGTCATAATCTTGTAAAAAATATCAAAATCTTGTAAAAAAAGTGACATAACTTTCCAGAAATCCTATTAATCTTCTAAAAAATTAGTCATAATCTTCCAAAAAAATCCAGTAACCTTCCAAAAAACCTAATAAACTTCCAAAAAACCTAATAACCATGTAAAAAAAAACAGTCAAAACCTTCTAAAAATCCTAGTAACCTTGTAAAAAAAACAGTTATAACCTTCCAAAAAATCTAATAACCTTCGAAAAAAACGTAGTAAATTTTCTATATCTTGAAGAATATTTAAAATAATTGTAAATAAAGTTGATAGTTGATTGTAAATATCTTGAATAAAACTATTTTGATTACGGGCTTCACTGATAACAATATGTAACAGTTGTTCAATTTTTAACTTTAATTGTAATTCGTTTTGTCTGATTGTTTCAATTGTTTTATTGAACTTTTCGATTATTTGGTTGCTAACTGAATATTGATACTTTAATTGATTATTTAATTTATTTTGATAATTTTCTAAATGATTTAAAATTTTTGTAAATCTTTTATCGTCTTCGGCATCTAAATTGCCAGTAATTGATTTAATTATCGATCCTAATCCGTTAATTATTCCTCTCTTATATCTAAACTTATCAGTATAAATGTTAAAGTTTCTAAACTTATTATCAATATTATTCTTAATATAATTAATTATTTTATTATTGTTTTCGAAGTTTAAATTATCGACTGTGTAGTTTCTGATAGTTTGTTTTATAGTGTCGTGTTGTGTTCTTAGGCTGTTATATTGCTTTATGATTGGTTGCAAATCATAAGTGTGTAAAAATGTGTGTTGTGATTTTTGTAATTTAGCCTGTCCTAAATTTAAAGGTAAAACTCCAAGATTGTTCGTAATGTCTTTAATTTCTAATCCTGCGTTGAACGCGATGTAGACGGACCTGCAATATCGAAAATATTTTGAGTGGTTTTTCTAGGTCGTTTTATATTTGATAAATGAATTTTTGACTGCTTTTTGTCATTATCAGTATTAATTTCTGCTGTTTTTAAATTTTTGTTTACAGATTTAATTTTTTCCTTTTTAAATTTAGCCTGCCGCGTTTTATTAACCTTTTGTTTATTGTGTACGTAAACAGTTTCGGGTATGTCGGGTAAATTTTCTCGATTTTCGTTCAATTTGTTAATTAATTTAGTTTTATTGTTTTGTAAATTACTGTTAATATTTTGGTAAGCTAACTTAACTTTCTCTTTATGATTTTGAACATAGTCTTGAGTAATTTGTTTTTCAAGTTCTACGTCGAGGGGTGAATCTGTTTCAAAATGACCATTAATTACATTAATTGGTTTTAATCCGGTTGACGTGTGTGTAGTGTTATTATATGCTAGTAATGCATAATGTACTTTATTTTCTA
This sequence comes from Clivina fossor, assembly GCA_963966155.1. Lineage (NCBI taxonomy): Eukaryota > Metazoa > Arthropoda > Insecta > Coleoptera > Carabidae > Clivina > Clivina fossor. The sequence continues at coordinate 30,051,903 of OZ014555.1, forward strand.
TACTATCGTTCTTAAAATTTTCTTGAAGATTAAAAAGACGGATGTGCTCGATTAGGGTGGAATGAAATCGTTCTATAAGTCCATTCGAATTGGGGTTTTGTGAACTGGTGAAATGTATGTTAACTTTATGTAGACTTAATAATTCTTTTACTATACTATTTTTAAATTCTAACCCGTTGTCGGATGTTACAAATTTTGGAATTCTATGATGGGAGAAAAATATTGATAATTTATTACTAATTTCGATCGCGTTTAAAGCGTCGAGTTTATACGCTTGTGCATATTTTGAAAACGCATCTATAATTGTTAAAAATTTACAACTTTCAAGAGTAAGTGTATCTACGTGTATAGTGTTAAAGGGTTTGTCGGGGGTTGGTGTAATATTAAATTGTGGCTTTAGTGGTTTACGCTCATATTTTGATTTTAAACAAATATCGCATTGATTTATATAGTCGGTAATAGTTTTAACTTGATTAGGCCAATAATAAATTCGTTTTATTTGATTATGTGTTTCGGCAATGCCACGGTGGTTTGTTTTGCCTTCGTGATACATTTTAATTGTTTCTATAATGTCATCGTATCTTTCTACGTCAATTAATTTACTATTGCATTTTATAAAATAAATTAAAATTAATATAATTTGAAAACTATTACAGAAGAGGTATGCTTCGTTCAACTTGGATCAAACTCTAGTCTCTGTGCATGACACAAACGCTGTATTAACTGTCGACCAAATGCTATAACACGGCCTATCAACGGGAAGGAATTAAAACTACAATTACGTGATCCAAAATTAAATCCCTTTTGGGAGAAGATTCAATCTGGAAACGATCATGTTTTGGAAGGATATTTGTGGATGTTTTAACCAAATATGAGGATCAACTTTGTTCCGAAGCTTCTCGAAGCGGTTAAACCAGACGAAGGTAGCAGCCTATTGGTTATTAATTACCGCGGATGTTGGTAACTTTCGGAACGTTGCTGATTTTTGATGCAACATGGATAGACGTAAATTCCGGGGCGTTATACGACAAAATCTATTTGGAAATAAATATCGCAGTAAGTTTTATATATACAATATAATTACACACACACACACACACACACACACATATATAGATATATATATCTATATATCTATATATCTATATATCTATATATATACAGGGTGTTTGCAATCAAGGTATTTTATTTTTAAGGGGTGATACTACAGGTCAAAACAAGGCGATTAACGCCAAAACACCTTAGTAAAAGTTTTCAAATAAACGAGATATTAGATACTGTTAACAATCGACGATCGGCACAAATTTTTGTATGTAAACTTAAATTGTAATTGTAAACATAATATTCAAATAAAATTATTCAAATTTTTTAAATAAGGGTATTTTACCTAAAAGTTGAAACACAAATCAGCAAATCCGAGTCACCCTGTATTTAAAACCTGGAATATTTTTACATTTTTATTCGTTTCAAGCAAATCCAAAACTATTATGAAGAATAATTTTTTTTGTGAGCTGGATAATAAAAATTATACCATATGCTACCATTTTACTTAAAAAAAAAATGAATATCTCGTTTATTAGAAAACTTTTACTAAGGTGTTTTGGCGTTAATCGCCTTGTTTTGACCTGTAGTATCACCCCTTAAAAATAAAATACCTCGATTGCAAACACCCTGTATATATATAATGAAAAATCAAAATTTTTGTATATGGATAACTCTTTCATTGTTTAAGTTAAAGGATTAGTTTGATAAATTATTGAAATATATTCGATTTATTGATTTTCAGAGTTTTACCCAATCAAGACTTGGATGGGTGTCGAAAAAATAAACAAGATCTGTTTTTCTCCCTCCCAATCCAAAAGGCCCTAAACTTTGCAACAACCCCAAAGAATGATCGAAGATGGAAGAAAAAGAAGAGAAGAAAATTTCGACAGCATTCGAATGCTAGAAAAAAGCGATTTATTATATTGTATAATTTTTATGTAAAATTGTTTACTGCGCAATTTAAATATATATATATATATATATATATATATATATATATATATATATATATATATACATACATATATGAGCCGTTTATTTTGAAAGTGGCATAAGTCACTTTGTTTTTAAATCGAGATATTTAAAGGTTTGTGTTTTAACATGTTTAAAAATATTGTTGCCAACTTTCGAGAAGATTTACTTGTATTTGTTGTCTCAGGATACTTAAATTTTTATTAGTATAAATAATTTCGTATAGTCATTGAAAAATCACCATTTTTTCATTACTGAAAGTGACTTATGCCACTTTCAAACTAAAGAGTTTATAAAACTCAGTGACTTATATTAATTTTGTCCGATGTATTTTACTGAAGTAATGTTTTGAAAAGACAATTATTTAAGAAAATTGATGAATAAATTACATATATAATAATATTTTATATCACGTATTTCATATAAAGGTTGACTCAAGCATTTTTTATTTTAATATTAATAGAAAAATACAAAAATTATTAGTACATTTGACACATAAGTATAAATAATGCATAATTATAACATATTGCTTATAAAAATACATCAGTTCAATTTAATCGTCGTCATTAATAGGAGTGATTAAGTCCTCGGAACTCGTATTTTGCTTCAAATTTTTAAAATAACTATGGTATATTGGGGGTATATAAGGAAGCAAGTCCATCATGTCTTTATATTTTGCTGAAGTAACAGAACGAGAACCAGGGTATAACGGATCCATTTCTATTTGTGAATAACGCTTAGGTCTTCCTCTTTTTGGTGACAAATCCAAAGTTAGAAATTTATCTTTTTCATGTAAAGTTAATTTATAAAACATTTTATAGGGATGACTAAGCCGCACAGAATAAAAATGTATATTCCTGGTTCCACAGCGGAACCACTAGGCCTAAAAGGGTTAAAAAATACTGAAAATAAGTTAAAACAATACTTCACACACACTTCACATCTCACTTTTAATAAAACATAAATTTTAATTCTTTTCCACTAAGCCCCGCAATTAATTTTCTGGATACAGCGACTTACGCCACTTTCAAAATAAACATGTTTGTTATACCGTTAACTAGCAAAACTTCTTTGAAAAATATCTCAATAGTTTTCAACACAATTGGTTTAAATTATTTCACAAATGAAGAGATACCGTTACAATGTAATCATTGTTATCAATAACTTGATTTTTTTGAAAAAGTGACATGCCACTTTCAAAATAAACGGCTCATATATATATATATATATATATATATATATATATATATATATATATATATATTAGTGCTGTCAAAATTTGAAAAAATTGGATCCGGATATCCGGATCCAAAAAGATTCGGATATCCGAATATCCGATTCTCGGATAATTTAAGATCCGGATCTGAGATCCGAATCTAATATCCGGATCTGAGATTCGGATCCGATATCCGGATCTGAGATCCGGAACCGATATTCGGATCTGAGATCCGGAACCGATATCCGGAACCGCTACTCGGATCTGAGATTCGGATCCGATATCCGGATCTGAGATCCGGAACCGATATTCGGATCTGAGATTCGGATCCGATATCCGGAACCGCTATTCGGATCTGAGATTCGGATCCGATATCCGAAACCGATACTCGGATCTGAGATTTGGAACCGATATTCGGAAATATATAATTTCAAAATATTAACAATCTGGAAAATTTATTAAAGATTTGACAAAATGTAAAATTTTTGTCAAAATGCAAATTTTTTTAACAAAATTGTATAATTTTTAAGAAAAATTAAAAATTTATACTCAATATTTGACAATTTTTATAAATTTGATAATTTTATACTAAATTTCAAATTTTTTAGTGCATATGAATCGCCAAGAATTTTAAAACAAAATTTTCAGAATTGCATATGTAAAAGAATTTTTAGTATTGCCAAAATCAACTTTTTTAGTATACCCGAAAACAGAACTTGTAATAACATCCATTGTATACAAAATTCTTTAGACACAATGTATATAATTGAGTACTTTTATTTTTGAGACACACTGCATATTTATATGATATATAAAAAACATATTTTATATAAAATTCTTGAGACACATTGTATATATAATTTTGTTGCACATATGATTTTTTAGACACATCGTATACTAAAAAGAAAATAGATATTTATTTCATAACCTACCCGTACATTTATTTCAATAATATAAATATATTAAAAATAATGTGTGAAAAACCTATATAACAATAAATATATAAAACGCATAGATTCGAAACGATTCAAATTTGAAATCCGGATCTTTAGGTTCGGATCCTAAATCTGGATCTTAGATTCGAGTCCGAGATCCGAATCTAAAATCCGGATATCCGAATCTAAGATTCGGATCCGAGATCCGAATATTCGATTCTGAGATTCGGATCCGAGATCCGGGTATCCGAATCTGAGATTCGGATCCGAGATCCGGATCCGAGATTCGGATCCGAGATTCGGATCCGAGATCCGGATATCCGAATCTGAGATCCGGATCCGAGATTCGGATATCCGAATTTGAGATCCGGATCTGAGATCCGGATATCCATATACCTAATTATCCGGATATCCGGATAATTTTGGATCCGGATCTAAAATTATCCGGATTCGGTTCCCAGCACTAATATATATATATATATATATATATATAAATATAAATGTAATTACAAAATACATTAAATTTTACATTTATATATTAAGGTAGTTTGGAATCCACTATATTTTAAGAATCTAACCAAATGTAAATTTTATTGTATACAAAAACATTAAAAATACTTTGATATCGAAAAAATATTGTATATAAAATTTTTAACGGCAAAATACTAATTTAATTAATGATAATTGGCTTGCCTAACAGGATTAAACAAATTTTTAAGCAAAAAAATTTACGATTAGTTATGAATTGTCTTTTAACAAGTCAACACCGTTTATAATTCATGAGTTTTATGTGAAATTAACTCAAATCTACTAAAATAAAATAGATTTATGATTAAGTTGTGTATATATTTTATCCAAATATTGACGTTTCGATATCTCTACGTATACCTTCATCAGAAATAAAGTATTTATAATTTCATATAATTTATAAATTAAAATTATATATATATATATATATATATATATATATATATATATATATATATATATATATATAAAGCTATTTTTTGTGTCATAGTAAAATCTGACGGTTGTTTTATACAGTCTTAAATAATAATGCGTGAAATGAATTTCAATAATATTTTTAATTACTGGTGAAAAAGTGTTTTATTTAAATTTTAATACGTCACTGTTTTGAAACAAAAAATATAAGTGTTAAAAACTTTCGTATACTTTGGAGGACATCTGTGTAGTTCAAGTAAAATAGCAGGGTTGTAGCAGAATTCGCCAAAGGTCAGAATTTTAGTATTATTATCATATTTATAAGTATCTAGATATATCATTTGTAATAACAACATCTTTGGAATCAACATATCTTATGAAACGTATTTCAATGAATACTATTATAGCGAATTTATATTTTCAAGTTAGAATATTAAAAAAATATAAAAATAATGCCTAAATTTTACTTCACGGTTACTAAATATATTTCACACATTTTATTAATATAAATCGCAAAATTTTAATGCATAAATGATATTTACAATGATAAAACTTATTTTGAAAACTCGTTTTTAATATAGGTTATACGTAAAATGAATTGGTTGTGATATATGTTATATGTTACGTTAAAAGCAGGGCCGTATTTAAGCATAGGCTACATAGGCTGCAGCCTATGGGCCCGCACCACAAAGGGGCCCGCACCACACGTTTCAAATTTAAAGTAAATAATTGTTTAATCAATAACCTTTTAAGTATTTTACTTAAATTTTCATAAAACAGAATAACCCGACTTGCAACCAGTGACAATACACTTCACTAGTACATACAGACAGCTTCATTAGTACTAAGTGTAGGCGCAAACCAATTAGCCACTAAGATTATTTGATATTTTCATTTCTAAGTTTATTATTTATTTTTTTAAATACTCTATTTCAATTAAATAAATATAAGTAAAATTTACTTGTTTGTTACATTCCTTTTTTATCTTGCATTTTCCTAACATGTTTATTTAAAATTATAAAATCACAACCCCCCCCCCCCCTCGTAAGGGCCCGCACCACAGGTTCAGCCTAGGGCCCTACAGATCCTAAATACGGCCCTGATGCTTCATAATCTTTATCTACAGTTAAACTTTCATAATTAAGTTTTGTAGGTAGTAGAGTATCTATTGTTTTACAGTCTTTCATATTATTATAATTTTTAAATACGTTGATTGATCTAAAGTAAATTGAGCATTATTGCAAATTATTCTTTTTATTCAAAAATAATTTTATTTCATTCAAATCTATTATTTAAAAACAATGTTGTAAATACATTTTTAACTTTCATTGTTCATTCATTGATATTTATTTTATTTTTATGTGACGATTAATAAATCATCAACATGTAATAAAATATAAATATTTTTGTTCTATATATTTATTATCTAAGAAACATAAGCAATGATCAACTTTAGATATTTTTAAGTTTTTCTAATTTATAATTGTTGTATCAAACGTGTGAATTTTATTTGTGTACCTTTCGATGAGAAAACCGAAATATTCCGGTAAAAAACTCACCGCGTGAAGACTGTTTTAATTCATATTATGATTTGTTAAATAAACATACTTAGTTGCTTTGGGAACTAACGCCATCAAATACCATCATATAAAAAGTTTCTTTTAAAATACCATTTAGAAATGCAGTTTTATTTATTTTTTTACTTTGATTTGATTTAATAATAAATCAAATTAACTGCAAACGTTAAAAATAAATCTAAATGTAAACATTCTCACACTGATGCAAAAAATTTGTTCATAATCTATTAAATATTTTTGACTATGACCTTTTGCTACCAGCCTAGCATTATAGTTTGATGAATCCCTTTGGCGTTTTTTTTTTTAAATGTAAACACCCATCTACAACTTACTATGTTTATGTTAAGGAGTCGTTGAACTAATATCAAGTTTTGCTTATCTTTAAAGAATTTTAACTAATCTTTTATAGCCTGCTCTCACTGAATTCGATCATCCCTAGAATTTATTTCACTAAAAGTTTTTAGGATTTTTCTAGAGAATATTTTGCATTTAAAAATTAAATTGAAAATTATTATTATTTTCATTTTCAGTGTAATTAGGTTTTGGACGATTTTTATTTCTGTCACAACGTCTGAGTTCAGAGTTATCTTGATATTAAGTATCAAATTTTAACCCCCTTTTTTTTAATTAATGAGTTTCAATCTCACCTAATTTCTATATTAGTTAACTGAACTTTATCAGTTTCTGAATTTTATTCAGTTTCTGATTTATTTTCATTTTGTTAGTTTCTGATATATTTATATCACTTACTAACTATTTTAGGTTCTGATTTTAATCAGTTTGTATTGTAAAATTACTTATAGGCATTTTATTTTCTTTATTTATTATTAGCCGAACGTCAAAAAGATAAAATTTGTTTCATTTATAATGACATCACGAGCTATAATAAATTTTTTTATTTTACACATTTTATAACTTATAACCATTTGGCTCAACACTACTTATATACATTTATTTGATTTTATATCAAGTTTGTATATTTTTTTTTAATATACGGTTGAACCAAATATTTTTAAATGTTTTAAGTTAGATTTGTGTTTCTGCCACAATTTATATGGTGCGACTTATTAAATAAGTTGCTGTTTATACAGCTTGACCCCTAAGAGATTGGTTTAAATTTTTTAAAAATGTACGGGTTTTTTCCGTTTTTGTTTTTAATTTTTTTTATACCAATCAAAAATGTACGGGCTTGTTCCGTTTTTGTTTTTAATTTTTTTTTTTATAACCGATTAAAGGTGTACGGGCTTTTTCCGTTTTTGTTCGGTTCATACGCTCTGCTAAACAATTTAATGGCTGTGTATGTGGTAGTGATAAATAACACATTATGCCTTTTTATTGAACTAAAATATTTGAACTCAGTTGACAGATATTTTCGACCATTGTTACTATATAAATTTATTATATTTAAAATTAAAGAGAGCAGTGTCTTTAACTACAAAAACTTGAAATTTATTTACGATCTCCCACTTAGAAGAAATTCAATATGTTACCTTTTAATAAATAAATAAAACATCAATTAAATTTTAAATATTAATTTTAATTTTCTACTGTAGTTGATGTAATAGTTTCACAGTAATCTGTGTAAATTTTTAATAACGGTCTACTTTGAATTTTTAGTTTCTTTACTTTATTAAAAAGCATTTATGCTTGTTTTCTATATACCTATACAAGCTTTACATAGCTCAATTGGATCTAGATTTTTAATCAAATTTATATCTTCCAAATTATTTATATTTATATGAATAAAAATTTTTTTTTACTGATATGGCCAAGTCTTTCGAGCCATAATTTATAATTAATATTTACATTATTGCATAAATGAGCTATGTTTTATTAATTTTGAAAATAACTTCAATTAAATTATTAAAAGAGCTTACCTGGGATGATCGTTTGATTTTTAATTAATTTTTTTATTATTATTATTATTAATAATTACCCCTTGTGGGTGGAAAATTACCGTCATCCCGCTCTGTTGAAAACGTCGAACTAATGAGAGGTTTGAGGTAACTTCTGGAGTGACAAGAACGTTTTCTTATCGTCCACATGTGCCTTGATTTGTTGCTCCTCTTTTTGTGGGTTTGGTGGAACCTGGTTTTGCCACGGCAATTTCTAATGGTTTGACCAAATCTTCGCATGTTGTAAAAACGTCGATGTTGTTGATTGTATGGTCCGTGGCTCCGGAGTCCAGGATAAATGTTAAATAATTGTTGTCGATGTTGATTCGATGATCTCCAAAAACAAAAGCAAAACTATTGCTTGTGGATTGTGTCTGAACCATATGTAGATTGAAAATATTTGTTGTTGGTTCGTTCTTCAACATACGTTTTTAATAAGTACAATCACATTCTAAATAATTATTTCGACCACAATGATTGCATGTTTGAAATTTTAATAATTTATTCGGATTTTTGTGATAATAATTTCACTGTATTATTTATTGTTTCAGTCGATTTATTACGTACTTTTTTTTGTATTTTATATTTATTAATTTTTAAATTTAGAAAATTTAAAATTTGTTGTTGAAGCGTTTGCGGTTTGTAAAACTTTTATATTTTCTTCAGTTTTCAGTTTAACTTTATAGTTTAATAATCTGATTTTCACAAAAGTAATATTTAAATTATTTTCAAGTAATGTTTCTAGTGCTGTTATCACATCGTCATTGAAATGATGACAAAGTTTATAAAAGATAAGACACTACGTCTATTTCTTCTAATTTGGCATGTTGGTGCTTTGCAAATCCCAAAAGTGAATTGTGCAAATATTTGATAAAATTGTGTGTGGATATTTCTGGCAGTTGAGTCACTTTTTGTCCACTCCTGTAGTATTTCTTCAGGAATCGGGTTCGTCACAACATTAAGCACTTCAAGTTCTGTTAATAAAGATTTCACTCTAAACTTCCACACACTATATTTTTCACCATTAAATGATTATTTCTTTTAGCAACTTTTATGTTTATTTTGCTTTATATTATAACTTGTAATTATTAACAGAACACACGCACAAACTATCTGAGTATTATCGTTAAATATTTTATATTAAATATATTTAATTACTAATTTTAATTTACGTTGCCTGGGCACCATAACCTGTTAGGAATATGGGTTTTAATTTAATGAAATAAAACACAAGACAAGTATAGTAGAGATATTTTATTCATATTAAGCAGTGATTACTTTAACAGCTATCTGAAGAGTGAATATATTGAACATACGAAAAATATATGTCTACCTAAAAGTTTACTTTATAGAACGTGACTAGTAGTAGTATTTACGTTATGGGGTGTTTATATTATATAGTCTCTTGAGTTATTGGTTTATTTTATATTTGGTTTTGTAAACATTCATTTTTGTAGATTAGAATAAATGAAAACTCAACATATATATATATATATATATATATATATATATATATATATATATATATGTATATATATGTATATATATATATATATATATATATAATGAAAAATCTAAATTTTTGTATATGGATAACTCTTTCATTGTTTAAGTTAAAGGATTAGTTTGATAAATTATTGAAATATATCCGATTTATTGATTTTCAGAGTTTTACCCAATCAAGACTTGGATGGGTGTCGAAAAAATAAACAAGATCTGTTTTTCTCCCTCCCAATCCAAAAGGCCCTAAACTTTGCAACAACCCCGAAGAATGATCGAAGATGGAAGAAAAAGAAGAGAAGAAAATTTCGACAGCATTCGAATGCTAGAAAAAAGCGATTTATTATATTGTATAATTTTTATGTAAAATTGTTTACTGCGCAATTTAAATATATATATATATATATATATATATATATATATATATATATATATATATACTGGGTGGCCCATTTTAATCCGCCACTTGCAATAACTTTAAAATCGTGCATCGGACAAAAAAATGCTCCGGATGAAAAGTAAATGGTTTCGAGGGGGACATCTGCTGCAGGGATCCTTGTTCCCCCGAACCTCCTGGGGGGCGCAAACGGGGGGCAACTTTGAAATCTTAAATGGAACTCCCTATTTTTTATTGCAGATTCGGATAGACCATTAAAAAGTATGTAAATTTTATTTTGTGACTTTTTTTTATCTTTGATAGATGGCGCTGCAAACAGCATCTTTTTCTCAGTTTATCAGTTTTCAATTTGACAAAAACAGGTGTAACTAAGTACGATATTCAAGTTTTTTTCTTTTATATGGGTGGAGGGGAGGAGGCAAGGGTCACTGAATCAGATATCCCCTCGAAACCATTAACTTAAAGTTAATGGTTTCGAAAAGATATCTTATTCAGTGACCCTTGCCCCCTCCCCTCCTACCACAAAACAAAAAGAACGTGAATATCGTACTTAATCACACTTTTTTTTTAAAATTGAAGACAGATGAACTGAGAACAATAATGCTGTTTGCAGCGCCATCTATCAAAGATAAAAAAAAAGTCTCTAAATAAAATTTACATACTTTTCAATAGTCTATCCGAATCTGCAATAAAAAAAAGAGGTTTCTATTTAAGATTTCATAGTTGCCACCTGTTACCGCCCCCCAGGGAGTCCGAGGTGTGCAAAGGTCTCTGCATCAGATGTCCCCCGCGAAACCATTAACTTTTCATCCGTAACATTTTTTTGTCCGATGCACGATTTTAAAGTTATTGCACGTGGCGGATTAAGATGCGACACCCAGTATATAAATAAATATATTAGTATGAGTTTTTGATGCTTGTCAGCAAGAGTATTAAATTGAAATAGTTGAATAAATACACATCGATACTAAAGATTTATAGATAATATAATAACAACATTGAAATTTGAGACACAGTTAAATTAACTATTTAACTTCAGTTTAAACTAGAGATATATGTAATCGGAAAAGGATGGTTCTTTCAAATATATTTGAATGAATATTAAAATATTAATAATTTATTGTATTTGTAAAATATATAATAACAAAACCGGATAAACAATGAATCTTTTAAACATTGATAAAACTAAACGAAATAAATCCAAATAAAACTTGAGATTATCTTACCTTTATAAATTATATAATTCGGGATGATGCAATGTTCGTTTGGTGTAATTGGTTTAAATCTTAAGTTTAAATAATTTCCTGTAACAAAACAAATATTATATGGTTCTGATTTCAAATTGCTGGCATGTGCCGTTTAGTATTTATTATATTTAATAATAATTAGAATATATAATATATATATATATATATATATATATATATATATATATATATATATATATATACTTATATATAATTTTCTTTAAAATTAAAATATAAATAAAAATGTATTTGCTAGTGACATCTCTTAGACAAACGGTGAACTATTTCTAGACAGCTATTCAAACGTTCTTTATTATATATATATATATATGTACTTATATATGTACTTATATATGAACTTTTTCTAGACAGCTATTCAAACTTTCTTTGCTAAGAAATATGACATTATTACAAACAAATATTAAACATTGTTATTATTATTAAATATTATGTTATTAATACTGTATTTATTATATTTAATAATAATTAGAATATATAATATATATAATATATATATATATATATATATATATATATATATATATATATATATATATATATATATAATTTTCTAGACAGCTATTCAAACTTTCTTTGCTAAGAAATATGACATTATTACAAACAAATATTAAACATTGTTATTATTATTAAATATTATGTTATTACTACTGTATTTATTATATTTATTAAAAATTAGAATATATATATATATATATTTATATACTTATATAAAATTTTTTTTTTAAAATTAAATATTTATTATATTATTGATTTTATTTGTAATTTAATACTAGTGGTGCCATTTCTGTCGCCAGCCTTGAACTATTCATGTAAACAGAAAAGCTCTGTCGATAATACAGAGATATTGTAATATCGACTAAATAAAAGCGGAAAATTTAAATTTATTATCGGTAGAAAAGTGTATTTTTAATATAAATATTATATATAATAAATAATTTATATAATATTAAAATCTTCAATGGTAAATATCTCGAAAACGGCTGGAAATTTTGCGAAAATGACAAAATTTGCCGTCCCCTTACAAATCCCTGATAAACCAGGTACCTACTACAACATATCTAAAAATTAACCCCCTAGGACACCCCTTTATTAATTAAGCCAACCCCCAAAACTTTAAAATTTTCAAACGCAAATATCTCGAAAACGGCAGGGAATTTCGCAAAAATAACAAAATTTTGCCGTCCCCTTACGAAGCTCTAGATAAACAAGGTACGTACTACAACATATCCAAATATCAACCCCCTACGACACTCCCTTATTAATTAAGTCAAGCCCCCCAACAAAACTGATGAAAATATTGAAATTGAAATTTTGGTGAAATGTATTTTTTGTTATTGTTGAATAAAGTTCGTTAAAAACAGATGCTGTGTTGTATTTATGTTTTTCCCAATTTCATCCCTTAAAATTAGTTAAAATCTTTAATCGCAAATATCTCGAAAACGGCTGGGAATTTCGCAAAAATAACAAAATTTTTCCACCCCCACGAACCGCTGGATAAACCAGGTACGTACTACAATATATCCAAAAATCAACCCCCTAGGACACACCCTTATTAATTAAGCCAACCCTTCAAAACTGTAATAAAATATAAGAAAAATATCAATTTTTTCTTGTTTTCCTGATAAAATTTCGTTAAAATGTTTCATTTTACTCTTTCCTGATACAAATCTTGCATTTTACGCTTTCCTGATACAAATCTTGTATTTTACGCTTTCCTGATACAAATCTTGCATTTTATGCTTTCCTGATAGAAATTTTGTTAAAACCCCTTAGCTTAAATACATTTTGATACATTAATATATTTTGATACATTAATACATTTTGATACATTAATACATTTTGATACATTAATACATTTTGATACATTTTTACGGCAAAAAAGGCTGTATCGTTGGACGATATAAAGTAACGAGAAAGGCGCGGGGCGGTGAGAGTTGGCTAGAGG